>CM056828.1:3905833-5194166 GCA_029853015.1 Chelidonichthys spinosus | reverse complement strand
GCTTCACATCCCCAGTTAGTGTCGCCAGCTCTCCAGAAACAAAAAAAAACTTTAGTATGGTTTACAGGAAAATGTTTGAAATTAGGGAAATATTCACATAGAAATAAAATCTCTGATCTGATAGGAACTTCCTGAACCCTAATATGCTTCTATATCTGGAATAATTTGCAAAGATAAATCATACTTGAGAAAGGGTGACATAGTACATTGCAAGGATATAATGAAGAACTTGTCTTGATTTATAGGGCTGTGGCTGTATAGGCCGTGTAAGAGCATACAAAAAGAGGGGAAGGACCAGTGGGATTGCTAAAGCTTGAATACTTCCAGAACAGCATGCCAGTCGTCTTTGTGATGCCAGTCAGTGTGATGGTGAACCTAAGGGATTACTCTAGACAGACAGCTCAGTCATACAACTGATTAAATAGTGAGAAGAGAGAAAATGTTTAATTCAGTCATATTTAGTATTCATGGGACAGACAGCCATACAGGAGTTCACCTTGAGGGGTCATCAGGGGGGAAGGTCCAGAATCCCAAAGAGCTCCTAGACAAAGTTTCCACATAGCACTTGGAAACACAACTGATTGTGTTTTTAATTGCTTTGATTATCCAGTTTACTTTGGCTGAATTGAAAATGGTAATGCAACACATAGTGAATTAAAAGTTATGCTATGAAAATGAGTCCCGTTATGCACTTCTTGTTATATCGTGATACATTTACCAAAGCAAGAGCCATGCTGAACTTTAATATAAATGTTCATACATTGAATCTGTTGCATCAATGCATTATAGTCAACTTTAATAAGCTTAGTTACATGTTTTATGGCATTATAGAGTATCTGATGAAAATAAAAGTGAAAGATTGCGAGTGGCCGAGTAGGAGAGTACATTTTATTATAAAAACGACGCTGTATGATTAATGCTCTTCCAGGAATCTGTACAGTTTGAACTGCAGATGTTCTTAAATTTGCAACCAGCTCAAAGAAAAATACATATTGTTGTTACAGAACAATGTGGGAAGAATCCACTGCGGTACATCATTTTCAGCACTGTGAAGATTTCTCAGCCTAAGTTTTGGAAATTCAAATTCTCAAAAGCTTCTGTTCAGTATTTGCAGCTTCAAGTAATACAAAACAATACTATTAATATTAGCTTGGCTCTGTGAAAGAGTGCTGGCTATAGAGACGTGATGAAATCCCTGTGTTGAATTACTTCACCGTGACTTTCAAAACTAATTCAATTATATGCATCACCAGTTCAATAGACCTACAGAATTGGGTTATTGTCTGAAATGATGAAAAAAAGAAGAAGAAAAATGCCAGTACTTCATGTGTGAATGAAGTTTAATGTAAAAAAGAGTTGCCAAAATGGTCTTCTAGAGCAAGAGGGGAGGGTTTCTGCTGTCAAGTTGTTTACTCTACATCAACTACAGGTCCTATTGACTTTACATCCTCAAACCTATTCCTATAGTGGGGAGATAACGTGATGGTATCATTAGATGGGTGCAGCATATTCTAATGGCCTGCATGTGACATTGGAAGCCGCTCCATTTACCCAAATGTATGTGCAAGAAGACTGAAAAGGTGAGTTTGTCATTATATGTCCCCTTTAGGTCTAACTCATCGTGTACTGCTCTAGAGAAGGAAACGTACAGTATTTTGCTCATTATACTGTAAAGGCTGGCTCATTAAGTCAAGGCTACATGTTTGGGTTTTGATCGATAGCTCATTGCATCAAACATGGGGTGTGAATATGTCTTGGGAAAGTCAATATGGATAATGAGTTACAGGATGAGAACCAGAGATTTCAGAAATGTTGTCAGTGGGTAAAAAAAAAGACTCGTTGATTGATTCAGAAACTGATGTTCTTTCTCTCTCTCTCTCATGAGCTTCTCAATGTCACCCCCATAATTCAATAAGATATAAAACCATGCAAATGTATCACCAACAGTCTTAGTCGTTTAGTTACAGTACCTGTTCCCCACTTTCATTTAATGCAAAAATATTAATATGTCACAGAACAATGAAACGCTGTGAGGCAGGAAAGTGGAAGGGAATGAACACCACCACTGCCCCAACCTTCGCCACCTGCACAACCTTGTCCCTGCAGTTTTGTGATAATGATGTTAGAGTCGCAGAGACTCCCGATCAGAGGAAATGCAAAAGCACCCCAGAGGTTTCCGGATACTCCGAGCAGAACCTTGATCGGCTGAGCCATTTCATTGACGTGTAGCCCACACCCATAGTGTCCAGGTAGGCAGGATAATCATCATTTATGGTAAATGGCCTCTATATATTTCTATCAAACTATCAGTTGAAGGACAAGTGAAATGTTCCATTGTTTTGTATTCCAGAAATTATAGGAAATAATCACTCTGATTAAAGTGGGGACTCTCAGCATTATGTATTATGTATCTGGGTATACAGTGTAGAACAGCCCTTTCAGGGTTTCACCCGGGAAGGTGTCATCTATGTTGTCATATGATGAGCCTGAATGATACCAGCTGACATTCGTGTGATAGCGTGCATGCTAATTAGTGTCTGGTGATTGTTCTGTGTGTACCTGCAAGGACTGCACATGTAAATTAGCTAATAGTTAAATCTGGAGTAACACCTCCCTTTTCATTTGAGATTGTATTTTTTTTTTTTGTGTGTGTGGTCCAAGTTTAGTAAAGTTTAAAATCATCTACACCTACAATTTCAATAAAGTCATCAACTGATTCAGCTCAGAGACCTTTCTCTAGAAATGCTAACAGAGGGGGATTTTAGATCCAAAAACACAGGACGAGAGGGTGGAAGAGGGAGAGAGAGAGCTCAGATTTAGAGAATCAAATCATGGGGGACAAGCTGGAATGGTGGATGCACCTGGGAGGTGAGCTCTCTTTGAGAAAGAAACAGGTCTGAAGAAGCAAATTAGACGTATCCACTTTGTGAGGGCAAAGCGAGAACATGCAACATCAGACAGGAGAGCACCAGCTGACGAGCATCTCTCAGGACAAAAGATACACGGAACTCAAATCAGGATGGACAACCCTCCTCATGGCCATATTTTAAACCGGTTTCTGTTACCAATTGATGATGATAGATCATTCAGCGTGAGGATCTCCTTCAGATCGTTAAATCATGATGAATAAGTTAAATATTCTCTTAAAAACCTCACTATTCATATATGATCCAAATAATGCCAACACATTTATTTTAACCCATCATCATCATCGTACGTATATTTTTGTTGTATTAGGTTTAAACATGTTTACATCCAGAAATGCAGGTAACCTCTGAGGAGGCCAAGTTTCCAACTTGTATTATTTAATGGTGCCATCTGCTGGGTGAAGTAGCCCAAGCAAGTTTGCAAGGAAATCCGATCCATTGCCTGCAAACACGGTACTAATGTTGTCTTCAAGTTGTGTCTCCCTGTGATTTCCTGTCATCGTGTTGTTAAACTGGATGTCAGCAGGTCGCCTATTGACTTTTACCACACTTCTGGTGAAAACAGTACAATATACGGATTTTCATCAATTCATTTTTAACAAAGACTGAACTCTGCATTTCTCACCCTCGGACTTTAAGCTCCCTTGAGATATTTCTACAACATTAAAATGTAGTACACAGTGTACACCCTCATTTTGGTCCTGTAATAATGTATGTGTATGGGACAACCGGAATGAACTGATAATGGACTTTTAAAGATGGAATAGATATCCTGTATGGTGGCTCTTTGCTCATAAAATCACCTATAAAATATTCATAAGTACCATATGAAATGATAACCTTGTTGTTGTTTTTTCCAAGTCAGTGGGCTAAAAATAAGATTAATGTTCAATAAACACACATTTTAATTACCAGAGTATAATCCACAATTATGCACAGTTTATCTAAGAACGAATCATTCAAAGAAAATTGGAGAGACTTGCCATGGTTATGTTATCTATAATTCATAAGAAAATCAACAGATTTCATAAACAGATATCTAGATATATTGTTGACTATGTTGTCCAATTACTAATGTCGTATCAGACCTGAAAATCCTATTATAGCCTGATGGTAATACAAAGTGGTACCATTTGAGGCAAGAAACACCTAGGGCAAGGTGTGATCCTTGTAGGAGTATTAAAATTGCAAATTTAACGGAGGTCCTCGAGAAACCTCTCAGATAAACATCTTTTTAATGCCTCTCTTTGAAAAACATGCCCATTAGCTAAAAAGAAGTTTTAGTTTCTCAAAGAGAGTTTTTATCCCAATGAATTCCTAGTGTGCATGCTAGGTTATTCAGTTTTATTTCAGTTTTTTAGGCACATGCTCACAATCCTCCTGTTTTTGTATGTGAAACAAAACCTAGAGTAATGAATCCCTTTGAAATTAACACTTATTTTATTTTGCATGAATACCTCTGAACACTACTTCCCTTCAATGCCAAAATATATCTGAAATACGTCACAACAGCCTTTCTCATTTAAGAACTGGTAGAGCAGCCCAAGGTCCATGTGATTTCCTCTGTTCCCGTGGGGGTCAAACATTGCCTCTTCAAAGCCTGTGAATTTACGCAGGGAGTCTGTATGTTCAACAGTCCTGCTGTCGTCACCCTGACCATCCAGGGGAATATCCTCTCTATGTCGAATCATGATCTTCTTCCATGTCAGAACCTTCACTCTGTGAAATGGGAAAAAAATTGGGAAAAATAAACCTGGGACCTCGACAGGCTTCTGGCTGTGACATTAGCTGCTTAAAATAACAACACTCAAGATACCTGGACCAGAACTCCTCACAGGCAGAATGAGGGCCTTCCACACACACGATACCAGGCTTCCCAGGCATGCTAAATCCTGAGAGGCCCAGCTCCTTGGACCACTCCAAGATGTTCTTCCTCTTCGTCTTGTTGTAGATGTGGTGACTGTAAATCCACAGTCGGCTGAACACGTTCTGTGGCCGTGGAGAGGAGGACTCTTTCTTAGAAGGTGTTGAGCTTGATGCTGATGAGCTCCTATTAATGAAGAGCTGCAGGTTGTCTTTCACCCAGTCCACGGCGGAGAGCACGCACACTTCTCCCTGGCAGTTTTCCATGAGGTATGCATTAAGTTCAGTGTGGAGCTGTGTCTGCTGGGCCCTGCTAAGACCGGCACACCTAGGACACCAATAAAACATGCTGTAATGAGGATTTGGAGAACATTCAAGGCCACTTGGAGCTGGAGGTGTGTTGAAACTTGAAGGTGATAAGATCGGCACTACAAAATAACTAAAACATGGAATGAAGGTTGTTATTTTTTAACAGAACTGCAATGTTGAAATGTGTGTGCTTTAGTTATTAATGTCTGCTTGATATCGACGTTTTGTTACAATATTGTATTGCTTGTTTGCCATTGTATTATTGCATTGAACACAGATTATTATATAGACTGTATGTACAGTTGTAGGCCATATACGTAATACATAATTTGTTGTTTTGCATGTTGAGAGTTGATCTCCTTCATCACACGTGGATATTGGCTTACCGGACTGTGATCTCTGGTAATACACTGGGATATTCGGATGGATACGCACAGGCTAGAATGACATCCGCCTGAGTGAAGCAACAAAACATGTTATTTTTGGGGACATATTTAAATCACAGTGAGATATGAAAGCTGGGTGTTCGGTTACCCTCTCCGTGCCTGCAGCCTCCAGCTTCTGTTTGATGAAGAACTGTGGTCTGGAAGGAGGGGGGCTGTCTGTTGAAGCTGAGCCCTCCACATAGTCCCTGAGCTCAGCTAGTGCCAACTGGTCTGTGATCTCCAGCTCCTCCCGGCTTGGAAACATGCTGGTCAGCAGCTCTATCTCTGCCAGCTGCGACTCAGCCCACTCTAAGAAAGCCATACAGATAAAGGCAAACTAACTACTGTTAAACATAAACAACACCGTTTTAATCTGCGGTCTGTCTCAACATATGTCCATGTATGTCTTGAGTTTAAAATGAATAGAAGCTAATCACAGAAGGAGCTGAACAAGCAAGCTAGTTAGTTAAAAACACCTGAGAAACTCCAGTAGTCCTGCTAGTACGCTTGTATTCGAACTTTGTTTCTACTCGGACGGTTTCAAGCGACGCACACCGGAAACACGCGTACCGGACACGAAACAGCGGCACCGTCGTTTCCTCTGTTGTCTGCATGTGTCAGCTGGGATTCTTTTCTGACAAATCGGCGGAGTGATTTTTTGGCGAATTTGAAACTTTGTTGACCACTTTACTCTCCCGGGCGCTGTCTGATGACGGCTGTTATCAGCAAACCGCGTTAATTATGAGAATTAATCCACACTAAATAAGGGAAACTGAAAACGGAAGGTTTTAGCCTCCGTTTGTTACAGTAAGTTGACTGGACTCTTTACGATGATCATTCATTTAAATTATATTTCTTGTTGTTTGCTTCAGGCATTACATGCGCGGTACTAAAATGTGTTCAGCAGCATTATAATCTGATTTATCCAACGTCAAATTGTGTGTGATTTTCGTTCGTCTTGAATTGTTAGGTGACAATGGGAAAGAAAAGGGTTAAGAGCTCCAGAGAGGACGATGACATTGACCTGGCAGGTAAAGAATATCCCCTTCATGTCACATGACCACCTGTAGAAACTTAGGGTGACTTGACCACAGTGTATGTCTGTGTTTTTTAGGTCCATCCTGCAGGCACATTAAAAAGGGAACAGACCAAACTTTTACCAAAAAACTCCCTGGGAATTCTGATTGGACGCGGTGCCAGGATTGTAAGCATGAAGACAATAAGGAGGATGTCAACGCCACTGTGTCAGAGGAGCCTGAAGAGGAAAAGGAAACACCTGGCATGTGGATGTGCTTGAAATGTGGCCATATAGTGAGTTTTTTCAACCTATTTATCACTCAGATATTGACAGTGTATGAAGTGTAGCTCAATGATGCCTTCTTTTCCACCAGGGATGTGGAAGAAACTCTGAGAACCAGCATGCCATCAAACACTATGAGACCCCTCGGTCGGATCCACATTGCCTGGTGATCAGTTTGGACAACTGGAGTGTGTGGTGAGTGTGTTGCTGCGATCACAGAGGCAAAGGTTGTGTTTGGAATGGGAAGTTAAACTTTGTTTTAATGTGTTCTGAAGGTGTTACATATGTGATGATGAAGTCCAGTACTCCAGAACCGGACATTTGGCTCAGCTGGTGACCAACCTAAAAAAGCAAGCCATTGGAGATCCCATAAAGAGGCCGCCGAAAAGTAGGTCTCAGTTTAAACATCACTGTGTTTTTGTAATTGCGTGTCTCCGTAACCACGTCCACCATGTTGTGTTTGGTTATTTAGAAGTGAAGGAAGAAGACGTCTTGTTGGATGTTGATGCTGAGAAAACGGAGACTGAAAAGTCAGAGGAAAATGAGGACAAGGAAAACAAAGAAAATAAGAGCCACCAAAAGAAAAACGCCAAGAAAGAGAGTGTTGGGAAAACGCAAAAGTCTGGCCTGTCTGAAGACAGTGGTGTTGTTTCAGTAAAGGGGCTGAGCAACTTGGGAAACACATGTTTCTTTAATGCAGTCATTCAGGTAAGATTGTGCTTCATAGGACATCAGTTTTCAGTTCAAATGAGAGAAAACGAACATTCTAAAGTCATTGTTAATTGCTGTCATTTTCTTTTGCAGAATCTTTCTCAAACAAAGCTCTTAAGACAGATTCTCAACAAAGTGACAGAAGAAAACATTAGTCTCAACATTAACCCTTTTGCCTCCTCGGAACTGGTGTGTTATTATTCTTTAAGTGATGGTTAGCTGTTATGATAGTAGGCTTATCCTGCCTAATTTCCACTGCTTATTACTCAAAGGCTTGTTTTATTATGTTTGCAGGAGCCTATCGTAATGCAGTTGGATAAGCCGGGATCCCTGACTTTAGCTATGTGTCAACTACTCAATGAAATCCAGGAATCCAAGAAGGGTGCGGTAACACCGCGGGAGTTGTTCTCACAAGTCTGTAAAAAGTGAGTGCGACTATAACACAAGTTGAGGCCATAAGATGTGCTTGAAATGTTCTTCCCAGCATCACCGCGTCGAGTGTTATGCATTGTCTCTTCTCATTTCTGCAGGGCTGCTAGGTTCAAAGGATTCCAACAGCAAGATAGCCAGGAGCTGCTGCGCTACCTCCTGGATGGGATGCGAGCTGAGGAGATCAAAGTATGCATTTAGCGTCAAAACAAATCTCTCTGAACGTCACATTGGTGAAAGGTTTACAGTTGAAACGGACTCTTTTCAGGTAGCTTTGTGCCATGTGGCGGCATAACGTATTGACAGCAACACTGTGTCAGTGAGATGCGTTGTATGCCGTTTGGATTTCTTATTTCAGGCTCAGTGGCACGAACTTATTCAGATTCTAAATTTAGTCACAAATCATGGATGTCTGGATGTGTGAAATGTGGCTAAATAGCATTTATTCCCTCTCATTTAATGACTTATGGGATTTCGTTCCCCCACAAAGGTACTCCAATAGGTTGGTTAATTTTCACAGAGTGGAGATTTTATGAGGATGCAATCAGTATTAAGAGGCTGAAATGATTGAGATTCTGTGAAAATGTTGTACATCTTATATCTACAAGAGCTCTTCCTTATGGTTCACCGAAAGTCTATTCTTTTCATTTACATTTAAAGATTGTGTTTCTCTACAGAGAGTGTGCTCAGGGATCACAGAGGCATTGAAAGAATCTAGAAAAAGCACAGACGGAGAGCAGCTGAAAACACTAGTTAAAGGTAAGTAACTGGGCTATACATTAAACATATTGTAGTCTGTGTGATGTGAGCACAAAAAAAAAAAAACCTCATGACCAAAGATGGGTACACCTAATAGGTGAATTGGCCCCCTGTGACAATGAAGCTCTGATTTCAGAATACGAGAAAAATGGATCTCCAAAAAACTTTGTCGACCAAGTATTTGGTGGGGAATTGACGAGCACCATAATGTGTCAGCAGTGTAAAACGGTATGTATTGTGGAGAAAAGTGTATTATAACCTCTCAGTATCATGTCAACGGCAAGCTAAATGGCCACTGATTTGCACTTACAGGTGTCTGTAGTTGCAGAGATGTTTTTGGATCTTTCACTTCCTGTTTCTGATGAGGTAAAGCTATAAAACGTGTTTTAAGACAATTCCTCAAGCAATGACATTCATGTTGTATTTGTGTTGCATGCATGTACCAGTTGTGACTTACATCTTACAGGCATACAGAAAGAAGAACCAGAAAAAAGCAATTCAAAACACCAGCGAATCAAGCCAGGAGAGCCGGAACGGTTCTGCTGTGACAAACGGGAACGATGACTTTCCCACTGGATCCAGTAGCAAGTACCAGCAGAAGAAAGCCAAGAAACAGGCAAAGAAGCAGGCAAAGGTACTTCACTGAAAATATACAGATGATGTATTTTTGTGTTGAATAATCGTGGAGAAAAATAAACAAAATGGCCTGTATTGTTCCCTTATCTTGACATGCAGCATCAAAAGAGGCAGCTCAAGATTGACGGCAGAGTCACTTTGGACAGTATCTCATCTCCAAGCCACACAGAGAGCGAACACACTGATCCTGCTGCAGATGCAAATGGCAGGGAAGATGCTGACAATGAGACGCATGAAGAAGCCTCTCTAAGTGAAGGAAGTCCTGCACAGATCAGTGTGTCTGAACGGGACCAGAAGAACCAGGAAGCGGTCCACGATGAGAAGGACAAAGAAGAGGACGAGGATTCAGTCATCGACTGCGATGCATCAGCTACGTCATCGTTCAGCAACTGTTTTGCTGTCTTATCAGAGGAGCAGCAGTCAAATGACAGCATGTTAGGTGATGCCGAAATGTCTGACATGGATCAGGAAAGCAAAGAAGACACACAGCTGGCGAGTGAAATGGAGAAAGCAACCCTGGATGATGCCTTCATAGAAGAATCTAATTCTGTGGATCAAAGCATGGAGGGTGAAGATGAGAGACTGGAGGATGAAGATGAGCAGCTGGAGGGTGAAGATGAGCAGCTGGAGGGTGAAGATGAGCTGCCGGAGGCTAAAGAGTACACTGTAGTAAGCCAGGACCCAGAGCAGGCCTTCCAGACACTGGCTGCCAGGAAAGCCCCTGAGAAACAAGAGTGTTCAGTCCAGTCTTGCCTTTTTCAGTTCACAGAAGTGGAAACCCTCACGCAGAACAACAGCCTGCTTTGTGTCACCTGCACTAAACGGCAGCCAAAGAAAGGCAAAGATGGAGGTATGTTAAATTTGTGACATCACAAATCCAGAAATGCTAACAAGACGCACATATTTTCCAATATTTTGCTGCTTCTTTTTTCTCGAGGGGACTCACTTTTCCATGTGGGGATCAGTGACGTTTATTGTCTTTGTGCTTTGTTCAGGATCCAAGACAAATGTTTACACTGATGCCTTCAAGCAAATGCTGATTTCCTCTCCCCCACCGGTGCTTACCCTCCATTTGAAGAGATTTCAACAGGTGAGATAGTTTAGGAAAAGTTCCAGTCAAGCTTATCTGTTTAAAAAGAATGACACATTGTTGTCTTTTGTTTTGTAAGGCAGTGAAATATATTTTTTATGGCATTTTAAGGATGATTACTTGTGTTGTTTTCCTCTAGAATGGATACAGTATTTGTAAGGTGAACAGGCATGTCCAATTCCCCCTGGTACTGGATCTAGCTCCCTATTGTGCAGTTACATACAAGGTAAATGTTGGAATTAACAGCATTTAGTAAATGTCAATGTGTCTATTTGTAAACCTATCATTGTTTTATCCTAGTCTGAGCACTTAACAACACACTGTTTCTCCAAACAGAACTTGGCAGAGGGAGATGCTGAGATTTTGTACAGTTTGTACGGTATCGTAGAGCACAGCGGAACAATGAGGTCAGGTCATTACACCGCCTATGTGAAAGCACGACCCGAGTTCCCTAAACCCTCATCCAATGGACTTAAAGCTGAGGAGGGTAGGTGTATAAATTAGAATCATAACTATGACCCTCGTGATTTTTTACATCTCCCCACTAACTGATCATTTCCCTTCAGGACATGAAGAGCTAGGAAGAGGATCCTGGTTCCATATCAGCGACACAAGCGTTCAGCCTGTGAGCGAGAGTAAAGTCCAGAGTTGCCAAGCCTATCTCCTCTTCTATGAAAGAATCGGGCAGTGCTTCAGTACTCAGGAAATCCAAACCAACCAACCTGCTGCTTCTGCTCCACAGTATAAGGGATCTCACACAGAGAGCCAGCTAGTTTTGCCGGTGACTCAAACAGGGCTGTGATGAAATTACATTGATTATTCAGAGGGGACATTTCCACAGTGTTGACATTCTCGTCACAAGGGTTTCACACAGGGTTTCAAGTCTAAACCAGCTCTACGTTTCTCACGCTCAGGTGTGCAATGACGGACAATTGACAGATCATGGGATTGGATTTGTACACGTGACAAAAATCTATTTCAGGAGACAAATAAAATGTTGTGGGAACATAATTTGTAAAACATATTTATATGTTTAATTTTTATCAATGTCATCATGTAATGAAATGCTTCAAAATTGACTTGTTTCCCCTGTCTTGGCCTGTCTTTCGAGCGTTTTCACTGAGCATGCGCAGTAAGTTTTTTCCTGGTCCAAATAGTCAAATAGTCACATGACATGGGGAAGTCGAGCTCCGGATGACTAGAACCGTCTACACACAAATATTTACCAATGGCAGTATTACCAAGCTGGGCAGGTCGGTGAACGTTTGCCTTTTTGAAATGACTAAAAAGTACCGTTTTAGAATATTTTTCGTTGTTAGCTTACAATAGGAATACGTGTTCGCTCGGTTTAGTTGTTTTAGCTAACCTAGGCTAGCGTAAAAACCTTTCCGGTTGGATATAATTTCATTAGATGTTAGATTTGTATCTTAATTAATGTCAGACGTCAGTAAGATAACTGTCGTGTCGTAACTTTGGATGTTTCTCATTACGCGTCTCCACGAGGCCCAGTTGGGTAACTTGGCTAAACATGAATCAGCATTTTTTTAGTCGCTGAACCAAGTTGAAATAAAATCTGCCCCGGGTGCAGTTAGCTAGGCAGTTACACTTTGTCAGACCATTGTGTGTCTAATTCTTGTTCCCAGTTAGTACGATATTAACATTAGTTATTGTATTGAGCTTCACCATCAAATTTCTTTTGTTATTGAAGTCAGATCCGTTCATCTAATTGCCTTGAATGTGAAGACGCAGTTAAGTGTCGTGAATAAGAATATGCCATTTGACTGCCCTGCCATCTTTTCTGCGTAACAATAATACCGATGAAGTAACCTATTCCACTGGCAATGTGGTATTAGACAGTAAAAAAACTAATTTGCAGTAGTTAAACATAATTATATATAATTTTAAAAGTTATTTCAGTAATGCCAATTATAAACATCTCATATATTAGAAATGTTCTTCCAAACCTCACTATGAAAATGTGCTTGGTGGTTTTATATAATTGCACAACAACACACCCCCTTGTAAACAGCAGAATCCACTAGGGCCGCAACTAGCAGTTCTATATTATTGTTGTTTTTCTGATGGATTATTATATTACATTACATTACATTAAACCAATCAATTATCAAATTGTTTGCAGTTTTACAGGCTGGTTGAACGTGACTAATAACTGCAGTTAGACACCTTTTATTGTGAGCTATTTTGATAAGCGGTGTATGATCATGATGCTTTTCTGACTTCCCCTGTCACACAGGCTGAGCTTGTATGAACCATGGCGCCCCAAGTTCCTCGCATGTCAGTGTTCACCTTTCAGTCCGCCGTGCACAGCGCTAATGTACTCCAGTGTCTGAATGACCAGAGGCATCAGGACGTCCTGTGTGACTTGACGGTGGTGGTGGAGGACAGGAGTTTCCGGGCCCACTGTTCTGTTTTGGCTTCCTGCAGTGAATACTTTCACAGCAAGGTGACAAATGCCACCAGACAGAATCCCATCATCACTTTGCCTGATGAGGTCAGTGTTCTGCTGGATCCCAGGGATTTGGGGGGAAATTTACACTGCAAATAATTTAGTCTGAATCTATTGTGAATACCACTATGGATTTCAGTTGCTTTCTTATATATGTGTAATCTGATAGGGAAAGAAGGCAGTTCTCCACATGAACACACTTCATGACACAAGACTGAAGTCCATAATCATCACGGAGTTAATAATTGACTTTGGACATTCTGAAAGCAGGAAGCTCATCTATGAAAGGCTGCCATGTTAATTTTCATGCGCAGCTAAAATTACATTACACTTAGCCAGCTGCATCATCTAAATGCTGAGTATTCATGCAAGACCAGCTACCAACACGTTTCTGAGCAAGAATAAATAGTAATGCCTATTTTCACCGTGTTCCATGGAGAATGCAGACACAGCCATATCTAATTTTGACACTAGATGTTTTTGGGTGACATGCTCGTTGCTCGCAGTTTGCAACCCTTGCAATGTGACTCATGCCTGTGCACACATGTACAACGCAATGTCTCTGACCACAATATATTTTTCAGCCCTGCAGAGAACAATATAGCACTATTATATTTTAAACTTTGTTGATTTTTGATGGATGCCTTAGTACCCCCTGAACCTTATTATAAAGCATAGGCTGTGTTTCAAGTAATACAGTTCAAGGCATGTATTAAACAGTTCCTTTATTAACTAGTCACCTTTTTAGTATGGTCATATTGTAATTTTTTACAGTAAATGAGTTGTCTGTAGTTGCATTGTTTACGTTAACCATTTGCTGTGTCTCCTTTCCCCACAGGTGACCGTAAGGGGGTTTGAACCTTTGCTTCAATTTGCCTACACGTCAAAGCTCCCCTTCACCAAAGAAAACATCCATGACATTCACAGCTGTGCTGACTTTTTAGGATTTCATGACTTGGAGTCAGCGTGCTTTGATTTCCTCATCCCAAAGTTTTCTGAAGGCAAAAGAACTTCACGGGAGGTCAGGCGTACTGCCTGTTGTCTGAACCAAGATCCCAGTGCTGGTTTTGGCCCCAGCGTTGAGAGCAGCCAACCAAAACCATTTGATTCACACAGCTCAGTGCCTTCAAGAGGTGATGAACAAGCAGATAACCCAGCAGAGTGTTCTCAGAGCGCACAGGGTCAGGCAAACAGCGGGGAAGAAAACTTCTGTTTGGTAAACTGCGGGCCACACATCCCCTTTTCTCTGGACTTAGCTGCAAATGGTGTGTGCCCTATGTTGTCCTTACCATGCCCAGACCCTGAGAAACCCTCTCAGTTCTGTGAAACAGACATTTTAGAGATAGGAGACGTATGTAATGAAAACGAGTTGAGTTTGGCAGACTGTGGCTTACCCTGTGAGCTGTCAACCCCGGGGGATGTGAATCCGCCAGAACTCATTGAGCCGGCAGGCCGAGATATTAACCAGACTGTCGAGACGCTGGGTGCTGAAACCGACTGCGACCCTAATTCATGTCCACTCAACACATCAGGGGAAGAAGATAGCTGTGAGTTAATAGAGCAGAGGGGGCCTGGCCTCGGACAGAAAATGGAAGGTGATCTCTCAGACCCACTATCTGCTCTAAGCCACGAAGAGGGAATTGGGGAGAGGAGCAGCGTGGAGAGGGAGGTGGCTGAACATCTGGCAAAGGGATTTTGGTCTGACCTCTGCCCATCTCAGGCTCAACCCCTCCCCTTGGAACCCACGGACAAAAACAGTCTGGCAAAAGCATCGGACTTCCACTGGCTTAAACAGCTGGACCTGACCTCCAGTGTAGGAGACTGTCCCTTCCTCAGGGACTTTGACACGGGTAATGACCCCGCCATACGTACCGACAGCCTCTCCCAGTCAGAGAAGAGCCCCTACATGTCCTCCTCGTTCAACTCTGGGGAAGACTCGGACCTCGACACAGATGGAGATACCGAGGCCAACAACAAAAGAGCAGCAGAGGTCATTTTGATACACAGCTGATGTTTTAAAACAAATATAAATAAATATAAATCTAACTCCCTAACATTATACTCAACAGATTCAGCTCCCATTCCCAGTGGACCAGATCTCGGCGCTGAGCCGGAGTGCCTTCCAGCAGCTTCTGAGACACCATAATCTGACTCAGGATCAGCTGGAGTTTGTCCACGATGTCCGTCGACGAAGCAAAAACCGCGTAGCTGCACAGCGCTGCCGGAAGAGGAAGCTAGACAGCATAGACCAGCTAGAATCTGAAATCAAAAGATTAGTAAGTTGTCTTTATGTCCATTACTCTCAACATATTGTCAAATGTGATATGATTGAATGTTGTGTCCTTGTCACCTGCATTGGCCCCTAGTGGTGACCAGTATGAACTGCAACGCTGTTGATTATTATTATTATAAGTTATTGTTAAGTTATTTGGGTTGATTGAGAAGATCAGACGCAACTATGCACTTACTAACCACTTTAATCTAAGTTAGATGTCTATTTGAGGACCAAACCTTTTTAATCTTAAATACTGTAGTCTCATAAAAGAATATAAATGAAAGTGTAAGAAGCATGAGTTATCTTCAGTTGTTCTGGGTTTTTTTTGTCCAAAAAATGTAAAATTCATGTTCAGCATTTTATGACTAGGAAGTTGAGGATGTGAATAAGCTTTACTGTCATTCTCTCGACAGAAAAGCCAGAAAGAGCGGCTGCTGCAAGAGCGAACCGTGCTGGAGCAAAACTTGGAGGAAACGCGCCAGAGTCTGTGTGGGTTATGTAAGAGCGTCAGCATCGAGTCTGGTTCCGATGAAGACCACTTGCAGCTTCTCACCAAGGTCTCCTCACCAGACTCCCTCATCTCCTCCCCTAGCCTTTTGGGTAAAGATGAGGAGTCCCAGATCACTATCGCAATGGTAAGTTGTTCTTCAGAGTACGACTCTAGCAAGCTGGCTTCAGGCTCGGTTCCCTCTGCTGCACCGGAGACAGAGGAGGCCTCCACGTCTCTGCTCAATGTCTGTCTGGACATAAAAAACAGCTCATAGTGGGACTGAATTTCCATTGTCATTTCTAATGAGAGCAGGGGGAGGACTCTTGAGTATGTACTTTAATGCCCATTTGGGATTGATGTGCTTTCCTGGATATTCCACTGAATGAATTTCTGCCTGATATAGGTATCTGACATATGGAAATGTCAAATTTCCTTCACTGTATTTTTAAAATGATTTTACTGAAGTTAACATGATATCCAGTATGTTGAAGGATTTTGAAAGTGCAGACATTTTTCAGGTAATTCCCAAATGTTTCTTAATTAGGGGGACAAAGTTGCGTTTCTCTCAGGGAAACCCATAACCTGACTGTGTTTTGATGGCTAATATCATTCTTGCTGCCCAGCTACCCCCCCCCCCCCCACACACACACACACACACACATTTGTGAAAATAAGTGTTTCATGTTATATTTTTAACATTCTGTATTGTTCTACCACAACGCTGTTTCTTTGAAATGTGCACCACACTAACATAGCTTCTTCTTTTTCTTTTTTTTTTTTACAGTAGATATAACTATCAACTTTTCCTTGTATTTGAGGACTAGTTTCAGTGTGTCTGAAAGTGTTCCAGGGGAACATAGGAAATTATGTTATTTGATGCAAAACGTGCCTTATGCTGTAGTATAGTATGAATACTGAAAGATAAATGCAATGTTTGTATGTTCTTGTTTCAAGCACTGTTGCACATTAACCAAGAGCCTATATTGATGGCACTCTGTTACATTAAGGTCTGTCTTCATGTTCAGTATTTTTTATTAAATGCTTTCATGGATTAAAATAAACAACATTTTGTTACCATTCAGAGTTTTTGAACCATGACAAAGAAAATGTAGCTTTTACTGATCCACAGTACCACACTTTGGCCAATAGATGGAAGTACAGCTCAATTTACCTCACCAGCTATGCTGACCCTTAATTGACTGACGAGAGCACTGTAAACATATGAATGGTTCATTCTGCAGTTAATCTGCAAGAGATAGAAAAAAGGAATGTCTGTTTGATTCTTCAGTCGGCGTTGGTGGACACAATCAACGAAACCTACTGAAAAAGAAAGTTGAACTAGAGCTCTAAATAAGGAACAGGAAGCTGATTCAGAACTTGTGATACCACAGAAAAATAATTTATACTGTACATGCAGCCTTTCATGCTTTTTTTAGAAACAGCAACTCACGGAACAAACTTGTTATGTTCTCACGATTGCAAACATTCAGCCATTGTATAGTGTCACACACAAACAGTGCCAATCCCATCATGTTTAAATAGTAAGAGTCATTCTGTCCGAACCGTTTCCAAATATTCATCTTTCTTGCTTCACAGTAACCCAGTTCATATGCAGACTACGCTTTGTTTTTAGTACATCACTGCACATGATGTCACCTGAGATCAATGCATATGATACATTAAAATAATTACATGCAAAAACACCATGAGCTCGACGCTTACTTTCTCATTATAAGCTACATTACTCACCTCATTTGTTTCTACTGCGTATTCTTCTAAACTAGTAAATGTATTGTTTAATGAATAGCTACGTAATGCTATCGAATTGACACACTTTTTAAAAAATCATCAATATAGTAGCAATCATTGTATGAATCTAAAGTTGTTGGACTTCACAGGCTTGGTTAAGCAAACCAGTATTAAACAGAACAGCCCTTTTTAAGAGGGCCTTATTCACTCAAGGTCCATTCGTGTCTTCTGAAAAGTTTTCCTACTTGAGTTTGGGAAGTGCTCACCTGCTTTTGTGTCCTTTTTAAAATAGCTGTGTGTATTACTATTGTGTTTCTCAGAACACAGTCCTCAAGGTTAAAGTGGTAATTACACAGATAACCCAGAAGCCACTAATCACAAAACTTGAACCCATCATTGAGAAGCCAACTCACACACGCTGAAAAACAAAGCGGCTACAAGTGGTGTTGCAACTAAAAGTCAAAAGGATTAGACGATGCAAATACCACAAGGATCAAATATCATGACACACATCTATAGAAAAGCTTCGATTTGATGTCTGTCAAAACTGGCATCGCCTACAATTGCCAAAGCACTGAAGAGCATTATGATTTGAACCTATTTCTGATTTTCCCTCTAAAAAAATTAGGATTCTTCCCCGTGTTTAGGTCTTCTATGCACAGTTTTTGGAGCATTGTAGCGCAAAAAGTAAGATTATCCTCTTTTGCAAGCTACACAGGAAGAGAAACTTGATTCGAGGAGGAAGCAGCTGTGCGGCATGGCAAGGTCAGAGGCCCATAATCCCCGGCCTCATTCATGCGAGATTAAAAACCTGCTCTGAGTTCTGATTAAGAACGCAGGGTTAGAAGATTAAAGACCAGCAAACAAAATGAAAGCAGTTTAAGCCCAATCCTGGAATTCATCAGAATACCAAAACCTTAAACTCTCATTACAACGTGAGATTAATGCAAAGCCCCCTTGAACTCTGTATCTGTCTTGATATATCTTCTCGTGTCAGAGCCTGTATTTCCTTTTTTTTTATACCAAAAATCTGGATGAAGATCTCTCACTTGTCATTTCTCTCCACATCCATCGTCTTGGATTTTTTTTTTTTTCTCTTATTAAATTATTTAAAAAATAAAATTCAAAAATTTTATTTTTTAAATCCTAATGAAACATTGTATGATTTGGCTGCAATTAGAGTGAAACAATTTACCAATCCGTTTATGTATTTGTTTTGTCACAATACATGGTTTTATTTTTTAAGGGGTTTACATATAAGGCGGCTCAAACCCACTGGCCGGCTTGGGTGTGAACTTTGCATGTTCTCCCTGCGTTAGCATGGCTTTTCTTGGGGTTCCTGCGTTCTCCGTCTTGCTCCCATAGTCCACCGCTGACTTCATTTGCTGGTGTGAATGTGAGTGTAAATGGTTTTACTGCGTTAGCCCTGTGATTGACTGGACCCCAGACAGACTACACAGTACTTCGCTAGTAAGAATTAGAACAGGAGGCAATGAGTGTGAAAAAGGAATAGATATTCAAACATGTGGAGGTTAGCTTTCTTGTGAAATTGTTAAAACAGAGACTTTATATGCTAGTGGAATTGACAAACACTACATTTGCTGAAAGCTGACACTAACTGCAGATACAAGTCTTGTTAAACAACGATAACAGGTTACATACCGTGGTTGCTGAAATAACTTTTCCATATCTTCTTTAATTATGAGACAAACATAAGTTGTTCAAAAAAAAAAGCACACGAACCAATTGTTGGAACATCAGAAAAATATAAACTAAAATTCTTGATGAAAGTTGTTAACACCAGATTATAACCTGAAATGTCAGTTAGCTTTCAAATCCCCTCTAATTTGCTGTAGGAATTGATCTTATCCCATGTAAAAAGAGATAGTGGCACTGTGGTGACCTCTGACATGGACTCCTGAATTCCCAACTAAGGAGTGGACATCCACAGTATTGGAGTTTCTACCAGGGGTCAAAATCCTAGAGAAAGACAATATTTATATAATCAATCCAAGCATAAGGTCCATGACCTTCTTGCAACACAACATAAATCTTATAAGCTGTTGAGCTACTGTATCCTAACTGATTACATGCTGCAGTCACTATGAACTTCATTTTGGGGGTAGCACAGAGAAGGGGGCTGTATCCCATTGACAGGATTATATAAATGAGGACTATAATACTGTAATCTCCCAGAGAAATGAGAGAAACCAGGGGACATGCCGACCCCAGCTAGCTAGCACCCTGGTCTGCAAGCGTCAGATTAACAAACAGCTGGTTGTACATACAGACTAGTGACAGATTACATTCACACTTGCTTTCTTGTCATAACAGTGCTCACTGTGTTGTATTTGTACCACTAGAAGCACAAGAAAAAGTGCCTCTCAGGACAAGATCTGTCAACAAAGTCATATTGAATGAGAGTACGTCTGTTTAACCAGTCATGCTGAAATTGTTGCAATTCATCCGTGTCAAGAGCCAAACTGGAAAAGCAAAAATTATGCCCGCAATTCTGCCGACTACATTTATTTTTAATTAACTTTGCTGTTTTGACAGTTATATTGAGCGTTCAGTCATTTTCTCAGTTTAGCGGTGCAGTAAATATCCCCAAAGTCTAGGGTTTAGGAAAGTTTCCATACTTATGCATGCATGTAATGTGTGCTGGTGTAGATAGACTACAATGCAAAGATATATCCAATGTTTTTTCTATATCACACTAGAAGGCAATGATATTGCTCGTCCAGATTAAACAGTGAGATCATATTGCATCAGTTACAAATATTTTCAAATGGCTTCAAAAGAAGTTCACAACTTAGTTAAAGCACTTGTTCTGGTGGTTGAAATTGCTGCTCTATGAACAATTTAAAACAACATTTTAAACAGAGATATGGGATTCATCTTTATTATTAAATTTATATCAATTAATAGAACAGCATTAAAATCAAATGAATTAAAAACCTAATGCCCTTAATAGGTGCAGACTTTCTTTTCTTAAGGTGTGTTTTGTATGGCAAAGGAACATGGTGTGTCATCCAGCCCTCCCCTTTGCTTGGATTATTTTTTTTTCTCTTCATTGTCGTGTGACACTTTAAGGACATACTCGGGTCCTCCAACACAGCATCGAAAGGAATCAGCTAATAAAAGGATAGGTATGGGATAGCAATCTAGAAGCAATGACAAAAGGAAAGGCACAACACTGAGCAGGTCAAAATCAAGCAATCCATTGGATTTGATTTGTCCAGTCAGTTGTTTGATTTTGACCTGCCATCAAACTATTTCAGTGGCTGAGACAACTCTAAAATATTGGAACAGTTGAAAGTTTGCCATTCAGTTTAATCTCTCATAAAACATTTTGCTTTTTGTTACTCAATGGTTGCAGCTGGATAGTTCAAATCTGCCTCAGATGAGTCCTGATTTCATGTCAAAATGTCTTGTATTTGTCTCCTTTCTTTGATGAGCATTCACACTCTGTTCTTAAACATTAGATATGTAATCATCATAATTACCAATCAATCACAATTGTTATTCATGAGATTCACTCAACTGCCCCTTAGTCACCGGCATAATTACTTCAGACCTGACATCCTGTCATATTATCCTGAAAGTGACACAAATCGTATAATGCAGAGACAAAACAAGCAACGCTCAGTAGCACCTGTCAGATTTGGGGGAAGAAGAATTTCATTAGATCTGCAGGATTTTCTCATCCGTGTGACAAGCCCCGCACCCTTTATAAAGCGTGTTTGTAATCCACTACACAACGAGGATGTTATTTACAAGCCTAGGACTGAGGGAGGTGACTGTGGGTCTGGTTAGAGCGAAGCGCAGGCAGAGAAAGGTGATTCGGGGTAGCAAGAAGCTTCTGCTGAGTCAGTGGCATGTCACCAGCCAATGTGATTACTTAAGTGATTACCACCCACTTTAACATTGAATCCAGAGGCCATCGTTTTCTAAATCATAACTGCTTCAAGATCGGTTGCTTTACATTCTGCACAAACCAATTGAAATTGTGATTTTAAACACATGAAGCACTGTTTCTCACCAATTAATGATTTGCAAATGAATAATCAATATATGTATAATAAAGTCGATTTTCTATATTGCAGGCCAATAACTGGCAAACCTGAGGTTATGTGACTCATAACCCCTGGTCTCTGATAACAGAAGTGTGAATGAAAAATGAAAATTGTTTCCCAGAAACAGCCAAAACAAATGATTGCAAGAGAACTCAAAAGTATCACAACAATCAAATATTCAAAAGGGGGCAGCCGTCATTTTAAAAGACACACTAGTTTTACAAGAGCTCGTACCAAAACAACCAGAAATAAAAGGTTAAAGGATGCTTTAGTCATTCTGAAACAATTCAAACATGATGAAAAGTATACATGCATGTTTATGAACTTCGTATGATACAAAAGCAACAAAAAAGTATAGACATTAAGCAACTGATGGCCTGAGTGTCAAGCAACTTGAATACAACACTCATTCATAAACAAAGTGGAAACAACCACCATTGAATATATCACGATTTTTTGAAATACATGAGTACATACAAAAGTGGTAAGAAGAAGCAAGTTACGTCAAAGTTTCTGTGCACTATAAATATGAAAATTGCAAACATATTATAACGGAATACTCTCAAACCTACTGCAGTTGTTGAAATGAACAAATCAAAGATAACGCCATCATTTACCTACATTATCACAGTATGACAACGGCATTTCCCCCCCCACACACAAAACGGTTAAAGTTTTTTGCAAAAAACAGCAAGGCCAAGATGGTCAAGTGTCAAGATGTCAGAAGTCAATAACCATCCGTCATCATTAAAAGGGTTTCAAATGTTGCTTCCACTTAAGACTAAAATGCACATGTGCTCTACACCAAAACTACTGAAAACACTCAATTCTGTGTCAAAAAGTTGTTTTCTTTTGATTGTAACAATGCAGTTCAACACATTCAGACTTAAAATGTTTGTTTGCCCAGTGATTACTGTAGTCCTTTGAAGAAGAAAATAACACAAATGTGTAGTATGGTTCATAACAGTCTTCGATTGAGTCTCCTAGTGTGTTAATACTTGTTGTGCCATTCACACTGACCAACACTCACCTCCTCAATGTCCAAGTTTTTTCTGGATTTGTAAATAAACTCTCCAATTGCTACAAAAACTGAGAGGACTAGTCCGGCCGCCAGCACAATAAAGATTCCCCCTATGTTCTCCACACCCAGAGCACTGGCCTCTTTGCTGTCCTCCTCTGGGCAGCCATTCCCTCTCCACCATTTCTCCTTCATCATGTGCAGCTTCCCTTCCTCCTGAAGCTGCAAGATGGCAATGGTGACCTTGTCTCTGTAAGGGGAGCCTACGGCAGGATAAAAACCATCATTAATACCTGTTTGCAGACCGATGGGGAGCATTTATTGTTGTTTCTTACTCATCTCTCTTACCAATTGGGGTTCCCACTCCATAGCCCTTTGAATCTATCAAGCCGCCGATCTGGGTGAGGTTGCAGTTACGCTGGCTGATGTACTCGATGCTGGTCGACTCCATCAGAAGGGCGTAGTCTGTGGTGAGAACCCTCTGAATCCCCTCCCGGTTGTTTTTCACTAAAGCTGTGTTTTTCCTACTGCTCATGAACGCCCACATTTTCTCGTATGTTGAGATCTTAGATTTCTGTTGAATCAGAATTGGGATGTTTAAAACAATGCAATCAACACAGAGGTTTACACAGAATGGATACACATTCAGATACACCCATTACTGTGCTACAAATAAAACCACAAATCCTTTAAAAAAATTTGGAAAAATTGGGCCCAGGCCTTTGTTTATGTCCACGGGATACTAACTAACCCAGCTCTTCTCCAACCAATCAGACGGTACATGGGGTAAACTCGACTCAAGGGTAAAACATGTCAGGCTTATGGAAATTTAAAAAACAAAAGTACTTGTTTGCATACTTTCCCCATCGTTATACAGTTAATTTCCCATTTACTGTGCAGTGAAGAGAAGATTACCTTAAAAAAGGTCATGGTGGACCCGTCTCGTACAGCACCATACTCTATTTTGGTTTGCTTGGCCAAATCATCTGCAGAGTCGATGGGTGAGTCCATTCTCTCCACAGTGAGGAAGGCAGCCAAGTTGGCAGTGTATGAGGAGATTATGATCAACGTAAAGAACCACCATATTCCACCAACTATTCGTGTAGAGAGGGCCTTGGGCATCAGTTCGGATCCTGTAAGATAACAACACAAGGTACATAATGAATTCTACAAAACAAATAGATCACAAGACAATAACGATATGGTACATAACAAAAAATAGCCATGACACGGAATATCTTATTTTTCTTCCAGGCACATAACGAACATTATGAAGGGGAAGGTGGAAGGTAGTCTACCAAAGAGACACTTCTTTCAGGTATGAACACAACAAAATAACATAATACAATTATAATTTCAGTAAGACGGCCTATACCTTGCTGCATAAGTGCTCCAACTCCAAACCAGACACTGTTTATTAGAGTGAAGTTGTTTTCAACCACATCTGAATCTGGGTTGCAGGGATGAGGGTTGTACCACTCGTAGGGAGTGAACCTGAAGATGAAGAATTCACAATTAATGATGTGATTAAAATACTTGATGACAGCACAATGCCACATTATTAATCTGTAGCAAATGTTATCCGTCCAACTCGTGGTATTTGCACAATGTAAAAACCCCCAAAAATATTTTGACTCAATTCTGACTAAGGATACAGAAAAATGACTGAGGTGAGTGCGGTGTGCAATTAAACGATATGTCCATGTGTCAGCCAAAATGAATGGTTGAATATTAATAAATCCAAACAACCTATTGCATTCAAGAGGTTTAAATGTTCAACCAACCAATGTTGCATTAACTGCAACCAACCATAATGAACTTATAAGGATGATCCTATCTGAAGCTATCCAAGGATTTTATAGACACACTAATCCATTAGTGCCATAGGCTAGACTTAGAATATGTTTTTTACCTGGCAATAACAAAGAGCACACAACTGACACCGAGGCATGCCAGGAGCACATACATCCAGATATCAGGAGACAGTGGGTTGAGGAAGGAGAACACTCCTGGATTGGTGCCGTTGGGTTTGTGGTAGAGGATGCTGATCCCCAGCGTCATAAAGGGCTTGGAGAAATCAATGACCTTTTCCCTCACATACGTGATTGTGAGAGGGGCCACGGCGAGGTCAGCCACCTGGTACAGAAAAAAAAAACATCAAGCAGAGCCACAGTCAAAGACCGATGATGCTGTTCACTCAGGTACTTTCTAACATATCGCATTGATTGATACCTACATGGTCAATGAGTTCTCGCACCATGCCGTTCCACTCCCCCTTGTCATTCTGAGCTCCGTATTTGCCATCAGACACAGCTTTACCTCATAGGAGAAGCCCAGAATGTTGGAGAGCTCTTTGAGCAGGTCCAGGCAGTAGCCCTCAAAGCGATCATTTCCATACAGGGGCTTATCAGATTTTTTATACATGACATATGGATTTTCCTGGAAGAGGCACACAACAGACTTATTTTTTAATGTATTAGTTTAGTTATTGAGGTTGGCAGCAATGTCAAACACCTCTTTGGATGTAGGGGCATTAGTTTACCAAGACATCCCTGATCAAATGCTGCCTGATAATTGCTTTAATTCATACCAGAATAGTTGTGACAATAAGGGTCCTGTTGGCCATTGAGTCAGTCACGTTTGTGGATGAGTCCTTGTTGTTTTCTGTTAAATTAAGGCCTGTTTGGGAGTTCCACACGCCAATCTGTAAAAAATAAAATATTCAAATAACCACACTGACGGGACATCAAAGATCCAAGTCGCCTTATCAGGATAAAGATTGCAAAGAAGGGAATGAAACGAGTACTAGGAAGCAGTGGAAGAGAGGGAAAGGAAAATAATATAAATACATAAAAACTTGAATCTCCAGTGCAGAAATGTTGGACATTCCTTCCCACCAGTACCAAAAACGTGTTTTTTTTAGGGGAGACATCACAGAGGAAAGCAGGTAGAGTAAATTAATAAACAGCGTCAATATTCCTTTTGCAGCTAAAATACAGACCTTTTTCCACACTTTATTCAGGCGGTTGTTGCCCGCGATTGTCTTGCAGAAATAATAAAGAGAAAGCATTTTAATCACAGAGCCCTAAACTTAAAAGAAAAAAAAAAAACAATAAACGATGATGTTGAATTTTAGCTGGAAGACAAATGTTTAAAATAATAAATCGTCGGGTTACAGCTCTTACTTGTTTTCATTTTAAAGTTGTACTTCAACTGTGTTACCTTAAGTTTAATGTCTTTGTTGTGAAGAGGCCTGTTAATGACCTGCCAATAGAGAGCAGCATTCTGAATGTCATTAAAGAAACATCTACTTTAAAATGACAGCTAAAATGATTTGCAAGGGTTATGTATCAAAACAGTTCCTCCTGGGTATAATTAGTGCACCTGATTCAAACATAATATATATTGTTTTCCAGACAATCTTTCTGCAGTTTGCAGTGTATAGCAGTGGCTCTGTTTGTCTATATTATTCTATTCTGTTCAGTTTGCTTTAATGTCGACAAACACAGCCTCTACTGACAATATATGGGTCAGATAGGTCACCTTCTCCAGGCCGTCTTCCTTCAGGCTGATGACATCTAAATCAAATTCTTTCCGCAGACCGTCCGTCTTGTTTATAATTATTTGTCCCGTCAAGCCATTCCATTGTGCCTGCAGCAAAGAAAGCACAGAAACCACCCTCCGTTTTTATTGTCATAGACATACATGCAAAGTCAAGCGAAAGCCTGGAAAAGTGAAAACAATTCTTAAAACATAAATTATGGATGAGTGCTACATTAAGCAAAGAGAAATGACAAAGGCTAACTGCATTTTAATGAGCGTTTTTTTTTTGCATTGGCTAGATGTTAAGTATCAGTGAGTATGTAACATGTGGACATGATGTAAGTGGAGCAGGCAGGCATGGCCTCTGTCTGAGTGGAGAGCAGCGGGTGGGCAGCAGAGCTCAGACATATATTTGAATGCAGTTGATAATGAAGTGAGCTCAGTTGAACAACAGTCATGTTAAATCTCGGTTACCGAGGGCTTAGAGAAATGAGCTGCGTCTCAATTATGCACTAACATTGGAGGCTGAGAAGCCAGTGGGCATATCTACAAAGCGTTGGACCTTCTGTATATTTTGCCAAGGTCCAGCCCACGGCAATTCATGATTTCATTTTTGTCTGACTGTGAATCACAGTCAAATAGAATTAAAGGAGCAGTTTGCCCCATAACACAGTCTTCATATGTCAAACATTCTGGAAACGTGATGAGGGTTCAATAATCTAATCACATATTGATGCAAACAAACACAAACATAGGTGGTGTTCTTAAGAAGAAAGTATTTCAACAAGGACTCTGGATTACTGTGAGTACAGTGAGAACAGCCATTTTTACAAGCTTTACATGATGATTTGAATTAAAACTAAAATGAATGTTGGATCTTAACAAACAGAAATGCATATTACTGAGTGTGGGAGGTGGCAACGCACAAACAGATTCAAGATTAAACTTGATGCTATCACGAGCAACGTTATCCTCTTTGTTTGGTCACATGGTGCCATTTAGTGAAGTTGCTGTTTAATTAGACTGCCTCACACAGTGTACTGCTCACATCTGTGAGGTCTACTTGACCCCTAAACACAGATTTATTGAGGTCATTACGTCTCTTTTTGAATCCCCACCAATCACAGGTGTCTGTCTTGTCCATTTGTTGCTCTACATGAAGCGGTAGATATGAATCTTTTTGGATTGGAAAATACAGATGATAAAGGTATGAACCTCACTGATTGTCCATGAATATTCAGGATCAACAGCACCATTGTGACAAAAGTATTATATATAGGTCCTCTATACCTCAACCTCACAAACAAACTGGCTCTGTATGTCCTTTGGTAAATGTAGGGAAATAATCCAAATACACCCAGCTTTCCCTGCAAAACTTAACTCTTAGTATTAAATCTACAGCATTGATTCCTGCAGGGGAAATCGTGTTTTTTTTTTTTTCTTCCTTCCCTCCCCCATGAGAGCAGAGAGCAGGGTGAGCCACAGAGCAGCTCCCCTAGTTTCAATGTATTGCTCAAGGACACTTCAGATACCACAGTTATAAAATACATTCTGAAATGTATTATTACTTTAGTTTGAATGCATTTGAGGGGAATTATTGATTATTTTTCTTTCTTATTAATACGATGCGAGATTCAGCCTTGCAAAAAAGAAAAACAGCCAGAAGAAATGTCCTTCATATAGGGATACTTTTTACACTATACTTTTAATTACATTTCATAGCCTGTACTTTTTCACCTTTACTTGAGGAAAGAAGTTGAATCAGTACTTTTACTTTAACCGGAGTCTTCTTGAACACTCTGTCTGAACTTCTACTTGAGTTTAGGATGTCTGTACTTTTGAAACCTCTAAATTAAGCAAATTCCACACTCACAATTGAAAAGCTCATGTGTCAAAGAAACTTTTAATTAGTGCAACATAACGAGAGCTCCTTGAATTCAAATTCAAATATCTGAGCCGAGCTGAGAAAGGCAGCTTCCACAATTAAACTTATTTTCAGTTTGATTCAAACTGTCAGTGTTTTCATTTTCAATTAACTAACGATACACATACTATGGCATCTATGGCAAACTATGAGCATATAGAGACATTAAAATGACTAATATGTTTGGGAAATGTTATTCAGGTTATTTTATCCTTTGCATTAAGCGTCTATATGAACGGCTCTCATCAGTAGCTGACTACACATTTATCTAAGAAATGCAACACATGACAACCAATCAATCAATCCCCATCTCCTGAGAGAAATTATTTCAAATATAATCTTCACACACACGTTTCTCGATCATCATTTGATCCCTTAACTCTCTTGTTCCTGCTTCTCCACAAAAGGAAATTAAAAAAGGCAGCAAGCTGTGAGACGGAAGGATGGAGAGGGAGAGGCAGGCCAAACTCACGTCTTTGAGCATGCTCATGAAGCGAGATCCGAAGCGCCAGGGTTTATGTCGGTGGCACTGAAGGGAGCTGACAGTGAGTTGGGAGGCGCGCTGCGAGGCAGCAGCCACCATGTAGACGGCGTCGTACATCAGAGCTGCTTCACTCTGAAAGAGAAACGTGTCTGTCAGCATCCATCAGTGAAGATCACGTCATGCACTTATCACATCAGCATCCTCCAGAACTACAGCAGCGCTTTGACAAACTACATGCAAAGCAACCAAATGGCCAAACACAACAGTGAGTGCAATTTGGCGAGCAAAGCAATTTTTATTCAAAATACCTTTCTGTTTGTACACACAGGCGACATGTTGACACATTTACATATAATCTCTCAGTGATTATGTCTGTTTGTTGCCATATTCAACATTACATTATCATATTTGACAGTTTGACAGGCAAAGTTACCA
The DNA here is from genome assembly GCA_029853015.1 of Chelidonichthys spinosus. NCBI lineage: Eukaryota > Metazoa > Chordata > Actinopteri > Perciformes > Triglidae > Chelidonichthys > Chelidonichthys spinosus. The sequence goes on along the minus strand of CM056828.1, from coordinate 5,165,256 downwards.
ATATGTAATTCAAATTGGATTTGAGTTCAATTTGACTAATATGATATTTTGACTAATCCCAAATCAAATTGTCAAAAAAAAAAAGTCTTGGTTGATGACAATTGATTGTTTCCAACTTTTCTTGGCTGACAAGCAGATTCTCCTTATATTTTCCATTTCACATTTAGCTTTGTTCTATAAAGTTCAGTGACCATTTGAGCACGTTGCTTACAGTCTGTGAACAATCATAAACACCACCTTTCACACGAGGAATGAAAGGAAGAAGTCACTCACTGTCATCATCCCCTCCATCATCCCAGTCTCAGCTTTGGAGGGAGCCTGCAGTCGCTCCATGGCCCACCTCTCCACCACCGAGGCCACCTGTGGACTGTCTATGTTGAGCAGTCTGAACCCCGTCATGTTGACCCCGCTGTAGCGGTACGGCTCCAGATCGAGGGCGAACAGGTCCTGTGGAAGAATAACACCGTCAGTGGAGAATGTAGGGTAAAGGGACACTTTGCCACGGAATTATGTCAAAGGCACAGAAAACATCAGGCTATCTTGTCATAAAACACAGATGTTTGAGTTCATCAGTATTATCTTTGCGTCTCGAGGTGAATATGCACGTCTAAGCTTGCACAATCATGAAGAAATGTGGCCCGCCAGCAGTTTTCTTACCAGTGTGGTGAAGAAGAAGTGGTAATATTCAGTCATCATCCCCATGGACAAGATCTAAACACAATAAGAAACTGTACGTTCACTGTTTCTCTCCAGACAGCCAGTATTCATAATTCATAATCATTTCTTTCCCCGACCCGATCCAATCACATCTATTACCGAGAGAATGTTGCAAATTACACCATCCAGCCTTTTTCTGAATTCCCCCATTTAGTATTGTCTGGAGGGTTTGCATGAACAAGTATCCAAGTGAGCATGTCACATTCTGCTCAGTGGAAGTGTAGTGTTCCCAATTAATCTCCCATGCAGCCTTTGGTTCTGAATGTGTATGTCTGACTCAAAAATAGGCTCTGCTTGGATTTGGAAATGATCATAGGATTTCTGAAGGGGATTGAATAAGACTAATCTTGCACAAAGTGAATATTAAACCAAAAGCAATGCAGAAACATAAAAATAACTTTGGATCAAATTGGATTTCAGACATAACATTGCATTTTGGGTGTCAAATTATGAATTAAACAATGAGGACAATGACCTCCGCCGAGTGTAGACTAAATGCTGGTAGATGTTTGTGTTATTTACCTGCTTGAGAACATCAGCTGATGTTTGGTAAGAGCAATCAAAGATGACGTAGAACTCCTTCCCCTTCTTCATCTCTTTCAACAGAGGGCGGGCATCTTTACTTCCGGTAGGCAGCTGGCGAATCTTGATTTTAATGCTGTATCTGGATGGAGCTTTGATCAACTCTTGCAAACGAATCAGTCCTTAAATTTAAAGCCAAAAAGGGCATTATTAAGCTCAACAATCGTATTTTCAACAAACCCACCCCTGGAGACGTCTAACGTCCAACAAGTCAAGTTGTGTCATCATATGTAGAGGTGCTTAAATGTGTCCAGTACGGCAGTTGGCAAACAGTTATCTGATAATATGGATAGAAACCTCCATATTTTCATTGCTCTTCTGATAAACAACTTTCTTAGTAATAAATAATGGAAGATGGTAGAGGGTTTTTATTGCTTCACTTTGGTCACTGTATTTTTAAAATAATCACCAGAAGTGTAAGCATGTTTTTAAACTCTACATTGATGCTAGTTTGTCTAATTTAATATAGCAGTTCTTAATTATGACCACAAGAGGGCTTTAACATTACATTTGGTTAGAATATTACCCCAACCACTGGAAATAAAAAAAATCAAGAAAATTCCTGTTTAATTCGACAGTGTGCTAGCTGCTGCTCCATTCAGTCGGCAATGATGCGTGACTTCTTCTCTATCCAAATGTCCTGTTGCATTGTGGTCTCACAAACCCAAAAGAATGAGGTGTAACCTCTAACCGTCACAACAACAAGAAACACTTCCTTTCTGATTGCGTTCATTTCTTTGCCTGTATTTTGAAAGCAGTCCACGGAAGTGCAGAACATTTGTCACCATTAATGCCAGCTTAACGAATTTTATATTGCAGTTCCTCCCTATGTCCACAGGAGGGCGACAAAACACCCACTTATAATGCCACACATCTCCATCTAGTGAAGGCAAAGTTAATGTTATTTTATGTTGTGTTATGTTAATAAAAATAACAGATGTTAATATGTAAATTGTGTGCGATAATTTTGATTTATTTTTATGTTACATATTTGACATTTCTCTGGTGAACCCGTAGATTGCCCTCTAGTGATCGTAGTGCGGAATTGCTTCTAAATTGTTCAAATTAGGCGATCTCGTCCGTCGCTAGCACGTGATCAAGACTTGTGCTTTGAACGTTTTTGTCGCCTGTGTTTTTCGAGCTAAACACCACTAACACATGACACCAAGTATGAGAAATTAAGTCAGCAACTGTGGGTGACAACAAGGAAAGAAGGCAGAACGTTTCTGATGCTGCAATAAAACAATACATCGTATTACAATATAACACCAAGAACACGTTGCATTACATGAAAAGCCACACTGCGACGGGCTCTTAGACTGGAGTGGATAACGTGGCCATCAACGCGTCTGTTGCTGGATTTACCAGTTTGCAACCAGTCAAAGAAGAAGCTCTTCCAAAGGTAAGACACGTGATCACTCCACTACCTCCCTATTTGTGCTGCAGTTTGCAGACTGGATGCTGAATCAGCTCGTTCACAGTTCCTTTCACATGATTTTGTCATGTTGCTGTTTTCTTGGAGCTCACTTGTTGATGTTGATGGTTGCTGTGACGTCTGTTGAGATGAGCTCTGATTCTATGAGTTGTTTAAGTTGCTGTTGTGATCTAAATCGTTACCGGTTTGTGTGAAGCCATTTGGCTGATGGATATGTTTTGTTTTATGTACAGTTAATCTGTGTAGTGAGCCATGGTGGTTAATAATCTGTTATTGTTGTGACAAAGCCATTAATTAATTACTCAATTAGGTGTTAAATCATCAGATTAAATCATCTGTTTAACAACAGAATCACTGAATGGTTCCAAGGAGTCCATCAAGATGCCAACTGAAGGATGACAAACATTTTTTATTATTTGTGATAAATTTCCACTTTGCACAGAAAGTTTGTATATTAAAAGCCACGAGGAGAATTTTTAATAAAGATAATTACTTACACATTTCTAAACTTTGTCGTCGCTAAAGAGAGACTAAATCTTAGCCTCTGTTTCCACGAAGCTTTCATTGACAATGTATTGTCCCATGCTGGGATTTTTCCATCATTGTTCCTTCCTAACAGCTGATTTGTATCGGGGTTCTCTGGCTGTACTTTAAGATAAATGAGTAAAGCTGGTTAGTTAGTCTTAAATGAGGCCTATATACTGCAACCATTGCTCGTCTCATTACTTAGCTTCACTTAAAAACCAGCGGAGGTCCTGCTGACACTTTAACTTCCACACCTTCATATAATGTGACGGTATCACACCGACAGCTCTACACAAACATGTACGTTATTCACACATGCCCATGACATGACAACCAATTTGCACATTTCTGTAAACCCTCACATGGCTGCCAGTTTGGTGAATAAATCTGATGTCATTTGACTCTGTTTGTGTGCATACATGCTGAAATGCTGCCGCTACGTTTCAATGCTTCACTGGTTTGACTCACCAGTTGCATCCTCGTAGACCACGGTGACCGTCTTCCACTTGTAGTACTGCACTATGTCCAGCACGGCTCTGCTGATGGAGGTGTATTCCGGGTAGAGGTTGATGTAGAAGCTGTCTTTGTTGTCCACCGATGGGTGTTTCCAGCGTGTCTGGATGTGAGGGACCTCCAGGGCGTTACAAATAGACTGGACCGCGCTGACCGAGGAGCTGTGAGAAGGGCCGAATACCGCTCCGACGCCCAAAGCCAACTGGTCGCAGGCTGGATTGATGAACGTGGAGAGGAGAAAACAGCAAGTGACCAACAGGAGTGGCATAATAAACAATCTCTTTTATTGATTCTTCAACACAATAAGCGTTCAGATCATCCTTACCTCTCCTCGAGGCCTCGAAACTGTCAAATAGGTTTATTCTCTGGATGTCATAGGTCAATGTGGTGTTTGGCATTAAGGTCCGGTTCCTGTTTATGTTGGTTACAGCGAATTTAAAGGCCAGTTCTTCAACACTAATGGGCTCATTCTCAAGCGTCTCAAAGATGCCGCCTGTGGGGAGAGACGAAACAGTGGTGGTGTGACAAAGTGATGGCAGAGGATTGAATGACGTGGTTATTCTAGCGTTGCAAGGTTACCACCACTGGATTTTCTGTTACTTCGACCACACAATGCTACTAAGGGAGCTGGTCGAGATGACAGAATTTAATCTCATTGAGAGAAAAGCTTGACCTTGACTGACTTCACTCCCGTTACATGGCCTGGATTTCACAAGCTGACACGCTGCTGTGTGGGATGATTCGGTGAGGAAGACGTGCCTCGCCTTCGGTTCATTATCGACGAGCTTCACAGCTAATATCTACAGACTGAACGTCTCCACCCGTACATCATCGTGGCAGACGTTTAAAAACATCCCAACTCCTTACACAACAGATGAACAGCTGTACTCACTCACTTCACACAGTCATATTTTACATTATTTCAATGACATCATACTTGAGCCCACCACAGCTTGTGATTTCTAGCATCACGTAAAACATAATGTATGTGAAGAGGTTTGGTTTTTCCATTCAGGTTTTGCTATGGATACTTAACCCTCTAAATATGTTGCGTTTCTTGTAACTCATCCGTTGTCTTCTTGACTGCTATGTGGACGATTATGAAACGTGTATCTTTGCAGGTTGGTGGAAAGAAAATAGTTCCTGCATGAAACTGCTCACAACAAGGTCTGTGGCTTATCTCCAGTATCCGGGTCATGAATTCTGGAAAGAGACGTTGCTGTTGAGTTATTCAAATGTATATTTTTTTGCCCAGAGCTCGACAAAGCCGAGGTGCAACAGTGTATTCGAGAGAAGGCGGACATCTCTAAGAACGATATCTCTAAAAGTAGGCGACTTACACCCAACAATCTCGATATATATTGCCACAGATAACACAGGCATCGCTGCTGATGGAACACCAGCCTTTCTTTCTGCATAGTTTGCTTTTCATAAATATTCATTTTAAATAGAAAAAGTTAAAAAGCAAGCAAAAAGCAATTCAAATCCAGTACTAAAAGTTTCCAATATCCTGCAATTATATTTCTAGTTAACACATGAAAAAGCAAAAGTGTTAACAAATGAAACAGAACGATGCCAGAGGGTTTTAATTCTAAAATGATGTTCGTTCCCCGGATAAAACTAAAGGTAAACGTTGACATTCTGTCCTGTCAGTCGTTAGTCACGTGAATCGTTAGTGTCTATAGTCATGTGACTCATCTGTCACTCATTAGACATGTGACTCATTTCCTTAACCCAACTAAGTGGTTTTATTGCCTAAACCAAACTTCAAGCATATATTGACACGGCGTCACTCTGACACGTGCAGAAGTGATGAAGAGCGCCGTAGTTTGAAGCTTCGAGATGCATTATTTGATGCATTTGATGGTTCTACATATATTGATCTCAAAACTCTACTAACGTTGCTATTATGATGTCAATATATTGTGAAAAGATCATTTTCACTATCTATGTTTTTGCTGTGAACCGTGCAGGAAATAGAGCCGAGAACATAAACCTGTAGAAAAGAGCAGCTGACAGCTGAGCCACACCTGATCCAACCTGTTAACACCAAATACACAGCAGTCTGCTAATGGTGGGAGAGGTGTACCCTTTTCACATCCTGTTAACTACAGTATGTGAAAATCTCAGCATGACGCCAAAATGAAAGTGCAAAGCTAACTCAGATATCACTGTTTTGTTCAGCGTAGGAGAAGATGACGCTGCAGTGGATTAACATCATCCACTCTTCTCGTGCACAAACTGCACGTTAGACAGTATATTTGTAAGACTAAACATTTTTCATTTGCTAAAACACGATCGGCCGTGCAAAAGGGATTTCCTTGTCATGTCTGTCTCTACGTAATTATTTTAAGTGCCAACTTGAACCTGAAAGTAGTTTAACAACCAAATGTAACATTTCGTTGTGGAAACGTGATACTTTTGTGTGTTTAACATTTAAAGATGCAACTTAATATGAGGTGAATGATCAATTTAAATTAAAAAAATAGATAAATAATCAATTCAAGATAGATTTCTCTTTGAAGCACAATCAGATTTCAGATGTGTGTGTGTGTGTGTGTGTGTGTGTGTGTGGGGGGGGGGGGTTAAACTGGTAATCCACCGCGCTGCTCCAGACAGATGAAGGGTGTAGCATGCCAGCGCTGGCCGTATGGATATATCGGTTTCAAAACTCACATCCAATGTTTAACATTTGCGTTGCATAAGGCGCAGCATGAAGAGAATTAGGATTAAGGCCAGAAAACATTGGATTGTCACCACCTGCATGTGACGTGGTGTTATTCCTGCTGGAAACATCGACGTCAGCCTTTCAAATGTAAATCATTTAAACATCTCGTCCTTCAGTGATTGGATTTCTGAAATAATACATTCAGGGTTACATTTTATTTCTCGCCACATTGACATTCATGAGTGCAGACGGACGCAAGGCCAGTTCTGAACAGTCGGAGTGAGTTTAACCTAAAATGAATGAGAAATGAATGAATATGCATCAAACTTCAAAACGAATAGTTAAGGTGATTTTTAAAAGATGTGCCGTTTCCAAAGTTGTTATTCAATAGTTACATTAGACAAATGATTAAGATGCCATTTGGATGCTGAATAGTTTGCAAATGTGTTCACTTCGACACAGGGGCTACAGATGGCAGTAGGTCATTGCTCTCTCACAGTGTTTGAAGAATTGCCTGTGAAATTGTGATTGATTTGGAAGGAGAAAGGGCCTTTAAAACGCTCCCCTTGAGACCTTGATGGTGAATGACCTTTTTCTTTGGTGTAGCATAGCCTCAAAGCCCAAACTGAGAGAGCCTTGTCTGGACTCCCTGGTCACTCAAAGCATGCTTGAAAGTGCCAATCCTAATTATGGTTACGGAGCCTCAGTGAGCAGCTGCCGGGACCCGTTAAAGTCCTTAATTCTCTCCACTGAAATATGAAATGTTCTTTCCAAAATACAATAACCTGCCAACAACATGTATTCCATCTCAGCATCTCCGATGTGTTTCGAATATAAACGTGGAAATAAACATGAGCTTTGACCTGACCATCTTGATGAAGTGCAGAGGCTGCAGCAAATGTCACATGGCCTATTAAGGATTCAACAACAACTTAATCCTTGTGGCAGCATCTCTGCATCATCTCCAATCAACCATTTTGTTTTCCTCATACTTTAAAGAGGCTTGTGTGGTTGTGTGAAGGGCAGCTTCTGCTATTTAGATTTACATTTTTGTCACTTATCTCTAATCCCTCTCATAATCACGTATGGCTGTTCCAATGCAACAGCCACAATATGAACTTTAACCTTTCACTGCAAAGTGTTTTACATGGCAAATAAGAGAAATGCTCAAAGGGTGAATAATGTTTAAAAAACACGAATAAAATGTTCATTACAGGCTGTTTAAGTGGGAGAAACAACTGTAACCTAATTGATAATCTGACGGTGGATCTACACGTTTAAGTCATAAATCCAAACAGACCTTTTAACAGCTGTCAGACTGTGGCACCATCCCACTCATCTTCAAACAGATGTGCATGTGGTTGGAAGGTTTGGCTTTGAAAATTAGCTGCATAAACTAGTATTTACACACACAACTTTTATTGACAGCCAAAGAAGAATATATCTCTTTTATTGCTCTGCTTAGTTTTTCATTTCCTGGTTTGGTGGAAAGGCACAGTAAAAGGAAACAACAGTTTTGATTCCTCTCTCCTTTTATTTCCACCTGAGCAAAGATGTTAAAACTCAGTTTAAATTCTAATGACGTATTGATTCCCAGAGGGCAATCCAGGGGATTTAGTGTGATGGCAGTTTGTCTCAGCAACATTATATCACCTGCGATGGTTAAACGCTGTTATTATCACGCCCATGACCACTCTCACCCATCCAGGCTGGAGAAGGGCAGGCGAAGGTGCACCTGCTTCAGTCAGACAAAAACATCCGGATATCTGGAGTCATGCAGCAACAATACTCCAATTCTTGTCTGGAAAATTGGTTTTAAATGAGCGTATATATTCATGTGGTAGAAAACTGAGGCTGGAAATAATCAGTATTTTTCTCTTAAATGCATTTTCAATTAAAGGACCCCACAAAACATGATGCGCCTATCACCAAGAAAATAATGAAATTTGTCTCTTTCACATTTGTGGTCCAATGAGATTGAGTCAACGTTGATGTCCAGGGTCCAGACTTTTCTTTCTAAGTGGAGTACGTTTGTGATGCAAGAGAAATCTGCACACTAAGATCTACGTTTCACTTTGTGGGAGCTTGTGTGCAATACTGAGGGTAACATAGGCAATGTTTGAAAATAGGACCATGGCTGATCCCGATCCCTCAATATCTGAGTCATTTATCTGCTCACATTCCTTGTTTTAGTTTAAAAAAAAATACAAGGATGCCTTGAAATAGATAATTAAAGAATTGTGACCAAGAAATGTACTGAGTGACATTTTACATAAACTTGTCTATGGTCTCTGGTTGACACAGTATGTAATAGGTGACATACATTTAACATCTAATCTAATTTCTTGTTGCTTATTCCCTGCCATGTGCATACTACTGTATTACTGTGATAGGTTAATATAGAAAAAACAACAACAAAAGACTATTGCTTTACATTAAGATCTCTAATCTCTAGGATATCACTTGTCATATATATATTTGTATATAGTAAAATAAGATTAGGACATGGATTACATGGATATCTCTGATGAATACATTGATACTGACTTTTGGGACATGATGCTGTGACCTGAACACATTTTTAGTAGCGCTGTGGGGTCGCTCTTTGAGTGCAACTATAAAAAATGGGTCATTGGGTCAAGTGTTAGTGTAACTTTGTATTCTATACTCATACTTTTCATGGATTTGGATAAACAAAAAGCTATAAATGGGATTTATTTTTTGATACCGATGCAGAGAAAATAAGAGACTAAGCACCTTACACTGTGTTGCAGATGACACATGGATTAATGCACTGAATCAGAAGGCTATAAGCAAGCAAATGAACAAATGGACAAGGCAGTTGGAGCTGTCTGGGATCATTTATACTTCAGTAATGACAGTGCAGTTAAAACTACAACGTTTGAGCAGAAATCACTAGGCATCATCCATATTCAGTCCTCAAAAAAACATGAACTATCTCTGAATACCTGCATATGAAACGACAGCTTCATATTCATTTTAATGCTGTAGAGTTCACTATTTTTGACCATGGCTTTATGATTGATGCAATTTCTAAAGAAAGGTGGTGTGGAAATTCTTGCTGTAGCTACCATGAATATTCCAATATAATCTTCAGGATCAATCAGCCTCCATCTCATCTTTAATAGGTCAGACGATGCTGTGGGTGATGCATGGGAGGAGGTCACAAAAACAAGAGTCTGCTCGTGCTGCAGGGAAATGCTGATAAAGCCTTAGGCTTTGCTTTTTATAGACTTCTGTTCCTCCTTTCAGTGCTGAGAGCAAGAACAATTACAAGGTTCTGGTTTAGGCAACTGGGTAAACCTTTATTAATCCATTAACGGGTATAGATGTAGGTCCTGATTCTGTGATTTTCTGCAGTTATCACAAGAAGGAGCATCTTTAAAGGCAGAGGAACACAATGACGTAGTGTTTTGCTTTCTCTCCTCTCTCCATCTTGGGTCAGTTCCCAGTTAGACCCCCAACCCCCACCTCAACAACACCACCAGCACCACTCCAACCTGGGCCCATGCCAGACTGTGAATGAATGAGGAGGTCCTAACCAGTCTACTATCTTCGTTTGATGTGGAGGACTGAGGTTTCTCTGTTTATAGGATAGCTGCCCGCAACCTAACAACAAAAAAATTTGAGCGAAAGAATCAAATCAGGATGACAATTTGTCTCAAATCCACCTAATTTATAAAACCACTGGACGTAAAACTATTAAACAGAAAGATGATTACATGAATCTCTGGCCAGTAAGGATAATCACATGGGTCAAATCATAAATAAACAAAGCAGATATCACAAATAAATCATGCAAGCAAGAGGAAACAAGAATTTAACAAACCACAAAATAGAGTGGAGGCCAAGCCACAAGCTGTTGCTTCTGTGCTCCCCCCAATGATGAGATTTGGTCGCTGCCTAAGTACCATATTTGGGGAAGAGACTTTCCGCATAAAGCAGATTAGTGTTAGTTGTTTAAGGACTTGAGGGAGAAGATTTACCATTATTACCAACCCCAGTGAAAAGAGTCGAAGCCAGTCACAATCTGATGGCAGCACTTGCCAAGACAGAAATGTTAATTGAACCAAGCCACAGACCATATGGGAGGGATTATGATGTGTGCAGGTCATGAAGAGAATGACAAAGATTAGGTGGCCTCGGAGAGTGATAGATGACTTAGAGAGATTAACAATATAGAGAACAGATCAGAACTGTGACTGGTGGCACCGGCCTATTGGCCTCCAAAGCTGTGCAATAGCACAAGTCTCAATGATAAAGTCTTTAGAAGAAGAAGGAATTTCAAAAATTGCAGAGTGGCCCTGGGCATTGAACAGGGCACAGTCCTGAGGCCTAATTAATTAAAAAAAAAAAGTCATTTTTTTGTGATGCAATCACCTAACCCATGAGAGGAAATTAAGGATAACCAATGGGAGAGGAGCAGCGTCTATTAATTTGGCTGGCTTGTTGTTCCAAAGTTACATCAGAAATCAAAGGGAGATGGTGGAAGCAAGAGGTCTGTTTATCTAATTACAAGTGAAAGCCCTTTTAATTCTCAAAGGCTTAACAGGCAACGTTCTACTCAGATCCATATTCTCAGGTGTCAATGGCAATCAGCATACATATAAGGCTAAATAACTGTAGAAGAGAAGCCTTGCTTTCACTGAGACTGCCCACTCCATACCCTCAGCGCTGTATCCATTTCATGTCAACGGTACATGCTTTCAGATGAAGCCATAGGCCAACTTAATCACTCATCAGCCTCTGACCTGCAATATCGACATGGATGAACTGACACTTGAGTTTGATTGGGGTTTTTTTTATGCAGACGACCCAGCACTATTGTCCTTGAAGAAATATATTCTTTAAATCTAACAATGAAACTTCCTGCATAATGAGGCTTTACAGAGATCACATCAACATGGTAAGTCTCTGCAGGATAAATAATAATTAATTAATACAAGATCACTATTGAATAACAGAGGCAGAAACGGTATGTCCGTTAGGCTTGTAACAGGATGCCTACAATATTAATGCATGATGCTATAATGTACATAACTGAGCACACTGTGATTCCCTTTTGTAACTTTTGCTTGTTGGTTCTAGAATCAAAAGGTTATTTTTCTCTCGTTAATTATAGCATCTGAGCTGCACAACTGCTATAAATGGATATCCTTGCATGATATCTGATTTTATTATCCTAGCTGTCGGTAATCCTTAGAAACAATGCTCAAAAAGGCATTGTGAGATATCAAAAATATCATTATGATAATGCCACAATGGGTCAACTTTCTACTTTTTTAAAAATATATATATACAAAGAAATCTTTCTAGATTATTAATCCAACAAGGGAAATGGCCTTTAAGTCACAAATAGGAATGACATTTTAATGACAGTTTTAAAACTTACCAATTCTCAGGACCTGCTGCGAAGTGAGCCAGAACTCTGCTATAAAGTACAGCAATGGAAATAACAGTCCCTTCCTTTTCGCCATGGTCCTCTCTCCACAGTCAAATTTAACATTGACAACATTCAGTTTTTCTGCCCTTGGTAATTCATGCTGATAACTTGCCAGTCCTTGTATCCGTAACGAAAATATACTGGCAGCCGACCCACATCCATCCCTCACACATTGTGATGAGAAAAAAAAAAAACCCACAACAAAAACACACTCCACCTGCAGCTGTCACTGATCAAAAGAACTCCAGTTCTCCCATTCTAAAATCCTTTATGTGCCAGTACGGCTTTGCTTCCCATATTCACTATCCAGACATCATGTTTTTATCTGGTGCACACTTGAATTGGAGGATGCAACTGAGGAGGAGGACCGTGCGCTGGGCTCCTCCTGTCAAGCTTGTATGAATATAAATTGGCATTTCTGATTACCACTTTTCAAAATAAAGGGTGAATTGGCAAGCAATGGAGAAAATGAACATGTGGGATGAGGAATATATCGCATATGTTTCAGCAAATACGTTTGTATTTTAAAAAACAAAACAAAATACCAAGCATCCAACGGAACTTTGCTGCAGATCATCACACTGCAACCTATTTATCTAATTAAATCATTACATTAACTTATATTTTCCTTGCATACACCTGGTTCCCATATTCAACTAAACACATGTTGCTTATGGTTCTAATTCCCTCTCCATAGTTACATTTTAGGTGTTTTTTCTGATAATTTACATATCATTTGAATGCTTTTATTGTGAAATCAAGAATGCTTTATTTCCAGTCTCACCCTCGCTGTCTTTGGCTGACTTGACCCAGCTGAGCATTCCTCCCGTGCAGTGCTCAATTGAGGGCAAAGCCATGCTGCTAATCCGCAAACATGGATACGTCCTGAAGATTAACTTCAAATCTGGCAACATTCGACCTCGACAACGTCTTTGCTTTGGTACACCGAGGAATGATTAAATCTTTGCTCCAGTCCTGATGGAAACGCAAATCTAATCTTCAAACTGGTCTGTGGTGCTCCCTTGAAGATTAACTACCTCAAACTGTTTCTCTGACACAGTCTCATCGTATAGTCAAATAAAAATATTCACATTACCTCACTTGAGTGGTTTGGGATGGAAGTTAAAAAGTTCTCTTGGTTGCTCAGTTGCACCGATCAGCAACTGGTGATGATGCTCCAAACGATTCCTCCCCAAGCAGAGCAGAAGCATCAGGTGTTTGATAGGTTTCTTGGGATAAGTGTAAAGTTAAACTCAACCACTTATATTTAATTCGCCATGCAGCAAAGTTAGGGACTGATATTTAAGAATAATTTCTCAATTGACACACTAAGAGCAGGGAATATCCTCATTTGGCAAACGGTGGTGTGCTATTTGAAGTCTCTACTGGGGGAAAGCTGGGTAAACTGTTAATCAAGTATAGCGTACAAGTATGAACATCTTATTTTGAAATCGCAATTTCATTAGAACTGATTTTATCAAAAAATAACTTCCCCTAATTTTGTTGAAATTCCAGTGAGAGAATATTAGAATGCAATATAATGAACAGATGCAAAGCCTGGGGTTTAAACTAGGTGTTCATGTTTTACATGTATTTCCTTAATAGTTGTTATTAGCTTTGGCTAATTAAATACTGTGGAAGGAGTGCATTATTCCTCTGAAATTATTCCTCAGGCTTTGTGACACTCATCATGTTCTCTGGTGCCCTCTTGTGGTGACTAATGGAAGTCGAAGTATGGTTCAGGCCACCATGGTGCCAGCAAATGATTGTTTTAATCAAGCAACAATCACAACACAAACTGTTTGCTCATGTTAATACAAAGCATATTTATATATTATACATTAATAGCTCTTATTTATCTGTCTGTTTAGATCCATTCAGGTGGTGTAATAAATGCATTGAAACATCTACAATGATAATCACCAAACATGTCAAAAGAGGATGAACAGACAGTTATATGCTCAAGATAGCTACGATGTTCCAAAAAGATGATATCTCAATCCTCTATTTGGGAAAGTATGCCCTGCCAGGGCTTCACAAAAACAGCACATCACCTTTATTTACACTTCAAACAACAGCAGGTATGTTCAACCTGATCAAGCAACCCATATGTTTTACACAATACAAATGACAAAAAGTGTATTAATAGTAGAAAAAAGATGAACGCAGCAGTTTCAATGAGCTTGTAAAGAAAAGCATAGTGCTTTGTGTCGGTAAAGTTGAACCAGCTATAAAAACTCCTGACTTTTGTTTATATGTACACACCAGCACTGCTCCCACTGTGAGACTGCGGTTGAATTCTTGATGCGTTATATCCAATAAAAACAGGAGTGTGTGGAACCGGATGGAAACTGGACTGGTAGGACGCAGTGGGATTGTCGATGTATGTCTGTGCAAACGGTTTGGTGTTTTGGCTAACGTGGAAGGAGTTGCTTGGCACATACAGGCTTCCAACAGGGTTAGAACTCCGCATGGAGGAATGGTGAGCCATACTACCTTGATATAACAGTGACACATTTTCAGGCAAACCTGGGTTATAGACAACAGGAGGGTTCATTAATACTCCATCATTCCTCATTACTTGAGGGATGTTTTGCAGTGGCGTCGCCAATTGTTGTCCAGCGTAGCCGTTGCCGTGGAGAGAGGGATGGTATGCAGCAGATGATCGAAGGCTGGGAACACTGGAGATGGGATGATACCTCATTAGAGTGGGCTTGTTTGGTGCTTGCTTGTAACTGAGCAAGTTGGCGTGTGGGTAGACATCGAATGATCCTTTGTTTGAGGGTATACGGCGGCAGACGAACAACATGGCCGAGGCAAAAAGGAAGGCGCCAGTCACCCAACCGATGTAAAGAGCCTCTCCCAGCTCCCTCTTCTGGGCATCAATCAGCAAAGGGTTGTAGAAGTTTTGAATGATGACATTAGCTGTCCATGAAACAGGGATAAAGACACAGATACAGGCCACAAACTGCATACCACCAGCAACCATCAGGATGATGGTCTTAGCTCGATCATTGCCCTGAAGACAGGATATACACTGCATTCCTGCCAGAGCCAGAAGGAGCCCCAGCCCCGACACAGCCAGAGAACAGCACATCAGGCCCCTGGCTGCCTGTAACTCCGGTGGTAAGATCAGCAGCGAGTCATACACCTTACACTGCATCCTGATGTTGGCCTGTCTGTAGCAGTTCATCCACAAGCCCTCCCAGAGGGTTTCCATCACAATTATGTCTGCCCCGATGAAAGCCGTCACCTTCCACATGGGCATCCCGGTTGTAGCCGCCGCTCCGATCAGTCCAATCAGGCCCACGAACATCGCAGCTATCTCTGAAATGCGTTGAACCATTGTGCAGTCTACAAAAACAAAAATTATTTCCGAATAAATTCTGAGGTTTTAATACAACATCTCCGAATCCGAGTCAGAGATGAGGCCAAGGCAGCGAGGCTCTTCTCATCTGACACCCTGTGTATGTGAGAGGTGGTTTGTTATGGGAGAGATGCTCTGCTGTCACCTGGTTGGCTCAGGGCAATGGGGGTAAAAAAAACAACTTCTGCTTATTTTGTGTTTATGGTTTCTTTGGCCTCTGTGCCATTATCCTCTCCAACAGTAAACGCCCACAACAGCAGGAACAGCTTACAACTTCAGAAAGATTGAGCACTTGCCATGTTTGTATTCTCTATAAATATGTGAGAAGCAAGCAAATATTCAATGTAGCACCTGTAGTATTTCTGTTGTCCACAGGGGAGCAGGAATGACTTCCAAGGTGATGACACAGAGAGGGCGCTCACATCATCAGTTTATTCATTCACAAATTAAAATATTGCATATAAATATAACTCTAGGCCCTTTGAGAAGTCATAGACAATCAAATCATTAATTCTGATGTAACCTTAAGCATCAGTGGAAAAAGACAACCTTCTTATTACATTTTCACTATAAAACATGAATGAAATGGTATTACAATGTGCATTTGTCATTACATCCATTGTAAAAAAGGAACTGAGATTCTACAGCTTTTAAACTCGCTGAACATGAAATGAGTCGACCTAATAGTTCAAGAGCTAATATACTTCACTGACTGAAATGAGTCTGAAATGTTCTGGATCTGCTCATAACTATGGACCTTGGAGACCAGGAGACAACTTTTGTTCTAAAACTATTCAAAGTGACTTGCAGATTCTTATCACTATGTCAGGTTGTCTCTAGCTTCTTCACAAACACTAATGCAGCGGTCCACACCTTCAACAAGCAGTCTGCATGTTTACTTAGCCATTTGTTCAGTTCCATCTCAAGCGCTCAAGGGCATCAACTGAAAAAAATATTTCCAATTATTTTCTGATTAAATGGGCACGAAAAAAGTTTGACTTTCAGATGTTTGTATCTGAAATTCTCACACAGTCACCAATATAGCATTTACTGTAAGTCTAGTGCCTGTAACCACCAGATCCAGTGTCCAATACTGGTTAAAACTGGTTTAAGAAAAATGGAGAACTGTCTGTAGGGTGAGTGGTGCTTGCATTTTAATTTGTACCTGGCAGATGTTGTGTTGATGGGCTGCAGGGTGTTAATTTGAATTCACAACTCAGACGCAGTTTATGTTTAAGTTAATGGGTTGTAATATCTGTTAAGTATGAACTGTCTCAGCATTTTGAGAGTAAACACAAATACACTTGTGTTGCATTCATTGGTTAAAAACTGCATGAATTGTTATATACAGTATACATATACAAAATTGGTAAAATAATATACAAAAAAAATCACTGTCGGTATAACATTTGATCATACAACACACATACAAGTAAGGGAAATCATATATTGGCTTACACAGTCAGGGTTATAATCATCATATAGGTTGTTGATCAAGATTCCGTAACCAGTGCTATTTAACAAGACATTAAGTACTTCTGAAATGTATAAAAAGAGTGATTTAATACAGACCTCCATGTGGATCTGATCCATTTGCATTAACAGTTCATGCAATTATTGAAAATTGCTTCCTGTTTTTTACCTTTTGACATTTGAAATGTGTCGTACGATAAATAAATTCTTCTGCGTGTGTTGACCATAACTGTGATGATGATCACCTCAGTCAGTTGAAGTGTTCAGAGGTAAGCCACGCCGCTGCGTACAGAGGGGTATCTGGACTGGTAGCTGTAGTTGGTAGATGGGTGTCTTGAAAGTACTGGCTGAAACTGGGGTTGTTGTTGGGGAAGTAGCACCAGCTGTTGGGGCTGTAGTTGCTGTGGAGGAGGATAGGTCCTGTACATGGAGTCCCTCGAGTACACATACCTCTCTGAAGCTTTGTCCTCAGACTGCAGATTGCAACAAAACAACATGCATCCTCCAACGAACAAGAAAGCGGCGGACACCCAGCCGATGTAGAGAGCCTCTCCGAGCTCCCTTCGCTGGGCGTCGATCAGCAAGGGGTTGTAGAAGTCCCTGATGATGACGTGACCTGTCCAGGACACGGGGATAAGGACGCAGATGCAAGCCATTATGATCATGCATCCCGCAATGATGAGGACCAGCCTCTTGGCCCGATCGTTGTTTACGATACATGACGTGCACTGCAGCCCCAGCAAAGTGATCAGCAGCCCGAGGCCACCCAACGCCAGAGCGCAGCACATGAGCCCCCGTGCCGCCTGGAGATCAGGGGGCAGAGCCAGGAGGGAGTCGTATACCTTACACTGCATCCTGATGTCGGCCTGCCGGAAGCAATTCATCCACAGACCCTCGTAGCGGGTTTCAAATACAATGATGTTCTCCCCAATGAAGGCTGTGACTCGCCACATAGGCATCCCAGTGCTTGCTGCTGTCCCAATCAGCCCAATCAGGGTCAATATCAAACCCACCATCTCCAGTGCTGAGTTGGCCATCCTGTCCTCTTATTCCTCCTCACTCATGCGTACAATTATGCACGGACACGGTGTGACTTTAGTTGGACGCAGTCTATAGATTGACTTTGCATCTCAGTGGAGGAGGAGTATGTCAATGTTCACCTGTACAGCCACCTCCCCATGGACAGGACACCAGAATGGGAGGGGTGGGAATAGCAACCGGTTGCTAAGAGACAGAAT
This sequence comes from Chelidonichthys spinosus, assembly GCA_029853015.1. Lineage (NCBI taxonomy): Eukaryota > Metazoa > Chordata > Actinopteri > Perciformes > Triglidae > Chelidonichthys > Chelidonichthys spinosus. The sequence goes on along the minus strand of CM056828.1, from coordinate 5,147,274 downwards.
CCCCCCAGGCCCTTTCGGCTTTGTATGCCTACCTCAGGAGCTGCTGTTAGGTGCCTTTTGTTTATTCAGAAGTCTCAAATTATGTTCTCAGTTCACGTGGAGCTTTTGAAATAAAAATGGGTGTTCATTAACAAGGCAAGGGGGTGGGATTATAAAAGTTCATGAATTCCTTACTAGCTGTGTGCGTGTAAACGACGACTTTTATTAATGTATTACCAGTTATATCTAAAGATATGCAGGCATGAATTAGCTCCAGGGCTTAACATTTCCCTTTACTGTGTGTGTGTGTGTGTGTGTGTGTGTGTGTGTGTGTGTGTGTGTGTGTGTGTGTGTGTGTGTGTGTTTGACGCGATGGAACGGAGGTAATTCTTGTGTACCCATGTGTCACAATCAGTATTGGGTTTCCTGTCTGGGTGTCTTGTGTCCGTCTTTGCTCAGGAAGAAGCTAGCTCCTTCTATGGCTTGGTTGAAATGAAATCTCTTGGCAGGTTTGTGGGCGGACCTGTGTGATCCGTCTGGTTTTACCAGTTTAGGCACATTTCCACCGACAACAACAGAGAGGACATAACTTTCCATTTACTCACCCGTGAGGTAAACAGGAGCAGACTAAGTAAGAGGCAAACACAAAAGCTTTTAGCAGGAAGTAAGACACTGCCCATCATGTAAGCAATAGTTCACCCTTAGAAAAAGTAATATAAGTCTCTTTTTTTTTCCTACTCCATTGCTTTATTGAAAATCCGAGTTGCCAACTTTTTATTCACACAATACATTTACAATAAAAACTCAAATCATCTGGAGGTATATCATCTGAAAAAGGCCGAGTGCATTATTTGTTATCAGAGAGCATGTCATCAGAGGCTGTGGTTGATCAACAACTAATGTATATGGAAACAAAGCATACATTCATTCAGCACAGTTAATCATAATCAAAACACAATCAATCAACACATAATGAATTACAAAGCCTGCGATACATTTGTCCCTCTAATGCAATGGAAGATATGGCCATTTCCAGTTACTGACTTGATGAAGAAGGCTTACTCATTCTAATTGGCCAAATCTTGGCAAGTAAAAAAAGAAATAGTCTCTGTTTCCCTCACTAGTACTGACTAGGTGTATATACTACAGATCCTGGCGGGGGTGCTGAGTAGGCGGGCTGGTAGGTGTACGCTGGCTGGTAAGTATACGGCTGGTACGTGTATGCAGGTTGGTAGATATTTCCTTCTGGGTTGTATACAATCCTCTCATCTTCATCCTGGGTGCGGGGAGCATGACGGCACAGCAGGATCACTCCGGCAACAAACAGCAAAGCTGAGGTCACCCATCCGATGTAGAGAGCCTCCCCAAGCTCCCTGCGCTGGGCATCGATCAGCAGAGGGTTGTAGAAATCCCGGATGATGACGTGGCCGGTCCAGGACACAGGAATTAGGGTAGTGAGACAGGCGAGAAGGAACAGGCAGCCCCCAGCTACAAGCACAATATGCTTGGTTCGAGCCCGATGGTCCACCACTTTGGTGCACTTCATCCCCACCGCTGCGACGACGAGGGCGAAGACGGACAGAGCCACGGAGCTACACATCAGACCCCTAGCTGCCTGGAGGTCTGGGGGCAGAAACAGCAGGGAATCGTATACCTTGCACTGCATCCTGATGTTGGCTTGTCTATAGCAGTTCATCCACAGTCCCTCCCAGCGGGTCTCCATGACGATAATGTCGGCCCCGATGAAGGCTGTTACCTTCCACATTGGCAGGCCTGTCACGGCCGCCACTCCGACTAGTCCAATGAAGCCGATGACGAGAGCCACCACCTCGCAACAGATGGCATCCTGGCGGTCTTTCTTCTCGATTCTCTTTTTTTCCTCAACCAGAGAATCTTGATAATCTGCGTATGTCTTCGCCTGCTTCTCGTCATAGTAAGAGCCTGGGTAAGACTGAGATGGAGGTGGCTTGCTGTAGCCACTGTAAGCCGTGTAAGAGGCCATCGTGGTTCCACCCTGCCAGCTCTAGAAACTCATCTGAGGAGAAGAGCAAGTCAAGGAACTTATACACCCACGAAAAATGCCACTGATGCAATGCAACCTTACTGGTTGAGCTGCTTTATAGACAGATGGAGACACAGGAAGAGTGCGGCTTGTTTTGAATGCAAATGCTGCTGCCAACGATCAACCATTTGGTCTGGTGATACAATCACATAAAGTCACTGTTGTTGATCAAAGCATGTTTCATCTCTTTTAACGTTTAGCCACGAGACATTTCAACACAGATTCAATCCTACACAGAACCATGTTTTTATTATACACTAAATAAACTAAATAAGCAAATTGGCTGTTTCTTTTTGACAAATGTACTTATTGTAAGTGGCTTTGGACAAAAGAGGCTGCTAAATGCCCTAAATGTACTTGGATTAAAACATTTTTTTATGTATAGATTAAATATGTGACCTTTCTTACTTACTTACTTCTAACTATTCGGCATGAATTTAAAATAATCAGTTTTGTACATAGTATAATATGCAAAATAGTCTTTCTTTTACGTATATAAATAAATGTGGCAGTGACTGTTGTTTCTCTCCAACCAAAAGGTGATAAGAAGATCACTGATGTCCAACAGTCTCTTCCTTCATATGTAAACTGAACTGATCAAAAGGTGTTGGCACAGAAACCTGAGTAGGATTGGTTTCATTGTAACACAGTGTTGTCTGTTTGCCAGCAGTTCTCACCTTGTCACTGCCACACAGAAGTCTTCCCGCCCTCTTAAACATATAAACAATGTGTTTGAAGATTTTCCTAGCATTCGCTGAATGATCAGAATTTACTATTCATTTTGTTTTTAAGAGAAATAAAAACAACTCAACAGTCAAACGTGAGGGGCATGAGAATGTTTATTGGGAAGAATGGTAGAAATATAGAAAATGATGCCTATAAGAAATGCAAACACACAAGCAAATGTAGAATTCAACCTTTAATGGGTTTTATGAGTTGACTAGGCTGATGTTACTACTTGAGTTATAGTTATTTCATGAGTCATTACCAAATCAAAAGGATTAAGAACAGAATGAATTAAAAATGCTAACTGACAGTTGGTGAACTCACCCATAAAAAAGCACATTAAACATGTCATGAAGGTATAGAATGCAATAAACCAAAATCATACTGATTGCATTAATAAGTATATTCAGGCAGGATTTTCAAATATCACTGATATTTTAGTAGTAGGATTTGAACAAGCAGTAGAAGCAATGGACATGAGAAAAAACATTTATAGTCTTCAAAGTATTAGTATTAGTCTTAGTATGCATTCACAGTGATTTAAGTAATCATTTGCAAACTGACATAATCCTGTGACCATCTTTCAAACATTAGATCCATGTACAGTAGTTTCATATTTCAGAGTTCAGTGCTTTACACATATTCTTGCTGCTTGTGGAAGCTGGATGGCGTCCTCCCCATGTATACGCTCTCATCCTGCGGTAAATCCCTCCTCGCCATTAGATATGTGTCAGCGTAAGGCTCTTCCTCCTTCGATCTTCGCTTGCCGTAACTGAAAAGAAGGATGATTCCCGTGCACAGAAGGATACCCGAAGTGGCCCAGCCAACGTAGAGGGCTGCCCCCAGTTCCCGTTTCTGAGAATCCAGCACCACTGGATTGTAGAAGTTGCGAATGATGGTGTGGCCCACCCAGCTGACAGGCAGGAGTGTGGTCAGGAAGGACAGCAAATAAAAACAACCCCCGACAGCCAGGGTGATGTTCTTGCACTTTTTATTGTCGCCACAACAGGTGCTCTTCTTGGTCCCACATCCTGTGACAAACAAGGCGATGACGACCAGGATTATGGACACACACATGAGCCCCCTGGCTGCCTGCAGCTCTTGCGGTAGAATTAGCAGTGAGTAATATCGCTTGCACTGCATCTTGTCCTCCTGTTTGTAGCAGTTCATCCACAAGCCCTCCCATATTTCCTCCATGACGATGAGATTGGCACCAATAAAGGCAGAGACCCTCCACATGGGCAGCGCAGTGGCGGTTATGGTCCCAAATAGGCCGAGGAAGCCCAGGACCAGAGCGAGTACCTCCAACATCGCTTCCATAGCTCAAGGAAGGGCAGTCTCGTTTTCACGTCTGGCGTCTGCTGAAAAGAGTGATCAAACTATCTGTTTTGCGGAGCTATAAAACTGATAATATCACAATGCCTGCAATGTCATCCCACTGGTTTCACTGACTCAACATTAATCCTACCAAACTACTCTGCATTTGTTGTTCTTTCGTTCTCTTTGTAAAACACAATTATCGTTGCTCGTCATGCATGACCAGCGCAGCTGAGAAAAGTATGACTTTGTTTCCGTGTGGAAACCTTGCAAATTCTATTATAGTGACTTTAAACTGAACATGATCTTTTGAACACTATACGCAGGGTATAAAATTAGATTTTTGACCCACCTGAAATTTTACCTGCCAAAATGTATTTTTACCGGCCACTGAACTGTTCACAATCACGACCTTAACTATAACAGATTTCCTCTGAACAGAATAAAGCATGAAGATAATTGTTAATTATCCACTGATTGTTTTTTAGTAGGGAACTATAAATGAAGGTTTCAGATACTGTTAATTTTCAGTATTTCATACTACATCAGCATGTGTAAAGAACAATGTGTCGCCACATCTTTAATTTCTTCTGTTTAAACCTCTTCGTATTCGATTCGTAGTCGTCGTCTTCTTCTTCTTCGTCTCCTTTCTTCTTCTTCTCTTTTGATACATTTTTAAATGTTGAATGACGGTGGACAGCGAGGGACAAATTTGTAATTCGAAACGCAATCAGTAGATCTGCAGCCTGTAGAATTCTGTCACTGTTTGGAATTTATGTTTAAAGTTACATAGCAAAGTCGGCATAATTTCAGCAGCCTGCCAATGGCGTGTGACCTATTTGTTTTACTCGCCAAAACATATTTTTACCCGCATTTGGCGAGTGGCGGGTGCCAATTTTAAACCCTGACTATACGTCTTGGGAAACCTCTTAAAACGTAGTTGGATAAAATAAAAACAGTCAAAACTGTATCATACTTGTTACATGGGAAAATGAGATTTAGAGAGACCACGTTTTCACCTGCCTTTACCAGAGTATATTGCCATAGTATACCATTTCTACCCCTGGAGATGTGGCAAGTAATTCAGCTGTTTACATTATCGATAGAGGACACTAAGACACGTTGTTTTTTAAATAAAGGACATTAAGTCTGACTACTAGAATATATTATTTTCTTTTTCAAAATGGCATGTCATTCCCATTTTAGTCCCCACACAGGTGGCATCTTTTTTGTCAACTCATGATTTATGAGTACATGCTGGCTACCCTACCTGTCTATCTGTGCATGTGCATCACAATGCTACAGGAACAGTGTGTGCTCATTTTTTTTTTTTTGTATAATTTCCTAGTGGGGATAGGGATAGTGTGTATCCATAAACTTCAACATGGCTTCAGTGCAACTCTCTTTATTAAGGATGGAGAGTTGACGTAGTGTTCCTAAGTAAAAGTGAAACTAAAAAGTTAAATGACCACTTGCTTTATGAAGACTAAAATTCCTGAATCATTACCAGGTAGATGGTCTGATTGCAGATAGGGATGAAGAATGGGGGAATTTCACAGTTCTTAATCAAGAGCACTCCTTTATTCAAAATTCAGTTGGTCTGGAAGGTCACACCCTGTTGGTCACCCTGTTTCTGAGAAGAAGGAGGGACCGAAAAGGAGATGTTTAGAGAGATGTAGCACGAAAGGGAACAGGAACAGAAACTGGAAAGCCTGTTGAGCAGGTTTGCCGAGTGATACTACCGTCACATCATCCACAAGTGTATCTGTTTACATTTAAAGCAGCTGATAAACATGCAGCTGGTCAGTGAAGTGAAATACTTCTGTGTGCTGAGAAGCGTTTTCTGTAGATATGTGACCTTTAAGCCGCTGGTATTGGAGTTTTACGTTGATTTGATTATAAATCGGATTAAAATGTAAGCAACTCAATACACAACTTGTGCAGGGTCACAGGAAGTAAGTTGCGTCTACAATGGAAGGTGTGCCACCTGCTGCATGTAAATGTGACTGCACTTCCCTGGGACACAATATGATTACCATTTAGCAAATATTTTAAAAGAAAATGAATTGCAGTCCCCTGCTATCACTTTGAATTAATCTTTTAAATTTAATATGCAGAAAAGATTCGTTCAGACCAAAAGCAAGAGAACCCCAAACATTTAAGCTTTTTCCATTTTATCGCATGTAACTCTCTTCTTTCAAAGCAAGGGCATTCGCAAGGCAGCCCATCTCGGCGTCTATCAGCACTTCTGTTGCTTTAGATCTACAGCACAATGGGATCTGAAGTGATCCTTCCCCTTTAACTGAAGAAGCACTACAGCTTTTGTGGGTTGTGATTGACAGGAGTGAGGGGGCTGGTGGAGGGGAATGAGTCTGACAGGAAGTCCACACAACTCCAGAGACAAAAAGGGAGCCAAGGCATATAGTATGTTGGTCACCCCATGTTGAAGGAATCAGGAAGACAAATGTCTAGTTTAAAACTCATAATAGCACACTCGAATGAGGGAAGTACTGGAGTAAACAACTTCCTGATTATTGTTTCATCACTTGCATAGAGATGGGACGATACAAAATTTAACGATAATCATTATGCTGGAAAAATCAAAATCAGTGTGATTCACAATATTATCACGATTATTATCAAAATATGCTTAAAATTCTTAAATGCTAGCATCACTTTACCTCACATTCAAGAAATAAATATATATATATATTTTTTTTTTTATGCATCGCAGTTACTGTTTTAGTGAACATTGTTAAGTAACGACATCATAAAACCCTGCATAAATAAAAGATAAATGCATTTAAAAAAAGCAACATTGCTTTTTCTGGAAATTTAATTTCTGTATTTTTCGCTTCTCTATCATAATAACAAGCTAGATGATTGTTCAAGTCATTTACGATTATCCCGATAATGGAAATGTTATTTAATTCCGATCTACGATAAAATCCTATTTCATCCCATCCCACTTGTACTTACAATATTGCAGAAAATCAATTTGTTCGTGCTGAGAGGTTTTCACGTTACATTCTTGGTCTTTTTCATACACACCTGCCAAACACTGGAAGAGCTTTTGTTGCTGCTGCCGTTACTGTTGTTGGCAATACCATTCAGTTGCTGAGCCCTGGTCGTGCTACCTGTGAGCAGCATCTCCCTTCCTCAACTTCTCAGTTGTCCAGTACCATTCAAAATACAGATGGGATGGATGGTATAACAAAACATTTCTCCAGTGTATCAATTTGGTGAAGTTTTTGTTTAAATTGTCGAGGATTTTAGTATGAGTTGATATTTGTGGGGTTGTGGATTAAAGTGTCTATCAGTCAGTGCAGTGAGGGTCTACTTGTGACCACTGCTCATCTTTTCTAATGCTATTGTTCCGTGTTCCCCATGTAATTTTTGCAGTGTCTGTGACCTACATTGCATCTCTCAAAAATCATCACGCCGTGAAGCAGAGAATAAGAGTCATGTAAACCCTCACCAACGCTCACTGAAAGGCACTTAATGAGATACAATAGTTGTTAACACAAAACAATGTCCAGAAATGATGAGTTAGATAGAGTGGAGCTTCATGAACTTGGCTTGGTTTTTATATTGTATGTATTTCGTCTATCCATATAGGATTTATGATAATGGCTCAAAAATACCTGCTGACATATGGACTGATTAGTCCAGAAAAACACCTTCATTTTCTTGATCAGCCTTATGTGTTCACTTTAATCTTCACTGTAGACACCAGGGCTCTCCCATTTCTCAAGCTAATTTGACTTATTAGTCTATTAACATTCCCATGGTTCTAGGCTAAACGGAGTTTTAAACTAGGTGGAAACTACTCAGACTTTACAGGAGACTTTCCTTGATCGTTTCTGTGAGTCTAGGGATTTTAGCATCATTCAGACACGAGCCGTCTGCAAACACACAAAGTGGCTCTTAATGTTTTAGTTTCTCCCTTTTGTTCTGGAATTGAGGTCTTTGCTCTCAGGCAGGAGAGCATTGATTAGCAGCTTAGTTCTGTCGTTCTCAGCATTTGGTTTTTTTCACCCTTGCATCACACAATTTGTGTTCATGTCTGCAGAGCTGCAGGGAATCAGTTGGGCTGTTGAGGAAAATCATATGAATCACTACAGAGAGATGCTTTGAATTATAAGTAGGAAACAACTGTATTTATTATGATATCAATACATTTTTCTATATACATAGTAATAAAAATGCAGTCTTAGTAGCATAATGAGTTGTTTACAAGTATGAGTCTTTCACTATTCAGGCATACTGCAAGTCTTTCCCCCTTGATTGCTTGAGCAAATTTGGACTTTCTTTGTGAAAAAATGATTACTTGTGTTTTTTTTACTAACAAATTAATTTACATATGAATAAATAAAAAAAGCATTGCTTTGTGATCCATTACCAGTGAACAGTCTTTTTTCACAATACCTTCTAATCTGTACAATACTAAGTGTGCACACTTGGTATTAAGAATGAAATGTAACATTGAGTGTTCTTTAAATGGCAATACTGAAGAGTAAAAAGACAAAATACAAGAAAATGGTTTCACAGTAAAACATAAACATGAAACAGCAAATTCAAGTAAAACAGGATGTTAAGTTAAAATAAATGTAAACCCCCCAGCCTCTGTAACATTAGGGGCTATTACACAATTCCACTAATAAATGTAACAAGTGAACAACATAAAATATTTTCCAGGATAAAAAGATAGCTTTATGTTTGTAAAACAAGAGATCAAAATCATATTTCACAACCAGGAACTCTGTTTCCAAAACATGTCAGTGTATATTCATGTGAAAATGTACAAGTACAGTAAACTATGCAAGACAAGACTGTCCTTTGCAATTATTCTATTTCTTTAAGGACAAATAATATACAGCCCTTAACTATATTAATATCTCTGAGTCACACAGACAAAACAAATATCAATGTTCTCACAATACTCAAATTTGGCAACAGCAGGCAGGACTATAGAATGCTGCCCAAATGTGCAAACCATGCCAATCAAAGCAACTGATTAATTCCATGATTGTACCATTAGTTCATCTTTCAACGCATACACGTGACTTCTTTCTAACAGCATTTCATTTGGGATGAAGCTCCCTCGTTCTGGATTCCTGTATTGCTCCACTGATGTTCTTACCTGTACAAAAAGCATTATATATCTTCTACTAGCTGTGCGATGTACATCAATGCCCATGCATTGTTTGAGAAGACTGATGACTGATCTTTATGGAGCCCATGTAACGCTGCCTGCCCTCTTCAGCCTTTATGTGCCACAGTCTGGGGAACCTGATTGCTGCCTTCTTACCCAAATATCATCCTTCTCTCTTGACGTTTGATCCTCAGCGTTGCCATCGATCACGGCGCTCTGCTTCTCGGTGTCCGACAGCTTCACATCATCTTGTGTCCCACTGGTCTTTGGGGACTTCTGGTTCTCGCTCTCCTCCGTGTCATCACTCTCCAAGGACAAAGCCATCACAGGGGCCTCCAGGTTGGCCTCAGCAGACGATGCTCTCTGTGTCTTGCAGAACTCATCATCGTCATCACTGAGAATATCCGTCTCCTTCACCCCTTCCTGGTCCTCGTATTCTTCCAGGTCAAACTGTTCTTCCACCCAGCGGTCTGTGTCGCCTGCTAACTCAGAGTGCTGCAGCTTTTCTGGTTCGTCGTCTTGCTGCGGCTGATTTGAGTCTGGCTCCTGTGGCGAAGCAAGGTCCTGTTCGGGCTCGCCATCGAAAACGATGTCGGTGTCTATGGTGAAACGGTTGCGCACTAACTTCCTCCTGCCTAGAGTCCTGGTTGGTGCAGATGCTGCAGGAAAAACAGGTCAAAAGCACAAAACAATAAATAACAGATATGAGCAAATTTACACATTCAGGGCATTTACTTTAACATAACAGTCATTTTCCTATATTTCGACAACTAGATTAATAAAAACACAATCCATTCTTCAATCAACAAATTAGCACTACGTTTATAATGCGTTATGATTATTGTTATGAAGCATTGTATGAGGTAATCAGGTATTTACCTGCTCTGTTGATGACTGGACGGGCTCCCTTCAGAGCACAGAGGCGCTTTCCTCCAAAGGGCACATACTGCTGGTTGAGCGGTAAACTCTCGGTTTTTAGGAGCTGCCTGCGATGCTTTTCCCTCAAGATGGAATGGACTGTTTTCAGAAAGTCTTTTCTACTTTCTGGAGAACTGAAGGAGAAAGAAAGGCATGTTATCAGTGTGTCACTCTGGCGATAGCAGCAGACAGGAATACACAGCAGCACACAAGCATCAATCTCCAGCAGAGTTCAGCCTCCATTAAGAGAGATCCTCACCTGCAGCACAGCTGAAATGCCCTCTCCGGCCTTCCCTCCGACTCCGACTTTGTGTGAACAATCTCACACACAGACGAGCCCTCACCGTCTGAGGAAGGAATCAACACTCTTAGATTTTCTGTAATAATAATTTCTGGATTAAGATGAATTGATATTGTAATAACATTAATGTACATTCATTTAGATATCTACCTGCATTGGTCAAAGATCTGACTTGAAGGGCATCAGTTGGGATCATGTGACGATATCGGAAGGGATCCTTTTCTTCTGAAGTTGCAGAAACTCTATGGGAACCTCCCTATAATCATCACAAAAACATATGAATTTATACTTGTGAAATGAGCTGTATCCTGTTTAATCAGCCTGGATGTTGGATTAAGTGACTCGCTGGACTGATTCTGAACCTGGCACAGTGGATTTACAATGCGTAAACAAAACAGGTCATCTTTTAAATTGGATTAAGTGTTGCTGATGGCTTCTTGCTTGGGTGAAAACATACCATTTTCTTTTTCTGCTTGGATCCGTCCTTGCATACAAAGACCACTGCTGTTTTGAACACTATAAGGTAGTGGAAAAAACACACAAGTTAACACTCGAAGCTTCAGATGACTTGCACATTTCATAATCATGGAGGAAACTCGTCCCTGCCATACCAAATGTCGCCATCTGGGGCTCTTTCTTCCATTTTCCTAAGGAGGCAGGGGGGTTGATCCAGGTTACACTGGTGTGGAGCAGCAGGTCACCCATGGACAGATCAGCCACCTGGCAAAGGGAACAAAATATCAGCAGTCACTTCACATGTTCTCTTCAGGTGACAGAACAGAGCAAGCGACTTTATCCCACTGACCTCTTTCTTCTCACCACTCTGCTCAGTGATGAGCAGATCGAACACTGCGCCAAACTCCTCGTGGATCTTCTGCATCTCATTGATGTGGCTGGCAACTTTGTTCATGGCTTTCATGGCAACTGCAGACAAGCAAAAAACAACATGGTTAGTGTGTCATTGTTATGAACATTCACCCACCTTCTCCCCCCTGTCAAAATGGTTTCATCTTCTCAGTCGGCCTCGTGATTGGGTCCTACCATCCAGGTGGTAGTGCTCCTCACTATCTGGGTCTGTGAGTGAGTAGAGCTCCTTCAGCAGGAGGGGATACTTCAGCACCCTCTGGATGGGTTTGATCAGGTAGGACTCCAGGGTGGAAGAGTGCTGCTGCTTGGGGTTGCGCTCATCCAGGAAGGTCTTGAAATCAGGATCGGTTTTGGCTGAAATGACCAATAAAACTATTACAACACAATTGTTTTTGTCCTCTCCATAACTTCAACTCTTTGGTTTACCTTTAGCATTATAAATAGCCAGAGACTTTCAACCAAGTCAAAGGGACTGAACTATTTCATGCTTTTAGTAAAACATAAAAAGCAGGCAACCACATGTGGGGAGAAATAAAGTGTTGCCTTTATAACAAATAACACCTCACCAAACTCAATATGGCCAATAACTTGTTACCTCATTGAATGTCAGTGCAGCAAACAAAGCCAGTGAGTGTTAGAAGGAGTGGATGTACTGGCTACAGAATAGACTTGTTCCAGACTGCTTATTATATACCATATGTCATAATGTTGTAGGGCTTTTTAGCCCTGAGAGCTACCAGCTTGAGTATGCAGAGGTCAAATGGACAACTGTCTGGCAGACAACACTGCAGAGCAGATTTATGAAACCGTGCAGGATATGGCAGATGGTTGACGGATAAGTAGATCCTTTCCTTTGAGCCCAAGAGGAATGGAAACTCAAGAGCACATTAACTCACCCTTTACAAGGACCTTAGGGACTTTGGTGTGGCTGGCGCAGAAAGCACTGTAGATCTTAAAACGGTCTGCATAGTACAGGAAAGAGCCTCCCAGGGAGAAGAGGATTTTCTGTGAAAAATGGAAGGAGGAGGAGTTACCCAGCTAGTAATGATAAAAGACTTGATTGGTGTTCTAAATGCTTGTTGATAGTCATTTAGTGTATGTTTCTCAAAGAAGGTATACCTTAAACTGATCCACTCTCTCCAATTTCTCTAGATCGGGAACGAGTCTGGTCCCGTCTTCCAGTGTCTTCAGAAACTCCACTTGAAACTCCACCATTTCCGGCAAGTTCCCAAATAGTACATCCAGCTGGAAGTAAAGAGCATTTGAGCAAAGCCAGAACAAATGCCGTTCATTATACAGTGTGCTCTGTAATTTCTCTTTAATATTCCTTTATATGCATTAATAATAATTTAATTATCTGGTGCATCCAATAGCAGTCCCTCGCTGCAGTTAGAGCACAGAAACACACATAACATAAACAACATAAAACAAATAAATGCATTCCGTTATTGCAAGTGCATGTAAAACATCTCTTTAATTTGCAAACCTGGATGACTTGTAGGTGGCACGTACTCATTATCCAACCCTCTTGCCTTTGTGCACAATGATTATTGCAAGATTACATAACCCACTTCTCTTAGAATATTAATTTTTTTTTAAACAGTGTTGGCATTTCGAAGCCAACTGCCCTACAAAAAGCTCATGTGGAACATTTGACGTACCTCATCCTGCGTGAGGAACGTCTCTCTCTGCAGGGGGGTTAAATATCTCCCAATGAGGCAATTGAGATCCTGTAAGACATGAGTGAATGATGTGAGCGTGTGATTCAATGCATGCATCAAAGTTAAAGTCCCTCTTCATTTACCCCTTTTCAATTATTTTTCTCCTTTATTACAGCAGTAAAGCTCCCGCAAACAGACACATACTGATGCACATGTCTGTAATTAAAATTAATAGCCCCACCAAAAATCAAACTATCCCATTTGAAGGTTGTACAATACACCATTTATCACGCATAATGTGATTTCTATAATAAGTAAATATGTGCTCCCTATAATGAGGTACAGCATTTTAAATAGGCTTGACATCATCCCATTATATACCCTCTCTAACCCAGTTATTTCACTGAGCCACATTTATATCAGCCAGAGAAAGATGAGGCAATATCCAGGCAAGGGCACAGCTGTGTCCCTTCATATCTCCTGGGACACAGAGATAAATATGGATTGGTCATGCGGAATAGGTAATATATATAAAGCTTACACAACCTGGGTTAGACAGAAACACAGACCGGTGCGCAGGAGGAACACATGCACACTCACAAAGACCGACTGCCAACTCGTAAGCGAGATGAGCGATACTTACTTTGACATAGGTGCGTTCGGTCTCCACGAGTTCACAGATGACTTTGCGGAGCTTGTCTGCATCAGAGAGCTGTCGGAGGGTTGCAGGAGGCGGGAAGGGTGAGTCCGGGCTAGGCGAAGAAGACACACACTCCGTGGGATTCATGTCATGGAGACTGCGGCAGAAAGCGGCGACCTGCTCTGTGCTCTACAAAAAAAAAAAAAGATGGACAGAAATATCTTGAGGAACAAAAAGAAGCAATCACGTAACTCCAACCTGAACTCTCTCGGCCAGTCAGTACAGAGCCACCATAAATATTAACTTGCAGGTGCAGAGTTGGAAAAAAATAATTTGCACTAATTGGATCTATTTTCAGTCTGTCATAACAATGATTCCCTGCCTCTCTCTTTCACTCGCATCCCTCTTTTCGCTGGTTTTCCTCCTACTGACGGATCAGTGGTGTAATGATTCATCTCTTTCATAGAATCAAAATATACACACAACAATGTGTCCGTCCATAGAGTATGGGTTGCCTTGGAGACCAGCCCTTATGTTGATTAGACTATCATTTTGGACCAAAATAGACCCCACGCTGCAACAGCCTACATGGCTTTACACAGTTACTTTGTTCCCAACGGGCTACCCAGTCATAACAACAACAAGGGCATTTTGGCTGTTTTTACATCAATACCAACACAAAACAGATATTGATAATATAAGTAGATGACACAAAGATTAATTGAGAATGTTGCAAGGAGCAAATACTTAGGGCCACATAACAGGACCACTAGCAGGCACCGACACCTCTGAGTGCGTAACAGAGTGCTGAGAGGTTTGGTTATGTAAGAATTTTTATAACCATACAGAAGCAATGTATCTCGTCACGCTCCTCTGGGAAATAATAATAAAATAATATGGCTTCCACACAGCTGCCGGAGACGGAATGTTGTCATTCCCAAAAAAAACAATCTTAATTAAGATCAGAGTTACGAGTCTATCATAATTATGTGCATGGAAATAATTGCAGTACAAAATTGCAATGTTCATATAACTGTGAAATACAATTACAAAACTCAAGACTTGAGAAGTACAAACAGCCATTCATTTAAATATGATGAAGTTTCCCCTTTGTGGGACTAATAATATGCTGTTATCTTATCTTATCTTATCTTAGGAAAGAAATATAAAATACAGAACAAAAGAACATTGTCTTATCAAGTGACACCCAATGCATCTTTGCAAATGAAAGTGGTTATCTATTCAGAATATCTATCTGTGAGACATGACAGTTTGTACCTCTTGTTCTCAAAACAACCAGGCAGCTCCCACATCAACAGATGAATTGGGAAGTCTGCAAATGTAATTTTGCAAATGCAATTTACAACAATGCACCGATGCTAATTTTGCTAAATCTATAATGAGAGAGCTGCTGCAAGAGGCATTTTGTCAGCTTGATGTTTCGGCCGAAGAAATTAAGATGAAGAAAAACATCTTTATTTACAAAATCCTTGGCTGTAGAGAGGGTTACATTTTAAAAAGTCAAGTTGCTTGACAAAGATCTATTGCTCTGAAACATCCCTTTATTAATAAGTTTCCCACAGATGACATGAGGGCTCCAGTACTTTTTTAAAAAGATCCAAAAAAATCCACGAGAGATCCTGTCAAAACGGCTCAATTGAGCTGTGCATCATAAGCATCCATAAAAACCATGTCTCATCACAAGTGTTCCTGCTGTACTTTATGATGTGATTATACTGTATATTCAGCACAAATGGAAATTGATAGCATTACAAATGAAGAAGGAATTTAGAAAAAAAACAAATGCACTATGCACTTGTATGTAAAGAAATGTAATGTCAAGAAAAGAGGGGGAAAAAATAAATAAACCTCATCCTTTCCTGCCCCAATTAGCCAACTGAGCTCAACCAGTTTTACTGAGCCTAACATCACAGTGACACTCCAGACAGACTTCACAATCTAGACTAATTAACACCATGGCAGCTTTGGGTGCATGCACAGTCATGCCATGGCAGAGTGAAGAGGAAGAACAGAGGAGAGGGGTGTCAAAGGCGTACATGTCATATGAAAAGAACAATATGTAAATAAGAGGGTAAAACTTTGATGCCAGAGTGAAAACATTCCCCTATGAAACGGATTTAAAAAAATGTTTCAAAGCATGGAAGAGCTCATGATGGAGTAGGGATAAGATTGCAAGTCTGCCATGAGAAATTGAGAGATGACAGCTCGAGATGCCAAGAGAGGAAATTCTGCAACACAGAGCGTCACTGTAACAACGGTCAGGGTAGTTTGTCATGTTAAGTCCAGTTTGCTGGATGTAGAAGCCTCTACTGATCCGACCACAGGCATTTTATTTTAACACCATGCAGAGCACTTCAATGATTACAGGGCAATTCTGCGACACATCAGTGACTCATAGCTTCCCCTTGTCCGTCTGTAGCAGCAAAGAGGCGGTGTGAAACAAACGGTGAAAAGGAAAGCTCTTTTGCTCTCACTGAAATAAGACAACAGCAATAGCAAAAGCTAGCCAGGTAGAGAAAAGTGATACAAGGAAGGGATCTCACCAGATGTAGCATGCCATAGATGGAGTCTGAGGAGCGCTTGCTGTGTTTACTCCACTTCAGGACGGACATAGCCAAGTGCAGGTGGACAGTCGCCACCAGATAAAGTGCCAGAGAGAAAGAGACTCCAGGCTTTGGAAAGAGTCAAGTCTATAGTGCACCACACATCTCAACCCTTTTGTCTTTCCTTTTTGTTTTAAAAAGGAGAAGGTGCTGCTGTGCTTGTGATGAAGGATGAGTGAAGCTGCTCAGCCTCCTCCTCTCCGCCCACCAGTGCCTAGAGCCTTCCAGCTCCACTTCTTTTCACCCTCAGTGTCTGCTGTAGTTCTGTCACTGATATTCTGCTGTTTTCTCCCTCTCCCTTCTCCAAGCTCAGGCACACATTGTGAGTGTGAAAATCTGGTCAACTCCAGCAGCATTGTAAATGAGTCTTGATAATCCTCCAGACTGGCGAGAGGCAAGGGGAGCAGGAGAGAAGGAGTATCCTCCTCAAGGTTGTGTTGGAGCGGGATTGGCTGCGTGAGCGACACCGCAGTAGAATATAAATGCAGTATTTCAGGAATAGGGGGAGAGTGATGGGGAGCGGGGAGCTGCAAAGCAGCAGGCTGCAGAGGAGGGTGGATGTGGGAACAACTAGAGGGGGAGGTTTTGCAGGAAGAAAACTAAATGTGGTAAATGTTACAGTGTGAGTTCTACAGCCTTGAAACAAGCCCTTGTTCAGATAAGCAACTGAAAGAAACATAAAAAGCTGATATAATCACACATTTGGAAATCTTCCTCTGAGTATATTCCAAGTCTTACGTAACAATTGAGTCTCCTTACTTTGAAGTGTTCTCTTATCCTCACTATTTCCTAGAATGCTTATCAACCACACCCAACCAAGGGCAAGTGTTTGTCTGCAGACAGTGGTTACATACACCAGAGTCAGTGCCAAATTGTCAGCCTTCAGAGTTCCTTAATCTAAATACATCGCAGAAGGCGTAAGGGTCCAGAAATTGAGGTTTCATTGCATATTTTTTAAAGATAGACGTGTTACAATGGATTTTTACCCTGTAGTGCAAACATAAAGAAGTGTGTCTAAGAGCCAAATACACAGGACAGAGCATGATAGAAGATTTGACATTTCTGCAGGGGATGGAGTTCACTTTACAGCCACTATTTTTGACAAACAAAACTCCCTTGTTCATGTTGCCACTGACTAGGAACAACACAACAGGAAGTTCAATGAATGGTCTACATGTCGAGCACAGCCAAAGAGTGGATCCAATCACATATCATTTGTATGAATCTGAACCTTTGAAGATAAAAAGGCTTGAATATGAACTCATCTCTCAAGTACACTGATTCATCAAATACTTTCAACATTACACAAAGATAAAATAACAAGCTTCAGACAGAGAGAGGAGGGGCAGTCAGCATTTCAAAAAGGGTTTAAAAAGAAGGAAGGAAGTGTTCACATTCCCTATATTTTACTCATATCCTTAAACCACATTATCTATAATGTTATTATTATGTATTATTGTACTTATATATTATACTTATATATATTTGAAGGGCATGTGGGATGCCTGAGGATCTCAACCCGTTCCTTTTACAATAACGGAGTTGCAGAAAAAGGAGTAATAATACCACAATGAAAAGGCAGATGGAGCCTCAAACTGCCCAAAAAACTGTTCTAAAATTCTCTTTTCTTAATAACACATTTGATGGCGATGCTGTGAAAGGCAAGGACATGTTTTCTGTGGCGGAACTTAATCAGACTCCACAAACCAATACTCAAATGGCGCCCTTACCTTTCGGCACTCAAACTCACTGAAGATCTCGGAGTCGTCGTCGAGGCTATCTCCTGAGCTCTCGAGCAACAGTCCCACCCCGTCGTCCAGAATCTCTTCTGCAACAAACAAAAACGGTCATGTATGAGCATGTATGCAATGTTACACTGAGAAATATTACCCATAATTGGTCTTTTTTTTAATTAAGATTGAAGATCTTTATGTAAAACCTGACTATCATATCATTCTAATCCAAAGCGGGGCTTCAACACACTGCTTTGAGCTTCCCATCCTCCCTAATTGGACTCTACAGATTCACTGTGTTGCATAAATTAAACTGCTGTCATTAAGGACACAACCGAGAATTCTTTTCTGCACGCAAGAAAAGCAAATCAAAGCTTTTGCCCTTCTGGTTTATTTGTTATCGATCGTATATAGTGATTTCAGGTCAGCATTACCATACTGTGAGCAATGGATGGCGTAAGTACCATCGTGATGGGCCCTTCTCACCTTGACTCTGGGAGAAAATGTCCGTGTAGAGATCTTCCTCTGCGTCTGAGCGGCGGGGTGGCTGGTAGCAGAGCTGACGGCGTTCCACAGAAGGCAGGGTGTTGACTGTCAGAGCCAGGGAGGCTTGAGAGAACGCCGCCTTCATGTCAGAGAAGTTCAGACTGTGAGAGTCCTTTCCGTTCAGCTGAAGTATTTCATCCCCTGCATTTAGACCTGCCAAGTGGGAACATCAGCTTTGATTCAATTGACTGCCTGTCACACATCCGTGCACTAGATAAACAGTATCTATTTCCTAATGAGATGGTAGCAACAATCTATCTATCTCAGGCCATTAAACTCCTTATTAAGAAGAGGAAGTTATATTATTAAAATGTTTTAAAAAATACCACGGATTAATTTAGTTTCCTTGGTCCTCCTCTGTCTGCACTATGAGCAATGCCTGCATTTAAAATCCCTAAAGCTTGCAGTACATCCTCGTTGGGGCACCAATGTGGAGCAGCCTTCACAAAGGCCAGTGAGAGGCAGTGTGGTTATGATTATAGTAATCAACGGACCTAGAACTGCTGTATTCTCTGCCCTTTGTAAAACATGCACTAATGCATTTGTAAAGCGATGTAGAGTGTCTATTGACCTTGATGTCAGAAAAAATGCTGTGTTTTGAAATAGTATAAACGATTGCCAGATTCTTATTCTTTTTTTGCTCTTAGCTGTAACTCATCAGACTCAGACACCACTTAGGTGTCTTTGAAGGGAGCTAATTTGCGGGAAATGAAGGGTAATGAACCTTTGGCGAAGGCTAATCCACCCGCCTTCACATCGGTGATGTAGAGCTGCTGTACTCCGTCCTCCTCCACCACTGAGATGGAGAAACCTGGAGGAGGAAAAGGGGAGAGAGAGAGAGAGAGATGTGAAATACCAGAGGGATTTGTGCAATACAAATGGGAATAGTCGGGGGGGGGAAGGTCAGGTACAGGTAAAAAAGAGAAGCAATTATTACGCTTAAAGCGGCAATACCACATTTAACATTGATTTGTGAAATAATTTTCATTTGCAGTTAAGATCTTGGTCTCAATGTTAAAGAAACATTTTTTGAAATGGATAATTTAAATACTTCCTACCGTAACCAATCATGCAGGATTCATTTCTGTCGAACGCGATGACTTTCGTAATTTTGGAGCAGAGCTCAATTTCTTTGTAGAGCTGTGAAGAACAGAAAAGAGGTTATTATATAAATCTTGAAACAATAGTCTATTTTATGAATATTCTGGTGGGTGGGTTATTGACAGCATGGAAAGAGAGTGTTCATTTTCTGTATTCTTAGACAAAGCAGCTCGAGCGGAGTCTTTCATGCAGGATGGTCTGTGACGTGATTACATGATGGGAATACAAGTCGCTACAGAGACAGGGTGTCTATGGATAGATGTAATTATCGCTGCATGATCCTCCCAGGCAGGCGTTTCTTCAGAGAAAACGTATGAACTCAAAAGGATAAAAATACATAACCTATTAATAATTCACAACAAAGGATTCTCCTATGGTCTGTGGTTTTCTCCATGTTGGATTCCTCGCATGTTCCAATGCTATTACTCGCGTTTCCTCGAATACATTTTTGATGTTTATGATCCTGAAAAGTCTGTCGGAGAAGTAGAGATGAGATCATGTAGGTAGTTACATACCAAGTCACAGACGTCCTCCTCGGGTTTGGGAATGTAGAATTGCACTTGGTTTTCAATAAGGAATTTGACTCGCAAGTAGTGCTTGGTGGGATCAAGCTGGTGAGCCTGTGGGACGACAACAAGAGGATTGGTTGTTTGATTCCATACACTTGACAGCAGCCTAACAGTGACTATTTTTTATATGATTAGAAATAAAGATTAACACATTTTCCGTAACGCTCTTTTCCTAATCTTTCTGATTCCGCAAAATGATTCGTGTCTAGTTAAATGTTATGAGAGGCCAGACAGTGGCTTTCATTTCAAAAGTCTTCTTCATGTCTTTACATCTTTGTCATGCAAACATCACTTGAGTGAACAGTGGTTGAGGTCAGCTCCTTCAAGAATGGTCACTGTTACCTTGCAGATGGTTTCCAGAATGCATAGTGCTGACTCTCCTGGCTGGATGATGGTTAGCACCGGCTGGTCATTTGGCAAACACACCCAGGAGGGGGTGAGGTGGTCGGGGACCCAGATGTCACTTTCCGTGCTTGGCCGCGGAAGGCTTTTCACATTTCCATCCTCGCTTTTCTTTGAACAGAGACATTAAAACGGCTTATCCACGTTTACTATGCAAATGTTTAATGTAATGTTTGGTTAGAGTAAAAAAGATAAGAGTTGCATTAGTATTTTTTTAATCATTCCTCCAATCTAAATGTTAATCCTGCATTGGCGTCAGTGTTGAAGGATTTCCCACTGAAGGAGTTCCCACTCATGTTTGACCTCACTGTGAAATGTATGCATGCAGAGAATGAATCCTCCTTACTGTGTGTTCCTTGGAAACATACATGCCACCTTCAGGCTTTTTCACTGGCTCTTCGCCATCAGCAAAGACCTGCTGGGACAAAAAGCGGTGAAGTGGTCATAACTCAAGCAGAGCTGTGGAGGATACATGCTTCAGGAAGAGACGACGAATGATGTCAAGGCAGTGCTTTTGATTGCTTTCAAACTTGAAAATAACTGTAAAACATTGCAGACCTGGTTGATACTGGGATGGGCTTTTGTTTTTTTCTTTGAGGTAGTGTCCAGACCCCAGAGGGAGGAGAACCGGCTCTTGCGTTTGCTGCAGGAGCGAGACATGGCCTGCGTTCGCCGTCTCACTCCATTCTCTGTGCGAGCTGCCACCTGCAAAAACACAACACCTCAGTCAGGGCTGGAACATACAGTTAGTTTCCCATGAGCAGTAAAAAAGTTGATCAAGAAGCATTTCACCAAACCTTTGCTGTAAATTAAAATGTGTTCTTAATCAACGTATCTGGTTAGAGAAAATGGGGCAGCAGCATGATGGATCCTTAACATTGTAGGCTAGTTATTTGTTAAAAAACAGGATTAAAAAATTAGGCAATAAAAAGCACTGAGCATGTAGGAGCAAGCATGCTATAGAATTAACCATGGCACTCATTCCTCTTTCTTTAATCCGTCAACTTTTCTCAGCCATTTTTGGACAAAGGGCTGATGCAAGTCTTAATGGAAATAGAGATGAGCAAATCAGAGACGGAGTCAAATAGTAGGAAAGATGAACAAAGGAGGCGGCGAGGGCTGTTAGTGTCTTTTGTTAGACATCCCACCCTGTTATCTTGCAGCTCAAACACCCACATTCTCTACAGCGCTGCGTTGGTGGTTCCTCAGTGATCTGCAAACACGTCTCTAAAAATCAAATAGATGTTTCCTGTGCTACCAGTGCTTTTAGCTGTGAAGCTCATAACCCCTCTAGAGCAGTGGGAGGCCAAAACTGAACCATAACCCTCAACTGGTGCCCTGCGTGAGACCCAGGTCTCTAAATAGTACTCATCGTGGAGACTTTTTCGTTTCTGAAATCAATTGCAATACCAGGAGTCACCTTGTGTACTCAGAGATGAGGAGCGTGTGTATTCTGAGGGAGATACAGTAGCCAAGGAACATCTAAATATAAAGGCAGTATAGTGTTTCTGAGACGCTGACTTTGACTGAAATGTTTCATCCCTGCAACAGCTTGTTGTGTTCCTAAAGTATACTTCAGCTACATATTGGTCTCTCAAATATTCACTGTTTTCCAGTCACATTCGTAAAGGCTCCAGCTAAATGCATTCAAATGTAAACCTAAGATGCTATATAAAATTGTATGATGCTTCATAAAACACGATTAAATAAGGGCATGTGATAAAGATGAAGGGGGTATTTACCAGTGCATGGAACGAAGACACGGAGAATATCCCCAGTCGGCCCATTGCCAGCTTGGTGGGGCGAGAGGCAACAGCCAGGAGGCGTTTGGGGTTGGGCAGCTCTCCGCCTTGCAGGCTGGCCAGGTAGCACCTGAAGCGGAATAGATCCATGTGAAACTGCTCCAGGTTCTGCTCCCACAGGAAGATCTGCAGAGTGAGAGAGACCCAAAATATCCAGTTAATTGTTTATCAGGGCTCTTGTTTTTCAACTTCAAACCAAGATGGAGCATCTCTCGCTCCCACAAGCTCTGTTACTGTTTGTCCAAGTGTTGCCAACCTGCGCTCTCCGTTCCTAATGGTTTGATGTTTACTGGGGCAGTAGAGCAGGACATTGTGATTATTCACCGATCCATCCCCACCCAGTCACGGTTCTGAACTAGTGTTTGGAAGAGGCAGCCAGTGCTATGGCAGGGGGCTCTGTATCACTGCCAAGTCGCCCAGAGACAAGAAACAATACTGAACATTCCACTGGCAGATAGAGGCTGGGAGCGTTTCGGCTTTCTAAGGAGCAGGCCCTATATCCATTCAGCTCTGCACAATGTGAAACCTGACACTGCCAAACAGAACCACTCCAACCAGGCACCATCTAACCGACCAAACAAGGCCATCTGATCTCCCTTCTCTGTAAACAGACCTATTAAGTGACAATATGAGCTTTGCAATTAATTGAAAGAATGCTAGACTATCCGGTGGCCAATTGGTTTGTAGCATCAGCAGCCTCTAGAGATGATAACTCTGAGATCACATACTCTCCCTGCTTCTCTGTCCACCTCCTGTCAGAACTACTTTGGGATACTGAAATACCTGTGATTTCTGTAATTCAGCACACAAAACGTAACTTTAATAGTTTATTAAAATAATCTCTGCTATTGTCACTATAGCTATGGACCAGTATGGCAAGTACAATGAGAGCAAAAGTGGTTTGCTTCTCAAGTGAAGATGAGGTTTATCCTTGAGTAGATAAACTTTGTTTTAGTTCAACAGTTGTAAACAGTCAGAGAGAAGAGAGAAGCTCTCGTTTTCATTTAAAACTCCATGAGTTTTTCTCCTTTTTCTTGGTTTCCATTAAGTTAAAGTTCTTGACAAATGGTGCTTATTATCCTGTACCCACATTATTCCCTCAGTTAATTTCTATAAAACGTTGAATGGATAACGGTAGAAGAAAAATGTGACAATAACCTGCATAAACACATTTATTATTTATTTAAATGAAAAATGCCTGTATTCATTTTTTTACACATTTTGGTATGTTCCTATCAAGTTTCCTTGATATTCCCTGACTTCCTCAGAGAACCAATCAAATGTCTCCCAAACAACTGCCTGATATGTGGGGGACTGCAGTAGCAACAAGTCCATGTGAGAAAGCAGAATAAAACCTACTTGATCCACAATCGTCTTTCTCTTCTTGGTGTCAGTAACAGCAGACAGCTGCATGTCTCCCATCTTCTTCATCTTTTCGTCCATGTCTATCTTCTGCTCCAGCTTCTTGATCTCTGCACGAAGCAGGCGCACCGTGTCCTCTCTGTGGTGCTGGCGGGCGACAGCGGTGGCACATGCTGAGTGGATGGCTGTGATCCAGTTCTCCAGCTCTGTCTGGCTGCAGGTCTGCGTGGGGACAGACAGAGGAAAGGTCAGAGGTTAGGCAACAACCAGACATTCACGATAAAAAGCTCTTTATTTGCTTTCCCTATGTTGATTCACGGCAGAGTGAGAGCATGAAAGGAAAGAAGACAGTAAATGTGTCGAGGTAATTTGCACTTATTTACAGACCAGATGTCATTTAAGCATTATCTTACCTGAAACAGAAAAGCATCTCCCAGGGAGTTGCTGAGACAGAACACAAAGTCTTTTTTGGGATGCTCTGGAACAGCCTGCACGATACTGTTCTCCACCCAGATGGCATGCTTGGGAATACTGTTGTTGTCGATCCCTGAACGGCCATCAGTCTCATAGAAGAACAAAGTGCAACCTGGGAAAACAAAATGTATAATACACGTATAATGTATTAATTGATAGCATAGACTCTGGCTGGCCTGATGTCTAGAAAGAATAAGGATGATACTCTCAAAAGCCAGATTTGCTCAAGCAATTTCTGCTCTCCAGTGGCCAACATTAAGAAGTGCAGCATGGCTGACTTATCAGCAAAGGAGGTATCATGATCATTCCAGTACTTATTTGATTTCAAGCCCAGTTAGGGCATAACATTTTACAATGCAGTGAATTATAGCTTGGTTTATTGACCTACTGTAAATTGAAATTATATTACATTTTGAGCTACTGTATGTCAACAACTATACAAGATTATGGAATAATAAAATGTAAATGTTACGGACACACTGAGGGCACAACAAACCTTTAAGGGAAACCCAGTAACTCTTCCACTTGCGCCTCGTAGCTGACTCCACTTTCTTGTTCTTCTTATGTACGAGAAAGTTCTTGACGGCAAGCCGGCCAGCTTTGCGCACCATCCCTTGAGTGACGCTGAGCAACGGGTCAGACTGGTAGGCGGAGCTCATGGTGCTCTGCTCGTCACTCAGGGCGGAGCCTGCCTCCTCCAAACTCTCCGTCTGGCAGGAGCTCATCTCCAGTTCTTGACGAAAGTTCTCGTACACGCCCTGTACGCACTCGCTGGCCCCGCCGCCGCTGCTGCTGCCGCTGTCACTGCCAGCAAACATGCTCCTGCCAGCCGCCGAGCACACGGAGAAAGAAGCCGACATGGTCTTGTAGCGCCGGGACTGGTGCTCAGCCTCCGCCGTCACCCCATCGATGCCGCTGTCCTCGTACTCGCTCCCCTCCCCGGCTGTGACATCCTGCGTCATGTCAGAAGAAGACAGGTGAGATGGCATGGCAGCCACACTCTCTTCATCTCCAAGAATGAAGCCTATGGATACCTCCTACCCTCACTGAGCTGTCTGTGTACATACATCATGGAGCCAGTCTTCTAAACACGTTGTAAAAACTGCATACGGAGGCCGGACGAGGATCCATGGGTTGCTTAATCCTGAGGATCTGCTTAAAATTAATTACTCACAGGAAAGCGTCTGCTGTTGTGTAAGTACAGCCTGCCCTCCCTGTGGCACCGCAGGGTCTGCCCTCTCCTACCCACATGGCCAAAGGCTCCTGGGAGATGAAGGGGGTTACATTGAGCTCGGTATCTCCATCTGATCACATGACCCAATCATGCGCCCCAGAGCTCCATTCTCTAGGGCTGACGGTGCCCCGCAGTGACAGGGCCACCATACACGTTTTACTGTTACACTCTTCCACAGGCCTCCCCTCATTATCATGACAAAAGACCGAGGCATTTCAAACAGGGAGTCACTCTAAGCTCCCACCCCCCTACTCCCTGTTGCAGTTCCCTCTCCCAAGAAAAACAACAGTTTAATTTGGAGACAACACATCGCTGCCCTGACATAAGCTTTCTTTTCCACTTAATCTGTTTCAGCAGCTTATTATCTGTGAGGTGAATGCAGCAGAGGAAACGCTCACACAATGGGAGGAAAAAAAAAATAAATGAAAGTAGCTGTCTTATTGGTCATGCCAACAGGCTACATTGAACATTCTGGACAGCTTTTCACACTCTGTCCAAGGAGCATGAAGCCATGACAGCTTCAACAGTTCAGGTCTGACATTTAACCAAATAAAATGGACATGAATACACGGTTTACATTTTCATGGATGGAGGAAATTATTTGTTCTGTTTTACACAAATTTTGTCATGTTTTAAGTAAGTCTGAGCCAAACTGGTGTTTTAAAAGAGCAGCACAATATGAAATTGCTCTACTTTTATCTTACCTGTATAGTCTGCGCCCTCCTGCCCTGCATACTGGCACACATGGCAGCTTGGTGGCTGCTCAGGCCTTCTGACAGGCAGTGGGAACGCCGGCAGGGGAGGGTATATGCACCGTAGGTGTTCCCATCTTCCTCTGAAGGGGAGAGCATCTTATCGTCCTCGCCCTCCCTGGTAGCCCTGTTGGCATCATGCCACTTAGCGTAGCGGCCGTGGGGTTGCCTGCGGGCAGAGCTCTTTTGGCTATACAGCTCGTCCAGGGAGTTCGCCCTGTCAGCAGAGTCTGTGGGGCTGGACTGCAGATGTCCTTTGCAGTCAATGACGTCCCTCTCGTTGGCCAGGTCAATGATCTCCTCCGTGCTGGTCAGGTGCTCTTGGCTGAGGTCTGACAAGGAGAACTCCAGGCTATCATCTCGCCACATGTCTGCAGACTTGGACCTCTTCTTTGTGAAGCTGACGGTGTCCTTAGAGGCGTCCCGGGTTTTCTGGAGGTATGCCAACTCGCCTGTGTACACGTCTTCGTCCTGACCCTCCTCTGCAGTGGGGCCAGGTAGGGTTACGTGCATCGTATTCATGTGCACAGAGGGATTTGCCAGGTCATGGTGAAAGGACACAGGCCGCAGGTTAATGGCCACGCGGTCAACCCAAATAGGGCTTCCAAAGTCTGGGAGAATATTGGTCTCATTGAAGGGCTCCAGGCCATTGTCAGCCAGGGATTGTGGGATACTAGGGGTACTACTTGAGCGTGTGCTCGTCTCAGAATTCCTGTGCTCTATTTTCCCTGATGTAGCATGTCGAGAGCGCCTGGACTGTTTGTTGGAGATGCGAAGAGACCGAGACATGTGCTTGCGTGACAAATAGCCATGTTCGTTACCGTAGAGGGCGTGGTCCCCATTCTGGCTCTCGACATTCCCCATGATTCAGAGGCTGAAAAGAATTTCACATAGAGCTTATATTAATTACAAAAGAACCCATACGTAAACACAATCACTACTAAACAGACATCAAATGAGATCTTTTTGAATGTTAGCCTACCGGCAGGATCGTGTTGATTTTTCTGGCATTGTGTTTATCACTGGATCTTCAGACAGTTTGGTCCTTCAGCTGCTGGCACGATCCACAAAGCTCTGAAAAGTGATGAGAAATCATTTTGATGACCTTCCAATTATGCATGTTATGGTTAAAAACTGGTTTGTGTCCGAAGAAATCTGCAGCTCAAGATAGAAAAGTTAACACTTTTGTCCAGAGTGGCCAGCTACAAAAACACCCCCCCCCCCCCCCCTTATTTTGACAGAGGAAGCGATCCATTCAACCCCTTTCAACATGCACAGGGGTTGTGTGAAGTGGAGACATAATGACACTATGAGCACTGTGACAGCGAGAGAACATGGGTTATTCACAGCTGAAATGAATAGTCCATGTAGCATTGTTGTTCTCAAGAGCTACATCCTGCATTAGAAAGGACTGGGAGCTGGAGGGATGGGGGTCAAAACATTTTTACCATAATGCACATTTGGACTGCCTTTGGGCTGGACAGCGTGATCTCTAGGGGTCTTGTTCTTTGCCTGGGACCATCAACAGATGGGACAGAAGATTACCCATCCATGTTGTGGCTGTTGTTCCTCCTGATGTGTCCCCCCCCCCCCCCCCCACTCCTTTTAGGACAGACCCTTTGGGGGTGCGATGTTTTTTCGTGTGTAGCCGCAGATGAGTGGGAGCCCAACCCTCTGCTGCTGCATTCACTCGGGCTTACTGTGAAGAGGGGCGTTACGTAAACTGGAGCTGACCCCGTTTTTCTACCTTATGTTGCTTCCTTTCCCCTTTTCATTCTGCTCACTCAATATCCATCATCACTACCGCAATGTACAATGTTTGATGTTGATGGGAAAACGATTTATCTTTCATATAGCCATGCATTTTATTGCCTGTTAAATCAAATCTCATTTGGTAAAAGGAAAATAACAGAAAACAAAAGAGGGTGCAGAACTATGAAATGCCACTGCACATACGAGATGCACCGAGGGACACAAACATGTTTACAATGCTAGCACAAACAGTATACCAAGGGGTACCTCTAGGCTTGTACTCTTTCCCACACAGTACCATTTGGTTTTTTCATATGTGAAAGGTGAAAGTTTAATGGCCCTGCAGCTGTCATCCCTGGAGAGAAACAAAATGTCCAGTTTTTTTTAGCTCTGATCTTCCCTGGGCTTCATAAAACTGCAAGTAAATAAATAAAAAAGCCCTACGGGAATCATTTTGACAGTTCTACGGGTAAGTATTTATGAATGTAGTGTCTGCTGTTATAAAGAAGAGCTTTTATATGTTGTTGTGCTCAATTTGCTAATGTTCTCTGTGGTTTCAATGTTAATATTATGGAAATTAGGCTGTTTCAAGCTGAGATGAGGGGCTTAAATAGCACAAGATGTGGTTTTCATCGGCTGGTACAGTTAAGGCAACCCACTGTGCTCTGACCTGGGATCTTACAGCACAAACCATATTTGTTCAGCCCTGAAAGAACCAGTTGTTTAGCAAATACACCAACATGATCAAAGATATTTAATAAATGAAAACAGCTGATTAATTCTGCAGCAAAGTCAGCAGTAAAATTGTATAAAATCAAGTTTCACACTCACATGAGAACAAAGTGAAACTAGTGGTCCTACATGGACAAGTCCACTAAGCCACTATCAAATCAGCATGTTCATGGGAGATTTAAATCTCACAAGCACAGCTCCTGGTTCAAAGCGACAAGATCACTGTTAATTTGAGTTTATAGGAATTGAACTCTCTCGCTTTACAGTAAAATCCTTTTGCAGTAGAATCCATGATGGATCAGCAAGCTACTTTTAGGAGATTTTCAAAGAGATAACAGAACATGATTTTACGGTATAAGAACACAGTGAGTTTATATATAGAATATACAGATATATAATATATATATTTGCCGGAATATCTGAGGTTACCTCAGGTTCTACACAACATTCTCTAAAGCAATAATCAGGTCTTTATTAATGTCAGGGTTGGAAAATATGTTGTAGAGCACCAAATCACCAGGACCAGCCAGTGGGTTCTTCTAGAAATACACACATTAGTCGGTGAGCCGGTCTTGTATTGTCACTTTCTTCCTTCATATGCAAACAAATACATGGAAATGAACAATTAGATTGCAAAAAGCTGCCAGTAATTTGGCTGTGTGACTTAGTGAGTATCAAAGTATGGGTCATTTCCAGCAGGCTGCATAAGAGGACAGCAGAAGTCTCAGGGGATTCATCCATTACAAGCCCTTAATGAAATACATAACCACAAGAGATTCCATCCACCCACAGATCATAAAGAAGAATAGTTTTATTGTGACTCACGATTAGCAGAACAAAGGTTACAGAGAAATTCACCATAGCTATCACCCTATTTGGAGGTTATGAACAGTCAGTATAGGAAAAGCATCAAGCTGCTTCTAAATGAGCAGCTGATGTACAAACATCCACTTCATAAACTATGAAATCCAGTTAATTTTGGAACAAATATTCTGATTTATGCTTGAACCACTCCATTTCACATCAATGTTTTGAGACTCCGATTCCATGTGCCATGAGATTGTGTCATTCTTGAAATATGTGACATGAAGATTTAAGGTCCTTTTGTCATCAAAGACCACTTAAAAGCCCAGCTTGTATTCGACAAATATTTGGGCCTGCTGGAACAGGAACCTGAGAAACTGTCCTAATCCCCACCTGCTCTTCTTCTTTAGATCCCCAAGGACAAAAATGTCAAGGTGCTTACATTATTAGCTGAAATGCTTTGCCCTATGGCTAAAAATTGACTTATGGACTTTCAAAACAAGTTAGAATCTACAAACAGTGTGAAACACCTGGTCACACATTCCTATACTCATGAGCTCCATGCAGAAAACACAAAACTATAAAACACCAGATGGATCTGAAGAGGTGCTCAGTTGCATAACCCATTGGAATCTGACACATAATGCAATAGATCTTATTCTAGACACAATCTGATTATGACTCTTTATGTTGCTCTGACACATTCCTGTCATTTAACTTAACCTCATTGAAAGGCAAGAATGCATCAGGCCGACTAGTTACAAGCTGCAACACAAAACCCTATAATCTGAAAACTCCGGTCTCTAGAGATAATAACACAGGTAGTTGTATGGAGGAGGGGGGTTACCACTGAAAGACTGCATTCAGGACAGCTCAAATTTCCCTGCTGATATAGTCATATGCTTCTGCACAAATGGGACTACCAAACAGCAATCTCTTGCCTGAAGGAAATTTAGCATCAACAAAACATTCATCCTCTTTAAAAAATGTTCACGTCTGTGACAAACATCCACACCACTGTAGCATTCATTTGGCATGTTGATGAACAAAATAAACTTCCTCCAGTCTTCGTTAAATAGCTCTACAGAAAACTATATACCACTGTCATGTAGCAAAAGAGTCTTTTTCTGACTTGAATATGTAGCCCTAGAAACCCTGAATAGCAAACAGCTGGAAAAGGAGGCTTTCAGTGATAATGAAAGCAGTTCCACTTGTCTTGGAATAGCTTTGTGCCAAGTTGTGGCACTGAATAGATCAGCCAGCCTTTGGCTGGTCGAGTAAGATTTATACAGCTTATCCAAAAAGGAGCTGTAGTAAATACAGCTGCTGAAAAAAATAGATTAAAAAGTAAAAAAAATATTGGTCCAAATAATTATAATAAAAGTTTTTAAATTTTCTGCAGAATTATGTTTCATGTTTGTGCTGGGTATGACCTGTCTGGGATGTGGGAGCTGGCAAGACAACAGCAACTAAAAAAAGGTAGGACTATTGGCAATTTGCCTTTTTCATGTGGAATACAGAGGTAGATTGTTATGTAAACTAATGCTTTTTCTTTGTAAATGTTGCATTCTTTTATGACAGCTAACATGGTGTAAGGGATACATTAGTTAGAACCCTAATATCTATTATTGAAAAATGGACAAGAGTATTGAGCTACTGTGAGCATCCAATCAGGCTTTAGTGACCCAAGGAGTCAGGAGTTTGATGTCTTTTTGTAACTTAATCCGGGTTAACTATCAGGGTTTAAAAAGGGTGGTACTGCATTGTTTGCACATCTTTTGGGTTGCAAAAGATAGTCCCTAAATGGACACTATATTCTTTGTGATAATTACTCATTTTGGAGCCTGTTGTTGAGCAGCAGCTGGTTTTGTTTAGCCTGGTGGTGTCTTTGTATCTGCCAGTGTTTTCTCAAGGGCACAACTGTGTGCAGAGGTCACTGCTTCAGCTGGTGTTTTAGCTGTATGGGACAGTTTTGTTTGATCAACAAGTCTTTTGTCCACTGTAGGTTTCCCAATGTTTATAGGCTCAGATGGTCACTGGTTAAAATGATATTTACTTCAATGATCACCAACTTCATCAGATGCCTTTTAACTGCCTTGAGAACCGACGATATGTAATATAATATGTCACTCGTAAAAAGATCCAATGCTAAGGACAACCATTGTCTTTTTCCTTTCTTCCACTCTGGCTTATGAGACAAGATTCTGTGATGTCATTTTGTGCCAGAGTACTTTTATCTCCATCATCAATGCCAGCAATTTGCTTCTCCAGATGGTCACAACCAAGGTGCTATCAGACCACATCCTGCTTACGGCTCTTTAGCTCCTCCTTGACAACCTTTGAAGTCAGCTGTTAATTGTATACGTGAGCCACAGACCAGTGTTGAGAGAAAGAGGGGTGAATACATGTTGTGGTTTTGGTGATTCCTCTCTATAAGAAGAGGGATCTGTGGTTTTTAATGTGGTATAGGGAGGGTTGGATTTCTGTTAAAACTATTATCTATTATATGCCAATTAAAATTATTACAGCATCTAAAAATGAGTCTGTACAAGTTCCTGAACTATGTATGTATTACGTGTTCAGATTAGAGGGCAACTGACAACGCTGTTTGAAAGTTGGAGGTTTAGCAACAAATTATTCTTCATTTGTGTGTCCAACAGAAACATGTAAGACCCACTTATCGCCTTTGAAAATTTGGATTTGCCAGAACAAAGAAATCTGTTGAATAACTGAGTATAAGCAAACATTAACCTCACATTTGTTCCATCCTCCTTAAATGTTCCTTCTCTAAATCTCTAGTCTCTATATTAATCGCAGAAGACAGTGTTAGAGCATCAGTGCATCCATTTCCCCTTCTTTCCTGCATTTGCACTTAGATTTGGAAAGTGCCAAAGCAAATCTTTTGAAAGTCCCTCAAACTTAACTCCCAATAATGTGAAACTTGCATCAGATGTTGAAGAAATGTTCACTGCCAGATAGTGACAGCCAGATCACACAAGAGTTCAAGATCAATATTTAACGATGCAATGGAAGTATTCATCTGGGAAGTGCATAAAAATGCTTTATGTAATGAAAAAAGCTGCAGTCGCTGTGTGACAAAACATCACAACCAAAATCACCAGAGACTTTCTGTCGTTGACCTTCTCATAGCCTGTCACTGTTGGTGAAAAGGTCTCCCTTGGCTACATGAGCATCAACACCAGTCTTCCTTTACATGCTTCACATTCCAGACTTTTACAATTCGCTCTTCCACAGTCTGGCACCAAACGATTCCCTTTCACACAAGGAGCAAATGTGCCCGACACTTTTATGATTATAGATTTGTGATCAACAATGTCAATCCTGCATGCACCAGGTAATGTTATCTACTGAGCACTGGCACAGCATCATTTATATGAAAATGAGCTGGAAGCTGAAATAAGATATTGGTGGAAACAATAATATATCTTTATCTCTATGCTGCATCTTTCTCACTTGGTCTTCAGCTGAATAGCAAAGGAACGTTAATATTCTGCTTGTAGGTGAATAGAAAAAATACTTTGTAATCTATATACAACTGTAAGGACAAACCACCAGATAAATCCGTACAGCGACTATGTAAATATAGGGGTAATAGTAATTGTATGAATCCTGTGTCAGCAGCACAATTCCATTGAGCACAGCTTGCCATGCAGTCATGCATCACATAAAATGAAAATCTAAATCTGTCTAAAATATAATGCATGTTCTGATTATATTCACAGCCAGCAATGTTACAACACAGCAATGAATGGATGTTGATGTCTGATGTCTGCTGCTGAATGAGCCATTCACCTCCCAATCTCAGAATGGCAGCTGCCTTGTCTTTGCCTGAATGTCCCTTTGCTGGCAGCAAAATATATGCAATACCAAGGACATAGAGGAGCAGCAACTGGAAATGGAAATGTGTTTTCTAAATCTGAATCACTCAGGATATTCTTCGACGGAGGCAACCAGTTGCTTTCAGGTTAGGGAGTAAGAATACGATGCATTTTATAGTAGGCTGACAAACTCCACTCCACAGCTCAGCTCAGGCCCACTTTTCCACATTACAATATGAATGAGCAGGGAATACACATTTTAGTTGACGTGACAAATACATTCTTAAGAAGGGAGAGGACATCTTAACCTAGTAGACTAGATGAGTCTGCATCCGTGTGAGCCTCACTCTTTCCGGATGTAAGAACAACCAATCTGTGGAAATCACATGTCCAACGTTTAAATGCAGAGAGGATATTTGACGTTAATCGTATTGGTGGACAGAGTCCTTGGTGAAACCATTCGTTAGCTCTCTACCACACGACTGGAGCTCTCAACTGCTTCAGTGTTGCATTGGGCACTGAAGCAGAGCCGTGGTGGATCCTGACACACATGATAACACAAAGCTGGGTAGAAAATGTGTCCATTTCCTCCAAGCAGTCCTGATCATATTTCCCAGTACAGACCCTTTTTATCCCCCTGTGGTAGAACGCAACTTCAAAAGTCAGATTTCAACCAGAGTCCGTACCATCACACCTTTCTTATTTACAGAACTAAAGGCCTTGCAAATAAGAACAAACTATTGAGGATGAACCTTAAACTCAATGTCAATGTAATTAATGCAACAAATAAGGGGCATTTAATTAATTAAATATTAATGTTATTGCATATCGTGCTACTGGCTTTCACAGTGCAACAAGGTGCAGTGGTTTGAGTTGTGTGGTTCCAACACCAGCAATACAATCTACTACTTATACAGGGAAACTTTTCTAACACAGTATCTGAAAGACCACAAATGACTTTGTGGGCTTATAAATCTACAATTTAACCTGTTCCTACTGCACAATTATTTTCAGTTAAAAATATTTTACTCTCAGGAGAATATTTGAATTTATTTATTTAAGAATGAGGAAAAATCTCCCGTTGCATAGTTTTCCTATAAAGCTCTTAAAAAGAACTCAGTTTGTGTTTTTCAAAGCTTGCTTCCCTCCAGTCATTACAGGACAATTGTCAAGATTTACAAGACTGAAAGCCCGAGCCTGACCTCCTGTCCTGCTAAGCCTTGATCGGTCAATACATTTCCATAACTATGACACCAGATGACCATTTCTTACCCCTCTCCCCACAGCGGGCTTTCAGACACAAAGCCACGATTTTAAATTAACTCACACATCATGAAGTCCCCCAACCCCCCTCCAGGATGCACTCTGGGAATTCTCCTTGACTTTGACCATCTCTCACATTTGCAATTCATCATCTCTTTCTCACCATCATAGCCGCCACCACCACCACCACTGCTTTGTCATTACAACGACATAGACACAAGCTGTATTGTTTGCGTCTGGCAGTGAATGGAGAACAATACAATGGCCCACCGCCTGCTGTTAAAGGTGAATTTGTTCCCAACACAGGAGTGCTACAGGTACAAACATGAGTTGGAAACCCCACCCTAAATACAGGTTTTGAAGACCCCAGGATATGGTCACAACACACACACACACACATCAAATATGAAATTACAGAGGATGGAAATGCAAACAATGATGGGAACCAATGAGAATAAATACAAACCCTAAAGGCAAAAGAAGATAATAGCTTTGTTTGCATCTGATAAATTACACTTTTAAATGCATTCAAACCTATGCTTACGGGCCAAACATTGACTCAGAGTGTTACTGGCGGTGTGATTTAGCACCTCTTTTGGAACGTGGGAGGTTTGAGGCTGGACAGCCATTTGTCTCTGTTATCTATTAACACAGCCAAACACACAGTGCTATAAAACTATAAAAACATGTAGCAGCAAATACAATGACTTACCTTATTGTGCACAAACAGACATTGTGACTTCTGCATTTCCACAGAAGCCAAGATAAATCCCACACATCACAGAGGGGAACATTTCAAGCCTCACATCAGATGGTTATTGATACTCCCCTTGAAAATCCACAGCAGACTGACTATGCAGGGATCAGTTGAAGAACTGAGGGAGGGAGGGTACTGTTTGTAGCTCCCCCCCCCCCCCCCCCCATTGACTCTTTCACACTCTTTGCTCCCCCTCCCTTCTTGCTCCCTCCTTCATTCTATAATTCCACCCCCCCAAACTACAAACCTACTGCCAGCAGGAATGTGTGTTCCCTCCCTCGTCTTCTCTGTAATTGCCCCTCATTCCACTATGAGAAGCTTCATGTTTACACTGAATGTTGCAGCCTTTATTTTACAAAAAAAAAAAATTATAATTATATCAACAACTGTCAGATTCAGGCCTGCAGTTCTCAGTCTGGAGCAGAAACAGCTCAACTGGAAACTTTTTTTTGTCTTAGACAGAAAATATCATGCTTTTATCCATTTAATTTGTGATTTATAAGAGCAGGCTTTGTGATGACAGGATTCTGGACAATGAAACTAATGTTCTTTTCGCCTCAAAGGCAACAAGGGCTGTAAGGTCACAGTCTTAATGTGTTGTGGTGCATAATTTGGAACATTCAGTGAAAGCCCAAAATAGACCTGTGATCGAGAGAAAGGGTGGACTTGGTGTTGTCATAGCACCAGTGATGTCGTGTTGGTATCACGTCAGCAGTGACAGCAGTGTTGGATTTATTTTGAGATGATGAACACGGCAGAGGGAACACAGGAGAGAGGAGAGGAAGGGGAGGACGGAGGGCACATGTCTGATGAGCTGCAGCCTGCATAAAGTGCTCCAGAAGCAGCTTTGCATACACACTGAAAGTAAAACATGCTTGGAGCTAGTCAAGGGTTGACACCCTGACAACCATGCAGAGGAGAGACAGAGACCTCCGAGCTTAGTCCGTCTGAAAGGAGTCCAGAGACTGGAGGGCTGAATTGCCATGTCTAGACTTTGCGATGACTATGATGAAAATAAAAAAGCACTCAGCAACGTGGTCGGGCTGACTTCCTCTCAGTGCATTTTCATATCCTTCCAAGGTTGTGACTCTGATATTAAGCTAAACCACTGGTGTTTCTGAGGAAAGACAGGAATGTCCGGTCTGCACAGGCAACCAGACATAATAACCTTTGTTCTTATCAACTCTCTGAGCTTGATTTCATGCAGGTAATCTTTCTGGATAACATATTTTTCTTTGAGGGTTTGTGCCAAATTCGCTACAAAATCAAAACATAAACAAAAAACTCACTGTGCGCTGATTTTCCCGTTTCAGTTAGCGAACTATTTGATGGGACATGACCCAATGACAACAAAAGAGTTGGAAGCACATGATACATTCTGAAGATGTGATGTGAGGTTATTATTTATACTGACAATCTACTAAAAAGTGTTGGAAAAAACTTCCTGGATGTTGTGTTTTGATATCAGTAACCAACCAAATATTATCCTAAAGTGACTTCTGATGTATTCTCATAGGTGTAAGTTAAATTAATAAAAGTGTATGTACATAATATTATCTGCTTGTGTCCTTGTGCCAAAGGATTACCGGATCAGGCAGCCAATGAATCAGTGCACCTATCAGTAAAATGTGGACTAATGCTGAATCTGCTGTCCTTACCACAGGCATTTTAGAAATGGAGATTGCTTGCATGGAGCTCAGCTAAACAAAATACTCTGCTGCTTTCTCATCACAGACGCGAGGCTATTAAACCCAGTACCAGCCACACTCAATTTGGGAGACGATTGAATTGGGCATCCAATACATTGACAGGCCATTCAATACCACTGGAGCAATTTGGCAGGTGAGATAACGGTTACATATCCGCAATAACACTTCAGACTGCTGATGCTGTCCAGGTGTCACAACCAACTGCAATCACTGCCAATCACCTTCAGCCATACAGACTGAAAAAAATGCTGAAGGCGGACGAATTATAGCAACCCATTTCCGAGGATATGCAAGTAAATGTGTGTCTTCACGGAACTCCAACGAGGTAATACATTTCTCAAATTTCCTTAGAGAGTTGTTTTTGCAAGATCTCAAATAGAATTACGTTTCTAGATGTTTTATAAACATATCTGAAAATGTCAAGATTTCTTTTTTTATTACTTTAAAAGAAAGTCCATAATTATTCCAGTCGAGGTTCACATATTCCCCCGTCTATTTTGCATGAGCCCTGAATGGTCCTCATTTATATAGTGCTTTTGTCCAAAGCGCTTTACAGTAATGACTGATAATCACCCATTCACTCACACATTCACACACCGACGGTGGAGTCAACCACGCAGCTCGTCAGGAGCAATTGGGGTGAGGTGTCTTGCTCAGGAACACCAGACGCTCAACCGGGGATTGAACCAGCAATCTTGTGGTTGCCAGCCAACCAGCTCTATCTCCTGAGCTAAACCTCCCCCTCGCTCCTGCCAGTAAAACAGCTGATGCTCTGTCTAAGTGAATAACAATCTCAATAAAGATAAGAAAAAAAACAGCTGATGCTCCTACCATGCTTCACAGCAGGACTAGTGTTGGACAGGTGTGCTTCGTTTTCAATAAAAACAGCCTTATTGGTTGTCAGGTGACAGGTGTCACCTCCTAGAGTCTAAATACTTGATGACACACATTTAAAGAAAATGTTTTTGGCTCGAGCTGTAAATTAAATTTGAACTTGCCATTTTAGAACACTGAGTAAAGATCAGTCGCATTAATTCTTACTTGTTCATTCTGAAATGAGGCCTTTAAATCACAAAATGTGGGAAGAGTCAGAAAGGTTGCAACAGAAGTTGATAAATCACAGCACAGCTCTCTAGAATAGCTTTAAATACAGTTCAGTTATTTATTGACTACACACCGATTTATTTTTTTAAATTCTGAATGGGCCAAGGAAAAAACTTTATTCATAACAGTGGGGGTCAAGGCAGAGTAAAATTATGAAAATGAAGAGAACAACCTTCACTCTTCCTGACCAGGGCGAGCATGTAAGTATAATGCCTGACAACAATGTGAACATGCTTTGTCTCACATGCTTAAAGTCTCAATTAATATAATGGTCCACAAGTAAGCATC
This sequence comes from Chelidonichthys spinosus, assembly GCA_029853015.1. Lineage (NCBI taxonomy): Eukaryota > Metazoa > Chordata > Actinopteri > Perciformes > Triglidae > Chelidonichthys > Chelidonichthys spinosus. Next base: position 5,108,801 of record CM056828.1, on the reverse strand, counting down.
AGGATCTTCAATATATATTCAACAGCATCTCATTGCTTATAAAAACTTATTCCCAGAAGTGTACACAAAGCTACTGGTCCATACATACAAACTGTACATCCCAATGAAGGTGATTTTACTAGTAAACAAGTGGTTGGCTTTATACAGCATACAGTGGTTTGGAAAGAACATCCATCTCCACAAGGGTCCATGTTTTTGAAGGTCTCCTCAATCACAACAACACGTGTCCCCCACCGGTGTCCCCCAGAAGACAAACACGATCCATTATAAGAACACTATGTACAACTGATCTTAAGAGAAAAATGCAACTGTTACGCAAGACATGAAAGCAGTAACCCCAGCCCGCCTAGAGATCATTAGTGGAGGATCCAGTGGTCTCCAGCAGTGAGTTGCCTCTCAAGAGTCGACATCAAAGACACCGGTATAGAGACGGAAATAATTTAGAATGCTGCGAAAAGGCTTCAATTGACTGATAGGGATTGAACCTATACAGCATAGGTAGCTCTCCTAGTTCTAAAAGATGCCACAAGTTTGGCCCTCAATAATAAAATTGCATTACATCTAATTGATTTATTATTACAAAATTGTGCGGAACGCTCTTCGGTAATTCTGAGATTATGGTGACATCTTTAACCATACTTGTTTTGTGCCTCAAAATCCAAAATATTCAGTTTGATAGAATTTCAATCCAATATGTAGTTAGGAACTATCTTCTAAAATATTCAATAGTTATTTGAACGAACATTTATTTTTTATCTAACTTAAAACTTTTACTTCTGTATATTAAGCCTAGTTTTAACGTTGACTAGATATTTTTTGACCGCTTATTACCAAATAAATGGTTACTGACAGAAGTTAAGATGCACACCCAGGATAAGTAATTATCACAGTATGCCACTTCACAACAAATCACAGACCAGAGTCAAACTCAAGCAAATAAAAAGGGAAAAGTTCTTCTTTTTGATTGATTGTGCAGTAAAGTAAGCCTAACTTCAACCACCCCAAAGTGACTCAAAAGCCCCTTTTACCCTACCTTTTCTTTGCAGGAGTATCACTCCTTTTTTCCGCCATCCTTACTGTAAAAGCTTCAGAGACGGAATGGGGTGGCAGAATCGTTCCGCCTCGGAGTCGAAACGGAGCCAAAATGAGGCGAGACGACCTCTTCGGGAGTGCCGGGAAGCCCTCTTTCGGTGATTATGGTGGAATCTCTGTGTAAGTTTAGTGCATTTCATATACATCATTCATCCCAAACCACAGCGCTCCATCACCATTTGCATTTCTGACAGCCAGTCATACGTTCTTGCTCATAGCTCAGAAATAGGCGAAGGAACTGAACTTTGATGAGGCCTTTTAATGTTCATCTGTCATGTCTTTCCAAACCACATGACCAGCAAATTACCAGGTCACTACTGAATACCATCAAATAGTCTGCATATACAAATAGGCCTCTCGCAGAATTTTCTCAGGCTAGCACAACCTAAAAGGAAGCTTTGAAGCTTGAATCAATACTATGCAGGCAAGTCGACCTAAATTCCGGGGAGCTTGTTAAAAGAACCCTGAATTTGGTCTTTTTAAAGTTGTTAGGGGGATTCAACCCAACCTTTTCTCATATTATACAAAGTGCATAGTCACTCTAAAGTGCATCACTGCTAAAGGGGTTGTCCTCTAGCATCTCGGATGAAATCTTGGCAAACCATGTACATGCTTTTACAGATTATGCTGACTGTCAGCACATCAAGGATTCATCATGTGTGACCTCACAGATGTGGGAATATGTGGCAACGTCCAGTCTTCTGCAATCTGTGAGATATATATATATATATATATAAAATTAGATACATGTGCATATTTGAATGCATATGAAATATTGAAGTAGAGTTTCAGTGAATCACCTGATTGGCAGCACATGGACCAGAACAAGGCAATACGATAGTCTTAGATGTGTACAATGTGGCTGATTGTGGGAAATACGATTCCTCTTTTCAACATATTATACTTTTATTAGACTTTTTCCATCACTTTTTTGACATACAAAAACCATGACTTTCCATGTTTTTTTCAACATACTATACTTTGATTTTTTTCCATCACATTTTTCATCAATTTTTTTGACATACAGAACTGCAACTTTTTTAATCCTTTTTTTGACATACAAAAACTATGACTTCTTTAATTTTTTCTGGACATACAAACTACTTTTTTACAACTTTTTTGACATACTACTATGACTTTTTTCATTACTTTTTACAACATACTACACTATGACTTTTTTATCAACTTTTTGCGACATACTATACTGTGACTTTTTTTGGACATACAGTACTATGACCTGAATGAATTTTTCCTTCTATAACAAGACTTACTTTATTATTACTTTTTGGTGACATACTGTCCTATGACTTATGACATTTCATGACATACTACAATTACTTTATAACCTTTTGGTGACATTTCATAACGAAACGAAATACGGTTTTATGACTTTTTGTGTCATTTCTTGCAATGCTATTTCATTTGTGTAACATCTCATGACATATGTATGACTTTTGCGTGAGTTTTTTTTTTTTGACAAACTATACTATGACTTCTTGTGACATTTCCCAACATACTATACTATGAAATTTTGTGACATTTCATGACATACTATGCTATGACTTTTCCGTTACTTTTTTTTTACTTCATGTTATAGAATTACTTTATGGCATTTATGACATCTTTTTTGGCATACAATACCATGACATTTCCACGACACACTATACTGACATTTGTGTGATATTATTATGAAATGCTATATTTTTATCACATTATATGGAACTTTATGATATGATATATGATGATCTTTATGACACACTGCCTGGTATGAGTGGCACCAGATGCAATTGTACAGGGGGTGGTGACAACTGCTCAAAAGCACATCACCAGGACAGAGCTGCCATCCATGGAAGACATCTACACTCAGTGACGTGGGAAGGAGGTTATCACGGATATCAGGGACCCACAATGCCGCAGCTCCAAACTCTTCTGCCTGTCTCCAGCCATCATCTGGTACTGCAGCAGGGGATTGCACCACTACGCTCCTGGATAGCTTCACCCCATAAGACGGTAGACTTTTGAAATCTTGAGCTCATCACTATTGTCCTTTTACCTTTATACCATCTTTTACCCTTGCATATTTTATAGTTAATTTTACAAAGTGTTTATATACATAATATCATTTCTCTATGCATTCATTTGATTTGTTAGATCAATATTTTTGCTTGTTTGTTTATACACACACACACACACTTATGAGCATTGTTGAAAGGAACCTGAGATCTAACATTGTCATTGTTAATGACTGCTTCTGTTGTTTTGCTTGTGATAAATAAAGAAGTTTAAATATTCAAAACAAGTCATTGTATGTTGAAAAAAGTCAAGAAAAAATACATAGTTTAGTATGTTGAAAAAAGTAAAAAAAAAATGAGTATGTTGAAAAAAGTATAGTATGCCGAAAAAGGCGATAAATGTCATACTACATAGAAATAGTGATACAAAGTCATAGTATGGTATGTTGAAAAAAGTAATGAAAAAATTAATATAGTGTGCTGAAAAAAGTCATAACATAGTGTGTTGAAAAGTCATAGTGTGGTGTGTTGAAAAAAGTGATGAAAAATGTATAATAGCATGTCGGAAAAAGTGATTAAAAAGTCAGAATAGTATGTCAAAAAAGTCACAAAAAGGCATACTATAATATGTCGAAAAAAGTCAGTATTGCATGTTGAAAAAAATCAAGAAAGAAGTAATAGTAAAGTACGTTGAAAAAAGTCAGTATAGCATGTTGAAAAAGGCGATAAAAGTCATACTTTAGTAAATAGAAGAGTCATAAAAAGTCATAGTATGGTATGTCGAAAAAAGTCACAATATATTATGTTTGAAAAAAAGTGATAGTATAGTGTGTTAAAAAAGTCATGAAAAAAGTCATAATATATTATATCGAAAAAAGTCATAGTTTAGAGTCACGAAAAAAAGTCATAGTATAGTATGTTGAAAAAGTCAGTAGTCACAATAAAGTCATAGTATTTTCAATTGAAAAAAGTCATGAAAAAAGTGTATATAGTATGTCGAAAAAAGCTATAAAAAGTCATAGTATAGTATGTCAAAAAGTTATAATATTGTATGTTGAAAAAAAGTCAATATATAATGTTGAAAAAAAGTCATAGTTTAGAATGTCGAAAAAAAGACAGACAGTCTTGTATGTTGAAAAAAGATATAATATATAATGTTGAAAAAAGTCATCGGCTAGTATAGTTGAAAAAAAGTCAAGATAAAAGGTCATAATATATTATATGGGAAGATTCATACTATAATGTGTTGGAAAAAAGTCCCAAATAGTATGCAGGAAAAAGTGATAAAAAGCCATAGTATAGTATGTCTTGAAATATCACCTGAAGTTCACGGCCACCACTCCAACTTGTGGAAATATTATGTACAAAAGCTAAACTACAACCACAACATATCTCGTCTCGTTTAAACAAATGGTTCAACTGAAATACAAACACTACAGTAACAGGATTCAAACATCATGTAAAAACACTGGTTGGTGTGTCAAAAATTAAACCACTCTAAATAACAATACAGAGGGGAGATGTGAATTAACCATATGGCACTAAGCAAAACACTGTTCAGTATTTACTTTGCAAAGACATGAAAAGTTATGTGCAAGTGGGACGAAAAATGAATAATTCATGAAGAACACTTATCAGGGTTAAATTATGCACATTTCAAGAAATCAACTGTCTTTGGTAGAACATGACTATACATGCATGAAGAACAAAGTCATGGATTGTGCAAAAAGGCCCCCAAATTACCATATGAATGTTTAGACATTCTTTCATGTGTGGCTAGGCCGGTTACTACACTGCTCAAGTTGGGCGAACATTTAAGATGGACCCAAGCCAGAGCGGGAGCAAAACTAGTTTCAACTTGACTACACAGAGACAAACGGACAGAGGGCGAGGTCTTCATGCAGGCATGTCACACAGGTGAGCTCAGGTTACCACCCTGAGGACACAACACTGAAACCATTCTGCTTTAAACTCCACAGAATGGTTGTTTTCTTCCCTTGGTTCACCACCAGCAAAAGTATTCAGGCTGCAGTTTGGGTCATGAGTAGCTGTAACCAGACACCTTCCACCGGTGGATCATTTTCTCTGCCTTAAGCCATGCCTTGGATAACGTGAAACAACTAGTCCTCATATATTAAACCAGACTTTAAAATGATGAATCCACCCCAAAACTTGAGTCTTTTGAGAATCAAACGTTGAGTCTGAAATATTAATGCACAAAGACAATTGTTTGCAATACATTGACTCGATGGATCCGTGGAGGAAAGCTGAATAAGCAGGCATTCAACACTCAAACCCAAAAAGAAGCAGTTGATTAAAAACAAAATCCACTTTCTATTTGGATATGTTATTTCAGGTAGAACCAAATAAGGGGCAAGTTGGTGTTTTGGCATTTTTCAAACTTCTGGATTTATTACACAGTTACAGTTTAAATACATGAGCAATACCATTTCTCAGTTACATAGGGGAAACTAGAACTTTAGCATTCAAGTCAATTCTTTATTTAGCATGCGATTTGCTGGAGTTAAAAACCATCATTACAGACATGAATTCAAGCCACTGCTTTCTGTGTAGAAGTACACGGCAGACTTCTTCCAGCCATCTTTCAAGTGCACATTTGTTTGATACTCTAATGACAAAGTTAGTGGTCAGGAATGCCACACTACTTTCAAATAGATAATTACCGTTAAATTTCCCTGTAGGTTGAAATGTTACTTTAACAAATATATCACTGAAAATCTTCTGTCTATGGTGCAGCAGTAAATACATATTTTCTCTGGTTTCCAAAGCCAGTTTATACTAGACTCACCATGAATACAATGTACTAACTGAGAAAACGGCACCTTATCCTCCCATTGGTAAGATTGTTTGTATGAAAACAATATTTTTCTTGGAAGCACACACTGAAGAGGACACACTGACAACATATACATGCACAACACAGAAAAGCATCTAAATATTATGGTATATCCCATGAGCAGCACTGCACATTAGCATCAGCTTGGCTGCCTGTGTATCAAGCTGTTAGGATGATTATTACAACCAGACAGAAATACAAGAGGAAGGCACCACTTCCAGCAGCACATCATGACAGGGACACTGCAACGAACTTGACACCATAAGGTCAGTGGAGTTAAGCACAAATGAGCAATTGCCTGCACATGATCTCCCCGACAAGGCAGTGTGTAGACACAGCAACAGCAGTCTGGATCATATGTAGTCTACTACACGGAAAAGATGCAACCAGTGCGATGAAATGGCTCTGCTTCATGCAACAATTTACCGCACCGAGGCCATCCCTCCTCTCCCAAACAGTATCATGAACACCTCGAAGGTATTACGACAGACAGGTTGCATGTTTTGCTGCATGTCTTGTTGAACCAGCATGCTATTGCTTAATGAAAGAGGCTATTTGGGATGCGCATTCATGTACCGGGGAAGAAATGGAAACGTCTAAACATGCATGTTAACCCCGCTGTTAGTGTCCGTCCGCCGTCATTCAGGCTACACTGCTGTTTTACCCTCAAATCACTGACGCCTGACTGAAGGAATCGACACAAGATGCGCAACACCCAGTATACGAAAACGCAGTTTTGTCGGCCTTTTTTCCCCCACCGGACCGCGCCGGCCTCCCCAGTGCGGCAGCATCTGTCACCCGTGATAAACTTGCATGTTTGACTGACGCGGTCATGCGTCCATACGGCGTTAGGACCACGCGGAAACGGGCTCGCACATCGAGCCTAGTATGCTTGTCATGATTAAGAAAAAGCACGCTGGCCGGTCTCCTTACATACCTGTCACCGACGCCGTCGGGATCCGGCTGCTTCCGCCCTGACACTGAAGTCTTCATGGTTCTCACGCCGGTGTATTGCCCATCCGTGTGTCTGAACGCAGCCGTCTCTCACAGTGTCCACAGACCATGCGTGTTGTTTCCCCACCGCTGAGAGGGGCGGAGCCCGCGGACCTTGGAGACGGCGTGCAAGTGGATCACGACGACGCCACTTATTTATTCTCAGAGCCAATCAGCTGCGTTTCACCTCGACTCGGCATTCAATGACACACGAGAGTGTTTAGTTTAAGAATTACGGTGAAATAATCTCTTTAACACGCGCGTATCATTCAAAGGGTATTTGGTACAGTCCGTCTGTGCATCTCCTGCAAATACAGGTGCTTTTTATTCAACGTGAGCAATGAAGTGCGATGAGAACTACAGACTGAGGGATAAACTCACTTCTATCTTAAAAAAAAAAAAAAGGTTTATCATTATCAAGATGAAATAACTATATTGCGTACTTCTGTATGTTATACTAAACATCCATGATTGCTGTTTGACCAGTGATGAATACAACTGATAAGAACTTCCTATGTAGGGCTATTTATCAACCCCAGCTCTGAGAAAGATGTTAAACATGTCAGCTTGATGGACACAAATAAAATAATCTGATCAAATGGTAGTACCTCTTTTTAATATTCACTGCACGTGATCCTACAAGGTGTGACCTTAATGTACAACAGAGGTTGGCCATGGTAACAGGGTTTACTCTACCCTCTACTGGCAGGACATTAAACTTCTCAGCTGAAGAATTAAACATCAGTGTGTTACAAAGGCATTTTACTAAAAACAAAATACCAAAAAACTGTATGAATTATAGATTTGTACAGTCTCCTTCCATACACAAAAACTCTGGTGAGGGAATAAGCTCAAAAATACAGACTTTGCCTTTGTTTTTACCTACAAATAACTAAGATTAGACTTAAGCATAAGCTACACAACTTCAAATATACAAAAGATAGCAAACACCAACAAGCAGATACAGTATTTACAGCAAATAGTCACTTCTCTGGTCAACTTGGAGGAGCATGGACCACATCCAGGACAGTGTCATGTTTTTCATGATCTGACACAAAGAAAAGGTTCTGGTGTTGTCAAAGAAAGTCTGTTCATGCACCCCCAATTATTTACAGCAGTCCGAGTTGAACCAGATGTTTTGATACTCATCCTGTCACAGTGATTCAGCATCCTCTCCCCTCAGGTCCTTCATTCAACCAACCTCTACCACCTCCCTCTGTGGAAGGGTGGGCACCCAAACCCTGGTCTCCCATTTCTGAAAAGCCTCCCTTCTCTGTCATCCATGCCCTCTGGTCTCATTGATGGATGTCGATGAAAAGGAGGGCCACGGGGAGGAAAGGGCAAAGGCATTCTGAACCTATCTGGTGGAAAGATGTGTCCTCCGGGCATCATTTGTGGGGGCATGTGTGGCATGTTGGGTGGCGAGAGGAATGGAGGTAGATGAGGATTCTGCATGCCGGGAGGAGGTATACCCGGTCTGGAACCCTGCATGACTCCTGGGCCTGGCATGGTCATCACTGGTGCTGTAGGAGATCCCAGGTGGTTCTCAGTGCCCAGATCTGAGGATGTGCCCGTGTCTCCTTTGGAATCCTTGGTCGACTCCTCTGGAGGTTTTACACTTCCTGCTACAAAGAGGATTTTTATTAATCCCCAGTGGGAATTAAGTATTGTGGCAGAACAAAAACAATAGACCAGACAGGACAAGTTTAAAGAAGTGACATCAAGACAAGAACAGTGACAATATTACAGCACAGATGTGTTCAAATTATCCTAAACTCCAAAGAGAAGAGAAGACCCCATCCCTTTTAGATGCTTTTTGAAAAATCCACACTTATTTCTTCTATGTAAATGTCTTACCTGTTACCAACTTTATGGGGTCAAACTCTGTGGGCATGAAAGGAGCTCCTCCTGGAGGCAAGGATGTAGGGGACAGCAGGATGGGGCCAGGAAAAGCAGGTGGGCTTCCGATGGGTGCTGCCTGTTGAACCGGTGGCACCTGCAAGACAAAGAAACACAGCGACATCCATGTTAGGAAAAGATGAAACTGAAATGTGTGTCTTCTGATTCCACAGCATGAAGCAGCGTCTTCATTCGAGGCCATTTGTATTCATCTTCATCACTTTTGACAAAGACAGACATATTATCAGTTTTTCTACAGTGTTAAGATGAAGAAAAAAGTCATACATCATGTTTAGTATCATCGTAAAAAAGCACAAACGTGTGTAGAAGAGGAAGTCCACAGATAAAAGAAAACAACACTTATAAGGAAGAGTACCTGTAAAATATTTTGGACAGAGGGGCGTCATAAAATAAGTGTCTGCATATCAACTTGTGGGTCGATTTTTGGAATGGAGTGGTGGAAGAAATTACACTGTTTATACAAGGTATACAAAAAAGGATGTTAAGTACACATAGGGAGATATTATTGCTTTTTCTTTTTTACATTCTTGACTGGGGTGTTTTTGATTGTGTGTGATGAGGGTACACAGTGGTGGATTTGTGGAGATGGATGCTGGGAAGGAGAGATGGTTTGAGTATTGATGAGTTAGTATATAATAGGGGTAGAACTACCAAAGCATGTTGTTTGTTTCTCCATCATTTAGGACATGAAATGTTAATTTATGTTGCTTATGTTCATTGTATTTACATACATACATATACATATATTTTAAATGTTCAAAATAAAGTAAATTCAAGACTAATGGGTTGTGGTTGCAGTTGTTTATATTGCTTAACACAGCATTAAGTACCTATATAGTACCAAGTATATATATATATACACACACACACACACACACACACACACACACACACACACACACACACACACACACACACACACACACACACACACACACACACACACACACAGTAAGAGGCTGCTGAGGGACAATGACAGTTGAGGTGAATTATTAACCAAAAAAGGCTTCCAGACGGTGCAAATCCCTGTCCCAGCAACGCAGAACAATTGTCTTATTGTTCTGCATTCCAAACAACCAAACATGTTAATTTGAACAAATTGCTCCAACAAGGATACATTTGGGATTTGACAGTTCTTCTCTAGTTGCTATAAAGGAAAGGATGACAAATATGCACACATGTTTTGAGATATCCTGGTGACCAACAAACTAACAATGAACAAAAGCTTTGGCGCTCTCTCTCTCATAACTGCAATTGATGACCACAAGTATTGACAAATCATGATGAAAATGACATGATGATTATAATTATAATCATTCTATATTCTATAACAAAAGGTTTATGTAAATATGAAAATTGTATGGGTATATGAAATAGCATGAAAAGAGTTGCTTTTATCTATAATGACAAGTTAACACTGTTTAAGGCAAATAAATGTGATACTGTATTAACAATTTCAAAGTTAGTCAGAATGCCAAAAAACTGTTATATGAATTTCACTCACAGTGAAATCATATCCAACATTTGAAATGTTAACCGGTTCACGTTCGATAGTTAAAGTCAGAAGACAGCACCTACAAGTAACACGTATCATGCCCCATGTGCTGTAGCATCTACTGCATGACTGCACTCTTGGATAATTCTATTTTATAAGTTTTATTAGAGATGCACACAATTTAAACATGTATGTCCAATAAGACCATTGATGCGTTCATTTAACTCAAATTCATCATTATATTTTCAATTTTCCCAGATGGTAATCATCTGTCATATGTCCATCCTAAACCCTAACACTATTGTTAACATAAATTATGTTTCTCTCTATGAACGCATAATAACTATTGGTCACAGACTCACTGAGCACATTAAATGAAAACCTTTAGCCTACCAGATACTGCAAGGTGATCACCTGAAGTCTCTTCTTGGTGCCAAAGCTGGCTGAAGGCACACAGGCTACAGAGCAAATCTAGATATAAATCATGTTAGTGATATAGAATGTTATATGTTGTTGTCCTTCAAAAAGATCCTGAAAGACCTCCTAGTGCAAAACATCAGTACAAAAAATAAAATACCTCGAATGATTCATGTGTTCAACAAGTCGAGAACAACCAAAGTCAGAGCGTTTTTTCTCTGTGTGAAATATGGATCAGTACAAAAGATGCTCTGACTTCGGTTGCTCTTTTTTTTTTGCCACTTGCACATGAAGTAACCTCATAGCAGGGGAGGGGATGCATCCATCTGAGTTATGCCTGCATTTTTCTAAATTTGCCTACAGCAGCCTTAAAGCTACTATTCAATTTTATTTTTGCAACAAATGACTATAGCTTCACGGGTGTAAAACGGACCCAATTCAGGTTTAACATAACTGTTTAAGTACTTGCACTTCATTATTCATTACTGGAAGTAAATATAGAGTATATAGAGTATGATTTAATTTGAACTGCAGACAAAAAAAAAATCAAACACAAAGGCAACATAATAACAGAAGATAAATGTTTTTTATGCAAGCAAAATATTTCATGCTGTTTAACTACTATGTACATACAGATTAAATAAATTAAAGGCAGTTCATGTCAAAACAGCCTCAGTGCAGTCAGAACTGCAGGAATAGCAACAGAGGGATCTGCTCTTACCCTGGTGTTTCACTCCATCAGCAGAATATGGAGGACATCTGCTGCTCCATTTTTCCTGCAGGTTATTTACACTTACGAAACCCCACGAGTCAGGCAGCTGGGCATTGGTTCTTTGATCAAGTCTCATCTCTGCTGGGTATCAACTCAATGTTTTCACTCGTCAATATAATTCCTTTGTTTTGTTTATACTCTCAATTTATAGATGTGAAAAGACGGTAATGATGCAGCTCTATAATGAATGTAATATATTATAATCTTAAGATTATTCACGAGTAACGAAATGTCATGGTAAAACATTCAAAAGTCAAGTTTTATTATGAATGAGCCATTCATTACCTCCCGACCACTCCGAGAGAGGGAATTCCAACATTCAAAGATATTTCTTTTACACTCACCTTTGTGAGGCCTCATGTGAGTCTCTTTCCTTCAAATGTCACTTCACTTGATATAGAATGAAAGGAGACGACTGCTCAGTTTACATTACAATCCTTGTTGATGATGGAGCTACCTGAACCTATTCAGTACAAGTCTGAATGCTCTAGAGGAGCTAGACTCAGACCTGTGATGTCTGCAACATGTAGAATATTAAAAAAAAAAAAAAAAAGGAACGAAGCTCAAGGTTTTACAACATGACACCATATCAGTAGGAATCTCTCATTCTCCTCACTTCTCCTGTCTCTTGCTCTCGTTCACAAGTACTTCAGTTTTATTCTAAGCAGGTTTGAAAGTGTTAAAAATGCAAAACCTTTGTGCAAACCTACATCCAATACAAATTTCTCAGAAAATCCAATGAGTTTGCACTGAACTTCTTAATGAATTTAAAGAAAACATCTTTGCCAAACTTTGCATAATTCTGCAGCGATATGCTAGAAATGCATTTCATATATTAATTTAGTGTTTTGGAAAATAATAACATTTTAAACTGGACAGTCTCCATCCCTTAAAACTCCCAAATGGATCATGGGAAAATGATACATAAACATTTTGAAAATTTCACAGAGCATGGATCATTTACATTTCTGTGGTATTTCTTTTTAAATATTATATTAAAAAGTCTAATTAACGCAGTTTGAAGTTTTATAGCTATTTTAATTTTGCAAGTCCTAAAATTGCATAGTAAATCACATTTTTAATGTTCTTAGATTGAATAGTTTGTTGCTGATTTTTACTTGAACATTGTTTGCAAGCCATGTCCCATTTATCAATACTATCTTGATTATGTCAAGATTTAGTTTCTTTTTCCTACGCAGTGTAGAAAGGTGTTTCAGAAATTCCACAAAAATAAGTGGGAGGCCAATTAAACAGATTGTAAGGTTATGAAATGTGTTTCAAAGCTTGTGTTACAAACTGCACATCATTGTAGTTTTATTTGTTTTAAATGGTATGCTGAGCAGCAAAAACATTTATCTTTATTTTTTTTAACCTTGCCCACTTCATTCCGAGGGCTGGCAACATTATTTGTTGTAACCACTTTACTTCAACATGACTGGTTACCTGTAGATTCAAGGCTAATTGTTGTCCTGGAAATATCCTCTAAGGTCTGTTTTAGTTATTTACCTACGGCATATTTATAAATACAACAACAGACAAGGACTCAGGGATGCAAACATCCTGGGACAATATTTGTTTTAAGAAGTACATTTTAGAATTTCTTTAATTTTTTCACCTCCCAGTGAAACACTGATCTCATACATATGAGCTCTGACATCAGACTTACATCACCGCCAGGTTGCGGTGCGATATTTGCCGTCTGGCATGAGACGATGGAAGTTGCAGGAAGATGCGTTCTGTATGCAAGATAAGAGATCATTCATGTGGCCTTAAAGTTAAGAGCAGATTTTTGGCATCAAACCAACCTTAAGACATTTTAGACAAAAATAGATGGGAGTAATTTTTTATTTTAAACTACTGCGATTCAGAAACTGAACCACTGTAGGGGCTCTATGGGTATGAGAAGTCGGCATTTACGTGTTATATGTAAATGGAGTATCCTTATAGATTATATATATTATATATTATAGATATATGCTGTATTTTGTTGGTTCCTAAGCTACTGTGGGTAAGTTTCAAGTGGTGAATAAAATCCCATCAGCCCCATTATGCCGAGCAGATATCACCTGAACAGGTAGCTTCACCTGCATGTTCAGGTACATCATTTTTTCTATCCGGCACTGCTTTGCCACATGCCATTTGCTCCCTCGACCACCACTCTCCCCCTCTCTGCTGCCAAGCAAAGGGCTGACGTTGAAACACCGTTCTTTTAGCGCAAAATATACACTCGCCACATCACTGTAGTCCAGGTGTTATTTGACACGCAAACCACATACCAAACATACCACAGACAGAGTAGCCTGTCAAGGTCCCCATCCAGGGATCAAATGTGGGGAAATTGCAGCCTTTTGGAGAGTTGATAGGCATTGAGAAGGAAAGCAGCATGTCTTGACAGCGTTGGTGTATGGGATTACGTAGACATAGTGTGTGCGTTTTGATGCAAGTCAGACTGAGCAAGTTGGTGTCAATGGGCCAAACAAAGCTAAAGTTAGCCACTTTCATTGCTCAAATGATTTGGACAGGATAATGTTATACGTAGCAACATAACTGAAGACAAATGGGTTTACCTCAATTTGCATTACTGTGGAAGTTAGTAATCCTGCAGGAAGTACACGTTTGTTTGTGATCCGCAGAGGCAGAAGACTATGAAGTTACTCCAAAAGAAAACAGGTGATGGGTGACGAAAAAGCAACATTTCAAAAGCCATGTGTCTCGAATTCAAATCGAGAAATAACAATGGTAATTTTGTGGTTATATGAGATGCCTGCTATATAACGTTTTATACGATAACGATTTTTATCGAAATCGAAAACGCAGTACAACTCAAGATTGAGAAGGCTGAGAAGTGCATATTTCTGTAAAATCCTTAAGACTTCTAATCATTTTCAAAGGAAAAATGCTGTAATAACAAACAAAAAAACTATAAATATAAAAAAAATATATATATATATATTAATTTTCATGTTCATTTTATAGAATGTTGTAAAAAATGAAAATAAAATGGCTGGGTGGATAAACATACAGGCATGGTGTGCCATCTACTGCTGTTGCATGACACATACATGCAAGTGGTCTCAGTGACAACTAGGAGCTTGCCTTTCGCTTCAGGGCTGGAACTCCACAGATTCAAAGTCCAGGACTTTGTGAGTTTAAATGTGTTTAAACCCACATGAAAGTGTATTTTATGCAATGCATCAAATTCAAGTCCCTTACACTGCTAAATGACGAGCAACATGAAAAGGTTTGGGTTAGTTTCAACTTATTAAGTATCTCTGCTCACTGATCTTGTACTATGATAAAAGCACAACTAGGATTCACTCATGTATCTTTTATGAAGCAAATAGAATACATCTTTTTTGTGCTTCATCATGATTGAGCAGGCAGACATTTGGACATATCATTTTAAGTCCTAATTTGAAATTTTCTACTTAGCAGCTACAGGAAATAGCTATCATATACAAACTTCTAAAAGTGCGTCCTCTCTTTGTTCACACTAAGGATAATTGCCGCTTCTACCAGAGTATCACCTCTTCTTTTCTTAAAAACAGTAGTTTGTCTATTGTAATTATTTCCTGATCATTATCCACATTGATAACTATACTCAACTAAACTAGAATTTATTTTACTGATCTTTAAAGATGCAAGAAAGAAGCATAAAAAAATGGTTCAGTAATGAATGTATGCTATCCTATTTTTGCACAGAGCTTCGCTGATATCCAAGACTACAACGTGAGTAGTTTGAGCAGATTTGTTCTTCCAGATTTCAGAGCTTTTTCCCAAATTCTATCAACAGCACAGGTTCGAGCACCATGTCCCGTACAAAGAAAAGCATAGATAACTGAAACCTGCTGTATGTAATGCAGTGCATCCTGGTGATAAATTCATGAACAATGACTCAGGCTTTGTTTTGTTCTGGAAACATCCCCCGTTGCCAGAAACATGTCTTAACAATTGAAAAATCTGCAGTCCAGTTTTCCTTAACAACTTTGGTGCACCATTTTGCATACAAGTTGTTTAAGATACTGTCGGCTTACCTTGTCTCCCACTCGGACACTTCCTCCCAATCAGGCCTTTAAGTCCAACCAGCAGCCAACAGTCTGATATTCTGGACCTCAAGGCATCTGTGCAACCTGTCTCTTCAAATAGGTGTAGAGTCTAGCATGCCTTATAAGTATGGCAGGTTGCAGACAGTCCAGCGGGGTCATCTTATCAAACCTAGTTATTTTCACCATTTATTCAGCATGTGGTCATGAGGATTTTTTTAATTTGCTTTAAATCTTTTAACAAATCTGCTAATTAAAAAAAGCTCAATATCAATTTGTAAATCCATGAGTTTAGCGTTCACACCTAATGCAACCAAAACAGAAACAAATTGCTCAACGAGAAGCTGATCAACCATTTAAATGTGTTTGTGTCATTCAACCTCTGGTGGATTGTCAGGACATTGTTTTTGTAAGTAGTTGTGAAAATTCTAGACAGAATTACTGGTAACTTTGCCAAACCCAGACATTCTGTATAGTGGAGCTCAGATACTGACAACAGAAACGATCACATAAATGCTTCCCTCTACACATACCACAGTAATTGAAGTTTTTTGTAATTCCCACTTTATTTGAATACGTAATACGGCACAGTACAAGGTTACTAGATGCAAATATTTTGCAAAGCAAAAAGGAGAAACGAGTGAATAAGCATTGCTGGATTGAATGCCTATGAGCAGAGGAGCTTCTCTCAATTGTGGATGGAATCACCATATAAGACTTCAAAGTCTGCTTATTAGGTGACCGGAAACAACCTTATAATGCAAACAAAGATGCAATTCACATACTGACAACCCTATTATGGAATAAATAATCTGACATTAATTTAAGGTGAAGTTTCATGAAAATATTTCCCCCCTTAAGCAGTCTAAATTACTCATAATAGTAATATCCCACATCTGTTGCACACATTTTTACTGAGAAGGTTTTCTAAAAGCACAAGTCTTGGACAGTAAGTTGTAATAAGTAACCATTATTGACCTCTTTGTCATGTGAACATTTCTCAAATGTCAAGCTTTTTTGGTGTCAACGTTTTGACTTCTCTGTGTTTTTGTTGGATCAAAGACTGAATATATCTGCAATTATCTGATTCTATCAAATTTATATAATACCATACCTTGATATTTCAGGTTCATCAGCACTCAAAGCACAGGTATGTTCCATATAAAACATGTGTCTTCCAGTTATACTTCAGGTGTGAAGATGTGACATGTGGAGCTCACAAGCATTCACACATAGAAATCCAAATACTGGCCAGAACAGATAAATCTGCATCCTTTTTTAAAGACAACTCTGTTGTAGGCAGGGAGGCACCGCCAACTGTTTTTTTCCTCCCCATCATCTTGATGTATCACCAAGTCAAACACGACATATCATCAAGTAGAGACAAACT
This sequence comes from Chelidonichthys spinosus, assembly GCA_029853015.1. NCBI lineage: Eukaryota > Metazoa > Chordata > Actinopteri > Perciformes > Triglidae > Chelidonichthys > Chelidonichthys spinosus. The sequence goes on along the minus strand of CM056828.1, from coordinate 5,091,810 downwards.
TGTTTCACCAACGTTCAGGCCGATCAGACAGAGCTACAAGCTAGTAAGTTGATTTACATTAAACCTTGATGTTAGAAAGTATCTTTCACTAAGCTGCAGTTTAACTGCTACTCCGTCAAGCTGCCAGAGCTACGATGAAGCCCGCTGTCTACAACTGCTCTACCTTGGGATAAATGGATAATGACAGACAATGAAATTAAATCATGTCACTGTTCCTTTAAAGCTCATTAAAAGCAAAAGCAGCGTACACATTCAGAATAACTTCAGTAGCTTGTATAGCATAGCACCAACACTATTAAATAGTGAGTATTTAGTAAGTATTTTTAAATAATGTCCAGTTGCACTGTTAATGCTAATGTCTGGGGTGATTAAAGAAGAAACTTAGCTCACCCTTCAACCCCTCCAGGTAATGGGTATCACTATTACACGCACCCCAGGGACAACGTTGAACCATGATTAGTTTGAAAGCCACAAAACCAGAGTGAAAATTAAGAAAATTTGAAACAGTTGCATCAGTCTATGGAGCAGAGCTGTATAATTGTTGAACCCTGATCAGAGCCTGCTGATCCTTCACTATGACTGGCCAGTCTGCGTTCCAAGGGTGGGACTTAGCATAGGCTGATTTTTGTTCTGATATATTTTGCAGCTTAGTTGGGGGAGTTTTTTTTACTCTGTTTTAAAAGAACTGCAAAAACATGAGGCGCATAAAGAAAAAAGCCTGAGCGGCTCAGCAACACAAAAGCAACAAGCAAAATGCTTCACTCATCTAAAACAATTGCAAAAAAGCTTCCCCAGGCTTCTAAAAAGAGCTCTGTCTGATCAGGTCCTTGGCTAGCTTACATTCTCGGATGCAGTGAACCAGAAACTTTATAGAATTTTTAAAAGAGCAATGATGTCGGGGACAACCCTGCGCCTGCATACATAAAAAAATAACAAATGTAAAGCCCAGTCTCTTTTTTCCGTCATGTATTTTTTCTCTCTTTAGTTCTCTTATTAAGTTAGGAAGGTGGTCTTTGGAAATCTTACCAATGAAAAGAGGGCCTTCAAAGCCCAGTGGATAGCATTTAGGTATTGGAACAAAAGGAGTATAAGTCAGCTATGTTTTCTTTAGTGTCTAAACACCTGAAAAGTATTGTGTTTTCATTACTTTAAATTAGCTGCTTTTATCCATCTAATCTGCTCCATTGCACTGCCATGTTTCTACAGTAGCCCAGATTGGACAAAGCAAATAGTGGCTCTAGATGGCGCCATTTACATTTTTGCATCAGTCTCGAAATTCTCCTTTGATCATGTTTATCACAATATAAAATAATAATAACAATCAGAATCAAATCATGGTTTGTATTTTTTCTTTCAGAAAGAACACTACGAAGGAGAAAAAGAAAGAATTAAATTGAAAAAATGTACACTTAAATATATATTTACCACAAATAGAAGTTATATTGCCAACAACAGTAGCTGCTAAATAGTTACAATTGCAGCCCTGTATTTGATAAAATTTAATGATTTTAAAATAAGTTTTAATGACCATTTACATAATGTGGATACCTCTCATTGTTCTCAGTGATCCAGGTCATGGAAATCTGTGAAAGCTTTATCGTAGGCAACTTGACTTACTCAAGGGTTTTGAAGGTGTTTAAGTAGGGAGTAGGGAGTTTAGGTGTTTAACCTCTTGTAGGGTAAATGCTAACCACTCAAGTTTCACTTGCTGGGCGGGTGGGTCTAGGAGTCACATGCCTCTCAAAGTATTAACGACCCTACATGAAGTTAAATACCTAAACCGATTGTTCACAGGATGATTAATTATGGGTTATACCATACAATTCTATATTATCAGAGCAAATTGGTGACACACTTTTGAACTAAAACTATGGAAATTGCTGGTGAATTGCTGCGATTCCCATTACATCAAACACCTTAATAACGAGAAGACATTGAACTTCCTGCCAACCTCTAAAGCAGATGAGAGTTTCGGAAACGGAAAAGTATTTTACTGGCCATTCTTTAACACAACAACGGCGTTTCGGCGGGCTGCAAACAAACTCTTGAAACCAAGTTCCAGAGTGAAATCTTGAAAATGCAACTCTAACTAGCACAAGACATCCCTGTGGGACCTGTGATGCTACGGCTCCACTTCGCACATTTTTGCAGTAAAATAACCATGTACGATGACAAAATTGACAATGGCAGATTACCTATGCTATGTTCATGTTGTTATCTCTGATAAATTTATTAAAGCTGCTCCAACAAAGTGTATATTAGCTGCACTATCACTGTAATCAGCGGAGACAGATTATTTACATGCACCAAGTTCTATCTATTTTTGCCGCCACCTACTGGCCTGACATGGTACAGCGTTTTAGGTTCATTTTTTGTCGATCCGATGCAGGTGGATCATTTCAAAACAATTTCATCTAACCATTTCTAACATTACCCTGTATGGAAATATAATATTTGCAATTTGATTATAAGATATTGACAGTCACTTTGGTATTTTGTTTCATTTAAACCTGCAAAGATATGATTTTTGAAGAAGATGAGAAGGTGGTTCAGATAAGCTCCACTACTCATATGCAACAACCATTTATTTTCCTTACTTTCCTTAAACCTCCAGCACCAAGGAAATTAAACCAGTAAAATATCAGCATCTGTAATTTATAAAGAAGGTTTTTAAAGACTATTAGCATTACCTGAATGTGAGCAGTGACGGTTCCACCTGCTGGTATATTTTCCAGTGCTCCATTTAGAGATGTCTGCTTATTGAGGTCCTTGCCATTTTTCCACTCTGTGCACAATGGAGAAGTACAATGACAGGGTTAGGAATACCATATCCAATAGCATGCAGCAGGTTAATACGGACCGTGCTTAAGGAATAGATAAGTGTTTACCTGGATTTAATGTCTCTGCATCCAGCATACCCCCTTCACGATAGCTCTCCAAATCCTCAACTTTGACTTTGCTCCAGGGAATGTAGGTCACTCCCCGCTCCACGTCCCAGAACTTTTTGTGCGTTGATTTTATACCTTTGTTCAAAGCCCAAGCAATCTAAGAAAGAATGACATTAGCTATGATCAAGCTAAAATCCCTACTAAACCAGTGGTTACAGAACCAATACAAAAAAGGAAATAAAAGCAATATATATTTATGTACCTTAACCGGTTTCTGATTGACTTTGTATGACCCCCTACTGAGTTTGTTCAAGGCTGTATATGCATCTTGTCTGTGAACCATAACAATATATGCACAACCTCTCGGAGGAATCATCTGGACACAGGGAAACAAAAAAGGTAATAGTGCAAATACTTCATGACATTATCTTAAACCCACAGAAGATTACAAGGATCTTTGAGATGAACAGTCCAAACTTACATTTATGGATTCAATCTGACCAAACTCTTCTAAAAGAGACATCACGTCAGACTGCTGCGTTTTCTTGTCTAGTTGTCCAACCCAAAGTGTAGTGCTGCAAACTAAAATCAAAATGAGATTAGTAACTTCTTGGAATAACTTTCCTATCCGTTTACATTTTAAAGCTTGATATTCATCGTTTTCTTTTTCTTTGACTGGTATATGTTGTATATGTACAACTCCATTGTAATGGTTACTACTCAGATTCCCCAGGAAACCTGAAAGTATGAATTGTTTGACAAATCTAGTGGCCCAGGGAATCTAGCTAATGGTTAACCAGATTTACTGGGAATGAGAAAGCAAGCAAAGGGGAATTTTTCTGTTCCACGATGCGTTCAAAGTCTCTGAAGTTTTTCCAAATTGCCTACTCTGCCGTTAAGTGAGGGCATCATCCAGGATAATGTTGCAATCAATGTGTTCATAGTAACTTTCTTAAGTGGTTGACAATTTTAAGGGGATTCCATAGGCCTAAGACTCTCCCTGTGCAATCATGAAGTGATTGTACAGAGACACATTCCATTCCAGGCTGGTCAATGATGTTGCGGAGAGCAAATATCTGGTGGATGCAACCCCTGCTCAACCCTTTTGAGGAGAATCCTGCAGAATACGTTACTGGGAGGGCAGTTGTCAGTTGTTGAGGTCATGTATGTTCCCATATCTTAGCAAAGCTTTGAGCGACTCTGCTTCTCTGCATTGATTCTAGCTGCCTTGCAACTTTTCATTGCTGTTAGTACTTCAGCATTTGTAGGTGAGATGGTGTCATCAAGAATATCATCCATAGGCTGTGGTGTGGTTGGGTCATATGGCTCCGGCCGATTTAGCACCTCTTTGAAATGCTGAACCCGTCTCACAGCTTGCTCCTTCTCGGTGTAATGTTGACCACAGAATGGTTTGGTGATGTTTTACACCTTGTTCAGTTCTCCGTCAGCTGCAGCTAGTTCCACTTTGCTTGCCATATTCTGAATAAAAGGCTCTTTTGTTTCTTGGGGCACTCTTTTTGGCCTTGTTCATCTCCTTCGATGGCAGTTTTACAGGGTGACTAGGTTGCCCCATGCCCATCCCCCAGTCTGGAGAAAGTGCTGATTTTCACGTGGCCTCTACCCCCCCCATGGTCTTTGTTAAACTTGATAGGGGCTGAAACCCCCGCCAATATTGCTTTCAGGAGTCATGGAGACACTCAAGCCTCTCCACCTCGACCAAGCCCTCATGGCCCTTGTGCCAGGCATGCCATATATGTACGGACTGACTTACTTACTTACTTAATAACTATCTATCTATCCCTATAAATCTATATGTTATAACATACGTTGAAAGGAGTATGCATTTGTATAACCTTAATGTTCATATATGATATTTCATATAATATAATATATATATATATATATATATATATATATATATATATATATGGAAATAAAGTCTATTAAATAAACCACTTCAAAAAGAAAATCCTTGAGCTTATTGAAACCATTCAATAGGTCAATAGTATATTCAACTATAAAAATATAAACAATTTGAAGACATCACTTTGGGTCCTGTTAGCTTTGACAAGCACTTGTTAACACAGCAAACTATCAATTCATTATTCAAAAAAATTATCAACAATATTACAATCATGTGCTGTAGCCTGTAGATATACAGCATTGTGGTTCAAACTATTATAATTATCATGTGTGAAATCAAAGTAGCTCTTCTCTACATATAGATACAGATAGATATTGTTGATGTGACTTGCATGTAGTGGTGATTGCAGCAGTTTGTGCACTGGACATCACACATCACATTCACAGGTTTGTTTCGGTTGTAGCACTTACCACTGAGTATCTGGCTCTTTATGCCAGGAAGACCTTTTTGTCTGCGCTCTCTGTCATTCTCTCTTTCATTCCTGTCCTGAGAGCGAGAGCGAGATCTCCAACGCTGTTCTCTGGAGCGAGAATGAGAGCGCTGATGCCGTGATCTCCTTGAACGGGATGTAGATCTTGATCTTCTTCTCCTGGGAGATCTGTAACACAAAATATTTAACTAACTGAAATATGCAATCAACAAATAATTAAATTCCTGAGGTAAATGTTATCCTTTTCACCTACGGCTTAGTATAAAATAATAACATGAACACTGAGTCATGGGAGTCGACAGCATAACCCAGTTATGGATCATAAAAAGATCCAGTGATTTGGAAAAAAACATATCCCAGCATTTCCCAGACCTTAGACCCACATAGAGCCATTTTTGTCTTTTTGGGGGGAGGATAGAGGATCTTTAGGAGGGAGATCAGGTCAACAGTAGATGCCTCAAATGTATTTAAGATGCTGGTCAGCATTGTATCAAGTTGCTTAAGTAATAAATCAGAATAAATGAATTAATAAATAATTGTATCACCATGCCAGTTTTTACTCGCCTAAATCTGGGTTAGTTTGAATCCTTATTTAACCTTTTTCCCAACAAGCTATCATGGCAGGGTTGGTTGGTATTAATCCATCTCTTAGGTCTTATAGTTTCATACGATACCAGTTCTTCACGCTATATTTAAGAATAAGCCTCTTAAATGTGTCTCTCTTATCTGGCCAGTATAAGTTAAAAAAAAATCTGTATCAGTATTTATAGATCATAATCCCCATATTAATCAATACGGTCTGCTTACTCTTGGGTGATGTTGGGACATTGAAATTGTTTGAATTTGAAATTACAAGCATGCTCTAATCCTGCTCTATGTGAAAAAATGTCCTTCTGTTACGATATGACACTATAAATAAAGTTGACTTGAACTAGGGGTGACCCCGAATAATCAACTATACGCTCTAAGGAGTCTGATTCGACTGCTAATCTCTCACTGACGGGAAAATGTGATGAGTAGCCTCTTACCTTGAACCAGATCTGGATCTCCTGCCATAGCCTCTGTGTCTGCCCTCCCGCCTCATAGTAGAGTCTTCTCTTGAATTGCCCTATTTGACAATGGTGACATGACAAATGTGTTTCCCAGATTAATGAGCAGAGGATTTCAAGTATCAGTTCAAAGTGGTTTACACCATGAGTGTACACACAGAAACATTCCTGCCAATTGAGAAAGCAAGGTCATTGTCTTGTTTCAATTGTACTAGTAAGAAAGGCACTCGCAGGAATGACATTTTAAATCATTTTAAGCTAAACCGGGCCTGAAGATTTACCTGTGATTGTGAATAAGCTTCATTTATGGAACGGAATCCATCAAGCATCATATGATGATCACCATGACTCATTCCTCCACCGTGCTGAGGGGTGACAAAGACACAGCCAAAGGAGATAGCATAGATAGAAAAAATTAAAATAAGAAAAAAGATACATTGTAACTGAAACGGGCAACAGTTTCACACATTTGATCCTTTACGTAATGAAAACATAAATATTTGAGAACATTGTTTAATTTGTGTAATTTTAGCTTGACACCACAAAGAACAAAATGTAAAAAGAGCAACTGAATTTACTCCTAATAATTTGTGGACAACATGCTGATATTATACTAGAGAGTAATATGCTCCATTTCAGAGCTACTTGAGTATTTATATAATGCAGTAATAATTGGATACCTCTATACCACCGCTCTGTCCTATCATATGTGGATGAACAGTCTCTGCGTTGGGCATCTGACCAGGAAACTGGTTAAATACGTTTTCAGGAATTCCTCTGTCATGACAAAATATATACAGATATTAAGTTTGGGTATTAGAATCAAAAGCAATAAAATACATGAAACTAGAAACACCACCTCACAGTTGCATCCCTCCGCCACCCAGTTATGTGGCAGTTCACATGCATGTCCAACCAAATGTCATCACTTTATTTTATCCTATTAGACATTAATGTGAAAAACGTGCTTTATGAGGACACGGTGACCTTTAACGGACAACTTCAAATCAGTGTAACCCATAAGCACGTTGGATGTTTGTGCTAGAACTGAAGATTTTCAATCAAGGCATTCCTAAGATATGAACAAGAATGGTGTGTTCATATGGAGAATCTGTGCAACCGGACAGGTTTTTGGTGTCTGAAGCATTCTGGTTAACGACTGAGATCTGAGTAGTATTGATCCAAACAGCCTTCTAGTGTCTGGACACACATCATTCTGCACAGTGACAGTAAATAAAGTAAATAATAAGCAAAACACATTTTTGAGAGGAGAGTTTGCCTCAAAACCAAACAGCCCAAAACCCATTTCCACAATGTAACAATTTCCAAATATCCACATGATAGTAACCACATTGCCTTTTAGTGAAATAAAATTTGGCTACATCAGAGTCGTAACAACAGGTACTTTTCCCTCTAACAGCTGATTGAAAACACAAGTGAATGTCAGCTCCGTTGATTACCAATGAAGCATTTTATTTTAACTGTCAAAGGAAAATAACTTCAATGGTATGGAACATGCTTCAAAATGTCAAATTAAAATGTATGCTGTAATCTTATCTTTGCACTGTCATTCAAAACATACAGATGCATAAGCATATATAGAAATTCAGTTTATGAAACTCACTGTGACTGGGCACCGCCTTCTTTAGCCGTTATATCCTCAGGTTCATCGTCGTAGTCAAATCGGTCAAGGAGTTTCTGAGAAAATATATACAGAAATATATTACACAGTTAGATGAATGAAAAGGAGATAAATATTATGTTGTGATATTGAGCTATGAAATTACCTCAGCTAAAGAGTTTTTCTTCTCTGTGGGTGCAATGTAGGGGTTGAGCTCGGCCACAGGCATCTGAGGTTGGTTTGGTATGTTGTTTGCAATGGTGGCTGCCAGGGTCTTATCTGCCTGCTGTAAGTTTTGGAGCATCCGATGCAGCTAGAGGAGGGAGGGAGCGGTCATTCAATAATCTAGGTGCCATAATCCAGAAAAGACACAGGGACATACACCAATGTGCTGCTTACCTCCTGACCATGCGGCGACTGAAAAAGCTGTGCCACAGCAGCTAAGGCATCAGGAGTGGGTAGCTGGGGCACAGCAGGCACAACCGAGGCACTAGAGACAGGAAGCTGTGTCTCTGGTTGGGGATCAGTGGAGACTGTTTGGATAACAAAAAAACAACACTGACACCTTTGCATACAGGTCATCAAATAGTGGACAAATTACAACCTCACTTTACGTTATCATCAGGTAACACTCGAATGCATTATTACCAACATTACTCACAATTTTTTAACATGTATTATTATATTAATTTCTTTACCTTCCAGTTCAGGAGCATGTTCAATGGCTCCATTGGCCATATCCATCAGAGGCTGAATAATGCCCATGTCAAACACACCATTCTTCTGCCACAGGTTCAGGACGCGGATAATTTTGCTCTGAAAGAAAACAAAAAACAATCCCAATCTTTAAATATTTCTGACTATCTTAAATTGTTATTACAGAAACAGCATTTGAATTAACAAACAAATACAGTACCTTGTCATCCTCTGGGCAGTTGTAAAGGTTTTGGAAGGTATCTGTGAAGTTCTTCAAGAATCTGGGCGCAAATACATCCTTGTCAACACCAAACTGATGTCGTGACTGTCGAACAATGGAATCCACCACATACAATCCAGGGACCTTTAATTCTGGCTTGCACTTTTGGAAAATATAAAAACAAAAACAGACAATTACTATTGTCTCATGACAAATTGCCTTTGCAAACTGAACTCAAATGTATAGTTTAATGTAAAGTAACATGCTCTATTGTACATACCTTCTTGATGAACTTTTCAACAATCTGGACAACATGTTTGTAAAGCTAATAAAGACAAAAAATAATAAAATCAGCCACAGCATTTAAGATAATACATTAGTCATGCTAAAGATAAGACCACAGAGGTAGGAAACAGATGAAAAAATATACTACATACAAAACGTATAGTGAGTCAAATTACAATTCAAAATGCTTTCAATATAATGACAGCATTTTATTCTAACCAATCTAAATCAAAATGTCTGGGACATCACCACTTGCATTAGCCATTCTTTGCTATGAAAATCAAACTGATACAGCATTCACTTTACCTTTATAGCTTTGATGGCTGATTTTGTCACGGACATCATCTTAGCACGGGATATCGGAGGCTTCATGTCAATCATGGAGAACAACTGACAATAATAATAAATAAAAAAACAGCATCAGTAAAATTAAAAAACAAAAATATTAAAATATACAATAAAATTGGAATAGTCATTAACACCCCAAAATACAGTCACATACAGCCATTTCCGACTAATGGCTTAAACAAGATTTTCTCAATTGGTAAAGCACTGTTTTCATAAAATACAGACTACTTGACAAGGGTTGCAACATCTTCTTTGTAGAGAGAACAACGTGACATAATTTGTTTTTACTCAGCTTGGTAAAACTTAACTTGTAGTTACCAGCAGTGAGCAATACCTTGATTAAACATCATGAGTTGAAAGCAACACGGAAGTGAATATAGCACCTGAAATTCATGTCCCACTATCAACGACATACACCTTTAAAATACAGCAAGACAAAAGAAGTCCAGAGTCCTCGAGTGGCAACAATATACGAGCACATATTGATAAGCTTAACCCATGTTGGTTTGCTGTGCGTTAATAACGTTAAATTGAAGTTACACTAATTTCTTCAACACAAGCAACATTAAAGCGTAGCTGTGCTAACGTTAACAAAATAGGTAGTTGTAATAATGACAGCAGAATACGATTATATGAGATATACGGCTATAGAAGCTAGTGCTACCCTATCGTATGTATGAACAGTTCTGCTCTCGGTAAAGTAAAATGTTAGCTGGAGACTAAATCCACAGGCCTTGCCAGATTAACGTTAACGTACAAGCGTTGAACTCGATGTAAGCTAACGGCTAACGAATCCAAACAAACCATGTTTACGTTTTAATCGACCACGTTCACTGAAGCCAATACACCACCCAAAAATTATAAAAACTCGGCTGTTTAAGTTGAATTATTACTATTATATCAGCTATACAACAAATGACCTAACAAACACCAACTGTCATTACTTAGCGGTTACGCTAGCCGTCTGGTTTAGCTTTTTGGACTGGGCTAAAACACGAGCAAACTTACCTCCATATTGAACGCGTTCACTGCATCCATAATGGCTTTTTATATCGAAACCCGGTTGGAAAACAGTTCTGTGTCGAGACTCTACCAGCACATAACGTTAGCTCATATAAATAGCGACGCTGAAAGGCTATATTTTGATGCTGATTACATTGCGAGTCAAAGCTCTGCTATGCTAGGAATACTGGCTTCGAGGTCCCACCCCAGCGTGCGCGTGTCAGCGTCCGTCTTCTTCTTTAATTTTGTGGCGGACTACAAAAAAAACGTTGAAAGTGCACACCGCCACCTACTGTGCCGGATGTGTAACATCATGGCTTAAAATAATTTTACATTTTATATAGAATATAACTGAATTACAAATATTACTTTGCATTACTGATTACATGTGAATGTAATGTTAATTTTCAAAACAAATTTCTCAAATGTACTTCAGCCGATAATTAATAATAATAATAATGGTATGCGGTGCACCTCATTAGACCAACTTATTGATTGCAAACAGAGCAGTAGGACAGTTTTATTAGTCCTGTTCACATGCTGAGTTCTACTTCAGTTTACTTGAATGTTTCCCTGTTGAATGGTTCTCTTTTGCCCTCCTGTGGCCAAACCTGCACATTGCATGCATCTGCTGGTTATATAAACAGGGCTGACCAGATGAAAAACCACTGGACTTGAGCAGACATACATGTGGTGTGAGGTTTGGAGGGAGCTCTCCATAGGCTTAAAATAAATGACTGTATTTTTTTTATTGCAAACTTTTTGGCTGTAATGGAGAACTCAACTGTTCTCTATGAATGGGAATACTATTATGATTACCTTGATCCTGTAATTGTGGATGAGACCAATCTTAAATACAACAAATGTAAGACTTTATCATTTTTGGAATATTCTTATTTGTCTTCCTGTGTTAATGAACATCATAGGAATTTTCCTCTTCCCTTTCAGACTCAATTGTTATAATATTTTGGATGATTTTGGTTGCTTTTATGGGATTCCTCTTTCTCGGTTTGAATCTAATGAGTCGCAGTGGAAACTTGCCAAGGTAAGTGTGATGCATGCATCATCTTTCAAAGTCTCACTATCTTGATGGGGTATGTGGTTTACTAATTAAACACTGAATACACACGACGTATACGCTATACACATATATGCTAAATTAGGCTAAGCTACAAAGCTCTATTTTTCCATGAACTTTTAGAAATGTCTTCTTCTTATTGTTACAGATCCAAAATCAAAGGAAGACGCAGAACATCAACTGCTTGACCTGGGGATGAATCTGAATGAGAGCACTTTTTTATGGATGTGAACAAATATGTTAAAAATTGAGGCGATGGAAACACATTTAAAATCAGAATGATGAAAGCAAAACTGTGACAATTTTGTCAGGGCAGTGTGAGAAAGAGTATTATTCTGCTCTCTTTCCATTTCACCGAATACCTACTAACTCCACCATTAAATACAATGTTATGTTACTATGATCTTGATCTGTGATTTAACCAGTAGTTTCTGTACATGTGAATCCTGCCCTGGATGCTTAAAGTACAAGAGAGCGTAGGTCATCAAGAAGGCAGCTTTACTGCATTTAATCACATACAATTACACAATTAAAATAGTGAAAAAATGTTTTTATTACAGAGAATTTTACAAATTTTCTTCAATCGTTGTACAAGAACCAAACATAGATTTTTTTTTTTTTTAATTATGTGCAATTACACGTCATATTTATCTTTTCGTGGTCATGATGTCATTACAGATGGCTCTGATGGCCGCTGGATTCAGTGATGATTTGGATGCCTTTTGTTTCTTACACTTGGCTCTGGTCACCAAGCGGACATGAGACAGGAACAGCTCTGTTGACGTGGCTCCACTCCACAACTCATGGATGTACAACGACAGAAGAAACAGCCCTGCTTCTGGAAAGGAGCAAACAAGAGGATTCATTCAGTCACACTACAAGTAGTCGCCTTCCAAAAATAAAAAAGCATCAACTCATGTCTTTGTGCTTTTTACATATTAGTTAGTATGCATATGCATCAAGTTCACACAATTCAAATATAAGGTGGCAGGCTCTTACCACGTTTAGACTGGTCTTCTGGCAGGCAGGCAGAGACGACTGCCTGATGCTGCTCTGGAAGGTGGCCTTGGGTCTCTAGTGAGCGTATCATTAGGTTGGTAAATAGCTGGAAGGTTTCCACTCTTGCTGGGCTGCTGCAGTGACAAAGAGCTTCAAAGGCATGATGGTAGAGTCGAAGGATATCAGCTTTCATGCCAAGATCGATTAACACAACATTCATGACTTCCCGGTGTTTTACCACAGCCTTTTCAACCCAGTGCAAGAATTCCTTTGTTCTGTTTTCATCATGCGAGTCCTCCACCAAGCGCCTCAGGGACCACTTGGTGAGCAGGTGCGCAGTATCCCCGGCCAACTGACTGGGATCCAGCTGAGCAGGCTGGGGTTCAGAGAGAGGAAAGACGGGCTCCCAGTGAACGAAGATACTGCTGAGGTAAAATGTACACTCTGTCAGGAGACCGTCTTCTTTTTTCTCCGTCTCAGCATCTTCTGCCAGGTTCTGTTTCCGTGTGTGGGAAAAGGAGGCTTTACCTCTGGCCTTATCCTTCACCATCCCTGAGGAGGGGGATGAACAAAACCACGTTTATGCCAAGATACAAGGAAGGATTTAGTTCCTGTGAAGTGGAACAAAGAACTAAATTCTGCACTGTTATAGAGTTCAACATGTAATGTCATCACACATAATAAATTTATACTTTTTAAGCCTAATTTGTATTCATTTCGCTACAGAGAATAGAAGACAAGGTCAATAAAAGACCAGCCATACAAAAATCTTTCTGCCAGACTTCTTTTCACTCTTAGCATCCAATTTACTGCCTTTTCCATTCAGTGTTTACTGTATGTTCCCGCCCATTTGACAACCATAACAACCATTGGATTAACCTTCTTGGTGGGATAGCATCTCTTAAAAGGACACACTTAATGACTCTCACCCAGCAACTCCTTCACTTTGTGCTTTTCAGACAAAGCTTGTATTTGGGTTAGAAGTGCTGTGTTGCGGGAAAGCGAGGCCCAACAGAGAAGCAGAGTGAGGGCTTCGGCACAAGACAGAGGGTGTGGGTGGAGCGTTAGCCGGTCTGCCTGTTTGTTTGCATTGAGAGCTGTCCCACGATGCTTCAGGACAGAGCAAAGGGTCTCCAGGAACAAGCTGAAGTGAGCGGCCTTCACACGCAACCTGTCAGGATCAAACAAAAGACAGTAGAGATCCACTTTGTCATTCATTTTGAGTGACTTTTTTTTTTTTTTTTAACATATCCGACATGTCTCTTTACCTGAGGCGACTGCTGATAGTCGTTGCCACACACAGGAATTCACTGATGAGTGGCAGCGGGAGACATTTCACTGAGCTCCGAGGTTTCTCCTCTGGAGATGAGGAGGTCTGGGCTCCATCCACCGGTTTCTCCTTCTGCCCAAGGTTAGTAAACCACAGCACATGGAGCAGATCTATGATGGCACTTAGCAGCTGCTGGTCTAGATTCCTAGAAGATATTAAGTAGAGACTTGGTAAGAAACGGGCTGAGGAGATTATTGTAGTGAAATGAACCAACATTAAGACTGGACTTTACTCCCAAGCTTACCTTTTCTCAACCATCTGTATTATCCAGGTTAGAAGCCCAAAGCTCTTTGTGAGGTTATAAGCTGCTCTGTTCACACGGGCGGCCTGGCACAACACCCTGATAATCTGTGCCTAGTGGAGAGAAACTAATGCTCACTGCACAAAACTCCATTCATTTGCTTTCTTCATGAAGCGCATGTTGACTTCACTGCTAATGAGTTGAATCGTAGCGTGTACCTGGGAGTGGTCGTCGCACAGGGGGCTGCTGCTGAAACCTAACAGGGTCTGGAAGATGCCCTGTTGTTCACACAAGTCATAACAGTGTCCGTCACTTATCCCGTCCTCCAGCACTCCCAGGATCCACTCCCGTTCCATCTTATGCTGCAGAAAAAAATAGACAGTCAGTCAAACCGTCATGGCCGACGCCCCCGAACTGATAACATCAATCTAAGAAAGCATGAGCTGAGCAAAACAAACAGAGGAAGGTTGAAATGTGTTGACACAAGAAGAGTTTATTTGGACAATCATGTATTAATAGATATCCTGATAAATGACTTGCAGAAGAAGAGAACAAAACAATGTTTTCTTTTATCTCATATTATGATTATGAAAAATACCTCCAATTCAAAGCCATAGAACAGCTTGAAGAACTCAGGGACTCTTCTGAAGTCCAAACTCTGATGGGACAGCAGAAACCTGTTTATCACCACATACATGTGGTCCTCTGGGAAAACCAGGAAAAACAAGAAACAAGGTCAAAGTAGGTCGTGCAGCAGATCATGGTAATGTTTATACAATCTATACACATGCAATAAATAGAGCTAATTATTGTTATTTTTTAATAAATGTAGAGTTTCCTATCAGTTCGGTCAACGTCTCAAACAAGTTCTAAACAAATAAATGTGTGTCAAATCACTCAGGCCAGAGAAGGACACGTTTTCTGAGTTACAAACCAGGTTTGAGCATCTGCTGAGCCACTCTGGCGATGTACGTGGTCAGGACAAAGGGAAGCCTTTGGTTCTGTTGTCGAATCCCATTCTTCACTGTGTCCATCAAGTACAGCAACTGTTGATAAAAACAACAGGCTCTTCAGTGTCTCTGGATGTGATTTTCTCACGTACAGTATTTAAATAGTCTCACACTTTACCTGTCTCTTTTCTCTGAACCGAGCCCCCTCTAAGTGTTGGTAGAAGCAGCTCAGCACGTAGTACGCTGCCGCTCTGGCTTTTGGGTCGTAGCTGCTCAGAGCCATGACAGTTAACCCAAAGGCATGACTGGATACAAACTTGAGGCAGTCGATTACACACTCTGTCATATAAAGAAGAAGAGAAAGTAACAGGTATAAGGCAGTGATAACCTTAAATGAGTACAATAATGACATCAGCATTGGAACATGCTCACCTGGCTGCAGTATGGTGCTGAATAGAGGCAAAAGGAAACGAGGATCGTACAAATTCTCAAGGTCCTTCACCGCATCGTTACAGTACAGCAGCTCCTTATCATCCTGTAAGAGAGAAAGATTCAGAAATGTAAGGTTCATCCTAATAACAACATATATGTCACATGTATCCCTTTTCCATTATCTGCTTTTTAGATATCTTTTCATGAGATTCTTGCAACAAATCTCAAAGGATGTGGATGGAATTTAATTTGTGAAAGCTTTCAAAACACATGAAACGTTTTCCTCTCTGCTTAAAACAAAACACTATCTGCATTTGAGATTTCAGGGTGAATTGACCGTTTAAAAGATAAGAACGCTTTTAAAGTAAATAAGAAGTAGAATATCAACCTGCGGGATTATTCTGCGTTGCTGGGGAAAGTGTGCAATTGTTTGGAGCATCCTGTCAGTTTTCAGAAGGGCCAACAGGTCGTCTGCGTTGACTTGCTTCCAGAGAGAAGCTCCAAGGCTTTTCCTGGTCTTGTGGTTCTCCACAGCTGCTGGTCCCCACAGGAAGGATCTGCAGTTGAAAACACACATTCAGTGTTTGCAAAAGAGCAACTGTTGCAGGAACAAAAATACAAATATAAATGTAACTTACTGGAATTTCAGCAGACTGACATTGTTTATTTCATATTCCTGAAGAAGCAGTAAGAGCTTCTGATCTAAAAAAACAAAACCCCCAAAAATGAAGTTATAAAAGGACGAGAGACACACAAACACACAAGTACTAAGATTTCCTGTTTTACCTGAAGTACTCAGTGTAACTCCATATGCTCCCAACAGTACAACAAAGTGATTAATGTTACAGACTGCTGGACATTTCTTCACCAAACAGAGAAGCAGCGACACTAGTGCTTCTGAAATGACAACGAGATGTGTTCAATCATAAAACAATATTATATATTATATATTTTAAGAAATGCAATGTTTTTTCTCCCATTTCTTTTGCCCCATACGTACCTTTCACCTGAAAGCTGCTTGGCTCAGAGGCCAACATGGTGGGCAGGAACAGAGAATGGCTGTTGATCATCATGTGAAGGGTGGATAGAGGAATCAGATCCTTCTGGACTTCGCTGCTCCCGTACATTGTTTGCAACAGGTGGCTCAACGTGTTCAGGTAGTGGTGATCTTTGTAGCGATATCTACAGTGGAAGAATATATTTTAGATCATTTATTTAAAAAATAAACTAATGAGATGCTCTTTAACAGAAATGTAGCTAAATGGATTTAGACAATTTTCTTACTTCAGTCCGTTCTTGACAAAACTGTTCCACTCAGACGCAGTGATGTCTTCAGCTGTTATCTGTGGAAAGAAAATATATTATGAAATGCATGAAATGAAACCTTACACATACAGTATGTGTGAGGGAACTGAACCCACAAGGAGTGCTTGCAGTCTTTCTAGGATGCTCTGCTCCTGATCCAGGATGCTCTGCTCCTGATCTTTACAGTGACTGTAAGCGGCTGTGAGACACTTCATGGCAGCGGCGGTGACAGACTTCTTCCAGGTTTCTTGTTCTGGGCCACCAGCCAGTTTGTCAGTGATAATATCAACAAGTTGCCATCTGAAAAAAGAATACAATATTCAGCTAATACACTGTGACACTGATAAATCAATTATAGTATTAAGAGTGAGTTAATACCTTTCAAAACTATCCACTTTTTGAAGAGCACTGGGCAGAGTGTTCATCAAGTCCCTGGTGTCCTTGATGTTTGCAGAGAGCTTGATCAAACTGGCTAGTGTTTCAGCAAGCTGAGCTCCGGAGTCTTCCGTCAGGTTTCCCAGAACACACTGGGTCAATTTGGCAAGCAGTGCCTGCTTCAAGGCCTTTACAACCTCGTTTTGCACTATAAAACACAGCAATCGAGCATATCCAAATTCATACAAGTGGAAATGAGAGATGAAAGAGTGGCATAAATCTGCATGCTTTAAAACAAAACATGAATTGTTTTAGTACAAACCATCTTTGGGCCTGGCAGGATCCTCTCTACTTGCCACCTGTAGATAGGTGTTAATCAGTGGAAGAAATGTTTCCATCTGGTCTGAGAGCTTCTCCATGTTTGCTGGCTCTGAGCACCACATCTCAAAACAGAGGCTGTGTGTGGAGCAGTTCTGCAGCAGCAGAGAGCTGATGGCCTGCGTTTGTGGGAGAGGACACTGGAGACAGTGGAGCAGCACATCTGTGTGGATGAGCTTAGCGCTGCCTGGCTCACTAGACAGAGTCTGCAGCAGGAAAGCCTCCAGCGCAGGGCTGGAGCAGGACAGCAGCAGGGTGCTTAGGCCGTGGAGGTGGGCTTGAGAGAGAAAGATGCTGTGGTCTTGGGAAGGGTTCGCTTTAGACTCTGTGAGGATCTGCAGCGCTGCATGACCATAGACGCTGAGCTCGGCTTGTCTGCCCTCACTGCTGGGGGAGATCAGGCTCTCGTGGGGGAGGAGGAGCAACTTGGAAACCACCTCTCTTAGATTGCAGGAGTCCATGTAGCTGTGCAGTGAAAGGAGGCCCAGGAAAGGTGTGGACTGTTTCTTTGCCGCCTGGGAGCCTTTCTCCATCAGTTCCTTGAGCACAGCTTTTTCTATAGCCCCCATGTAGCTGCAAATAAGTTCCATGTGACCGAGGTCACAGAGAGTGGGGGTGCCGGTCTTCAGCAAGGCCAGAATGTCGTCATTCAGCTGAGCACACAGACACTTTAGCCTGACAGGGTTCAGCGTGTGAGGAGGCAGATCCGCCAGCTCCAGAGCCAGAAACCACTGCTCCAAACATGGATGCTTGAAGATGGAGCTCAAGGCGGAAACAAGGATCTAAAACACAGAGGGCGCCATATTGGAATCGGTCATTCAAAAAACATATGTTGATAATAATGGTTCTAGTTGAAATCTGGTAAAATAGAAAAACAACACAACCTGCTCTTTATTGCCATCTACTGGAGACAACTGGTTGACTTCCAGGAAGAGGTCTGATCCTTCTTGGGAGTTTTCTGCTGCTGGCTCAGAGCATGTAGTCTCCTGAAACCCTTGCAGCTTCGTCACCAAATCCAGGAGTATTCCCATTAACGTCTTCACAGGGGCAGTTCCTATGTCTTTGGAGAACTGTGCAGAAGATATGATGTGTTGTGTATATTTTTCAACTTAGTAAGTACTGAATAGAAAGCTGTGTGATCTTACTGTGCCAAGGTTTTCCACTGTTGATTTTATGTAGAGTAAGACCTGCTTTATGGCTACAGGAAAATCAGCCATCAGCATGGAGCCTAGAGTTCCTTCCACATTCTTCCTGAAGGTGTCCTCAAGCAATGTGCTCGGCCCTTGGCTGTATGCAGCTTTCATCACCGCAGTGAATGAAATGGGGCTCGACGGTTCCTTTGAATGGCATTCAGAGGACTTGAACTGCAACAAAAGACGAGACTGTTCTTTTCTACGTTAAGAAATTACAATTATGTTACTCGTTCTCTTAATAAATGTCCAACAAAAACCAACCAATTCTTCCCGGCACGGCTGTGGAAGCCATTTGGAGTAATACTGATGAAAGTGTATGATGGAGGGATGAGGAGACGCAGGGAGTACTGTGGAGACCAGCTCTTTATCATACTGCAGCAGGGCCAAACAGAAGGGGAGCGGCTCTCTCTGACAATGCAGGACATCTGAAAGCACTGCAGACAAGTACTCATGTACCAACCCTGAGGAACAAAAGTGTAAATATATATAATACTTTTTAAACATGAAGTACAGGCAAATTGTACATTTTCAAGCAGTAATAGAATTGTTAATTAGTGCATATTTGTAAGTATTTTGCAATCTATGTATAGTTCCAATCTTCACATTATACTATTTCTCGACTGAAAAGTGAGCAGAAGTGCTTTACCTTTGTCCGCTGGCAGTTTGTTTCGGGCCTCCAGAGCAGCAGGCACCATCACACTGAAGGGGAAGGTCTGGATAATGAGGTCTTCACTTAGAGATGGGCCGAGCTCCTCCATCTCACCTTCGTTACCCTCCAGAATGACATCCAGCATGTCTAAAACATCTAGAAGACGTTGTGAGATTGTTAAAAAAAAAAGACTGAAAAGGGCTTATGGCTGGATGATATTCACTTTAACTCCATCTCAACATGCTCACCATCTATGTGTGAGACTGGGATACTGGCAGCGTCTCCTTCTTGGCTACTGAGGTTAGCTTGCAGATAAGCTGCCTCCTGGACCAGGCTGGCAACCTTATCTGTGTATGTGTAAGAGTTGCACACCAGTTTCACCAACACCTGGGAGCAAGAGTGCCGGAATCAATCTCATTTGGTCGAACCAGCAGTTTAATACAGATGTTTGGCAGATGGGCTCACCCTCTCCAAGAACTGGATGACGGTCTCTTGTTGGTGCGCCTCTACTTTGGCCAGCTGGTCGAGCCAGAGCTCAAGCTCAGTCCACGTGTACTCAAACACCCCACTGTCCTTCAGCACCTGCATACAAGGCAGGACATACAAAGCAGTGGTCACAGAGTGTAAAGTGTGTACGAAACTTTAAATATTAACAGAATGTTTGCCTATGCTGGTCTTGCTTGAGGGTCCTACTTTCCATGACGAAGCACTGAACTGTTCCCTGATGCAGCTGAAACACTAACATGTCTTCTAGAAACTATGCTGTAAAATAAATCTTTCCCACTTTCAGAACCAGCATCCGTGTGGAGGTCCTCAGGTGGCTGCTGCTGCTGCTGACAAACATCTTGAGAAGAAGGTAGAGGACAGACTTCTCTCCAGATGATGATTCTGTATCTGCAACATCCTTGGGGAAAAAAGGTATACACCACATTAGAAACAATGTTGATTAAAGCAACAATTGTTGGAAAATATTACGAAAAGTGAAATAAAATAAGGTAAAATCTTCACCTGTATGCGGAACCAGGAGAACTTGCTTGCAGGGAGGTCTAAGGCCAGCTGCAGGATCTGATACTGCAACACTGGAGGAACTTCTTCCCTCATTCCTTTCTCGGACACAATCCCTGGAGGGGTTGAAAAAAAAAGGGCTTTGAAGGCTTTGTAGAAGAACCACCAGAATGTTACTAGAAACATATGATATAAATATGATAAAAAAGAAGCATCACCTTTTAGGAGCTTGCTGAAGTCAAATTTGCACTGGTTAACCAAGTGTGGCACTACTTTCTGGTAAAGACATATGACCTGAAGAATCAGAGTCTTCAGCAGGATAACATCAGCTGTCTCTGCAGCTGCTGAACATAAGAAAACATCAATCAAATGTCGTTTCTGGTCATCTTAACTGAACAAGTTGGAACAAACAGTAAACATGTAATGTTATTACCAGGAACTTTAGCATCCGTCTGTTCGGCACCGCCTTCAGTTTTCTTTTTTTTGTCTTCACCACCCATCTTTTCTTTTTTGCTGAGTGACTGCCACTTTGCAACTATGCTCGTCATATCAGGCAAAATCTGGAACAGGAGACTTGTTAAAAGGTCCATCATTAATATTTACTGGTAATAATACAGCTCTTTTCCTGGGCTTACTTTGCTGAGCGTCTCCCTGTACTGCTGCACCAGATTCTCCAACGTGTCAAGATTGTAAAGATCTGAGCCGCTCCACTCAGACTTATCCAGAAGGTACTCCACATTCTTATTGGCTCTCTTCAAGATGAAATTCATCATGGACAGAGTCGTGAGCTGCACTGTTGTGTTGGCAAGCTGTCAGGTGCAAGAGGAGGAGTACATGTCAGAGTATTGTACATTTTCAGTGTTGTGTTACTGCAGCTACAGCACTGATGGATTCATTCTATGAGAATAAGTCACCTACACTGAGGCCCTGTGTGAAGAACGCCTTGTTACAGACCGGAGGAAGAGATATCACCATGATCATGGACAGGAGGCGAGGGAGGGGGATGACCTCCTGAGTTTGGAAGACTGTGGAAATCTCTGGCTGGGCTTCGTAGATCTGACATATGAATTAAAAAAAGGATCATTATTTTCTAAAACAATCTAGATATGAGCACACACCAAAGGAACATCATACAAATCAAATCTACTAGCAAGTATAACCTTTTTTAATAACTTGACATTGTCCTGCCAGGCACTTTTGGGGCGGGGGGTGTATGAATACTGCGTCTCCTGAAAGTATCTGGCCAGGATGTCGGGGCTTGTTTTCAGCACATTCACCACCAGCTCCATCACCAATTCATCCTCCGTCGCCTGCTTCTGCCCCACCAAGAACTGAAGCAAGAGAATGTTGCCAGGTCTGGAAGAAAAAAAGTGAAATCCTACAATAGGCACGAGGAGTTTCCAGAAGAGTACAAGGTAAACGTGACAATCTGATCACTTACCTGCCAGCTGTGCCAAAACTGGCATCATGGAAGCTGATACCGTGCTTACGAGAGCAGCAGAGTTCCAGGAGGAAACTGTGAACAAGTTCCCGGATGACAGATGTCCCCGCATTCTCTGAGCCTTCTAACATCTTAAAAACAATAAATTATATTCAATTACACCCACAGGTTAAACAGCGTATTCAGATAAGAGGGCCTTTGTTCAATTAAGAAGTCAAAAAAGCAAATTACTCACTCGGTCATCATCAGTGGTTGCATCCACAATCCCATTCCATTTATAGAGAGATGCTATGTTGGCCAATACAGCAGGTGTGAAGAAACGCACTTTCTGTGTTTTACTTATGGCCTTGTTCAGTACAACCTGCAGCAAGGCAAATGACAACAAATAGAAATATTAAACCTGTAAACTGATTTTTAAATAAAAGGTGTCATCTGCTGAGGACTTACTCTAGACTTCAGGGTGGACAGAATCAGATTGACTGTGGACATCCTGTCCTCCTTCACACCTGTAGACAGGATCTCTGGCAGGAGTTCTGAGACATGAAAAATTAACATTTTATTAACATCCCTGAGATTAACGTACATTATGCAATTTTGTTTATGTATATCTACTAGTTACCTTTGCTTTCTAGTATCTGTCCAATTGTGGCATTATCTCCAGACACCAAAAAAGACAGCACAAACTGGATAAAAGCCATGCGGACATCAGGTCTTCCCTGGAGAATTCACAGAGAATATAAGCACATATGTGTACAGAACCCAACACGCATGATGAAAACTGAAAAGGGCAGGAAACACACCCGCTTATCCTTTCTCTTGGCAAGTCCAGACAGAGATTTATTAACGTGGATGTGACTCAGGACCTCTCTGGTAGCTTCTGGACCCTGAGACACCAGGGCGGACAGGAGGCTGAGGCACTGTCGCACAAACCTGTGCACAACCGAAAACACAACATTGGGGCAGAGGACACATATTACACTGTTTGAAGCAATCGTACTGAAGTCATCACACCAACCTGTGATTCTCTGAAGGGAAAGATCCCTGCAGAAGTTTCACGTAGCTAGAAAGAGTTTTTTTCACTATAGAATTTCCAACCATGTTGAAGTGGGAGAGGTCACTGGCCGTCCTCAGGAGGATCATCTCCAAGCTCTCAAAAATCAGCATCATCTGGACAGAAGCAGGGTTTAGATGAGTACGTGCCCAAAGAACAGGTGACCTAACCATTCAGTCCACCTGCTGAGCAGAGTACTTACCTCGCTTTCTATATGCTTTTCTCCCTCTAACAATTTGAATATTTCTGCGCAGTCCATTGAGATTTTAATATAACCTTCCACCACATCATATAGGTCCGAGCATGGCAGCTTCTTAGCGGTCGCTATGAATGTCTCCAGTCCTGCAGCAGATAAAAGGTAAGAATCACACCGGAGGAGAGCAAATACTGACTGCACAATAGAGGAATGATTGGACGTGTGGTTTTACAAAGTGTACACTAACCCTTCATGGCTGCGGTGGGGTCCTTTAGCATGGCTTTAAACACAGTTCCATTGAACTCCGGAACCTCTTTCTTCGCCAGAGTGTTTGACTCCGGAGAGTCTTCGCTGTGGCGCTTTTTACCCATTTTAATACGAATACAAAAAACAGATAACAGTCACTTCGTTTTCTTATTCCCCTGCCATGAGTTTTGCGACTCAATGATCCACGTTGTGCTGTAAACAGAAAGCTGTGCAACGAAATTGTCTTCCTGTCGGAAACGTTTGCAGTAGAACATCAGTTCCGCACTGTTTTTGAGTTCCGCTTGCTAGAAAGGAAGTGTTCCTCCTCCTCCACCTCTTACTAAGCTGCACCACCACTACAAATCTGATCAAGCTGTCAGTACGTATTCAATATAGATTTTTTTTATATGTAAATAATGCAAAAATATGTAATGGTGATGTTATAGTCTACACACAAAGAAGAGGTGTATGCAGATGTGGTGCAAAATAAGCCAGACCAAACAAAATGACATAGGCTACATAACCGGACAAACAAACGTATAAAACATACAAAGAACATAACAAAAACATATCGTTTGGGTTCATGCAAAGATAACATAGAAACGTCTCACACGTTACTATTTAATAACAAACTGTGGTCCATTTAGCAAACTTAGAAACTACACAAAACAGATTATGGTCTGAGTGCAGTTTACAACTTTACTATAAGTTTCATTCAGTTACAGCATCATTTGGCCAAAACACACGAGACCATGTAGACATAGTTGTGGTTTAGCTTTGTAGCCTATTTGAAGAGCGTGTGGTTTACAACCAAAGTGCAGCCGCTTCTCAGTTATTCTTCTGACGATCCTTTGCAGGCACTGCCTAACCAGACCTTACAGTTGATGTCTTCTTCTAAGGACCCTTGCTGTTAAAGAAATTATAAAACATTTGAATATTTGCATTCTTTTGTCCATACAGGCTGACCTGTATGTTGTTTTACAGTCTGTTTAAATATGTGACAATTTTAAGTTTAAGTTCTTCATGAAGAGGGAGAAGCAAGTAGTTCATCTGGTCATTCTCAGTGCTTAATTAGAAAATATGACAGAACAGCATTGTCAAATCCATGCAGTTTATGTCCTGCAGAATACACTGTACACTCGTTTAGTTGTCGCATGACCACCGGGGGGCGCCCTAGCTTGGTTTGAGAACTGTGTCACTGTCCAGACTATGCTGGAGGGTCAAATAATCAAATACAATCAGCCTTGTATCCCTGTTGGAAGCAGGTGCAACACGTTGTATGCTGTGTGGTTAAGTCATAGTGAGAAAGCTCCACATTCTCGGTCTTAAGACAATATTATTAAGTTAAGATCCACTGTGAGGTTGGACTGCAGTCTGCTATTGTCTGAGATGTTAGGGATTCTGATTTGATTACAGCTCACTGCTGCACCCGCTATAAAACACATCTGCCTGTGGTGATGGAAACCACCAAAACCTACTTTCGAGCGTTTACTTTAAGAGTAAATGTCCTAAACTAAGCAATTTGGCTCTGCTGGATACACTACACTGTATTTGTGATGTGACAGGGCGTGGCATTGTAAAGCTTCAATTTGAGTTCATACTCCTTCACGAATTAATTACACAGCTCCTACATGCAGTCATGCAAAAATAATTGGAACCGCTTTATTAACTGCAAAACTTCGTAATGTTGTAATTTCTATAAATCTTTACACCTTGATTAAAATGGAAAAGTAGTTTTACAATGAGTGTATTCTATTAACAGTTATACTTTTGTCTGTGCCTTGGTTCCTCTAATTCCTGCTGCTGTCCAGGGAGCTGCCCAGAAGCCCGAGTTGTCATATTGAGCTGTGCAAAATAATATGAATTTGCATAAATTAAATTGAATATTGCACTTGCAGGAGAGTCAGTCAGAACAAACCCACCTAAAAATTCTCTTTTCTCCACATCTACCTCAGGTTGGTTTGAGATTGTGTCCCATGACGTGGTGTAAAGTTTTCAGATTCATTGTTGTTGGACTATGTTGACGTTTAAGATAGCCTTTTTTGACTTTTTATTTCCATCCCCCTACCTTTGAGACTTCGTCAATAGGTTGTGCCGGTGTTACTTATTTGATCAAATATGATTGGAGTTAATTGATTGCTCTTGGATCCATGCTCTAAACCCAAGGTATGGGGATTTGATGCATGCAAGAAGTCTGCTGTGCTGCCTTTTTCGGACCTGTTGCTGAAGTACTCTTGCAGTAGGACCAACTGAGCTTCGTTGGATGAGAGAGGAAGCAGGAGTGGCATAGCTATGCAAAGCCTTTTCCGGTCCATAAATGCCATGTTTATTTTTGAAGTTCTGGCCTGGTGTGCACCACTTCTCTTTTAAACAAAAATGGTGGGTGTATAAAGCCTGTCACGGCGCTGACAAGGATGGTCAGGCCGTTATAGCCCTGGGATGCAGGAGCAGGATGTTCATCAGTTCAAAGAGCTTGTATACGTGTAGCTCAGGCAGAGTGATCATGTCAACAGAACGGCAAACTTCTTCCCTTTTGGAAAAAAAGAAGGTTATTTATGACATTGCTGTCCTCCATGCCACAATGTGCTACACTACTCAGCACTCGTATATGATGGAAAAAGCATGTCAGTGTAGAAATTGTGTTGAAGATAATTTTTGCTGAATACATTAACATTGATATTTTATGAATTATTATTTTTCTAAAAGGTTTTATGACGGAGATTTCCATTCCTTTCATATAAAACCCACTTTAAGATTACACACTCTTCTCTTTCCTTTTCCGACTGTAAATCACAAGGTTATATACTATACTGTGTTTACTTCCTCCATCTTGATGCCAGTAGTGCGACTGGGTCTAGATAGAGACACTGGGCAGTTTCCAAAGAGTTCTTTTCCACAGCTGAAACCACTTTACCATGCCTGTTTTCACCACAGTGCACCACAGGTCCTTCTGTGGGGTTGCTGAGCTTCCGTTGTGTGCCTCTCAGAGCCTCCCAGGCCCTCCTCATGATAACACTACAGCCAACGCTGTGGAAGGATCAAAGATCACCCCACGCCTAACAAACAGCTAGACACTTGGCCTATCAGGACCATCTGGGAGTGGTTGGATGCAGCTGTTGGTGCGTGCCCACACCCCCGAAACAATCAGGACTCGGGCCAGATGTGGAGATCATCTCATGTAAGTTACAGATGTTTCTGTTCATCACCACGAGGAGAAGTGGGATGCTTTCTGAAGTCCTATTCAGTTTAGAATGTTTGTAATTCACCCAGTTTAGGTTCAGTGCTTTGGGATATGCCACCAGTTTGCGGGTTGTCACTATTCAGCCCTCTGATTAAAAACAGTGCTTACGAGATGCTTTTGGAAAACAGTGTAAAAGAGGGGTTTTTTTTGCCAAATGGGGGAAAGTGAATCAATGAGTATCACCAAGTCTGAACCTACTGATGACATAGAGGCGAGAATAGTGCAAACCTGTTTTTACAATAAGCACACTTCATAATAACAACTGTTTCACTAAATTATTACCGTGGCCCTCCCACGTGGAATAAACATTCAGATCACAGAAATGCAAGTAAAAGTCCAAAAAACACATTTGGTAAAGTACATAATAATTTAGCTGAAAATGTTAATTTTATGTTGAATTGTCAGCTGGCGCTGATTTCCATTCATTGGTATGATGTTGGGTAGTTCAAACAATGTGGGAGTGGAATGATTTTAAATGCAAAGTGACTAAGTACACCCATCAAATGCAGTGAAGTGAAAAAGTACAATTATCCCCTCATAAATATAGAGTAAAAATACAAAAGATACACAGTTTACAGCTGAAATTGATGAGTTTGGAAGCTGATATACATTACACATTTTATTTATTAGGAATTTCCATATTTCTGACAGTATTGGCTATAATACCATCATTTTTCACACATACGGTACAATATTCAATGAGAGATGGACACAGAACATAAAAACAAGTGGCTTTATGTCAGCGTCTTGTACTTGATGCATTACAATCCACTGTGGAGATGTAGGTAATGATACACAGACATAAAGACACCTATTAGTGATTGCAGAGTTGACATATTAATGCACTAGATATGATGTCAATACCAGACCTGGGACGGTCTGGAGAGAGTCTTCCGCTCCTGCAGGCTCCCTGGTGATTAGAAAAACACTTTGGTGGATATTACACCCTGTTATTCTATCCCTCTGCTGTCTCTGCCTGCTCCCCCTCTCTGCACACCATTAAAACAACATCTTTGGCCCGGGCTCAGTGAGCATGACATCGGAAGTACAGTTTAGTGAGGTACCTCCTCCCCATTCTCATGAATGAAATGGTTTTGTTCTATACATCAAAGGGAGGTCTTCTGTTTGTACTGGCTTTTACTTTGCGTATAGCTCTTCCTGAAGATTTCCCTGCAGTGTGAGCATGATGAGTTAGAGTCTTCTTGTAAGACTGGTGGGTCACGATTACATCAGTGCCCTTGATATGCACTTGTTTTTAGTCTCGGATTTAGATGATCCCCTATTGTTGAGGTCCCATGTCTGCAATACTGCTGTCTCTCCATCATTAGTCCGTCCTCCAGCTGGTGGTCTACCAAGTGAAACCATGTCTGTACCCAAATGACTTCACCTCAGGGGATGGTTATCTGTCAGAAGATGCCACTCGAGTGTTAGTAAAATCCTGCCCTTATTACTCGTGACTCTTTATTCCAGATATAAGACAGTTGGTTGGTGGAGCACAGAGCAGTTACGGCAGATGTCATATATGATTTTGCTAACAGTTATACATCTCCCAGAGGCTTTTCTGGGAGTGCAAGATGTTTCATTAATAACCTCTTGATTTAGCATGGGCCGCACGCAAAAGTTATCATTTGAAGACGAGCCTTTCGTGTTAAAATAACTGAGCTGTTTCCTCTTTCCATCTTCTTTAAAAAAATATTTTATGATTAACATTACTCAGATTTTCTGTCCTTTTTTCCAATTACATTGCAGTTTGACAAAACCCCTGGATCTATCTAATTCCTGTCACCAGTAGAACCCACAGTCAGTCTTTGTTTTAACAAGACAGGAAGAAGGGCAAACAGACCTTTCTAATCTGGTTTAGCAATTAGTTTTGTTTTCTTGATGGATAATTGGTGGGGAAAATGCATGCATATTAATTCAAAATTAAGCTTCAAACTAAATGAAAATTTGTGCATTTTGTGTTTTCAGTTGAATTAAAAAAGTTTTAGCCTTTCAGGAACTGTTTCTGCACTGGTAGACTGGCCACCTGCCATGCAGAAGCCATGGGCTGTCTCCCATCTTGCATCCTAAATGTTCTCCCACCCTTCTTTGATCATACTGTATCTCTTAAGACAGCCTCACCATTTGTTAATTATTACTCCCTCAGCTTCAGGATGAGGATTTGGGTTCAGCAAACCATCAAAGGGTAAAAACAGGATGCGGTTAATTATGAAATAATAATTATACCATTATATGTATCTGTATCTATAATTTCTGATGGGAACCCTTGTCCGTGTATTTTTAGTCGTGGGCTCAGCAGCTGGTTTATAGAGTGCTTCTGATTATAGTGTTTGTTCAAACCAAAGCACATATGGCTTTGACAGTATCATAGCAGGTCTGGCCTCAAACATCTGTGCATGACTAACACTGAAACATGACATGGTGCTGTAGGATCTGCCCATGGGCCATTTATATATGAGATTTACTCCCCATCACCTTTATACTCGAGAAGAGGGATGCTCTTCTCGGGTGTGCTATGGATTTATATGGCTTTACCATTTAGCTTTGTTCCTAAACTCATGACAAGCATTTATTATGTTTCCCAAGATAGACTTATTTTACACAACAGGACACATTGCATGCTATAGCAGTTTTCACTTGGGTGATTTCAAGTCATAGATCAGAACTGACCAGCTGTCCAGGCTTCAGAAAATGGATGTTGACGGTCACAGCTGTGTGTTATTGCCCTTTGATGTCACTATATTCCTGAGATTCTCACAGGATGATTGTATGAATATGAGGAAAGATTCGTACATTCAACAGCTGAGTCGGGCCAATTCAAGATATAAGTCTTTATAATTTGAAGGCTTTGCCCCAAGGATGAATCCAGCAGAGACATTGAAGCCCGTAGAGAGTCATATGTTTTTTTATGGACAGTTATATTAATCACTCAAGAGTATAAAAGTGCCAGATAAGATGCCAGCCTCTTCCTTTTTCTGAATTTGTGTGTTTAATGCTCCTGCGACAACGGCCCCAGGACATTATTATTCCCTGTATTATGCTAGCATAATGCACAAACAGCAGCTGGCCCGGCTATGTCAGCAAAGCAGGGAGAAGCTCAGATTACAACACACACAGAGGGAGAGCGGCTTTATTACTCCACTTTAACTTTACATCGCAAATAGTTGGGTGCTGAGGCAACATGAGGCAACCCTGTTTCCTGAACTGAAACCATGCAAAACAATGTGACGATCTACAGCTTCCGCGTCGGGGTTGGCAAAATGTTTTTCTTGCTTTGAGCAGCAGGATTTATGTTTTGAACTGATTTATGCACATTATTCAGAAAGCTGTTTTTTATTTACATCTCGATAAGGAACTGTTTCTTGTTATGTAAATGTTTGCTCATGACCATGACCATATGGGTCATGTGACAAATTGTTGGTGAAGTTGGCAGCCTTGAGGGCTGATGCCTTACCCCCAAATACATAACTGGCAAAACAAGATTCCTTGCACATATATCCTTTTTTTTAAAGCATAGTGAAGCACAGTGTAAAATAATAATAAATAAAAGGCATGCTGATATCTTTAACAAGAAAATCTGTGCTGGGAGGAGAAACCTTACAAACCTCTAGTTGATGTGCATCATAATGAGACTGAACCATGTTTGTATTACATCTGCTTCCACATCTTGGCCTGATTTAAAGAGTTGAACTATAAATGGACATGTTCCCCCTGTAACTGTAAGTAGTTTTGATTATCTTTAGTCTATGTGACGATGCTGATTAACAAGTTCTGAGGAAATTGTGAAACAAGATGACATTTGCTCCCTTTTCAATAAATACAGGGATATAATTTATTGGTGATAGGAGGGTGTGGGTCATTTATGTTTCCTGTGGAACCAACTGAAAGCTTCACATCTGCCAAAGTAAATGATCACATCAACCGACTCATGGCAGAGAAAAATAGTTCCCACATTAATATATCATTTGAGTTTATTCTGTCACCCCATCCGTGTGATGATTTGAATGAGCTCCTTCCGTTGTGTTGGTTGTGACCTGTGTGGTCAGGACATGCAGTTGTAAGAGTTCAGTGAGGCTGAAGAGAAGAAGGAATTTGCCCAGGTTGCTCTCTGCTGACCCTGATAGTGATTGTTCTTCAACGCCGAGGCTCATTGCTCAGGTTTGTTTCAAAGTGGCGGACCACGTTAGAGTCAACAATTTCTAAACTTTCTCAAGTGACACCATTGTGAAGTGTGGAGTAATGGGATTAGTTTTTTTTTTTTTTTTTCTTTCATCAAAGAAATGTTTGCATGAACAATTTAATTGTTTTGTAAATTCCAGGGCATCCCTCTCAATGCTGTGCATTCCTCTTCTAAACAACAGAATGCATTCCTGAAGAATAAAAGTGATCTCCATCAGAATTACTTCGACTCGCTACAATGTCCGAGGAATTTCGTCCTGCAGGAGAACAACGTGCAGGACTGCGTGATTGATAGTGTATTATTTCGAAAGAATTCACAGTCGACAGCCCGAACGTTGCCCCGGGCAGATAGAAGCAATGGAATTTGAAGGATAAAGAATGTTACATATTAATATATTTGGATGTTCACTTACAAATACGCAATACAAATAGAGTAATTTATATTTATTTTAAATAGTAAAAGCTCCCGATAGAGAGAGAGCGCAATAGAGATAGAGAGAGTCTGGTTTCCCCTGTTTTCATCCTACAGATTATCAATATTCTATTGGTTAATGATAACTAATGAGTCTATGGTCCTTGATTTCAGGGTCCAGGCTAAGGTATCACAGAGAATTTAGATTTTTCTTTGTTCAGTACATGAAAGATTTATTATTGCCGTTGTTGGAGTCGGGGAGTCAGGCAGTGGCAACACTAAACAGAAACCTATAAAGGAGCTTTTACACCAACATCAACCAGAAGATGACAAAGAGCTAGAACTCCCAGAATTGTCCTTAACCAAATGAAAACCACCTGTTAATATCTAATACCCTTTGGAAAGGATCACAC
Source organism: Chelidonichthys spinosus (assembly GCA_029853015.1). Classification (NCBI taxonomy): domain Eukaryota; kingdom Metazoa; phylum Chordata; class Actinopteri; order Perciformes; family Triglidae; genus Chelidonichthys; species Chelidonichthys spinosus. The sequence continues at coordinate 5,060,233 of CM056828.1, read as the reverse complement.
AGTGTAAGTAACACACACACACACACGCACTGCAAAACTCTACTGTATAAGTATGCTTTAATACATTGCAACTGAAAATACTCTTTAACTCGATGAAGAACTGATCTCAGGTCGTCTCATTCATCAAGCATGAGAAGCACACGCTCGCAAAAGTAACATTCAATAAACCAAAGCTCATATTTCCTCAAATGCACAGGAATCTGGAGGAAATGGTCCAGTAGTGCTTCTGGTTAGTGTTTTGTCTCAATAGAGGTCCACATTAGACTTCTGCTGAAGCATGCCCAACCCCCCAGAAACACCACTCTGGTTTCTCCATCAAATAGTCCCTCTCCCCCATGGAAACACAGCTAACTAAAGCCTGCAACTCAAACCGAGACGTCCATTGTGTTTTGATCAGGCTCTAGTAGCTCCAGCAGCGAGTTGGGATCAGTAGATTTTACTGAGGTCTGGCTTACAGAATATTTACATTTAAGAAACAAATCCAGCTGAGCATGTTGAGAAATAAAATGCATTCTCGTTTAGTTTAAATGCTCCTTGTTATTGTATTCATTTGATTATTGCAATAAATGATAATAAACTGAAGCCAATATATTCACTATGTATTGTGTATCAGCCCAAAGGGCTCAGATCATACGATGCTTCTATAACTTTGTTTTCCAAGTCTTGATAAGCTTAATATTCATACAAAGCATCTAACATTAAAAGTTCTTTGTTGCTGTTGCCTAAGGCACACTTGCGAATGCAAACAACAGAAACCCTGTGAGTGTAACAAACACAACACAGACTTCAGTGATCTGTGGGTCAACTGCTGTACATAAGCAAATACTAATTTAGTGATCTCAACAAAATCATAATCAGGATTTTACTCCATAACTCTAAGGTAGATCATAGGTCGGGAGGGGAGGGATCCTATTCAGACTCCCACTGTATTATGCATGGCCAGCTCAGTAATAACCTACTTAATCTCATTTCATTAATTAATCTAGCAAAGCGGCCTGTCCCACGCTTAACTTTAATCTTGATTAAACTCAATCTGGTCATTATTTCTTCTATGGACTTTCAGCACGACTAAAGGAGCCAAGCTCTGTGGTTCCGTTGGTCAAATGTGACTAAAATAGCCATCACAGTAAAATTCCGAAAACCACTAAGACTTGTGATGTGGACAGCGACTAACCTCAAAGTAAAATTGCATTTTTTTAAAGTTCAGGGTCTCCTATGACTCACAGAGGCAGTGAAGATGAACTCAGGGAGGATAAGGCACTGAAATCAATAATCTCTTCATCGGACTGTCTTATACACGGGAAGATTACATGGAAAAACAAATTAAAGTGTAAAAGGCCTTTGGGTGTAGACTAAATCGATGCAGATTAAGTGTTAAAATGCATGAGCAAAATCTGAGCTTGAAAGCAAAGTTGTATTTTTGCATGAAACTAAAATACTGATGCCAAAACAGTAACAGATGCTCCTCTGATGTTTTGATGCAATTTATCCACAGTATACTTAATCTGCTTGTCGTTGTTTTGTAAAACCAAATGCATCAGGTTGACATTTTTAGTTTCAGTATGATCATTTTCATCATTTATCAAAGTGAGAAAAGGCAATCCTGAGTGAGTGAATATGTTGTCTGATTAGCAAACTGTCCACAGGATATTTGACGATCCATTTTCTTGTCAACAGGATAAGGCAAGGAATGTATTGTTTTCTTTGCATAGCACAGTGACGGATGACACAGATAGTGAGTATAAGTCAAAACTGGAAATGAAGGTTGAAATATGAAACAGCTCTACGCGTTATCTAAGAGGAGATTTGAAAAGTTGTTTGTTTTTCTTTAGAACTCCACATCGTAGTATAGGCTTGTATTTATTAGGCACCTATTATGACTCCACAACTTTGTCTATATAATTCATTTTATGCCATCTCTAAGCATTATTTTGTGTTTAATTGGCAGAAGTGACATTAACATAATAGGGATATATAAAACGATAAGCATTGACTGCAGAGATAAAGATGATATTCTGACTTAGCAAATATGAATGTGAATGTCTAATTTTGTGAATGTGTGTGGGTGTCCATGTGAATATGTGTGTGGGTTGTGTGCATGTCTGTATGACTCCTCTGCTCTGCTGTCACAGTTATAATGAGTAGCTTCCACCACTCGACTGTTCTGTAGCAGCTCATAGTGACAGTGAGACAGAATTAGGTTGCTTGGAAAAAGGTTTAGCCAGCAAAAAGCACTGAGCTCTGTTAGGGCTGACATGTACCAAACTTTTTACTTTGCAAAAGTTTTATTTGATTAATCAGCAGAAATTAAATGAGTATACTGTGACTGTATGTGACTCATTTAATTTGAACATAAATCATGTACATTTATTTGCCAAATATGTCCAATTTAAAAAAACAAACATGTTTTTTAATGATGATAACAACAACAAAGATCAATAAAGCTACAAAAAAAAAAACAGTCAATAAAAGCAAGATGATCATTGCAAGCATTCACTCCACTTATGTCAACAGTTTCTTCACAATAAATATGATTGTTGACGCAGCAGTCCCTCTGTTCTTCTCGTCTATAACTTTTAGATGCAAAGCGACGAGGCAGTAATAACTTTCAGAGCTCAGTGATTGACAATAAAGTGAAACAGGATAATGAATCCAGCATTATTAGAGATAAAAGCCGAGCTCGTCTCGGGTGTTGACGTGACATGCAAGCTATGCTTCTATAAAGAGTCACAAAATGTGAAGAATTGTTAGGGGCAATGTCTCTTCTCTAGACTTAGATGAAAGATATGCCCAGGAGGTTTCTTGGCTTCCAACATCTGAAGGAGAAAGTCTGTCTGTTAGCTAACTTCCTTCTGATGCTGAGATTTTTTGAGGTTGTTTTGTACCACATGAAGGTGGATACTGTATATACCGAGTCGCACTATGGCGCCCAAGAGCCTGAAGGTATAAGCAACTGAATATATATTTTTGAAGATATGATTTTTTTCCTATCACATTTTTTTCTTGAAAATCATTCAATATTGAAAAAAACAAACACAGAAATATGTTTCCATATGCACGCATACGTACACACATTTTGGACAATGTATTTTAAACGTTTGTCACACCAGATTATGGAAGGTGTGTAGCAAATCTGCAGCACTGCAAGTCAAATTACTTATTGACACTTCCCTTTTGCATAGGATGGTGGCACCAAAGTTCAGCAATAACCTGGCCGTCTCTGCAGTCGGTGTGGTTCCTTGTGGCAGCAGCAGCAGCAGCAGCAGCAACAACAGCAACAACAGCAGCAGCAGCAGCACTCCAGAAGATTGGAGCAGGAGGTTGCACTCCGTCCGTCACGTGTTGAATAAATTAGATTTGCAGAGGGACGTCCACTGCTCAGCCACACACTGTTTGGTTGCAGTCAGCGTGCTGCAGCGGCAGACACACACACACACACACACACACTCTGGATACCGATAAGTTGATCTCGTCTACTGGAAGAGGGCGACGGGAAAGTTGCACCGGGCACAAGTTTGCTATTTGACTTTGGATCGTTTCGTTTGGAAGGAAAAAACTAAATCAAAGAAACGCATTGTGTGCAACGAGGTGGGAATCTCTCTCTACAACCACCGGCGGAGGATACAAGTCCTGAAATGGATGTAACTTTCACTTTGGACTTGATAAAGGAATAGTGAGTGGAATCTGGATATCCCGAAAGTCGCCTCGTCGTCTCTTCAACGCAGCAGAGCAACAGATGAATGTGAGTATCCATCACAGCTGCTAAGTAGTATAACGTAGTCCATCAGTGCACGTCGTCTGCGACAGCCTCACTTTTTCTTTTTGCTTGTTTAATGTTTTAAGACACTTTACAACCCGCTGGTCTCCTGCCGCTGCGCTCCACTTCTAGCGGAGCGATACGTCAAAGTCAAGACCTCTCTGTAGTTCTAATTATGGACAGTCCATTAACATTTCAAATACTCATTCATGTATGTTCATGCAAAGTTGATTTTAAGTACCAGCCCCATGCATCTCCTGCACGCACAAACGCGTGGTCACGTATAAAAGGCAGATCTTAAGTTGCAGCATGAAATCTTCTTCCATGTGCGTATTCCAGTTTGGTTCTGCGCAACGCGCTCTGCTTGTGCGCAGACTTTGAAGAGCTGCCAAATATTTTAACAGCATGTCAGGTCGCACTTTCTTTTAACCCCTCTGAGACATTCCTCTCGAGATTGGTCAACCTACGGAGTTCTCCCATTGTCCCCCGGGTTCTGCTGCTGCTGCTGCTGCTGCTGCTGCTGAGCCTTTGTGCCTGCCTCGTCCTCCACTGGAACACATACCAAATGATTACCCACATGTCGGCACAGTTATTGTGCAGGCAGACGTGTGTTCATTGACCGTGAATAGGTGTTCCTTTCCCTCAATTAATACATTAATTAAGTCTCCACTGGATCCCATCACTGCGCACTTTAGTTGAGTGGAATGGTTGCCATGGTGCAGCTGCGTAATGCAGCCTTTTTTTTTTTAAACTTTCGACACAAAGTAGTGCATGCTCCTCCTTTCTTTTTCTACTCCCTACCAGTCATCACTTTGAGGAGCTCAATGAGGACTCTGCTTTTAGTTGATTTTAAGTGCCACCTCTACAATTGTTAAATTAGCAAATTCCCAGTTACCTCCCAGATCCCAGGCCAGCACAATCCATACAACTAAAGCTTTTTTAAATATAATTGTCAGTGTTTTCACCCATCCACCCATCTATGCAATTATCCATCCATATGCTTATTTTGGGCCATTTTAAAGTCTTACTGACATTTGCCATGAGCATCATTCTAATGTGTGCCATTTTTAAGACTTGTGTGGGTTGAGTTATACATTACAAGGCACAGAGAAAACAAACAAACAAACCAAAAAAGCAGCGCTGATGGATAAAAACCACCACAATGTGGACCTCCACAGCTTTTATGACAATCCGAGGATTATGTCATAAACCCTTGGTGCAGTGCATGAAGTAATCCTCACTGGTCTTGCCTTTGTAGCTTGCATGTGCTGTTGATGCAGCTATAGTGTTCCAGACTCCTAAAAAAGGAATGAAAAACACAAGCCATGTTTCTCCCAGGACGGCCACACCGACACCCCCCTGAGTTTCTTGCTGCCTTGCGTTTCTGGAAGTTGCCTCGCTGCAGTCACTGCGGTTTGAACTCCTCTCCTTGCAGTGTCGTCATCAGTGAAATAATTCACGTGTACATCAACCATGGTGTTTGAGGTTGTCATGCCAGAAGGCGGTCATCTCTCGACTTTGATTTCTCATATGTAAACAGAGTCTGTCTCCTAAAATAAATAATGCTTAAAGCAGGAAACCTTCAACGTTGTAAATCCCACCTGTTTTAGACTTATTTATGTGACTGCCCACATATTGACCTTAGTTTTTGTACCGTTGCCCAAACTCTCCTTGCACCCATGCTACTGTAACTCGATGCACATGTGTTTTTAATGATGCAACCACTAGTACCCCCAACGCAATATCAAATGGTGTCATCTTCAAAGACATAGGTGTGTGTTTTTTTTTTTATCTGGAACATCTTACACAAACAGCTGAATCAACCCATGCTGCTCTTGCTGTGGGAAAGAGATCATCCTCCTTCACGGATCCCCAGAAATATTCAGTGTGTTTTCCCAATACTGTGTTTGTTATGGCCGGGACGTGCATGTATCTGAGGCCTGTGATGGCTTTTCCTGGCCTTTTTACATGCCGAGGGACTGACGTTTTAAAGACTAATGCAGGGGACAGAAATGCTGCACTTGTGATAGGCAATAGTCTGGCAAACATTCAGGGCTTTTTAGTTTGCTTTGTGCTAAGCCTGTCATCCTCATGTCCAGTCAATCTGCAGTTCTGTCTGTGGTTTCCATTATGGCTCCACTGAGCCTCAGGCAGCCTGGCATGTTCTTGAAACCTCAGAAGTTTTCTTTGAGTTAACTGGAATCATGACATGGAATTAGGAGCTCATTTTACATAGTCTGTCGCTGTAGTTGTCCCTCTTGGCCTGTTGTTGGCGAAAATGGTTTTGTTGTGTTAATTAAAGTGGTGCAGATGATGTAGTGTTTTTTGGAGTTAGGATTTTGATGAATTGGCTAGATTTTAAACCATTGTTTGGTTTGCATCCCTGTGGATCAGATATTCAGATAAGATAAGCATTGATAATTCAATATCCCCAAGATATGTCTTCTCAGATGAAATGATAAGACATGGCCAGTTTGATCTGTAGCAAAACTAATGTATTAATTAAGATGTTTATCAGGATATTTCCCCCCAATATCTACTTTTTTATATATTTCATGAGAGGTTTGGTGTCCTTGTATTGGCTCATGTAAGGTTGTAGGTTTTACCAACCAAAGGGTAGCTTTTCTTGACCCTCTAGTGAAGACAAATAACTGTTGCCATAAGAAAAAACAAATAAGCGAATGAATGTCGAACTATCATGAGAAATGAATATCTGACAAATGTTGCCAAACATGATGCAGCCCACAGTGGAAATGTAGAACTGCAGCCCTGATGTGCCCCTCAGTGACTGCTGCCAGGGTTTTGATTCCAGTAATGCTAGGAAAGGGCCCAAACTGTATTCAAACATAGGTTTCATTCTTCATGTAAATCCTAGAAACCCTGGATTTGGTTGGTTGACTTGGTTTTGAGGATTTAAAAGAAAGTGGGTCAATGTTATAGTTATTGCTAACAATGAGATATACATGTTAACACATGAATCGGTTTTAGAAAGCCTAAAATAACGATGGGTTCCCTGAAGCTCTATGTATTAATACCTTTTATATCCTGACTGCCAACTGGCCATTAACTTTCAGACACCAAGCTCTGTGATAGTGGTCCTGCTGGGATGGGTGACAGTATCTGTCATATATTTTGTGAATGTCTTTGCTTTAAAGTGCAGACATTTCTCTTTAACTTCAAACTCAACCTTTTAAAACCATATGTCCTTTTCAGCCTGATATTGTGCAATTAGCCTACCCGGCTGCGTCTGCTATATCCATTAGGCTGCTCGGCTCTGCAGAGGTCCTCCACTGTAGCTCAACCAGAAAGTGCATTATTTCAGTTGTGGCATTTGGACAAAAATGTTGGCCTTGAAAAGCTATCCTTTGCGCTTCGGCGAAGGCTTTGTAAAAGTGCATCCCCAGTGTTGTGGTAAAGTAAATCAATACTGAGATTTTAAAGTTCAAGTACTGTCAAGATTTTCAGGCTGTCATGGATGTGCTCATGTTTTGGCCAAACACAACAATCAAAAAGCATCCCAAAGTATGGCATGTAATGGTGACTTATTTCCTTTAAGGCCCTTTGATTTGCAAGTATAATCTGTTTGAACGTAATACGAATTAGGAATGAATGCAGCAAATTTATTGAGTTCATATTTATCTCTAATCGTTTAAATGATCTTGAACTAGTAACAAAGAAAATATAAAAATAGCACTGATTTCCATGTAATATTTCGTAGTAGTCCTAATGTCCAATGTGTCAACACCTCTCTTGAAGTTGAATGCAAACCAATTAATTATTCTAAAGTCAGCATCTAAAGTGTCGTGAGCTCTGAATCATGGAAGAAGGAAATTAGGCTCTGGATCTTGTGAGCTCATGGCCAACTTCCAGCAGCCCTCAATTACAATGCTGCAGAGCCAGAAAAAGGGAGAGAGGTAGACTGCATGGAGCCCTTTAACTCTGCTGTACTGCTCTGTCGCTCAAACGCACTGTCACCACTACGGCTGAGACGGATCGCCACACTGCGTCCATGCACACATGGGAGGCATTTAGTGTGGGTGCACACACACACACACACACACACACACACAGATGTTTTGTGAATGTTTCCTTGCAGGTATTAGTTAAACCACTGGGGGGAGCCTTGAAGACGATTCCTGTCTACAATCCAGTCTAATGTGCATTCTGTATATAATCCCTCAAAATGAAAGCTAGATAGACTCCTCCAGCAAGTCAAATGAGTTATAATTACACACGTTTAGACAGAACCACTGACAATTGGAAGCTGCTCTGTTCACTTAATGAAAAATACTCAATGATTTCCTATGCACCAGAGACACAGTGGTTTTGGATTATTATGCAGGTGGTGACAAATTTCCGCTTTGCTCCAAAGGGTCTCTCAGTCTCAATTACAGATCCAGCTCAGTGGTGTGGATCCATTGCCAGAGTGTGCCTATTATTACAAGGAATTCCAATATTTAAATATATTTGATGGTTGAATATTCCCCACCTTGAATTAACACATGATTCTTAAATTTGATTCTCAGGAGTATTAAAAGATAGACATGTTTGCTTGATAGGAGTTTTATTTTAAAGGGTTCTTGGATCAGTGTTTCAAAACTGCTCACTCCATGAGAGCCAAATGTGGTAGCACACATAAATATGAAATCCAGGACAAACATGAGAGTGTAGTACTATGGTGAACACACTGGGATTTCTGCATTTGTTGAATAGCCACAGCCAAATACTCCCTGTCTGAGGTAGTATGCTGCAGCCTGTGGCTTTGATGTTTGTTTAGCAAAGGAGAGCGTTCTGGTATGTAGGAGGAACAAGGTGTTGACTTATTAGGTGAATGAAGAATTATAGGAGAATGTTATGTGCAGGCTGTATTGCATGTTCTGTGGTTGGGAACGGAGCCCATAAAACATATGGTAAAGTGTTCAAAGCGTATTTTTATTTTTCTTAAACTAACTTTCTCTGTATTTTCACGCAGAAATAATACACTTTTTCTTAGTTTCTGCTGTTGTCTGGTTTTGATATTGCTCAGCTTTTCCTCTTTCTGTGTCTCCAGGTTTAAAAAGAAGGAGCCAAAATGAAGACAGCTGCCAAGGGTTTTGGGAAGTCTATAATGGACCCGTTGCACCGTGAGGGCTGGTGGAACAGAAGGATAGTGCTAATGGTGTATGTGGCCTTGGAGCTTGTAACAGTCCATTCACCTGTGGTCCTGGGGACCCTGGAGTTACAGCTAGATGAGGAACAGCCTGCAGGCACTATTGTAGGTGACATCAGTGCAGGACTTCCTCCTGGCATCACGGCATCGCTGTACTTCATCTCTGACCATGAGGGCACAGGCGTGGGTAGTGATTTGGACATAGATGAGAGCACGGGCATTATTAAAACCGCCAAGGTACTGGACAGGGAACTGAGGGATCGGTACAACTTCATTGCAGTCACCATGACGGGTGTGACCGTGGAGGTGACCATCAAGGTGAATGACATCAATGACCATGTCCCGACGTTCCCGAGAAAACGGGTCACGTTTAAAATCCCTGAGCAGACAGCCTTGGGCACCAGATTTCCTCTTGAGCCAGCTGTTGATGCTGATAAAGGCCAGTTTACAACACAGGGTTACCTTATCAAGGATGGAAATGTTGGCCAGGCATTCACCTTGGAGACCAGGAGGGGAAGCAATGAGGTTCTCTATCTGGACTTGGCGGTCAGTGCCATTCTAGACAGAGAGAAAAGATCCGCCTATACTTTATCTCTGGAGGCCTTTGATGGTGGTTCCCCCAAGAGGACTGATCAGATGATATTAGATATTACTGTACAAGACATCAATGACAACGCTCCCATTTTCAACCAGAGCCGCTACCATGCCATAATATCCGAAAACCTTCAGCCAGGAAGCAACATCCTGCAGGTGTTTGCCACAGATGCTGATGAAGGAGACAATGGGATGGTGCTGTATGAAATCAACAGGAGACAAAGTGACCCGGACCGCTACTTTGTCATTGACTCTCGCACCGGCATCATCACGCTTAACAAGCCGCTGGACTTTGAGATGAGGAGAGTCCACGAGCTGGTGGTCCAGGCCCAAGACAACGCAACCCAGCCAGAGGTGACCAATGCTTTTGTCACCATCCATGTCAGAGACTACAATGACAACCAGCCCACCATGACCATCATCTTTCTCAGTGAGGATGGATCACCCAGAGTCTCAGAAGGTGCACACCCAGGCCAGTATGTAGCCAGGATCTCAGTCACTGACCCAGACTATGGTGAATACTCCAACGTCAATGTGTCGCTAGAGGGAGGAGATGGAAAGTTTGCCTTGACCACGAAGGATAGCATCATCTATCTGATATGTGTGGACCACATTCTGGACAGGGAGGAGAGAGACACCTATGAGCTGAGGGTGATGGCAACAGACTCGGGCACGCCTCCTCTTAGGGCGGAGTCCTCCTTCGTCATCCAGGTGATTGACATCAATGACAACCCTCCTCTGTTTGACCAGCCAGTGTACCGGCAGGTGATCCCTGAAGTGGTGTTTCCAGGGAGCTTTGTGTTACAGGTGACAGCTCGAGACAAAGACCAGGGGCCCAATGGGGACATTAACTACGGCATCCTGCAAGACCGAGGGGCTTACTCCAACTGGTTCAGTATAGACTCCGTTACGGGGATTATCACCACTCTCTCCCAGCTGGATTATGAAAAGAACCCCAATCCCAGTATCACTGTGGTGGCCACAGACGGAGGGAAACCGTCCCTGTCCTCCACTGCTGTGGTAAACATTGTGCTTCAGGATATAAATGACAATGAGCCTGTTTTTGAGAGAAACTTCTACAATGTGTCCATCAAGGAGAACACCGCTCCAGGGACCTGCGTTCTCGAGGTAGGACATTTTCTTGCAGATTTATTTCATTAAAAGTTAACGAATTGATTGATTATGTAAAAACACTCCCACGCATTAATGCTGAACTTAACTTGGGGGCAATTGTGAAGAACATATGGAAATGTATTGATTAATAGGAGAAATCTGTCAGACTTTGCTGATTCCTTTCATTCCTCTATGAAGAGTTATTTTAATGGTAAAACTGTTTAAATTGGACTCCCTTAGTGAGGATTTACCTGCAGTTTCAGGCCAAGATGATCTCTACTTTGGCTGTCCTCTCCTTCACCTCCTCTAAAGGTTTCCAGGGAAACAGGCAGTGTCAGCCGAGGCACAAAGGGGTTTTTCACATATTCACAGGCAGAGACAAATTTAGGGCTTTATCCAAAGAAATAGATGTCGCTTCACACTCAAAAGGCACCTTAATCAGGCTAGTTAAGCGTGAGAAAAAAATGGCTACAGACGACAAGATGAATTAAAGTTCAGACAAATTACAGCACCCCAGTGACTGGGGTCCTGTGCCATTAAAACATATTGTTTTCTCAAGTTGTTTTTTGCGATCTTATCAAAAAGACAACTCATCAGTTCACGTTCAAGTCAGAAAGGTTATTTTTTTCTTTTTACAAGTATAGACTTTCATACAATTCTCACAAGCGTCTGCAATAGTATTTGATGGATCAAGGAGTTGGATACAGAGTGCGGTCCACACAGACGGCCTAGCAGACGGGATCTTGGCCCAGGGTTTGGCCTTGGGAGAGGGAGGGTTGAAGGAAGACACAGGCCTCACCGCGACTCCTGGCTTGAATGTAGAAATAGAAGCTCTGAGGGCTTCTTGTGGGAGGTCCCATAATTATAAATAACAGGGACCACAAGGATAAGGAGAAAGGGGAATGTACTAAAATTGATTACAGAATTTGGAAACTGATCATAAAAGCTTTACAGTTCTCCAAAACATACATTTTTTAATTATTCTTTGGTTCACTCTTTCCAAGTTCATGTATTATTAAAATATCTGGAAACCCATATTTTTAAAATGTATGTATTTAGCCTACCAGAGATGGTTAGAGTTTTGTCCTTCCTCTCTTTTCTCTCCAAAAGCCTCCCTACCTGCTCTCAGACAACTCTCCAGGTATGACATGTTGATCGGTGGCTTCACAGGGTCCAAGTATGAAGTAGTTCTTTAAAGCCACTGCTCTCTGGCCTCTCTTGGGCCTGCCTGGTTGCTGCTGACGTATGTTTGGCGGTCCATGTGAGAACAGACTGCTCTTACACAGGGTGCCAGCTCTACATCCAAGCATCTCAGCAAGACATCTGAAAACTGCCTTTTTTCTCTGCAGATGAAATTCCCAATGTCCCCTTTCGCCATTCATAATTCTGTCCAAACAACCATTACAATATGGGTATTGTGATCATCAATTCAAACGTTTGAAGTGTCTTCCCCCCCCCCCCCCCCTCCGCAGGTCACCAGCACAGCAGTCCACGGTTATTCTAATATAGTCTGGCTCCACAGTGCTGTGTCTGTGATATTTTGTAATTTTCTGCTAAACATAATTTGGTTTATGTATGACTTTAACATTAGTTGGGGTGGTGGGGGCGATAACTAAAAATAAGGACTTAAGCCTATTAACAGCAATCAGTCTTGTAATTCAACGTGCAAGATCTACTGCAAAAGAAAATGGGTCATCTTTGAGAGAGAGAATCAAATACAACATGAAAAGCAAAACGTTACAAACCATGAGCTGCGTTGAGGAATGTGTTTCATGGGCCATTAATAATTATTAGATGGTGTCCAAGTCACATAAAACTTACTACATATCCAATGCCATAAAGGAACCACAATACCAAAATAGCTTGCTATACTCTTTGCATTCAGCTATTTGATCCATTTCACCCAAGATGTACTGTCACGTTGTAACACAAATGTGTGAAGTCTTCTCAGAATAATAAGAAAGGGAAAAACATTACTTCAAGGTCTTTAATTAGGTCATTGAGCATAGATGTGTTTGATTCCTAACAGGGAGTAATACACATGGGGATAATAAGGCACATCAGCCAGCCTTAATATCAGCAAATTCAGTAAAGTAAAGTCTGGTTCTGTTGGCGTTGAGAGTTATTGGCCATTCACTCTCCTATGTTGTATTTCACTTCAGAAGAATTGAAGCTTTGCAGTTGGCAGAATTATTAGCATTGGGGGATAATTTGCACCTCATATCATTGTGGTTTTTGGTTGGTTTGGAGTGTGTCTCTGCTAAGAATTGTCCCTCTGTCTGTTTCGGGGGTTGTTCTGGCTCCAACAGAAAGGCGAGAGGGTGTCTCCAGGCAGCGGAGGGGGAAATGAGCCCTGACAAGCGCTGGCATGAGTGGCGGAGGTGACATGAGCAGGGGGGCTGCCTTGTCTGTCTGTTGGTCTGTCCCTCTCCGAATACTTATCTGATCTCACTTCATTTCTCATTAGCTGGGTGTGAAGACAGGCCAGACCTAATTTTTAAACCGGCCTCCCCCATGTTCATAACAGAATGGGTCGCTTGTCATCGCTGCTGCCCCCTTGGCAATATGAGACGAACAGTGAGTGCTGTAAGCGAAGGGGCAAACATTTTGCCATTTTTCATTCTTTCTTGAAGCTGTAAAAACAAACTTTGGTATATATCAGTTCCTTTGCCGCCCAAATTGTTTCCCGTCTCAGTGATGTGTTGGCAAATTTTTGACTAAACACATCACTTCCCTTGAAACAACATTGGTGATATTGTGTTGGGCTGTTGTGCTTTGGCTAAGATTTGCAGCTTGTGCGTGCTACAATGCTAAGCCTGCAATGTTTTTTTGTTCAGACAACTACAGATGCTGAGTGCCACTCAAACACTTTGATTTTTTCAGTGATTTCTTGAAAGGCAGGCTAGTTGAAAGAGATGCCACAGTGAAGTGACACAGAATCACTTCTCATTCCTGCCAGCTCACAGCAACCAGTCTATGGGGAAAAGGGAACGCTTATAATTGCCCTGGAGGAGACATCATGAATGATTGAAAGAATGTATTTCTTTCATTTCATTCAATGTATTTATTTGTTTTTGTACTGCACAGACCGACTACTCCTGACACTAATTCCAATACTTTTAATTACCTGATGACAAAAAAATGTGTTTACAAGCTTTATGATTTGAAGGGATTTCAGTAATTAAACTGCAAGTTGCAAAGATTGAGCACATTTCCAAGCAGTGCTTGGAAATCCAATTTTAATTTCACCTTCATGCAAGTTCTGAAAGACTGCAATGATTTGGTGGCTGACCGCAACACCTGCCTTCAAGTACTCATGTAAAGCCTTTCCAGAGTATCAAAATGAGACCAACTATGGTGATGAGTGGAATTGCCAGTTTTAGGCTGGTATTTTTGTATACAAGCCATGTCATCAATCCTAACCAGACGTTTCTCAGGGGAGGATTTGTGTGAAACTAAATGTTCACTTGTCTGTTTTGATACCAGACTGGTCTGTCTCCCTATGCGATTGGTTTAGTTTGAGCCAAGCTGACTCTGCTTGTGGTATCCGCTCTCTCTTTTTCCTCCTTCTAACTACCAAGTGTCGCTGTGGCTCTGCGGTATAACAGTATTTTCAGGGAATGGTAAAATTGCAGGAAACTGGATGTGCTACTTAATGTGTTCGCAAATGTAATACTTCCTTGAACACTTACTCCTGGGCCTAGCGGGGGCACTGAAGCGAACATAAACACCGATGTACATCTGGGTAGAGTGTGGGTGTCCAGGTCAAAGTTGCTGTGCTTTAGACAGCCGAGTGCATTTTATTGTGCTCAGATGTCCATCAGCAAACAGTAACCGGTTTCCTTTTCATTGTTATGCAAATAGCTTGTGTTTTAGATAGATAACATATTATATAATATATGTTACATGTACAGCTGGGATTGGCTCCAGCCCCCCCGTGACCCTAAATACAGGATAAGCGGTAGAAAATGGATGGATGGATGTTACATGTTTTTATCTGCTCAAGCATGTCACTGAGTGGTAAACAAGCAGTGTCCGTAAAGGGTCAGTGCAGACTGTGATGTCGCCACACCAAGTGAGAGAGATAGAAGTCTGCTGGAGGGGTTTTGTGCCCACATCTGGCCAGGAAGGAAGATGGACTTGTATGGCTTTCTCCAAAGTCAAGAAATTGTATCAGTAACTGTCTGTCTGCTGCGGGTGGGGCAGACCCCTCATCACTACCTGGAAGTTACTATGAAATGGTGTGTAGTGTAGTGAAAGGAGAGACAGAAAGAAAACAGTGGAGAGTCTCCAGAGGGACAGTCGGCCTCTGGCAGCTGGGACAAAGCTCCGACTCAGCAGCTGGATCCAGCTGTTGATACCTCCTCTGTCTCTGAGGGGTGGGATCTCTTTCACTCTTCCTGTCTCTTTGTCCATGTTTGTCTCTCTTTACTCTTTCCCCTTGTCCGTCTAGACTTCTTATCTCTTTCGACTTCCTTTTCCCACACTGCTGTGTCCCCTCGGTGATCCAATTACACCGCCTTACTTCCCCTGGTTTTCCCTCCGGATTGGTGACATGTGGACCGGAGCAGGTGAGAGCAGAACATCTGCCTGCTTGGAGACGGTCAGGCCTCCCTGGAGTGACGCGAACACACTGCCTTGTGGGTCCCAGTCAGACCAGGCCCGGGCTTATCCAATTTGATGATGCAGGAAAGTACTGGGTGTAAATTACCAACAGAGTGAAGTCAGGCTGCAGGTGTGTGTGCCTAAGTCACGTTGTCACAGTATTGGATTCAGGCTCAAGAGGAGCACGTTTACCCGACTTACTCGTAAACAGAGACAATTATTCACTTTGCCTCCCTCCGCCTTTGAGACGACTGAATGGGAAAGGGGATATAGACCAAGAGGCTCGCTGTGATGAGGTCTGCCAGGCCTTCTGTTCACACAGCCAGTGGTCCGCCTGCACATGTGCGAGGCAGTTGGCCCTTCGAAACAAGCTGGGCATCAGGAAGCATCATCTGCTCATGATATTCATTCTGTTCCAAAGCAAATTTGTGCTAAATCATCCATCCAGTCTCCTGCTGTGCATCAGAAGCCACCAGACTGGAAAGTAGAGGCAGAGTGACAGTTTGCCAGGTAACAAAAATCCGTAACCACGAAGTGAGGTCCCAAGCAAACGGCAACAAATCATTTTTTCAGTGTAATGATCACATAAAGGTATTGTTATGGTACGTAGTCACCAGCATGTTGTATTACATTCATGACAAAACTGCCTCTTCCTAGAAAAGCATGCACTATATATATACACTGCCCTAAATTATCTTAACCACTGAGCAAATTGTCTCCATATCCAGAACTTGACTGTTACAAAGAATGCATCGCTTTAGTCTGCCAGCAACCTCAGCCCCTCTTTTGCTCCAGTCTTGCTGCTGCACTGACTGCCTGCTGAAATAACGATTGAGAAGAATGTTACTGAGCCCAACATGCTCATGGAAAGAGTGCAGCATTCAGTTACAGGCAGTGTGGTCAGATCATCCTTTATCAGCCCTTGTTTAGATGAATTTTGGTTTACGACCAGGTCTGATCAGAGCTGTAAAGGTGGCTGAGCATTGGGATTAGTCAATACCTCAGCCCCCCGTGTGAGAAGTAGGTGATTGTATAGGGGGTGGTGTTTCAGGAAAGAGGCAGTGAAACGGGGGGGGGGGGATACAAACGAGGCCAGAGGAAAGGATCCAAAGCCAAGGCTTTCTCTCTGTGTGGTCAGGAAAATGTGGGATCGACATCGACACTTTTAGAGCACGATGTCTTGCAGTTGCTTGTGAAGGGTAATGATGCTTTGAAAGTTCTCAGCTCCTGTGTGGACGAAATTAGTGCTTAGATCTTTGTTTTGGACATGTCGAGGAACGTTATTCAAAAATGCAAATTTTAGCCGGCAATCTATTCAGCCATATTTCTTGACAAATGAAGATGGGCCTGTCTTGAAAAGTAAACTTGAAAGTTAAGTATTCATATCTTGTTATTAGTAGTGATATTTCAATATTGTACTTATTCAAACCATACCTTTCCCTAATAGTGCTGAAGTTAATTTATTAATTAGGTGATCAACACAAAATGTATCAATGTCAATTGTGTTTGCATGCAGCAAAATGTATTTTCTGGTGCTCATATCTGGCTCTGTTCTTGTGAGTATGTTTTTTTTTTTTTTTTTTTTCAATCTTTGCATGACGATGGTTAGCAAAAGGGAGCAAGCGACAAACCACACGGGGAAGGAGGTTTGTGGGATGAGATGCTCCACTTTTACATTGTGGTTACCCAACGTTGTCTGTCTTGGCTTCAGACAGAGAGGCACCCAAGCCTGCTCCAGCCAGACTCCCAGTCTGTGTGTGCTGATGCTCCATGGTGGTCCACCCTCACACTGCTGGTTGCATATCTTGAAGCCTTCACCACATCTAGCAGGAACTCCCCTCTTGTTATAAGGGAGGACATCTGTTATGCCTTATCTATTCTAAGGTAATGCATTCACCCAGCAGATTAGATGTAATAAGGAGACAACTGTTGAGTTTAACACTGACTTCCTCTGAGCACTAGGAGGTGATTTAAAGAGTGAGCAGGGTAACTAATTCCCACAGGGTTGTGTACCTCATCAATAAGGCTAATTTGGTCCGGTGCTGCAGAGTTTATGTTGAGAGTGGCGGGCTGCTTCTTTTAACCAGGACAATTCTTTGTTTAGGACAATTCTTTGTTTAGATCCTTGTGTATAGCCGGGTGTTGTGAGGAGCCCTGAGGCGGCGTGGGGAGCAGTGGGACTCTCTGTTGTAATTAGGCAGAGCTGGTTTGCAGGAGTGCAGGATGCAAGATGTGTGATGTGGTATCAGAAGAGGCAAACAGAAAGCCAGGGTCTGGAGTGTATGTATATGCGTGCCTTGGTGCAGACGGGGTTTTAGGGCGGAAGTTATTCTCTAATCAGTGCCTTGAGGAGGTTACTCCCAGATTGCTTCACAAACGTGTCTCGTGAGATCCCAAGAATCAAGACAGGAGATTTGGAGCGGGGAAGTTTATGAAGCACACATGATGTTGGAAGTCCATGGACAAAAAATGATGCACATCAGTGCACTGCACCATCTTTCCATTCCAACATAGGTTGAAGGCTGGACATACAGCCAATCTGATCCAATTGGTGCAGAACCTTGGAATGTGAAGGGAAGAGTATACTGACCTTACATTTGTGTTTTTACTGGGAGTGGCCTGCACACTGTACAGATACTCTCTTTGAGGCTGATCACTAAATATGTCGTAGTTCAGTGCCCAGCAAAAGTAAGTATTGTCTGCATGGGCCTCAGCGTCAACTAACCACCCAAAATCGATGCAGACAAGGAGTCAGTGCAGTAGCTGGAATAATGGAGAAACAAGTTGTTGATGCTTTCAACAAGCCAATTTATCACCACCAGCGTCCAGACATCTGGTTTCAGAAGCTGTCTACAGTCAAACCTGGCTGTGTCTTTATAGAGGATCCCTGGAAATGATGCATAGTATTCTATCAGATCCCTGATGGAACTACAAAAGCAAAAATCTGTCATGTGCTACAGAATACTGTATCATCTCCTCTGGATTCATCTATCTTTTACAACCAAGTAACCTTTTGAATCAGCTGTTTTCACAGTGCTGCTCCACAGAAAACCTGCAGAGGTTTGTTTTTTCTTTTTGGCATGGTTTTGGAGTGGCCTGAGCACGACCTTTCAATCATGTGGTGGGCAGCGATGCTCGCATGTAATCTCACTGAAGGTTTGTGGGGGTGTGTGCAGATGTGAATGATCTGGGTTTGCAGATCTGTACACATCTTTGATTGATGTGGAGAGAAATGAGTCACCTGCTCCCAGTTTTTACTATCAACAACTTCTTGCTTACAGGACCTGATTATCCCAGGAAGTGGATATGGTGATTAATGCTGCAATTCTCCTTTTGTATGTGAAGTCACGACATGCTGGAATAACACTAGTTCATTCAAAGATCTGCCTTGGATTTGGTAATTTGCTTTTTAACGCTTTAGTCATTCAGGAAAAGAATGGCTGCTTGATTGTTTTGTTCCCTTCCTGTGTCCCATTCATCACTTTCAACTACCCCCACAGTCTTCTCCTGCTGGTCACTGAGAAGCTTTTGCTCAAGGGCACCTATGTCTAGGGGAGAGAATTATTCAACTCAGATTTCCCTTTCTTTTTCCCTGTTCCTCTGTACTGTCACAAATGGGCCTGTCTGTCTCCTATCTTAAGGATTATAGTCTCCTGATAGATAAGCCAATACTGTTTCATCATCAGTCATCAAGAATAACAAAATTGTTCAAATAAATACTGTGTTCAAGCCATTGAGTGATGGTTAAAAGCTGATTTTGACAACATCTGAAAAGCCTTCTGTGCTAAATCCAACCGATGTGTGCAGAGTGTTAGATGAGACAGTCAGAGATGTACATTTCATACGTACTGTTGCATGGTACATAACACCTGTATGCAGAAATATTCATTATGGTTGGTCATGATTAAATGTAAAAGCTGATACTTAATGATTCTATTGCATTGCTCAAATCAAATGTCATTCATCAAATATCATTCATCAGTGTACCTGAAATAAATGAAAATTGCTGACAGGACTTTAAACATCCCAACTCTACCCATATGTAGGCACAAAGCATCTCATTTATGTGTAATTTGAGTCTTCAAGCTTAGTTTGAGAAGTTAAATGCACTGCCACAATACTTTAGCAGTCACATTTTTAGTGAACAATAATGTATATCATGACCATGCAGAGAGAAATTAGAAAATAACAAGTCTACATTTCTGGCTTTCAACCTCAGCCAGTTTCAGTCAGCGCTCTTCCCCTGTCACCGTTCCTGTCATCGCTGCTACTGCACCATTCTTTATTTATGCGGCTTCCCTTCCATGTTTTTTTTTTGTTTTGTTCCTCTAGCATACTAATTCTACACTCTAATTGGCCTAGAGGTACCTTTTGCTATTTGTATTCTCTTATTACCTCCTGAATACTCTCTGAACTATCACCCCCCTCAATATGAAATGAACTGCACAGAAGTCCTCTGCACATATAATTCTTTTTCGCAAGGGGAAACTGTGTGTATCCTTTAAGAAACCACATTTCAGAGGGTAGAGTCGGTGGAAGTTTTCTGCAGTATCTTTCTATTCTGCTTGTGTATTTCTGAAAGTATTTGAATGTATTTTGTTTGGGAGACCCCTCCGAGGTTCTCTCCCTCCTGCCGTTCTGTAAATGACTTGTAAACAGCCTGTTTAAGTGTGAAGTCACCCTATGCCCTGTTGCTTCCGCTCTTTATTCATCACACTAGGACACATACACACAGAAGAATGGTGAATGTTTTGCTAAAGCGCAGGGGGAAGGGCATCACTGCTGTTATGGGACTGAGCCAAGCTCTGACACACTGCAGAAAGTTAGCAGGAGAGTTGCACCCGATAAATAATTTAGGGAAAACACACTCTTTTAGTCACACCAGTTTAAGATGTAGTTTGATATTGATTGTCCATGATTTAATGCTCTAAACTAAATAACTTATGGAATGTTCAAATGGGACTATTTAGGCCTGTCTCTCCATAGCTGACCTGCAGATATTTATTATGCATAAAGTTTGAGTGTTGAGATTCTAAAATTGGAAGGATGAAGGAAGAAAATCAGCCATGAAGATGCAGGATGAAAAACAGCACAACAGGATAGTACTCTGACCTGCACTCTTTTGAAGGGACTAAATCAAGGAAAGGTAATTTGATTGTGACAAATGGGGAATGCAGAGGGAGGAAGATTGCGAAAGAAAGCAGATGCTGAGGGGGGAATGGTGATTTACCTCATGCAGGGTGAGAGCGAAAGTGGCGTGGAGATGAACCAAAAGTGCTGGTTTGTTACCATGGCAATATTGAGAAACGAGGTAGACGTAACAAGAAACCCAATCTATGTCATGGGCAAATCATCATCTTGAGTGCCTGTTTTTCCCATTACTTTAATGGTGGAGCCTTTTCTTGCAGTCCCTACATTGAAAGTAAGGAGGTTAACACATGAATCCATGGAAACTCAGCTACTTTGCAGCTTCTGGACGGTTTCTTTCAAGGTACTGGTCTGTTAAGAGTTAAGCTGTCCTTTTTCCAGAGTTCATCACTGTTTTTTGTTGGACTGTCCTGCTGTCTCGGCTATCGCACAGCATTATCAACACATTCTAGAGGTCTGGGGAACATGTAGCAGTGTCTTAGGATGTTTGTTTGGAGATAGAAACATCATGATCTCTTGGCTAGAGAAGGTACATTTATCCTGGTGTATAAACACAAGAGTATAAACCGAGCTATCAGATGAATCCATATTGTGTATCAACTGAGGTTTTCATTTGGAGGGGGAATCAGGGGGGGTAGCAGAGGACTGGATATGTTTATTCAACATGTTCGCCCTCTTCAATCCCCCACCCTCGCATGTCAGTGGCTGGGCCTCTGCATCTGTCATGGAGGACAGACATGGGGGGGGAGTTCACAAGGCCTTCTCTCTTACAAAATCGAGTTGTGCTCAGACGTATTTGTCCATGCTTTCTGTCTCGCTGCATGGACTTCCCTTCTTCCTGTCCCAACCCTGACCCACCTTTCCTGGGTTCTAATAACTGATCAGGGGCATCCTCATGCAGTGCCAGCTTGATTAGATTAACTTTGCCGTTCTTTTTCCACGTTGGGAGAGAAAAGCTATCAGCCTAAAAAACACTTCCCTTCAGAAACAGACCCACACCTAATGGAGCTGCCGCGTTTAACGTTCGGCCTTTATCTCCCACAGTTGCAGCGATGTGAAGAAACTAACACAAATGTGTTATTTCAGACCGGACAAAGCCTATGTAGGCCCTATGGACAACAGTGAAAGCACTCAAGGAGAGTTATCATATCTGAGCAAAAAGGTTATGTTTGCCTGGAATCTACATTTTAGTGAAATAGTTAAAACGTTAAAGTATGTCTGGTTAATGTAATAGAGTTGCATAAAAGAGGAGTTTTTCTTTCTGACTGGTGGAAGGAGCATAGTTTCACACTACTTTTCAAACTTAAATCCTGGTGTTGGGTCTGGTTACTGACGGGAAATCTTTACTGCATGACAGGAAGTGATAAACTGAAACCTACTAGGGAAAATAACATTTTTGTCAATCCTAAAAGCACAACGCCGCAGGTTTCGTGTATACTGCAACCTGCCAACCACCTCAGACTGCACCCTTTTCCCACTTTGAATTTTAGTTATAAAGACATAATTGATATTTTTAGGACATTTTGACAGAGCAACGTGCAAATTACCTAGCAGCTTAAAGATGTATCCCCTCTTGAAGCAGAAGCAACGACATATCTTTAAATGCATGGCACATTATTTAGTTGACTGTAAATCTAAAATTGTGTTTCGTAAGAGGATGAGAGAGATGAGCTGTGCAGCAGTTTGCGTGCTAGTGTGTTCCTTTCCCAGTCTGGGAAGGTGGAACAAAGCTGCAGGATTTGGCCCGTGTTTGTGCAGTAGGAGAAGGTTACATCAAGAAGAGGCCAAAGCACACAAGCTGAAAAGATTTTTGGCCTGGATGCAGTATGGATGCTTCAATCACAGCAGATCCATACCAAGAAACTGGTGGGATCTGAAAGCGATCCATGACTTAATTGACCTAAATCTTCAGAGAGTGTTCTTATGATTTAGTAGAAATCTGCCTGCTGATGGTATTATATGACAGGACAAATACTTAAAGATGGAAGCTTACTCAAGGATATTAGGTTGCATTGATGCAAGACAGCCTACGCACTTCAAAAGTACGTTGTGAGACGTGTGTGGGTGTTGCCATGTCTCCTAGTGGTCAGTAGAGGCTAAAGGCTAACTAAGTGCCAATGAGACGGCGACATTTTCATTCATCCAATCCAACAACTCACTCAACTCTAGTGGCTGCTTTGGGGGATTTGAGCCTATATGGGGGACTCCTGCAGGATTTTGCACAGTTTGCATCCTCCTTTGGCTTTGGGCTGAGCCTGAAGGGAAATGAAGAATGATCTCCTTTAGGTCACAGGCCATCATTATGGGAATAAGTGTATGAGGAAAGAAGTACTTACAAAACTGTCCCAGTGATATTTTGTGTAGCAGTTGTGAGAGCTGCAGAGTTGGCATTTCAACTTCCAGGTCGCTGTAGACCATTTTAACCACTTAGGTCATTTGTTATTTTCTAGAGAGCCTCCTGTCATCTGTAGGAGCAGCACTACCATTTACAGCACTCACACTTTGTTGTAATCACCATTTCTAAAATACTCTGTGATTTATTATAAACCATGTTGAAGTGGGTCAGTCTTTTCTTCTTTCTTTTTAAAGTGAATGAGTAAATGTCTCATAAACCTGACCTTCACAATATGTTTTAACGTTTTCCCTTCCTAACTAAAGCATGCACTGACTATTTTGGTGACCATTTTTAATAATTGATTTTTGTATATATTTTCTTCCATTACAACAGACAGCTAGTGGTTTCTATTGATTACAGTACAATATGAAAATCAACAAGAAACATGTTTTTGTTATTATAATGTACTCAAGTTTACATAATTCTTTGTTAATGTCACACTACTGTTGTAATGAGTTTAAATGCAGATAGATTTAAAAAAAAATGATTATTGTAGAAGCAGATTTCCAGCATTACTACTGCGTTGCTGGATTATAACATAACTCAAGCGAGTCTAATTGATTTTAAACTTTATATTACTGAATATAGAAATGAATGAAAACCAGTTGATTTGCAGAAAAATGTGGTGTCAAGTACATGTCACTTTGTAGTGAATGGGCCGAAACCTCCAAAATGTTTCAGTTTTCAAAGAAGTATTCTCTTTTGTTAAAAAGTCCACTTGTCCCACGCATAGCCTTCTCCTCTCCTGCTTTTTTAGTCATGTACATTTTGTTTTTCTTTCATGTGCTCTACTAACTGGTAAACTTTTTCGATATGACCTCTCCTTTGCTGGTGCAGCGCTTCGTGTTTTGCCTTATGTGAAGTTCATTAGTGGCTTACAGTATTTAATAAGCCCCATTAATTTGATCCCAGTGGTACTCACTCCTATGCTGAAAAGAGTGAGCGTAGGGTTTGGTGTGGTCTCCCCAAGGCTTGGGTGGTATGCTGAAAGGGATTAATAGTGTGACGTCAGAGCTCTCTGACTGGAAAGAGTGGCATGATGGGTTCACATAGCTGTGTTCACGCTGGACACTATAGTTTCCAATCCCTGCTTAAGCCTGGGAATCTTCAGATGTGGGCACTGAAGGACGCTAGTGGAAATGAACACCGTGGCAGCGCTGTGCTCTGTGGATGAGAGGGAGGAAATTGCTTGCTCATACAGCACCAACCTAATTCAGGGTTTTCAAATCCTTTCCAGGCTCACCAGAGAAGACTTTATTATACAACTCCTTACCTTTTTGTTTTCCATTTCTGAGCTCATTAGATATAGAAAAACAAAGAACGAAGGGGAAAAAGTGTTTTTCTAAAGCCGCGTGTCAGACTAGATTGATGTATCAACCATTTACCCATATTCATGCTATTCTGTAAAGTAAATTATTCAAATGAATTCAACTCAGCTAGGGCAGCTCATAGAATACTTTGTGTGAACTCCTTTTTCGAGATACAGAGCTCGTTTAGCTATGGTTGTTAGCAGAGTGATGGGTGATGCTGAGAGGGAAGCAGATTGGTTTGAAATAAATCAAATAATTCCTTTATCTCTTGCCAAGGACCTTCTGACTCTGCCTTTGCCTTTTTATTACTGAAGTAATGAAGAAATAGAAATACATCCAGACCTATCCTCATGTTTGGGACCTTGATAACTGTGGTCATGCCCCCATTTTTCACCCCCATATTTCTTAAAAAACCTACTATAGTTACTGTTTGTTCCAATGTACAGTTCCGGTAACCTGTCCTAATTAAGGTTCTATTTCCAAGTACATCAGTATCCTTGTTGTATTGTTTCTTCTTTTAACCTAGAGTGCTAATGTGAAGCGAGGGTCTCTTTAGAAGACCAGTCTAGACCCCTTTCACTCTGTGAGCTTGCTGTTGCCAGGCTGTTAGAAAATGCTGGAGGAGTTGCCACAATGTGCTTGTATAGAATGGCTTATGGCACAAACACGGCACTGTCTGTGTCTGTAGGGGCTGTTGATGTGGGACAGCTGCTTTATGATGGTAAACTACCTTCCTGAAAGCTCAGGACCCCCTGCTAACTCGCCAGCATAACCACATTGTACGTGAATTGACTCAACACGTTGGATTAGCTGGTTAAATACAGTGATCCTTTCCTTCAAATGTACAACCCTGACATTTAGGGCATTTGGACACCAACAAAGACTGTTCAATCTTTCTCAGGGCTTTCTTTCCTTGTTTAATCTTGGCCCTGAGGAAAAGGATCGCAACCTGCATGTCAATTTCCATTGCAACTCTATGGAAGAGGTTACACGTTGAGATTAAATCTCCTAAATTTGAAGGAGACAAACATGAGAAACAGGACAGTTTTTTGGTTTACAATGGCGCTGTTGTAGATACAGATAAATAGCTTTTGTGCATGAGGGTTGAAGCACTTTGAATATATACACTGCATGGATACTGCCAAACCAGTGACAGGGAGCTCCTGCCATCTTGGCAAGTGTCTGCGTAAAATAAATACAGCAAGAAAGAAATGGGGAGGGGGCTATTGGGATCCAAACCAGAAACCGAGCTGTGTAGGTTTTTTTTTTTTTTTTTTTCCTCTGTCATGCATTCAGGCTGAAACACATCCCAACACCATGGAAGAAGAGGAGAGCACTGAGGAGATAGACAGAGAAGGCAAATGTGGGGAGTTGACAAGAAAAGAGCAAGAGAGGTCTGAATAGGGGAGAAGGAAAAAAAGCAAGCAAGAAAATGGAATAAAAATAGGCTCATGATGGAGCTGGTGTCTCGATGAGGCAGCCCACTAACCTCAGAGGCGCCACACTCCCTGGCTTATCCCAGCCCAGTGAAAAGGAGGGGCCACACCACAGATCTTTCTGACTGCCAAGGCTCCAGCGCCAGGCCGACTCTCTCTCTTTCTGTCTGGTCGTGGAGGGGCCAACATTTAAGACTTTGAAACGCAACAAAGTGCTGCTCCCCTCTATGGATGACAGGGCAGCCCCCCTCGCTTAGGAGCGATGAACTGACTCCCAGCCAGGTGTCGCATCAGACCTGCAGGGTTTTTTTTTTCCTGTGCGTGTGTGACTGCGAGGAGGTTCTGTTGGTTATGCAAAGTTACCGACTCAGTGTGGGAGCTGGTTGTTACTGAGTCAGAAGCCTGACATTCAAACGGCCCTGGCAATATGACTGCTGCAGTGTCGGCCTCATCAATCACAGCGGGTTCGGGGCAGACGGTGCAGACATGAACAGGTTCATCCCCACTTCCTTTCAACCAGTGCTTTCCATTAGGGTGGCTTATGGAAGTAATAGTGTAGTAGACCATTTTAAAAAGTAACTGATTCACCTGCCAACTAAATTATATCAAAAAGTCTAATCATCATCCAGAGTTCTGATCAGTATGATTTGCACTTAACGTCATCTTTGAACAGATTATCAGGTGTCTGAGAGAGCAAGGGATCGCTCAGGTGTAAACTATGTCTGCGGTCGATTAGTCGTATGTCGTTTCCCTTTTACTTGACCTCTAAGCACAACTGAGTCGGCTCTGTGAGGAAGTCTTCTGTCATCTGGGACATATTGACAGACATAGAAGGGAAGAGAACTAGACAGCTCAACTTGTTCACTCATCTGGAGGATATTCAGAGGAAAAATATTTTCATAAGTGTTTGAAATGTTACATATTAAGCAGATTAAGGGGACTGTACACACATATTTTTTCCCTCAATTGGGAAAAAAGAACATCTGGATTGCGTTAGTTGTGTCTTCATAAAGATATATTCTGCGTCTTTGCATTTGTCACTTAACAGTCAAAGAAGTTTATGTAAAATATGAACAAAAAGAAGGGGAATCTTATTGTTTCTTTCCCCCCCTCGTAAGGCAGGAACATACAGTATAATTAGATTGCCGGGATTTGAAAGCTGTATTTTTCAAAGCCACAGAGGTTTGAAATTTTCTGAATGGTTATATCAGGAATTTGTAGGTTGAGTCTTTCTTTTGTTACCGAAGGAGTGCAAGATTACAGGCTGATTTCAACGTGATTAAATCTCCTGCTCACTTCCTTTCACTACAGAACAAAAATGTGGATGTGGAAGCACTGAAACAAAGCAGTATCATAACAGAATATTATTCTGTTATGAGTGTCACACATCGATGAGGCTGTTCACATGTAAAAACATGTGGAAGATGCCAGCTGTGCCATGTTCTTCATCCTTTTCTCCAGGGTGTTTGGGAGGGTGCGCTTCTTTGGTGCCTGCCGTTACTAAGCAACCAAAACCTGTGCGCTACGATGACAATGCTGATGAAGTTACAGTAATTTAGCAGTAAGCCTCACAAACTAAACTCAAACTTTATTAAAAGTCAAAGAGAACTAGATTCCCTTCACTGTAAATCCCTCACAGCAGCTTTACTGCTCTGACCATTCAGCCGGATGTTGTGACGTCCTCCGATGGAATGGGTGTGCAAGTAAAACAGTCCCAGATCGTAAAGCTCTTGGTTGCCCTGCTCTAAAATGGACAACTTCTCCATATATTTATCATAGCCTCATATTTTCGGTAAAGAAAGAAACAATTTCTGCATCTGTTGGTTGTTACTCGTCAAATGACTTGTGGTGTGTGTGCTGCAGCGCTCCAAAAGTTGAACTATTTTTATATCGGGGTGCAGCACAGAAATGTTTGCACACCGCATCGCTTTTGATCACGCTTCCACGTGTCTTCATTGACAACAATGAGTTGGAGGGCAAACATATGCAGCATGTTAATGGCCCCTTAGTCTGTCAACACAAAAATACTTTTGGTGAATGTTTTTTATTTCAATGTTTGTTATTGATATTGTATTTATTTCCAATATACTCCACAAGAATACATTTCTACCACAGGTGACCCTAGAGTTAATACCCACAAGTGAAGTTGTGTAAAATGCTTTTTCATTCAGCTATAAACCCAATAACCCACAAAAATGAAAAGCTTATACTTCATTTTTCAATTGTCTTTTAAAATGGTTAACCTCAAAATACCTTCAATACCACAAAATATGATGCTTTAGGCGGACTAAACTTTTATCCAATAGTCATAGTGTTTTTTTATTCAAAATCCTTATTACATGACCATTTGGAGCAAATTAAATTTAAATTCTGACCATGTCATACTGGTGTTCTTCATTTAGTGTAGTCCATGATAATAATCCAGTGAGAGTGTAGAGTTATAGTTATATTCAAAACCGCCCTGTTTGCACCCTGAGACCTTTTCATCTGGTAGCAATCTCTCTGCGAGCCAGCCACCAAAAGCCCAATCCATCAGCCACTGTCATGCGCTGCAATGAAATGTGAAAGGCAGTGTAAACCCAGAGAGGTATAATGTTCTTTTAAAATGGAAAATACCCGTTTAAA
Source organism: Chelidonichthys spinosus (assembly GCA_029853015.1). NCBI lineage: Eukaryota > Metazoa > Chordata > Actinopteri > Perciformes > Triglidae > Chelidonichthys > Chelidonichthys spinosus. The sequence continues at coordinate 5,032,101 of CM056828.1, read as the reverse complement.
CTTCATTTGTGCATAATTGCTTTTTGGAAGAACAGGAAAATAAGGAAATCAATTCAAAGTGCCCCATATTTATTTCAAGACGAACACCGAGTGTTAAATAAAACAGTCTCTTTTTAACTGCTTATTACTCTGACGATAACAGTGGGGTTATGGTTAAATGTGCTGATTTCATTCATACACAACATTTTAATTGGTCCCTCTCTCTGTCACCCAAGTGTGTTTGGGTTTGATGTCGAAAATAAGCATCAGGGTTCAACTCTGATGCCAACAGAAAAATAAATAGGTGGTGTGTGTGCATGCACTGTAAGTGTATGCTGCAAGATTATACACCAAATGTATTCATTTAAAAGACTAGACCATACTTCCTTTTTTCTGAATCCCTTCCTAAGTCATCACATAGTGTAGCCATATTTACCTACGCCAGCTAAGTGATTCCATGCTTTTCAATTCAAACTGTCTTAAGTCGGCGGACAGATGATAGCAGCACAACAGGTCAGAGAAGGACAGGACAGCCTTCAGCTATCTTCCACACATCAAACGGATCATTTCCGCTCAACTTGAAGGACTAAGTCCCGGGATAAACCGTAATATTAACTGTCTGTCTAAACAGATGAAAAGCAGTCAGAGCATGCAACCTCCTCACTCCTGCCCCGAGCGTCGGGCACGCGGTCAAAGCTGCTCTGCATCCCCTCGCGAAGGTCAACGCAGCACTGCATCATGGGATTATGGGGATGCGCCCTCACTAGACGGAAAGAAGGAAATGAGAGGTGTCTAAATAAAGCCAGTTAAAATGAGTCTGATGAAAAGTGAACTAGCATCTTGCACCATTCACTTGTGTGAGATGATGAGATGATGATCCTCACCGATAATACAGTGAGAGAGAGGGAAGGAGAGAGAGATGAAAGCAACAAAGAGGGAGTGAGAGATACAATCTTGCAAAAGTCACAGCTGTTGGAAGTTGGAAACACAAGCTGACTCACAGTTTTTTTTTTTTTCAACGCTGTTTAATGTCTCCTGTGGAGGAATGAGGGCTGCAGGGTTAGCTTCCCCTTGTACAGAGCCGTGATAAGAAACTACACTGAAGCAATGCAAACTAATTTACAGGTTTCTGTATGCTGATCAGTGTTTTCCCTCATTCTACTGCGTCATTATATTATATTTCAGATAACATTGTTGGATTCAGCAAACTAAAGGAAAGTTTCAGACTGTTGACCTTCAGCTGCACACGGTCCTGATCATGAAATGAACGGGTGGATGGATTTTTATCTTCACGATGTCTCAGAGCTTGAAAACTTTCAGTTTACAATTACATATATTGTCAAGAAGCACTCAGGGTTTTCTTAGATGCTGTCTGTGCTATGTTTTTAGTTGTTGCGTTGTACCAATGCAGATAAACCTGAAGTACATACAGCTAGATGTCCTCTTCCTGCCTGTCGAGGAGAACAGTAATCCCTGGGAGGGTTCATTGAGACTGCTGCATCAAATCTTAAACCCTGATTATGCTTCCGCGTAGTGATCACCCAACGGCCACGCAGTTGCTTGGAGACCGTGATGGTTCTGCGTTGGGTTTATGTGTCGAAATGCAATTCAACGCCACGCCGGTAGAGGGCGCTATGTTTTTTGTAAAGACTGACCGACCGACCGAGACTCTTGACGTATATCGTGGTTAGCCTCGTTATAGCGTATTTGTTTACTTCCATCACTTCCATCATCCACAATTTTTCTGAACTTGGTGTTTTATTTTTTTGTGCAAAAGCGACAAGGTGCAAACAATAAAACAAGGTGCAAACAATAAAACAAGGTGCAAACAATAAAACAAGGTGCAATCAATAAAAATAGCCTTTTAAGTTTAAATGGCGGTGTTTATGAGTGGAAACCGGATAGCGGTCTCCAGCGGATGTAGTTAGCGGACCAATCACAGCCAATGCGGCTGCGTTGGTGTTGCCTCGCCTCGACGCGCGTCTAGGATTTTTGGGAGGTTCACGTCAGGCCCTTGCGTTGTGTCGACGCGGAAGCATAACTTGGGCTTTATTGTTTCAAAGAAATGTCACAGTAAAAACCAAAAGGTTTATCTGATCAGTATTATATTCTTTATTTATTTATCTTTACATTTTGGGGGCAGAATGGCCTTTAGGGGAATTTCTGTGCCTTGTATAAGTTTCACCAGAAATGCCTGTGTTTGCACAAAAAACTTTAAAAAGGTTAAGAAGCACATTATGCTGATGGAATTGATTGACCTTTTTGGCCCTTTTTGTTTTCTCATTTACATAACTGTCAGTGGGTTTTCTGGGTGAAGTGAGGCCCAGCAAGTAGCCGGCAGTAAGCAGCTGCTTCTCATCTCTTTCTACGAGCGCGTGTGTTATGGCTCCGCTCTGATTGGGTATCGCATAACCTCCATGTATCTCCTGAGCCCTGTGAGACTGGGCTATAGGAACTGACTGTGTCATTAATAAAGCGGTATCTGCATTTTAAAGAATAGCTCATGGCAGAATGCATTTGAAATGCATATCTTATTAGTTATTTATTGTTTTGTTGAGTGAACTAAACACTGCATAACTGAGAATGCAATTGGGCATGAAGAAATGCGAGGTGTTTTCCCTAAAAGTAGTCATAAGATTGTTGAATAGTGCAATAATAATGCAATAAAGTGCTGGACATTTATTTTTTCTTATTGTACAGGTCAGAAAAGACGTCCAGGAAATTCTAATTGAAGTCAAGAGTTCAACTAAAGCTCAAAAATGAACTCATCTGTTGTATAAGCTATACCATTATTGAACAGCAACTGCCATTCAATATGACATCTCCATTTCGCAATTCCATCTTGCTGCAAGCGTTTCTCCCCTTCCCTCTTGTCAGGGGTCACTAGCTCAGATATAAACCTGGTCGCTTGCCAGGCTCAGGTTTATATCTGTTTCTCTGTTTTGTAAGCTGGCCCTCGACATGGCTCCTCCACTTCCCTCGTCCTGCACGACGGTCCTTCGGTTGTTTGTGAAATGGAAGTAGCGCCGGACTCCTCTGGGATGTAACGGAGAAGGGAAGGTCTGGAGCCCCCTCACCTCTGTGTTCCTGCAGAGTCCCCAGTGGCTCAATGAACAGTGGGCTTGCTTTCCTTGTCTTTAGACTGTGTGTGTGTTTGTCTGAGAGAGAGAACGGTCTTTACGGTTGCGTGTTGAGGGTGGGCCCTTTTGCTTTTTTACATTAGAAGTAGATGTCACATTGAGTTAGCCCAGCAGTCTGCTGAGAAGTGGCTAGACTGGAGAACAATATTTTTCCAAGATTGCCCTGGAGTGCCAGTAGCACAACGAGGGGATGCTGCCGTCTATACCAATGCACATTCCTCTTGTTGCTCTGCATAATACTTTCTTGCTCCATCTTTTGACTGTATTCTTGCAACAAATTAAATGATGCATACTTTACAGTTCATAATCATGCATTGCCATTGCCAGCCTATCAATCTCACGTTACCCCTTTAACACAGTGAGCTTCAGTAAGGTTTGCATAGTTATCCTTATCTGCCGGATGCACCAGGCAGAGATACATTCTGACTGAAGGGGAGTGAGTTTACTGTGGGCGGGATATAATATATCTCCAGCACACAATTGCTGTGGCATCACGTGTAATTGATTTCAGTTGTGCTTCGTGCAGTTTCTCATATTACACCCCACTTGAGTTTCCCTCCCTGTCCCGAAGCTCAATTACCTTTCAGGCTTGTTTGAACTCATCCCATAGAAGCAGATTTTCTTTTCTGGAAAAAATTAAGAATCCATTTATAACAATAAACTAAACATTTTCTTGGAAAAGACAACAGGCGATGCTTCACTAGAGGGAAATTAGGCTGTGTAATTTGTTCTCAACAAAAGATCACAGACGTTCCGCATTCCTTGCCAAAGGACTGAATCTATAGCATGTGAAACTAAATAATGTGTGTGTGTTTTTTTTTTAATAGCTGGCATGAACGAGGACTTGTTTGGTTATTGAGGTGAAGTCCACCCAATCCCACACTACCAATGCTGTGAAATCCAATAGTTCCCATGGTTGATTTTTCTCCTTTTAGCAGGAAAGAGAAGGTGTTGTAGGCAATCATGTACACCTCCAGTGGTCCACTGATATGTATTGGCTAGGTGGTTTCACTGGGCAGCTGTCTCAGTCCAGGATTGCACAATGTCCAGGTGGGAGTATCCGTGACCACGCCGAGGAGAGAGCGGCACACTTGGGTTGCCAGCTTTAGCATGAATTCCATCAACACCCGCATGTCGTCTGTCAGCTGCACTAATCTGAAGCCGACAGTTGTAAAAATAGGGCTGTTGGTAGATGGTAGATCTGCCCTCATTGATGTGGTCTGAAGGAGCCCCCCTGGCTTAATCCTGCAGTTGTTCCCATGATTGAAAACAAATGCATCATTCATTACTGCTGTCATCAAAAGTAACATTTCACATGAATTGATCTATAGATACCATGTTTCCAGTGTTACTGGAGCTACTTATGAGGATTCATGTCTAGCGGTGGCAAAATATGCATTAAGGCATAATTCAAATATAATTCAAGGGGCAAAAAATAGTAGAATATTAATCAGACACACTTTTTCCACTGGTCAGGGGATGGCCAACAGTAGGCTCAACAACACTGCAGGACCTGAAACACGAGTGAATCAAAGACATTCACACTTCTCAAAGCTGTGCTCAGTCAAATTAGTTTTCACCACACAAAAATACAAAACTGAAAGGATCTTTCCCCAAGTCTTCCACCTCTGCTGCGCTCTCCTGTTCAACTTTGTATTTTCATCTGGGTCTGGTGTGATCTGTTATATCCATTAGCCCACGGAGGCCTGTGGTTCTTTGTCCGAAGGGATATGTTAAACTGTTAGTATGTATGGCCTATTGGCACATAACACCAAGCAGAGAATTGAAGCATGCACTTCAAAAGAGAACCCGCTAAAATGCTGACAGACGACGGGAATAGTCCGTAAGCCAATGACCATGGAGACTATCTGTCTCAGCTTTGACGTTCAAAACAAAAGGTTTATTTAGTACTTGCAGATTAATGCCAGAGACTTTCTCCACGTATGTAGTGGTCTTTTATGAGCAAATACTGAGGAAATTACTGAAGCATTTGCATTTAGATGTGAAAAGTAAGAAAATGCGGATCAAGGAGGGACCTGGATTTCTCAGTGCTCTTAGCTTTGTGCTTAAATACGGGGAAAAGTCGATCAACTATATCAACATGTTTTAGACATTGGTTGTGAATTTTCAACTGGATGACAATTGCAGAACCTTCTACAGATCAAAGTTGCTTTAAAATAGAGCATTTGTTGTGAGCAGAAGTAGTCACTGTGCTAAAAGAGAGGATGGCAAACAACTTGACTGAACCAAAGGATGCATTGATGTCCAGATGACTACAACAGAAATGGAAAGAGGTCAAGATGCTTTAATAAAAGAGATTTTACTTTTGAAAGATGTCCTTTTCCAACATAATTCACAGTATTTGTGAATCCGGTGAGTCATAACGCCTGCTATCAACATAGTGCTTTTTTCAGATAAAACCCAAATCTGTGAAAGGAGGTATTAGTTCTTTCATCTTTTGTCCCGAGTTACTGCTGTGGAGCATTAAATACAATCTTGACATACTGCAGTGAATTTAGGCGACAGTTGAGCCTTGGCTTTGTTGGTTCTGTTTGGGTGGTTTGTTATTTCCGTTGCCTCCTCTGCTCGTTCCAGATCCCCATCTTCTGTCCCCGCTCTGTTTGGCAGTGCATATTGTTGTGTCGCTTGTGGTGTCAAGCAGCAGGTCCACCAAAGTCATCCAGAAGCCGGGCCTGGAACCGTGAGAAAAGACTGCTGTGTGATTGGATTAGCTTTTGAGCGCCACGTTGCTTAATTAATGAAAATGACCTTGGGGCAGAGAGTGAAGCCATTGTCTGCGCAGTGACAAAGTCCCTGCCCGTCAACAATATCCCTAACAGGATTTCACAAAGTATGCCAGGCGTTCTTAATTTGTTGGCTGAGACCACGACAGAAGGGCCCTGGCAGTTGATGTTGTCCTTCCTCCACTTTGCAATGGTGACATTTTGAAAATAACTTCAGGATCTTGACATTGGAACTTAGTCTAAGCAGTAGCGGAGCCTTTCCATTCATCCTCTTTTAACTCTACAGTGTTAATGCTGTCCAGTTTTTAATCTTCATTTCCATTTTTTCCAACCAGCAACTCACACCTGCTGATTATGGCACGGTTCAGTGCATTCATTGCACATGTGAACAGTAGCTATGGTTCACTTGATGATGTGCTAGCCCCTCCCTCTCTCCATCCTCCTTTCATTCCTCCTCTTTAACTTTCTATTGAAGAGGGATGTAAATGTGGGTTGGTATTATGAGGGTGACGACCCTGCGGGGTCTTCTGAGAGGTTCAGCAGAACCAATGTGACCAGATTAGTTTGCATTCCTCAGTGGTGAATGGCTCTCTCTGGAAACTATTACCTGAATTACCTCAAATCAAAGACTTCTTCCTATTATCTCAGCAGGATCAGTCAAAGCTGACCCGGTCTGTGACTGCCAAGTAAGATGTAAGAATAACAATACTGCATACCTGTTCCCTAGACAACCAAACGGTGTTTTTGTTGAATAAGTCGACCATTAAAAAAACCTTACACATCCTGAAACCTTTTCACACTAGCAGCCATATTTTTTGTCAAATAAAGTATTTTTGTAATTAACCTTATGTAATACACAACACATACACACACATGTAGACTGTTAACTTCCACACCTGTCAGTCTTTTGCCACAGCCTCATGTGTCAATCAGTGCTACTACTGACAGTGGCTAAATATTCACAATGATTCTTCACTCATCATGTAATGAAGATGTGTCAGACAGGGATGGGCTTTAAGTCTGAAGCAGGTAGAAGACAGGCCAAGTAGACCATCTAACAAAGGCAGTATAACTACATGAAAGGTAGTCAAGTCTGAGTGTCGTTTCAATGACTGTATTCTGAACTAAACTCTGGGATCCTTGACTGTGCAAACAGCTACAATCTGAAAGAATTCAGAACGGGATCTTGAACTTTACTACCACTGTGGTTCATAAATATAAAACCTACATGAGTGACACGTGATAAGATAATACTCTCTCACTCACTGTGGTCGAGACTCTTAACAGGCCTGCTAATACGTACACATATTAGATTTTAAGTTCTTTTTGATGTTTTTAAATCTCATCTGAAATTTGGTAAAGCATGAAAGCTGCCTCTTTCTTCTCACTACTTTTCTACCAAGGCCTTTTGTTATTCTTCTCCCCATGCAAGCATTCGTGGTTTCAAATTTCCCCTTGGCTTACAAAGATCTGGAAATCTCTGAGACTGACTGCATCTGGAACACTGACTTCACATGTGCCGATGTAAAGGTTTTGGTTTGGACAGTTCTTCACAGCTTGATTTACGTTTTGTATATTGAATACATTATTTTATTATTTGTTCTTTATGAAGAAGAGGAGAAAACAAAGTAACAGCAAAGCCTTTGCAGCATTCGATGAGCTTTACAACTTAAACGATGGCAAAAGGAAACGTAATAAATGAATTAGATCCCCCTCCTGAATTAATTTTGGCTGTTATGTGGGGTTTTGACAGCCTTTGTTTTAGACTGGTGTTGAGTCCAAAGCTACTTATAGTTGGGCCTCTCTCTTTCAGGGGAGCTACACAACAGCTCAAAGACAAATGATCTGCTTGCCCCCACTACAACCGGGATTCCTGGGCAGCTTGCCCATACAACTGAATGTCAAATTGTATGAGTATAAGAACATTTCACACACGTATCTGACTTTAAAATAAGTCGGCGTTAAACAAGAATAGTCTTAACTTCCCCTTTGATTAGATTGGCGGCCAACGCTGTTCCCTCTCTGGTCTCCCTCCGGTGGGCTTGTGTGATAGGAAAGGTCCTAATCCCCTCGAGTAAAGGGGTCCGTTGTGGGGGAAACTCTTATGGGAACATATGGTCACAAAGTGTGTGGTTCCTGGGTCATGCCTGGTGGTTTTTCACAAGATCACCAGAGCACAGCAATCTTTTCTTGTATTTATCATCATTTGCATGAAGTGTTATGACTAATTGGGAAATTATCTTGTAATTGTGTATGATTCTCAAGAGGCGTGCTTTTATTTGGGGTGGTAGAAGTTGAAGTCCAATTGTCTAATAACAGTTGGTGTCTTTCTTGTAACCATATGCTGAACTCAACTTTAGCTCTGCCTAAACCTTTTTTTTTTTTTTGGCTTTCTAGACAAGTTGTGAAAAATAGTTTTTTTACTGCAGGAACTCTAAAGTCTGTGTCCAACACTATCAAGATGGGAGTAGTGATAGGCTTTATTCCCCTGGTGGTCATTTTTAACTCACACCACACTTGGGGTAGGAAGAGCACGTACAGCACAGCAATGACCTGCTGTTTAAAATGTACATCATAAACATGTCAGTTAGAGGAAAAGCATTTATCTTCTCCCAGATTCCCACCAGAAAATGTATTGGAGACCAACGGGTCCTGAACCGGGAGGGATTTTGTGTCGTAGCTGGTTATGTACATGACACCCCAACCTGTAGCTCCCTTTAGCTACCGAGTGTTAGCTTCCCTGCCTGTAGTCTGAACAGCTGTGGTAGTTGGGGGATCACACAGAGACGCATTGATATAGAAGTGTTTGCTTTAAAAACAACTCTGACCCAGGTGTGAAATAGATGAGTGTGACTCTGTGTCTTGGTGAAAGTATTTTAATGAGCCGAAGACATTTTAACTGTTAAATACACTCCAGGAAAACACAACGTGCATTGTTAGAGAGGAGGACATTGCTGGTGGAAATGGAAAGACAACAAGCATTTGCATGTAAGGTTTTTTTAGTGACACACATGTTCAGACCCGTAGGTCTACCCACAGTTCTTATGTGTCCAAGTGATATACTTTATATATGAATCTGAGATATATAGGAAAATGTGAATTAAGTCACTTATTCAGTGAGTTCAGACAGCAAATAGAGATGATACATCTCCAAGTGTGAATGTCAATTTGAAATTCAGACGAGGTTAACTGAAAGCAGGGAAAATAACAAAGCCAACACAAAGTCCTGATTTCCTGTCGCTGGAGCCACATGTATAAAAGTAACTGGATATTTGGACAGGATTAAATCACAGATATGTTCTGCAATGACTATGTTATCCTCCTTCTTCCCTTTATGAAAATAATCACATCTAACCAGAGCTTAAGACAACATGCTATGCATTTAGAAGATCAAAGTGCATATGAAACCATTTCTTCTCATTGATGTGTCAAAGTCACTCAAAGATAAACAATTGTCACTGCTAATGTGCCTAACTCACTGAATTCTAAATAGAGCAAACCTAAATATTGCCGTTGAACGTAAACTCTATCTATCTGGGATTACGGACATGATCCTCTTGAGCCTGTCTGATTTACAAGACCCTTAAATAAATACATGTACCTACTGTGTGTCACATACCCAGCAGAGACCATTCTGTACTGTTTGTACGGTCTGAAACACACTACGTGCAGAAGTCACGTTTCAAGGCTGCCTCGGGGTCAGCCCACCTGTTTGAACATCAAATATTAGCTAAAAAAAATATAGAATATCGCCACGGCAAGGCAGCTTTAGTGTGTTTCATTACAGAGAAACTCAATGTGCTTTACATTTAAGAAAAAATTAACAGAAGAAAGAGGCATAAAAATAAAATAAACATTAGTATTTAATAGCAAAGACGACCCAGTCCTTAGTTATGCAAGCAAGATATTTCTTCCTCTATTTGCCTTGCTTAATCCAAAGTAAACATCATTTTGGGTTTTTCTGTCATAGACTTTAATCAAAAATTCATGAAAGGCACCATCACAGCAGTTTTGTGCGTTTACTGGAGTTAAAGGTCGGCTGTCACTTAATGAATGATTACATCATGCATAGGAGGATGGCTTGAGTTCATTTCCACATCAGTGAGCTCAGTAATGTGTTCACAGATATAACCGATATGATAATAGAAAGCATTTTATATTTGAGCTAAAGTAAGTGCTGGGATGGTCGCTTTGCACAAAAGCAAGTTCAGCATCTTCTTTAAGACATGTCCGGTACCTCCCATCTCTGATATTACATCTACAGAGGCAGGAGTGATAACAGGCCACACACTCTGTGTGCTCATTCAGCACATTTCCTCACTGCCCCGTGTTCATTGCTAATATTCTCATTAGGACCAATGGAACGACTGCCTAACATGTTTTCACAGCCGGTGTGTGACATCATCACATTTCAAGCGCACCTCATAAACACATAGTGCTCTGCTGAGGTCGGGTCTGGGAAAGCTTATAGCCACCCCTCCACCCGCCAAGTCATTGTCTCTGGAGTGACAGTGATCTAAGAGACCATGAATGATGAAAGCAGCCGAAAAAAAGTATGGAGATGATAAAATATTGTTTAGAACGTGGTTTAAATAGCTCTGCAGTATCTGTTTTTTGTTAACTTCAGCGTGAATTACTAATCAGGTGTGAGGTGTTCATACCAGGTACCAGACTGCACTGTTGGAGAAATTGGATTCATTCTGCCATTAAAGATTTTCTGGAATGTCTACAAATAATCCTGCTTTTATTCAAAAAACGGCCCCCCTCCCTCACCTGAAACGGCTGTTAAATATCAAACAAAGAAAAGCTTACAAAAAAAGTTGGTCTCTGGTCAGCTAAAAGGTCTTAAGTCGATTCATAATAATAAGGCCGAATACTTGTCTGAAGTGTGTTTTCCAACAGTATCGTCCATTGAAACCTCTAACCAAAGGCCACACATCATGCAGAACAAAAAATGAAATACTTCGACACTGATCTCTGGAGTGAGTGTTTGGCAAAGATATAAATGGTTCCCCATGAAACTGCTTAATGGGGCTAAAAGAAAAGGCAGTAATCATCATCCACATGCACTTAAACAGCTTATTGGCAGGGTGGATTATTATGTGCACATGGGGCAAACGGATGCTAATATCACTTCTCATTAATTATTGATCACTGAATGAAGCCTTTGCTCAGTGAGATTGATATTTTTGGGTCATCGTTTCCACTTTCTCACTTCAAAATCAGCATTAGATCTGAAAACCATAGAAATGAAAAGCTGCTGGTGCTGCGGGTTTTCAATCGTGAATAGACAGATCGGAGATTCACGCTTAATCTAAATATTTTATTACTGTGAATTTCCTTAGAAGAAGATGATCTTACAGTAAACGAAGAAAATATTACTTTTTTATCATGCTGGGCAAACTCTCCATACTATCAGTCTTTTAAACCCTTTGTGTCAAATGCAGATTAGGACAATAATATGTCTCAGAGGAGAGGAAACAAAGTTATCTTTCTTACTTGCACAACATAAGATCACCCGGTCCAACTTTGGCCAGGCACCTGGTATTCTCAGTTTTACTAGCTCCCCTCTCTGAGCCTTTGCCCTCTGAAATTAGATGTAATCCCTTTGAGGAGTGGTTGATCTGCTTATCGTTTTGCTACACACAGAGCCAGTTTCTCCCCCAAAGAATCTACCATGTGACATCTGAATCTTTAACCTATCAAATGAGCTTAAGTTATACTGGTGAAGCAAAGTTCGAGAGATCCCATGACTTGCTAATAATCCACAGTCCCCGTTTCCCATTGGCTTTTTGGATTACAATATGTTTCATTTGTACCATTTTTCTTTTATGCTATTAACACTAAAACAGCTCACATAGCCTTGGGTTTCTTTATGAAAGCCACTATAATCCCTCATTAGCCCCCATTCAGACGTTTATTGTAATGTTAGCAAGCCTTGTATGTGGTCCTGCTGGATTAGCAGCATTTCACAGTTGATCATTTCCAATGAATCTGCAATACATGGATACCTCTTTTGTAGCTCTTTGCAATGACCGGTGTGTTCTCCCCTATGTCTCTGCCATCATGCTGATCTATGAAACCCAGGGCCCCTCACAGCAGCCGCAGTTAAAGACGCTTTTGTTAGATACGGCAACTGTTTGAAGGGAATAGACTCTGGTGTGTTGATGTAATCTGTTAAAGGGAAGGAAAACATTGTATAGTTGTTACTGAATGAGCGCTGGAAGGCCCCAGCCTCAGAGGAAACTGGGAACAGGGGGTTGGAGGATTAGAGTGTTTTTTCTCAGACTTTGGTGTTACTTTCCCCCACTTTTTCCTCACAGTGTTTCCTTTCTTTGTAAAAGGGACCTACATTTGGCCTCATCATAGACACATTTGCACATTCAGACAACTATGACTGGTGCATAAGTTACTCTTGTATCCTTTTTTTAAGATAGAAGGGAGTATTTTACAATGGAAGATCTCAGATCAGTTTGCAGTCTCTGTTTTTAAGAACCAAATCAATAGAACAGAAAAGAGGACATCGAGATTCACTTAAATTTTCAGAAGGGAACCTCAGACTGAAACTATAAGCGTGTGGTCACATAATGGTTATGTATTATCTTGAGCGTTGTTGGTGTTCTTTAATGTGGCTTTATTTTCCAGTCCCAGTGGTTCCAATAAAGAGTAGACATCAGCAGTTTTTTTTGCCACAATAGAGTTCAAACCATAATTTCGCGACCCTGCCGTGTGAGCAGGATGCTTATATCAGTCTTGAGGTCCACAGTTTGAGAGAAGTAGAGGTTTTCCATGCCACAACCCAAATTTGATGATTTCCCAAGACCAGGAAGTGCAATAATGGATGGCACCAACACTGATGCTTTAATATGTCAGACAATACTGTGTGATCCATCTCAGGGATTATCTGCAGTGTTTTCCTGAAGACAGTTGTGTCATAATCAGCATCATAGGGGTGCCATGTGCTACGTCTGTCTCTCCTATTGTGATGCTCAACTGGGTCATGTTTATCTTTTCATCAAAACCACATCTGCTCTTTGAGAGCATTGGTTGGCCCTGCTCACTTCTAATTGTCAATGCATCACTCAAAGCTGCAAACGGAGAAATAATAAGCCTCCTTTAAAAAAAAAAGCTAGCAAAGCATTTAATGACCCTCTACTTTTGTGTCACACATGGATAAACATCTCTCTCATTTTCTTTTCATCACAAGCAAAATCTCTCTCTGCTGTTTATTTCCATTTGGTTGTTTATTTAGCTAACCTTTCTAGCACTTCATCCTTTGTCTGGCTGGCCGTGAGTAGCTCCGCCACTCACACCAGGATCACCCACTCTCCATTAAACCATGTGACCCCAGGGCAGCCTCACTGTGTTCGTCTTGGCTCTTCTCCCATTTCAGAAACAGACCAGAAACGTAAGACATGGCTGCATGTGTCGTTTCGGACAGCTTATCCTCCCTGCAGGACTTGAATTACTAAGTAGCCCCCATTATCGGCCATTAAACAGCCTACTCTCCCTACTCTTTGATCTGGTCAAGGTCTGCGTCCTTCCTGTCTATCTGCTCTACTGTTTCTCTGACCTCTCCTTCATGCCTGTACTGGAATATCACTGCAACTGCTGTAATCTCCAAATGAGGATACACCTCGGCTTCTGCACCAACATCAGACTTATGACAGTTTTATGTCAGGAATAGGCTCTTCAGAAGTACAAAGCAGCCTTTTACACGCTCGGGCCATTTTTCATGTAACAGGTGCTGAGAGAATCTGTTGAAATCTTTGCCTCTAATATAAAGACCATATGATGATTAATCTGCAGTCAGTTTAAAAGCAAGAGCACATACCTGTAAGGAGGAGCACATTTAATCATAGTTAGCCCCTTGGTGTGCTACAGTAGACATGAAGAACAGAAAGGGCAAGAATGACCTGCTACAGAAAATGTTTTCAAGCTGTAAAAATACAACTTATCAAAAGTCTATCTATGGACAGTCTTTACCTATGAAGGTTATTTTAAATATGAGCAAAATATCATGTTGCTTCATTAAATTGCAGCAAGCTAGTGCTCCATCTTACCTCTTAATTTGGTATCATTTCACCTAAAAAATAAATCACAGCATATAATCACAGTACAAGTAGGTTGGGGTGGAAAAGGAAAAAAACATGAAACATCCTAAAATACATTTACATTCTTGTTGTTTTGCTGCTGTTCAAAACCACCTCCTGTAGTTCACAACTGATCTTTAGTCTTCCGTCCTACTTTTCTGTGGTTCACTGATTGCACCATAACAACATGGCCATCTTACTCTTTCTCCAGTTGAATAGCCAAGGAAGAGAAATGGTGACCTTTGACTGTTGTTGTGTCTTTTAGGTCGGCGCTGTCCTTACACTCTGTGACACATTCCCCTCCTTACGATAAATCTTTCCTCAGGAATCAAGCTTTGATTTATTTCTGCCATTGTCACAGGGGGTCTAGAGTCACAGAGGTTAGCGTCCAGGGTCTACCAGCAGGATATGATACATTAACCCATTCAGTTCCTGTGTAATGTCCTCTAACACTCCTTTGATGGGCTAATTTGTTACCATTATGGGCACGGTTGAAAGACTAATGTGTACGACTATGAATAATTTGTTCAACCGAACAATTGTATTTGCAAGAGACAAGAACGTATTGAGAATAATGAGTTTCCCTGCAAACATAACACCACGACAGTCTGAGTCTCATATAATTGGGTTATTTTATACAAATAGTAAGACACACATCAGTGAAGCGTGAAATATACTTTTTGAATTTGAATTGAATGAATAAATCCAATATTTTGTCCATGTTGTGAGTGAAAACACACTTTTAAACTTTGCATCTGGCATATACTATAATACTATAGTAGTATAGTATCTATACTATACCTTACTACTTCTATGCTATACTATACTACTTTACTATATGATACTACTATAATATCCTACTAATAAACGTGAGGTTTCACCATTTGCATGTACAATGTCATCCATTCATTCATATGAAAGTAGCCGTTTTCAAACTCTCTGACTGAAGAATTAAAGTTGCATCAGCATTATAGGAGTTGAGAAAGAATCCGGTGTTCTCCTGTGGATCAAATGAGAGAGGAGAAAAAGAGATGACATAAGCAGGAATGTTTTGTTTTTTTAATTCTTTTTACTTCCAGGAGGTTCCTCCGATGATGAGAGATTTTTCTGAGTATTCAGATATAACTGATGATGGTGAATCTGTGCTAGCTTCTGATTATCTGTTTAAAAAAAAGGATTTGAAATTGACCATGGCACCATGACGTATGTTATGCTGGATCACTGCCCTACCGTGACAAAACTAACTAAAGTTCATATTGGACTTGTTGAATGTGTCTGTAGATAAGGAGATGATAGATGATGACCCTTTCCCCTCTCCTATGTGTGTATGATGTATTCAATTATAATGCTGTTTCTCCACTGTGTTCCTGAGGTCAGTTTAGCCCAGTCCAGTTTGTTCTAGCATTTTCACCACTCCGAAAACAAGTAGCCACAAATTGAGACCGAATTAAACACAGGACAGCTGGAAATGGGGTTTCACCATCGTCAATGAAGCATTGACTCCAACATCTAAATGACAGAGTGTGAATGCTGTACAATTGTAGCGCAACATATTAAAGCATTAGAAATGTTGTCTTTTTGCTTGACTTGCTTGTTTAATAAGTGGGTTACTGCTTGTGGCTTATTTGAAGATCATTTCCTGGTCTGCGATGCCCTGTAATATCATACCTCAGAACATCAGAGCAGTCTTTAATTACAAAGTCAGATTAACATTTACTTGGCTCATGGAAAAACACAAAAGACTCGAGGGAGAAGTTAGGTGCCAATTTATCTGTGATTTACAATACCCTTCCTTTCCCTGTGCCATAATTCACTTGTCTGCCTCTACATTATGGTTATTGATGAAGGCAGAAGAACTTCATATGCCTCCTTGACACAAGCGGTGGGTCGCTGGCTACTAGATGAAAGGCGGAATTGATGGTTTCCAGGCCGAAGGTCGCGGAGGGCAGCTGGACGTTTGGCTGACCCACGACCGAGGACCTCATGTTAGCCAGAACTTTCTGCTAGATTGGATTAGATTAGGTCTGCTTCGTACCCCCTTCTGTGTAAATCTCACACACAGATGCATGAACTCTCACAAACATGGTCAAGCTGCAATTTTGACGTTTTTCTTTAGGTATCATACATGTTGTATACAACATGTGCAACAACCAACAGTGCAAAGACAGCTTGCCAACTAGTTAAGCAAATTTCTGAACACAAAAAAACATTAATCACTTAATAACTGTATCAAGACAAGAAGAAATGGGAAAACAAGACAAAACTTTAG
The DNA here is from genome assembly GCA_029853015.1 of Chelidonichthys spinosus. Lineage (NCBI taxonomy): Eukaryota > Metazoa > Chordata > Actinopteri > Perciformes > Triglidae > Chelidonichthys > Chelidonichthys spinosus. Next base: position 5,015,876 of record CM056828.1, on the reverse strand, counting down.
GAGAAATTAGTAATGTACAGTCACTCAAATCATGTTAGAAGAGTTTCACTGTAGGTGCTTTGCACAGTGTGATTTTATAACTATTCATTTATTGTCTTTAGTCTCACAGAGACATTAGCATATCCCAGCATGCATTGCTGAGAGGGCAAGAGAACACTCAGGACAGTTCTCATTTGTCTCACGGCATGTCACACTGAACTGATTAAGGTATTGGCTCTGACAAGCAGACAATCACTTAAGGATTTCCCTTTATAGTATCATTCAGTTTAATTTTCACTCCATCAGAGCGGTGGCTATCTCATATCTCTTCCCTTATTTTCAGTAAAAATCAGATAAAGCCTTTATCAGAGTATACATGGGCATAATAATTGGCCAAAACTAATGTTAGGTATGCCCTCCACATGCATTCATATGTACTATCTACTGTTCTTATCACAGCATGTGTATGTGTAGGAAGCTGTGGGTAAAGCTTTGATTCTAGTCTTGTGATATAAGACTTCTACCACCACCAACTTTGTGGTAGAATCAAAAACTCCTGGTGAGTCAGGATAGTCTGTTTTCTCAGATTGTTTAATATGGGGCAGAAAGACATAAAAAAAAAAACTAAAAATTGCAACTCTTAGAGCTAAATATAGATACAAACATACATTGAAACTTCTGATTTGCTATTACGGATGGAAACGGGAAGGGAAAGCTTGTAGAATTTCACCACTGAGCCTCTTTCCACCAAATACACACAGAAGGCATTCTCTTGCACAGCTGGTCAAGCAATTAATACTGGAGCATATGTCCAGACACTTGATGTTAACAACCCCATCCAATGTAAGTCTCATTGTTTGGCAAAAAGCAGGAAATGTAATCACTGAACAGACTCAGGCTTGTGAATAAGAGCTCTTGCATAGTGTGTGTGAGGTAAATGTGAGGTGTGTATGAATATAACATGGGGATCATCGGGGCAAAGTCAGTTTCTGTTGAACCCAAACAGGTTTTTAATCTTTCAAATAGATGAAATATGTTTGATCCAGATTTGCGTGTGTTCCTCTGAGAAGCTTGCGTGAGTGTAATCTATCGGGGAACATGTTTACTGTGGAAGTCCTTTTTGCTTTAAGAAACAACCGGAGTGCTCACTGACTACCTTATGTATACTCAGAAGGGATTGTTTGCAATGAATCACATGAAGGAGGGGACTGGACATGTATACAAGATAAAATATAATTACTCCATCACCTAAATATTTTGCTGAAAGCTAAATAAATATCCTTGTGAGGAAATGAAACCTGCCTATAGCTCTGCTTTCAAAAGAATTTGTGTAAAAAAAATTTAAAAAAAGAAAGAAAAACTGCCCATGAATCGGAGCAAACATCTTAGATGGTAAACATACAAATATCGCATAGTAACCAGACAATGTGAAATAGGAAACGGGGTCTAGAATAACCGAAAGGCTTTCAGTTTAGGAGCTGACGTAGTTTTACATGTGCAAATACGGAAAATCTCATCATCACATTTTGTTTGAAAAGAAGATGAAAGGTGTAACGATGACAGCGCGCCAGTATCTCTATCCATCTACAAGTGAAGAACAGCTGTTGTTTGTTGTTGGCGCGGAGCTGTTAGGAAAGTTACTGCGTGTGTGTGTGTGTGTGTGTGTGTGTGTCTCACTATGCCTTGGTGAAACAAAGGAAAAAGATCCAAACAGACACTCAGCTCTGCTGACTGCCTCCATTGCCAGAATGTGTTAGTGTCCAGCCCACGTCTCAACCAGGGGGGACTCCCTTCAGGACCGGGTTTACAGTTGAACAGACTTTACTGGAGAAACCGCGAGCATGCCAGAACCCTGGGCAGTCTTCATTTGTTTGCGATGTTTATCAATCAGTGACAGGGTGTGTTTACGTGTATGGTTCCAGTAGGCCTTCATGACCCCGTTGCCCTGACTCACCCCCCCCACCCACCATCTCCCCTCTTCCTTGCCTCGAGAGCGACGTTAGAGAGCGAGTCGGTTCAGTTTTCTTCTTCAGGATAACATTATTAAGAGTATGGCGCAGGAAAGTTGTGGCTGTTGCAGGTGGACTGTTATCACCTTTCCAGTCAGTAGGCTAACCGTAAAATGCTGGAAGATTGAAATGGATGATGGAATACAGTGATCCCATCACTAAGTTAGAAAACATGCAATATCCAGAAAGCTTAGAATATGCTCAGTGTTAGTAACATGAGACTTTTTTATTGGATTTGGACTTCAGCACAGTCTAGTGAAATAATAAAAATAGTCTGGGTTGGTATGTCATGTATTTTAATAAAGCAACTGAACAAAAATCAAAAATAAGTAAATACATAGCCTTCATTTGACTGGAGAAACATGATCAATCCTTCAGCTGGGTTACAATGAAGCTTTGAGTCGAGGAGACCGGATGATAGGTTGACTGATTTCCACACCGAGTGAACATTAAATGAAAGGCTGGTGCCACATGGCAGTAACATTATGGTCCAGCTAAGCCACATCAGAGCAGGAAAGTCTGTCAACTTCATCATTATTTTGCCACTGCTTGGGGTGAGAAAACTGAGAAATGATGTGAACTGTCAAAGTCACTACCTAATGAATTTAGAGAACATGCGAGCACTGCTGATTATCAATTGGATTGAAGACAAAAGACATACTATGTTGAAAATGCCTCTGCAAATATAGAACATCTTCCAATCAAGAGTTTATTTGCAGTCCTCCTACGAGGCCGGACAGGTCTAGAGACTCAACAAAGCAACTAAAGCCAGTCACACAATACTCTGACTGTGCTTTCCAAACTGTGAGAGCCTAAAAATGTAAGTGTTTTCTGGAAGCTGTCTCTTGTGCAATGCTTTTTCCATTTCCCCGGTTCTGAAAGATGAAGGCAGCTGGGAGGTGAATTTTTGGTGTTTCATGAGAGTCCTACTGTTCTTGTATAGTAAGAGCTGCAGGCTGGGGTACGTGCCACGCCACAGATCTGACTCCCTCTGCTGCACTGGGGAAACTTTACCCTCAGTTGCGCCTCAGGGACAGTACTGTGCAGTAAATGCACACAAAGTGAAGGCTGCTTGTATTTGTGTCTACACAGCTTTATCAACGTCCGTATGGCTTGCATAGTCGGTATCGGTCTGGGCTTCTGTGTGTTCTTCTTGCAAATAACAAGCCTCATTGAAATAATACCGAAGCAGTAAAGAACGATCTGCTTAATGATCAGCCAAATCGTGAATCAAATATCTTCAGTGTTATTATTATTACTGATTAATAGAACTGATTTGAGTTGACCACTGAATGATGCATTTTAGCATGTGGTTGCATGGTACTTGCTGTGAATGTCTCAATCTCAATGAATCCATGTCAGAATGAACGGTGTCTCCTGGAGGGTTGAGGCAGATATATAACTCCACTAGTTCTGTATTGATGAATGCAGGGTTCTTTGTAGCCTGCTGGGATCATGAATTTACTGAAAGACAGCTTGATCACAGGAATGTAGCAGCCTGTACTGTAGACCTGGCTCACACAGAGAAGACAAGACAAACTCCAGCGTTGACTCTCTGCGTCCACCTCATTAAATGGGCTCGTCCAATCTGCCTCTGAGACTGCATATGTGCCGTGTTTGTGCATGCCATGCTCAGTGGGCATTCTCCCACCCACTGCAGGCAGCTGTAGCGTTAGCCTAGCCCACATCAGTGCTCTCGCATGCCCACACGCTGTGCACGGTTCATGTTAGCTCTCCTCCCACCTACCCAGACCCTGGGATCAACCACCTGGCCTGCCTCGGCAGACCAGAGCTGAGTACAGCTATTGGATGGCCAGCTGAAACAGAGCCAAGCTGGAGCCCGACAGGCTCGGCTCCATGGGTATCTCATGCGAGGTCACCTCCCCTGGCCGGTGTCTCGTCATAGTGGATCTACTCCCAGCTCACCTCCCATACTGGACATTGTGCAGGTCTCAGAGGCTCGTAACTAGATTTTGTGGTGGTCTGGGTTTATTGGAGGTTACTCCTTAGGTGTGCTGTGACGCTCGGCCATGTGCAGATTTGGAAATGCTGCGTTATGCAACTTATTATTGTGGTGTAAATTAGCATTTTTTCAGCATTATGCCCTTCTGAAATAAAGTCGTTAATTTTCCAACTCGGTGAGAACATCTGCAAGGCAGCTAATGGCAAACAGTTTAACATCCATTGTACGTATTTAGTGAAGGACAGGCTCCTCCAAAACACTTTTTTGTTTAAAATCCTCTAACCTCCAAATGTTATTGTTATCATTCAAAATGATTCTTCATTCTTCAATGCAAATAGGACAAAGCAGTTTTATTTTTATTGTTTTTGCATTGGATAATTAGTGACTGTTTACCTTCTCCCATTTGACCTTTGGAAAATAAACAAGCTGTTTGAAGCAGGAGCCTCTCAGATAGGTCCTTGAGCTGCGTCTGTCATTCCAGGTGACCAAGGGTTAACGCTTACCCTTGCAGTGGAGCTTTTGTCGTAGTTATTTGTCCAGCTAAAGTTAACCTTCGTTGACAGTTATCCCTGATGCTGTGTGCAAAGCGTTTGTCAGCGGTGGCAAATGCGGCAGATTATGGCAAAGTCCTCCCCAGCTGTGAGACTACACCAAGGTCAGAAACATGTCTGGCATGCAGGCATTTCCCAGGACCCCCTGCTCACCTTTCCATCCATGTGCTTTTCAAAATTAAATTGAATTTTTATGTTTTCCCTTCATCGGGACATTTTCAATAAGGGCTACATATCCAATTCTTCCCTTGCCTTTTGGATCCAGGCTGATACCAACTATTGACTGGCTCAGTACACACCTGAGGGCTTTTAACAGCACCTTAAAGTTGTTTTCAAGGTGTTGAAGTCACATTCCTTCCTCATACACCAAATCCTTTCATAGAGCAGATACATACGTGTACTCTGCTACCTTACTGGGACTTTTCTTGTTAACATTGCAATCAAGTGTTGATTAACCTGCGCTAATAATTTGACAGCTTAAAAAGTAGTATTGCATGTCCAGTCCTGAATGCAGCTTCCACTCTATTCTACCTTTTTTCTTTAGCTGCACAGTATCTCTCTTCTCTACTCATTTTTCCTTTTCTGGAACCCTTTTCTCCTTAAATGGTTTGATGCATAATCACCTCCAGATGCAAGGTCTAGATGAAAGACAGATGCTGCAGTTTTAGAAGAAACTCTAATGAAAGTTTAAAAAAGGCAGGCCACCTAACATCCAACAACTGAAGTTTGTCACAACTCTTAAATTGCCAAGTACAAAGAGTGCCTGCATACATTTTAAGACTTGTGAGACTTCAAAAACATGTGTTGAACTCCGACAGGTTCAGAAACATCTTGAGGCAAATTTGAACGCTGCTTGAAAATGAATAGTTTTTTTAAAATTTATTTTAAGACTCTACATTTCTTTTGTAGTTTGATGACACTGGATCCACTGACAGGCTGCTTGTTTACTGGATGTTCGTTTGGGCAAATTCATAATAATGAATGCCAAGCTGCAACTTATAGGGATTGAGTTTTGAAATACCACTCAGTTTTGTGTTGAATGCTTTAATTTGATGCCACAGAATAAGTGGAATTCCAGAGCAGTAGCATTCGCTGTTCAGTTGTTATTTTTTTCTTTTTTCTTACAATAAATTCTGTTTACAGGCATTAACGTTTAGTGTGGATTTCAGCAACAAAATAGGGATGTACCAGAACGCATAGCTTGCCAAGACAGTGTCCTATTTTTATCAACAGAATTAAGATAAAAATGTCTTGGCAACTCTTAATCCTAATATAATGCCATGCCTTTATATCCTACAAGAAAACAATCGCATTTGATGATCACTAAAAATAGCCAATATATTGAACACACTTTTATTTAATTTTTTTTAAAGAGTGGCACTTCCAAAATTGTCTTTGACTACAATAAACAATCGTTAGCATCAACACACTGACCTTCAAGGCACTTCACACACAGGAAGGTTCACAATGTTTTGACTGACTTTGTTTCCAGCAGACAGCGAAGCAGTTATGGTGAGTGATGTGTGAGAGGAAAGGAAAGAGACAGAAACCTTATCCTGTCCTGTGTCTGCACTCTAGCACTGAGTGTGATTACATCCCTGTCTACTATATGACCTCCCTTCTGTTCCTCTGCCAGATATGTGGACTTTACACTATACTAACCTGCTGCCCTCAACCCAATGCACAGAGCAACATGAAAAGCTGCAACTCATGGAACCATTGTTGATTTAGAAATCAATATTTTTCGTGTCAGAAAGTAGTGTCTTTTATGTCCTGAACTGAAAGTAGGACGGTACGGCCAGCTGGGACCATACACTTGGCAAAATGTTGTTCCTTGTTGCAGATTGCTCAGTTTTTCCAAAGGCAGTGAAAGGTTAGTCTGGGCAACTGAATGATGTCAAGATCATGTAATTCTGGGAACTTTACTGTAAAATATTATCTGTTGTCATGTTTATCCTTCATGTGTAATGGATTGTATTCGTGTTCATCTACAGTTCTCGTCTGCTTGTATCATTAGCCCCGCAAGCCCCAAACTAATTTCCATAGTGAAAGGACAGATCTGGATGATTTGGCACATAACTGTATGTTTTTGGAGGAATCAGCGTGATGAAGATGGTTACTGACCTTGACAGTTATATGGTGTTTCACAGGGATACCCCAATACAGCACATGTATTTTAATGGACATCTGGACAGAGAATGGATTTGAGAAATCTGGAATAGATTGTTCAAGTGATGTCATGCAGGGATACTGAAGAAGGTTTTTTGGGAATTTGAATTGCTAATAATACAACTGTGCAAAGCTGTTTGGTCAATAATTATAAACTTGATTTTGCTGTGCCAATTCCAATGTAAGATTCTTGAGGCTTTTACAACAGAAATTATGCAAAGGATAATTGAGAGCTGATATAAAGTTTTCAGTCAAAGGAGTCACGCTTGAATTGCTGTTTTTGAGTGTTTCCTGTGAAAAGCATTTCTTTGGCAGGCCACACACAAAGATTTCCACCCAACCAAAATGATTATTTTCCACCCAAAAATCTGAAGTTGCAGCATGATGATGTTGCCAGGTCCATCCTTCCATCCAACACTTGTCCCCCGTGGCCTTTTGCTTGGCACTTCCTTCAAGTCAACATGCTCCCAACACTGGTACGTGATAGTGTTCCCAGAAAGTGTTGGATTTCCATGAAATTCACTTAGGACTCCACACGGTGAGTCCTAATGTTTTAATGACCCTGTGACCTTCAACATCAACATTTTTGGCAAGAAATATAAAATTCTATCAGAAATATTGCCACACAAATAGACTTGAATCAACTCATTGCATTTCTCTAGTGCCACAAACCTTTAATTTAAAGAAATGGATTGTTTCCAAACGTCTGCAGGACTTTGCAATGTAAGCAGAAGAGCAGAAGGCTCGGTTTTTACCTTAAAACGTTATCAGAAATTGGATTATTATGCAGGAAAGCACAGCCACTTTCAAAAAAGAAGAAAAAATGTCAAGACTTTTTTCATATTCCATGTTCACCACACAGCCAGGGATGTTCCTTTGACAGCACAGTAGAGCGTGGCATATCACAGAGTAGTCTGTTAGCTTGGTAGTGCCTTAGGCAGACCACTGTATTAGCTCTGGGTCGCTCACTCCACAGTAGACCTCCAGATTGTAGATTCTTGAACATCGCTCATTCTGTTTCAGCTCCTCTTTTGAAATCTCATTTCTTTTATCACACTTGTAGAGAGCAACCAGTCATCACAGGCCACTGTTTGGTAGTATTTAATGTCACCATTAGACCTCACACATGTCTTAAACTATGCCATGCCGATTTCAGCTTTTTGTCTCGTGAGTAACCACCAAAATCTTTCACATATGGTTGGAATCCAGACAATACTGTCTGTGTGGTGAAATGTTTAGATTTTGGATGGATTCGTCAACAGTGTGTGGGCATCTTCCTTCCACCGCACCGGTGTGGTCTGGTGCTTTGGTGTGGTGGTGGACATGTCACAAAGTCTCTATCCTGCCTGTCTGCTACTTTAGTGAAGTAGTGAAAGAGGCCTTTAGGAAGTCTCCGCCTAGCTCTCCTCATCTCTGCCGTCTTCAGAAGTGATGCCAAGACAATAGAGTGAGAGGAGTTTGCAGGGCTTCACACCAGCTGTGAAAGCTCAAAGCAACTCTCAGGGCAGATTTCTGCAACTTGCACACTCTTTTATTTTCTTTGAGCCTACGCTTTCCTCTTTGCCTTTACTGTCGTTTAATGATCTCCACCTCTCCATCAATCTATCACACGTTGCATGTAATTGCTCATTGTGGGAGTCCTCCTATTACAGGCCTAATTGGTCATGTCTGAAACTATCATTAAAGTGTGTTTCATATCGATTATTTGGAATTATTGAATTAATGTCTGGAAAGTTTTTTGGTGAAATCTCAGATTGAGAAGAGATTGACATAAATTGAAACCTAAGATACCTATTATCCTAAAGATGGCAGCAGTTAATTAAAGTCTTCTTTATTCTGCATCCTTAAAAAGTTAAACTTGCTATTGACCACTGACACTGATTTCTGCCATTCAAGCACTTCACCCATAAGAGTTTAAGTAACAGCACTCTCCAAGTGCTCAGCCTCAAAAGATTAATCTTGAACCTTTTAAGAATTAATTTGCTCTTTTGCACTACAGGAATCACTGACAGGATTACTTATTCCCAGTGTTTGTATGTTGGTGTCTCTGCTTACTCATCTAAAATACACTCAGAGGATTTGTGCATGACTGACGTGTGTGTGATAATTTCCCAGTTGGCAAACATTTATATGCACAGTGCGTCATTTTTGGCCTATTTTGATTGGCAGAGGTGAAGCCCTGATTGGCCGGTTTCACTAAGGACTACGTGAGACAGATTTGTTTGACTGGGCACTCTAAAATACGGGGAGCATGATTAAAAACTACCTCGCCTTCATTTCACCCCTTGTTGGCCTTAATGGTTTCGGCTCTACATCATTCATTTGCTCAAGGTTTTTGCACTAGTTCTTTCCACATTCAAGCTGTTTTGCATGGCTGCAGAATGAAGATGAATAGAGGCGCAGTAGCTTGGGCATGCTGACATACATGCCTTATCCACAGAAATACAAGAACTAGAAAGCCAACCACAGTGGTCAATCATGTATGATAATTCTAATTGGCCTTTTGGGAAATTCCACTCTGAAAATAGAATTCACCTAAATCCTTGGCTTGTTCTTTTCCACTCCTGGATGTCTCTCAGAGCACAGTTAGGACAAGGGCCAGAACACTTGAAAGCATCCAAAATCCTCATGATCATTATTCCATTTGAACATATTCTGCATAAACACACAAAGGCATGTTCTGTCCTGTGAATCATGCTCTCTTGATTGGACGGTCAGTCAGTCAGAAAGTCTCCTCTGGAAGGCTCCTGGAATCTGTTGGGAGAACCACAAGTGCCCCAGTTATCTTTGATTCCCCCAGCTTGTTTTATTAAGGACGCGGCCAAACGTTGCCTTTCCCCTGCTGATAACACTGCTCCCATCATGCCTCACTCACACACACGGAGTGTAGGGAGAATACTGCTGGCTGCTGCTGATGATCTAAGATTACTCCGACTTTTGAACTTTTAATCCAATAGAAATAGAGACTTTGCGTAATACCTATACATTGCAGGAGAAGGAGTATAAAGTCAGTGGGAAACAGAAAGAGAGGCCCCTCGTATCCATGTCAAGATGGATTCGACAAAGTGGTGAGTGGTATTTTTCTCCCCCTGCAGGGTGGAGAATTCCTATTCATGACTGGCACATCTGAAATAACTGTCTTGGTTATAAATGTCTCCTTTTCCACAAAATGTACAGTGTGTCCGTGTAGAGGAGTAACAATCATAATCATGAGTATTTAAGATACAATTAAGGACATTTCAAAGGGAAACGACATGTTGCCAATGTGTTGAGATGAATGATGAATGCCTTCTTGCTGTGACATTGCTGCGTATGTAACATCCAAAGTGTCAGTCTTCATTCAAGTTTCATCTATTGAGATTTATACTGCTGTGTTATTGATTTATCTGCGTATTTGATGCCAGAGGCCACATTTTGTTAGGTTATCCTCATCTCTCAGGGTTCATGGTTTGGGGTTTGGCTAATTGTCCTACTCATTTTTCATTTGCATATGGCCTCATATGTCATTTCATATGTGTGGCTGACAAATGATAATTTCCTGGACAGAAATGTCTGTGTTCCAGCAAGATGACACTGATATGCTGCTATTAACTCAGACATGAGAGTAGAATTGAAATCGCAGTCTCTGCAGATTCTAAAATAGACTGATTGCTTCAGGCGATCTACTTACAGTGGTTAGGATTTATGCAAATGTGATTGTGTGGTTTATTATCTTACGGTACATTCCCCCCCCAAAAAGCCATACTCTTAACTCATGGAACATATTGTTCTCAGGTTTTCAAACCACATATGGCTCCAAATATCCCCAACGCTTTGTGCAGTATTGGAGCACTGATAGAAGTGTAAATATTAAATCTCCGGATCATCCTCATTTAAATTAATTTCATGGCCTACACATCACCCAATCCCCATGTCTCATCCTAATTTGTTCTTAACAGAACGGCTCAGCATCTCTGCAACACACACTCTACCACTGTACTTTGGTCAAGTTTAAACTTTTTCAACTTACTGGAAACCCTTGATTAAATGTGAAGTGTGTGTTAAGTTATACAGACAGTAAGTTTTACTGTATCATTATAGATTCATAGAGTTCAAAAGAGCTCCAACTCCCAGCCCACCAAAAGAACTTTCTCTTTTTTCATCATTTTTTCTTTCTTTTTTCGGGTTTTTGTATCATAAATATAAATGTGGGCTTTCTTTATGAACTGTATGTGGGTGTATGTTGTAAAAAATGTTGCTTTTATGGATGGTTGTGGCTCAAATGGAAAGCAACATGGAGTCCACTCAAATAGCTCGTACATTCACTGCCTGCCACATGGGTCACAAGGTCTGTTTGGAAATGTTTGTAGCATATTATATAAGTTTTTGTAAGACCCAGGTATTGCTGGAATTCTCCTTCAACCTTTCCTCCAGGTTTTCCTCCACTCATCACACAACTGTGAAAGAAAACAAGTGTACAAAGCTGTGGGGTTGTTATAAATAACCTATCCTCCTGCAAAATGATTAAAAAAAATTCCAGTAAGCTGCAACCTCTGCAAAAGTGGAGTAACTTTCTTGTATTGCTCTTGGTTTCCCCTTTCCTCATGTGGTTTATTATCCTTCTCTTTGGCTTGCATCTGTGCTAGCTTTACAACTCCCTCACTCCTACACACTACTCTCTCTCTGTTAGGAGTTACAGTCAGGAGTGTGGGGCATGCCCTCTGCTCAGTCCCCCGTCTGCCATCTGCTCAGGAAAGCGATGGAGGGGCCAAACCTTCTTCGCCATGAATGAATGATTTCCATCTATTCACACTCGTACCAATGGCATCTTTTAAAAACGTGACCTTTTGATGATAAGCATGGCTTGCCATATTTTTCTTGGCAAGGTTCCTGATGACTACTCCGCCTCACGCAGAGGAGGCTCCCTGCTGCTGAGCTTTGGAGCACCAGACCGTGAACCGTGCTTCTTTTTTTATCCAATTAGTGTTTTCCTAAAAAGATCCATTTATAAAAGATGGAAGGAAGGAGAATTCTAATCAACTTGTGAGGTTGAACCCTAATGTAATCTCTTGCAAACTCCGATCCAGAGCCAACACTTGCAAACAATTATACTGCTGGTACCTAGGGGCCCGATCTGATTGGTCTATTTGCCTTGCGCTGTCTTGGGAGATCCTGTAGTAATTGAGTCTGCTCCCCGGCTGATGACTTGTGAGCTGCTTTTATAGCTCCAGCGGGTCCAGCCCTCTGTAGTTGTGCGGCATTATTAAAACCAGACTGCAAGTGGGACATTACACTATGGTCTAATGCGCTGCATTGAAGCATACTGTGTGGTATCCCATTGTTCCTAAACCATCCCTGATACTGTCCTTTGCAGACAGACGCCACTCCTGAAGCAGGCAATCTTCCCTGCTGGCAGGCCTCCCAGAGCCTGTAGAAGTCATCCTCCTTCCCACCACCCTCTTTCATTCCCTCAGAGCCCCTTTCTGCCAAAGGGTTTGATCATGTTCAGGCTCAGATAAACAACAAAGACCAGGTCCAAAGATGCTTTCAAAAGGCACCTGGTATGGTGCTCTTGTTTCAGCTTGGGGATTGCCATCACTCGTCCATCCCTCTAATATCATTTATATTGGATCTGCTGTGGCTTTGGAGTAGTATTATTAATGAGTTTTGGAAACTGCTGAGTTTATCCAGAAGGATATTTCCTATCCAACTTAATACATTTTAATTTTAATGTCCAGTGTTGGAAGATTTAACCAATAGCATGTTTTCTTCTCTGTAGGTGACTGCGACAGATGTAGACGGCGGCTCCTTTGGCTCCGTTACCTACTCCCTTGGCTCTGGCATTAACAGCGCCGTTCCCGCCCAGTTCACCATTGGCAAGGAGACTGGCCAGATCTGCACTAGTGCTGCACTAGACAGAGATCAAGGGCGGGCTAGCTTCGAATTTACTGTTACAGCAGTGGATGGGGTGAGCACCGCATTTTGAAATCATGCTTAATATCAATCTGTTGAGCCACAGAGTAATCCTATAAACACAGCAGCCGTGCTTTTCGTACAGAAAGGAGAGCAAAGACATGGCCAAGTGTGCAGCGCAACTTTGATTTGAGCAGCCAAGTTAAAAAACTAATTCTTGAATGGCTCTCCATGGCAGGCTTACTCATAAGAATATATCCTGTCCACTTTATGCCAAATAATGCTTAACAAATAAAAGGTTTAAAATGAAAGAAAATTACTGCGGCCATGTTAAAGCAATCAGATGGAGAAATGCCTCAACTGTCAAAGCAGTAATATTTTAACAAGTTGGACTGCCGCCTCCCTCGTTTTTGCCACCTGGTTGAAATGAAAAGCCTGCACTGTATTTTCTGCAAATGAAAAGCCTATGAAACAGATTGTTCAGTTGCAACCGGCTCTCTCACCCTCCACGGGTCATGACATATTGCTCTGTCCCAAGGGAAACTATCAATCTGTATCCCTGCGCAAACCTGATGGGACCATATTTTAGAGGCTGCTGCAATACATCGAAATTTTAACAGGGTTTACTGCCGGTTTTTACTTTTGAGTGACTTTCACCGTTAATGTGGTCGCCGTGCACCATTAATGTGGCCTAAATCCTGCTTTCAGGTGTGTTTTTTCTGTTCGTGATTTAATGTATGTGAAGGTATAACAAAGGGGCTTTTTGTTTCCTCTGCAGGGTGGACTGAGCTCAGTAGCCTATGTGAAGGTAGATCTGGTCGACATTAATGATAACAGACCCGCCTTCTACCCAGTCAGCTATGCTGTGAGTTTGAGCACGCAGAGCGCCCCTGGGACGTCTGTTGTAAGAGTGACTGCCTATGACCTAGACTCGGGCGAAAACGGCAGAATTACATACAAAACTGTTCCTGGAGGGGCCTCCCCATACTTTACTCTCAACAAAGACACAGGTTGGCACAAGCCATTTCCCAGTTCCTTCCTGCATACTTGATTTTCAAGATTTGAGTTATTAAAGAAGCTGAATGATGCTTTACAATGTTGTGTTTTTGTAGGTGTGATCTCACTATCTCGGTCTGTCTACGGGAAGGCCAACTCCGTCATTCCCATGGTAATATCTGCTCAGGATGGTGGTGGTCTGGTTGCCCTCGTCAATGCCAGGGTCAACATCAGTGTTGTGGCGGGGCTGGTGGCGCCACCTGTGTTTGAACAGACTCAGTACTACTTTACCATATCAGAGGACGTCTTGCGGGGGACAGTCGTAGGCAACGTCCAGGCCAGCATTAAGACAGGTGAGGACGACACACACATGCCCGTTCTTCTTCTTCTTTGTCACCCATTCGCTTACTTGCTCACAAACACCCACATTTAAGTCCCATGTCCCATATTGAACAGTTAACTATCCATTTATCAGTCACACTAGATCATGCTTATAGGAGTTTCTTTTCTGCTCCCTGCACCACTTGTACAAATAGGCGCTGGGCCACTATACACACTTAACTCTGAAATAACATCAATCCAGAATTCCATTTCACATCTTTGTTTATATATTCATTTTCTGACTTTTTAGGGCTCTATTACAGTCATGAAAATTGAAAAATTACATTTTTGGAGTATACTGTTACCTCAGTGCTTTTAGCGCAGCCTCCTGGGCCGTAGTGACGTGTGTCTGGTTTTTGTCATCTTTCTCAGGCACTTCTAGAGATATCTCCTACATCATCAGCTCTGGGGACCCCGCAGGCTATTTTACAGTGGATCATGACACCGGGGCCTTAAGGACCAGTCTGCCCCTGGATCATGAAGCCCTGTCAGCTCTTGATTTGGAGGTGCAGGCCCGAAGTGGCAACCCCCCTGCATTCGGCCAGACCCGTGTCCACATTACCATCGCAGACATCAATGATAACCCGCCTGTTTTTCTGCCCTCGACCTCGGAGTCCCTGCTGCTCCCAGAGCATACAGAAATGGGCACCGTGGTGTATCGGGTCCAAGCCGAGGACAGAGACTCCGGAGTCAATGGACAACTCACCTTTGACCTTTCTTCTCCAAGTGGAATCCAGAGGACCTTCAGCATAGAGCGCAGCAGTGGAGAGATCCGATTGGTAGGGAGCCTCAACTATGAGAGTGTTCCCCGTTACGACCTCCAAGTGATTGCCAAGGATAGTGGTGTACCCCAGCTTAGCACCACCTTCGTGCTTGTGGTCCATGTCCAGGCAGAGAATGACCAGGGACCTGTGTTCGATACCCTCACGTACCGTGTGGAGCTCAAAGAAGGTACTCCGATAAACACGCGCTTCCTGCAGGTCAGGGCTCTGAACAGAGAAACCTCTGGCACGGGTTACTTCAGTCCTCTGGCGTATCATCTGCGTCCAGATGGAGATGCTGCAGGGTTTGGCATCGCTGCAGACAGTGGCTGGCTGTTTGTGAAGAATGCCTTAGACAGAGAGGTCAAGGACATGTATCTGCTAACGGTGCTGGCCAGCCAAGGTCACGGACAGTTGAAGAAGACGGGTAGTGCCACAGTGCGGATATCGGTGACCGATGAGAATGACAACTCTCCTCGACTCACACAGGAGAGGGTCTTCATGGCTGTGAGAGAAAACATGCCTGCAGGAACAGGCTTCGGTCGAGTGACGGCCTCAGACCGAGACAGTGGTCCCAACGGACGCCTCAGCTACCGCTTCCTGCACCCGGATCGTCACTTCCAGATAAACTCCCACACAGGTTAATTGGAAATGTGATGTAATGATGATTAAAATGATCAGAGCAGCAATCACCGCTGGTCTCTTGGAGTGAAGTGTTAGAATGGTGTTTTCTCAGGTGCAAAAATAGTGCAAAAAAGAGCACTTAATGCTTAGTTTTATTGCATCTGTTATATTTCTTTCTGTAGATTGAGGTTGAGCCGAGATGAAATTACGAAACAAAGCTATCAAGCATGCAAAAACTCTGCAAAAACTCAATCAATGTTGAGTCATCTGTAAAAGATGAGAGACTACAGTTGCCTCTTTCACACTGTCATAAATTAGTCAGATGATGATGACAGTAGCGCTGAGCATGCTGTGCTCTAATTGGCCTGTGGAGTCATTTAGTCTGTGGGTGGAGACTCCGAGTCTCATTTGTGATTATATTCTGGCTGAGTTAGGCTTCAGCATCTGTCAGTCTTCCAAAGTTCCTCTATTTGTACAAATATTTCTGCACACTGTGCATGTCTACCACTTGTGTGTCATTGATCAAAGCCTGCTGGCTCTTAAGTCTCTTATCATTATTCCAGTGCACTGGACTATTGCCTCGGCATGAAATCCCTTCATCCATCCCCTTCTGTCCCCAGGTGAAATCAGCACAAGGACTACTCTGGACAGAGAGCAGCAGTCGAGTTACAAGCTGGTGGTGGTGGTTCAAGACGGAGGTTCGCCCCCTCGTAGCGCCACAGGTACAGCCTTCATCACTGTCCTTGATGACAACGACAATGAGCCTGCTTTCACCCACAGCCAGTCAGGCAAACATCTCATCATACAGGTAAGGCCACAAGACGGACACAGGCATGCAGGAAATGACAGTTCTTTCATGCCTTTGGTGACATCCGTTTGTTGTTTAATCACAGGTGACAGAAGGTCAGTCGTCTGGGGTTTTACTGGGCACACTGCAAGCCAAAGACCCTGATGAAGGAGAGAATGGGACTGTATTCTACTCTTTGTCAGGTACTGTCCCGCAGGAAGTCAAAGGAGTATCTATCTTTGCAAAAGAAACATTTAAAGATTTTTTATATGTTTATAAATGTAGTACATGTTGTGTTTTAAGAAAATACTTGTCAGTGGGGTGTCCTGATAGTTTTCCAGTCTTTTTTACTATCACTATTGTAGTGTATTTTACTTTACATCAGTGTAAAGCACTTTGTATCTGTGTTTAGAAAAGTACTAAATAGATCAAATAATATATTGGTTGATAATTATTGGTGTATTGTGTGTAACACCAGTAACATCAGTAATTTGTGTTTAAAGAAAAAGCTTTGATTTAATGCTACAAATTCTGCAGCTGACTGAATGTGTTTGCGTATGTTGCTCCCCCACATACATCGTCTCCAGTTAAAGTCTGGACTCTCTTTGCCTCTTAGGTCCCAGAGCTGAGCGTTTCTCTTTGAACCCAAACACTGGGGAGTTGCGTTCATCATCCCCTCTGAGCCACTCGGAGCGGGCTGAGTACACTCTGACGGTGACAGCTACTGACAGAGGACTGCCCCCTCGCAGCACCTTCTGCTCCCTCACCATTCAGGTCAGACTTTTTTTGGACCCCAGCCAGCATAAACACCCTCACTGTTCACCTATTTAATATCAAAGAATAGACGGGTCTGAGAGGATCCATGTCTCTGGGCCCCTCAGACTAGCTGCAGACATATCAACCTCACTTCTGACAAGCTTCCCTCCCATCCCCTCCCTTTTCTTCCCCTGTGACTTTTCAAAAGGGAAATTTCTATCTGAAATGGAAAAGTGGGTCTGAATCAAATACTCCCAGCTGGCTAGTGATGAGGGCCAGCTGTAGGCTGCTCTGATCAAGGTCATACTCAATGACTTCAACACTTTTTTAATACAGTAGCCCCTTTTGCAATGAGCAGCGGGGCTATATACACTCACATACACTCACGTAAAATGAAGCAGAGCATTGAAGTTATTCAGTTAATATTTAATAAAGAACAGAAAACGAACACAATGGAAGAACCCTGGAAGGAACATGAAATTATAGGTTCCAGGAAAATAGAGTTGCCATATAAACAGCACCATTAAGAGCCTGTTCAGTTTTTCCTCCTTTCCAAAAACAAAAAAAAAAGTCATAATAATTAGTTAATTGGATTAAACAGTGCAGTGTTATTCTTTCCTGCTGACGCATTTCTGTAATTTCCTTTAATCAACTTTTCAGACTGATTTTCTAAATCTATTGATGATAGGACTATGACTATACCAATTTATTTCTGGATAAATCTTTTTCCATCTAATGTGGAACCAATTTACAGCTTGTCATGTACGATTTCACAATCACGGCATATTGTTTTGCGTGCCTACTCACTGTGGGAACCGTTCTGTAGGATGCAATGCTGAGTATCTAGATCATCCCTTCAGCTTGAAAAACAGTCAGTAATGCTGCTGAAAATGTGATCAGCCCAACCTCTCCCTTCTCCTCCCCCTTTTTTTTTTTTTTTTTACAGCTGCTTGTGTTTTATCAAAACAACGTGTCATTTGTGTTACTTATGGTGCTGTTTTCACGCGAAGGAGAAAAGTAATAATGTTGCAGCCTTTGAAGACACTTGAATTGCTCATCAGAAGAAGTGTAAAGCTAGACGTAGTACAGGAATATGTCCCAGTGCTAAGTTCCAACCCCTTCACCATTTATCCCTCTGATTCCGTCACGTTTTTCATCTTTTATTTCTCTTGGCAGATACATGAGTATCAGTTTAAGTGTGATTAAGGTTAGCAGGCGTGTCTTTCAAGTCTATAAAAACCTCTTGGAATGGGTTCCCAGTGGACACATACATTACAAGTTAGTGGAGTGGACAAAATATGTTTTTGCTTTGCCCATAATCCATCAAATATTTCTTTGTATTGAGATTTGTAAATTTGAGATGCCATCAGGCATCTAAATGAAGCGTTAGCTACACTGTGGTGTTTCTCTGTCATCAAATGCTCATACAGTGTTCTTCTTCAATGCAGGTTCTCGGCACTTACAGCCCTACTGCTAAGACCGATCCATTCTCCATATCCTTCAACTCTGTGGAGGAGGCCAAGCCTGGATCTGTTATTGGCTCAGTCCGCATTCATGACAAAGAAACCCCAGAGGAAGGAGAGGTGACCTACACGGTGGTGGGGGGTACAGACCGAGATGGGACCTTTGTCGTGGACCGCCTGACCGGAGACGTGTACCTGGCTGGTCCTCTTGACTATGAACGAGACGCGCGCTACACCCTGCAGATTGAGGTGGATGACCTCTCTCGGGCTCCTCCAAGCAGCACCCTGGTCCACCTGGACATCGACATAGAAGACAGCAATGACCACGCCCCACAGTTCCCCGAGGACCCCATCATCATTGTCATCTCTGAGAACATGGAGCCCGGCTCTTCGGTCTATACTTTCCAGGCCACAGATAAGGATGGCAGCGGTCCCAACAGCGAGCTGAAGTACTCCATCCTCCACCAGTGGCCAAACACCCCTACCCTGCTAACCCTCGACCCTGCCACTGGGGTTCTCTCCTTGGGCCAGGAACTGGACCATGAGGTCACCTCCAACCTGATACTGGTTGTTAAGGCAACAGACTCTGCCCACGATGCCAGCCAGAGGCGCTGCGGTTCTGTCACGGCAAGAGTGTATGTAACTGATGAGAACGACAATTCACCAGTGTTCAGCTCGCCAACAGCTGTCAGTGTGATGGAGGACCAGCCGGTGGGCTTTGTGGCGCTGTACGTCATGGCCAGAGATGCAGACCAGGGGGAGAATGGCAGAGTGACCTACAGCATCCAGTCAGGCAACACTGGAGGAGCATTCAGCCTCAACCCTAACACTGGTAAGTCCAGCCCAGTGCACAATGCAGTAACCTGTAGAATCCAATATTTTAATTGTTATCGAACATAATTTGGGCGTTTTGTACAATCAATTATGTTCTTTCTGGTGGTAGTGTAAAGTGGGAGTCATACATCTGGGAAAAAAAACTTTTGGAACCAAATTATGTTATGTAAAAAAATAAGTTCCAAGTAAAGTTTAATTTAGACTTCTGTAATTTCTTTCCCTATTTCTTGTACATATACAGTATAAATATACTTGTTAGCACCAACATCAACAGCAGACGTAGTTTGCAAGGTACCAGGAAAGCTTTTCAAATCATGGACTTTCGGTGTGTACTCACCTACCCCCCATCCCCCTACACTAACACTTCTAATACTCAGCGTAAATCTTAATGCCACACAATTCTTGCTTCACCTTTCATGACTTATTTCTCTCATTTGGAGGCCAGACAGACAGATCGCCCTGCCAAATATTAAATTCACACACAGACACACACACACACACACACAACCCATCATCTGTTATTGTGGATCTCTTCCCATGAAAGACCAAAGAACCTCCTGCTCAGGCTTCTGGGAACCATTAGAGAAGGGATCAGTTACACGTGTTTATGTGTATGCACGTGTGTGTGTGTGCGCGCATGCGTGTGTGTAGGTATGCACACATGTGTTTGTGTACTCCCATGAGACTCTGTCACTTAGTCGGTGTTGACCTTGGGCTATTTGGTCCTGTGGACTTTGTTGTGGTGTTCGAGACACGAGTCAACGTTGGCTCCACCCCCCCCTTTTCAGTCGCCAACTGGGATGTCCCTTAGAGCAGCCCGAGGATGGAAGCATTCAGCATCTGTCATGCATGCCACTCCTGCTTCAGCCCAGTATGTGTGCTCATCTTGAAGTGTTTTCATGCACACTGGTTATTTGTTAGAGGACTGTCAGATTTAATCCTCTGAGCACCTGGTTTGCTCCCGTTTTAGGGTCAGTGACCGGAGACCTGGTATCATCATTGCACATTGTCTGTTTTCACTTCTTTTGCTCACAGTTAACCACAATAGAGAGAACTATCAGGCTATTATTAGGAATACATAAGGTCAGAGAAGGAGACACATTCTCATCACTCATTGTCAGAAAGGAGGTTATGAATGTCTCGTTTAGAGCGTAGGGAGAATCCACTGGTGATATGGTCAATTGCTTCTTTGCAAAAGACAACACCATTCATGGATTAACACGTCACATGTTGATAAATGACTTCTGCATATAAGACAAGAAAAATGTGTTTGTTGTCTAAGCAACCTCAGCTAACCCTCACCCCCCCAAGTGTTGCTGCCACAAACCTCATATAGGGATAAGATGTCGGAATTGAAAACATCCAAACTGAAAACTTTCCCCTGTTTCCCACTGTCGTTTTTTTTTTTCTGCCCATGTGTTATCAGTGACTAGATATAAGGCAGGATCACGGAGGAGTCAAATTTGGTGAAAATATTCCAGCCTGTAACTCCTATCAGATTAAAGGCTTAGGGGCAAGTTATCTCAGTCCTAGCAAGTTCCAAAGCAAAAACATGAACAAAAAAGATAAAACCAAAACAGCCCTGGCCCTCTTTTTTTAACAGTTGCAGCATGAAATTGAACCTGAATCAATACAAGCTCTACGCTCTAAGGGCAGGATAATGAAAAGGCAAGGGTGCCCCTAATATCTACTGAGCACGGCAGGCCTGGCTGTTGCGTGTCTAGAGCGTGTGTTTACTGCTTCTTTCTTGATGGCTGCGGCATTCTCCAATGGAAAATCTCGTAAACTGTGGCCAGACTGTTGGGCTGTTACAGCGGTGGTGGTGGTAGCACTCAGGTAGGCAAAGCTGTGTGTGTGTGTGGAGCAGATTAGCTCTGATTTGGCCCTCACACGGCAACGTTTCACACTTGCTTTTAAAATCACATGACTACACAAAACCATGGAAAGTGGTATGTTTTATAGCCTTTGATAGCATTCTTTGGTACCGTAGTTGTCGTGTGTAACTGAGTCTGTGAAACAGGCTATAATAAAGCAAACCCACACACAGACATACACACACACATACAGGAAATCGCTCCTCACATTTCACCCTGATTCATCTCTGTACAGGATCTCTGTCTATTTTCAAACCTCTGGACCGCGAGGAGCAGGACGTCTTTAACCTCACAATAACCGCTGAGGATCATGGGATACCCCAGCATTCGTCCAGCCAGCTGCTGTGTGTCCACGTGATTGATGTTAACGACGAGGTGCCCTGGTTTGAGGAGAGCCAGTACGAAGCCCAGATCTCTGAGAACCAGCCTCCAGGAACTAGTGTGTTGACGGTGTCCGCCTCTGATCTGGACCAAGGTGAGACCTTCGACGTGCCCTGACTTCGTTAGTGACTGCAGCTGTGGTGTGTAACCCTACTGACGTGGTCATTTGCAGGTTACAATAATAGTAGGTTGAAACTGCATGGTTTATATTTTAGACAACAAAGCTACATGTAACCATTGTTTCAACATATATTTTGATGTAAAACGTGTCCTTACATGATGAAATGGCATCATGCTGATTATATGTTATATAGTTATATATATATGTAAGCTAGATGTCTGAAAGACGTTCAGCTAAACTCAGCTTGGTTTTAAATAAGACATGCAGATGTCCGATGTCTTTGAACTGTATATGTGTATATGCAACTGTAAATTACCTAAATCATGCTGTATGCGGGCTGCACGGTGGTGTGGCTCACAGCATGAGGGGCCCGGGTTCGAGTTTGGGTTCCTTCTGTGTGGATGTGTTAGGGTGGGTTCTCTCCAGGCTCTCCTCCCACAGTCCAAAGACATACAGGGTGGGGATATGTTCATTGATGACTCTGAATTACCCGTGTGAATGTGAATGGTTGTCTGTCTAAAGTGTACCCATCTGTGTATTTTTTTAAAAATTGGTATCAAATTGTGCTGCTTCAGCAATCAAGATTTAGAAGATTCTTCTCAGCTTTCATGTGCTGAGTTGGTATGTGTTCACATTACAGGCGTTAACATTTGTTTTTAATTGAGGACTCAGGAGGGAGGGGGTGGGAGTACAGAAAGGGTGCATTCCCTCGGACTTAGTCAGAAGCATATAAAACAGAAGGATTATAAACTTTCTCTCCAAACGCAATTAGTGAAGTAAACAGGTGAGGTTGCCAGACTGCTCTCTGTTAGCAAACTCTCTGGCATCCAGACACCTGAGGGAGGGCCGTCACTGCCAAGCGCTTAGACAGCAAAACTAATGACATGCAAAGAACCAAACAACAAGCTATTAAGAGATAAAATCCTCTTGTTTTTTGTCACACAATTACAGGTCGTAAGTATTAACTTTCTAAACGTTGGTGACATTTTGTTGTTTGTTTGTTTAAAATCCATGTTTAAATTAAAGTTACTGTGTGGCTCTCTGTAGGAACCAATGGGCAGGTGGCATATGGTGGTATCTCAGAGGAGGGTTTCAGCATCAACCCAGTGACCGGTGTAATAACAACCACTAAGTCATTAGACAGGGAGCTCCAGGAGTACTACACCGTGACAGGTACTTCCCTCCGACTGTTCTACACTGTTAAAGATAAAACATGACGGCTTTGAGATACATACTATTCATTGTTACTTGGTGAACAACAATAATGATGGGTGTTTTCTTTATGTATTGAAAGTTTATGCAAAAGATGAAGGCCTTCCACCCAACTATGCCAAAGCCACAGTGAGGATCAGAGTGCTTGATGAGAATGACAACGCCCCGTTCTTT
Organism: Chelidonichthys spinosus; assembly: GCA_029853015.1. Lineage (NCBI taxonomy): Eukaryota > Metazoa > Chordata > Actinopteri > Perciformes > Triglidae > Chelidonichthys > Chelidonichthys spinosus. The sequence continues at coordinate 4,992,949 of CM056828.1, read as the reverse complement.
GGGCGTCTCTACTACAGCATAGAGGTGCCTGAAAACCTGGAGGCATTGCCTCTGTTTACCCTGAGAGCCACTGACCAGGATGCAGGCGATAGTGGGGAAGTCAACTACAGAATTACAGGTGATTTGGCATTTTGTTTACCATTCAGTCTCTAACTGCAAAAATCCCATGATTTTGCATTTTAAGAATGTTTTGCTCTTCTTGAAGCTGGAGATCCATTGGGAGTCTTCCACTTGGATAGACAGTCCGGTGTGCTGTCCACTTCAAGGCCTCTGGATCGGGAGAAGAGGGCCGGCTACACACTAACAGTCACAGCTCAGGACAGGGGCCACCCTCCCCTCAGCAGCACTGCTACCGTGGAGGTGACCGTTCTGGACATCAACGACCACAGCCCCCAGTTTCAGAGTAGCAGCTACACTGCAGACGTTTCCGAAGATGTTCCCATTGGCTCCCTGGTCCTGGAGGTGAAAGCCGTTGATCTGGACCAAGGCCCCAACAGCCAGGTGGTGTACTTTCTGAGCCGTGGCTCCCAGAGCATGTTCATCATAGACCAGAACACAGGCCGCATCATCATAGCAGCGCCCCTAGACAGAGAGAGAACCGCCTCGTACACCTTTGATGTGTGTGCCACTGACTCCTCCCCTGCATACCCACGTAACTCCACGGCTCAGGTGACCGTCTACATTCAGGATGTGAACGACAACGCACCCTACTTCATTCAGGATCCACTTATTTTGAACATTTCCACCAGCGGCGTGTCCAGCCGCCGAGTGCTGGCCACCATGAGGGCGGAGGACAAGGACTTTGGGGCTAACGGCTCTGTGTTTTATCGTTTCGCCAACCCTGTGAGGGGTTTTGCCATCAACTCACTGACGGGAGACATCCAGGCCACGGAGAAGCTGCAAACTCTGACTCAAAGCCAGAGAACTTTGATAGTTCAGGCCATGGATCAGGGCAACCCGGCCCAATCTTCCTTGGGGGTGGTTATCATTTATATCAGGGAACAGAGCTACAGGGGGATTCGCTTCTCTCGCACGGCTCGAGATGTCAGTCTACACGAGAACGCTGCAAAAGGTTTGGATTTTAGATTGAAGTATTCTTACTTGAATGTGTAGTATAAATGAGGTCATGTTGTTTCAACCAAGTGTGTTTTTCTAAACTTATAGGCACAGTAGTAACACAGACTCAGGCCCAGTACCCCGATGGCTCTCAGTCTGGTATCAGCTACAGTATTTTCAGTGGAAACAGAGTGCAGTCTTTTGGAATAAACTCCATTACAGGTAAGTGTAGAGATGGCACCATTATCTTTAAAACAATACATTATAAATCTACAGTCTAAAGCATTGTTATTTTTGTGATCTAGGTGAAATATGGGTCCAGAAATCCGAAGAACTCGACTTTGAGGAGACCCCGAAACTCCGCCTTGTGGTGAAAGCTGAGACGGCATCCTCCAGCTCCTACATGGCTGTCAACTTAATCCTGCAGGACGTCAATGACAACTTGCCACGCTTCCAGCTCCAGAACTATGTAGCCTACATTAGAGAGGCACAGGGCTATGATTTCCCCATTATTCAGGTGCAGTAGCCGGACCCCCACACATTTATTATTGTTGGCTGTTTTTTAAAGTGTGAAGTTTTTGGAAAAGAATAACTCATGCTTCAGAAATCTGGATAGTTTCAGCAGTGTAGATACATTACTCCGTTCAATTTCATGTGTTCTCAGTGTCCCATCTGAATATACTATAGAATCATTTGTGCCACATAGCCCGTTTTTATTAAGTCTTGACTTCCAAGTCCAATATTGCTCACTAGTTCATGTTACACTGAAACGGTTCTTGCAAATATTTTCAGATTTTCATTTCCAAAATGGGTTGGTAATTTCTGCAGGTTGCTGCAGATGACCTGGACCAGGGACAAAATGGTCAGGTGACCTACTCTATCAGGTCATCATCTATGAGTGGCTTGTTTAAGATCGACCCGCTGACCGGCAGCATCACCACCGCTGCTATAATGGACAGAGAGATCTGGACGCAAACAAAGTGAGTCTTTCTTTCTCTGTAACAGTATTTCCATTAAAAATGTAAAATATATAAGAGTTATCATTATTTTAAGGTTGTATTGGGTTGTCTTTTAACAAGGAAAATGTTTTTGCTATTTCTATTATAGAAAGAAATTGAATGGAAGAAATATAAATGAATGGATGATCATGCACCATAGTCTGTCAAAGTTATATTAAAAGAATCATGTTTGCCCTGCAGATATTTTAAAATTTGATTTTTTTTATTTTCAATAACATTTTAATAAAAATAAGTCATTTGTAATAAATATTATATATGAATCTTTTAATGCTCATTCAGAAACAAAAGGAGGCTGGTCTGGGTGGGGGGGGGGGGGGGGGGGTGAATGTCAACCATTACACAACCGGGTTCATAAAAGTTAACATTCCTTCATTGTGTGACACCAGGCTTGTTGTTACGGCAACAGACCGGGGGACCCCGCGGCTGGCTGGCTCTGCCACCCTCTCTGTGATCATCATCGACCTCAACGACAACAGTCCAATGATTCCTCTGCATCGGGAGATCCGGGTGCCGGAGGGTAAGTCAGCTTCACAGTGGAAGTTCAGTGATCTTATCATGAAGCCTCACATCACACTCCCTGGCAGCTCACTCAGTGGGGCTCAGTGAGAACAGTCTGACCCTATTACGAAACAGGTTATTGCCAAGTTAATTCCTTGTCTATTAGATTAAGGCTCTCCAGAACAGGATATTTCTAAAAATATTTTTTTTCTACGTGGAATAATAATCTAAATATGTTCTTCTCCTGACACCCCACCTTATTATCATACAGATACCCTGATCGGCACAGTTATCACCCAAGTAACAGGAAATGATGTGGACTCAGGGCCAGCCCTCTCTTACACACTACACCTGGATGCAAACAGCCAAGGCATGTTTGGGATTCATCGTTACGGAGGAGGGGTGTCTCTGACTGGCCTTCTGGACTACGAGAAAAGGACGTGGTACACTCTGACCGTCCGCTCATCCGACTCTAAGCATCAAAGCGAGGCCAACCTCACTGTGCTGGTGGATGATGTGAACGACAATGCCCCCAACTTTACTCAAGACTTGTATCAGGTGCTGCTACCTTCCACACATGTCTTTCTCTTAGCTGCTTAAATTGTTGAAGTGTCTGTAATGGGTATATACTTATGTCTGTATTGTAGGTAACTGTGTCAGAGCACCTCCCAGCAGGCAGTGCAGTCATCACAGTAACAGCCACTGACCGTGACTCTGGGGAGAACGGGAAGATTACCTACAAAGTAATGTCATCAACTAGGGGCATGTTCTACATTGACCCAAGCAACGGTAAGGTTACTGTGTGCACATTCAAGGTTGTGTAGAACTGTTTGTGAACCAGAGCTACACTTAATTACCCTTCATAAAAACTTTTCCCCCTAAGGCTCTTCTTGGATTCACATTTGGGGTTTGGACATATTTGCAACAGGCATTGCAAAATATTTAATCATTTTGTTCATTAACTGTTATTGAAAGCCAAATGTCATGTTATTTGCCTCAGATGTTTTGCTTGAGAGCATTTAAAATAAGTGCATTCTAAAAGTGGTCTGTTTTTGCATTAAGCTATTTAGTCTCCTATTCCCAAATGCTCTTCCTCTCTCTCCAATATAGTCCCATTCAACAGCATGTGCCCAAACCTGCTACAGTGTTTACAAGACCATAATGGCAATTACATTGTTAATTCGAATGAGTCATTGTTATGTATTTATTTATTAATGAACTTTGATAATGAAATGATGACATTTTTAAGACCATACTCTTGTTAATCTTACAGGTACTCTGTTTGTCAACCACAAGACCGAGTTTGATTTTAAGAACCCCTCCATCCTGGTGGTGATTGAGGTGCGGGACCAGGGCACTCCACCCCTTTCATCCATTGCCACTGTCCAGGTACAAGTCTCCGATATCAATGACAATGCCCCCATCTTCCACCAGTCAGAGTACAGGGCCACCGTGTGTGAAGATGGCCTTCCTGGATCAACTGTTCTGACCTTAGAAGCTGTGGATGGAGATCTGTCCCGTGACAACTGTGGTTTTGATTTTGCCATTGCCAGTGGCAACTCGGGTAATACCTTCCAGATTGAGAGCAGTGTGCGCTTCTTGGAGGGGCACGGCTTCCAGACCATCGGAAGCCTGATCCTGGTGGAGGAGCTTGACTTTGAAGCAGTGCCAAGTTATAACCTGACTGTTGTGGTATCAGATCGAGGAATCCCTCAGCGTAGCTCCAGCGTGCCCATCCTCATCAGCGTTACAGATGCCAATGACAACCCTCCAGCTTTCAGTCGAGCGGAGTACAGTGTGGTACTGAGCGAGGCTGCAGCAGCAGGGACGGAGATCTTGCATCTGTCCGCCACAGATCCAGACTCTGCTCCCAACGGAGAGGTGCAGTACTCCATAAGCTCCGGGGATGAGACAGACCTTTTCCAGGTGGACCAGTGGACCGGAGCCTTGAGGCTGCAGAGACCTCTGGATAGCGAGAGACAGCGGTCCCATATGATTGTTGTCCAGGCTACTGACGGTCAAGGGCACTATGCTTTGGCCCCAGTCACTATTGAGGTGATGGAAATCAACAATAACCAGCCCTTCTTTCCCCTCAAAACAATAACTGTTAGCATCAGGGAAAACCAACCCCAGAATGCCTTAGTCACCATGCTGCATGCAATCGACCACGACAGAGGGGCTTTTGGACAGTTGAGGTACTACATGTTAGACAACTCTAAAGAGGCAAGAGAGGCCTTCCTCGTGAACCAGACTTCAGGAGAAGTACGAACTCGCTCTACTTTTGACTTTGAGAAGGTAAACTTCTTCCATTTTGCTGCTGTTGCCATGGATGCTGGCAACTATTCTGCTACTGTAACAGTGCAAGTTTATGTTACTGGGGAGGATGAATACGATCCTGTTTTCACCTCCTCAGAGTTCTCATGCGAAGTTCCCGAGGGAGCAAAGAAAGGTCAGAGCATCGGCAGAGTGCAAGCCAGAGATGAGGACGGCGGTTTGGATGGCTTTGTCCTCTACTCTCTAGCGGGCAGTTCCCCTTATTTTGAAGTCAACAAGTCAACAGGAGTCATTTCCTTAAAGATAGACAGCTACAGTAGACATACGAGTCGCTCTAAAAGAGAGGTGCGTCTCATGACACTGGACGTGTCTGCTCACAGCCCTCTGATCACGTCCCGCACGGCAGTGGCCAAAGTCACTGTAGATGTGACCCATACGGCTTTTGGTCTCACCACAGACATGAATATGCTGCTTATCAGTGTCATCGCAGTGTCACTTGGGACCATAGTCATATTAATAATAGTTGCTGTGGCACTATTTTTTGTTAAATTCAGACGTCAGAAGAAGGAGCAAAAGACACATGCAAGAACACCAGCGGCAGGCACCATGCTCCACAAGTTTGAGGAAACAAAGATAGCAGCGAATGAAATGATTTACCACCAGGCCCTTCCAGGATACACGGCTAATCAGAGTGGCAGCAGTGGGGGTCCGTACACTCGTGGAGGATCCCTGGATCCCTCCCACTCTAGTGGCCGTGGCTCTGCGGAGGCAGAGGCAGCAGAGGATGACGAGATCAGGATGATTAATGAATACCCTCGAGTGTCAAGTATCTCCTCCTCCATGCAGGAGCGCATCTCTGCCCGAGGTCCGGACTCTGGAATCCAGCAGGATGCAGATCAGCTATCAGATGTGTCCTGTGAGCCTTCCATAGACTGGTTTAAAGGAAAGAAACTGGGCAATCTGAATGGTACTTTATTAGCTGGCCAGGTGCCGGTCTACAGGGATGAAGGGAGTGGGTATGTAGGTGTGGGACGGGGACTCAGCATCTCTCACCCTAAAGATTATACATTCCCAGAGGATGGAAAGCCTGCTGTTGATGGCTCCCTGACAGCAATCGTGGCCAGTGATGAGGAGCTGAGGGGCAGCTATAACTGGGACTACCTGCTAAACTGGTGTCCCCAGTTCCAACCTTTAGCTAACGTATTTACTGAAATAGCTCGTTTAAAAGATGAAACGGCTCCTCCTCATCCTCGCAGGTCATTTCATCACAAAGCAAAGGCAGAGTCAAGAATTGACCCCCCGCCTCTCATAACCTCAGTGGCCCATCCTGGGGCCAAAACCGTACCTCCGAAGCCCGCTGTTGGGAGGACGTTCCCCCACTTGGCTTCTTTACGAAGATCCCCCCTCAGCGGGGAGGGATCCATATCCTCAGTCGCCATGTCTCCAAGTTTCTCTCCCTCTCTCTCGCCACTGGCAGCACGCTCTCCTGCAGTCACACCCTTCAGTGTCTCACAGGGCCCGTCTGCATCAATGATCAGCACAACTGAACACCATTTAGAACACAGCGAGGAGGCAGAGCTGAGGATTTAAATTCTAAAGACAAATTTTCCTCTTAAGGGTGAATTAAAACTGAGTCTTGCTGTCCCAGACTTGTTCTACTGTATGACCACAGGGGCTGCAACCTTTAATGCGTCCATGTTATTCTCAAGAGAACACAAGGTCACATTAAGTCCAGATAGATGAAGTTGTAGTGCTTACTGATGAAAAACTAAACTACATGACTAACTGGCCACGATGGACTATGCCTCTTGTTGTGTGTTTTTGTGAAAGAAACTCCTCATTCTTCTGTTGATCAGTGTTAATTTGCACATTCAAATGGAGATTCATACATGATGTCAATATTTTGTACAAAAGCATTGTCTATATTTTTATATTTACATGTGGTTTCTGACAAGAAATGGCATTTAAGTGTCAAAAGGTTGCGAAAACCTCAGAATATATTTCTATATTTGTAGTTTGTACTGTATACTTGTTTGTACTGTAAGTTGGTTTTATCTTGTAATTCTTAACCGTGTGGTTTTTAAAAGAAGCTCTTCATCAATGCTTTATGGATTGGGATTTTGTAACAGATTATTGTAAATATTTATAAAGGAAGAGACATCCTTGCTTGAACAAATGCAACATCAGTCAGAATAGAGTATTGTGTGATCAGATGTTCTTCTGATCCAGTGTTTGATCTCACATCAAATAGTAATCATGAATGTGAAATGCTGAAGAGTTGTCTTATTCCTCAACACACCTCCATTCCCTGCAAAGAAAAAAGGAACTTGACACCCAATGAACTCGTCCTTCAGGTGCCCTGGCTTTAATGTCTCACAACGAGCCTTACTGCTCTCATTTAGCATTGTTTCAATAATACATGTGAGGGAGAACATTGAGCAGCTACATTGTAAATGTAATATTGTCAGCAGCCTAATCATTCCAGTGAATGTAAGCAGATCTTTGTCTTTTCATCAAATGTCCCTTAGTTCATTTATTTTTTTTAATTTTCAAATTTTACTTAAGGTCTAAATCAGTGCCATCATTTTTTTTTTTTTTTTTGTAAAGGTTTATTGACAAACTGTAATGAATGTTATTCTTGAATACGCCCTCTCTTTTCAATAGCACTATAAAGAAATACGAACAGGATTACATACGATCATGGAAGTATGAAAAAAATACATATATTTTTATGAATGTTCAAATACCACCAGAGAATATTTCCTGTAATGTAATGCCTTTTCATTGATGCCTACACCATAAATACATTTGTCATCATAATTGCATATTTGAAAGCCTTTGCAAAGTAAAAATAATGTGTACAATTGCATTAATAACTATATAGAGCCCTGCAGTGGCCTTAATGTGGATTCCTCTCTTAAATTTTTATAAAAGTATGTCGTTTGCTTAATCCCCAGTTTTAGAGCCTTGCTAACATTATCTTAGCAACACTAACATCTGCAGTAGTTTAATTTATTTTATAGGGAGAGTTCGGAAGCTGAGAGGCTCGGTAAATTATTTACAAGCTATTTTGACCATGGCCAAATATACATGAACACTACCTATTTGATAGAAGGTACCTTGTTGTTTGTTTGTTTGTTTGTTTTTTGTATTGAACAGTGTTACCTGCCACTTACGTTTCATATTTGTCCAACTGCGTATTATTGTGCCATAGACGAGAAATCCTCCAAATGTTTCACACTATTCTAGGCTCGTCCAGAGAAATGTTTTGAGCAAAAAGTGCCTGATTAAAGTACTTATGCGAACACATTGTCGCCTCTGTCACTTCTTTCTCCGCTCAAAATTATGGTAATGTATGAAAATTATTCATATGGTAATAGTTATTATTTGCAGTTAAGTTTCCAAAGATAACCAATGTTTTTAATTCAATATGTGTAAGCAGCAGGCAGTGCACAACCATCATTCTACCCTGAGGATTTATAAATTCAGCTCCTGTGATTGCTGATGTTTTATTGATTTAGGCACCTTCAGAGGGCTCAGCAGTATTTTTTGGCATCCAAGACCTTCAAAATCTAAATCCAGCTCAAGTCACTACCCTGTAACCCCAGGCAGTATAAACTTTGCAACTAAAAACTCCCTCAAGTCCAAGCTGCAATATGAGAAATGGACAAATGTGAGCCTCAAACAGCCCAGCTCAGTCGCAGTATTGTCCCAATCATAAGAAAACGTATCTCAAATTAACAATATTTGACTTAATGATAGCTATTACATGTAATTTAGAACTTTATAGGCATATATGATGTAACACAAGCACAATACACAAATTATATGAAGTAATGGCTTTACAGATGCCCTCATTTCTACTAAAAGCAGCAATGAAAAGTTCCCTTTTTCCAGTTAATGCTCTTAATGAAGCTTTTCCAGCACAAACGGAGACAAAACACAAGACTTTGGAATAAAATGAACTGCAAACCGTAAAGAAACTTTCAGTTGTTTCACAAATTCTCAGATCGGACTTATTCCATTCATACAATTGGAGCCAGTCATAACATGGAGCCAGACTTATTTCCATCCAGCGTTTGTGTACAAACACCCATTCATCTATTTTGCCAGAAGATCTCATTCACATTATGTTTTGCAGCTCCGAAGTCATTCATCATGTAACACTGACCACATCAAATCCCAGGTCAGATCTCACTTATCTTTAGGCGTATGTGACTGATGTTCTCACCACTATCCTCAAACTGTTATTACTGCTCTGCTCTTTTCCCTTCTCTTTGTTTTGCTCCTTTAGAAACGTCTGTGGTGATGTTTCTAGTACTTGCCCTCGATTCCCTATTCCCAACATCTACAACAACATGGTGAAGTGAAGCACAGTTGAGATATGTGTCTATAGTCAGGCTTTAGTATAAGAATGTTTTAATGTTGTACTTTAAATCTCTATGTTTAATAGGAATATAATATTGCCAGTGTGACATTATGAGCATGTCAGGACACACTCACGTGCACGAATGTGCAATAAAAGCATACGCAGCCGGCCAGCTATGTAAACCAAGCAAGGTGAAGCTCTGATTCCAACACACGCAGGGAGAGTGACTTCATCCTCAGGTAGACATTACTCCAATATGTCTTTACATAGATACAAGAGTTGTTTGCTGATATATTAATGTTCTAATGTTACATAGAGCTCCTTTAACAAGTGTTAACTGGTGACTGTGGCTCTCAAGATGTCCTCGTAAACGCCTTTAATTAATTTCCCAATGCATACTCATCTGTGTTTATTATCTATGGCAACCATAGCAACCACAGATGCTCCCGGCTGAAAATCACCAGGTAACATGGTCACTCATTATTCTGACAACCGAGCATGCAACAACCAGACATTTTGATGCTGATAATGGATTTAATTCAATGGATAAAGCTTGCTATAGCTCGTCTGAATGGCTGCAGAAAAACACAGTTGCAAAATGATGAATTCAATCTCTCTAGAAATACATTTATCTGGGAACTTTTGAACTTTTTCATGTTAGAATTAATTCATGTCAACAATGTTACTAAATAGTGTTATTTTTTTAGTATCCAACAGCACCTGTCATGAGAACTCATTGCATCACTCTCATGTGCCCAAGGCAGGTCAACACTCCTGCTGCCTGATGAAACCGAGCTGAAAGTGGACCAGCGCCGTATGTCGGCTCCGAGGCCTGCCTCTGACTGGTTTTGGAGCTGAAACCTAAACCCTGTGGTATTCTGAGCAATTACACACACATGCACACACAAACGCAAACAGAGTTGAGTCTGTGTGTGTGTGTGTGTGTGTGTATTTTTTGGCCCATGACTGGAAATATGGGCGGAGCTGCCTGAATTGGACAGCCAGTTGATGATACACTCAGCTTGAGTGTCATAGCAGACTCAGGTCATGAGATGAATGCTGTGACCCAAATCAAGCACCTTGGATCAGAGGCCAGTATATACACAACAAAACTCAGATGATATGAGTAAGAGGGCAAAAGCCAAGTCATTACTCAAAGCTTAAATTAAAGCCTCGGCATAAACCAAATGAAATCTATCATTTTCCCGTCAACACAAAGTGGATACACAGGAGGCTGCTCTGTTAACATGCAATCTTCAGGGTGCCCTTCTCCCTTCCCTGACCTACTGCCTCAACCTCTGTCTCTTATGGAGTTATCAATGCTGTCATTCCTATGCAATACTAAACATTAATCTCATGCTTTTGACCTTCATAGCTATTGGGCATCATCAACATTGTGCTCATGAGGCAAACTTGTTTTTTTAGCTTGGAAACTAGCAAAGCATTTTCTTGCATTTGCTAAAATGCAGTAAACCACAACCATGATGATAACAAGTTGTCCAGGAAGTGAATCCACTTTGCAGTTTCCAACGAAAGCTACTGCACGTGGATTTACTGTACATTATGTGTTTACTTCCAGTTGAATTCAAACAAATGTTAAATAATTTCTGCTAAATAATAAAAAAATTAAATATACGTTTTTTTGTATAGCGGTAAGAGGCTGGTGCCCCTTCACCCAATTAATATTATTTTACTTGCTTTTCACATTTGTTTGTTATTATGTTTGTTATCATGACTAATAGTTATGTCATAATGTCCATTAAAAACTTGGAAAGCAAAACATACTCATTAGTATTCTATTTCAGTGTGGCCATTAAGCTACTCGTATTCATGCTGTTCCTGCTTAAAGCTGCTTTATTCACAGAGGAAGCATGCAGCCTTTGAAATCCTTAAACCTGCTTGTGTTGTTATTCATATTAATCAGTTCCACATTTGATCAAAGAATATGCCAATCAAGCAATGTTATTGTTTTTTATTGTCGAATGATTTCCCTTTGATAGCAGTCTAGTCTAGCAGTCTGAATGGATCCAATATTCTCTTTTTCCTGAAACGCATTGAGAGAATGAGTCATTACCGCTCCGGTATCATCATGCTCTTTACTGACGGCCATATCTGTGAAGCTTTTTTGTCGCTTCGCGATTCAAGTCCCGCTTGTGTCAGTTGAATTATGTATTAGCTAAAAGCTTGTGCGCATTCGTGGTGGTGTTACATCGGTGATGAGAACCAAATGATTTAATTTTCCTCATGCAAATTTAAAAAATGTGTCCCAAAAAGACAAGTAACACCTCGTAACAAAGGTATTACATCTTTAAAAACGTCATCTGATCATCTGACAGTTGCATTCTAGCTTACACTTTGATGGATGCAAGTCGTATAATGTAGCTTTATATACTACACATATACAGTGAGAATGTAGTATGGAACTGGGTCACAATGTTTGTCTCAACCCTTTTAAATGCTGAGCTTGCATTTCTCCAGACATCTGTGAGCTTGACATGACGGGGGCCTGGCCAAGCACAATTACTCTTCATGATGAATTCATTCCATTATATAACCAACAATATTAACATCGAGGCACAGCACCGTATTTTAATTAAGTTTTACTCAAGACCACCAAGAAATGTTGGCAGGAATCGGCGAGTGACTAAAACAGTAATTGTTTACCCAGAGTACAACAGGTCAGGCCTTTAACTTAACCTGAACGATGGTAATCTTTTGTCAACACTATGTTAAAGGTATTTTTTTCAGAAAAAAAAGACATGAAATTAAATTTGGCTGAATGGGAATTAACAGCTAATAAACAAGATCTAACCGTACCTTTCATCACAAAAGGCTAGTAATAGTGATGTAATGTATGTAATGTAGCTCTTAGATTTTAGGTTAAAAAAAAATGTGCCTTTTGTTGTTTTATGGTCTTGCATCATTGCCCTGTTTATTAGTTGGAAATGTGGAGAGAGAAAAATGCTAATATTGGTCTGAAGGGCTACTCCCAAGTAGACACACTTCTTTATTTAATAATGTGCTTGGTATACCAAACTATAGACTAAAAAAATTCTAGAGAAAACCTTCTGTGGAGTTGCCCATTTAATAAAGGCACTGGGGCCCAGGATGAGGCACCCAGTGTCAGAGGACCGACACTTTCATGCAGCATGCCTACCTGACATTAAAGGTAGCAAAAAAATTAACCCTTGCTCATATGTTCCAGAGAACGTTCATGCTCTTTAGCAGTAGAGGGCTTATATAGCCCTGAAGGCATAATGACTTTAACGACTGGCGGATATAATGGTTTTAACATGGCTTCTGCAGAAGAGCTTGTGCCATTGGTCCTTCTCACTGTCTTATGTTCAAAAGCACTTTCTATAATGAAGCTACCAAAATAGGCAGACTTTCAAAGGTAGTTAACCGTGGCGAGATAATGTCCCTCTTTTTTATAATCTAGGCAGTGATCTCATTTGATGACATATGTGACAGATAAAAAGATGAATACCAGCTGCAGAGATCAGTCAATTGTGAAGTGAATCACAGTGTATAGGATATGGGCTTATGGACATAAGGAATGGGAATCTTTGCAGTCTGGTGTGAGCTCCTTTGTCTGCAGGCCCTTTGGTAAGGATCAGGCTCTTTTCTGGAGAAGCCCAGGCTACCGTCCAGTTAAAATGAGGCCAGACCAGAGAGAGTTCTCTCTGCTCATGCTTGGATTACCCATAAACCCCTCATACCTGCAGCTTGCACGGAAGTCTCCGCTGCTTGTTCCCTCAGCAGAGGGCCAGGCTCCAGGGATGCTTCAACCTCAGCTTACCACAATCCTTTCTCCAAACACTCCAGAGAGACTTTTTTCCCCCCCTCCGATCCTCTTGTCTCTTACGAGTTCTCTTTTTTCCTCTGCTCTCTCTTCAAGGTCTTGCCAGGCTACTTGCGTGACTAGAGGGAGTGGAAAAAAAAAGTTTCGAAACCCATTGGCACGCGAGCCCCAAATCTATTTTTGGAGAGTGTTCTTTTTTTCTTTGAAAACAAAAAAGCCACAGGGAGAAATAGGCAATACTGGGGTGAAGGGGGTCTGTTTCTCATTTGGCCGGGCCTGCCTCCTGTCCTGCCCCGCCAGCGTTAGAACCACAGCACTATGAGGAAAGAGGGTGGCTCAGACTAGGGAGGAGAAGTGTTTTTCCTGCAAAACCGCGGCCAAAACTATGGACCCTCATCTTAGCCCTTGTCACTTAGCAACCAGTCCAACCTGCTTCCCATTACTAGGCCATCTGCTTGTGTTTCAGGCTTTACTTTGTTTTGATTTGTTTCGCCCCTTTTTAACTTTTGTCTTGAATTTAGCATGATTAAATTACTGCATTTAAATTCCTCCTTCATCGTTAGTTCATTTGCATCAGGCATGGTACGGTAGGCCTGCTGCAGAAGCATTTACTGCAATGCAGCCTATGATTTAATTCCATCCTGCTTCAGTGATTTGTTGCAGTTATTGTATACAGCGGTTTGTGGAGAAGACGATGAGCTAGGAATTCAATAAATTATGTATGAGGCGTTTATTGTTTGACAATTGTAGTACATTCTTCACTGTTTTAGCCGGATCGTGGAGTATTACATTAACAAAAGAGGCTTACAACAGCACTGAGTGGTGTGCATTTAACTTCAGTCTGTGCTTTGAAGTAACATTGAAGCGAATGACCCATTTCTTTGAAGCAGCAGCAAAACAGTGATGATGTTGGATGGCAACAAAATGATCAGCTGCAAAGTGAATGCCCTGTAAAAAAAACCACCCCTTCATTTATGTGACAGCAACGCAATTAACATAATTTTTGCATAATCTTACAACTGCCATATGTTATCCTCTTTTGATCACTGATGTTGATGTTTGTTTATGCTAAACTGAGATTCCCTTAGTTCTGATGAGAGGAGGCTACACAATGACACGGGATCTCGTCTGAAAAATACTGCACTTAATTAAAATGATGATGATGTAACCATTTTTAGGACTTTTATGTAGGGCCATTAAAACAACTAATCTGAGTTTATACTGACAACAGTTGTAGTTACACCCATCTAAGGCAAAAGATGCTGCAGTCTGTCAGTCTGACATGCCAAAACATTATGGCATGAATGAAAATGGAGAGCTTTGTGGTTGTACAGCATAATGACTCACAGCAGTGTGCTGCTGCACTGATGACGAAGTGTTTCCCATCACTGATTCTGTGTTGGGAAATGTCTTGTACTTAGGAAAACCACTGTCACCTCAACTTTTCTGTCAAAACGAAACCCTCTTTTCCTATTTCAATATACTCTGGAGCCACAGAAAACATAAGGACATAACATATCTCTTTTAAGACTATCCAACCTTCTACCGTGACTCCTTTTTATCTGCTTGAAAAGTCTCAAATGCAAATAAACTGTTAAAATTGGGTTATCATTAGAGATCTTTAGGCTACTGCATTACAAATCATGACAGTCATGTTTTCCTAAGATTTCTGAAAGACAAAACAGGCTTTATAGTATCACTCATGCCTTCTTTAATAACAAAACAAATACTCACATTCAACCTCACAACATTGCAAAAGGTTTAAAAGAAATTGTTTTATTATCCCATTTTTAGCTCAAGAAAATACTGTGTTGATATAACCTTGTTAGTGAGAGTTGGGATTATTTTATATAGTTTGTTATCTCTATGGGAATCTGTCTCTGTTGGGCAAAGCCATTTGAAAATCAAAGTGATTGACTGAATACAAACAACAGAAACATGGGGAGAAACACTGGCTAGTACACCTCTGCAATGAAAACAGCCACAGGCAGAGCAAAACACTGAATATATTGAAATCTCAAAATTATATCTATAATAATCTCAGCCAACCTGCATCTCCTGTAGAGTATACAGGTGCTGAGGGAGAACGAGTGGAAAAGTGGAGTGTATAGATGTAATTAAATGTGTATCTGTCCAGGGCACCAATGTGAAAACACCTTGAACTCAGCTAGATCGTTAAAACTGGCAACACGCGAGAGCACATGTCAAATCTGTATTATTCTTTTTATCATTCTTCAACAACAGACAAGTAGCCTATAGTGCACTCAGGCTTCCATTGGTAACCATGCTAACCCCTTATTGGGTTCAGATTTGCCCTGTTTCCAGTTGTAAATATTAGACGTTTGATATGATCGTGACAGCTCTGACGGCTATTTCACAGAACCGTGCAAAATTTCCACAATCTTGAAAATCTCCAGGGTTAAAGTCAGCCTGCAGCCTCTTGTAGTATTGCATGATCTGAGCTTGATAAATGGTTGTTGACAGATTCGCTAATTTGTGACTGATGACCCTTCAAACCGACTGGGAAGTATAGATCAAAATAAATGGGCTGGTGCCAGACAAAAGGCTTAGTATCTTTCATACATTTATATAAAGACATTCCTGGGCCCGGTTGTAAACACAGTTAATTAAGGCTGAATATTTTCCACCCAACCACCTGATTAAGAACATAAAGAAATACCTAATCCCTGCTGCTAATTAACCTCCTGACATCAAATAACACCCACGCATGAAATGGACTCCAGGTAATTTGGATTTAAACCTAATGAGCAGACTGATAAAAAGATAGGTCTTTGTTAATTGCCTTTTAGGGTCTGGCTTTTAATAATTGTGTTCTGCTCTGTGTTGAATAGCACTGAGCGGTAAAGCAGGGCAGTGTTTGTGTTTTCTTTAAGCCAGAGGACTTCCAGCACGGTCCCACCAGACATGAAAGTAGCTGCCAGCCTTGAGGTTTAAACAGTGGACTGACATACTTAACCTCATCACTCACTGCACACTTTCTCTCATTTGCATAGGATACTTAAAGGTGGGGTACGATAATACAGTTGCAGCCAAATGGGCAACAATAATTTATGATGATCCCTGATGATGTTTATATCAAATACACACACTCTCTACCGCTTTGAGGATTTATTATGGTGCACACGATGAATCGAGAACATATGGTAGTGCTTAGCTGCCAAGTGTTTTTTTTCCCCCTACAGCTCACTATCCTCACAGTTCTATGAAGAGTGGTGAGATTGCTAGCATTGAATGGGGATGTTAGCACAAAGGTACGCAGTCACACAGGAGAGTGATTTGTGTGCTTTTCTCAGCTCAAGCTCGTAAATTTCCCTCATTGTCATTCTCATTTTTTTTTTATTCAGTACATTCCAAAAGTGCAGCTCAAATATTTTAGCTGAAAAATATCCATTTAACATTCCACACTGAAACTTTCACATAAAACTCTGCTATGATTCCTGGAAACTTTCTCAGCAGAAAAACAGACAGGATTTCAGTGGTTTCTGTAACCTCCTGGTCATGGGAACAAAAGCTTTGTTGCTTTTCATTATAATCAAGACGCAGCTGGGATGCCAGGTGAGTCAAGGCCCTGCAATTAACACACTTTTTGTTATACAAAACAAGCAGTCTACTCTAGATCCTGGGACCAGTACCGAAAACCACAGCCCTGAGCTCCCTCACCCAACTTTATTCCACTGAAACGTTCATGTTTACAACAATTAAAATAAAGGATTCAGTGTACACTGCAGCCTGCTCCAAAAGTAACCGTATCGTCAGTCATATCGAGAACATCTCCTGTCAAACAAAGTGCTAATGTATTTAGCTCACATTAGCTTGGAATGCAACAGAGCGCATGCTGAGCATTTCACACAATGTCACATGATTAATAGTGTTTTTTATGTGTCCTTTTTGGCTGCATGTTCCTCAGTTAAATCCTTGTTTCTGTCATCATTAGCAAACCTTAATAGACACTTTTGAAAGCAGACATTTTGGCAAGTCATGGCAGGAAAGACACAGGTGTGATTAATTCAAATTGACTGTGCTCCATTTCAGTCAGCTAGTTTCAGGGTCCTGCTATTGTGCATGCTAGCTCACCAGCCTGGCTTGTTAGGACACTTGATGGAACACAATTTGTTTCACCTGAGCTTTTTCTGACATGACAAATCTGCTTGGAAAATGTCTAGAAACTAAGATTTAGTTAATCCATCGCTTTGCGTGGACAATGCTGCTTGGTAAGTAGCTTCTGAAGCCTGGTCTCATTCCCAGGGCATTGAATACTGCCTACATAATGCCTACACCCAACCTAAACCTTACCTCACCCGGGTGCACATTTTTATTTTTTTTAATGAAGTCATCTGCCAATCAGTGCATTGGAATGGAGATCTAGCAGAAGATAAATCAAATTAGCCACTGATGCAAGCACTCGATGCAAGTCTGAAAGCATTTGAGGGCCTTTTCTGTATAAAATATATTTTATCCTCTACAATTTTGTCTCATATTACTCACTCTGCACTTCCCTCTCTGCATTTACTCCTTGGTCGGGCCAGAAACTATGATCTTTTTTCTGATAACTGTTTACAAGTGGGTGTCACAGACGGGCGTGAAAGAGCCTCTCCAGCTTCCATTATACAAGCTCTTATCACATACTTTGTGCACCTCATTTATCTGTGAGCAGTTTGCCAAAAGAAAAAGTGAAAGTATATCATGTTTGAGTGTTGTGCATTGAAAGACTGAAAAGGTGTTTTTGACATTGCTTTGAAATAATATAAAATTTAGGACCAAAAAGAAATTGAAAAGATAAATTGTGCTTATCTCATACACACACAAAACAAGAATAGTTTATAGTAGAATCGTAAATTAGCCGTGTGTGTGTGTGTGTGTGTGTTCAGTTATTTTCATTCTCATAACTTAATTCAAACCCTAAGCTGATTTACAAATGTAGAACAAGTTTTATAATTCAATGAAAAGCTCCACCTAACTTCAACTTGTGCAGAGATCTAATTAGTCACATTAAGTGAAAACACCTGTGGGAACATGCAGAGCCTTAACTGCATTAAACAAAAGATGTATATGTTATAGTTGGCCATTTTCATGGAAGACATTTGGACATGTCACAATAGGACAAGCACAGGTATAAATACTGAAAGGAATGATGGCTGAATTCCATTTAGCTGCTTTGATTTCAGGTTCTGGTACCTTGCATCCTGGCTATCTGTCACTCTCACTGGAAAACTTTAGAAGCCCAGAGCCACCGTTAGTGTTATTAATGACACCTGAAAGTCATAGTTTCTGCTCTGAATAGGCCCCATAATTACGATGGCATTAAAAATAGAAGTTTAAAAAATTACATCTAAATGGGATTTGTGGTACAATAACACAGAACTGCCCATAGATGTAACCTTCAGACTCCAGGTGCTTATAATAATGTTGTGATTCAGAGCTAAAATCCAGAGTATTTCCTTATTGCTAAATCCAATTGCAAAGTATAATTTGATTTGGTCTTCCACTGTAGGCATCATGAATGGCAAGTCATAAATTAATTTGTTTTTTCTCTCTCACAAATGTATGACTATAATCTCAAAAAATATTTAATATTATTTTTTTATTGCAATGGCCCTTATACGTCATTGTACTACTTATTTACTTTGTACTTATTATTATTTGCATTAAGTCAGAAATCAATATTATAGATATACAACAAAATACACCATAGGACTGGTAATTTGTCTTAGTTTATACTATTCTCCTGGGAATTTCCTCTCGGTAAGTGCTTTTCTTTCCCCTTCAGTTGCAGCAGCTGCACACAGTACATGTACAGCATGCAACAATACTTGAATAGCCACCAAAAATACACTGTTGTGTCTGAATTCTTGGGGGCCATTCTTCATCTCTGCCCTGGGTTCGTCCAGTCCAGGAGGAGGACTTCTGTCGTAAATCAATGCTCTACCCAACGACAGTGTGGTGAGAGGGGTTTGGAGCCAAGTAGTTTGAACTTCACTTCTCCAGCCAGGCGTCTGGAACAAGCCCAGCTACTGAGAAAGCTCTGAACAAGAGGAGTCTACTTCAAGTGGAAAGTATTTCATCCTGCAGTCCCATCTGCTTTCACTTTGATTCCCCATCTAAATAGATAGCGTCTACAGCGCGTGGACGATTATGTGTTTTACACTGCAATTCACTTCAAAAATATTGATGTTATGGAGATTTTCTCTCATCATCAAGCTGTTCACTGCGCAGGGTCTGCTTGGATCTTGAAGTAACACGCTCAGCATCTCATAAAAGTTATGGCTCATAATTGCAAAACTTTTTACTGCCCTTGGGAAACTATTAAGTTTGAAACTTTAAACTCAGACAAGAATGTCATTGATATCCCCAGAAATCGCCTGCTTCTTCCTTTGAGTCCCCTACATCAAAATAGACTTTAGTGTTGCCAGAAAAATAACCCACATGAAGAGGGAAGTTTAATCTCACACATAATGCCGACGCGAATAGGGTCTAATGTTGAACATTTTGTGTGTGTGTGTGTGTGTGTGTCACAGTTTTTTCTCAAACCCTGATCCCATTTAATTGCTAACCCTATGATCAACATGAATAATCGCCTGCTTTTCAACCTGCAGTACTACTTGAAACTCTTTCCTGACTCAGTTTATCTACATTGGACGATCCATATAAAACACAACTAAATAATGCCAAAAGCTACTGTGTGATTTCATTATCCTCTGCTCCCGAACCACTAGAAATTAGAGATATCGCCAACTGTCTTACAAAAAAATGTGTTTGTGGATGAACCAGACACATTAGATAGATTTCCAAACCACAGACAGTTTCACTGGTGACTCATGTTTAGCACTGATGGGATATTGAACATGTTGGATGGATGCTACTGAACATATTTAAGGGTGGGTCAGGTTTGATTTTATCATGATGTCTATCTGGAAAGACTAGAAAGTCCGGTGTATTGGTAGCCTGCTGTTCCACCCCAAGACCCAGATGCCACAAGATCATCCATCCATCCATTTTCTACCGCTTATCCTGTATTCAGGGTCGCGGGGGGGCTGGAGCCGATCCCAGCTGTCATTGGGCGCAGGCAGGGTACACCCTGGACAGGACGCCAGTCTATCGCAGGGCTGACATGTAGAGACAGACAACCATTCACACTCACATTCACACCTACGGGCAATTTAGAGTCTTCAATTAACCTATCCCCATCTTGCATGTCTTTGGACTGTGGGAGGAAGCCGGAGAACCCAGAGAGAACCCACACTTACACGGGGAGAACATGCAAACTCCACACAGAAGGAACCCGGGACCCTCTTGCTGTGAGGCGAGAGTGCTACCCACTACACCACCGTGCAGCGCCACAAGATCAATGTAGGGAAAATAATATAATAAAATGATGAATAATGTAACATAATGGAATAAAGATTTGATGATAGCAGAGGTCTGCCTGAACTATGACCATGTAAAATACTGGTCTGCATGGTCAGCAATTTCAGTCCATCATGAGATCAATGTTGAGATTATTCGTGATGTCGTGTAGGTTCAAGTAGAAGAATGATTTTTTTTTTCATGCATTTTAATTATTTGTAGTTATTTGTATTTTTTCCTTGTGCTGGTTGGGTTGTTTGAGAGCAACGTACAACATCAACACCGCACACGCATTTCAGGACACTGCAATGCAGCATTATTCTGCCGCTGCTTCTGCTCTTTGTCTGACCTCTTCTATTTTGTTTAGCTCTTAATTAGATGAATCCGTTTAGTGTGGAGGGCAGTCATTGAAAATGTTTTTGTTAAACTTTAACCTATGTGATCCCTGTTGCTTTGATAGAAGGTCCAGATGATTTCATTAAAAGATAACATTGTGAAAAGTACACTGATCAGGGATTTGGGGCGTGCAGAGTTAGAGTTTAACTTCCTAAAGTTGTTAAGGTCCTCAGTGCCTCTCTTGGATTGTGTTGATGAGAAGGTGGTGCTCTGATTTGCAAGTCCGGTTTAAAACTTCAAAGAGTAGCCTTTAATATTCACAGAGTGGGAGGTGAATCACAATTCTTCCCTCAAAGCCCATGGAAATAAAACGTAATAGGTTCTTCCCACAGCAAGTTTTTGACCGTTTCCTCCGGTTAGCAACCTCTTTTTTCGGCAAAATTTCCACCGACTGTCAGACACTTTTAATTTAAACTGAATTAATGACACAACTCCTACTCCCAGAGTGACAAGTCATCGTTTCACTTCATTGGAATGTCATGGCAGCAGCACATCATCCCAAAAACTCTTCATTGATGACATATAGAGCTCCCACGCAAGGTGCTGTTTGGTTCAGCGCTTTGCTCAAGGGTTAGGGTCAGGATTCAACACCAATCCTATGATTAATGGGTAACATGTTGTACCACAACAACCAAATGCAATCAATTCCCTTCATCTGTGAAATGTTTTATCCTTTCCAGAAAGGGTGTTTTATTCAACTGGCTGTCCTCCGCTGCAACACAGGTCAGCATTTAAAAGCTGCTTTTAGGAGAACGCAGACAGAGTGAGTCATGAGGACCATAATGAACATAAATCCATTATTAATCCATTATTCATTATCATTAAAATGTACTAGCTTATTGCACCTATTGTTCCAGTATCTGTGACCTTTTGAAATGCATATAGTTTCTGTCTATAATACATGTATTACACTACAGATTCCTAATTTCAAACAGATTACATCTCACTTTGAACACGGTGAGACACTAGTCAGTGTGTACTGTACCTCATAAAAAAGTGTACAAGCCTCGCAAAACATGGAGTTCAGCTGTTTGTGCAGTGCAGATAGGGTCTTTAGTTGAGCCGTTAACCAAGCAGGCACATCTGTGAAGCAGCTTGTACCTTAATGAGTGATGGCGGTGAGTTAGGGCATTGGTAGGGGAACCAGGCTGAAGGGACTCAGAGGTCTGAGCTGATGGTGGCAGAGGGTGAAAACAAGTCTTAATTAACAAATGTCGCTCAGCTCCACATCTATCACATCTGGCCTGTTGCTGTGATTTAGAGGGCAAGATGCTGCAGGTGCTGTTCCACTTACTGCATACCAGAGGAACCATGTCCCCTGTGATAAAAAGCAAAAAGAATAATAGGTCATACAACTGTGTAGTACTGTGTTCCTTGTGTGATACCTGCTGTATTTCAGAAATAATGCAATAACACTTAAGTTGATTGCTTTGTTGAACATCAGCCTGCATTTGTCCTTTTAATCTTCAGTATATTTATATGTTATAAACATTTTGTGCAATGCATATTTAACACCATAACAATGGTGGTTAGCTTCCAGTGAAAAAGATTTGATCACCATATTTCAGGTTATAAGACAACAGGCGTATTCTTATTCCATGCAATAGACAGACTTTCTGCTCAGGAAGCAGAGCAGGGAAGTTCACGAGAGTCTAAACACATTAAAAAATATGTGTGCATGTAAATTTCTACTTGAGAGGTGAAATATTAATGCCCTGGGTGTTTTTTGATGTTGTAAATCTCTCATCACTGTGAGAAATATTTGAAAACATGCATGAATAGTGGTGTCCATACTGTCAATAAAAGCAGATTGCTGGATGTCATTTAGTCTTACCAGGAGTCACAACTTCCTTGGAAAGCCTCTGCCAAGGAGCTGGAAAAGAGTCTCCAGCCAATTATCAAACCAAGTCAACATAAAAAAATTAACTCCTTCAGGGTTTCAGAATGCTGTGCTTAATCCTACATTTAGTAAGTTAGCTTTTGTCAAGATTCCCTTTACAATTTCCACATATACTTGTATCGTCATTACAACTTGTTATCATAATGATAACGTCTTTAACGAGTCATTGTGAGTGAGTTGTATTTATATTGTACTTGTATATATCGTTATTTTAACAGATCTCTTCGTCTAGCTAGCCGACAGTGATTCATAGTTTGAGAAAATGTCTGAAACTAAAATGAATGAGTTTGCAAAATTGTAGAGCTGCAAAACAGAAAATTGCATGACAATGTAACTAAACTGTATAAAGAATCTAAACAACTGCCCTTCCGTGCATTTCTTGACCACAGACTCTGTGTGCCTTCCAAAGGTAGCATTCATGAAAACAAAATTAACAACTGCTTTAACACTTCAGTGAAAATGCCAACAAGCCCTAGTGGGATTTCTTAAATTGGCCCCTCGTTTTATTTGCGGCCTCTGACTGGTTTCCCCTCTGATTATGCAGGTGAATTTAAGTGGAAACATTAGAGCAATAGCAAAGCCTGTATTTTCTGGGGGCCCCTGCTCTCACGCCATATGCCCAAGTTTGTGGTGCTCACTGCCACAGAAGTGATATGTATAGAACAGAAAACCTGCCTTGGAAATGAATGGCTCGTACTTTAGAAATGTTTTGTATACACCCTTACTAAATAATACCTTGATGTTTGTCTTTATTTTTCTTTTCATGTGTTAGGATATTTCCTCAGTTGTTTGGCGCTTCATTTAAATAATAGAAATACTCTTGACAGGTCTGTTTATTCTTAAATGAAAGCCTTCAAAATAAATTGCTGAAAGAAAAATGGAACAAAGAGTCTTTGTGTCAGCATGGATTTATTAAAAAAAAAAAAAACCTCTGTCAATCAAAATAAAAAATAAAAATCATTAATGTAATTTAACCCTCTCACCGTGAATTATTTCACACAGATCCAAATACTTTTCATACTTCATTCAATAAAGGAAAAGCACATGAATATTGTCTTGATTATGTGTTGTCTTTTGTGATATTCTCCAGTTGACATTGACAACATCCAAGGATCCATTATAATGATGAATTGCTGTTTCTCTGAGAGAGCATTGATTGAAGCACCAACTGGGAAAAAGGTTGACAGCCTGTTTGAAATAGCACATTAGAGTCACTATAAAAAATGACTTCCATATGCTCTAGAATGTAAAACTTGTGTGCTGTTTGTAATTCCCATGGAGGACGGATGCAGGCAGCACTGCTTTGCCATGTTTTTTTTTTTTTCTGGATTCCTCTGTCTCACTTCGATCCTCTTGTTTGCTGAGGATGAATTCACCTCCCAACATCTGGAGGCGTGCTTGATGATCATTAAAAACAAGATGAACTATTATCTGAAACGACGGAGGGAGTGGTACGCTGTGGTTTGGGTCTCTCCCCTCGCAGGCATATGCTGGCTTTGTGACATGCAGTGCCGTCTCAGAGGAGACCCCGCCTGGGACCTTTAAAATTTCATTTGGTCTTGTTCTAAATTTACAGGCGACGCTAAATTTGCATTCTATTGTGTGAGAATTTGGTGTCTTATAATTTCTATCCAAGGGTAAGGGTAGAGAGAGTTTGACAACCCTCCCCCTTGCTCTTGGTAAAACTTAAAACTGTCATGAAGCTTAAACATGAGATAATTTGTGATTAAAGTCTGATTTAATGAACCTTAAGTACCAAATTGGTGCTTGCAATCTTGTGAAATGCTGGTAATTAACTGTTGCACATAATTTCCTTTACCTCCACTCCACAAACAACTGCTTTTAAAAGCCAAGCCTCAGCACCAGCAAGCTGTTTGTGGCCCATGAATAATGTGGAGGTCAAAGGTACCAGAGCTAAAGGATGTTGAGTCAGTCGCTCTCTTTAAATGGTAAATCAAAACATACCCTTACAATTATTCACTCACCAAATTGGAGCTTAAATAGCTCGGCAGCCTGTGAAATATTTCTCTTTGAGATGATGATAACAGTAACAGCCTCATACCTTTACATGCCCTTGACCTCTGCTCCCATATGGAGATAATAGGCATTGTTACATATACTGTACCCATTATAAAACACACAAAATTGATTGATTCTATGATACATATTAAGTCGACTAATGGACAAATCAGTCGGTCGGGGATGAAAACTTTTACATCAGAAGCACTTTCCTTTAACTTCTACAGTCTATTTTGGTGCATCTACCTACACATATCGTATCAATGACTGAGAATGTTCTCATGCAAACATATAATAAGTTGTTATAATATGTTTGTATATGGTGCAGCACATAGCCTACCTTTTCCAAAACAATACTCACTCTCAATTTTTTACAATCAAATTGCATTTGACATGTTGATTTGTTGATTTAGGGGAGTCATGACTAACTTCACCCTTTGGCTTTTTATTGTCCTTGATCTTGGGGATAATGTAGTATTTATTCATATGCAAATGCATGATCAAGAAAGAGGGCGAGGAGGAGAAAGAAGGACAAGCAAGAAGGGTGAGAATGTTTTTTTTCTCAAAATGAGATTTTAGATGTTTGGAAAATATGTCACTTGCAGGAAATGAGCACATCAGTGAAAATGTTTAGCATAGGAATATAGCCTGCATCGTGTGGTATGGCCGGTGTGAGCCGCTGGTTCTCTGTTCAGACCTGGAGTAATTATAGGAAGACTACATTTGGAGACCATGTGCACTTCCCTCACATCCCTGATTGAAACAAATGAGGCAAATAATTGGAAGAGTGGTCAGTTTACTATACCGTGAGGTCTATCTGGAGGCATTTCACATCTCAAAACAAACGACTATTTTTATACAGTTTGATTTCAAGAGATATTGCAATCAATATAACGTCCTTCTAACGATTAATACTCACAACATTTGAGGGGCCGAAAGGGGCTGGATGTAGTTAGTGATGGAGTTGCCGTATCTGTGATAAGTCAGTGGGCTGTTAGCGACATCCTCAGGACCACCATGGTACTGCAGTTTAGAGATAAAGTAGCGTCAGCAGAGTCTCTTTGACGTCAGCACTTCACGACGTGGAACACAAAACGGGGGAGGAGGCTTGTCGATACGTTCAAGATATGATCCTTCAAAATAAAAGCATATATTTACAGTATACGCGTCCAGCGTCTCATCTGTAAAGCGACATATACCAAGAAATATACAGTAAAGCTTTACCTCGAAGTGCCTTGCTTTTAAAACCAGATTATATGAGTTGCAATAGAATAAAAAATGCCACAAACTTTTATTTCGAAGTGATATTACTAAAGCTGTGAGCTGGCTGGATGCAGGGATTTTCTGGCTGAATTACGTGGAAGGCGGATAACGTAAACGTTGCAGGAAATAAAATCATGGATTTAGTACTAAATGATCATTGAATTCAACGGTACTTTCCCGTTGAATAAAATTTGCATTTTATATCTGCTATCTGTGCAAACCACGGCTTGTTTCTCCGTCGGGCGGCTGGACTTCGGGTTGCCACAGTGGATAGGACGCTTGCTGTCAAGTAGGAGCCCACAACAGGGCCACATCAGCACCGCTGAGGTTAGCCAGCCACGTTAGCATCAATGTAAGCAAGCTATTTTTTACGTGATTGGCATTTTGTCAAAGTGCAGACATGATAGCATCATGATGTGTCGGTGTTTGGTGCTGTCTTGCAGATATTTAATGATGGCAGACAGTATCATGAGCAAAGCTGCTACCATGGAGATCCCCATTAACAGCAATGGAGACACAGGGACTCTGCAAGAGGATGACAGCCTGGAGCAGGTCACATTCCTCTCACCTCACTGACACTGTCCTTTTATTTGACCTGTTTTTTGGCATTTGGTGCTCAGATTATAGTAGTCTATCCTCACATGATAGCACAGTCAAGCCCTAAGGCTGGTTAGGCCAGCTGATACCTAACATGCTATATCACCACTTATTTTTATTGTGGAATATAGCACATTCAGTCCATGTATCTATAATCAGCAACAAAAACAATAATAATATGTATTACCTTCTACACCATATGTCATATTGCCAATTTTTCTTTTTTGTTGAAAATCCATCAGGACTTGCAGCAGGTGATGGTGTCTGGACCCAACCTTAATGAAACCAGCATTGTCTCAGGAGGTTATGGAGGACCTGCAGGAGGCATCATCCCTACCAGCAGCATCAAAGGTAATGTCAGTCAGGTTTTGCATTGTTGTTGATTCTTTACAGATGTTGCTGCAAATATATCATGGATGTAATGGTGCATTAAGAAGTAGTTGCTATTTCATCGGTTTTAGTTGCTAATAACTCTACATCGGGAGGTGGAGTTGTCAAGTTACACTGCAATTATTTTCCCAGGTGCTGACATTCCTGGGTTCTCACAGCTCACCGTTCATTCCCCTTTCTGTTTTGAGCCCCCGCTCCCCTCAACAGCCTGTTCAGATTGCTGTGCAAGCGATCTGTCAATTCTTAAGTCACTGAAAGAGGTTTATTATAATACCCTTTTAAGAAATCATTCCAAGAGCGTTTTCCTCCTCGTATTTTGATGTGTCACTCGAGAGTTGCTCGAAGCTCCTGGTTCACGTTCCGAACATCCATATCCCATAGGGCCTGCAGTTCGCTTCAATCCTGAGTATCTGGACAGAAGACGAGCCCCTGCACCAGGACCAGGTGGCTGTGTCTTATGCCGACCCTTTTTTTTTCCTTTATATGTCTGGCTGATAAGCCCCATATAATGAGTTTGTGATACTGCCTGACTGAGGGTTGTTGTATGAGACTTCGCTTGTACCTTTTATCTCACAGCTTCAGCAACAAGAAAGTGTTTTCGCAGCTTTCAAAATTAGGGATGCACTAACCGGTCCTCTTTGTTACTGTGAACTTTGGATGACTGTTTTGTTTTGCTTTGCTTGGTATTTAGCTCTCATCCCATGAATTCCATTTTCATCTTTTTCATAAATCCTTTTATTCTGCATGAGAAACCTGCATGGTGGATTATTTCAATACTGCATTAACTCCAACTTATTATGTATCTTTCACCACAGAGCCTAACATTTTTCTTTCAGTCTGCTGTTAGCTGCGTCTCACTGCCAACCTTTTTGTCACATAATTCACATCATGCCGTATCCTCATCCTCAGTCTTCATCATCACCATGCTCATTTCAGACATTCGCATGAAATCCAGGGGTGTCAGCTTGCCTAAAAGCCAATCTACAGCCAGTCGACTTGCCCAACACACAGACCAGCATCCAGGTATCACTGGGCTCATCACCATGTCCATACTGTCCTTACTCATTGTCATCATGACCCATGCAATGTATGCACACCTCTGCTTTGATAGAATAACATGTATTATGGTGTGCATTGTTCTTTCACCCCCCCTTTAGGGTCCTCAAACAATAATTCTGGTACTTCCACTGAAGAAGTGTCTCGTGGTGTGGCAGTGGAGAAATTGGACAGTGTTAAGAAGTGGGGCATAAACACATACAAGGTATTGTGCACTGTGTGTAGATACTTTGCTAAATTTCCGAAAGTTGACAAAATGGATATGTCCATCTTATGCGTCTGTCTTTGTAATACCTCCATAAACTTGTGTATCACATTTAAGAGACATTTAAAATGCACATTATACTACAAGTATATATGCATACACACCACATGTTATTGTGCTATCATATCTTCATCAGATTTTCTTTACCCTGGGCTTGAATGCTGTCTCTGTCCATATCTACTATGCAGTGTACAAAACAGATGTTCTCAGAGAGGTTTGGCCGAGGGTCAAGAACCGTAGACCTGGAACTGGAGGCTCAGATTGACATGTTAAGAGAGACCAAGAGCAAGTACGAAACCATCCTAAGACTGGCCACTGCACTCACCAGTCACTTTCAAAGCATGGTGCAGACCCAACAGGCACTAGGAGACACCTTCACCGACCTCGGCCAAAAGTCCCCAGAGTTGCAGGTACCGTACAGTATTGCAAAAAGCTCCCCGTGTGATGTGACATGGAACTGAAGTTATCAGGTAAAACGTGTGTGTTTCTCTGCAGGACGAGTTTGGCTATAATGCAGAAACACAAAAGCTGTTGTGTAGGAATGGCGAGGCTCTGCTCAGTGCCATCACCTTCTTCGTGTCCAGTGTCGACACCTTGGTCAACAAAACAATGGAGGACACTCTGCTGACCATTAAGCTGTATGAAAATGCAAGGTAACAAACCCTGAGATCCTTTTTAGGAGTGAAGTAAAACGATCTGAAATCCTGTAGAGTAAAATCCTGGAGAATGATGGAGCTTGTGATAGCCTGAACTCTTTTTGCATGCAGACTTGAGTTTGATGCCTATCGTTCTGATCTGGAGGAGCTGAGTTTAGGCCCTAGGGATGCAGCTTCTATGGTACGCATTGATATGGCCCAGCATGATTACCAGATCCACAGAGACAAATATGAAAGGCTGCGTAGTGACGTCACCATTAAGCTCAAATTCCTGGAGGAAAACAAGGTTTGTGGTTCACAATTTTCTACTTTCTTTTAAATGTCTGCCTATTTAAAGAGTAATACACCTCATGAAATCTTGTCTTTGCTGATCTCCCGTGGTTTAACTTGTCACCTTGCTGCAGTGATGTATAGGTGTACACCAGGACCCTGCGATCACTGTGTTTCTAGGTGCTACATTGCACACCTTTGACTACAACCAGCCACAGGCATCAGTGATGATGCATGTGCTGAGGTGATCTAGTGAGAACAAGGAAAACACTGCTCTCCAGCAAGGTGTCAAGTTACTCCTTAACAACACCCATTCAAAATTGATTTTAGATCGCATCCCGAATGTGGAAACGATCAGTACAGTAAATCATATTCGGAAAAGATATTCTGTGATGCATTCCAGTTAATGTTTTTAACTTTGATTAGTTAAATTGTGCTGAGTTTACTGTGTTAAGTATGTCCAGAGCTTTCAAATATTAAGCCAGAAAATGAACCTCCTCCTTTGCCTGCATGTATTTATTGAGGTAGACCAGGTCAAACTAAAGGAAAATTCTTCATGCACACACACAAGTATATTCATTCTGTAGATAATTACAGTAAAGAGAGTGAAAGCCTCAGTTTTGTCACAGACCCAAAACCCACAAAAATAAAAACATAATTCTGTTTTATTTGGGCAGTTTGAGCATTAATTAAAAAAAATCAAAATGAACATTCGTCACTGTGTGTATGTCTTTCCATGCCTGAAATAGCTTAAAAGTTTGCTTGGGGATACATCTTGGAATGTAGTGTAACCGCTGCTTTTAGTTTGATTCCCCAGAAACTAATCTGAGCAGCTAAATGCTTCCTAAAGCATCCAAAACTGTGTTTGTACTGTAATGTCAGATGTTCTTTTTTTACTTCTAGGTGAAGGTTATGCACAAGCAGCTGCTTCTCTTCCATAATGCCATCTCAGCTTACTTTGCTGGCAACCAGGAGCAGTTGGAACAAACTCTAATACAGTTCAATGTAAAGTTAAAGCCTCCCGGATCAGACAAGCCATCCTGGCTGGAGGAGCAGTGAAGAGCGCTCCGGGTTCAGCTGTTAAAGATGTACAGTGACACGCTGGTCAGTGAAGAACTTGACATTGTTGTTAGATGGACAAGAATGAAATGCATAACGGAGTATATTGTAGGGAAAGAAAAACATAAGATATCTCTTTCATAATGTTTTTCAGTATCACGTCTTACATAGATGGTACAACAATTTCAATTGTATTTAGATTTTATTTTTGGTTAAGTCACAAAATGACCTTTTGTTACTTTCTTATTCTTTAGGTAGCACAATCATTTACATGAATATCACGTCTTATTTCTATACAGTATAATCTACCATTGTAGGTATATCCCTTGGCAGTTTTGTTCATGCATTATTGTGTTGTTTTTTTTATGTTGTCTAAAGGGTTATCTTATATTTAAGAGTGTATCATATTGGAGTAATTCAACAAATCAAATTAAAAGTTAGAGGGATAATGTCAAAAATCTTATGAAATTCCTCTGAAATTATATCTAATTTTCTTGAGTATACTTGACTGAACCAAGTTCTTCAAATTTTGTCAAACAGCTTAAGAGCAAAGATATCAGGATATAGCATCATTTTCTAAGTTATCCCACTTGCTTCTAATTTTGCTTTGTTGTATACCTGCTTGAATGGTCAGTTTAGAGTTTATACACAGAGAACGAGCATATATATAGGGAATATAGTAATTTTCTCTAGCTGAATATACAATCTATAATTAGTCTGATAGTCAAAGAAGCAAACAAACAGACGATAAATACAAACATCTGCACTATCATGAATTCTAAAACCTGAACAGTGAATGGATCTAATGGATACATGTGATACGACTTTACATTCTAGGTTAGAATATACATTTCAGCATCTTTTATAGGACTGAATGTTCGAGTACATTTTATTCTGTTATTCATTTGCCAATCTGTTTGTGACATAACGTTATATGTTATGTACATTGGGTTTCAATTCTAATCAGCTCATTGTCTTTGTCTTGTTATGCATTTCAAATAAAAGTGGCCGTATGTTTAGTTTCACCCAACTGTGCCATCAACACAGATCTGTCAGTTTCAAATGGGAAACTCTCACAGATTATGTACCTCACAATATATCCTACGTGTATGGCTCTATTAATTATGTACATAATAATACAATCTGACACACGTTCTTTGACTTATGACTGGTTTCATAATCGTAAAATGACACTTTAATTCCCCTCACTGATTTAGTTTCACCCTGTCACCCACTACTTCACTAGCCACTCATTTCGCTGGAAAAGGGCGTTACCGATTTACTACTGTTTCAACTTGCATGACATGCATTAATCTTAGACAGGGGATCTTAATGGTTTACCCTTGCAATACAAGGCACACAGCTGGGGTGGTTTCTCAAAAAAAACATGACATAAAGTAGTTTACAGATAAAAAGATTCTCCCTTTGCTCTACTGCAGATGAGGAGTCTAGCTGTCATTGAGATTCCCTCAGTATTTGATAGTAGATAACCAAATGATTTGCATACAAATGCATTTAGGCTATTACAGATCATTCTAAGGGCTTATCATTTCTGGGACAGAGTTGAAGTGCTTGCTGCTCATTGACTCCAATGCAAACTGCTAAAAGGCCAATCTGACCACCAGACATTCAAACACATGACATTATGTAAACTCAGCTGGTCAAATGGCTGAATGTTAAGATAAAGTTATTTTTTTTTTTACTAATTTATTTACTTGTGAATGCATTTAACACAAAAAACGCAACTGTGAAACTGATTAGTGTTCTCAACAGTATACTTTTCTGGTTAACTTAGCTTCACCTTTAGGAAATCGATAAGATTTCCCTATCAGTGAGGATGGTATTCACACTGGGGGAGTGTATTTATCCAACCGACTGCTCACATGAGTTCATGACAGCTGGGCAAAGACAACGTGGCCACAAACCTTGAATCACTCGAGTATCAAAGCCCGGAGCTCCTCCTGCTGGGAAGGTGTGGGCGGCCATGACAGCTGGGCGTGGCATCACGCAGGTAGTTGCGACACTCTGCTCTCACGCTCCCCCAGATTGTTGTCGCGTTTGATGGGGAAGTTTCAACAGGACAGCGGAACAATCAAACAAAGAGACGGACACGAATCATTTACCACAGCAGCAGAATCAGAAACGGTAAGTTTCTCTTACTTCCTGATCTTTACCTGAGAATAATGTTAGTGTATTAAAACATGTTGTAACAAATAGTAGTTTATAGATTCGATGGTGGTTAAGGTTAGCTACAATTAGATGTTTTTAATGTATTTTTATTCATGTGTTTTTGCCAAATAAGCTTATAGAAGGAGTAAAGCAGTTATTAGGACTGAATGTAATATACTGAATAGGTATTTATTTTTAATACCTCCTAAAGTGCCACTTATAATCCCATAACGTGTGAGTAATGTGATAGAGTTGGACTAATTGTGTAAGTGTAGGATATTATTGTCATGCTTTTCATACGTTTTAACCACCCTTGAAGCACGACAGGAGTTTATTTTAACTAGAGAAAGTGAAAGCTGCATCCATTTCTAATCACTTTTACCTACAGTGATATACATTGGACTTTTTGTAAATCTGTCTCCACCCTTTTTGTTTCTTCCAGTCTGAATGCATCATCCTAACTGACAACAGTTTGGAAAAGTCCCTCCAGCACAGCGGCTGTCTTTCACATTAGTTTACTTCGCTGCAAATCCTGTATGTGGGACTGAGACCATGACTGCCTCCCGAACCTGCTGAGAGCTCCTTGACAAAATATGCAACAAGGAGGTCCTCCCGCTCCACCACCTCCACCACCTCCACCACCGCCTCCAGCCCCTGGCCTCCCTCCATCCTTACATGGCCCGGCAGGCCTCTTTGGCAAGGGAGCATGCCGGCGATCCAGGATGCGGAATTTCAACTGGGAAACCCTTCCTAAACACAGTGTGGAAGGAAAGCACAACATTTGGACAGCAGACAAGACTGATGGGGAATATGAGCTGGATACTGATCACATGGAGGAGCTGTTCAGCCACAAGCAGAACCAGCAGAAAGTCAAGGCCCAGAACCGCCACAGTCTGAGGGGCCTGCCAACTGCTGGCTCAGGAGGGGAAATGGTGAGTTTTTCAAGTGTCACATTTTGCTATATCAGAGGAGGCCAAACACTTTGTAGGGTTTGTAGCAATACTTGCTGAGATATGGGGAAGAAGGTGTTCTTCAGACTTGGATCAATCTCTTTTTCTTCATGCCATTGACAGGAAACAATGATTCACATGGCTATACAGCAAACTATTGGATGTATCGGTTCTCCACTGTTGAGCTCACATATATCGCATGTCTTTTTAGGGAAACATTATTTTTTATCTCTTCCCTTCTGACAGTAGAAAAATGATCGATCAATTTGTACACTGCATTCCAAAGTAGTAATACAGTAGTGTACGTTTGTCTTGAGGAGCATTGCGTTTAGATATAGAATCACTCAATACAAGGGTGGAGTCTCTCTATTCGCCAAATGTGTTTGCTGAAGGAAGGTTTAATTGTGTCCTCACACAGCACTGTTGTGAATAGTATGCTCCGTGTAGTCTGCTGTATATAATAAACTGCATTGCCATTACTTTAATGGCAAGTCCTAATCCAAAACATAACAAAAATATGAACTTTTGTTATTTATTTTGTAGAACAATCAAGGTCGTTTGTTAAATTCAGTTACCAAACTTTGTATACGACCTCTGTCCCATTTTCCCAGACAGACACTGAGAAAATGTATTGCTGGTGCAAAATGGTATCTTTTCCCTGACTATTCAATACAATCAACCCAAAGAATCCTTAACCTTTGGAATCAACTGTCTTTTTGGAAAGCCGAGGTGTCTGATACAAAATACACTGCTCAAGCAGCAATAGGGAAACTATCCTAGCAAAGTTGACAAGCTGATTATATCCAGGTCTGTGTTTCCATTCCCAGGTTTGCATCCTCAGCTCCAAGAGTAGCATGAACATTGGAATTTTCCTCAAGCAATTCAAGCGGTGAGTCAGTGTGTGTTCTCTTAAGGTGCGATTGGTTTTGCACAATAATCACTGTCCAATCATGTCCTACTGTAAAACAACACATGATGAGGCAGGCAGACACACAACTGCATACCCATAAACCTTTGCAAGTCGACATGTTCTGGCAGGTCTGATATACACTGTAAAGCTCCAACAGGTTAGCTGCGTAGTAACCCTCAGATCTATTATTATGAGATATTATAGATTTATTGCCTGAGGATATCTGGCAGAAGCAACAGAAATGGAAAACATACTATTATACTTACTATATTATACAAGAGTAAAACTTTTATTTTTTCTCCAAATAAGTTTCATATGATTCATAAGATTTTGTCCCAAATGTATTTCATGTCAAAGGACTTCCCATCAGTGTGTGCAGCATGTGTTTTCCTTGGAATACACATCAGAAGTGTTGCAATTCCTCAAAGCTATTTGAGCAGGTAGAGGCTTGTTAAGTCAGCAGCCCAACCTTTCCAATGATGCAAAAGTCTGGTATTAACATAGACACACATTGCTATTCCCAACCCCAAATGAAAACATTAAGATAATTGCAAGCCTATCTGTCTCTCCACCCCAATCCACAGGCCTGTAAAAGACATGATTGAAGAAATTAAATCAGGAAGAAGTCTCTGTTTTGGTTCTGGAAAACTGCAGGAGCTGTGCAAGCTGCTGCCAGACGAAGGGGAGGTACTTGTGACAGCTGATCTATGTTTGTGTCTAATGCGCTTTTGTTGAATTGAAAACTTTGTTGCTTGTAATTTTACCTTAAAAACACAGTCTAATTTATTTTTTTGATGTATTTTTTTTGTCAGAAAAAGCAGCTGCTCAGTTTTAAAGGCGACCACTCTGCTCTCCCTGAAGCAGATCTGTTTATGCGAATGCTGGTCAAGATTCCCAGGTGAGCTGCCTGATGTAATTCCAAGTGTTCAATGTCAGTGGTAGATTACTTATGATGGAAACCTTGTCTCTGCTAGCTATGAAGAGCGTCTTAGCAGCTTGGTGCTCAAAGAGGAATTTTTCCCCCTCATGGATGAAATGAAAGAATTCATTGACACTTTGACAGCAGCTGGGAAAGGTAAGATTTGTTTTTTCTTGATTTTAAGATGAGATTTCAAGCAGAAATAGATTTTTATACCAACTTAGACTAAAAATCCAGTATGTGTGTTTTGTTTTAGAGCTGTTGGTGTCTGATAATCTCCATTCTGTCATTCGCCTGGTACTGAAGACCGGAAATTACATGAATGCTGTGAGTGGATAATATGAGATAGTGACGTCTTGATGACTCTCCTTTGTGTTTGTGCATATTTGAGTCTCATTTTATTTATTTGATCACAGGGTGGTTATGCAGGCAGCGCAATTGGCTTTCGAATGGCTTCTCTTTTGAAACTAGTTGACACCAAAGCAAACAAACCTGGAATGAATCTCATGCATTATGTTGTGATGGTAAGTAGCTCATATTACTCTGCCCTGTTTACGCTGTAGAGCCAGTATCTTCTGTATCTTAAGTTATAAAAATTAAATTTTAATACAAACTTTCATATTTATCATAGCAAGCTCAGAAGGCCGATATGGACCTGCTTAAATTTACAGATGAACTCAAACACATTGAATCTGCAGCAAGGTAAACAATCCGGCACTCTTCATATGTTAACCCTCTATTTACCGTTCCATTAAATGTTTTTTTTATTTGTTTTATTCTTAGAATGAATAAAGGTGAAATCGAAACAGAGTTTAAAAAATGGGAGAAGAAGGTTCAAGATGCCAAAGCAGACACCTTGACGCAAGAAGACCTAAAGGTGCAGATGGAGGATTTTCTGAGGGTGAGGAAGCCTTTTGTCTGGAAATGCAGCCCAGTTTGTGTGAATTTCAATGTTGATTAAATGTTTCCACTGTTTGTGATTTGGGTGCCATTTAGGAGGCTGAGGTCTGCTTGGAAGACATAGAGACTGATCTCCAGGAATTGCAGACAGTGAGTGACTCGGTGGCAGAGTACTTCTGTGAAAACCCAAACATGTTCAAACTGGAGGAATGTTGCTCCATTTTCAACTCCTTCTGTGAGAGATTTATGCGGGCCATGCAGGTAAGCCCATGCACTGGTATGTTTTGTTAACGGATGTATACAAAACTGCTTCATTCATGATGATTTTCTGCAGGAAAACAAGGCTCGAGAAGTGGCCGAGGTACAGCGGAGGCACAGAGAAAGATTGCAGTGCGCTGCCAAGCGTAGGTCCACAGCTACCTGCTCCAGTAGAGACAAGGAAATGGATGGAATTGCTTTGGAGTCCATACTACAGAATTTCCTTACAAATCGTGTCTCGCGGCGAAGACCCGGCAGGCCCTCGTCCACTCATGGAAGCCCCACGAATGGCAGCCCTAACAGGAGCCTATCCGAAATTACATCTCAGGTAAACCTCCCCACTGGAAATGAAAAAAGAGGAGGCGTTTTTAGACTTAAGGACATCGGCACGAAAGAGTGGAATTCAGCAGTTGAACTCACACAGAAAACTGAGTCTAATAGAGAGGACAATGAGGCAAAAAGTGTCATTCCTTGCGAACAAGAGGTGAGAACGTCCAGGAAAGAGGACTCCAGAAGTTTTGCATGCCCAGCCAGTAGAACCACCAGTGTTTCCTCCTCAGGCAGATCTGCCTCAGCTGCCACTGATGATGGTGAGGAAGATCTACAGGATAATAATGAGGAGGAGGCTCAAAGGTTGCGTGAAGCATCTAAAAAAGTTTTGTTCTTTCACAAGACCCGCGGCAGTGCCTCATCTGATGATTATGTCCATGAAAATCAGAAATCTCCCGGTCCGAAAACCTCCTTGCCTCGTCAACGCACCTTGGATGAGGTGATCGACACGGATAGATATCCCGGAGACCCAACCAATGAGGATTTAGTTAGATTTTTGCTGAATCCCCAGTCAAACCCCCACTCAAAACGTAGCCTTGGCCGGCGCCATACTCTACCTACCAAAGTCCCTAAAACTGAGGAAGAGGATGATAATCTGTGTGCTATGGCCTCAGTCAGAACTCCTAATTCTGTGGAAAGAGAAAAAGTGACGCTGCCAGCAGAGGGCGCTGGACAAAATCCCTCAAAACAAGTGACTGATTTTACTGGCACATCCCAAAACTTTCAACAATCTGGTTCTCAAGAACAGACTTCTTCATCAGCAGAAAAGGAAAGCAAGGTAACCCATGTTCCAGATGAAGGTGGTGGTGAGGAAAACGAAGTGGGCAAATCGGTTGAGGCCACAGGCAACCACTTGCAGGGGAATGGTGAAAATGCAACCCCCAAAACAGCATGGATAAAGCCTGAAACCTCTGGACTATTTTTTAGTTTTTTAAAACGTCTTGGAGACATGAGCAGACTGCAGAACAGCAAGGAAACTCCCAATAACGACACTAGTTCTGGTGTGTAGATAATGAGATATATAGAATTTAAGATCAGAAAAGCACACGTAACTTAAGTGGTGATGGTGATGATGATGCAGTGTTATATTTAATGATACTTTTGTAAATTGATGAAAATGGTTCTAGGAAAATAGCTGGAAGATGTTCTACCACTAGATGGCAGAATATAACTGTAACATGGTAAACTGAAAACTCAGAAAATATGGGTGGTTTTGAGTTACAGATAATCTGTAAACAAAAGAACCAAAAATCAGGGTATATTCAGTGAAAGCACAGAGAACTCAGACTGTATGTAAAATATGACTTTGATTGTTATTTTTGATACTTAAATTACTACTTGCATGCTTGAACTCAATACTTTTCAGTTTTTCAATGACACATGTTGTTTTTAGTGGTTGTTGTTGTTGTTTTTTACCTCAGTCATAGTTATCTCAGTCAGCTAAAATGGGTCAGTGTTACAAAGGCAGCCTGTATCTGAGCAGAGCTGAACCATGGGGCAAAGTGAAGTGTGCTGATCTCAAATTGAAACTTGTAAACAGATTTGTTGAAAAGTCACAGTGTGTGCCAATACAGGTTTGTGCCTGGTATCAAACTTAGCAGTTGATACTGGGGTTAGAATAATTAGCTTTTTAGGACTATGTCTAGCTGTCTGACTGAAGCGTAATAATGAGGTAATGGAAATTACCTTCTGTTTAGTTTGATTCAAAATTAAACACAAACTGGAGTGATCTGAATGCTTTCTATTAGTCTTTGCTATTACATATTTTTAAGACTTAGATGAATAGCCATCAAAAGTATAAGTTGCCTTTATTTCCTCTTCCAAATGAGACTGATATGAGTAAGTATGAGCTTTTGCTTACAGTTTGTGTGATTGACAGAATGCTTGTATTTCAGGCACAAGACCAACATGTCAGTGCATTTCTAACTGTTATAATTTATAGAACAATTACAAAATCTATTTCAATAAATTCAAGATTTTTGTTCTGTTATTTGCAAAATAATGTTGGCAAACAGACTTCAGATACACCCAGAAAACAATACTGTCAGAGAGAGACGGGCCTTATTGGATTATAGGAAAACCCTCCTCTCCCACATCAGACCTTTTCACTCAACCATGATTTTGTTTATGAATAAAAGCATCCGTTATTGTTGCAGCACTTGACCTCTCCTTGTCTGGAAAGGTGAAATGTGACCTTGAAGTTTTCCCTCCCGTCCTTCAGTAACAAACGGACACACCTCCTCATCCTTCGGGCACACAGGATGTTGATTTGGAGGACAGAGGATGTCTATGACGTACATGCACACAAGCTTCTATTCGGATGTGTAACACACACACACACACACACACACGTACCTATGTGTGCAGAGACATTATTCAAGCTGGTTTAAAATCCGAGCTTTGTATACAAAACATATTGCAGAGAACATACAGCGTAATACTTCCGTATTGTGTCATTGTTTTGTACCAACGGTACCAGTAGTTTGCTCCATCTATAGGTTAAGATGCAAGGGAACAAGATGTGAAGTTAAGAGGTTAAGTGATCTAAGGAGATCTAGGTATTGTTTTACTATTGGACACCCCTTCTGTCATTACACGGTATATAGTAAGACCTACTGAGCAATCTACCATCTGGGAAGTATGTAAAGAACTTACATTGTCAGTATTTTTAACTATCAGGTGTCCATTCTCATACAATCCTTGAGAGGCGGACACAGGTCACAGGTCACATACGTTTCCTGGGGAAGAGAGCGGCAGCAGAAACGTAGCTATTGTCGATGAATACTATGGAGATGTTTTCATAAACTTTCTGAATGGGCCCGCTCATATCTAAACACCCCACTGTCTGGGCCGCCACAGTGGTGGTCTCACGACGGTTTAACGACGCCCACCTTTGTTTGTTTCTATAAAAACGTGCTATGTGTCCAGACTGAGTGCAGATATTACTGATAGGATTACCCTGGTTACCATACCGGTTTGTTGAGCCAACTCGAGGCTGATTCCCTCATGGGGGTCCGCTCTGCCCCCTGGTGCCCTCATTACAAGACACTGCACTTGTTCAAATGTCAAACTGTCATCCAGTAAAATCTTGGTCCTGGATTTCCCCCTGGTGGTCTCACAGGCCTTCAATCAGATGATCTCAGAGCATCTCTAATGCCTCTTGAGTCCTTGTTTTTGAGCCTAAGGAAGGTCTCCTGCAGTCTCAAGGAGAACAAACTAATGTCCTCATGTGACATCCAGGATTAAAATGAATATAAATTGTCACACTGGTATGCTCATTTGACAGAGATCATAAAATGCAGTCCCAAAACAAATCCGCTGACATTCATATTTATTTGGCACTTCGAATGACGGAGGCAACAATGTCTCATTTGGTTAACATGCCTGCGACTCATCCGCCCCCTGAACGGGACTACGCGAGCAGAGGAGGCGAGGAAAGGAATCGAGGAGACACATAAGCATAATGGAAACCACTGATCAGTTGTCTAAAAACTTTGAACAAAGAAAAGCGCCTTGCATTAAGTTCACAGCTTATAACCGCACTTTCTCTTCCTCACCCTCCGCTGCTGAACGCATCTCACAGGCTTCTTCATCACTGCACGCGCGCTCTGGAAGAAACCGCTTTTCCTTTCAGCAAAAGAGCGCTCTCCATTTGTTAGACTGAACTCTTAGTGTCGAAATCATTCATCTCAGCCGAAATGGAAGACTTGACGTCCCATTTGAACGCTATGTCTGCACGTGTAAGGTAAAGGTTATCATTCTTACAGCATGAATTTAACGCTTTAACATTCTGTAAAAGAGGGCTTTGACTCATGCCAAGTATAATAACCGAGAGAATAACTTCAATGTGTTTGTAATAATTAACAGAGGTTACTGAGGAATGCACTTATCTGTGACTGCAGGAATATTTTAAACCTTATATTTTTATAAAGCGTGTTTATGGATTAGTACTATTACTGTTTGCGCTCGCAAACAAATGACCTCTTCATATTTTGTTTCGGTGTGACTGTGTCAGCAAAAGATAGGATTATCATATCTGACGTATGAAGTAAGTGAATTTAAGAAACACTGAAGTCACAATTCCGTGTTTCTTAAATTCACTCTCCCCCATACCGTTTGGTCCTTCTTCTTTATTTATCTAGTAACATTGTATTTTCCTTGTAACTGTGTTTGTATTTATATGTGCTATTGTATGTATTTGATATGTTTTTTTGTTTGTTTTTGTAAGGTGACCTTTGGTGTATGAAAGGCGCCCACAAATAAAATGTATTATTATTATTAATACTTATTTATATTCACTTAAGTCTTCCAATGCAGCCCTCTAGAATGCATCACAACTACAGCAGGCTACCGGCCGCACAGAGCACACCTCGGGTTCCTCTGTGCTGAAACTAAACAAGAATGGCATAATAAACGATGCTATGTGCAGCATATTGATAGCAAATATTTTCTCCACGTTATATTTACATTTAGGTCATTTAGCAGATGCTTTTGTCCAAAGCGACTTAGATGGGGGGGTTAGTGGGTCTGAACAGGTGAGTCTTGAGCCTTTCACAATCACAATATTCACAATAAACCAAATTACACAACACAACATAAAACCATCAGCCAAAGTAAGGCAGCATGACTTCTACTCTGCCTCTATTAACATGTTGTTTTTTGCCGACGTCCTTCTTTCAGTGAGTCTTGATACCTGACAGCTTCATGTCACGGCTCCACCACTGACGGTGTCTGGACAGCCAGGTTTCTCCACCTGGATCAAGGAGACGTATCTCAGCAGAACTGAGGCGATATGATTTGGACGCGTCACAATCAGCTCCCGCCTCAACTAAAGGCGTTCAGACTGTTGGTGTACATCAGTCCTGTCATCACCATCCTTTCTCTCACCCTGCTGCTGATGACCTACAGGTGGGTGAAGGCATCAGCCTGATCTGCTTCAATGTGACAGTAGGCTAGTTTGAGATGAGCTGCACCTCGGCCGGAGAGTAAACAAGATCAGACGGCAGCAGCAGGGGCCAAGGAACAAAAAGTCAAATAAATGGTTACATCCCATTAGACCCAACACACAAGATGTGTTTGTTAACAGTGTAAACCTCCATTGCACAACATAACACCAATAACCAACAATCTGGCATAAAATCTGTTTTATTTGTTAAAACTAAAAGCCAATCAGCTCTTTGATCAGGCGACAGCCAGGCATTTCCCATCATGCCCTGGGTCTTGCCGTCTTTGAAGAGCAACTGCGGCTCTTGGCTTATCTCAAAGGAGCCTATCGGATCAATGTCTTGTGTTTCATTCAAACAACTCTAACTTTATATGGCTGTGATATGGAGGATGGAGTCCATATTAGAACTACTTTGTGTGCCTATAAATTGTTGGCAGCACAGCAATGTTTCACTTTATTGAACTTCTCTTATTTACATGTGTGAGAGCTCAAGTGTTTCCCAGTGAATTTATAGACTTTGCTGAAATATAGCAGTTATTTCAAAGGAATTTGCCGTTTTGAAACATTCAAATGGAAACATATGTCTAGCTTTAATTGCTAAACTGAGCTTGTTATTGATGCAATGACAGAAGAGGAAAGTCTGTCATATGCATCCATGTCAGTGTTTTGTTAGAACAAC
Organism: Chelidonichthys spinosus; assembly: GCA_029853015.1. Classification (NCBI taxonomy): domain Eukaryota; kingdom Metazoa; phylum Chordata; class Actinopteri; order Perciformes; family Triglidae; genus Chelidonichthys; species Chelidonichthys spinosus. Next base: position 4,950,635 of record CM056828.1, on the reverse strand, counting down.
TTTCTTCAATTGGTGTTCCACCTGTTAAATGCTTCTCTACTCTTCGATTCATAGATAGATAGATGAGACCTGAATGTCTTGTTCTGGCATTTGATGAACCATATAGATTTTATTTCCATGGAGACAAATGTAGCAGCTGAAAGGCTGATCCAGTTAACATGTGTCTTTGTATCTTGGTCCTTCTGGTATTTGTTTCAGCGAGTGAGTCTTAGGTATGCATCCTGCCTCTCTGACACATTAAAATCAAACAGGATGCAGTAAACTTACCCTCCAGGGGGTGGTACCTATTGTTTCTCTGATTATCAGTGTTCCTGACTTGGGCTACCTTTGGGTACACATTTCCGACTCAAGACCAATTAAATGTCATGTCATTTTGGCATTTTGATAAAAGCTTGTGCCTCATGCTGTGTGTGGTGTGGCATTTAATGAATCAGTTTCTTTATCTACTCTCAGAAAGTGTCTTTTTGTGTCTCTTTGTATTTGTTTGCAATGTTAACGGTCACTAATCCTGCATGAGTACACTGTGTTTGCTGCCTTTTTCAAACCTAAATATGTGACTAAATGGTAGTTTCTTTACACTTAATTTTGTCACTAGGTTTCACCAGCTCCACTGAATATATGCTCATTGGTGTTTGTTTTCTTGGCTTACTTCGCCATCTATCACGAAACAAAAATGTAGAAACTGTGCTATAGTACGGAAGCGTATTGCTCCCATGGAAGAAAAAAAAAAGAAAAACGGATCCATGTTATAACGTGATATCACTATATCAATATAACGTGATGATTTTCACGTAAAACTTTATATTTGAAATAAAAAGTGATATCATTTTTATCACCTGGCCTCTCCCTACCATCCAGCCTCACTGCCAAGGTTGGCTGTTGGTACTGTAGCTGATTGCTGATATCTATTTGGAAAATGCGGGCTGTATGGTCCCAACCAACGCTTGATAAGACGGGGAACCCCCTCAGATGGTACAACCCATCTAATGCCAGAGGCAGAGGCTGCGCCGTCAGGCAGAGGCCAAAATATCTACAATTTCATGTTTAAAATATTTCCACAGTGTGTTTTGCACTTGTGATTTTGGATTTTTGCTCCATCTGAGTGGGAACCGATGAAATTATTGATGTAGATTAGTACTTCCTACCTTTGCTACTTGAGTTTTTGTCACATGAGTGTAAACATGTTGTTTTTAGGCATTTGCTTCTCTATCTATCTATCTATCTATCTATCTATCTATCTATCTATCTATCTATCTATCTATCTATCTATCTATCTATCTATCTATCTATCTATCTATCTATCTATATTTTATTCCTAAAGAGGAGAAAAACAATGGACAAAACTAGAATAGCAGAACAAAAGGCTAGCCTCCTCCTCTTTTACCCTCAAATTGTTCTTTGAACTGAAGTTTAAAATGTCTGCCTCGCCAAAATCATTTGATCTGTGGATCACCAGGCCCTACAGGACCTTCCAGTTCTGGACCCAGTATCCAGCAAGCAGTGAGTCTCAGATCCCAGTACAGCTAACAGTGCCTCCACAAGTTGGTCCTGGACTAATAGGTAAACTAAGCATTACTGAATGCTCCACAATGTTTTAGGAAATCCAAATGGTCTTTGTCTGACATCTGTCCTAAAGAAAACTTTCCTCTTCCTGTTCTCCTGAGCTGCAGTTTATTATCTAACTTCCTACAGTATTTCCTCTGCCTGGATTTTTAACCATAATATTATTCAACGTCTTTCACTGTTTCCACTTTTGTTGTGGTCAAATAACATTTATTGCATTTTTGTATTTCACATCTTCACTCTTCTAAACATTTACTATGATAAAACATGAGTCTTTTTCCAAACGTATCTTAGTGAATCGTCTGCTAATAAACACAGGACTTTCAATAAGACTGGTGTTCCCCACCGCGGCCCAAAGTGTGGTTGTTAAGTGATAGGTTTGTGAAGTTTTTCCTAAACCCAACATTCGTTTTGGTCCGTAATGTCGTCCCAACCTAAAACGTGGAACAGACACAAACTGAAATCCATCCATTCTGTCCATGTCACAAATCAACAGATGTCTATTTCACAGACTGTTTTGCATTGAGCCTGTTTCACTTGTGACCACACTCAGCTATGTTGAACAAGTGTGGTGTCTTGCACCTCTAACCACATCCTGTGCTCCAGGACCCTGTGATGTCACGGGGTCCTGGAGCACAGCTGTACACCACTGAAGCAAGTTTAGAGGTTAACTGTAGATCAGCAAAAACACACTTCCCAGGGCAGTAGTCTCCTAATGGCAGGCGGTGAGGTGGAGGGACCACAGGGTACGCCTGTTAATTATTGCCTCATTTATCCTGTCTTTTTTGTCCATGCAGTTCCTCAGGCACAAAATATGTCTTTCGTGGCAGTCAAAGGGACAAAGACGCTGCTGGTAGCAGCTTATCAGGAGCACCGTACAGGGAAACAGGAGGTCAGTGAAGGGAGCAAAGCACCAAGTTTCACTCCTCGGGCCGGGGCACTCAGTGGATGAATTAAGAAGAAAATAATTAATCTAAAAAGATTGCAGAAATATTCAATAATTCACTAGCAAGGACCACACCTTCACAGAAATGTTTAATAGATGTATTACAGAAAAACATGATTCATGTGCAAGGCTTGCATTGCTTGTAGCTTTGTTAGGAGACCAGAATATGGCGAGCCTCTCTGGACCCGTAGGGGAGAGGATGAGAGAGGAAGAGTGAGGAAGATCAGGCTAGGAGGGGTGTTGAATATGAGTGGAGGGTTAGATGGGTATTCATTGAGAAGCAGGACATAGCATGGGGTTGTGGTCCTGCTCCTGAAATTCTGCTTAAAAACATGTAAGACTACATGCACAAAAAAGTAAACAGAAATAAAAGATTAAACATTTTAATTGTTTAAAGCCGTGAAAGATGTACGTAAAGTTTACATGCTCCCCATAACCTTCCACATCCTCATTCTTGTCTTGGTGCCAGGTTCGTCTTATTGCAGTGGTACTGAGGAGTGAGACAGTGGCATATCGCTGCGTCCTCCATTGTCGGGAACACCTGCGCATCTCCGAAGGTGTCAGCAACATCCATACGGATCACTTTGGCTTTGCCTACGGGACTGCAGACATCATGTGTCCTCTCCCCTCGGGCTGTGAGACCGCATCTCATATCACTGTGGCCTCCGCTTCAACCACCTCTGAAGGTAGTCAAGGGTTCTGCTCATCAGGTTTTTAGTTCTCGAGGGTTGGCAAAGGGTCGGGACCACTTTGGTGACTTTGGAGAGGGAAATATCTCTGTCCAGATATCTATGCTGCCCAGAAAATGAATCCTGCTGGTGATCCTCTGACTTTTCTTCAGACTTCGCTGATCCCCTTTTTTTCTATCACCACCATCAGGTTCACGTGTGGTTTTGAATTGCCATAAATTCTGGTAGACATTTACATACTTCATTTAGTGGCATTATCAGTGCAAAACTGTAATGGAAATCTCACGATGACAGGAAATCCCCATGACTAACAGATGTACAGTGTTTATTGCGAATATCATCGTACATAAACGAAGTACATTGTATTCACCCACTGAGATATTTGCTATGCTCCCCGCTGATGACTTTATTCAGAGGTTTTTCAACTGTGCTTCTTTTCCATGGACATGTAGATACCCTTGAGAATGAGTTTCTGGAGGTGAAAAACCAGAAGGCCCAGAGCGACTCCTTTCCTTATAACTTCACTGTCTGCCTCTCCACCATGTTTGATTTCACCAATGTGCTGCAGGTAACATTAATTAACACCGATTTTACAGTCATACCCAAACATTTCTTACTTTATTAATATCCAAATTGGAAATAAGACAAAATAGGTCAGGAAGAAAAGAAATATAGCTATTATTTTCATGCCACGCATCTTCCCATCATAGTCCAGATAAGTTGCCTTTTTAATAATGGAAGGACTTTTTTGGCTGTCTAGTATTTCAGTAACTGAAGTGTGTTGACTGAATACCTGTGTTCTATTGTAGCTGGTCCAGAGTTTGGAAATGCTGCAGTTACTGGGGGTGGACAGAGTTGTTGTCTATAAGACCAGCAGCAGCCCTGAAACACAGCAAATACTGAACTACTACACCAACAAAGGTGAAGTGTTTTTTGTTGTTGTATGTGTGTCATTGTGTTGCATCTCCTCAGCACAAGCAGCAGCAGGGGTATTTCATTCATCCAACCACTTTCCATACTTTCCCTTTCAGTGTCATTGTGTGAACAGTGTTAACCGTCAACAAATGCAAAGGCACCACACTTTGAACAAGGAAGAGGACCCACACAATCCATTATCAAGTGCAGAAAAAGGCAAAAAGGAAGCCAGGATAAATTATTCAAATGCTTCAGTGTCACATTATGTGGTCACCCAGAGACACAGATCCTCCAGTAATAAAAGGGGAAATGGGTACTGTCATCTGGTTTTGAGGCGACATACAAACACTCCCTTGGTTACAGAGAAATAACACCTCGCTGGCTTCACATGCTCTCCGCTGTGCCTGACTGCAGTGCAGTCTCTTTTCCAGTGAACATTTTCAATTATAGATTTAGTTAGACTCACAGACACCATGATCAGCTCATCTAAGGAAGATGCAAACTTACAACAAAGCCAAAGGCCAAATGTCCAACATAGCACAAGGTGGTGCTAGGGGAAAAGAAGCCCCAAGCCCACAGTTGACTGTAAAGGGTCACTAATATCCCAGCATGTAATACAAATCATAAACTACAGCGTGTTCTAGTCCTGCTCAATGTGTAAAGTGTCCTGAGATAACTTCTGTTATGATATGACACGATTAATACATTTGAATTGAATTGATTTGAACTTGTGTTTTCATGTGTTTTCCAACATCTCCTTTTCAGGTTTAGTAGAGGTGATTCCTTGGTCTCTGTCCAAATTTCTGAATGTATCTCGAGGATGGCATCCCGCACAAGGTCCAGGTGACCTCCACTACTTTGGCCAGATTCCTGCTCTCAATGACTGTCTTTACAGATACATGTACCAATCCAGATACGTGGCCCTGCATGATATGGATGAGCTCATACTGCCCCAGTCAGTAAACAGGTAGCACTTTGTTTTACTAAATAGATGCATTAATTATTGAAAACAGTGTATCTTTATGTGATAATAATCACTTTAGAATTATTGATGTTCATGAGGAGTTATGTTTACAAATGCAACACTTTTCTTCCAACTTCATTATAGTTTGCTGTTTGTTATAAAGAAATATTCATTATTTTATATGCAGCTTTTAAGTGTTAATGTGTATTTTTTCTTTCCATTACCAGTTGGTTGGAGCTGTTACCTCAGCTGGAAAAGAAATATGGCGCTGACAAGTGTTACATGTTTGAGAATAACTTATTCCCCAACACTGTCACGCTGCCTCCTTCCACCTCTCAAATTCTGCCAAGCTGCTGCCCCGACTGGCAGAATGTGTTTGGGGTGAACATCCTGGCTCACCTCTACCGTGAACCCATTACAGAAGAGGCACATTTTGAAGGGTTCAAGATCATTGTCAACCCTCGGGTTGTGTTCTCCACCTCCGTCCACGGCCTGCTGAGCTCACAGGAGGGCTGCTCCTGGGTTGACAGGGATATAGCACGGATGTACCACACAAGGTAGGCTGATGGTTGTCTATCTTCTAATCAATGTGTGATTATAATTGTTTGTGGGGAGAATTCCGGCAAATCATTTCTATGATGCTAGTCTTAAGCACAGTTTGTATGTAACTGTCATGTCGGGCATCCAGCGGAAATGAAACTAATTGTGTCACAATATGAGGTTGCGACAATGCGGTCATTGTTTGGTTGATGACCCTATGGAGGGTTGTAACAGACCCAAGTCATCACTGCTGCATTTTCCCTGTTATCTCAGTGTTGTGATGACTTTCGTTTCGGGTGGTATTGCATTGTGGCGTTGGGTTGGAGAAGTAAGTGCATCTCTAATGAGATCAACCACAAACATGATTCCTGCACGGTCCATTCTGTAGCTTACTTATTGTAAGTCGCTTTGGACAAAGGCGTCTGCTAAATGCCCTAAATGTAAATGTCTGATCAGAACTATGTTCTGATTCTGAATCTGATGGCCGTGCTTTCTTTCTCTACAGAGCTCCGAGGCAAACCGAACTGACACCAGACCAGCTGATTTATGATGACCGATTGTTGAGCTTCAGCGCCCACCTCATACCAAATGTCAATACTGTGTTTAGAGAGAGTGGACTTCTACCAGAGGACAACATGCAGTAGACTCTCTCTTTCTCTCTCTCTCTCTCTTGTGTGTGTGTGTTGTGTGTGTGTGTGTGTGTGTGTGTGCGCTCTTACCTTCCTATCCCTGGAAGGTACGTTTGGAAGTCACCCGTTGGCCTTTAAATCATAATGAATCTGTCTAAAACCGTCTGGTGATGTTTGGTTTAGCAAAGACGGACTTGAAGTTGTGGTCCAGGGCAAACCAGCTGAGCCAGCCCTATAAGCGTTGTCCAAGAGGAACGTTTTAAGCCGGGTCTTAAATGTGGAAACGGTGTCTGCTCCCGAACCAGAACCGGAAGATGGTTCCACGTTAGAGGAGCTAATATATATAAAGTCAATGCAAAGACGAATGAGGTGACATTTTGAATTGCTTGAGTAGCCAGATACCAGTACAGATACCAATCCTTTGTCAGAAGCAATGACAAGTCATTTTCACCAGTGCTGTCTCAGAGTTATGATGTAGTCTTAGACTGGAAGTCCTCAAGTAGATGGGATTCTCCCAGTTTAGTGGAGCACCAGTTGATTTCAAGATTACACAACTTTTGTTTTAGTTTGGGAGTTTGTTTTATTGTTTTCTCTTTTATGGGGAGCAACAGAGATGAGAGTCTTTCACAGATAGGCTTCCAGATTCATCTGTAAGAGAATTAATTTGTGAGTCATATTTCAATAGTTCAAGGGTTATCAAGTAATGGTCAGATAAAGAATAATCTTGAGGAAAGATGATTAAGTGTTCGATTTCAACGCCGACGATGTTGAGGATGTGGTTATGACAGTGAGTGGATTTAAGTACATTCTGACTGAAGCCAATCGAATCTATTAATGAGATAAATGCTGCACTAAGCCTGTTTTTTGCAATGTCTATGGATATTAAAATCTCCCACAGTAATTGTCAGAAACTTGGGTTTGTATCCTGTCTCTTGTGACGTTCTGTTTTCTGTTCTCACTATCTTGTTCCCTTTTGTGACCTCCCAGTCCTGACTTTGCATTTTGTAAGCTTCTTATTTTATGTTCCTTCAATCTGCATTTAGGTCAAAAATGGATACCCTTCCTCTTCCTCCTCCTCCTCGTCTTATTTGGCGGCCACCTTGACAGCCAGTGGTTGAAAGATGAGATCAGCTACAAGTAATCACTAATCAAATTTGGCAGGGGACCAGAAAAAGGCATCATTTATTTTAGTGACCTCCTCACTTCACATTTTCATTATAAACTATGAGCAGTTTAAGTGTTTGGCTACTAACACAAATTATAACATGGTATATACAAATTAACTATTTTTAATAAATAAAGTAAAACATCTAGGCAATATTAAATAAATAGATAGACCAGAGATATTTATTAAAGTATTCTGGTCCCTGTGCAAAGTGTATTTGTCTTTTCATTTCGCATAAAGATAATACACATATTTGGTTTACAGTAGTCTAAGTAAAGGACACTAAAGGCAGTAACGCTGACTGCGGTTCATTTTTTAAATACCAATTTAGCTGAAGGGACGAGGCGCTGACATCGTCAGCTTGTTTCATTGTCCAAGTTGTACAATGGAAACACAAAAAGGAAGTTGGGAGCCGGAAACAGACACAGCTCGCATTCAAAGTAAAGCTCGGCTGTAGACCGCAGTGGAGCTAATAAATGGCCTAAGGACGAGGCGGAAGTGGTCCAGAGATTTTCAAAATAAACGCAACGATGGCTAGCTTGACTGCTGCTGTCTGATCCGCTGCTGCATTTATAAAGTAAGTCAAACTTTTTAATCTTTGTGGTATTGTTGAGTGACTTCATCGAGTTTATCTCTCCAACCAAACGCCGTTTACGTGTGTTTGTTGTCAACGTACCTGCCTATCAGCGTAGCTAACCTAGCTTCAAACAACGTTAGCAATGCTAACAAAGTGACTTATCTTACTTTTTACAATCGCAGTAGAGCAGTTATGCCATAAAGCAAACTCACTATTAAACTGGTTTACTGTAAGTGTTTTACAGTAAAGATAATGTAAACGGGTAATCGCAGTGATTTACTGATGTAACAAAGCCTTTTACTTTGCCGCTGTCTGCTTTATGTTTTTAGTGTTTAGAGTTATTGTAAGTAACTCATCATGGTGACAATGTAGTGTCATATTCAATATTATTTAGAACATTGATTATGAGTCTGTTAATGAATGGTGAGACGGTTCAAGTAGTGGAAATATTTTTTGTTGATGGAAAGCCATTTTGTATGATGTACCACTAGATGGCAGAATATAACAGTAAAGTGATGAGCTCTTGTTCAGAAAAAAATGGGTGTTGTTGATTTCCAGGCAAATCTGTCAACAAAAGAATGATGGGCACTAACGGAACTCAACATGTATGTAAAATATCAGTTTGTTTGTTGTTGATGCTTGTTGATAAATGACTAATCCATTAGACAGCATTACATGCTTGAATTCAGTACTGTAAGTTTTACAATGATGACTGTTTGTCTGTTTGCTCATCTATTACCAGCTAATTGCAGTATCTGACAGTTATGAGTTGCTACTGGTGGCCATGGAGAGTTATTTTATTTAATAGGCCAAAAAAAAAAAAAAGAGGCAAATTTGACATATAATATATGTACATGTATATAATTAATATTCATTCTGAATGTTTTTGAAATAACAAACAAATGTGATTCTTCTGCGGTGTATGTTACAAACCACGGTATTAGCTGTCTTGGCAGTGAGAGGTTCAGTATTGTGTGACCTGCTCACTGCTGCGTCCACACTGCAACAGCCATCTTGACTAAACTATGATGGAAGCAGTCTCCATGGCAACTCCACGTTCCCGAATAAAACCCAGCGATGACTGTCTTTGCCGCTCACCCCAAGCCCCACCCCCACAAACTCCTCACCGCCTGCACCAACACAGTAGTGCATCCACATTACAATACATTGCCACCTTTTCTTCATTCATCTCTTTCTGTTATCTTCCTTCTGATTAGGCTTTCCCGAGTGCATGGACCCATCCCCCGCTCCCCCTACAAATACACCTTCAGAGTGAAAGATCTATTGAGCTTAAGCTTGAAATAATTGCTTTGTTCTTCAAATACCAATAATTCTTGTACTTCCAGGTGAAAATCACCATCTGTCCCTCCTATAAGCACCCTAAATTATTACATAATACTAGTCTCATCAAGTGCCCTGACCCCAACCCCCATACAACCACCACCTGACTCCACCCAAATAAACGGTATCATCCATACCAGAACAACAGGACTCCCCCTGTCCCTCTGCCTCCCCCTCGCACCATTTCCCTGCTGTCATCATCCTTAATTTCCCTTTTTTCAGTTAAAATGCAAGAAACTAGGGGCCCATGGGACAAGATCCAAGAGAATATAACTTAAAACATGCATGAAGACATGCATTGAATCACTTAACGACACTCTATTTTAAGATTTTTGCCTGATTATGTTATTCAACAGTAAATTTGTTTGAGCTTGTACTCCAATCATTCTGTGTACCCTATCAATTTAAGGCTTTAAGGTAATAAACTGCATCCTTTGTCCTTTTAAGGGAACTGGGCGGTGTTTAATGTAGCCAAACCCCTTTGCACCAGACGGACTGTATCCCTCAGTCAGTTCCTGAGATTTCAACTCTTTTGCATATTCCCTACCCCCTCCATATGCAATTGGGTTCTTCAGCTCCTCCCATCAGCAATCTAACCAATGCTGCATGTTAGCCACTCCCCTAATCTCCTCCTTTCCCTTCTCCTCTTCCTTACTGTCCCCTTCTTCTCCCAGACAGACCCTGCCCTTTCCTTTCTGTCGCCCGGTCTGAGGATTTTGTTGTAGAAGATTGGGACACTGACAATGGGAAGCTTTCTCAACGGCCTGCAGTGCTGACACTCCACTCCCTCCTGCTGGGTATTCATGTGAGTACAATCTGGCTATTCACTTCTTTTTATCATATCGTATTTCTGCTTTCTCATCTTGTTTGTGCCATCATCTGTAGTCCTAAATAATACAGTACAATTACTGGAATGAGATGAATTATTGATTCCTCCATCCTATCAGGCATCTGTGCGTTGTTCAATTTCAGCCCCAGTCCTCGTTTTTGTCATATATTCTATTATTAAAACATTAAATAAAAGCATTTTATTCCAGCCTTATTTAACAGCAACTGTTGCACTAAAACCACCCTACTGCTCTTATTCTTTTTTGCTTCCTCAACCAGCCCACACACTTCTCCATTTTAGCTCTTAGGCAGCCCTGGCTACCGACTCTGTAGCAGGTGGGCATCTCTGCTGCAGTCTGAGGGCTGGGCTCTGTAATCAGGCATACATGCTCTATTGTTTCGAGGATTAGTGATCTTTGGTTGATCTGAATATTTATGGGGTGTAATGCTGAGAAGCATTTTGAACCACATGTGAATCAGCGTATTGTTTGCTTATGTCATTCTTGGAGTCCTTGCGTGGCATTTTACTGCAGCAACAGCAACAGCCAATGCATCATTTTCAAACCTCTGGCCTAGACTGCTACCAAATGATTCAGTGGTTCCTTTTTGCTTGGTCTTTTGTTCTTGAATATGGCTCATCTTTGTATAAATCTATCCCATAAGTCACATGCTTCAGCTGGTGGAAGTGTTTGGCTGGTTTTACTCTGTTGGCTGCCTGCACTGGGTCACAGGGAGGTTGCAGACGATCCTGGATGCTGTGCCCTAGGGCAGATACTTAGCAGAGGCTACATGTCTCAGCCAGGACGTCAGAGTTTGTATAAAGGGGCTTGGTGTCTCAGATTATGTACATGTTCTTTGGGTAGGCTTGGCAGCATGTGTATGAGAACAGTAGGGGTGCTATGTTGACCATAACAGTACACTTGTTTCAATACATCTTTGTAAATCTTGAACTAAGGACCAGGTGAAGTGATGAGATTCAACCCCTGAATGCATATGGCTAATAATGAGCTGTGTACCCAGGGAACATTGAAGGTACACAGATTGATTGATTACTTGCTTGATTGATTGATATGTTGATTAATATACCTAGATATTTATGCATTTAAAAACACAATCTCCATTTTACATTATCCTTGTGTAAATGAGGCCTATAGTAACAGTTAACTGGGTTTATTTTCTTATTCTTTGCCCTGAAATAGAATGGTACAAAACAAATATGATTGAATTCAATATCTGCTGAAATAATTTAATTGGCTTGTCCTTTCAATTTGAAATTAGTTTAAAGTTGAAATGAAAAATTCCTTTTTTACCCCTTTGAATCACATCCCAGCTTCTTCGCTTTCATCAACTAGTACCAACCAATTTCAACAAATAATTTCTTGACATCCATCCATGAATCAATCTGCAACTTTGGCACTGTACATAGCTAGAGAAAGTTATGAGCTCATATGTTTTGTTCAACATGGTTCAAGCTAGATACTCTTGAAATCCCATTTCATCTCAACCTTAAACCGATTTAATATGATACATAACATTTGCATCTTTATACTGCCTTCTTAACCGTTCTTGCTTTTCATCACAAGCTCCGTTTTAAAAGCTAATTTCCCATGCAGGGAAATAAAGACTGAACCAAATTGTAGTTTTAACCATTTTCCAGTGAAATAGCTTTGGCATTGGCCTATGAGAGTAGAGAGAAGTACAAAAATGCTGCACACAGTGTCCTACTATTATTTGGATATTTAATAAATACTTTAACCATTTTAAATCACTTGCATAATAAATATGTATTTATACATTTCTCAACTTTATATGCATGTTGACTACAACTGATTTTATTCTGCTCATTATACTGTATGTATAAGCAAAAGCAATCATTACACTTCACATGCCCTCCTTTAAGATGGATTTTGCTGTACGGCTTGTTTAGGCGTGGCCATTTTCTGTCAGCACTTCACTGGTTGAGGGCATTTTCATTAGGTTTTGTACATGAAGCATCACAAATATACAGTATCATAGTATCACAGTATCATAACCTACTAACACATCTGAGACTATATAATGTGCATGACTGTTAGATCAGACTTTATGAGCAATATCTCTCTGTCTAAGCTTCACATCAATAATTTTAGGGGAAACAGATTCACCGTCATTGCACAAAGATGAAAAGGGTTGATGGTTTTATTAATCTTTAAAACTTCAGCAGTTAAAATAACTAAATGCTAAAATGCCATCCTAATTTTAGTGAACAATGATGTTTAAACCTCTCTGAGTAATTGGCAGTATAAAATGCAAACTGAATCCAGATGATGCAGTGCTTCCAGGAAAGACAAAATTACAGCCGTTTTTAAAGCTTAACATTTACCTTGTCAAACGTGTTACGGCTCATAGATTAATGAGGGCTTGACAACTGAGTGAATTAAAGTCAACACAACACAACACAAATAACCTGTTATTTAGATGGTACAATTCCCAGATAATTGTTGTTATGTAAGAGTTGCCTAGTAGAGATCACACAGTGCATTTTATCAAACAAAACATTTGTGTCGCTCAACAAAGTGTCATGCCAAAATCACATAGTTCATAATTCATTCGGATCATTCACTTGTTATGTTGAAACGTTTCAGTTTTGTTGTTTACAAGTTGTCACATGACTCATTCTTCATAGTGTACAGTGGTTATTGGTAACCAGATAATTAAGCAAAACATCACCGTTGTTCTTGAACAAGACGACATATACAAGACATCATGTGACCATATGAGTCACCATATGAGACCAAAATCACTCTGTAGCTCCAACTGCAGGCGGGTTAGGGTCCGGCAGGGGCCTGAGCTTGTACTGGTCGAGGTTTTATAAAGACCTGCAGTGCATGATGTGCCTGCAGACACACTGCCTGAATGCATCATGTCTTCCATCAGTCTTTATAGTGGGTTCACTGGGAGAGACACAAATGTCTCCTGACTCCCTTTTTATGTCAACGTTGATTAAAACCTCTGCTGACTGATGTGACGTGATGGTCACTTTCTCTCATCGTCTCTCATTAGTTGTCAGACTCATATCTACAACAAAGGAATATGAAAGGCATCAGCTATAATGTAAGCCTACTGGAGTGCAGTTTTATTTCTGATTTTAATTTAAAAAATAGATATATTTATATAATGTAGCCCAATAAAGGTGATTCTAATTCTGAAATTCAGTTACCACTTGCACTTTACAATTCTCTGAGTCTCATTTTCCAGCCATGCTGTTCTAAACAGTACAAGGGTGCTTCGGATTGTTATTGCTAGGACAATGCAATCAGTGATGTTTGATCTGTTTCTGAATAATATTCCATCAGATATTGCTGCACATTTACATCACACTTTTTTTTTAATGTACTACTTACTGAATTAAAAAAAAAAAAGCTAAATTGACAGTGCTTTTTAGAAATGTAATTTATGGATAGTAATGCGTTTCCATGACTGTCTTTCTTATTTTTATTGTCTTCTTCTTTCTCTTTCTCTCTCAGTCAAAGAAGTCGTTTTTTTTTTAATTACAATTAACATGCTTCCTTACAACTTCATCAAAACATAATCAATCAAAATCAGTGATGGGAAGTTTATCCTATATTAGATCTTCCAATCTTCTGCTCAGGCCCAGTGAAGGCAAGAACAATTACAGCATGATGAAACATGCACAGGGATACAACAGATGTGGATGGAAACATAAACTGCTGTCTATATTTAAACCCAATCTTGACAGCACATCATGGAGAGCCAACATTTCCTACTTCAGAGAGTTTAGCCCATGTGTTCCACACCAGCACACAGCAGACGACTGAAATCAATGGTTGGAAAACTCCTCTTCGCCTTTAGTCCTCTCTGCTGTTACGCATATAGATTTCACAGAATTACAGAGGAATTATACAAATAATGGTATAAAAAATAGTGAACCGATGATCCTGAAACCTGACCTAAATGCTGAATAGTTTGAAGAAGCGTTGCTTCTCCCTTACTTAAACAAGGGAAGGGGATGGAACAAGGAAATAGTTTGTATGGCTCTTGAAGTGCAAACAGACTCCTGATTAGTCACAGTTTAATTTTATGACTTTAAAGGGAATCATGAGGCACGTGAACATCTGTTTGATTATGAATTGTGCATCCATTTCCTGTATCATGTGGAGATATTATGATAATTACTTCAATAATCAGTAATTATACCTAAATTCTTTTGTAGACCAGATCTTTTTTGTTTATCAGCCAAGACATGAAGCTCTTTGCCACGATCCCAGTTCAACATAGTGAATGGAAATTATAATGTTGAAGTGCTCAATGCATTTCTTTCTTTCTTCTCCAAAAGTCTCAAATGTTTAAAAAACAAATAGTGGATTTTTATCATATTCACTTATTTTCATGAGCTATCCCCTTAAAGAAAATACATGTTTTAATTCATATTAAATCATTTTCTGTATCACACTTTGAGGATAGCCTGGCTGGTAATATTTTGTAGGGTCTTTCTACAGAATCTTGTGTAATAGATCTCCTAATCAATTAAAAAAATATGGTGCAAAGGTTACCAGATAGGGAGTCACCGCGTTCAACTCCTGGCCTCAGCTCTTTCTCAATATTTCAGTCTCTCTCTGCTCACTAATTTTAAAAATAATACTCCAAAAATAAACATCGGTGAGGGAAGTAGATCATCTATTCAGTCTGAGTTTTCTTATCCACAAAATACATAATGGATAACATTCATTCAATCCATTAGTGAAAAAGCAATGCTATTAATTTCACTCTGCAAAGTAGTGAAATGCACCGTACTAACAGCCATGACTCATTCCTTTTTTTATTACTGAGAACAGAAATGCTGCAGAAATGAGGGATAATTTGCAAGAATGCACACAACTGGCAACTACAAAAAGAAGCAGTACTTTATGAGAGAGGTGAACAGCGGGGCATGGCTACCTGCCCTTGTGCAACAGATGAATACAAGCTGATTAAGCTGAGAGCAATGTTTTCTCTGATTCTGAGCTCACGTTACTCAAATCCAATTTAACCATTCATATTAGACGTCCCTGTATCCGGGGGAAAGGAGAACATATAAAATACTTCCTTATAGTCTGGTCCGTGGACACGCAATGCCGTGCATTCCAGTTGTGAATCAGGCCAAGTTTATGCAAATGTTTGTGAGGTGTTTGCTTTAATTCAAATTTGAGTTGACTGGGCGTTATGGGGTCATCAGAGCTGGGAGACGGTAATCCAGATGGCAGACAGGGACTGACCCTGCATGAGGACATTAAGCCACTTAACTGTGATGCAGGGCGAGAGTGGCAAGAGATGCGTGGCCGTCAAACAGCTGAATTTACAAACAACATTCACATTCTGTGGATTTTCTGCAGGCGACATGTTCCAGTACAGAGAAACACAGTTGCATACCGACTCCATCTGTGTGAAGTGCTGATCATGCACTTCCTGTGACAGGGCTTTGAAGAGGATAGTCGCATGCTGCCACAAACATTACACTATACTCTTTTAGGCATCTAGCCTGCCCTTTACTGTCAATCCGGGTAATATTTCTACCAGGCTATTTTTATTATTATTATTATTACTATGAATAATAACAATAATAATAACTTTAATTTATATTGCACCTTTCAAGAAAGCCAAGGATGCTTTACACAAATAGAAAAAAAACAAAAACAAAAAAACAATTCAAACAGATAACAAACTGGCAAACAAAACAAACTGAGACAATTGTTTAATCTCTAAACTATTAGATTATTTATTTTACTTTTTTTAGATTCAACACGAGGAATATAACTATTTTATAGAACATATGTATGATGCATATTTAGGCTGTTCTATATTCAAACAAGCACATACACAGCTACCCGGAGCTGCCGTGGGGACTGTTTTTAAAGACGGATCTTTCTGTGGTGAGGCGAGTGGGAGGAACTGAGCTGAGGAGGGCTGCTGAGAGAATGCAGCCAGGCAGGGAGGAAGGGAAGGCGGGGAGAAACAGTAAAGGCAACGGCTTGCCAGCCAAAAGGGGAGGAGCTTGAGGGCTTTGGCTCCTCAAGCTTCCTCCTGATGTCACCGTTCAGCTGCTGCAATTCAGACCCATGTGAGGGGAAGACAGCCCAGGGAGGGGAGGGCTTTTGAGGGGAGACAAGAGTAGGGGGAGGCTGAGTGGGAAGGGCTGGCTGTGCGAACAGTGAAAGGGCTCAGCAGAGCTCCTTAGTCAGTAGGCCGTGTAGTTAGGATCAACAATAGGGCCTGCGTGCCCCGTCTGCAAGACGTATGTGGTTGTGATCGGGACTGCTGATGCTATGAGTGCATTTATGCAGTTTTGAGAGCGAGAGAAGAGAAAAAAAAAGGGGACAATAGAAGGAGAAAAAAAGATGGAGGGAGGGAAAGAGATGTGGGTTGGTGAGCTGTGAGCAGATCTGGAATGCCATTGTTAGATGTGGGTGCTCTGTGTTGCAGAGAGGGACAGCTGCCTCCGAGGCCTGCTTGCTCATGTGAAACAGGCAACCTAGTTCACTGTGAGTTTCACCCCCATCTCCCTACAGACAGACAGGCAGGCAGGCAGGCAGGTGGTGCCTGAACTCAAGTCGAGTCAAGGGAAGGAACTGGGAGGAATTTGGGGAGTGGCGTTTTTAAAGCTTCCTTTTTCCTTACTCTCAAAGAAAAGGGGCCTAGCTATATTTGTCCAGGCAGAGCCAAAAAGCTTTAGCTCTTGGAGCTAGCAGCTAGGTGATGTGCAGTTTACTCTTATCCCAAGTCTGACTGAGAGAGCAATTGTGTAGATGCAACTCTCAAAGAAGAAATGACCAACCCTACTGTTGGAACAGTGGCTGAAAGATGAGGCGAGGCTGTAGGATTGTACAGTCATAGGGCCGTGACTCATGAAGAGGTGATCTGCCAGTTGACTTTGCCTTCTAAGGAAAGGGTTGTGTGTATTTCTTAGCAATAATTTGAGCTAGATCTTAACAATTGCAGTTATGCAACATTACAGTTAATAGGGAATCTTTCTCGGCTGACTGTTGTTAATATATCCATGTCCTTATCCTAAGTTGTGTTCTGCATGAGTCCTTTCTCGGATACATATAACTCAAAGATATTCCATCGATCCACAAGAAGGTTTGCTTTTAGGTTTGTTTATTTGCAAGTCAAACAGGGTGGTTGTGAAATACACACTTCCAGTCGTTACATTCCACTGCTCTCTGTCTCACATAGATGATATTAGCACTCTTAATGTCTGATTATGATTATTATGATTATCACGTCTTAATGTCTGAATGTAAAAACTGAGTATATTCTTTGTGTTTATGAAGTAACTGAGCATTTATGACTATATATTTATAGAGCCTTGTCCACAATATAGGAGAACATAATCAGGCATGAAGGGGATGGAGGGCTTTCATTCAAGAGGCACTATGCGGTCTGGATGTTGCTACAAAGAGGCCGTGACATGCTAATGGCATGCTCTCTACAATGTTGTGCCTCCGTTCTCTGATAAAAGGTGTCTTAGAAGATACAGGATCGCTGGGAAGCAGAATACATTGTCATTTGGCAATACAAACATGGAAACAGATTAATGTTGTACACACGTTACTTTCACCGTATTCATATTATTTGCATTGAAGCAGGGTGTCTGTGTTTTTGATATGAATGTAATCCGTCATGTGCTTATGTACAATATGACAGAAGTACAACATGTCATTGGCACACTGAGATAATCTGTGCTTGACCCAGTGATACAGTTTCATGTAACAGCAACTACCATCTGAAAATAGACCCAGCAGTTATCCGGACATCATCTGGAATTCAGCAAAGCTAAACACTCAAACGGAGGACATTGTGTATGTTAAAATATCGTCGGGAATTACTCAGGATGCATTTGAGTATTTTTGTTAACAGCATATTTATATATACACACATATTCCACTTCTAACATCACTGTAAACACAGACATGTTGGCTCCTAGACTGCATAGTTCTCACGACTTAGAGTTCTGCCCTGCGGTGTTAATCTCATGTATTCATTAATTTGTAAAGTCGACCAGCCTTTAGTTATGAGAATATGATGGCTCATCATACTGATACAGTTTAGCAAGAGAGGGAATGCATACAATGCCAGCAGGATTTAGATGAGGTTTCATTATGTTAACAGTTATGACTCATTTCTCCCTCTGCTCATGCTGAGAGTAAGTGAATACACCCTGTTACTTCATTTCCTTGAGGCTTTCGTGACCTTTCTCCTGTTCCTCCCACTGTGTGTGTTTGCAGGCTAAGCGGTCCCTTTGCCCTCTTTGAATGTCCATCACGATGGCTAAGCGTGAGACCGGCAGCACCAGCCCTGTGGTCAGGCAGATAGACAAGCAGTTCCTGGTCTGCAGCATTTGTTTGGACCATTATCACAACCCCAAGGTTCTGCCCTGCCTGCACACCTTCTGTGAGAAGTAAGCTCTGAATCACTCAAACCTCAGGTGTACAGCACCTTTCATACAATTTTATTATTAATACTGGAATTAATATGATAGTACAACGATAAACTGTAAAACAATGAGAGACAAACAAAGACAAAGATTTAGCATGAGTTGTACTAGCATTTATTCTGTTGATATTAGTATATCTTCTGCCTGCAGTGAATTCTTCAGTTGACTGGGATGCATTAAAGGGATTTTTCAAGACTTTTTTAAAAAATTGCTCCCGTTATGCCAACTATTTTCTCATCATTGTGGCTTCTGCATGGTGGAAGACACCAACCACAGCATTGTTGGCAGCAGGCTCTGATTTCCACCACTCTGTTGCTCCATCACGGGACACATAGTACAGCTATTTAAATAGTTTTGTGCTCTCTGTTGTGCACAGCCAAAACTTTTTGGATGACTATTGTTTTCTGAGCAAATCTAATCACTTTTGCATGTTTACGCCATGTTGATTCTGGAATAGGTGCCACATAGCAGCTTCAATCCTCTAATGGATTTCTTGTATGTCTCTAGATGTCTACAGAACTACATCCCTCCCCAGTCTTTGACGCTGTCCTGTCCAGTATGCAGACAGACCTCTATCTTGCCAGAGAAAGGTGTGGCAGCCCTACAGAACAACTTCTTCATCACAAATCTAATGGAGGTGTTACAGCGAGACCCAGAGTGCAGCCGACCAGAGGCCTGTAATGTTCTTGAGTCAGCCAGTGCAGCTACAGCCTGTCAGCCCCTCTCATGCCCCAACCACGAGGGCAAGGTAAGCTAAAACAGAAGGACATATGTTGTTATGATACATCAACCACAAGTTCATGAACACGCTGTTACAAAATTTAGCAACAGAATATAATGATGCTCAGTCGTGTTGTGCTCCACTGCACCACCTGCAGGTGATGGAGTTTTACTGCGAGTCATGTGAAACAGCCATGTGTCTGGAGTGTACAGAAGGAGAACACAGGGAACATGTGACAGTTCCTCTGAGGGACGTGTTGGAACAGCATAAGTCAGCGCTAAAAAATCAGCTGGACGCTGTGCGCAACAGGTACGATTTCCAGTGCTTCAATCCATAATCTAGAATGCGATTGCATTTGGAAGTATAACGAATGCTAATTTTAGAGTTTTTTTCATCTTATTTGCTTTCTTCTGGCAGACTACCTCAGCTGACGGCTGCCATTGAGCTTGTGAATGAGATCTCCAAGCAGCTAACAGAGCGGAAAAATGAGGCAGTGACTGAAATCAGTAACACTTTTGATGAGCTGGAGAAGGCCTTACACCAACGCAAGACTGCTCTCATTAATGAGGTGGAAAACATCTGCAGCACTAAGCAGAAGGTCAGAGGTCTTCCTGTTCTTTTTTTTAAATTTTTTTGTAATGTTCCACATTTTAGTACATGTGCCACTGAATGTCTTCCTCTGTCTCTTTGGGCATTTAGGTGCTTCAAGCCCAGCTGACATCGTTGCTTCAGGGCAAAGAGAACATTCAAAGCAGCTGCAACTTCACAGAGCAGGCCCTGAGCCACGGCAGTGCCACCGAGGTCCTGTTGGTCCAGAAGCAGATGGGTGAGCGGGTCAGTGCTCTGGCGCGACACACCTTTCCTGAGCATCCCCACGAAAATGGACATCTGGAATGCCAGGTGGAGACGGATGGACTGAGGCGATCCATTCAGAACCTGGGAGTCCTGATCACAACAGGGACTGTAGGCCACACTAGTGTTGCCACCGGTGAAGGTCTGCGACATGCACTGGTCGGCCAGCACACTACTGTCACAGTCACTACTAAAGACAAGGAAGGGGAACTAGTAAAGACTGGTAATGCTGCCCTGAGGGCAGAGATTATCTCTGCAGATGGGGTGTGCACTCTAGCCGAGGTGGCAGACAACAAGAATGGCACCTATGAGGTTGGATATACCATCCGCTCAGAGGGAGAATTCACCTTCTCCTTGCTGCTCTACGACCAGCCTGTGAGAGGGAGTCCATTCCGGTTGCGTGCCGTCAAGCCGTCGGATGTCCTGCAGTCACCAGACGACGTGAAGAGAAGAGTGAAGTCCCCGAGTGGAGGAGGAGGTCATGTTCGACAGAAGGCTGTGCGCAGACCCTCCAGCATGTACAGCACCACCAAGAAAAAGGAAAACCCAATAGAGGACGAGCTGATCTACAGAGTGGGTGGGTGGGTGCTGTATGGATCTGCACTTAATTATGGTTCCTGCTGACTGAGCTGTATTTTATTCTAGAGCACTCACTGAGTCACATCTCTCCATAGTGAGAAAATGATGATGCAGAAAATATTCAGTTTTTCACCTCTTTTGTGTTTCCTCTGTCCATTCATATTGTTAAAAAGCAGGTAAAAGCTGAACACTTACATTATTATTGTATGTCTCGTTGATATGATAGGAACAAGAGGACGAGATAAAGGAGAATTCACTAACCTACAAGGCATCTCCACCTCCAGTAATGGACGGATTGTGGTGGCAGACAGCAACAATCAGTGTATTCAGGTAAGTCTCATTCTCTTGAGCTGAAATAAAAATCTAATGAAGTATTTAATTGTTAAGCTCTCGGAGTGTTTTCTCTATTTCTAGGTTTTCACAAATGATGGCCAGTTCAAGATGCGGTTTGGAGTCAGAGGCCGTTCACCAGGGCAGCTGCAGCGCCCCACAGGGGTCACAGTTGACATGAACGGCGACATAATTGTAGCCGATTACGACAACAGGTGGATTAGCATCTTCTCCTCGGATGGAAAGTTCAAGGTGGGTGGTCACATAAGTGTTTTTACTGTAATAACACGATGTTGTGAAAGACTAAAGTGTCCCCTGGCTATCACAGAACAAAATCGGTGCTGGAAGATTGATGGGACCCAAAGGTGTTGCTGTGGATAAGAATGGACATATCATCACAGTTGATAACAAGGCTTGCTGTGTCTTCATCTTCCAATCAAATGGGAAGCTTGTGACAAAGTTTGGAGCCAGAGGAACCTCAGACAGGCACTTTGCAGGTACTGTGTCATACATAGTAAAAATGATAATTTCTTTGATTTCTCTTACAGGAAAAGGAGATGCACAATGAATGATGCTGTATGTCTGGTTGGGCCAGATTTACAGATTCCATTAATGTTTCTTACTTTACAGGAATAGTATTTTTTCGTGCAAATCTCATTTCCTAAGTGATCGACATGTTTGTATGCACCCTTTACTTTCGAGTCTAACTGATGTAAGCATGCATAGCTGCTTGTTTAATTATACACCTTTATTATTGCGTTGGTAATGTTGTAGACCTGATCATCAGAGAACAAGGCAGAGCTGGAAAGAGGCGGTAGTTTGTAAGGCACCCTAATGCATGAAAAAGGTGTGAGATTTGTCTTCCTGTCACCTGTTAATATAATAATATACTTGCATTACTGAAGTCCTTGTTGATATGGCTTCCCTTGTTGCACAAACAGCAGTATTTCAGTTGAAACTCACCCCTTCTCTTTTTTTTTTATAGAAAAGAGTGGTGCAAACATTGCACTGGAACAAAAGCTTAGTAAATCTGGCCCTGTTTTCAGTAAGTAATTAATTTGCGTCAAATTTGTGTCAACTAAGAGAATAAATCTGTGCTCGTTTTCCGTGTTGGTGCATCGGCTCTGTCCTGTCTCACGTTTTGTTCCGCGTCCACTCTCAGAGTGTCTTTGTGTCCTGTGTGTCCCGTCGTCCAAAAATAGTGTGGAACTTCCTCTCGTATGTTGTACAGTGGATGACTCTCTTTCCCTCTCTGTCTCCTCTGCTGCTACCAGGTCCTCACTTTGTGGCCATAAATAACAAAAATGAAATTGTGGTAACAGACTTTCACAACCATTCAGTCAAGGTATGGCTTGTTGCACGTATGCATGTACATTTCTTATTGTAGTAAACCTGCTTTGGAAGTATTATGAATAAATGATTTACAGGAAAATATCTGAATTAATTTAACGAACTAGTCAATTTAGAAGTTCAGTAATCTGAATGAAGTTATAAATGGTCATTCTTTTTCACATTCTTAGTGTTCCACAATGACATTGCTAGTCTTTCTGAATGCATATAAAACAATAAAAAATAAACAAGCAATTTGAATTCAAACATAAACATTAGGATGATAAAGTAACTGATTTTACAAGTTCAAAGTTATATATATTTACTTATTTTAGATCATTGTGCTTTTTATCCTGTTTTCCTTACCATATTTATATATGGTTGAGTATAATTTTCCCATTCTCTTCCCTGTTTAATCTCTCCCGCAGGTGTACAATGCAGATGGGGAGTTCCTGTTTAAATTTGGCTCCCATGGAGAGGGGAATGGCCAGTTCAACGCTCCAACAGGCGTGGCCGTGGACGCCAATGGAAACATCATTGTTGCCGATTGGGGCAACAGTCGGATCCAGGTTAGCTTGAGAAAACGACATCACATTGAAAGCAGGGAGTATAAGTATATCACTTACCCTTACCTGTGTGCTATGTCACCAACCAGGTGTTCGACAGCTCAGGATCCTTCCTGTCCTACATCAACACAACAGCGGACCCCCTTTATGGCCCTCAGGGTCTGGCCCTCACATCTGATGGTCATGTTGCGGTGGCGGACTCTGGGAACCACTGCTTCAAGGTCTACCGCTACCTGCAGTAGGGACCTGAGACAGCCATCTTCACCACTGCACTGACGACACAACCAATGTATTCTACAAGGTGCAATGACCATTCCAATGCAGCCTTTTTATGTGCACATCAGCTGATCTCACAGATTTGATGAAGTGTCTGATCCTGACGTTACCCTCCTTATGATGTGTAGGCTGTTTTTAAAGTTGGATAATGTAGCAGCCTTGGGACAAGTAACAGACATAAAGCTATGGACTGGTTTTTGAGAAGATGCAAAAACCTTTTTTGTGTGTTGTACACTGTGGATGGTATTATTAAACCACGTTCTGTGAGCCCGGACAGGATAGGATATAGATTGAAGTATTTAACGAGCCATAACTTGTCCAAGTGCATGACTTTTTCTTTTATCTTAATACCTAGGCAACATGTACCCATCCGTTGCTTTTCTCATCAAATAGTTAATGCTTACAGTGAAATGAGCAGCGCTATACTTCTCCAGCAATGAAATGTAAAATTTCTCATTTACTGACATCTCGCATAAAAAATGACATCACCATCTGTGCATTGATTTGCTGTATGTACTGTATATACATAAATGTATATTGTGTATATTAGATCACTGCGTATGTATGTGCTATGATTTTTAAACACACAGCCTTTTGGCTGTTCAGAGAGCAGCAGTCAATGATTCCAGGATTTTAAACGTGTTTAAGGCAGCTGTGAAAAAGTGTGCTTTTTAAACATACCCAGCACATGCTTAAAAGAAGAGTGTCATATTTATTGCTAATGTAAGCAGCACAATAATCATTTTTGTTAATATATCTGTTGTTTTAAAAGGAAAAACAAAATGTTAAAAATAATAATAATTTATTTTATTTTATACACAAGCTCAGCATTTACAAATTATTTTTCTAAATTGAACTTGTACTTTTTTTTTTTTTTTTTAGAGCTTCACACTTCATCCCTCTCCCTTCAAGGGATATTTCACCTTAAAACAGCCCCCCCCCCCCTCCACATCTGGACATTTTGTGCACATGAGCAGCTCTTTTTCAAAGCTATAAACTCATCTTGTTTCATTTGAGATGCCAAAAAAAAGTGCTAAAAATATGCCACTAATTCTTATCATTATTATTTTTCAGCTTTATTCAGTCACAAACCAGAAATATGACTTGTAGCCTATCTCAGGAAATGCATCCAAATTAGATCAGGATGTCAATGGAACAACTTAAAAACATGTATTATCAGCTTTTGAGATAAATGTTCAGAGCTTTGTGAAAAAACTGTTAATTTGTACAAATGTAGTCTGGATCCAACACCACAGAAATGACTGGGATGGAATATGAATTCTGTTTTTCAGTGCTTTTTGGCTTTTTCAAAGGAACCGGTTACAACATATTTAAATGATAGTTTAGATTAGATGACATTTGCCAACAAACTCATCTGTGCTTTTTTCTCACCTATGATGCTGTTGTGAGCTATCTAACCAAACACTGTTAGATCTGAGTTTCTGCCTGCATTACATCAACCTACGATTAAGCCCAAGTAAAAACCTGTACCAGTAGAGCTATTGCTGCTGTTGCTCCCCCTGGTGTTTATTATGTGTAATGTCGTAAGAACACCTGGTGCCACAGCAGAAGAGAGACCAGGTGCGGGGAGAAGGCAACTTCCTGGTCTGGACAGATTTGCCCACAGCACTTTGCTAAACACCCAAACACCAACATCTACCTTCCCAAGTGTAAAGATATTCCGAGCGACAGGATATGACCCGATTTCACCCGTTAAGTCCACCAGGAAGCTGCTGCTTTTCATGCCCCTGATCCGTTTGTCTTGTTGCCAAACAGGAGCCCAGAGGTCTTAAGAATCAAAGGCTCACCTTTTTCAGATTTGTCTCAAGCATTTTACACTACGCTGTGTCACACCAATACAAATTTTGTTCTGAATATGAATATGCACTGGTAATAAAAGCACATGGTTTACTGAGTCATTGTATATGTACTGCTCGTTATGCTTGACTTATACACTGAGGGCAATTGGATCTGTGTCTACATTTGCACATTGAATTTAAACACTAAATGGTGGTAATAAGGAAATGATGAGCTCAGGAGTGGCTCCACTTGTTGGTTTAAACTAAGCTCAAATTTTGATTTCTTGAAATGAATAATGAGAGCAATCTCTAAATAGCTTTTATTAGCTTTGTGTAAAAGTATTCCTGCTCTTGCATCTCTCTTCTCAGAACTAATACAGGGCTCCAGACTAACTTTTTGCATTGGTTGCACTGGTGCGCCTAACTTTTTTTTTTTAGGTGCACCAGCACAAAATTTAGGTGCACCCACATTTTTCATCGTGTCGCCTTTAACGCCAAAAAGTCACCTTTTTATTGCTCTCCTTTTACATAATGACACCCCCCTTATGGCCTAGGTTAACTGCAGCACCATCAGCACCCAGAGGAACCGTTTTCTGCAGCCAATCTGCACACTGATGCCCAAGCACAGTAAATGCTTGCTTTGTGGCACAATAAAAAGCGGAGACAGGTCACTAGCCTATAGATTGCAAATGGAAAACTGTTTACGTGATCTTAGCCTAGCCTACTTATATTTTTACTTAGGCTATTCATTTTTAATAATAACATTAGGAATAGGCTACTATACAATTTTCCTATTCATGATCTCTCATGCTGTAATGTGGGCCTTCAAACATGTCCGTGTCCATGCTCCACCTCGACATGTCCAATTAACATGTTGACCGGCCTCCCTTTACGCAAAATGCAGCAGTAGACAATAACGCACTCCTTCATAGAGACGTCTGTGTCGCCGTCAGTCATGAATGACTGACGGCGTAATTTCGGACTTAAATTTAGTGAACGGCAACTCCTCCTTTGCAATATTATATGCGACGTTTAATTTTATAATCATTTCAGATTCCTCAGCGGACCTGATTGATACAGCCTGACACTGAAATGCAGCTGGATGAGGGGCCAGTTTATTAACACACTTATCAAGGCATGTAGTATGCTTTTTGGACATATTGTGCTTTTTCAACGTCTCAATGCGAAATGTTGTTGACTCCTCCACAAACGCACTATTACCGGACAAATTCTGACCGCACTCCCGACAATAAATGCAGTGCATTGAGTCCCTTTCTTTATCGTACATCAGACAGGGAAATTGCTTCAACCAGTCCGGTCTGAAGGCATATTTTTGGGCTTTTTAATTAGTCTCGGGGCGAGGCTTTCTGCCTCTCTTCACTTTCAAAGAGAATCGAAGCGCTCAGAGTACCTGCTCCGCTCGCTCGCATTGTTCGAACCGACACAATTTACAGCAGTGAAAAGGACCACAGCCAATCAGAGGCAAGGACCCGCCCGAGCTCCGTCTCTTATTGGTTAAGACCACGATGCCGTCAGGAGAACATAAAGAGATACTGCGCTTATGATTTATTTTTTTTCCACTCGAGCAGCGTTAGGTGCACCAGTGCGACCTACTATTTTTTTCAGTCGCACTCATAAAAATTTTGGTCGCATATGCGACCAAAATGGTCGCACTCTGGAGCCCTGTAATATATTACATTTCAACAAAAGCGGGGCCGATGCTCAATCGGATCAAAAGGTATATTTATCATATCATATCTATATCATATTTTCAGTCAAATTATTTTAAATTTTTAAAAAGTTGGCAACCAGTCCAAATAACTTTAACGAAAGTTCTGCAACGCCTAATAACAGCTTCGAGCTAAACATATGGATCATAAAAAAAAAAATAAAAAAAAATCTTGAAAAATTATTTATTTGCAGACCATGCTGTGCTTCTGGTCTATGTTACAAATACTTACAGCACATACAGTATGCGTTTTTTAACCGTAATCATTCCCAAAACATCCAAATGGTATATTTATATGTAATACATATGTATATACATACATACATGTGCATAAAAAAGCTCAGAATGCGCTCAAAGCATTAGAGTTGAAATTAAAAAAAGAAAACATTACATTGATACAGTGTCAAACTGAAAAAGCAAGCATATTGTGCAGTGAAAAAAATACTTGGGATAAACATATGAAGGTATGATATCACAGGTTGCATAGAATTGTTTTACATTTTAAAAATAAAAATGCAAATAAACCTGACATTTATAAAGTAGTGACTATGAAGTGAGTGTCTACATACGATACGTGAGGTAATCACATTTAATGGCAATCCTGTGCCTGGATCTGGAAAAAGCAAAACTCTGATACATGGAATGACATCTTATGGCATAATGTATTTTATAATGAAATCCCAATAATAAACAAGGTACACTGTTTCTGAAAGTTAGGTTCAAAGCTAAATTTAAAAAGGGAGATGAAATGTGAGTAAATGAAAAATAAATAAATACATGTAAAACTATTGAATCAGGGAGAGGACAGCAGTTCTGACAGTAATGCTGTTGATTGAGGGTAAAACATCGAATTCCCTTTAAGTGAAATCTGCTAAACTTAAACAAACAAACAAATAAGCACCGTCAACACATAGCCCTGCTGTGAGAGGGATCTGGATTCCCAGCTATCTCTACGAAGCTACAGTAGTCAACATTTTAAAATGTAGTATACCTGTTGTACCAAGAGTGAAAATAGTTCCTGTTGGAAATAATGGCTCTGGAAGCGCTACTATAGTACACTGTACATTGCAGACCAGCTGTCTTTAAAGTCAATTCAATACTACAGACTCTAACAGTTTCACTTCTCTCTAGAGCCATTTATCAATTATTAGGTCTTAAAATCATAGTGTTTCAACAACTCAATACATGGGGGAATTTAACAATAACAATTGGCCATTTATAAATACTGTTTTTTTATGGGATACACTGTAAAACACAAACTGGTGGAAATACAGTAGCTCAGACACATTTATCATAATTCCATTCAAATCAACAGTTGAACAGTCTTGAAATACAGAAACAAATGCATGCAAACACATGAGCACAAGGAAACAATATGAAAAGTATGTTGTATGTTTCACTGATTACACAAGACAAGAGATACCGTCACATACATCATAAAACCTCAACATTCGGTGATTTCTTAGGCACGCACTGAATATATGGACAAATCATTCTCTATAAGAGCAGACGGGTTTACCCAGTGTAAGCAAACTAGAGGCAGTGTCTTAACGCAGCAAATCGAATGTACAAATCCAGTTGTTAACTACTACAGTATGAGAAATATCCACCTTCTCTTGACCTATTCAGTAAAACATCAAATGCCATTCAAGTTAAGAGGTGTCTTCTGTAGCACCTTTGGAAAAGTAATAACACCATTTTTGGATCATGTGGCGAAAGCAAATCAATAAGTGGGTGCTGACAACTTGACTCGCGCCTTGAAACAGCTGCTAACAAAGTCCGTCTCCGTGTTGGTTTCCGGACCTCGGTCGTGAACGTAATGCAGTTTTCAAGTAGATTTCTGAAAAGAATCAAAGCTCTTGTAGTTCGTGTTGCTTCACACACAATCCTTAATGTTTTATCTAAATGTGAGGCACTTGCAAAACAAAAAAATATGAAGTAAAACTCAATCATCAGTCTGTCTCTTAGACCTCAGAGCTGTCACTGAGGGCTTGTGTCACCATGGGTTCTGTGCTGCTGGAGCTCTTGGGTACGTCCTTCTTCTCTCGCTTGGACCGGACCAGTAACGCCACCACGATGATGATGAGCACGGTGAGGAGCAGCCCGACAAGGACGCCAATGATCAACACTAGTCTGTCATCGCCGTTGTCTGTCTGGTTGAGCTCGCGGGGGATGATGCCTTTGGTGAAGATCTCCCTCTCTGGACTCGTCCTCTGCTGGCTGCTGCGGTCCAGAGCGATGTGGAGGATGTTGGTGCCACGGTTGTTACTCTGACCGATCTCCTCTATTACGTCTGGCGCATCATCGGCTGATCTCCTGCTGCGAGGTTGATCCTTGGGCAACAGATTTGTATGCTGACTCATCACATGGTACTCCAGGCTTCTCTTCCCTATGCCACGGTTAGCGTTGTCCCGTGAACGGACAGTGTAGATGGTATGAATGTACCACTCTCTCCCTGTAGATACCTGGAGAAAGCAACAGTTTTTAGAAAGTATACCTGGAGGGCATTTTATGGCACATTGTGCTGCAGAATGACAAGTTCATTTTGTAGAACCTTAAGAGTTTAATTATAAAATATATTTTTATAAACCCACTATAAAATACTTTTAAACACAGTTTTTTAATGTATCTTGACTTGATGCCACCTCAAACATACAATGTGACCATTGCAGTTATTGTACAATGGAGTTGAAAGCAGAAAAGTTTTCAGCCATTGGAATGTTCGGATGGATTTTTCTCCTTAACGAGCCTAGAAATACAGACTCACTGACCAGAGGTAGCAAAATGGACTCGATGAAAAGGGGGAGTCTGACTCACATGTGTCATATAAAGGCCAGGCTGCAAAATGATGGAATAACTCGCAATAAGGTTTCAACACAGAACGTGTAAGGTTAACGAGTTCTATTTTTCCCCTGGCTTGTTAAGAAGAAAAAGATACAACATTCCCGATGTGTTAATTGGCCACACAAAAATGTGTTCCTTACACTTGACATATACTGACCTGGAAGAGAGCGGAGGAATCAATTCTGAAACCATCCGACCCAGGTTGTCTCACTAGAGATAAAGCACCGGGGTCATCCACTGCCAGGAAGGCATTGAACGCTACATTGCCAAATGTCCGGGCCTGGGTCTCTGGCTGGGCCTTGTCCTTGAGTGACAAGATGACACAGGGAGGAATATTAAGGTTTGAATGGAACACACAGCACATGTGACATGATGACTTGTGTTACTTACAATGATCTTGAATCTGTAGAGTAGTGAGGGAGCATCAGCCAGACAGCCAAACTCAAAATTGCTGGGGTTATATTTAGGAACATATCCATCAGCTCCAGTACACAGGAACACTTTCTCTATGTTACAAATAAAGGAGTCTCCCAAGTTCTGGACTGGATCCACCATCACTCTGCCATAAATGGTATCCCCTGAGGGAAGAGTAATCCAGTTTACATCACAGCAAAATACATAAACTTGAGGGTTGAAGTTGAAAGTTGTACTAAGAAAGGTTTTTAATTGGTACACTGGTGCAGTTCTCTCAAGTGATTTTATTTTTCCCAGATAAGCAATATTGAGAAAAACATTAAAGCCTCGGCTGAAACTACCTCCTTATTCTTGGCAACAAGAGCTTTCAACTCTCACTTGGACAGCAGCTTCAAGGACTTTTTCAAAAATCTTTCAAGAGGTTGTTGAGAACAATTTTAATTTAGGCTCTCGAGATAAGCTTGTTTTGAGGAAAGACATAAAACATGAAGGCAAAATTAGACTTGATCAAGGCCTCGACAGGGAACAATGGGGAACATTTCTGCTAAATCACCAGAACTATTCATCACACAGGGATTTACTTTTGATCTGTAAAATGAAGTTTAAAGAGCTGAGTAATTTAATTCATTCAGTGCTGTCAGGACTATTTTGGGCCCGTTTTTTAAATGTTTTTTTAATTCACAAACTTCCAAGAGCAGTTGGTATTTTAAATGAACTCATGTTATTGCCTTACCTTGGGAAAAGGCAGTGTCACTCTCCTGTCCAAAGCCCATGGAGCCGTCTGAGAGCCAGAGTGTCTGCTTAGAGAGTAAGAGCATCTGCGTGTTCAGACTGAACTCAGCAGCCACTGGATCGCTAACCTAGACACACAGAGAAGACAGACAAGCATGGACAAACCATGAGAAGATGGCAATTTATCAAATAAATGGAGATGGGGATTGGTCTCCCCAAATTAATTTGGCCAGCTTCGCTATCATCACTGTGCATGGTGTTTTGATGCTGGGGTAGCACCAGGAGCCAGGTGCAGCTAAATGGATTAAAAGGGGGGTGTTGATTAGAGATTTGTTTCTGACAGCATCAGCGAGAAGAATTTTATGAGTACTTGATTAGATGGAGGGAACCAGGAGGGAGTTTCCTCTTAGATTTTTTAAGTGTTTTTCAAAATAACAGAGAGAGCCAAGAAGATTTATGACTCAGAGCCAGGAGGGTTGGCTTACAGGAAGTAATGAATAAAGGAGTTATATATTTGATCGTTTAACACTAAAAACCCTTGCTAGGTCATGCACCATGCAACCCATGCTTTATCTTGTTTGCCATGCATAGTCTCATATAGATCACTCTGGTCAGGTGATCTGTTTCTGCAGAATCACAGGTATACGGGGGCGTGGCCTGGGAACACAGGGAAGAGAATTGTTTGGGGTGGCAAGAAGGAACTGTTTTTAAAGGTAGACAGAGGAGTAATGTTGAAGCCCATAGCCTTCAGTTGAGAGATGGAAAAGCATTTAGCCCCTGTATACGGCTTACCTCACCCATGAAAGTGGTGAACAAGGAAATCCGTGTGATTGTGTGATCAATCAGTGTGATTCAAGTCAAGGCCACAGTTTCAAGTTCCAACACCATGCCCGGTAAGTTCAATGTTTTGTTTATGTTGAGTTTTGAAAGGACAACATGTGTTTTTGGGACATTTTGGTTGGATTATGTGATCTTTTTAAGGAGGATTTGTTGACTTGGACAAACCTTGTGGACTTTCATGTGGACAACACAGTTATTTTCTTGTGAAGCATACATTGAAGTGTCCTTGTGATGCATTCCTTTTGTGTAATTTCCTCTTTTACCCAGGTCTTGGTATAGCAAGAGCTCTTGAATTGTGGTTGGTATCTTGTATGGCAGCCTCTGGCATCAGTGTATGAATGTGAATGGGGTGAATGGTGTCCGAAGACAAGAAAGACACTGAATAAATAATTTTTTCCTCGCTAATTTAGACAAGGTGGGGTCACCTGCTGAAAGCGGATGTCCATGTCGAAGGTAAGAGGCTCTCTGGGATTGCAGACTGGGGGGATGGTGTACTCCAGGCTGGGAGGGGATGTGCAGGGGATCAACTTCACTGTGTACGTGCCAGAGTAGTCCCGTAGCTGAGATGGGAAATAATGTTTACAGTAAGAATTAGGTGTATAAAAACCAAACAATTAAACTAGAAAACAAAATGTTTACTCACAGCAAAATCAGACACAAATGTCCACTGCTGGATGGGCTGGTTGTAGGTTGGCTCATTCCTCACCAGACTGATGTTAAAGGTCAAACCAGGGTGGTCTGGACACATGACCATGGAGGTGAATGGTGACGCTGATGGGGGAGAAAATACAATCATACAATAAAGTGTATGCAGGATGCTCAGTTGCAAATTGAAATATTTCAAAAACAGAAAAGATATAACGTATAAACTGTACCATCAATTTTTTTTTATCAAATGATAAATGTGATTCAAAAAACAAAGTGTAGCTTGAAATGCATTCACTGGTAAAAGCCATAAAGTTAAAGGATTAGCGAAGCTTCTTCTACACTGAACATATTCTATAACAAGGAAGACGTTTAATTAAAACAAAATATCAAATGCATTTCAAACATGACAGTATATGATATCCCCTCTATATGATTACTGTACCTGAGTGTGCAAACACAAACAGTCCTCTGAAACGAGCCTCAGTGCGAAAGTTGACGACTAGTCGTCCCTGTCCGTTTATACGCATGCTGGTTGGGTACAAGGCACCTGCAAAGACAACCTGACAGCTTTAATTTGGCTAATTAACTCATTTACAATCCCACATTTAGTGAACATGACACATTGTATTACATCAGTCCTCAATTTTACATTGCAAACAACTGCTCAAGTCTTACCTTGTAGTTCAGCCTCCGGTGGGCTATCGATACCATCCCTCCATAAGATGGCAGTGTCGTACACAAATGTGAGCCTCAGCTCTGACTGTAAGTCAAAGTGCTGCCATCCTCCTGCTCCCACAGGGGAATGGAAGACATAGGACACATGGAGCGGTACTCGTAGGGTCACATAGGACTGAACCAGATTCAACACCTGCAGGGAAAAACAACATGTTGTGTAAGTACGGATGAATTTAGCCGTGTTATAGGTATCGGGGGGGAAACATCAAGACACCCTGAATAAGTTGCATGTACAATACCTCTGGAGATAAAGATGGCTGGTTTAAGCATGTTCTGTTCTGAACCATGCTTCAGACAGAAGAAGACCAGGTAGGTGACCATAAAACACTTTCCTTTCCATAATCATAGTGTTAACTTCACGTAGGTTCAGTAACTGTAAGATTGAATGGTTCTGTAAGTGGACATGGACTCACCATTACAGATGAAGTGCCACAATTTGTATCTTTACAACTAAATCCATTTAAAACATTTCAATTGGAAATCAAATGTGACCAAATAATAATGCAGAATGTAATGCATTTACAATTGTTGGGGATATTGAATTACTGCAAACCTTCTCTAAAAGAGCTGTCCTAAAATGGTCAAAGGATTCTAAGTGGTGAAAGTCCTCAGACGGAGCGCTCTCTCTGGTATCTGCACTTTCCTCTGACCTGTGAGAGGTACCTGTCTGCACTGGCTCTGTGTTCATGTAGAGACGTGCCTATGCCTCTGGGTGCTACGAGCTCACGCAAATGATTTGCAGAGTGGCCTTCTGACACATCCTGCTGGGCCTTAATAGATTCCTATGCTCTTGTTAAGCCGGCCACTAAACCCTTGGCTGTGACATGACACTGCCCCCGGCCTGCACCGAGCTGTCGTTGCTCAAACCGTCTCTTCATTTAGAGGTGCACTCGGGTCACAGGGTACCTCCAAACAAAGCAGTTCCTTTTTCCATTTATCCTGCCTTTCATATCACGAAACCGATCACCTCAGTCCATTCATCGACATACCGTCTTTTCATCTGTTAAGTAACCATAGCAACAAAATCTACATCTAATGCTGTACAAGATGTGAATACTCCCTTTGATGGAAAGACAACAAGGACACAGTGTAGTTATGTGTGTTCTGCAGGATATTGAGACCGTCTGAGGGTTAAAACCATTCATCGGGTTTATAGTTATCTGTTCATTTCTTTTTTTAAATTATTGCATTAATCAATCTTCTTATTAATCAATGAATAAGGAAGGGAGGTGATCACCATTTAATGCATTATTGATTTAAACTCTAGGTAAAGTTTATTACTGGCAGCAGTCCGTTCACTTGTCGAGGCATGTTTATTATTGCCACGTCCTCATTTACATCATGTGGCTGCAGGCAACAAAGTTCCACTTGTTGAGAGAGGCTGTTATCGCCTGAATGATTCCTTTTGTTATTAAATAAGCCTGAAGCCATGTAAAATGAGAAAACTCCTGCTATAATAACACAACAATATACACTCTTACGACGCTATACATCTTCAGGGCCTAAATATATTCGCAGGTTTAATTATAAACCTCAGTCGGGAACGTAGTGGAGGCTTTTCAGCATGATGTGCCCCATGCACTGTTACAGCCCTTCTTTATCAACACCTTAATTAACTGCAAGTCGTCTTACTGTAGCTGTCCAACGTGAATGCAAATGTTCAAGGCTGTGCGGTATGTGTACCAGGAGGATACAGAGGGCTTAATATTTCCCCCTTTCAGCTCCACATATTACAGCTGCTGCTGCTGCAAAGAGCACATTGTACAGAACAGAAGAATGCAGATTCTTTTTATTAGGCTGCTGTTATTGACTTGCCACATTGAGAAGACGAATAACTGGTCTTACCAGGAGTTTAAAGGAGCAGGGTGTCAGGTTAGTTATTACTACAAAGGTTAACCTGGGTCTCCAGACAATAATGGATGACTATTCTACGGACTAGTATTTACTTTAGGAGGCAACCAGAGTTCTTATTTACCTGTAAATGGTTATTTTTTCTAATTAAAACGGGTAAGACTTGTTAATGGACAGAACAGACCAGTAACTGCTGAGTCCACATTCCTATCCTCTTGGGGGTCCACTGCTTTATTGAACTGACCCCGTGCTCCTCGTGTCTAGAGATGACAAAAGGGGTCAGAGGTGAGCTAAAGCTCAAAGGTGGGGCTGCTTACCTGTCCGTCAGTCCCGATGGTGCCTCCACAGTCACTGAGCAGCTCAGACATGTCATAGTATCCGTTGAATTCCCACAAACAAGCCTCCAAGTTGAGGTTTCTGTAGAAGCGTAGTGTACTGGATCCCCTGAGGGAAGTGCTGTATTGGTAAGAAGCTGTATCACCGACCACTTCTGGATTTTTGGTGGCTTCAGTGAGGAAGCCGTAGCGAGTCTTGACCTCAGTGTAGTCCAACAAATTGGAGCAACGGTGGTTTCCGACACGGGTTCCATCGGGGCTCAGTGTGAGCTCAAAGTTAGACAGGGCTCGGGTGGACACTACGGGCAACATACCTGAGGGACGGCACATGTATAGCAGTCAGAAAGTGGAAGCATAGGAATGATAAATTCACACGTGAGGTAGCTTCTTAATAAAAAGTTTGCTCTAAGTGATATTTTCACTCTTGAAAATGATTCTAGGCTTTGAATCAGCTGTTCCTACCATCGATGTGTGGCATGGTGACAGTTAGTTTGATGAGGTTGGGGTGGTCTGTGTCTTCTGTTCCAGTGTACCGCAGCTTGGCAGAGAAGGGCTCGGCCCCCACTGTGCCTGCAACACGGGGCTGGCACATTCCTGCAACCACGCCATAAACAAACAAACATCAAATGTTTCGTTTCCCTAACAATCCGCCACAGAAAATTATTTTATGCTTCAGTTTTCTGTCAGAGCAGGAACAGCAAGTTCTGCAGCGGGAGAGCCAGCAGCTGCTTATCGCGTTGAGTCATTTCCATGAGAGAGACCAAACAGTTCAAGCTTGAGAATGAACTTCACTCACCCTCGTCCGTGCTGATGGACACTATGGGGCTACTGAGCTCCAGACCTTCGTCCCCATTAGAGTTCACACCCCTAGCGGCACACTGGACCCTGGAACCAGCCTGGAAGTAGACTGAATCAAGAGTGATGAGCTTGGAGGAGGTGAAGAAGGTATCAAAGTCAACTTCCCTCATAGGGCTGGTGACGCCATCGGGGCTGGTGGGGGCGCTAACGAGCCAACGGTAACGAGTTAGGGTGTTGTTGATGTTCTCGCTCACACATATGGAGCCTGTTTTGTCATAGTCTGGGTACTTGGGGTTACAGGCCTGGAAAAGGGAAAGAAGACATGTTTGTGAGTAAAATATAACCAAAAATCTTGCTAAATGAATCTGAAGTATTCATTGGACCATCACTTGGGACCTACAGTGACACAAATGACAGGGTATCCGGCCAGAGGGATAGAGTGCTTAGTCCTGTCAATGTCGTCATAATGCAGCAGAGAAACCACTTTGGGCACCGAGGGGAAGGTGACATCCGCCATGCTGTTGATCTCCTCGATATAGATGATGGCTTTGCTCATCTGTTGATTGATAAGCAAGGGCAAATAAGGGGATGTTAATGGAGCGGGTAGTTGCACAATTGACCATTCAATTGGATTATGTGACTCAATGCCCACCTTTGTCTCTGCCACCATGTTTTCATCGGGCTTCAGGTGCACAGTGAACGCCTCCCTCATTTCTCTGACACTATCATATAAAATCTCCACCTCCACATAGTGCTCTGTGTCACCCTCTTTGAACACAATTTCTGTAGAGAGGAGAGATTTGATCAATAGTTTTCTAGCACATTTCAAATAAATCCCTTTTTAGATAAAAGCAACTTGAGGTGTTATTTACCCTCCGATATGGGATGGTAGTCCTCTCCAGAGTTGGCAGATCCGTCCTTGGTGTGGACTCGGACAATGGAGACCTTGGATGTGTCTCCAACACGCAGCACAGGGATCTTCACCACAGAAACTTGGCCACTTTCCTTTGGCTCATTCACACTGAATTTGGTCTCTCCAAACTTAATTATTGCCTCTGAGAAAGCACAGTTGAATTCATGCTGTTAAACTCTAACATTACAGCATACCATATATATAATGTATTATCATAAAAGACACTATGGAAGATCTGTGGAAATCCCATTTTTCACAAACTAAATGTATACCATTGGTATAACTTATAATCAGAAAAATATTCTGTACATGCTGTCATTTAAACACAAGTACTGTAAGGAACAAGGCCTAAATACAAAACAGAATTCTTACTGTCTGACTCGTCTTTTATCTTGATGAGTGTTTCATTCTGCC
Source organism: Chelidonichthys spinosus (assembly GCA_029853015.1). Classification (NCBI taxonomy): domain Eukaryota; kingdom Metazoa; phylum Chordata; class Actinopteri; order Perciformes; family Triglidae; genus Chelidonichthys; species Chelidonichthys spinosus. The sequence goes on along the minus strand of CM056828.1, from coordinate 4,913,300 downwards.
CTCCAATAGATGCTCCAAACGGAGAGTCACTCTTGGGGCTTCCCAACACAAGACGGAGCTCCTCTTCCTCCTCATGTTCCGTGTCATCAACGAGTACCAGTACGCAAGGTTTTTCAGTCTCTCCTGAAGGAAGGGAAAAGATATTGAGGGACTGTATATGTCCTCTTAACAAGTAAGGAAAACCCAAACCATGCAAAGGTGTGTACTAGGTTTAAATACATCACCTGGTAAGAATGTGATGATGGAACCATCTGTGTTGGGCCTCTCATTGAAGTCCATCATGACCTGGGCTGTCCCCTGCCTGCTGTAACAGCGTACTGTGGACTTGTAGCTGATATCTCCACTGCGGTATACAGTAGCTGAGATCTGCCCTGAGTTCTCATTGCCCACATAAACGGCATCACGGAACTGCACCTTTGGCACTATAATCGACATAATCAAAACCAAAAGAAGAGTATAAACATAACATATCACCAAAAGTAGCCATTTGACTTAATTTTGATTAATACACAATTTTCACTCACAGTCTGAAACCGAGTCATTGATGAGGATGGCAGCCTTACTCGGCTCCCCGAGGATCCCGTTCATGGGCATCCGGAGTACCAGTTCAAACCTCTCTAGCCCCTCCAGCACCGGCTGGCCCAGATCATCCAGGATGGTCACACGGAACGTTTGCATGGTGACCCCCGGTGCAAAATCCAGATTCCGGCTGATCCCGACATAATCCACACCAGCTGCTCCACAACACAATATAGGTCAGGAATGTTTCAAAGAACATAGTGCTTATGGGATATAGTGCAGATAACACAAATGGACTAAAGCACTTGATCTTATTTTTACAGCAGTTCTCATGTTACCTTATAATTCATTTGTGCATGTCAGGCAGCGAGCAAGATGAAAGAATATACCCTGTGTGCTGACAAAACGACGCTTTCTATCTCGTGGTCGATAGCCATGAACAGTTGGAATTTGTTGCGTGATTAAAGGAGAGCTGTGAGAAACTGGATATCCCCTGAGCGCAAACAGGTTATTCATTTGCCATTCTTTGAAGAGTCTGAGCATTGAGAGCTCACCCTTTGCTCACAGGCTTTTCTCATGTACTTATGACCCAGTTATGCGTGTAAGTGTGGGCTTGCATTTCTACCACGCCGCATATCATTAGAATGCTAGTCATTTTTACGGTTGTAACGCAAGCAAGAGATGTTGAGTTGAATCTGTGTAAGGCTGAGAAGACTGCCTGGGGGCAGGACAGGCTGTGGAGCAGGCTATAGGACATAGGGACCAGTGTTGGAGTCCAAAGCGTAGCCTTTATAAGTATATCAGATGCCTTCAAGGCAAGGACCCAACAGAAAAAACCCAGAGTTCTCTCCCCCTAAACTAAAACAATGTTTACATTCCACAGGTCATCCACCCAACATATCCAGTTTAACATCACCACGGACTCTTGGGCTCAGGAAAACAAAGCGAGACAGGGTGATGACTTAAGTCTATTGTTTCCTGCGGTTTACATTTCTCTAAGTACTACCTAGCTAAAGCTGTCAGAAAAGGCGCCTCGCAGGGACACGTACCCTCAGCCGAGACAGGATCTGTCTTTCTGGAGCGCACTGTGACGGTTCCTACTTTGGAGAGATCGGTCCCTGTCCTCCATACCTTGACTTCCACAAAGCCATCACTCTCATCCACGTGGTAGTCTGTGTTGCCAAAGTAGAAGATGGGAGCTGGGAAGAAAAACAGAGGAAGGATTGAAGAACAGTACACAGGAGGAAGTAATCAATAATCATCTGTTAAGCTGATTCATAACAGGATACTTGCATCTTAAGTCGAATCTGTAATCGCTAGCGGAACGCTGTAAGATTACCTCTGATTACAGGAGAAAGTGAGGGTAGTAATTGTAGCCCTTAAACAACACGTTCTAACTGCCTGGATGTTTGGGGGGGTTTCTACATTAGTGTTCACAAATCAAGTACTAAAAGGCAAAAAGACACCTGAGGGCAGAATTTCCTGGTTTTGTTCTGCATGAGCATGATGGTGGAGCTGACTTTGCTAGTGATGGGTATGAGAGGCAGACAGGAGGCCTGACAGGAGGTCTGGGGGATGTAGAGCTTGATGTGCCAGCCCAGGCCTGCCTGACTGCAATTAGTGTTTCTATGAGCTGAGATTCCTTTGCAGCCAAACTCACCCACTATTATTGTATTTAACCCATTCAGAGACTGTTTTCTCTCATGGCGTGCTGCTTGTGAAACTGTTGTATAAGAGCCTGGACTACCTGTGTCACAAAGACACTTATTTATGGACTTGCACTGCAGAGAGTTAGTCATTGTTGATACATAGTTGAAAACAGAAATAACCGGAGCGGCCACAAGCTGAACCCAATCATAGAAGCAGTTTTAACTTACAATCTACCATCATCTATTCTCATAATCAATCAATTTTTTAATCAATCAAATGCATTACTGTTGTGAAGGCTCATTGGTACAAGCCACTACTGAGCAATAATACCTTGTGCTTTTGAAAGCAGCTGTAACAGAATAAATTAAGTGAATGGCGATGGCCATGGGCAGAGTTGTGGTTTCCATGACAATGGAACTCTGCACCTACTTAGCTGTTTCTCATCACACAGTATGAGGCAAAAATGTGGAACTGCTTTGAACAAAAACAAATCCATACTGTTGTAATGCATTATGATTATGCTATCTTCTAAAAACCAAATAAATACAAGAGCAGGAAAAGACAGATTCGCTGTCAACAGTGCTGCCAGGCCCAATTACTGATCATGAAAGATGTGTTTATTATTTTGGACTATATAATTATTCTTCCAAGTAATCTGCGTGTCGGATGATATTGCATATTTTGATGCAGTCTTATTTGGCAGAAGCCGCTCTCTATTAACAAGACAAGACACATTCTCAAAGGGAAGTTGTGTTTTTTGGTAAAGCCTTGGGATCTGTGGTTCTCTGAGGAGAGACATCTATATGGTTGAAGTAATATTTCATCTTAGAGCAAGCAAAGGACAGAAAACTTTTATGCTTTAATCTGTCCTGAGAGCACAGCCAGGACAATGCGTGCTGCATCAAGTGGCTTGCAGCTGCCAGGATTTCTCCCCACAGAGAAACCAAACAAAGATGGTTTTGGCTGCCTGCACTGGGTCCTCAACAGGAGGAGTAATCAGATCCACTACGTTGGCAGCCAGGAACCTTGGACCCTGTTGTACTAGTCCAGTAATCAGATAAGGTTTGTGAAGCAGACAAACAGTGAGCTTCAAAGCGCCACGGCCCATTAACTGAAAAGTAAACCACTGGCTCCTGGGCTCCATCGGACCAGCCAGCAGCTTCCTTCCATGCCACACAGCACATCTAAGGTTACCTGGATGTAAGTGGAGATTATCCACATTTGGCCCTGCATATTATTTCAAATATTGTAAGGTGGATAATTTTTTCAACAACTAATGTAACAGATTAAATATATATTAATATAAATTGTTATGAAATATATATTTATTACATGACTTTATTAGAATTGTTTTGAATGTTAATATTGTATAAGTCAGAAATTTGACTAATTTACATATTTTGTCAGTCTAGTCTGTATGTTTATTGTGTGATACCCAAGAATAACAATGCCAAACAAAGGAAATATCTTTACTGTTGCATATGTGTGATCATAAAAAAAAATGAGATGAACAAGGAGACATAGGCATCCCTCAGGGGCCTGTTACACTCCCACTGACTGCTTGATTCCACTTGAACTTTGCATGGCATTCCCACAGTGCTAAGTGGCTTCTCTAATAGTGAGATTCAATTGAGCCCTGGCAAAAGCTCCTCTGCCGACTGTGTGCTCGAGAAATCTCTCTCCAACAGCAGAAGCATACTCGCAACTCCATGCTCAATGCCGAATAACAACTTCAATCATTGGCGACTGTGCGAATTGCATTCATTTGCAAGGTTGAGTGTTTTACGGCTGTTGACTAGCACCTCTCTCCTCTGAGTTTTTTGGACATCTGTTTATATCAGAATGAATGGAAATCCAGGTGAGACATAATGACAGGGCTCCTTCCCCCTTGATTCATTCTCAACCAGGATATACTGCACATGCACAGGATCCGCCCATCTTTAAAATAACTTATAATAATACCTTCAGAACCGGAGCAAAATTTACAGGCAACCAACCCAAGACTTTAAGAAGCACGCGAGGAGTCCTGCTGTACAAGCTTTCTCATGTCCTACAGCTCCAACCATCAAAACATTTTCCCGGATGCAGAGTCGATATCAAACAGCAATTATCTCTGCAAGAAAAGACAAGTTTCTCCAAACCCATGGAAGCCAAAAGCCAGAGTGGAAACTGTAAGGGTGTGAACGTTTATGTGCAGATGGTCTGCCGCTGGGAAAATAGCAGGTAGTCTAAGGATAGCAGCTGTCCATGCTGCAGATTGCCTGGATAGCTTGTAAACTTTACAGCCTACAGTCTAGAAGATTTACCTTTTATACAGAAGAAGCGTTCATGAAGAACGAGTTCATGTCCATGTTGTAAAAAGTAGCCAAGTGTCAACATGTTACTAGAGTTACAGGATATTTTTAAGTTCTTTGGATTTCCAACTTATTTCAATCGTAAAAAGTTGTTCTCAGTTGAGATTCACACAAAATGCTGGCACTGCATCAAGCAGTGATTGAAGATCACCCATCCTGATATTTATGACTGCAGCTCTAAGGATTAACATATTGCATAAATGAAACCGATGAGTAAATGTACAAAATGTACCCATCTACTAAACAATTAGTTTCTGAGTGAATTTTCTGTCGACCCAAATATGTAAAGTTCCTTCAGTGCCAGGATATAATTTCCTGTGCCGTGTTAGTCTGGTGTGATTCATTTCAAAAAAGGCTGATTGCAATTACACTCTCACTGCGAGTGAAGGTTTGATAATAAAATAAATGTTTTGGTAGGAAAGAAAACATGGCTTCTCTTCTATGGCATAGTTTCTACAAAACGGGTTATTATTGCAGTAAAATTCAACTCATTTAGTTGTAAAAGCCATAAACATTCTCAATTAAGACTCCCATAAATTTTCAAATCATCATCATACATTTGGCACACAGTAGGAGCTTCACCTCCTGCTGCTCTCATGTGGTTTCTTGCACGTACTTGTACTTACGTAGGTGGCCCACACTGTGTGTTTGCATACATTGGTACCCTATGGATTCTAATTTCATCATATTGCACAACTCTGTGTTGCCGGCTTGAAAAGAACACCTATTGCTAACATCCATTTTTGCTGATATCAGTAGTGTGTGTGTTTCTAAGAAGTATTTGAGCCCACAGCTTGGTGTAGCTGCTGAAAGCCCTCCTGGGGAGGGACAGGTGCTCGGACAGGTGCTTGGCCAGCCACCGACTCCTTCCTCCCATGTACACCCAGCAGCTACTACTGCAAGAGGGATGACAAAGAAGGATGTGATGCCCCCATTTACCGACCTTCCATATATACTGGAGTGGAGTTAGGGACCTGGAGTACGTACTTATATGTAATACCGAGTCAGGATAGCTGAACTTCTCCCGCTGTGATTGGTCTGCTTGCCTCACAGCTATTTACCATTCACTTCAACCTCAGTACTCAAGCCATTTCATTATCTCCTCCTTCAGAGAGATATGAAGGCTTGACGCCAGTGAATTTCTCCCCGCTCTATAAGTTCCATTTATTCAGTGGATGCAGGCAACACAGCGTGTGTTGCCTACAGCGTGAGCTGCAGGCATTATTTCTCTCAGTGTCGCACTGAAAGTCTTGACAGCGTGAATCACAATTTGACAATAACAATAAAATTATACACAAAGGATGTTTCCATAAACAGAGGCTGTACAGTCTTCTGGCCCTTACAACCATGCTTATGGTGTGATGCTATCTGACAGCTGATATGCATAAGGAGATTTTGATTGTCACCCAGCCTCCCTGACAAGGAAACGTGATTACAGATAAAGCCAGAATACTGAGCAAGCAAAGTTGGTTGTCAGCCAGAGTCAAGTTAATCCTAAAATGCACTGAGGCTTCTTTTGTCCTGTTTGTGTGATAATACATTGAGTCAGAGGACCTCTAATGGAGGCAAATGCATGCCAGAAAATCATAGAGCAGGAACGTTTCTTAGTATATTCAATAATGAGTTGGCTTTACAAGCAACAAAAATTGGATTACTCAGGCAAGACATTTTTTACAACAGTTGTACACTGGCTGACTCTATAAACCAGGGGTAATCATAAAAAAGTCTGCCTTCAAACACTATGAAAAAGTAGTTATGCATGAACATGAAGATGCTATTTATCACAGGAAACTGCCTCACTAAATGAGTCATTTCTAAACCATTAACCCTTTGCATTTGTCCGTCTGAGAATGCTTCCAAAGTAATCTTCAATTTGGCTTGTCTAATGTGATCAAATCTATTATATATTTGTTTAATTTTTTTATTTACGTTTCTCAAACAGCCTTGGCCATCATCCTAAATGTAAATGACAAGCAACCGTAAGTGACTGAGTCAAACAGTCATAGTAAGGCGTTAATCAATAATGTCTCCAATCGATGAGCAGTCTGGCAGTAAAGACGTATTGGAGTCAGAACCATCCATAAAGCCTGTGACATTGTGGAAACGTGACATCGGTTTTTCTACAACAATCATAGAGAAATAAATAGCTGCATTGGTAAAAGCCTACTTTGTGATGCAGGCTGTAAGCACTGACTGTTGTACATCCTATTTAAAACGTGTGTGTCTCAGCAGCTGCCTTGGCAGTCTGGAGTCGATACCCAGAAGCAGCGGAGGTCAAAAGTCCCTGTACTCACTCTCCAGTTACACAGGCTGGTGCTACAGTAGGAAAACATTCAAACCACGTAACCTCCTCCTTCCTCAAACAGGTCAAATCCACTTGAATTGTGTCTGCCTCGAGTCCCAAAGGAATAGAGGAAGAGGATAACCTGTTACACAATCTGCTGCTACAGTAGCCTCAAAGAAAAGACCTCCTCCGTGCAGGTTCACAAAGAGATAATCCACTTCCACAACTAGTTGATGTGTGAATACTAAATATGTCTGTGTTGCTTCAACAGCATTTACACTACTAGACATGCCCACTCCTGCAGGAAGACTCTAAGTTTTCATTTTCTACTCAAATGACTCACAGTTAAACGGTCATACTTCTTATACCAAGCCATTAGATAACCAAATGCTGAATTGAATATTGCATCGTCACCCCAATTATGTAGCTTCAGTGGGTTTTGATTCGAGGAAATAAAGAAGTTCCCCAATCATTCGGAGTTTTTCAGCTCTAGTGTTGCTGCCTGCGAGTCTTTATTTCACAGCAAAGCTTCCGGAGATCGGAAGAGCGATAGGGCACTGAGGAATGGCCGTCAGGTGTTGGGGAACAAAGACGTCAGGAAGATATGGGAGACTCCTATCAGCCCTCCAGTCTGAGCCTGCAGATACGAGATAAAGGCTTCGCCTCCGGGAAGGAGGCTTGTACACCCAAACGCTTTCTCACCAAGACATTGTCAGACAAGGACAAACACAGACAATCAAATGCACATTTCCCAGGCACAACAACATATTTGCTGTCTGTCTGCCCACCTGCATAACTGTTTGAATGTCTCTATTTAGACCAATTCATCAAAAGAAATTTCCGGCTTTTGTCATAGTGCTTCTCCATTACATATATATATATATATATACACAAATAAGAGATTGCAAAAATACATTAACACCTCCAACTAAATCAGACATCAGACTTCTAGCCAAGAAACAAATTCACGCTGTCTTTTCTTGAGGCTTTAATAAGCCTTTTTGAAAGGAAACACAAAAAACTCTCTGAATGGACATTCAAAAAGCACAGAATAATTTCTTTCACCTGCCAGGCTATTTGACACAGTATTGCATTCCCTTTCACACTTCTGATCATCTTACCGTCTTCCATGTCGGGCACGATTGTGATTCTAGCTGCAGGGAACTCTGAGCCAAGACGGCCCCCCATGGGCATGCTGAGGGTGACATTGAAGCTTTCCTCGTCTTCATACAGGGAGTCATCTATGATTACCACCCGGCAGGTTTTCTCCACCTCTCCCTTGTCGAAGCGCAGGAGGCTGTGATGATCTTCAGGCCTGGAGATGTAATCCGAGTAGGACAGCACCGTGGTAGGGATGGTGCCGGTGGCCGAAACTGAAATGGGTAGAAAACAGAATTACAGAAAGCTAATTTGTTATTTGAACTCCATGAAAATACAGTATACTCCTCCTCTACTTTAGGATGATATTCCTGGACATTATTCTCTTAACCAAGTTATTCACTTTTAATGTGTGTTACCTTGCTGAGTGTAGCAGACGACCATGAGCTCTTGACTGACATCTCCACTCCTGTGCACTGGGATAAGCAACTCACCGATGTCCTCCTCAATGTTGTATGCAGCTGAGGGTATGAACACTGTTGACTCTGGATATGAGAACGTAATCAACAGAAATTCATTCATCATTAGTTTGACATGCATTAATATTCATGGGACTGAATACTTATGAATACATGATTGGTTTGAATGTGATGAATTGAATGTCAAGTGAACTGAAGTAAATGATCAGAGATGAGGAAAAGGGAAAAGCTTAAAAACATCATATCATATTTGACATTGTTGACATTTAATAAACAATTACAGCTCTGCTGATGGTGCTTAACATCATGTTTAATCAAAACCCGCCATCTATTGTTCATTTATCTGCAGCAAATATTCCGTCCTAAAGTCGGCTTACACAGACAGACGTGAGTGCAGAAAATGTTATCTGGAAGATAAAGCTGTCTAGATAATTAAAAGTACACATAAACGTCTTGCATACTTTAATTTTAGAAGTCTATTGCAAGTTGCACACACAAATTGGCTGGAATAAAAAGGTGCGTTAATTCCGTCTGCAAGAAGTGACAAGTTAAACAATCTGTGTTGTTTTTTTGTTTAGTTTTTTTTCCAGTTTTACTGGCAGCTCTCCATCTCGTTGTCTCCTTCCTTCTCTGAGCTGCATTTGACAACCAGGAAGGTAATAAGCTTGCAGCATTTCAGCCATGAAATCCAAAGAGCTCAGGCAAAGGCTTTGTCTCCCTCTCACTTGTTCACCCACATTAACAAGGTGTTGGTAAGTCAACAGAGCTTGACCTGTCCTTTCCCTTATCCCGAGGACAATGCAAACAATTGCATAGGATGATGTGGCCACTATTTGCTTCTTGTTTCAAACACTAAGCTGTTTTCAGCCAGAGCCACTTTAGTCTGTCTGGTGTGAAATAATCTATTTTTCACAGTTTCACGGTAGCTGCCCCTGGGCTAGACCATCGTTCTGCTTTCAGTGACAAGAAACAAAAATACAATTTTATTTGACCTTGAATGGCAAAAATATATTAAAACATATAAACAGTCTAATGAAATAGAAATATACCGTACATATGGCTGTTGGAAGACTAAGTCACAAAGGGGGAAAACTAGATTTCACATCTTGCAGAGAGATAGCTGCCAATTTTGTTGATTGCCCTCGAGAGACTGATGTTCTGTGAAACACACTTCCTACTAAACATGTTCATTAGCATACGTTGTTGACAACAAACTCTTCCTTTTCACCCAGTGAAGTCCTATGGGATGACGATCATGCATTATCCATATTTATACTATGCAGTCGAGCTGTATTCAGAAAGCATTCATCCTTTCTTGTAGAGCTCATTTCAGATGCAAGGGAGGTCAGCGTGGTCATCTCCATATTTCCTTTTGACCTTGTTTATATACACTCGTGGAATAAAATACCACCCATAAATGTGGCTTTTTATTTATTATATTTATATTATAATTTCCATTGTCAAATTGGGTTCAGGATTGTGTTAGTTCTTCTCAGCATTCGGTTTCCATGTGGATTAATTTTCTATTTCTTCTCTAATGCCCTCAGGCACATGGGGGGAACATTTCCTTCAAATATGAATATAGCTAAGATTAAAAATACAAATCTCTGCTGCTCGAAAAAGGTCAACCTGCAGGTTCTCTCTTTATCAATGTTTTATTTTCTAAACTGCATAAATCACATGTGCTGTTGCTGGCACTTAAAATAGCCAACTCGTGTATCACTGGTGTGCTTGCGGTTGAGGCTTTGTTACTCCTACAATGGATGTATTTCTGTATGATTGTTGAACATCTGTGGAAAATGATTTCACATGACACAATATTTCATATAGAGGGAACAATGTCTGCAGTCAAACTTAAGAGCTGAGTTACAATGTTAGGCACGAAAATCCCAAAATGCAAAAATCAAGAGGGAATTTATTTAGTCTCACTAAACCTTAACAAAATCAAACTTTTAAACAAGATAATGACTGCCAACATATCTCATTACTAACCATCATCAGGGTCCAGGATCTCCACAGTAGCGAACTCTGGGAACTCGAGGGCCGCCATCACCGGCTCAGACAGAACGATCTGGAAGGTTTCTGACACTTCGTACTCACTGTCTGACAGGATGCGTACCTTCCAGGTGGCCGTGGTCTGGCCCGGGTTGAACTGCACCTGTTTCTGAGATTTCCCCCTGAAATCTTTGTCTTTTTCTGCAGTGCCATCTTTTGTGCCTATACCTTAGGAAGGACAAGGAAAGAATGAGTTATAATCAAGAGAACGTATCACCTTGGTCCACTTTTGGTACAGCCAACCCTTAAAATTCATTTTCATATATCTTTTAGAAACACATTTCTTGAATGGATATGCATTTTTTTTTTTAAATCCTGATATCTGTGTGACTATAAATCTAGTTTTTAATGTCCGTTAAAACCAGGAAAAAGTCAAGTCCCAGTTGGTCTAACCCGACAATATCTGCCCCTCTTCTGGGTGCAGTTTCCCTCCTCCAGTGTTTCAAATGGCCATGGTGGGAATAAAGCCAATTACCGCTCATGTCAGCCTGGTCTTAGCAGCAGTGATTGGAAGCTGACTTGCATTGTGTGACCTTCAGCATGTGAGCTGCTTGATGGGGCCTACAGTCACTATAGCTATGACACTGGCAGGATTCCTGTTGAGCAGGAGCACCGACGCCGGTGAAATGTCACACAGCCTCTCCATTGTCTTTGCTAACTGGCCACACAACAAGCAGCAGGGGCCTGGCAGTAAATACACAAGAACATGCCAGGCCCAAAGCAATCCTGTAGGCCTCCATAAATGTGGAAAACAAGACATTTATGGATAAATAAAGTATGATTATGAGCATGAATATATTTATAAATATATTTTAAAGTGCTGTTTCTTTATTACTGGGGAAGAAAAAAGGAGATGAGGAAAAAGTGAAATATCGCATCAAAACTACATAAGATCTTCAAAAGACCACAGATTGAGAAATGCGTGAGTTTTGGCTTTTAAGAAAATTACCATTCTGTTCTTTGATGGAAATAAAAAAGTGGGCTTTGATATGAAAGTACAGACAGAAGGAAAAGGCCCCTGCACATATGTTGCTGAGATAAAATGGTGAAGTTCAATGGAGCTTGAAAAATCAGCGGTCTTCAAAGAGTAGCTAGGAGAGAGTATGATTTTCTCCAAACTACCTCCTTCACAATGCCTGGATTGGATGGCCCTGATCACAGCAGTCAATCAGAGGGTTCGTGGCAGGTGGGCTCTCACTGGGGACACATGCACTGTGCACGTTGACTAGTGTAGTCCAACAGTGGGCTCCTCTGATCAGTGTTCACTCAGGAATGATTGGGCAAGTAGAGATATCCAAAGACTTCATGAGAAGGTACTGGCCTGGGATCAGTCAGTCATGGCAACACTGAGGCAGATGGGTGGCTTGAATTTTCAGGCTGCTATGGTGGCCTGCAAACATGGTGTGCTGCTTTTACTCTCCTCAAAGCAACAGAGGAAGAGGGGAAAGTCCAAATGATTACTATGGAAAAGTAATGAATGGCCTTGTTTTTTTTTTTTAGTTTCACTCATAACTTTAATGGGACAGGATATTGATAGTTGCAGGGGAATGTTGCAGAGATGTTTTGGAAGCATGTATGACGATATAATCTGTCTGAGAAAAACATGTCTTAGCTAACACGTTTCCTACTAAAATCAGAGTTAAAGTGTTGTGATACTTTCTCAAGTTGTATTCATGTTACATCCTAAACCATAAAACTACACTTGGCAAGAAAATATATATTTCAAAAGCCATTTAATAAGACGACTGAAAAATAGCAGTGTGATCAAAGGTTCAAAGAATGCCTGAGGATGTAAACATGTATTCCTACTGTAATGAGAAAAGGATAAATTAAAGCTTTAACCATGCATTTAGAAAGAGAGAGAAAAACAACAACCCAAAAAAACACTTTGAGGGCACTGTATAAAAAAATGATGCTGACTTGAAAAAAAGGTGTAATTGCAGCTTATTTGTGTACTTTTTATCAGCGGCATAGAGAGGGGCATCATCTTCCCTCATCCATTATCATTCCCCTTCATGCTGCCTCGATAAAAAGGAAAGTGCACTATAAAAAGCTATGGTTCGGACTTGAAAACACACAACAGTAATATTGGACATTTTCAAAATGCATGGCACGTTTTCTCTGGGTTCTGTATACCGAGTGCATCCAAAGTTCAAAGTAGCGCTTCTTCAATTCATAATGCATCCATAAATAAAACAGTAGTTATCCTTATATGAGATATATTGTTTGTTGTTTAATATTAATTTGCAAAGAGACGACTGTGGGCTCACTACATACAGGTATTTTGTTAGATTATTTTTATTTCCATGTTCCATGTCGGTTATTATAAACTATACTCTGCCTGTATATCTGTAGAGGAAGTGAAGATCTGGATTAAGACATGTATTTTTTATTTCACTGAATGGCAGAGAGTGCCACTGTGTGAGGCACTAAAGGTCAGCAAAATTTGCATATAAGCTTCAGATATTTCATTACCCTGATGCCCTGGCGTATATACAAAGACACGCACAGCAGTGGAGCAAATAATGGTATTTGACCTTTAACACCAGGTCATTTTAATCGCAACCAATTTTTATGGACAGAATAAATGGCGGCTCTAAAAAAGGCCAATGGTGCCAGTAGTAAGAATTCCTACCGCTCATAAATGCTTACAGCCACTTGGTTTTTCTTAACAGCATTAACAACCATTGACTGTTTAGTTCCAGACAGTAAATTATCTGGATTAACATTTGGGATTCACCTTTTCATGGGCGCCCACTTTGAGTGACCCTTCACATGTGCACGCATAGTTCCCGAGGGATTGTCTTGTGCTATTGTGAGATCGGAACGTAAATACTGGCCGGAGGAGACAGGTGGTCATGACCTCTGTGACCCTAAAGGGTGTCGGGGTCAGCCTAAGAGTTGTCTTAAAACACCTCAAAGTGTGTGTGTAGTTGTGTCTGTGTGCTGTGGGGGCAAAGTGTGTTTGCCAATCAGCCAATCAGCACATTCAGTGAAATCTTGTGTAAATGAATCCTTATGCAAATTAACAACTAAGCCGTGTTTTTTTTTGTGTAGATCCAGAGATCATTTATATTAAGTAATATATTCACATTGAGTTTTAATAATAAACAGATATTTTCTTGTGATCTACGTACCTCAATGACAATGATTTTATTATAATTATTTTGGAATATATTTCATATAATATATTTATGTATTTCCATACTTAGTCATTCATTTATTATTTTGGCATAGATATGGATTCAAATGAAGACTATGATGATGCAAAAAACAAATTAAAATGCTGTTCAGCGCTGTCGATTGTGAAATCAAAGGCAGTTTCTGCTTACTAACGAATGACGTTTCCCCCAGGTAGCCCCGACGTTTCAGCACCACCTCCAGGAACTTGCCCTCTTCATCCACCACATATTGTTCCTTCTCCAAAGAGATCCACGCCCAGTTTAAACGGAACTGCTGGTTCTTCAGTTTGTTGCCTCCTGCAAAAAAAAGATATATATTTTATAATGTTAAAGAAACTTAATAGCACACAGAAAGGGAAAACACCTAGAATTCCTTGCTCTTTTGCAAAAGCAATGTCTAATGTATAATCTAATACCTTCATTTTTCTAATCAAATGTAAAGGGTGCTTATTTCCTGTCTGAACTGGGTCATATTATCGTTGCCTATTGAAGTTGGATTTAAAGGAGGGCATTGCTATGACCGTTTGACCATAAAGATTCAAAAAGGAGCAGGAATGCAACACACAAACACTCACAACAAAGGTGCAAAGACTTACACAGACTGACTCATACATGAACTTGACTCCTGAAAGCCAGCAGTCCAAATGATTATCCACTGATTACTAAAAAATCAGCATGCATGCATCCTGCAGACTGCATAGTGAGAGCTGGTGCCTGCTGCTGAATTTGATCAGGGTGGTGAGTTTCAGATGACTGAGCCACTAAACATCTGGCAGTCCTGGAAGTGGTGGAATAAAAGCGAAACTGCCAGGAGGCGGCAGGGACATTGTTCAGAGGTTCCAGTGTTGCTCTTGTTTATGTTAAGCCCGACTGAAAGTCTCTACCGTGCCCTACCCCTGTCGTTATGGTCAGTAAATCTGTTACGTCCAGCTGACCGCTCCACTGTGTCTATTTCCTCCCTCGATGGGCACGGTGAGACCCATACACATTCACCCTGGGTGTTTTTATTAAGTGTGAAGGTGCATGCATTTACGAGTTTGTGTGAGTGTGTGTGAAATGTTCTCTGCACCTGTTCACAGCTTTTGCCTTTGGTTTAATAGTGTATTTCCTCACACAGAGTAAAATTGTGTCTTAATGCCCAGACATCCATGCTTTTTGACAATATTATGGCGTAACTGGAACAAAAGCCAAAGTAAAAACAAGGACATGGTGGGGGTTCAAATTGCTTCCACCATCTCCTAGAAGTGGAAAACTCATTAAAATAATATAGTCATAATTTAACCCAATCATTAACCCATAATGAACACATTCTAGAGTCAGAGTAACTGACCAACCAAGCGACCGACTTAAAGTTGTGGAGACCAAGAATGTAGTGAGATGCTAAAGAAACATGACTTTCCATAATTAATTTTGTAGCTCTGGTTACCTAAGCTAATGGGCTTGATCAAAAATGTTGGAAAGAAGAAGAATACAGAAAAGACATTGAATTTGCAGATCCATTTCAGGGTGAATGTTAGACAGTCAACAGCAAGCTGTAAATGGGACAAAAGGCCTGCAGAAACTGTAGGTTGCACAGAAATGAGTCGGAAAAACTGTTCTATTTTTTCTCTCTGCAAAATTAACAAAATGTTTGCATCATTTACTTGAATGAATTTCATGAAATCCTCATGAACGCAAAGTATTATTTCATCTCTTGGAAGATAGGCATTGTTGTTGTTTTAACCCCAGAGGCATCACTACAGTTTCCCGACTTGAGCAAAATGAAAAAATCTCAGAATTTCTCCAGAAAGTAGGACGCTACGACATGATGTTTAAATTGATGAATCTTCTATCAAAAAAATCCAAGTTTCTATAGTTGGTTTTGTTGGTCTACTCAGCCATCAAGTCACTGTGCACATCCAAACTACACTGCTACTTTATACTAGACTGTGCATGGTAAGTCAGAGTGGTATTAAATTCAATAAAATCATAAACATGCATGATTTTGGTTACTCTTTTGGTAAATCTAGCTTCTTTAGGGTAAACAATGTGTCTTTAAAGCAAAAATATTGCAAATGTAGAGGTTGGCTTACATATCACATCAACTAGAAATAGAGACCCAGAAATTATGCTTTTTTATGAAAATGACTGGGATGATCTTACAACTCAAACATTCTTGAGGTCTACCACAGTGTGGGGTTTTTGCTTCCTGTGTGTTCCACATCATTCTTCAGGAGACAGGTGACCTGTGTATGACAGGACCTCCCTAGTCCATTTGGATTTAAGCCAGCTGCATGGCACACGTGCGACTAGTAAACACTGCATGTGTGATCTCTGAGTAGTGCAGGAGACCGTCCACAATTCACACATTAGCATAGACTTTGTAATAGCTCTCACAAGGCTGATACACTTTATCTCAACCATAATTCTTGAAAATATAAATTATATGCATCATCATCTCTCTACAATCAAACTCTCAGCCAGGGGCCATTTACAACCGTTTATCGCTAAGATTTATCCCAAGTACCTCATACATTACAATAAAAGCATGAAATGGTTATGTACTGCATGATTATTTACATTTCACAGAAGAAACAGTCGACATATCAAGCTAAGCCTCAAAGAGGCAGCTCTCCCTTTCAAGATGAATCACGTTTGCCTTCAACAGTATTGCCAACCATAAAGTGGCTCTATTAACTATATCATTTTTATATCTGGCAAGATCTGAGGAGGATACATCCAGCAGTGCTTTCAAATCTCAGAAAAATAATGTATGTTCACAGTTTATACAACATACAATCGCACCGTGACAAATATTGAGTTTAGGAGGCTTTTAAGTCTCGGTAAAGCTGTGGCCGTGGCCTTCAAACACCTGGGGAATGGAGGTGCTCGTTTCGAGAGGGCCATTTCGCTCCTCCAGATTTCTTTCTAATTAAGATAAGCAGAGGTTGGAGTGAGTCCACTTCAAAGAGGCCCCAAGGAAAACATCAGAGTTAATCTTTAACCAGCACTCAAAGCAGTGAGACATCAGTATCTAATGTTTGGGTCTTTGCACTATTGTGCTGTTTAGTGCAGAAACACACAGCATGAACAGTGAATACTTAACATACATGCCTGTATTAATTAACAATATCTGGATCTTCATTAAAATTACATGGTGAAAGCAGGAATCCTATAAACTCCAGTGGCTAGTCATCTTAATAGAGTTATTTGACTGCCTTCCTGCTCTCTGCTGCGTCAGCACTCATGGCGATGTATCACACCCTCTCTTTGATGAATGTATCTTGTTACCATCAGGATGAAGTACAGGGTTCCACCTTTACAGACTACCCTTTCCCACAGATCCTTCATACCTTCCAGTGTAGTGGTGGAGAGACTCCATCAGTGGTGTTAAACGAATCTTGGCGATATGGGCTGTGTCTTTGGTGTACTTAATTTCTGATTGTTGGTGCATGATTGTGTTGATAATTAAACAAACATTAAGTGATTCATATTGCAAGTTTCTCTGAATAACGGTGTCATCAAAGTGTCAACTTTGTTTAACCACTTAACCATATCCAGCCTTGAACATGAAACGTTTCACAAACCCCTTCATGCAGCTGCACTTCTAAACCCAAGTTATGTTCACACACATAGTAGATGTGTGATGAGGGACAGAAGCCTTTTGAGAGTGGCCAAAGAATGTGCGAGAATGGACTGTGCCAACTTAGTGCCCCCGTCTCCTCCCCATACATGTTGCAGACAGCCCTTATTTGGTCACCATGAGGCATCGTGAGGCATCGTGAGGCCACGATGCTCCATGGACTCTTGTCTGTTCATTCAACCAGGCAGACAGACAGGCGGCCGTTTGCCCAAAGAGCCAGCACCACACTGATTAGGAAGGATAAATTGGGACAAGCCTGTGAATTCTGTTCAATAGAGACAATGCGTCTAAAAATACTTAATGATCATATACTTTAAGTGGACCTTTATGTGCTCACAGTTTCCATGATCTGTAATAGCTGTATTTCACTGCAGCATCAAAGCCTTTAAGCAACATACAACAGTATAGAGACAGATGAACAAATGTGTAGAGGCCCAGCAAAGTGCTCAAAGGCCAGCGAGTTCAGTTTAGTTTCACATGCTATTAAAATGGACCACACAGGAAGACACAGCCATGGGAGCTTCTTATTTTACCATTGTTTTAATTTCATAATAAAGGCCTTACATGTGAATAGCTACTGGTGAAGCATAACTCTTTACTTTTTAATTTGAATGTTTTTTTAAATGGACAAAGGGAAATGCCATTATGTTTTTGAAAGTGAATTACTTTAATATTAAATCCAACTACAAATGGTAAACCCTGCATCAAGGTTAAATGAGCACTTCATTTCCCCATGCTGCTTTTGTTTACATGTATATAAATATTTAATGTGGACAACCAAACGCTTGATCCAGAGATTTTTCACCTGTTCTGGGAGCGCCACACTCTTGAAGAAGGCTAAAACTTTATCAAAACAAATCCTTTTGGTTCTTAGGTCTGAGCTTCAGGGCCAAGAGATGGCAATCTATTTGTCTGTCTATTCAATAGTTTTTTATCCTGAGCAGGCTGCCATCAAGCTTGAGATGAATCAGAATGATTTTATGAATAGTCATGGTCCCCACAAGATGACTCAACATTTCCACTTGGCCATGACAAGATACTGTTAAAAACTAAGATCTCCGTGAAATTGAATGTGGCTATTAATGATACCCTGGGGTATTGCATTTAGAACAGACCATGAGGTTGCCTCTAGCACAACTGCAGCAAAAACAATACACTTAAAACCCCACAAGCAGCTCCGACTACAAATTCCATCTAAGACTTTAATATTGTACTGTGATAGGGATTGTCAAGCTGGCTATTCTTGGCTAGCTTCTGAACATGCTAACTACTTCAGATATTTTAAGACTTTACTAAGAAATTCTGCACCGATAGCGACGGTGAACACAGGAAAAGCAGAATGCAAAGGGGACAGAAACAAGCTTAATGCCAAAAAATCTATATTTCAAAATAAAGATAATTCACAACATAGTGTATGATTATCATTGTAGTCTCTGGCGGTCTTTAAACATGTTCATTTTAGCCTCATTCTGCTTCCAGTACAAGAAATTACTCAGCTGACTACATTTAAGTCAGAGAATAATCAAAAGCAAAATAATGGTGTGGGAAGAAAATATATTCTCTCATCACCACTGTTGTTAACTCTATAAAATAAGTTGTCTCAGGGTTCCATAATGTTCCAGACAATACCATACTTTCCACCCCGCCAATTAAGGGGAAAGGGATATGATAATCCTGTTGAAGGAAGGCGCTATGGTCTAATCACCCTAAGCCTCCTATCAGCAGTAACGAGTTGGCCGTGGCGTGAAAGATTTAGAACTGTTCAGATTTCACAGGCCTGGAACCCTTTTCTACAAGCACTGCTTTCAGGGAACAGGTCTGCCATAAATGTAGCTGCTCCGCAGGGTCCATTCTGGCTGCTGTCGCCTCTGTGTCCACTCTGACACAGTGGTCACTCTGAGGCGACATTTAAAGAGCCTGAAAGAAAGCCAGAGGCACTTTTGAACAAAAGTGCTGGGTCAGGGAGCCATGAAGGCTTAAAGCAAGCAAGGCTTTGCTCTCAGCAGGGAAAGTTCTTTGAGATTAACATATGAACCAAAACCATAGAGGTGATTTAAGTCTCAGAGCTCTGCCCAAATTTGGAATACAACGGCTGGAATTACTTAGTTTTCTTAGACTTTCAATGACCATATCATGAATAAACATTGCAAAAGCTGTTCAGAAGGTGTTTATAAACCAAGAGGTGTGAACGTATTACACCTCTGCTCAGAAATATGAATACCATTTCATGTCAATGGGAACATTGTTATCTTGTTTTGATCGCTTGAAAATCCTGCACCACTAAACAACATTGACAGAAAGTAATTTCAGCTAAAGCGTATTAATTTATGATTCAAATGTGTCATCTATGAAGCAGAAAAGGTATTCAATGTCCTGATAAATGTTGTCCTCCACAGCATGAAAAACCATAAAAGACCTTTTATGCAACAACCTTCATCCTGTTACTGCACTTTCTGTTTTTGATTCCAAATTGCCATATACGTTTTTTTGGAAATGGCTGCCTACTGCCTGTAGGAGCCCTCGTCTGTGTGGAAAGACAGCGACCAATTCCCAGAGCTCCCTTTTCAGATGGGGGTCCTTTTATTTGTGGTCCAGGAGAGAATTGTGTCAAAGACAAGACTGTATAGTATGATTGTAGGGAAAGGTCACTCATGTTCTGGGATTCTGCTTTACACTAGTGTCCTCACATACTGCCACAAAAGACGTCATTTGTCATCTGCCACAGAAAACACGACACAAAACCCACACCTTGGAGGAACATTCAACATGTATTTGTTAAAAAAATAATATTAATCAGTTGTGTACATCTGGAAAATCAAATCCAAACAGCAGACATAAAGACAACTTAACTGCCCTTTGGATATTTGCCAAGGTCAATATTCTCTGAAATGACTGGCATCCCTTACAAACATCCTGGGTTTTTAAGTAAAATCCTATTAGCCTCGCCTGGAAATATTAGTTGAAACACAATCTTTCCAAACACCTCAGGATTAGCAAGCGGCCAACTCTGGATGCAGCGTTCAGCAGAAGATCTGCTCTGTCACGGTTTGTTGATTTCTAACCGGGGGCACAGGGTGTCCTGCCAAGCACCCAAGGTCAGGACTTATCTCTGATTAGGGTTGGAAAACAGACTGTTCAGACTTGGGTGGGCACAAGTTATTCTAAAGGATTTCCTTACTTTTTGTTAGATCCACCTGAAAGTCTGAGAACAAATCTTCAGCGCTCTATTAAATCCAAATGGTGCATCTAAAAAAACACATTATTATAATTCCATTGACTTTGAGACTGAGATGCCTTTTGCTGTCTGGCCTTCTTCAGCAAAATTATAATTATTGCACCTGAAAACTGAAAAGATTAAGTACATAAATCAATTAGCCGACCTTGCGTTTCAGAACCTATCCAAATGAGGTATAAAAGTCGCTGTTTTTCGATTGTTTAGGTGAGGTCAGAGATAAGTATTCCTAGCTTGCCCTTGAATGACATTCCGGTCAGTAAAAGAGGAAGCTGCCTTGAGTCTCTTAATTAACCACACCTCTAAGCCATGGTTTAGAGAGTAAAAGCCTGAACTCTCAACAGCGGGGGAAACAACAACAAAGAGCTGAATTAGCAGCTGCAGGGCTTTCTTCAGCTTTCTCTTGTAAAGGTCATTGTTGATTAAAAAGCAAGAGTTTTTCACCCATTACCACTCCATTATGTACAGTATTAACACCTTGATTGCCATGAGGCCAAACTTGCAAAAATAGCTTTGACTAATCTGTGACTCACTAAAAAGATAAACACACGTGAGGGGAAATATATATTTAACACCATTTGAATCAGTTGTAAGTGACTAATGCTACACTCTTTTTGGGCTGATCTTGGAAATCCAACAAAAATTCTCAAGTCATGTCACATATTCCTGCTCATGGAGACCAAAATCTGTCTCCATCCCAGGATTTGAAAGGCTTGCATGTGTTCAATATATGTCAACTTGCCAATTTGTCTGAGGAAGAAATAGAAAAAACACAGGTAGTAATATAACAAGGGATACAAGGTGAAATGTGAGAGATAACAAAGCGACATAAGATGCGGGATGAAGAGAGTTGACAAAGAGAGGGGGATGTGCTTTTTATTGACCCTTGAATGCACAGTGTTTGCTCTCTTGTCAGATCGAATAATGGTGGACTGTTTGCTGAAAGCAGCAGTGTGAGGCCATAGAATATAAAACCCTGTCCCAGTCCCACAGACTCATGAGCTCCATACTAATAGACCTGGGTGTTTGTCAGCGCAGTTCTCATGGCCTCCATTGGTTTCATTTCTTTTAAATTAAAAAAAAAAAAAAACATGTTTTTGCTGTTTTTCAGTTGTTACTCTTCATGTAAGAAAATATTTTGCGTGAAAGTAAATTGCAACCTGAAAAGCTGAAATGTTAATTCCTGTTAAATGGCTCTTTGTTTATGACTTGTGAAAAGGAGATTTCAAGTGGAACCGTGCAAACCTGCATGTTAAAGATAAGCATGCTAGTCTGCATTCATGAAACGAGGGGAGAGAATGACTAAGGATTTAATGTTGTTATTGTCTTCTTGTAATATTGAACTGAAGATTAGTCCTTGCAAAATGTAATTTCGTCCCTCAAGCTGCATGTGCAGCACTGTCAAAGTAACTGCTGGGTGTAGTTGCAGGGATGGATTCTGTGCCTTTGTGGTTGTAGTAGTAGCCATACAAATTATGGATGAAACGGATTTGTGTGCAGTGATTGTATGTACAATATTACTCATCTATCAATGACATGTTGTATTAAATCCCATCCAATCATATCTGATTTTGAAATACAACTGGAGTGCCATCTATTGCATTATGCTGTGTGATGTTTACCATCAGGAAGTACAGCCTTCTAAGCAATAACCTTTGATCAGAACAAAGCCCATCCATAAAAAGCATTCTATTCCAGTATATTTCAATACATGAGTTAATACATAATAAATCACAAGATTTTAAACTCATCAACTCTCTTTAGAAGCTAGTTTAAGTGTGAGTCATACCTGTTGGCTGACTATCCCAAAGGTTTCCCTCCCTGTAATGAAAAAAGTTGCTTTTGCGTATGACTCATTGACCAATGATAACCTTTAGAGTACTTGGGGATTTAAGGAGCTAAATGTAACCACTGAATGAGATTGGCCAGTGGTCTAGACCTGCACCCTGTAGCTTATGTTGCCTTTGTTTCCCTCTTCCCATTAACTTGCTAATATGTTACTCTTCACTCCAAACCCATGTACTGGAAAACCAAGATAAGCCCAGGCATGGTCTCGTTCATTTCAGGCAGCAAGACATTCCTCACTATTCTTCATGGGGGAAGGGTTGATCCAAGCTCTGGACAGTCTCTGGTTGTTACCAGACATGTGTCCAAGTTTCTCAAAGAAAAAATAAAAAGAAGTCTATGTCTAATATCAAAATAATTTCTATTGAGATGATAAGACTGCATACCCGCAAGGCTTACTCACAACTTGTCAACACAGGCGGTGTTCAGAGAGTGAACTACATATCAGCACATTCATGCCATCACTATAGGCGACAGGAAGCAGCTTAAAGCCTTGCCCCCACCAATACTGGGACCAACAGAGCACTTCTATCTTTCATCTCGTCTGATTGCTCTACCCTCACATTTCTCAACGACTTCTCGTATCCTGCTTATCAGACTCCACTTATGGAGGAAAGCAGGAGGTGGAGATGGGGGTGAAAGGGTGCTTGATCCACACATAGAATCCCCATAAGATTTCATCAGCACCTTTTATGAGACGATAAGCCTGTTTTTCTTAAACCACACTCAAACCATGTTCATAGGGAGAATCTTAAACATGAAACTTCTCAAGAGTTTGCTTCAAGCCGTGTTACAAATTCAATTCCCCCTCTACTGTATATCCCATCTTGGCATGCTGAAATGCTGATCATATCAAAATGAAAGGAGCTGTTTACTTCCTGCATCAGAGCAGTCTAATCAAAAGAGACAACAGCTTGAAATCAAAGCCAAAGCAGCTATCAATTAAACTGTAGATGAGGCCCAGCATCTTGATGCAACATTTCAGCAGTGCCAGCTTCATTTCTGATTATGGGATCAGGCAGCTGGCCCTGAGATGCAAAGACGGTGGCTGATTTTTGTGTTTGACTGTGCACGAGTGCACCACAAAGAAGATGTACCCGGAACTGTGCTCCAATCCTGAAAGCCAAGCAATGCTGGAGAGTTGTGACACGACAGCCTTAGCCCAGCTGTCAGAGGCTTATCGTGCAGCAGGGCTGAGAGGAGCACCTCCAGCCCACTGCTGGGACTCAGGAGCCAAAAACACATTATCCAGAGTGATTTGCAAAATTGAACAAACCCTCTGCTGCTGTGAAAAGAGAGCGGTGCCATATGTTTGATTTTTCATTTGTTTGATTTTAAGTTTGCTTTCATTGTAGAAGCCAAAAGCCAAATGGGTTTGTGTTTTTGAACATATCAGTTTCCCATTACAATGTACAAATATTTTCTTCTTGTCTGTTGCTAGTGCTACAAGGCTATGTTTTTTATATATCGATGCATCAGCTTTTCTGGAGTTGATTGGGACTCTTGACTGTCAAAACTTCAACCTGCAAGCTTATTCAACAAAAGAGGGATTTTCTACCAACTCAATGCTTGAACAGCCCATGTTCTGCTAGACTGATATCCTAAGGCAGGTATGACGACACATATCATCATCTAGAGAACAAGCCTGGACCTGGTGTTTCTATACTTTTGGGAATTTGCCTTTGCTTTGCTAACCTCGGCTCCACATAGTGACTTTGGCATATTGAGATAGAGGAAGGGAATCGTCAGGGCTTCCCTAACAAAGGGAAAGTGAGGGCAGTGTGAAAGGGTCTTCGAAGCTTTAGCCATATTTCAACCAAATGTGACCTGTGATATACAATAACTGACTAAACACAGATTATTTAGCAGTAATCGACACTCGGGAGAAATATAAACTACAATGGAGAAAGAAGGTAAAAACTGCTGATAGTAATCCAACAACTTGAGCCAAGGAAAAACCCCTTTGTTGGCTTATTCAAATGCATTATTCATAATATAAGAATGGAACCCCTCAACGACATGTTTTGGCTTATTTGCCTTGATGAATGAGCCAATCATTAATAATTACTTTTTAATCTTTTTCAAAGAAGAATTACATTGGCTTAAGTCTGTGAGCTCACGATGAATGTTTCATCCCCCACTGATGAGCAAAGGTTCTTCATTTATTTGGTTGAACACTGCAGCACTCTTGATTATGCTTTTGCTTTATGACACACATAAACATTATTTAACTGCGATACAGACCAGCGAGAAAATTCTAACTCAAAGCAACTATAAGGACATAAGGGACCTGCAGCGAGACATGCAAATCACTCTCTGTCTAAAAAGTTTTTCAAGTGAAGCAGCTGTTCCCCAGGAATAGCTCCTATAATCAACTTCCAGATTTTTTTTTACCACAACACATTTTTCCATAACAATAAAATGACTACCTTATATTTTATTAGCTGCAGCACAGATGGACTGTAAGGAAAACCTAACACCCCTAAATCCCTTTAAAACTGGACCAGCTATGTAATTTGCTGAAACTTCCCGCATACTTTATGCATATTATTCAGAAAGGTCCCAAGGACAGAGGAATGGTATACCCCCCAAGAAAAGTGTAGGGGAGATATTTTATTAATAACAGACAGACAAGGACAACTGCAGAGTCATCACCTGCACTGTGATGGGGATATTGTAGCATCCACAAAGTCTGTATTTACCTCACAACTGCATTTGAGTGCATGTTCCTTACTTTTTTTGTACTCCACCACTCAATGGGGAGAAAGATAATCCCTCCTAATATAGTAAGAGAGATGATTACACACTGATAACATGGCAGATGTTGCTGCAGGCCAAAATGGTTTGGAGGATTTATTAGGTCGAGGTACTCACAGTGACCTGAATTTACAGTATCTTGTTATACTAAGCAGAAATAACAAACAAAGCATGCTTGTGGAGGAGGTGCTGCAGACTTGCATTGGAAACGTGACGGGAGAAACATTCCTCTCTGTTTCAGGAGCTGTCATGTCAGGAAAAAATGTTCCAGTCAGGAAT
Source organism: Chelidonichthys spinosus (assembly GCA_029853015.1). Classification (NCBI taxonomy): domain Eukaryota; kingdom Metazoa; phylum Chordata; class Actinopteri; order Perciformes; family Triglidae; genus Chelidonichthys; species Chelidonichthys spinosus. The sequence goes on along the minus strand of CM056828.1, from coordinate 4,887,944 downwards.
TTTACCCATTCATCTGTAAATCTGAATTATTGATTTTCATACTCCATGGACATAGGGCTTACTAAACAGCTCTCACAAGACAAATAGGAACACAAGGTAACTTTTGACAGAGTTTGACCTTCAGAAGTAGCATATATTTATGAACTGAACAATCAATGGTCTTTTGCAGCCTGTTTGTAACTCAGTGACAGAAAGGGGGGGAAAAAAGAGATGGTGCTGAGTGCCTTGAATGAAAAGCCACAACAGTGTGTCTGTCAGTGGGTTCATCCCTGATGGTGACTGAATGGCTGGAGGCCGACACAAACAATTGCCTGGGAATGCATGGCTTATGTGTGCTCAGGTAAGCTCACCTGAATGCACCCAGATCCTCAGGAGACGAGGGGAGGGCTGGAGCCCACAAAACACCGCAATTAGCTGATTTAATGACAGGGCCGGCCCCCTCCCAAACACACGTATACGCAAATATCCAGACACCTATGGTGTTCTAAACGAGACACTTTCTCTCAGTTAGAGGTTTTTGGTCGACGCCTCCATTTATGCCTTTGCTGTCCAGGTGTGATGTTCTTTTCCGAAGGTAAACAGACACCCGCAGATTAATATGTGTAATTTCAGTCCTCTCTGATTATTCATTCAAAGCTTTGACAAGTTTGGCAAATTGTGAAACACACAAGCTGTGCTGCGAAAATAAGCCCCGTTATCGCCTTTTTGGCAAAAGCACCAAATATTAAAGCTGTAGAGGCACACAGTGCAAGATTTCTGAAATTAAAAAGAATCTGGAGACAGAGTTAACATACCACATAAAGTCCACAAATTAGCCCTGATTATAAAGTTTAGACTATTACAAAGAATGTGCCGTATAATTGTGATGTGTATTAGTAGTAAATAGAGTAATTACCTTTGTTCTACCACAATGGGGGCTAAGAGTAGTTAGTCACACAGTATGAATCCTTCTTTTTTACGAGACACATACTAATTAAACTGATAAGCAGTTTGGGATGTGGCCTAATTGCTATGTTGTTATTTGTGGCAAAAAAGCCCAACTGGTGTCTTTATATAGCAAAGTTAATTATGTGAAACAGCAACTTCTCTTCATGCTTAAATTACTTTAGCATTATGATCCAGCCAGACAAAACTATTTACAGTTTATCATCCTTTTTAGCAGTTCTAATAAAAGCATGAATATTTGTCAACTTAAAGCAAAGGTCACTATTGCAGTCAGTAATCACATAGAACTTGAAATGGAAAAGAGAAGGTCAGGTCCCACATAAATCTAAATTTGAAATGGACACATTTCAAGTATAAAGTACACATCAAGCAGCAGAAGAATCACTGTCAAAAAGAACCCAGCCCCTGGCAGCTCAATTTAAGTCAAAATTGTACCCTGCACCAAGAAGACCCATCTGTCAGAGCAACTATGAACCCAGCTTCAACAGCTAACACAACCTTGTGGTCAAATAGTATTTGGGTTGAGCGTAATGAATGGCATGGCACTTTCAATGCATTCACCCATCGCAAAAAAAACATGCTTAGAGTAAATTAGTAGTGCAGGTTGTAAATCACCTCATTTTTGGACATTGAAGCCAGCACAAATCCAATAACAGTCAGTTGTGTGGAACACTGATCTCAGAGCGGTAAGCACATCTTTGGGCAGAGGCAAAGTGACAACAGGTATATGGCAGGGGCTGCATTGACAATTGTTAAATTATAAAAATAATTCAAAATGTTAAACCATGTAAAATGAGATGTTTTGGGGCTTTTTGTGCTACATGGGAGAAAGATTAAATTTTTTTTTTTTTAAAAGACAAAAAAAAAAATAATAATCACTAGCTACTTCCCTTGTTTCAATCCTATCTATTGATATTATATATAGTATATATATGGGTTGCAAATATGAATTAGCATTTAGCGAAAACTGTGCACATGTTCCTGGTTCATCACAGCTGTTCACCCATAAAAAATTGCCACGTTCAGTTGGTAAATTTCCAAATGAACTTGAAGTGAGCAGGAGAATGTTTTCCACTGCTGAACATGACAGAGTGCGGCTGTGTGCCAGCGTACACCATTCAGCTTCTCCCCAACACAACTGTTCAAAGAGCTGGAGGCTCTGTCTGGGGATTTAGAGCAGCCACCAGCACAACTTAAATCTTATTAAAAAATGTCCACTGACTGCCTCACAAGCTGCAGTGCAGTATGTGTTGAATTCTTGTGGATGGGTCATCCAACAAGATACTTTATCAAATTTTCAAGCCATTTAAGTGCTGCTGTATCCACTATCCCCAAGTCATAGAATGTCAATCTAGAAATATGTGGTGTGTGTTGATAATTTGTGTGTTTTTTTTTTGTTCCAGCACATAACTAAGATTGAAGACACATCAAGACATATGCTGTGTTTGTCTAAGGGTAATGTAAAAGATTGTCGGGAGTGCTGGAATAATTTTTCTTCTGAAGATAGACTACCAGTGGGGGAGACAAGTATGTCATCAAACATTGAGCAAGCTAAAAAGAGAAAAAGAAAGTGACAGTGGGGGAGAAGTCTGGAGCGATCCATAATAAATAGCCCAATTGAGACAAGGACTAGCTGAACCTCCCTCAACAACAGAAGAGCTCTGCATGTGATTGGCATGTGCCAGCAGCTCAGGTAAAGTACCTTCATTCATTCATTCATTCATTCATTCATTCAGTATCAGCCTCTGATAAGGAGTTGTCCCTGCATTTTAGTCATCACTAATTAGCACCCCATCCACCTGTTGGCATTGATGTTAACCTGTCTATTATTCAACTGAACATTAGTCCCGAGTCGACAGATGAGAAAATGTGTACGGGGGGCCCACTGAGGTGCTTGTGGGAAAAGAGGGCCCCTATTAGAGGGGTCCTTTGTGCTCACTCATCACGGCTGAAGGGTAACAGAAAGGACACACTGTCAGGCACGCTGCTTCTGCTAATCGGCAACACCGGAATGATTGCCTCAAACCATTCACTGAGCCTGATTACATATCTACAGTGGAGGGAAGCTCTTCACTAATTGTTCTATGAATTACTTACTTGCTTAATCAATCACTACTTTTTACATAAGGAAGCCCTTCCATGGAAAAAATAATGGTGTATATTGGGTAGGATGCTGATACTGCACAGTAAGACAGATTCAGATAAAAGGTTAATAAGCGTGGAAATTCTGACATTCAGACTTCTTAACAGAAATATTGGTCGAAAGGAAATCAACAGAGCATGACATAAACGAACAACATTTTTTTCATTTACTCATGCTGAAATAAGAAACAGTGTGAAGTTATTGTTCTGAAAATATCTCCCATCTGTGCACACGGCATCGCTCAGTAATTCTGCTTAATAAAGCACATTATGATGCCTCACAAGCTTTTCCTTTCCCCTTCTTAAATAAATCAGTTTCTTAAAGTTAAACTTGAGACAGTGTATTAAAAATGTTCATTCTCAAAAGTCAGCTTGTTAATGGTGTGCTTACCACACAATATGATTTCACGGGGGCCTGTTTAATTAAAGTAACTTACCACTGTCCTCAAGGGAGAACGAGAAGATGTCATTCGTAGCTTTGTCACCATCCCTCAGGACGTAGCATATGTTCATGTCGTCAATTTCAACTAGAAAATAGATACAGTTGCATAAATGTCCATGATATCCTACACAAAAAACATACATCCAATGAAATGAAATGGCAAATTGCAAAATATGTCCAATTTCTTCCTGACAAACTATTTGTCAATAACTACTCCTGGGCCCTGCTATGAGAAGCAGGCTGAGGCGGTGAGATGAAATGTGCACACTGCATAGTGTCAAGGGATCTGAGACAAGAAACTGCCTGGTAACAATGGCTGTATATCTAGTAGACTCCTGAATGACACAGAACATAAAGAATTAATTGATTTTTGGGGCTCCATCACAGTGGTTTCTTTGCTATCCTGATAGTGTGGCGCTAGACAGATTCTCTTCTCTACTAATGCCTAGGAGATGGTGTCTTTATTTACTGTCTGGTTATTCTTGTGAGAACTCTTGGAATTGAGCAGGTCTCTTAGGGAAAGGATCTCACTCTGCCTCAATAAATAAAAGCAGGCGGTACACAATTGCTGCAACCTCAATATTTAATATTTACCAAGACACCCCTCTGGTCTACTTGAAATATGTACTCATGTTTACAAAACCAGTGGTCTACTGTGAGCCAGGCTACCATGCCATTGCTACCCATCCATCATCATGCCTGTAATCTCCTTTCCTCCTTTTAGAAAATATGACTCTGGTAAAGTACAAATCACCGTCAATTCTCTCCCAAAGTGAAATACATAAGGCACTGATTTGAAAAATCCCCTCCTCCAGTGAAATCTGGTCAGCCCAAGGCACTGCTATACTCCATCTCTGTAAATAGGCAGTCTCTTGAGTGAAAACAAAAACCTTATGTTTGAACTCAGCATTTTCCAGGAATCAGATGAAAGTGCATTTAGCACAGTGAGTAAATGTTAAATGAGTTTGAGAGTGGGCCCAAGAGAATTAAAAACTGTCTTGAGTGTGAGTCCTGGCGATATGTTATAAATCTGAATCTCACAGGATTACAAAGCTGTTTTGAAATGCAGCTCTCTTACCTTGTGTGAAGCTGGTGACAGTGGCATTCCCTTTGCCAAGGTTGATCAGGTAGCCGTGTTCTGGGGCAACGGTAATCCTAAAGGTCACAGAATTCTGAATGCTGTCTCTGTCCTCGGCTTTAAGGGTCTTACTGGTGAATACAAAGCCTAGGTGACCAGTCTCCACCACCCGCAATGTTGGGGCACCCTTATTCACCACAATCTGTGGCACCCCATTATCCACCGAAAGGATAGTAATCTCCATCATTTGGGGCTTTCGGGTTTCAAATACTGTATCGGGAAAGATGTAGAAGTCTGTGTGAGTGCCATCTGTGACAGTGAAGGAGAAACTGTCCTCTGAACTCTCCGTGCCATCATGCTTGTAGCTGATCATGTTCTCATTTAGGTCCTGCTTTGTGAAGGAGGTGACAGGCTGGGTGTTGTTAAAGAGCAGGCGACCATGAACTGGGACTTGAGTGACTGTGAACTTCAAGAGGCGGTCAACGGTGTCTCTGTCCTCCACTGTTAGCTCAAAAGGCGTGATGAGTTTGTTCTCTCCTTCGGTTACCACGAGGCTGTGTATTGTCACCACGGGCTTTTTGTTGTCCACGTCAGTGATGGAGACTCGGAAAGTGCGAAACACTGGGTTGTAGCCATCAGTCACTTCAAATTCAAAGCTATCCATTTTGACTTCATCGTCAGAAGTGTGGATGTAGTAGACTTTGTTGCCAGCCAGCTGGAGCTGTGTGAAGGATGAGATTGGCATCCCGGGTGTGTCTGTGCACTCCAGGTGTCCTCGCATGGGAGCTCTGGTGATCGTGAACACCAAGTGCTCATCTGGGCTGTTGAGGTCACTGGTGCTGAGCAGGTCTGTTGTCAGAGTAACCCTGCCCCCCTCTTTGAGGGATACACCTTTACTGATCACGTCTGGGAAAACCATGTCAATGCCACCCACTGTCACATAGAAGTATCTATCTATCAAAGGGTTGATGCCATCCGTCACATCAAATTTGATGAGGTCTCGAATCCCTTCTTGCCCATTATGGATGTACACAATTAAACCCTGATCCACTTCATTCTGTGTAAAGTTCATTCCGACTGTAATATTTTGCAATGTTCCAGAAATTGTTGCCCTCTGTAAATATCCCTGACCGGGGCCATAGCGAATAATATAAGTTAGCGTGTCATCGTCAGAGTCCAGATCAGTTGCTTTTAAAACATCGCTGTTTATGACTTTCACATCACCTATCTCAATTTCAAGGCCGTCATTGATTGCCATCCTGGGGGTCTCGTCGTCCACGGGGATAATCATAACTATTACTGTTTTCTCTACACTGAACTTTCCATCTGTGAGAAGAATATCAAAGCTATCCTCTGTGGTCTCTGAGTCATCATGCTCATAGACGATGCTTGACGCCTCCCTGATCTGATCCAAGGTGAAGTTCGAGACGGGTATAGTGCCAGCAGTGAGCTGATTTAGAATAAATCCATGTTTGGGGGCTTTGGTAATAATGAATGTCAGCTGATCAGGGGGGAGATCTTCATCAGCACCATTCAGAATGGGAGTGTCGATGACAATGTTCATGCCCTCCATAACTACAAACTCTCTCATGTAAATCTCAGGTTTTTCATCATTAGAGGGGATAATAGAGATAGGGAAAAAGTGCCTTTCAGAAAAATTGATGCCATCAGAGCATCTGAAAGTAAACCTGTCCTCCACCGGTTCAACTCCTTTATGAATGCTTTGAACATATAAAACGTGATTCTGTCTGATGTCTTTGATGGTGAAAGCACTAATAGCTGTCCCGGACCTGGATTTCTCTGAGCCTGGGGCAGGGGAGATATTTTCCACATACCCTGAAGTCGGCTGTACAATGATTGTACAAAGGAGGTGGTCGTTGGAGGTGTCTGCATCATCAGCACTTATATGAAGGATTTGAATGGTATTCTTCTCTCCCTCAACAACAGTGAATTGTGGCCCAACAAAGACCTCTGGAGCCTGGCTATCCAGGGGAAGAATTGTTACATGCACTCTGACACCTGTGATCTTATTTCCTCCTACAGTCCACTCATCAGACATGTCCGTCAAAGTGAGATTGAAAAAGTCCTCCTTTGTGTTCAAACCTATCTCCCCACTGGTATGAGCATAGACTACAAAGCCGTTAATGACATCAGCTTGGGTGAATGTGCCAGATGGGACACCTTTCACCAGAATTTCACCAAATGATGGTGGGTCCTCCACAATGAAGGTCAAACGGAGGTCATCCGTGTCCTCATCTCTTCCCTGAATGACATTACTCGTGATCTCTGTTGATCCACTTTCCAGCACATCTATGTAGGAACCAATTGTGCCAGCTGGGAGATTGAGAGTTGGAGTCTCATCATCAATCGGCTTCACGCTAATCTGTATGTTAATTGGGACAATGTGGATGCCATCGCTAACATCTATTTGTATTGAATCAACAGTCGATTCATCTCCGTTATGGATGTATGAAATTCTGCCGTTTGCAATATCCTCTAGGCGGAAAGTGTCTCCTCCTGTGATGTCAGTAAATGTAAGCTGCATATGGCCATGCAGTGGAGGCTGAGTAATGGTGAAGGATATCTGTTTGCTGTCTGTGTCTGTGTCTGAGGTGTCCAGCTCAGCACTTGTAATGATATGTGTGCCGCGTTCAAGCAAAGTAAATCCAGAGTTGGTTATTTGAGGTGGTTTGTTGTCCACAGGCTTCAAAAATATAGTGAAAACTCCCTCGACAGAATTTCCAGAAACATCTTCCACAGTGTACCGAAACTGCAAAACATGACTAGTAATCCCAAGCTCAAGATCAGGTGGTTTGTAGGATATTTTATGGTGGTTAATTTGTGCCTGGGTGAAAACTGTTACTTCAGTGTCTGGCTTTTCAGTCAATACCAGAGCTCCCAATACAACAGGGTTATTCTCATCTGTATCCGTCGGTGGCTGGATGATCGTGTATTTGAGATCCCGATCCTCTGAGTCCAGGTCTGTGTAGCGGAGGAATTTCTTTCGGAAGTAAGTAAGCTGATACTCATGCACGGTAATATGCAGAGTTGTGCCAGAGTACAGTTCAGGTGGGACGTCGTCAACAGGGAGAATTTTCACAATGAACAAGCTCTCACCTGATTGGTTTGGTGGGTCATTGTCATCCTGAACTCGAAACACAAACTGATCCATCACTGTGCTGGCGCTGTGAGGCCCAATGTGCTTGTAAAAGAGTTTACCATCAGTAACATCCTGCTGCAGCCATTCCGTCACTACTTTCTCATACAATTCATCCTCTGTATTAAACTTCCAGGTTGATGGGTCCTCTGGGGCCTCAGACTGACGCAGCAACACCTGCCCAATCGTGGAAAAGGGAGGCTCTATTGTAAATTTTATTGAAGAATCCTCCGAGTCTATGTCTGCTGCACTGAGCATGAGTGAGGAGATTGGCATCATTTGGTTTTTGAATAAAACCAAACCAGTGTTGGCATTGATGATGGGAGGCTCGTCATCAGTTGGCACAACAGTGATGGGAAACAGAAACTCCACCTCATTTGTGCCATCCGTCATCCTGAAAATAATATTATCACTATATGTGTCACTGCCATCATGTTGATAAATGACCACTCCTGCGTCAAGGTCGGCTGGGGTGAAAAATTTCTTCCTAGAGCCCAGAACAGTTAATTCTCCATGCCTCAGCCCATCAATAACAGCGATTTTGACTTTGTCTAAACTGTCCTCATCACTGATTTCCAGGCTCTGTGAACTGGACAGGGGCCTGGACTGACCCTCATACAGTAACTGGCCAGTATTTCTAGTAACCACAGGGGCCAATGTGTTCATAGGCTTTACAACAATCATGAAAGCAAAAGGGTCTGACACAGCCCCCTCTGTGTCCACAACCTCAAACTCAATCTGGAAAATCCGCTCAGTGTCTGAATCCACAGCAGGGGGTTTGTAGGCAATTTTCAAGTCTTTGAGGTCTCCTTGGTAAAATGAGGTTATTGGTAAGTTCCTATCGTCTGTGCTCACTATGTAGCCCTCCTCAAAGGACAGGGTGGATGTTATGTTGAAAATTAATTCATCAGGATTAGACTCAGCATCCTCTGCAGCCAACATGTCCATGGTTATCGCTGTCATTACAAACTGGTCTACTTCCATCATCATCATTGCAACAAAACTGGGTTTGGGAGCTGTGTTCTCCTCTCCATTTCTAATCCTCACCAAAATTTGGAAAAACTCCTGCTTTAGCAAATTTCCCTCCTTATCGTGTAACTCCACGAGCATTGGGATGTAATCTCTGTTTGGTGACTTCGAAGTAAACGTGTGCTGATAACGGATGTCCATTTTAATAAATTCATCACAGTCCACCATTGTTCCAAGGCTGTCCTCATCCACAAGTTTCCCATACCTGGGCAGCACGCTGCTACTAGACAGGGAGGCTATTTTGCATTGATGTGCACTTGTATCATAAGTAAATTCTAAAATTCTTCTGTCAATGGGGTTACTTGTGCCGAGCAGTGTCTCGACAGTGAGAGGCATATTTTTGGTTAAGACTTCCAGCTGTGTGAAAATGACTTCCACCTCCATCATGAAAGGTATTATAATGGTGTCCGTCTGGGTGTCATACCTGAGTTGTAATCTCACTCTGTCCCTCGGAGGACTCCTGGAGCCAAAGTGAGAATACTTCACGTCGTTGGGGCCAAATTCACACGGAAACTTTTTCGGAGACAGGTGTCCGGGCCTTTGAGACAAGGGATCATTGTCCAACACCGTTATGCTGCATCTATCACCGGGCTGAACTTGGATAACCAAATCGTTGATGGGATCAATGAAGACTGATCTCCCGAAAGGCACGCGGATCCCGTTATTGGCAACCAATATCGTGTCCTCTGACAGCTCGGACCTCAGGGCGTACGATAATCCATAGCTGTCAAAAACCTGCGCGGCTGCATCACCTGTCAGAATCACCGCGAGCAGAACAAAAGCAGCGCCGGTCCCGTGCAGCTGCGGGGGGATAATCCGAGCCATTTGTAGTGTGGAGCCCGCAAAGGAGACACGTTGAACCGAGCGCATGCACCTCCTCTAACTATAAGTACGGTTAAAGTTGCAAGAGTATAAAATGAGAGTTGGATGATATCACGCACCTATGAGCACCGAGGTGCACCATTCTCTCACAGCAGCTGGACACTGATAACATAAACTTCATACTCCTGCTTTGCCGGAGTACGGAGAGTTACGCCCTCCTCCCCGCCGATTGGTTCACATCTCCGCTGGAATGCGTTTGTCGGGTCGTAAATGGACGTCTCGTGTGTCTTTCTAAGCAGACAAAACGGAGCCGCGTGGGCTGGACCTCATCAGGTTGGACAAGGTAAGGAAATAGAAGAATAAGGCAAAGGCTGAAGCATGCCCAGCAATTATATTGTGCTCGAAATACTTTAGTTTACACTGATTATGTTTCAAAAGCATCTGCATGTGTTCCCTAATGAAAGCAATACAATTGGAGACTGTTCTTAACAATAAGGGAAAGCAATCAGTTGTATAAGAGAGTATTCACTGATATTCTAACAGGAGAAAAGCTTTGTCTCCCTCTTGTGGTTTCCTCTGTTTGAGACAGCCGTCATTGCCAGCAGCTGGCCTTGATGGTGTTTGCATGCACAGTGCCACACAATACACAGCATGCAATAAAGTGCTGCATTGTTTGACAAGGGAGACATGATGGAGTAATGATCCTATAGCAGCTTCTGAATGTGGTTCCATACACACGTCAGAGAAAGCGGAGAGAAAGCACAGCAGGAACTGTGTGCACTGTCTTGCAATGCAGTCAAACCCTGCAAAAAAAAGCCCACAATCCACTCTTAAAGCACGAGTCAAATGTTGTATTTACTAGAGTCATGCAGTGACATTGTCCTGTTTCCTGCTATGCCGCTCTCTCATCACACAGGTCTTCCAGGTGTCAGGCGCTTCCCCCAGCAGAGCATTCTCCTCTGACTCCTGACAAGCCCAGTCATGATCCGGCCTCCCTCTGAGCCACTCATCTGGAGAACCAGCGTTGATCCAGAGGACACCCACGCAGACACTGTGCAGCAAAGAAGGGCAGGTTAAAAAACTCTGTTTTGTTACAAGTTGGATTGATTTTTCACACAGTGAGCACCACTGCACATCCAGATAAGAACCGCAGATATTTTAGAATAAGGTATGTGGGGTAGTTTGAACATGTTGAAGAGGTAGGTAGCCATACAGAATCGTATACAGTGTCAGTATATGCTCCTATATGTTGTTTACTGTGTTCACATTTACTTAAAATGTACATTTGAAAAACCTTCTGAACGCAGCTGTGGCATTCATTGTGCACAGCCGTTCTGTATGTTTGATATACCCCACACAGCCTTTGTATATAGATCAACACACATATACCTCCACTCCCCTGTTAATGTGTAGCATCGTTAGAGCTTATTATACCTGGAAGAATTTGACTTCAACTGTGCTCAGTCCCCTCTGATCCATTTTTAGAAGCTTTTCATTCCATCCACAAAGTGCTGGCTACAACCTTTGTGTCTGCACCTCTATATTGTTGTTCTCTAATGACATACAAACTGTCTCACAGCTGGCATGTGTTGAAATCTGTAAACAGTAGCTGCCATAACAAACCGTGCAGTTGAGCTGCACTGGACAATGTTGACAGGGTCCAATTATAAATATAGCCGAGCAAACTGCAAGGCGAAACCCCCAGGCCTTGACAGCTCCTAGTTACAAGAGAAATGGAAAAGAAGATGAATAGAACTTTCTGAAAGCAGGGTTGGCAGAAGGGGAATTGGATCATACCCAAACCTTCAGGCTTATTTTTAAAGCATGGGGAGGTTTGATTATATTCTGTCACATCCCATTTATATTCAATTTATTGTAAATGACCAATCCTTCTTATAAATTAGAACGGACACTAATAAAGGAAGTGAGGATACAGTCCTGATGTGTAGTTGATGTGCTGTGGTGCCTATAGATACACATGCAGGTGAGTTTAAGCTGAAATACTGCAGCTCAGATGAATACCACTTATAAGCATGTTTATCAGAATAACAATAGATTATTTTAAGTTGCTTATTCATTTAAGGTTTTCTCAGCCAACGAGGACAACAAGGCTGTTTGTTCAGAAGCTCATATAATTTGTGGCAGTTTGTTTTGTGTGTGGCGTCCGTGGTGACAGCTATTATGCTTGTAACAGCGGTCCAAAGATACTGACTGCCTAGAAGAAAACAATAAAACATATTTACCTACTATCCTAAAATATCCTATTTTATCTTTTGTATACAGAAAGACAAACAATTTCCTCTCAGATGAATGCCGTGCATTGTCATCACCACACGCACACTGACAGGCAAAACACAGGAAGGCTTGCGTTCCCTGCTGGTGGTGACACTGCTGTCATTGTACCCAGGTTAACAGAGATGTGCATCATGTAAGGTGCCTTGAGCTCTGAGAAGTGACATCAAGTCAGGCTGCTACATGGATAATGAGGTGCTGCTGGATGGACCATCTGTGTGTTCACTGCTGCAACCAAGCAAACACATAATCATTATTCTGTTTGTTTATCTGTATCCTGTTTTTATTAGCATTAACAACTAATAATCTTTCGTTCTTTATTTTCTTCTTTTTAAATATAACAATAAATAAAAGAAAACGCACCCTGTTCGCCTGTTACCGTCTGGCAAGCGTGACCGACCAGGGCAGCTTTTTTCCTCTGACAGTGAGGCTCATGAATTCATACCCTTGAAATAAAATAGTAATTATTAATATCAAACATTAGTTTTGAAACAAATGTGAACGTTATCTCTAATTCCAATTAATTAACCAGTCCAGTCAGAAATACTTTTCATAATTGTGTCATTTGGCGTCACCCCACTGTTTGTATCGGTGTTGCTAAAGTAACTCCATTCTAATAATTCCTCGGCCTTATCAGAACTATTTCCGTTGATGGCTATTCCCTAGAGACAATACAGTCCCAGCCTCACTGATCTCACCGAGGCTATTTTAGTTCATTATGTCTTTGTCAGGGACAATTATTTTGACGGTCGGAGCCTGAATGGTAGCAGCAGCTCCTCTGAAGTCCTCCACTATAAAGGTAAATTGTGTAACCTATAGAAACACAATGCAGAGCCAACCAGCAGCCGAATCCATCTTCCACAGTTTATATTACTCTTGGGATACTACAGATCTAAAAAGGCAGCACACCCAGTCAAGTTTAATCATATTCTGCATTTGCTCTCCCACGTTCCCCAGGTATGTGTGGATGCATGCATTAAGATAATGTATGGCCAGAGCAATCATACTGCTTACAAAACAAGTCATGGCTTATTTAGGTTTATTAACAGCCTGCTTTTAACACATGGGTGCATCAATGTGCTAAAAACAAAAAAACAAGGATAATCTAAAAAAAAAAAAAAAAAGTTTTAATTTAAATAAGAGAGTTCTATGGAAACAAAAATGTGTGTGTGTGTGTGTGTGTGTGTGTGTGTGGTGTGTGTGTGTGTGTGTGTGCATGTGCGTTGCCATGTGAATAAAAGGTAGTAGTAGATTAAAGCTCCCTGACCACATTGTTGACCTCCACTTGAAGCAAGGCCTAACCTCAGACCACCACAGAATCAAATAGAGAGTGGTGCGAATGTGACTAATGTAAAGGCATTTAAGTAGAACAATATTCACCTGTAACACACAATAACTGTGCTTCTACCAAATCAAGGTCTCTGTCTGTGTGAAACCTCAGTTATTTGATGTTGTTGTACTCTTGTAAGGAGAGATTTTAATCAAGTGTGATGTGTAATGCTGTGCCCAAAAGTCTCTAACAGTGCAAAACAATAGTAGGGGCACCAGGGCATTGTCAAAACTGCTTTCATTATATTTCAACTAACCTGATATGGTGGCAGTTAAGGACACAAGTACAAGCCAACCAGCACATATAAGCATTCATCCGTAACTGAAAACTGCGTCATTGACTTCAGACTTTTATGTTATTAAAAACTCGAAATCGTGGGCTTCCTGTGGAGGTGCGGTCGCCTACAGGCCAAAGGTTACATCATTTAATCGGATTGCTGCCAGATACCCCGCAGGCCTTCCTTCTCCTGACGAGTTTTAAAGCTGAGAGGCACTTAACGTGTTTTCCCACCCTGTGGGCTTTGTGCCATCTGCATGTTGTCACCTCATCAGCAGAAACATGTATATTATTATGTGATTCATGAGTGATTATCATAAAACGAACATGCAAATTGTGTAGCGTATGACCCTCTGCAGTGAGAGAAAAATGGCTTTTAAGTGAACACTCCAGCATCACACCAACAGTGCAATGAAAACGATTTAGATTTAAATTTAAATTTAAATTGATGATGCTTTCTAAATTATTTTAAATTTAAGGATTCAATCTTCTTATGTGTAGTGGAATTAACAGCTGCATATCCTTGCCTTTCCTTTACTGCATTTTATCCTCCTCAAAACATTTTAGTTCCCAGTTTTTGCTGAGCTGAAAGCGTTTCTACAGTTTGATCTAAAGTTGGGGACTAAGTCAGCAACAAAAGGCTCTTGATGAAACAGAGTGCATCCACTAGACGCTCGTGAAAAAGCTGCACACACTGCACATGTGGGGACAGTAAGGCTTTCTCTTGGACTGCGTTCCAGTGCTATCATTATTTTATTATCAAGATTTATTTTTTAGAAAAAGAACAAAGTACATTTTGTTGGATTGACTCTGACATAATTAAATTTATTACCTTGGAGTGACAGCGTCAAAAGTATGTGGGTGCCTATTGTTCCAATAGTGTGGGGAATGTCTCAAATATTTCGAAGTCACCCTGCCAAGCTGTAATTGACTTAATCTTTCCATTAGCCCCAAAGTCAGCTGTCATCTGTTAGAGTTAACTGTTGTAACAAGGTGCTTTGTATGCTGCCTGATAGATGTGAGTTTTAGCTATGGGACGAAGGTGATTTTTTAACCCCCTACCCCACTGCACTGCACACAAACATACACACATCTCCCCCGCTGACAGCTCTAATAAGCACCAGCACACAACCTGACAAACTCATGCTCACTTTTGTCAGGTGATGGGGTGTTGCTGATCTTATTGAGTTTGGTAAATACCCCTGCAGACAGACATAAACAGAACCTATAACCTCACATACAGCTTCACCCCTCCACAGGAAGCAAACACAGACAACAATGTCCTGCTTAGTATTTGGAGACAAACTTTTATAGTGCCTTTATATGTACGAGAAATGTCAACTTTTATTCATTTTTTCAACAATGTAAATTTTGTGTACAATTCAGCTGTGAATATTATGACCCAGACTTCATTGCCAGAAGATGGCAACGTCACATTATACATCTAGTCTGTTGCAAAGCAATTGTTATATTATGACGGCTTCACAATAAATGGAGTATTATTGAAGAATAATACATAAGTAAAGTCAAATAACAAATCAAAAACAACTAAAGTCAGACTTTACTTTGTGAATTAAGTGTCCTTTTGGTCTATTAACTTGATTGATTAATATGTAGCTAATGTAAAGTATTGCTTATAGAATTAAATCTTTGGTTTTATAATTAACTTGAAGCATCTTAATCTAAAAACAGAGATGAAAACTGAGATATTCTGTTAAAAACACTTTTAGTTTAAGTTGTCAGTTGAGCTGCAACTGTGTTGTCTTAAGGACTGAAAGACTAATTAGTTCAAGCCCTTAATGACTTTGAATTTCTGTTGCCAGCATGACTATTGCATCAGTGTTCATTTTTAGAATGATCCAGGATCCAAACCTGGCCGATACATATTGCATGTAATTGACAGAGAGCTGGGCTGCAATGCCACACGAGTTCTTGTTGCAAGGCAACAACCTGTGAAGAGAAAACAAACATGCATAGCACGTACAAAAAAATCAGTAAAATGCATTGATTTCACCATTAAATATTTTGTTTCTTTATTACGTGTTTAGCTCAGAAGAGAATCAACAAACCCAGTTAAAACTTAGTATTACTATTAGAGTGCATGCAACCTCACGTTGGAATATAAATGTTTAAATGCAAAAATGAGGGTCTCAGAACTGTTCATCATATCACTGCAAGTGATATCTTGCATAAAATTCACTGATTTATATTAATTTATGGAGCTGAACAGAAAATGTTTGCTTTTACTGATCCAAAGTTTACCACTGAGAATTCACACACTTTTAAAATAAAATGTTCTTCAGTTTTCATTATTTATTATATGCAGATTAAAGACCTAAAACCCAAGTGCCAGCACAAGAAAGTGAGAGTCATTGCCTACTTAAGAAAAAAGAAAGCAGAAATCAACATGCCAGGAAGTGGGTCAGAGGACGCTTTGGCAATAGCAAACATCATTAACAAACATGTGGCCCAGATTTTCAAACCCTAACTGCACATAAACCTTAGCAGGAAGTGTATATGCTTCTCAAACAGTCCCAACATCCAACGCGGAAGCTTCTTAGGAAATGTTTTTTTCATAACAGGATAAACAGTCAGTGACTTGAGCAAATAAGACACACAGCAAAACAAAATAACAATAGTATTAGTAGGAAGCCTTAAAAATCTCAGGCTCTTCAGGATTTTGGCACAGAAGTAAATCTCTCTCTGCCCTCTAGTGGCAAGTGACTTCAGGAACCATTGAGTGACACCCAATCGTTATTATTAAACGTTTAAATGATTTTGTACATTTATGATAGTATGATGATTCTGAATAACACATTAGACAATACAATATACATTGATGTTAACATCAATAACACCAATTGCTTTTGTTTAGTTGTCATCACACAACAATCAACAACAATCAATCCGTTTGGGGGAGATAATAGGTTCCAATCCTGAGGTTTAAATTTAGTGGGGCTAGTATTTTGTGTGCATTTGGTTCTGGGATTGTGCCTTTAAAATGGTTTTGATTGTGGATTTACCAACAGAGTCTGCTCTCTATATGTGTGGGACAATATTTAAGGCTATAAACAAATGCTTTGCCACCGAGCAATACAGAGAAGGTGTCAAGAAACGGATATATGTGTATTTCTTTCATAATGTCTGAACCATGAATAGGAAATATCTTGCACTATGAATTGCCTTGGTCCTAAAATGTGCTCTATAGATGAAGTTAGCTTACAGGTCACATTCTGCAGTCTGTGTCAGCTTTATCTATCAGCAGCTCTCCCGTACATAAAAAGCATGGTGCATGAGCTGATCACATGGTGAGACCTTCTCTTAAATTGAAAGGGGGGTGTTATGACAGAACCTCCGACCTGGAAAATGCAAACATAAATATAATATTTGAAAGGTGGCCCCATCATGGCCCTCACTTTTCAGTTGGATTATATACAATATACTGAATGCTCTGTAGGGCAAATAACTGTACAGCAGCTGAATACTGAAAAGAAACCAGGCGAAAAGGAAAGATACAGCAGCTTTTCAAATGCCACTCGTTAATAATTCAGAAAGGTTTATACTCCTATAAAGACAGCCAACATTTTGCTATGAAAATAAAAACCCCAGAAAGCAAGCAGCATTCATTTTTTTTATTTTCAGTTTACCACCTTCAATAGATGTTGCTTAATAAGTCGAGCAACATTATTTACTTCTGTTCCAAACAAAATGACAGGGTCTAGCTATACATACTTTCCTGGCCATGCTATCTCAGTTAAATAAAACTGTATTAAATGAAAGTTAACAAGTGTAATAAATAATCTAAAGGAAAAACAACATTTTCCCAGCAGCCGATTTGCCAGTCCAATGTTGTAATAATTAACCTTGAAAGTAAATGTGTTTACTTTAAGCAGAAACAATGCACAGAGGTTGCACACTTTTATTGAATTCAGGTATTGGACCAAGAAAGAGGGCAATGAAAACCTTGAAATGCAATTTATTGGCATGTCCACATACAAGAACTTGTAAATGTGCCAATACATTGCACGTTAGGGAGCTACAGTGTCTTCATTAACTAATAGTCGACCCATTGGAAAGTGAGCCAGAGCTGCAAGAGTGCAGAAGCAGGAAGCTATTATATATTATTAATGCCAAGATGTTTACACACTCTCACTTGTGGTAAAATTGCAACATGATCTTTTTTCTTCAGAAGTCCATTTCTGTGGATTCTCACCGTTCTCATTGGGCGGCCGTTTTATGTCACATTAAGCTCAAACTTGAAAGAACGTGTATCCCAACCCTGAAGTGAAAAAAAAGAATCACCGATTGAGATTGATTCTCTCATATCTTAAATCAAACTAACCGGAAAAGAGTGAGCAGTGAGCAGCATTGACTCTTTTCCTAGATTTGGTAATATTTGGTTTGTTTATATTTGGTCATTCCAACATGTTTTCACGTTAGGTTATAACCTATTTTAATTTCATCTCCTTTCTTGTCCTCCCTCAGACCAGGTTGTGCCAAACGTTGTTTGTTGTTGATGAAAGTGATATTGTACAAAATATACCAGGCTAATTATAACATGTGGTCCAGCTTTGTAAAACATACATTACCAGGTTTTTACGGAGGCTTCACAATACATATGGAAAGTATGTGAAAAGTCCAATTAAATCTTGTATCTGATCATAACATATTCTTTTATTGTACGCTGGATAACAAAGAAGATTGCCTTGATGTCTTGTGATGATTGTGGTGTGATAATTGCTACAATGATAATAATAATAAGTCCAGTAAATGGTAGATTCTGTTGATTCAGATGCGGGAAATGTATCTTATCATACACTGCGTCCTCTCAGACATAACTTTATGTGCCAAAATGACATAAAAGCCAACATATTTATCGAAAGTCCAACACATGTTAATTGCAATGACTATTAAGAAAAGGAGGACGCACTGAATTAATGTGCAAGTCCTGGAAACTAAAGATAGAAGCATAAAGATAAATGACAATTGTATGAACTAAAGGTAACATTCTATTATCAGGAGTTTTTATGTTAAATTGTAGTTGTTTTTATGTTTAAATTGCAATTAAATTTGTCATTAGATGTTTTTCGGTTAAAATGCTTCTACAAGAAGTAACATTTAACTGCACCATTTGGACACCATTTAGAGTCTGAGGGTGTTTTATTGCTGGAAAACCCTTCAGGCCACAGAGTGGAAAGGAATGAATTGATCCAATTATGCGCTTTACATGCAAAAATCACATTACATTACTGAAGGGCAAATATAGCACATGTATGTTTCAGTCTCAGTGAAGCATGTGGCAGTCAAAGGGCTACTGTGTGTTTTAAATCCCCAATATCTACTTTACAATGATGTTTATGTCTTCCTAATGGCTTCCAACAAACATCATATGATAGATTTTCAACACAATGTGCTGTTTGGTCTACTCTAATCTTAGTCTCGGCAGTGTCATAGTTTTTAGACAAAGATGTCCCTTCAATTTGTCTTAAGCCCTCCAGATAATTACATGAGACTTTTGACTGATTTTCTCCGTTATGTGCTTGTATGTATGACCTGGCCTCCTCTGGCCCTGCCCTCCTCTGCTGAACGTGGTAAATCTTAAAAGGCGAGCATTAGTTCTGGGTATTGATCCGAACTGTCTTCTGTGGTCACACGCCTCTTTTTTCTGCATTTGGGAAAAGGCTGTATATTTACTACCTCAACTGCAGAAGGTACCTTCCTTTATTTGAAACATATATTAGAGACAGTACATTAAGGGAACCAAGGTATGAACTCTTTTCCCAAAGATGGACTTCTTTGGCCTTTTAGTGTTTTTGTGGTACTGTCGAGACTTGTTCTAAATGCCCAGCCATTTTTCTATTCAATTCTATTGAACCTAACTTGTATCTCTGTTTACAGGGCAGACTGGTGGGATTAAATGTATAAACATTTTGGGCTGTTTGGCCACACTGATTCTTTTATTGGATATTGGATATTCAGGGGAATTAATTCCCTGCACCTCAATGGAAACAAGTGGTTTATATGTTTCATTCTTCTCATCACATGGAGACAGGCCTTTATATCTAATTGTGTCTCTATGATAATTGCATTTGCTCATATTTAGTCTGAAACCTCATTGTTATCCCATTTAAGTTAAATGTATATTATGTTGTATATTATGCTGTTTATTATATTATATATAATTATTATATATAATTAATGCAACCTCAAGACTTCCTGTATCGGTTCATTCCCACATATGAGACGGATGGAATAATGTGAATTTCCAGCACGTTTTGCAGGCTGGTGCGTTTCCTGCCGGTGATGATCCAGTGTGACACCACTTGTTCCCACTGTGTATTTTGCAGAGTGCAGGTCAATACTATCCCTCAACGCCTCAGTAGACGAGAGAGAGAGAGAGAGAGAGAGAGAGAGAGAGAGAGAGAGAGAGACACAGAGAGAGAGATAGGAAGGGGTGGGAAGGGGATTGCATGACATGCCAGTAATTAGTTACAGTGTCTCCAGTGGAGCCTTCAGTGATAAGACGAGGATCTGACCACGCAAGTTTTCTTTCTGACCGACGCATCTTCTGGTTCACCGTCGACCGATTCTTGAGTAAATCACAACTGGAAAGCAACAGCGTGAAGGTAAAGTTTCCGTCATTTTTGTGTGCGTGATAATTTTCATAATGTCATATGTGATAACTGACGTTTCTATGGGAAATGTAGTCCTATACATATTGTGAACTGTGAAATAGTTTTTATAGTGTTTCAGGGTATGTTTAAGTTTACGGCTGGGAGAGTGTTTTCAGTTTAGCAATAACGTGTTTCAATAATAATTTGAATTAAAAACACAAATAAGCCAACATCTTAGATATTTCCTTTAATCGTAAGCCTGTAAACTAATTAATGAAACAGCAAAGCTAACACTGAAACTTGATTTCATATCCCCCCTGTCTTTTTATTTCTCATCCTTTCTCAGTTAAGACTGCGATGCTGTAGCAGCAATGTCACAGCTGTATTACAGGAAAACGGACAACTCCTCATACAGGGACCGCATCCCCCTGCAGATTGTGCGGGCTGAGTCGGAGCTCTCTGTGCTGGAGAGGGCCTACCTGGGGGCTGTTGAGAAGGGGGACTATGCCAGTGTGGAACAAGCCCTGGAGGAGGCTGAGATCTACTTCAGGATCAACATCAACTGCATCGATCCCCTGGGGCGCACAGCTCTGCTCATTGCCATTGAAAATGAGAATCTGGAGATCATTGAGCTGCTGCTCAGCTATAATGTGTATGTGGGAGATGCCCTGCTACATGCCATCCGCAAAGAAGTGGTGGGGGCCGTGGAGCTGCTGCTCAACCATAAGAAGCCACGCGGGGAAAAACAGGTAGGATATTGTTTATTGATATTATTTATGTGTTTATTTATCAGTCAGTTATTTGTCTTCAGCTGGGTGTTCACAACACATTTTCTGAGCCTCTTTGCCTCTGTTTCTGTGCCGCAATCTACTAGCTGGACAGCACATTTGAATTTACAACAGCCTACATACAGCCTTACAACATCACCATTTAGGCCAGTGCTATATATATATATGTATGTATGTATGTATAATTCATTAAGTATTTTAAAATAGTCTAAACAAAAAGTATTTATTCACTATTTGGGTTGCATTTCTTTATATCTTTGTAAATATGTTTTTCAACACTGCAGTCCTAAGGGACTTGCACATTATGTGAAGACAAGGGGAAAAAATAAAGGATGTAGTTGCTTCCAACCAGGAAGAAATGTTTGAGGCCAGCTGAACCACAAGCCATTAGCTGTGTGCTTTCTGTTAGACAAGCTTGTTAGAGGTCCAAGGCAGATGAAATTAAACCCATTCAAACCACTTGTTTTCAGCTGATGTGAAGGCTTTAAAAAGTGTTCTTGTCTAAACTATCTGATCAAATAATAATATAATGTAAATGAATTCTGTTTAATGTCATCTTCATTTGTGTTTCTTGGCTTCCTGAAAAGGTCCCACCAATACTACTGGACAAACAGTTTTCAGATTTCACCCCAGACATCACCCCAATCATCCTTGCAGCCCACACCAACAACTATGAGATCATCAAACTGCTTCTGCAGCGCGGCGTTTCCATACCTCAGCCACATGCTGTACGCTGCAACTGTGTGGAGTGTGTGTCCAGTTCAGACGTCGACGGCCTGCGTCACTCGCGCTCTCGTCTTAACATTTACAAGGCCCTTGCCAGCGCATCGCTCATCGCCCTCTCCAGCGAAGATCCTTTCCTCACGGCGTTTCAGCTGAGCTGGGAGCTGAAGGAACTCAGCACAGTAGAGAATGAGTTCAAGTCAGAGTATGAGGAGCTGTCCCATATGTGTAAACAATTTGCAAAGGACCTCTTAGACCAGACCCGAAGCTCTAAAGAGTTGGAAATAATCCTCAACTACCGTGATGACATCAACCCTCTGCTGGATGAGAACATTAATGATCTGGCGCGACTGAAGCTGGCTATCAAATATTGCCAGAAAGAGGTACAGTCTTTATTGATTATGATGTCTTTGTCACTTTACTGCTGTGGCCAACAGAAGTACAATAGCACTTTTGTCTTGGTAACACTCGGTTTTTACAGTAAACTGACACTGGTGGAACAAGAACAAGAAGGAATATGTGTTACATTATTTGAACAACATGGACTGGATGACAAGAATGCTTCCAGGATGAGTAGTAATTGGCCCAAGATGGGTGGAGTTGTCCTTCGGGAGTTCAGAACGACGTATAATTGCCAGGTTGGCTCTTAGCAATACATTACTGTAGCACTCAGAGACGGTCCCGTGACAATTGGATAATTGGGGTTAATGATAGAATAACTGATGGCCATTTCCCTGAAAATACATATTGTAATTAGGGAGGGAACCTTTTACTGTCTTTTAGCATCTTCTTTGGAGTGTGTCCCTTAGATGCAATGCCAATTGTATGTCATTTGTTGAAATAGAGCGATTACCCATTATGGTTACACAGTAACAGAATGAGATGTGTCAAACATGTTTTGATGTGACTTAATACTAGTTAAGCATCATTTGTGACTTTTAAAGAGGATTAGCTCTGTGAATGTTAATGCTTTGCATGGATGTTTACTTCATACAGCAACAAGTGATAACAATGGAAGCTGGTAAAAATCTTTTTATAGTGGGCGGTCAGAATGTGGCACGATAACCTTTTACTGCATTTTCACAAGTAAAAGAAAGCTCAGGATTGTTTTGTTGTTTCCTGCATAAATATATAAAGTATAGACTCGTCAAGCTTGTATACAGCAGTTGTTTATTATTTGCATTGTTAAAGGTTTCTTCCATATTTAAATTCGGTCTTACTTCAGCTTTTCTGTTATATTTTGATGAGACAGTTGAGTTTGACATTAGGTGACAAATGAACTCACTGGCTATGTTTTATTACAGATGGATTTTTAGGAAAAGCTTTCTTTGGTCGATTTCAGACACCATGTTACATTTATCATCACTACACTATCACTTCTAGTACTACCAGCAATCATAATAATGATCATGGATTATCTGCAGTGATTTGACCTCCTTGAGACCTGAATGCTTTGAGACTTAACTTGTCTCAAGCTTTGGAAACCGGAATGCTTTAAATCTTGACATAGTAAAATTCTGGAGCAATAATAAATACGACAACTTCACTTTGGGTATTTAAGGACTTGGCCTGTATGAACTGTAGTGAGGCTGAACCAAGAAAAATCACTGGAGTTGATTAAACAAAGAGCTTAATGGAATGGTCATATTTGCCTTAATATTTAAGGTAATTGCATTTGCAACATGCATTTATCATAAAATAGTTTTTAATTTCATGGAAAATACCTCCGCACTCCTTTTACCTTCAGTACTCAATCTGCTCTGACCTGGGTTGTATTTTCTTGGACCTTCATGGCAAAATGATGATGGAAAAATGTGGTCACAAGTGATAGATAAAAAAAATTGGACTATTGGCTTTTATTTGTTAAGCAGAACTAAATTATCAGGTTGATAATCAAAGTTCATCATAGTGATGAAAGATGTGAAAGTCTTATTAATAATGAATAATCACATAATGACCAGAGACCCCGGCTAACTGATGTTATGATATGTTATGACAGCATAGTATACACAGTATTAGCACAATACAATATGTCATCACTTTAAATTTGCCTTAGGGCAATATGGAGTGACCTTTCAAAACTCTGGTCCCGCCAGATGCAACCTTTTTTCTCCACTCATATTATGGCAAGTCAACATCTTACTAGGATGGATAGCAAAAATCAGATTCTGCACTGATAAATGACCTCATCACCTCCAATGTAATGCTATAACATAATGGGGATCCATTTGGCGTAACTTGGTTAAACTGAAATTAACTTGAATCACCATCTGCAGTTTTCGAGCAGATGTTTATATCCAATCTCACAGTCAATCACTTCTTAATAGGATTTAGAAACGTTCTCCCACTTGAAACGTTTTTCTTGTATGCTTACAAGATAAAAGTCTGTTATTCGTTTTGTATCTTACATGTCACCTGTAATGTTTTTACTCTTGAGATTGGATCATTTGCTCTAAAAATGTTATTGCATATAGTAAGCAGATACACACAGATCAGTTATTTATTCCACTGGTTTAGTGAAACTTTAGTCTTCTTAAAAAAAAATTGGGGCTACAGATGTGACAGTAAAACTATATAACCTCTTCTTCATAACACAGCATAAACAGCATAGCATAATTATAAATACACATTTATGCATTTTTATAGACGCAATGAACCATGATAGTCAGGTTTTAAAGCATTTATTTCAGATTTATGGAGAAAATGGCTGTAGTACAATCTTAAAACTTGAATAGAACCTTTGCTGTCTTTATTCATTGTTTTTGTTTGTTTTGTTTATAATTGTGTTTTGGTGTACTGTTTGCAGATCATGGATGGAGGTAGCTTAAGCTTAATGGCCTTCGTTCTGATTTGTCCCTACATTTCTCAATGCATTTCTCAGGCAAAGAAGAAGTATAATTTCAGTTAACATGTCTTTCTTTGTCTCCCCCTTTGTCTCAGTTTGTTGCTCAGCCCAACTGTCAGCAGCTACTGGCGTCTCAGTGGTATGATGAGTTCCCAGGCTGGAGGAGGCGTCACTGGGCAGGAAAACTCATCACATGTATCTTCATTGGCCTCCTCTTCCCTCTGTTATCCATCTTCTATTTGATCTCCCCAAAGAGCCGCTATGGCTTATTCATCCGTAAACCCTTCATCAAGTTCATCTGTCACACTGCTTCCTACCTGACCTTCCTCTTCCTGCTCTTCTTGGCCTCGCAGCACATAGCTTCTGCAAAGCCCGACTTTCAAGGCCCAGCACCCACCACTGTGGAATGGATGATCCTGCCTTGGGTGCTTGGTAACAGTGAACAAACACACACATACACCTGCACACTGCTGTTCACCCTCATGTTATTGTGCATTGATGTACATCTGTGCATTGTAGTCACACACATTTGGGGAAAAAAAGTCCAATTAAGGTGCTTACTATAACCATGAGCATACTGTTCTATCTGCACGCTGGTTGTTTGTCACATATTTTTCCTGAGGAAGTATACTTGAGTGATTGTGTTATAATGACAAATGGCCTTTGATGTTTTTTCCAACTCTCCAAGGCTTTATATGGACTGAAATCAAACAGATGTGGGATAGTGGTTTCCAAGACTATGTAGATGACTGGTGGAACTTAATGGATTTCATAATGAACTCCCTGTATCTTGCAACAATTTCTCTGAAGATTGTCGCCTATGCAAAGGTACTGTAGATCTTACAGCACAAGATATATGCCAGCCACATTCAAAACTATAATGATCTACACAGTATATCAAATTTTGTACCATTTTTGCATAA
Organism: Chelidonichthys spinosus; assembly: GCA_029853015.1. Lineage (NCBI taxonomy): Eukaryota > Metazoa > Chordata > Actinopteri > Perciformes > Triglidae > Chelidonichthys > Chelidonichthys spinosus. The sequence goes on along the minus strand of CM056828.1, from coordinate 4,862,538 downwards.
CAAAAATAAAAAAAAACAAGACGTTAACCCAACACTTTTAACTTTTAGAAGGAAAATCGTATCGTATCAAAGTATGTTCATATATTTGTAGTAGAACAGTCAACTTGTGTGCTGGAAAACTTTAAAATTTGCAGCATCTGTTTACGATGTTTTTTTCATTGTTCTTCTCCTTTTCTTTTCTTACAGTACAGTGGGCACAAACCTAGAGACAGCTGGGAAATGTGGCACCCGACTTTGATTGCAGAGGCATTGTTTGCCATCGCCAACATCTTCAGCTCCTTGCGCCTCATTTGCCTTTTCACAGCCAACTCCCACCTGGGCCCATTGCAGATCTCACTGGGCCGCATGCTCCTGGATATTCTCAAATTTCTCTTCATCTATTGCCTCGTACTCTTGGCCTTTGCTAATGGCCTCAACCAGCTCTACTTTTATTATGAAACGGATGAGGGAAAAAATTGCACGGGTATTCGCTGCAATATGCAAAACAACGCCTTCTCAACGCAAGTTGATGTTCTTAAATGTATTGTCCTTGACAAATTTGCATTGTTAATAATGCCTGTTTGTTTTTCAGCAGCACACTGTGTGACTTATGGTTGTTTGTTTGCAGGCTGTTCGAGACCCTGCAGTCATTATTTTGGTCTGTATTTGGCCTGATTTCCCTCTATGTGACCAATGTGAAACCCGACCATGAATTCACTGAGTTTGTGGGCAGTACCATGTTTGGCACGTACAATGTCATCTCCCTGGTAGTGCTTCTAAACATGCTCATTGCAATGATGAACAACTCCTACCAGCACATTGCTGTAAGTGCTGTAGCTTAACTATTTTATAGCTACTAATACACTAACATGTGTAGAAAAAAGATTCTTGCAACTTTATTTTCTTTAATGCTATGTGTTTTCTATTTTCAGGATCATGCAGATATCGAGTGGAAATTTGCAAGGACAAAATTGTGGATGAGCTATTTTGAAGAAGGGGGAACTTTGCCATCTCCATTCAATATAATACCCAGTCCAAAGTCAGTCTATTATTTATTTGGATGGATAAAGACACATTTGTTTAAGAGAACCATTATAAAAAGGCTTGAAACCTTTGAAACTTTGGGGGTAAGGATTATTTTATTTACTCTGATCTGTGTTGTCGCCGCTGCATTGTGTACATTATTAAAGAAGCAGGTGGTTATAAAAGAAATAAGTGTGAACTAAATTACCTATAGTCTCAGGAATGTTCATTCACTAATCACATCATAAGATAACCTGTTGAGAAAGGGCAAGTAAAGTAAGTTCACTATTGCAAAGAGAAATTCCGTTTCACCTTATTAATGTACCATTTTTGTTTCTTTTCATTGTAGAGACGTGCGGCCGACAATGTTAGAGTAAACCATGAGTATCAGGTAGTTATTTGTTTCACATAATGGATTATAAAGTTTTGATGTATTGTTTTTGAATTAGCTACTATTTGTTATAATTTTTTAGGAGGTTTTGAGGAATCTCATGAAGCGGTATGTGGCTGCAATGATCAGAGATGCCAAGACAGAGGAAGGGCTTACAGAAGAGAATTTCAAGGTAGTATGCAGTCAATTATTTATTCTTCTTTGCTGTTATCTCTGCTGTTGTGTAATCTCTGGTTCTTGATCATTTTTTAGGAGCTTAAGCAGGATATCTCCAGTTTTCGTTATGAAGTCCTGGGAATGATGAAAGGTAAACCTCAAGGCTCTGGTAGAGTTGCAAGCTCCAGCTTTGCTTACCCTGGAAACTCATTCATATATTCTCCCAAATCCGCAACTGATGAGCCCCAACAGACACTGAGTGTGTTTGACATGACCTCCCCCACACCGCAGAGCAGGGCTGCCACCAGCAGCTCTGTGGGCTCTAACAGGCAGGTCAATGGTTCAGTTGTTCCGTCCGGTACAGGACAGACTCAGATGGAGCGATCAAAGAACGTCTCAGATGCTGCGTCCCTCCAGAGACTCCCCTCTCAGAAATATGATGAAATATACTCTGAAGAAGATATCTTGGGATCTGGTGGACAAAACCGAGGACACTTTCAGACTGAGAAAGTAATTGTGGAAGTCTTACAGAAAGTGGAGAATGACATTCAGGAAATTGAACATTCTTGCAAAGAACGCACTAAGGAGTTGAAAAATGGGCTGAAAAAATACAAAAATTGATCTATGTCTGGAAATGAGAGATTGTAGATTCTCTCTGGATTAAAACTTTCATTCATTCAACTTCCAGTTATCAAACAGTTTATCAAAAATAATTAATTTACTCATGATTCAAAGTTAGACTATATATTCAGTGTAAATACTCATGTATTCTGTACTATAATGGTGTGATACATAATATTATCTCACTTTATATTACATGCATTCACTTCCGATTGATAGAAGATATGAGAATACTGAGAGAGGATAGACCTCAGTAAGTGCTTACTTGATGCTCAGGGAATTCACATTTTCATTGAGCATTTAATTCCAAAGAGCCTTGACACCCTGCTGCCTTTTTAATCCTTTTCCACCTTGAACTGTCCTGAAAAGTATTAATCCTCACATGCTGAAAGTATCCAAGTCTTCTCCAAGAAAATTGGCACTGAATAAGCACAAGTTTAGTTGTGTTTAACATTGAATTTGGAGAAACTATCTAATTGATGAACTAGCAATGTAGCACCTTGCTTATTCAGAGCTTTGTGTCATTTAGTCTACACATATCTCCCTCCCCTATTTAAGAAAAGAGGGAATGTTTTACTCCTAATTATGTTGTCGAAGGAGAAGAAGTTGAGATTTGTTGTAAAATGTAATCCTTAACATGGTTCACCATATGCTATAAGTTGCAGGTGTAAGGGACCTCTTGTGATCTGTGTGTTACTATGCTATTTTATTAATTACTTGATATATAATGAAATTACTCTGCAGTTAAATAAAACAGGATGGTTATTCAGAAACCAGTATTTCTAATGTGTTAGTCATTTATAACAAAACATGTTGCTCCCCCTTTCGACTTGCTGTAATATTTCTCCATTTCAAAATATGTATGATTTTCATTTAGACAGAGCAGATGGCCCGATGATAGAGAAGAAAACAACTATAACTTGAATTGGAATTGAATTGGCCTTTGTCTTGATTTGCTTTACTGCAGAAATCTTCTCTCTCATGTTTTCTGGGAGAAAACAGATTTGGAGTAAATATTTGTGTTGCCTTCTTTCTGGCTGTTTATACAGTGGTCTCACTAATGTAGTGCATTAGATGCACAATTTACATAGACATCCTGCTACTGAGAGATGTTTTTCTCTCGTACTTATTTGTTGTAGTATTCATATCCTGCATGCCTGTCAAAGCAGACATAAACTGATGATGACCAAATAATACAATAACACAACTCTGCAAGGGGCCATGCATGTTAATGTTGATTTAATTACCAATTTGCTACACTGTTAAACATTAACACATGCTAACACATACAGCTCATAATGTGATTTCCAGCTCTCTTATATTTGGGTGATTATGTGGTTTGAATAATAATTATCCTTGTGTAAAATGATTACTACTTATCAAGCGTCAAGCCTCTAGTAATGAGTCAGCACGTGACAGACTAATGCAGTTTTGGAGTAAATGAAGACGTATAGAGAATGTATATCCACTTATGGTATGCAGCACATGTGCTGAAAACTATTGTATTCAAATATATAGGCCTACCTTTAACCTCTAATATTGAAAGTATTTGTGGTACAATAGTTACTGCTATAAGTAACGCTAGATTCGGTAAATATAATCAATTCTAATAGTGTTCTATTGAAGTTCAGTTACTTATATTCTGTATTGCACAGATTCAACTTCACACCTTCACAGCTTAAAATGGAAAGTACCCTGGTGTGCTAGATGACATCTTAATGCTTCTGTCTTTAGAACGCCAATCAACAGACTGTTTGGGTATTTATACTGTCTGAGGGGCTTACTCAGTTTAGATTGATGGTGCATTTTTCCTTTAAGGGAAACTTAACTCAGGATTAAGATATTCTTTTTCCATTCTTTGTGACACACGCAGTGTTTGTTTCAGTGTGTGTGAAAATGAGTCTTTTTCTGATTCAAAGTGTAAAAACATGATGGATTTCATTATCACTGCAGCTCGTTTATTGTTGCCATTATTCCTCCAGAGCTTTTACTAAGCCAGAATGTTGGGATTGTAAAGTTAATTTGTTCCAGTCTTTGGAAGACGAAAAGCCCGGGTAGGAATTTAACTTGTAAGTGCTTTTCTAAATGCATTGACTAATCAATGTCATAAGAGACTTGCTGCCTTGAAAGTATCACAGTTTAATGGACACATGGTTTGCTTTATTTTGATATTTTACACATATATGGTTTTTAGTCTCAGAACTGTGATCCTGGTACTGTGTTCCCTTTTTTCTTCTATCTACCTGACTTGGCCAGCAGGACCTTTCTTTCCTGCTCACATTTGTAATATCTGGCCAGGAGGTTGAAGAATATGTGGCAGAATGAAATTGTAAGTGATGCCACTTGGGTATGCTATGAGCAACAGCACTAAAGCTTCACAACAGCTGCACTTTTAGAGCTTGTGTTTGATGCCATGGGTCATTTTGCGTATTAGTAACGATTAAAAAGATCTTATCACACATTATAAAGTAGCTGCTTTGAAATATTTGACACGTGTGATCATTCCGTTTATAAGTTGCAGCTTGTTAGCCTTTTGTTTTAAGCAATTCTGGGATTTCACACTTTGCGTGGGAGGCAATTTACAGCCAAAGTGTTTTTTCTGTAATTTACTATTGTTAACACGAAAGCACACATGCCTGTGTGCTGTTCCATTTTAGATGTCAATCAGGGTTTGTGGCTTTAATTAGAATACATGATAAAAACAGTGACTTAGTATAGATACAAGTACAAGTTACAGATTGTAAACTGAAAAAAAAAGAGACTTTGCATTGACGTTTGGGTGTTAGGGTTGGGTTGTCTCGTTCTCGGCTTGATAGGGAGTCGTTCCTATTTCAAATAGTAATAGTAATCAGTATTTATTGGCCCTCCAATGTAAAAACTATTATGTGAAAGTATGATTAATGTAAAATAGTGACGGCCGGTGAGACGCACTGCCTGAACTCTTCCCACCACCAGGTGGAGCAAACTACATTCTGAAAGTTTTTTACAATCAATGCTCTGGCATTTGTTCAGAGCAGAGATTTACACTTTTAAAGAAGAAATGCAGTTGTATTCTGTATCCCATCTGCTCATTATATATGTTATATATGTCTGTTAATGTTGCGCTCATAGTTTGAGGGGTTTAAATATATGCAGGGCTATTTTGTATGTGCACTGAGAAGTATATTTACTTTGTTACTCAATTTTTTAAAATCTAATATTGAGCTTTCAAATCTTAAATAGTTTATAACAAAAAGTGTCCTGTTTTCAGATGAATGTTATTGTTTTCAATGCAATACAATCTAGTCTTATGTTCAATCATTATTAAGTAACACTGTATTTGTGGTAGACCTCTAATGGACTTCTAGAAAATTCTAAAAACAAGTGAAATAAACAATTTTAGAATGCAAAACAACGTTTTTTATGAGTAATGCTTTAATGATGAATGTGAAACCTTTAAATATCCATAAAAGAGAAATGGCAAAGATTACAAAACATTTTGTGAGTGCAATGGTAGTTCCATTTATTAATTTATAAATGTTATAATGCCCCTCAATAAATAATTTAATTTAATTTATTTAATTAAATTAAATAAATGGCAAAATACAAATCCTCTTAATTCATCACACACACTAAACCATGTAATGTGTTTTTGAGAGGTTGGTGGTCCATGCATGCATGAAATGTTGCCATCCTCCTTGAGTGGAGGGTGAGACTTGTGGTATATAAACTCCCACTCTGAGTCTATTCCTATCATTCTGGGTCTGGAGGGGCTTGCTTAAAAACCAAGGATGAAGCTCCTTTTTGCAGCTGCCTTTGCACTCTTTGTGCTCTCTACATTTGACACGGCTGACTCTTCAGCTTATGATAAAATAGTCGCCCACAGTCGCATCAGGGCAAGAAAACAAGGGTAAGCTTATCAATATGTTTCATTATGAGTATTTTGGAGATTTTTTTTTTCTGGGTGTTGTGATGTCATATTAGTTTATTTTGCTTGCAATAGCATTGAGCTGTTATAAGCCTCAGCAGGATGTATCATTTCTACATTTTTCTCCTTTTTCATATGAAATCTGCTATATTGTAATGCAGTTAAACTTCTTTCAGAAATATCAATTGTTCATTTTATGGAATAATATTACTTTCACTTCGAAAAGGTATAAACCTGCAGGGATATAAAGATGTTGAATTATAACTCAAATAAGACAAACCAATTTCATATCCAGCAATTGCATGGTTATTATTATATGACTGTTTGTCACACAATCATTCAAATGTGAATGATTGCAGAGTTCCCATAGAATCTTATTCCTGTGTTTCACCTGCTGATTAATGCTTCTTTCCTTTTTTACCCTCATCAGTCCCAATGTCTGCGCGCTCCAGGAAGTCGCAGGGACCAAGAAGAAGTACTTTAGCACTTGTCGTAACTGGTACCAAGGGACCATCTGTGGAAAGAAAGCGTGAGTGTTCTTTCGTGTTTCCAATAGGATAAAGGATTAAAGGATCAAAAATAAAAAATAAATAATCAAATTTAATTCCAAATTTGTTTTACCTGAGTATCTCTTCTTAGTTATTTTTCTCTGCAGTGTATTTTTCTTTTACTGCTACTTCTTGAAGGATTTTCATGGAAACTTGAATGCTTCCATGGAAACAGACATCTGTTATCTCACTTGGAATTTCACTTCCGCTTAAAACGATAAAACACATTTTTGTACAAAACTCCAAATCCTTTGTCTTGGAGATTGTCCGGTCTTACCCTATAAACTATATGTTGGAGGAGGGGGGGAACAATGATGTGGCTGCAAAATGTTGACTTTAATCATGAATGGAAAAGTGTTCAACTCAGTCATTTTAGACAACCTCTTTTTTCTCTAATTCCACCCCCATCAGCACTTTTGTGGTTCACACATGGACCGAAGCCATGCCTATTTTACGGTCTCTCTCCCCCTCTCCCTCTACCTCTCTCTCTCACTCTCACTCTCACTCTCTCTCTCTCTCTCTCTCTCTCTCTCTCTCTCTCTCTCTCTCTCTCACACACACACACACACACACACACACACACACACACACACACTCAGCTTGTCCTCTAGCTTGCAATGTGCTCAGTCATGCTTAGCACTCTAAATGGGCTTAGTTCTTCATGAATACTTGTTGAACTTGGCAAATGATAATTGTCATAGAATTGTGTCTATTTCAATAGGAGACTGACACTGTGACACTGGGACTGTGGAACCAGTCAAAAGATAACTGGGCCAAAGTTGAATCCACATTGTTAACTGGTTTACTTTTCACCTGTTGTAGGATGATGCAAAGTTTCTTGAATGCACAAGTTATAACGAGTAGATTCTGGTTTGACCTTCACAAATTAGCAGGGCTAAAGTGGAAGCAGAATTGTTGAAATTATCTTAGATTCGTTTTGTTTTTTTTGGTGTATAATATACAATCAGATATCTCTCAAACTGTAGCTAAGAAGCATACTACCCTGAACAATAAATAATTATAAATATATAATAATAATTCAGGGTAATTCAGTGATCAAGATTACCTAATGTGCGTTGAATTGTACTTTTTATGGTTTCTGGCAAATCAGAATCAGAAACCGATTTATTACCAAGAAGGATTTTACACCAACGAGGATTTTGTCTCGGTGAATAAGGTGTATACATTGTAGATACACATACAACAATAAAGAAACAGTAACTACAATATATACAAACAATATGGACAAACAGTCATAAAATGTGGAATGATTGATAAATGAAGACGGAAGAGCTGTTCAGGAATGTGAAAAAAGAGATAAAAAATAGTTAAAAGTAATAAAGTGCTTTCAGTGATTCTAACTTTATTTAGCCAGCCAAAGTAATCATCCAACATTTAATTCACAAATGAGAATATTTCGGTTTTCAGTGCAGCAATGTCTCTTTGCACCACCAAACTATCAAACTGCCCATTAGTGATGGCTTGAAGTGGAATAAAGCCACATACAGCTTAGATTATCTTTGACAAAACTTGGAACAGTTCTTTTATAGAGATGCTGACATGTTAAAAGTTTCCAATGCCATGGCCAGACACAATCCCTCTGTGTGGGAGAGCAGTGTAGCGATGGTTTTGCTGACTCTGCCCCTATGAGGCTTGTATGATCTCATCCCAGTCCCCTGAACTCCATTCAACTTGGATGAAACTTGCTTTCCTTCTTCTTACAGTGTTCAAATCTCACTATTGGAGGTGTTTGGCCAAAGAGAAACTATTAATTACTGCAGCTCTTTTAGTCAGTCAATCATTTAATCCAATTAAGTCTTTGTTTGTTCTTCACATGCCACAAAAGTCCCTATTGTCCGTTTTGAACTACATGTGGCACACATATGGAGGTTTCCTGGTGTGCAGACATCACAGGGAAACTGCTGATGAAGAGGAACTGCTAAACCTTGGCACATTCCTGATCTTCCTCCTCCTTTCTGTTGTGCGTAACCTGTGCTGTTAACTCAGCCAAATACAACACTGCTTGTTGCATTGTGCCATTTGTAAGTGATCAGTTTGTAGACACAGGATTGATAATGTTCTTACAATATATTTTAATCATGTTGAGCTGGTTAATGGGGAAAGGAGCAGCTTCCTTTTTAAAAGTTTCTCACAACAAAAAGTAGGCAGCCTAGTAATGAACTCCGCAGCCAACCGTGTTCTTTAAGACTTGTGGTTCTTTCATTGTTCCGTCCTGTGAGTTACTTGAGGTGAAATGTACATCTCCAAATGTTTGGTTTTCCAAGACCTGGAAACAGTCATATATTTCCAACATGTTCAAACCTGCTGAGGCAAGGGGTATGGTCATGTTTATATGTAGCAGCTGCACTTTGAATTTTACTATCCTCCTCGGGCTACGGCGTCCAGCACTATTTACAGTGGAGAGCAGACACTGCTTCTCAGGTTTTTCCAAAGGCAAATAAACATTTCTCATGTGCATCTAATTTATATAAACAGAAATCACAATAGTTATTCTCTGAATTATAAAAGTCTCTAAAAACAGCTCTAAAAACACTGGTAACAATTGAATGTTTTTTTTTTTTCCAGATTAGCTCAATAGTTTCCATTAAGACCACCAAACCCTTTAAATGTTCCAAGTCAACCAACATTTCCTAAAACCCAACTGTAATTACACTGTCGTTTTTCAAGAACAAGATGTTTCTGAGTATAACCAAATGCTGAGTACAAATGTCTAAACTATTTTTTTCAGCTTCAAAGACGAGGTCTTAATATAAATATACTACTGTAATGGTAGCATAATCCTCAAGGCACCCTTTCCATTAGGATTTGGCCTAGTCTGGAGTATGACATGGTCTGTTTGGGTAATAATGAGGATAACTGGAAACACTGACTACACAAAACCAATGATGAAAATACATGCACTATTTCAAAGGATGTGCTACTTACCTACTTTGTATTTTACCTGCAGGACTGTGCTTTATGAGTGCTGCCCAGGATACATGAAGCTGGGGGATATGCCTGGTTGCCCAGCAGGTACAGTGGGTTATGTGCTACATTTTAGTCAATGTATAAAGGTTATGAGGCCATATCCTCCCAACTGTAAAGCAGCTCTATGCTATTTTTGAAATTAGACCAGAGGATGGTGTAGCATACCGTAGACATACGTAGAGTCTCTTCTCTTTTTTTGCAAGTCTATTACCTATGATCATAGTGGCAGGCTATCATTTGATAATGCTGATTTCAAATCTCTTTCTTAGTGGCCCCAATTGACAATGTTTATGGCACCTTGGGTCAGGTGATGGCCACCTCAACCCAAAAGTACGCTGATGTTTCTAAGCTAAAGCCTGAGATTGAAGGATCTGGATCCTACACCTTCTTTGCCCCCAGCAACGATGCCTGGGAGCTTTTAGATGAAGTGAGTCAAGAGCAAAATGGAAAGCTGTGGAGGCTCTCCATCTGTAAAGTTTTAACATCTTATTTTCCTCACCTGACAGGATATGAGGAGTGCACTGGTCAGCAATATCAATATTGAACTATACAACGCTCTGCATTATCACATGGCCAACAAACGCCTCTTGACTAAAGATTTAAAGAATGGAATGACGGTCACCTCCATGTACAATGACCTTGGTCTCCAAATTAACCATTACCCCAATGGGGTAAGTATTATTACCATTCAGTATTACCATAGCACTACATATATTTCCATTTTTAGTGGTGTAACATAACACAAGTGATGTTATGTGCAGGTGGTGACTGTGAACTGCGCCAGGATTATCTATGGCAACCAGGTTGCCACCAATGGAGTTGTGCATGTCATTGACCGTGTAATCAGCGCAGTTGGAAACACAATCCAGGATGTCGTTGAGATCGACGATGACCTGACAACTTTGAGTGTGAGTAAACACATACTGTACTCTGTTGTATATTGATGTTCACTGAACTTAATCCTGCTGGTGAAATCACAATTTAGGATGTGGCTCAAAACGCTGGATTCTTGGAGAAGCTTGGTCAGCCAGGACATTACACTCTCTTTGCCCCCACCAATGAAGCCTTTGAGAGTCTGGGCAGTGAAGTGTTGGAGAGACTTCAGGGCGACAAGGAGGTCCTCAAAGGTAAACCATTAAACAACATTCATTGAGATCAAGACCACGTAAAACATTGCAGTGTAGCTAGGCACCGAACCTTCAAAAGGATGACCCACACAATCACGTGTGACTTGAAACTCAAGACTTATTTTTATTACTTTTCAATAAATAGTTGATATGTACAGCTTGCCAGATTTGTTCAAGTACCATATCCTTTGCAGCAGATGCTGAACACATTCATGTATTATGTTTATATTGTCCTATTGTCCGTATGTCCTCAAGTGCTTTACAAAATGCCAGAGGAAAAAACAAAAAGTGCAGGATATTAAATTTTTTTTAATATTATATTGTTTTTGCATCAACATTGAGAGGAGGGAAACAGCTGCTGTTTTGAGCAAACTAAATTGGCAACAACCCAACATTTCTTATTAGTCCACAGCTTGCCCTGTGATGTAAGATCAGAGCATTTCACACAAAGTTAAACAGAACTGTGACAAAATCGCAAGTCTTCGTTCTCAAGGACCCAAGGGATCCAAGGGGTCTTCAGGTTCCCAAGGCATTATATCCTCAGCTGCAGTGAAACATGAGAACAGAAAACATCCCATGCAGCCAACTGACCTACTCTGCATTAAAATAAACATCTATCCATCTAATTTTTTCAGCTCTTCTGAATTTCCACCTCCTGGACTCAGTACAGTGCTCTGAGGCCATCATGGGTGGCACCTCTTATGAGACCCTGGAGGGCAACAACATTGAGGTTGGTTGTGATGGTGAAAGTGTAACAATCAACGGCGTCAAGATGGTGCGCAAGAAAGACATTGTCACCACCAACGGTGTCATCCACCTTATTGACCAAGTGCTCATGCCAGACTCAGGTTAGACTCCTCTTATGTAAGTGTATATGTTGGATGTTTTTCTGTAATCCATATTTTAACAGTGTTGGTTTGTCTTTGTCCTTTAAGCCAAGCAGGTGATGGAACTGATGGGAAATTCCCAATCCATCTTTGGTGATTTGGTGTCCGAGCTAGGCCTTTCTGCTGCCATGAGACCAGGAGCTGAGTACACTTTGCTGGCCCCACTCAATGTTGCCTTCAGCGGTAAGTAATATACTGCTCAGTACATCATGAAAGCCCCCTCCTTTCCATACAGCAGGTGGCTAAATATGAACCTTGTCTGCTCTACACTCTACACTCTACACTAAAATAAAGGGGAAATTTTGTATTTCGCCTTGCATACCGAGTCATAATGTGATTATGTACATGTATAGAGCTTTTTCAGATTCATTCAGATGCTGCATAAGCATTATTAAGACCAAATACACACTCCCCCAGACATTCCTTGACTTCACAGGAAGGGAGTAGAGATGTTTTGTTTCTGTAACAAGAATGTGTAAATAATTGGGGCGGAATACTTTTATCTTTATAGGTATACAATTTGAAATGGGTGTAAGGAATGCACAAGCAACAGCTGGATGTAACTGAATATTCACACTTTAAATTTTGTACATCATGTCTGTTGAGTTAGACGTGATCCAGTTAGTATTGTGGCTGCTTCTCTCTAGATATTATGGTAAAAAAATAATAAGAATATAAATGCCATTTCGGATGCTGAAGCCAATGCATTGGTACGTTACATTCATTGTTAACTGGAAATATACAACCATTTATTTCATCTACAGATGAAGTGATGTCCATGGATCAGAGTTTGCTCAAGCTTATCCTGGAGAGTCACATCTTGAAGAACAAGGTTGTCCTGGGACAGTTGTTCAATGGCCAACGCCTGGAGACCATTGCAGGAAAATTCCTGAGGGTTTTCATCTATCGCACAGTGCGTCCTGTTCTCTTAAATTGTGCGCAAAAATTGTGGCTGGGTGCCACTGAACACACAATTTATGCATTACCCCTGTTATTTGACCTCCTCATATCTTTGTGACCCTTGCCTTTAACTTGTGGATTATTTTTGCAGGCTGTGTGCATTGAGAATTCCTGTCTGGTGAGAGGCAGCAAAGAAGGAAGCAACGGGGCCCTTCATCTCATGAAGATTCTGTTGAAGCCGGCGGAAAAATCTATGTTTGAGATTCTGACAGAAAATGGAGGGTTCAAGTAAGTAAAGAGCAGTGTCAATGGAAATGGACTGCCATATTAAAGTGCAGCATATTACTGAAACCATATATTTCCTTTCGTTTCCATTAATTCAACATGGAACAACATGTGAATGAGAAAGTGCTGTTGTTGCAGGATGTCAGCCCTCAGTGGTTTCTATAACAGCCAAGTGACTGTTCTCCTCTCTGTGCTGCAGAATCTTCTTGTCTCTGATGAAAACCGCTGGCTTGACTGACCTGCTGAAACAGGAGGGAGACTTTACTCTATTCGCCCCAAGCGATAAGGCTTTCGCTGGCTTGAGCAGCAGAGATATGTCCTTGTTGCAGAGTAGGTCTTCCACCGTCCCTGTGTATTGATGGCAATGTTGCTAGTTGGCAATCACAAACAATGATGGTTAAAATGTTTGCCATTCTTTAATTCAGGTGACATAAATGCACTCAGAACCATCCTTTTGTATCACATCAACAATGGCATCTTCATCGGTGGTGGTTTGGAGCCGAGGGTGACAAACCTTCTCAAGTCTCTTCAGGGCAGCAATCTCAAAGTGATGTATGTAAGTATCTAGCGCAGTAAGACTGAACAACTTTTATCTCAAGTGAATAAAACTAACACCTTGCACAATCCAAGTTTCATACCTATTGTTATATTTAAGTGAATCAATATTATCTGACTCAATAACCTCAGCGAAACCAATTACATTATTGACTGTAGAATACAGTTCATTGCTCTTATTTTAAATGCAAGTGCATTCAAGCCCCTCAATTTGTAATTGTTTTAACTGTCTCCCTCAGGCAAACAACTCTATGCTAGTGAATTCTGTCCAAGTCCCTGAATCTGATATCATGGCCACAAATGGAGTTATTCACTACGTCAACCAAGTCTTGTATCCTGGAGGTACAGTTTTCATCCAGCCAACTTTGCTAATAGTCCCTTCCTTTTATAAATATGTCAAGAGATGCACTCTTTACAACTTTAAACTTCTAACTTTAATGTTTAAAGGCCTAACATCAGTTAACTCCTTGCGTTTTCTTTCAGATATCCCTGTTGGAAGCCAGAATTTCCTCACGCTATTGAAGAGGCTCATCCGCTACATGGAAATAAAGGTGGCATATCAAATATTTACTTCTAGTGATTGAAGCTAAGAGGCTTATTAAGGGCTGGGTGCCATTTTCTGTGTGCATATGTTGTTTGTTATTCCTTGTATGACTGCCAAAATGCAGTTAATGTCACTCAATATAAACCTGCTTACACAAAAAAATAGTATGATGATATACACCATGTCTTCAATGTGTAATCTGCTCCACTATATTTAAAATTGTTTCACAGTACTCTTCAGGATACACATATAAGGAAATTCCCCTCACATTTCTGAGTAAGTACTAATATGGGCAGTTTGCCATACAGTATTTTTAATCCATCAAAGGCATTCTACAGTCATTAATGGTTTTATTTCTTCTGTTGTTTTTAGAGAGGATTGTGATCCAAGAAGGTACAGTAGGTCATTGAAATATGCATGCTTTGAATTGCTTTGGGAAAATTGGGCAATGAGGTGTTGCCTGTTATTTCAATGTAGTGAAAAAAATATTTTTTGCTTTTATATGGGTTATTCAAGGGGAACCCACTTTCACCAAGGTTACAAGAGTCATTGAAGCTCCACCCTCCATCACCAAGGTAACTAGGGTCATCGAAGCTCCATCCACCATCACCAAGGTTACCAGGGTCATTGAAGGTAAATATATTTTTTTATTTAATCATTAGTCAGTAGATTAATAGAATTTATCATAATTTATCATCTCAAAAACGAATGAATTGCTGTCATCTTCAGGCCCTCAGTACTCAGTCGGCACTGGCTCCACCAACATCCTCCTGGAAGGTCAGTGAAACCAATTTATATTTGAATATAGAAATGTATTTATAATATTAATTGTTTTTAGCATTGGGGCTTATTGTCCGAATTTGTGTTATTGTTCATTGTTGTGGTTGGATTTGTAGGGAAATATTTTTGTATATCACCTATAAATATAAAATTATATAAGTTAGATTCATACTATTTAATGTTCATGTAACCTCGGCTGGCTAACATAATAACAAAATAATCAGGTTTTACTTTAAGGATATGTTCTTTTTCCTTCCAGGAACTGACCTTTCGGACATTGAGAGGGAAAGTCAGAGACTTGCCCAAATTGTCCAAGGTGAGCTTTATCATTTATTACATCTCAGTGACTGGGAAAGAATATTTCATGAATAATATGTGACTTATATGTTTGTTTGCCTTTATAGAAGGCAGTTCAAGAAGAACCTCTTCCCGGAGAGTTTTAGGTAAAGAAAATAGTCCTCCTGCATTTTTAGTAAATGCAGTGTAGCCTGTGAGCTTGTTCAGGTAGTGAACACTGCTGTTCTTCCTGGATCATAAATCAACCCTTCATCCATGGCAAGAGCACTTAAAGGAATAAGTCGATATTTTGAGAAATGCACTTTTTTTTTTTGCTGGGAGTTTGATAAGAAAAAGCAAAAAAGCAATAAAGCACATTTCCCACACCTATTCCTTTAAGCCGAGGATGTGCTGCTCACTGTTTTCCTGCCATGCTTGCTGCCATAACGCTAACATGAAAGCTATGCTGACACTTGGTGCTAATGCCACTGCGGGTGCTGTTCACAGCACTTTACTTAGCCCCACCTCCACCACAGCATCCACCTGTAGGCTCAGAGTCAATATGCCTCCATATTGGGTAAAGTTAGTCTCATCACTCCACGCTGTGCTGAGCTTGATGTTTCCTTGTGAGGAATGATGAAATCAGAGCCCAAGCTTCCATGTTGTACTTCCACATCCTCATAATAAGCTAATCCACCTGAGTTGGTTGACTAACATGTATTTATGGTTCTAATCTTTTTTCTTTCTTTTTTTTTTTATATAGCTGGCAACAGGAGAAGAGTAAGGGACTGAACATGGATGAATGAGAATATCGACGAAAAGGCAAAGGAAGACACCACTCCCAGAGGTTGAATCTGGTGTTTTAATACAGGGGATAAACTTAAATCATTGATTCCAAATATACTGTAAAAGGTTTCATTTACAAAAATAAAACTGTTCTCATAAGCAATTTAATGGTGCTTTGAATGTATATCAGTTATGAGGGTGCAATGTCTGAAAAGAGTTCAGAACAGACAAACACTGTTCAAATTAACATTTTGGCATGACTTTAAAGACACAGAGCAAGTCAGGGTAGCAATAAAATATTTTAAATCCAAGCCATTAGAGTAGCTATAAAGCCATTCCAGTTCAGATCTTTAAACTTTTGCTAGAGGTGAAAGTTAAAACAAGGAGATTTTACTAGCTGTTTGGAAAGATTTATAAATGTCAGCAGGATAAAGATTGAAAAAAAAAAATGATGGTGTGTTTTCAGACTGAAACATTTTAATTTCTGTTGCTGTAAGGTTTCATGTGCTCGTATCATTTGTATCGACGTGCATCTGCGTATTGTTTTAAACATTTTCCAATAAAGTGCATTATTTTATATGAATAGGCCAATTTGAAAAGTACAAGGGATGTTGTTTGGAGTAATTTCTAATGAACAGGGAAGGCTATTAATTAGTTTACATTGCTTCAGAAAAACAATAAAAAGTCAAATATACATATTATGTCTGTCATTTTGTATTTCCAAATCTGGGTTATTTAAATTAGGCTCTTAAGATTTCCGAGTCATCCTTTTAAATGGCTACGTCATTTTTCTGTATGTCAGCCCATATAAAATATGAAATAGACTGGGTTTAAGAGGCAAATAAAAATAAAAAAGTATATTTCAATATAATACAGTATATGAAAAATTATAAATGTATTTTTAATTATAATCTGCTAACAGCAATTTATATTCTAATATATCTAATTTGTAAGTATCACTATGAATATATATCCCTGTGGCCCTGAACTGGATAAGTAGGTACAGAAAATGGTTGGATGGATGGATTGATGACTTCATAAATATATATATAGTGTCCTACAGCAAACATCAGATAAATAAACTTGAAAACGGACATTAACATCAGAACCCCTCAACATTACTATAGTTATTACTGTATAAGGTGCAGCGTTGTCACACACACACACATATACCCACCTCTTTTCTGGCGGTTTACAGTATGTACATTGTTTGCTTAAAGCAAAGTGAAAATTAAAGGAACGTTATGTGTGCTTTCTTTACCTTTTAATTACCGTTTAATTACCTTTTTTCACTATACATTAAGCAAACAACCATCCTTAAGAATCCTCGTGTTGCACAATGACTATAAATTATCCTTGAATTATATCACATAAAACCAATCAATAATTCATCAGTGTGTTTTACGGTGTGTATTGTGTGACATGATCAAAACCGACTGTTATATGTTTAGCAAAAGAATAAATCATATTTAAGCAGTGTATATAACTACCACCAGTTGAAATATTTGCCTTGAGGTTGTGAGATGTTGTGCACAGACATTTGGTACAGGCCCAGCTCTTCTGATATTTGGCTCATGTACATATATCTTCAGTGCTATTTATGACTTCTTGGATGTAGTAAAATGTAAAAACATCTGAGTAACACAAACTCTTGCAACATAGAGTAGGCTTTAATTTTACAAATAATTCCTAACAACAGGCTTTATTGAGTCAGTTGTTTACCACTGCTTGAAGATATGAAGTCATTATTGCCGTGCCATTTGCATCCTGTTTTGTTCAGTAATATTTAATATTTTATTATACAACATTTTATTTCTGTTTATCCAGTCGGTGGCCTGTTGAAAATATTTTCATTTATGTATTTCTCACAAGCTAATCAGAGCAGGGCTTTTTTGGGATGATTTAGATTTTTTTTTTAATTATTTTTGTTCCATCATTTTCAACATTTTGAAATGATTTAGCTCATATTGTTTGTAAAAACACCACTCAATACTCAATCGCTGCATTAGCCTCACACTTTGGCACTTTTTCACATGTTTCGTATGGATCGAAGCTGAGTCTGAGCTGTTAGTGACATGAACATTTTGCTACAGAGAGAGTGAATGCATTCTGCAGTTGGACTCACAGCAGGCAATGCATGTCTGAAAATTGAGAAAACATCTGCTGGAGGATCCAATGGCTTTTCCATTTGGTTTTGGATTATCCACAGTGTAACCTGCAGTGAGCTCCCAACCATTATGAGACTGCTGCCAACAACTGACTCAAATTTCACTTGACAGTTTCCACTGCTCATCACTATCACCAACACCAGCTTTCATTGTTTGTAAGTTTGTGACCAAACAATATTGATGATGGGAGTTTTTATTAGATAATTAAAATGAGTTGTTTAATATCGCTGCATTCATTCATATATCACCCAACATGCAGAGCAAAGTCTGGACAGAAAGAGTGTTCCAGTGATACTATGCAATAATATGTTTCCATTATTTAGGATATAAAGATAATTTATAGGAAAGAGAATTGGGACTAATTGTGTATTTCTTCAGTGTATTTTTTATCTTTATAACAGTTAAAGTCAAATTTTACTGAACTGTCCAGGTGTCATTGTTGCAAATATACTGTATGATGTAATTATCTCATCAAATTCCAAAAAGGCAGGAGTTTTATTTGCTTTTAGGAGTGTATGATGAACAATAAGATGCTTTTTTATGTAATATATACGTTTACCTCATCTGACCAACAAATGTTGGAGTTCAGGGCCGGTTTCAGTCTGTTTTTAATTAGCCCAAATCACTCATCCATGTCTCAGCATAACAGTAGGACTCTCTGGCTGGTAAATGTGTGTGTTGGTGAATGCCTTGTATGCAGCTGTGTGAAAGTAAGATCTGGATGCATCGTTGACTCTGAGAGAGCTGACATGTTCCTGGCACCGGTGGCTCAGTGCTGCAGTGCCCTAATGTATAGACTTGGCTCCAATAAAATAAAACCTGTCCACATGAGATGCAGAGTATGATTCAACATGATGTACCCATACTCCAGCAGGAAAGCAATTTGAAATGTACTCAGCAAACATGAATCAATATCCTTCCACTGAGTCCTGAGTGACAGCAGGTGAAGTGTCTTTACCTCATATCACCTAAACCACAGTTCACCTGAAGTCATCTAATAGGCCCCCTGATGCGGACTCACTCTCCTCCACACTGACCCCACATATGGTACTCTAACATACATCCAGGGGGGTTAGGCAGCTGTTTCAATCCGGTCTTAGGCCCCCTGATGCGTCACCAGGGTGTTACGGATAAGCTCTGTTTTTATTGTTCTGTAACAAAAAATTTGAAAATTGTTAGACAGTTGCTCATCAATACTAACAATTTATCAAGAATGTCTCATAGAGCGAGAATTATAGCTTTCCTTTCCTTTGGATTTTTTTATTTTATTTTATAAATCCCACTTTTCTGACTGCAAATATTGCAGGTTTGGTAAATTCCATATTCCATATAGTGTGGGTCCAGTATTAGGTTATTTGGTTAGGTCTTTTTGTATCTATTGCATTTTTATCTTTCAAAAATTCCTGTAGGTCTGCTTCCATTTCCACTCTCATTTTCTTATCAGTGATCTGATTTGTCCTTATTTTATTAAAATATGTGAATATGTGAACACTGTTGTTTTTTCCCCAGTGGCTGAGAGTAACTGAGGAGCTTTTAGTTCTTAAATACAGAAGAACAAAATAAGTTCAAGTTTACTGTTCCAAGAGATAAATGATAAACACCTGCATGTTTGCAGGATTATTGTCAGATTATTGTTATCATTTGAACTCTTAAACCATCCTAACCAACATTAATAATAAGCCCAATAAGATAATTTGACATTTTACATAGTTGACGACGATCCATAGAGCACATTGACTTTTGTTTTCCATTTTAAGTGTCATACAGAAAGGCGGATTCAAAACTTACATAACATGCTCTGACAGACTGTAAGAGACAGAGCAACATAAACGGAGCCTAATAAATAATCCTCTATATTTAACATCGGAGAGTTTAACATCTTTAGCCAAGAGCTTTATTTGCTCTAATGCTACGTGGCTAAAAGTCTTGAGTCATGTGACTATGTCTTTATGTACTTTCACACCCAAATGTCTTTGGTGAGGATTATTATGCATTTTATTTTCTATAAATTTTAAAATTCCAGTCACTAATATCATAATTGTTAATCATTATAACGTCAGTTACAGAGGCACGTCTCATCTTATGTCTCTACCCAAAACACACAGGCTTTTAGTTTTCCACTCATGACATTACATAATATTTGGCTTGCTAGAATGATACATGAGAAGAACAGACTTTTCCACCAACATGGCTGACATTCTTTATGTCTCTTTTTAATGATCTTGATATGCACATCTGCCCTGAAAATTGTTGAGTCTCCCTTTTACTGTGTTTTTTTTTTTTTTCATAATTTACTGCCACAAAATTGCCAAGATTATTTTGAAATTTAACAACCTTAATTAAGTACCAGTTTAGCCCTCAGTGGATTACTGAGTATGTTGCTTCAAAGTAAAGGCTTAAATTGTGCCACCTTACTTAAGCTCTTACATTGAATTAATTGTGGTATTTTGCTGCTATAGTCAGCTTTGATGTAAATACACAATATTTATTCACACAAAATATTCCCAGCAGCCTCCACTATTTTGTAACCTGCCAATCCTCCAGTGTTCATTGGGGATCAGATGACATCTGAAAGAAAGGGGAAATTCGCTGGATTGCACTCAGAAGCAAGAACAAAATGGACCATTTAAGAACAAGCTATTCTTGGACCGTTTTTATGGTGCTGGATACAGTTCTGTATAAATCATGAACGAATGCCCAATGTGACAGAACCTGATATCCATACTGAATGGCCAAACTAACAAAAATGTGAGATACGTGCAGCAAATCATCAAACTCTTATATGCTTATGTGGCACTTGATCATGGTCCCTCCAATAAGACTGTTATGGGCTGGATAGTGATTGCTGGATTTTATGCTGTTAGTTGCTTAAGCACATTGTATTTTATGTCATTTTATGTGGTCGGTTTTCAGTTTCATGTATTTTCATTAAACGTTATGCTGTAAGTTTTTAGTGTTTATGTGCTTCTTTTGTTTCATCTACAGCAATAAAATTAATCCCTCGTAGGTCAATACAGTTACAATGGAAACAAATGCACTTTTTATGTACTACATAGGTTTTTATTTGCTCAAGTGCAAACTAAGAGGGGATGTTTTGAAAATTCATATCAAATAAACAATTTTCCTCAATATCAGTCAAGATGTTTCTCATATTTTGGAATTACAAACCTGTACTGATGATGCTGTGAATTATATTGCATTCTGCTACATGCAGATATGAAAGCATTATGCAATGTGATTCCCTTATTCCATGGAAATGTAGGGTGAAATGAGCATTCATGGACAGGTTATTGGTGTACTATTCAAAGGAAATTGTGACAGAGATATATTTTTCCTGAAACTGAGCCTTTTATCCATTCATAAATCACTTTTCTCCCCCTCACCCTTTTCCCCAAACTGTACTTTCCAAATCAGTTTCAGTTAATTTCTTTTAAAGATGTCACTGTGAGGTTTTCCTGTCTTATATCACAGTGTGTCTTACATTAATCCATTCTCTCATTGCTGATAGAATTAAGTATCTTCACATAGAGAGACCACGATTACAATAAACAGTTGCATGGATTTGACTACCAGCAGCTGCAGTCTCATGTTTTTCCTGAATTCCATGGCAGACTCAATATGCAAGAGGGATCAACAAAAGACAGCTTGTCCAACTTAGGCACGTGAGAAACAAGATTAGGTCATGTCTTTTATGGAAAATATTTTTTTTTTCTGACAATTCTAAGATGCAAAACAAATCTTAGCCTTCTTGCCATTAATGAATTTCTTCTGGACTATATTCCGTGCACTTGTGCATTTAACCTGATGGCTTTGAATTATAACTTGATAGCTGACAGCTGAGAGCTCCTGCGTGCTGATGAAAGGACATCTGAGGACAAGATATTGGATTAATCCTTGTAAAAAGCAATTCATCGCCTTCAGGTTCAACATCTTTTATTACTTGGGCCAACCCAAATACTGTGGAATGGCCCATACTTGTCATGAGCACTGGCTTGCAGGATAGCTTGCATGATGCATGATTTTACTTTTTCACAAACCTCCAGAAGCCTGTTAACTTTACTGTACAATTCACTGCACGTCACCTTAATTTTAATAATAATAATTAATTAACTCAAGGTCACCGTACAAATTCAAACAATAAAAACAAATAGAGCATCAATGCAAGAATCATAAGAGCGAGCAAAACGTGATAAAACAGTGTACAAGGAGCAATTGAATTAAAGGGAGTAGGCTTGTCTGAATACATGTGTTTTTCAAGTGAGATTTGAAAGTGGTAATGGAAGTGGAGTGTTGGACATCATGAGGCAGAGAGTTCCAGAGGTGGGGAGCTGAGCGACTGAATGCTCTTGACCCCATGGTAACCAGGCGAGCAGGTGGGAGGATGAGCCTGATATGGAGGATCTCGGTGAGATACTGAGGGGAAAGATTGTTGATGGCTTTGGATGTGAGGAGAAGGATCTTGTAGATGATGTGGTATTTTATGGGGAGCCAGTGGAGTTGTTGCAGGACAGGATGGACTGATGGAGGGGGTTATAGTAATGATAAGAGCAGCATAGTTTTAAACTAGTTTTAGTTTATGGATGGACTTGTCGGGTAAACCAAAAAGGAGAGAGTTTCACTGATCCAACCATGATGTGACCAGGGTGTGAACTCAAATTTTAGCACTGTTGGGGGAGAGAGAAGGGTGCCGGCGGGAGATGTTATGTAGATGGAAGTATGCTGATCGAGTGACGTTGTTGATGTGGGACTGGAATGATATGGTGCAATACAGGATGACACTCTTAACCTGGGGAGTGGGGGAAGCAGATGAATGGTCAATGGAGATGGTTTAGCTTGAGAATGTTTTGGGAGAACCAGGATGTGATTTCCTGAAGGCCATTGGAGAGGGAGGGGGGAGGGAGGGACGTGGTGTGTGTTGGACAGGTAGAGCTGGGTGTCATCTGCATAGCAATGGAACTGAATATTATATTTACGGAAAATATGGCCAAGATTGAGCAGGTAATATGGATATTCTATTTAATTAAATGGTAGTTTGTCAGCTTTGTTTGTTTTGACTTTACTCTTTCATTATCTTTATGAGAAACACTAGCTGGAAATTAATTTCATTGCAACTTTAGTACTTACAGTTATTCTAAGTTACCACTTTCTTCTTGTAATAGGAGTGTAGAAAGTCTAGAGTGCCGTTAAAATGTTCTTAAAAACATTCTTTTTTCAGCAGCATCCTCCCACATTTCACACACATATTGGACAGTGGTTTCATAACACATTTCATTTTTACGAGATATTTGTTTGAACACTCTCGTTTGAGTGACAGCAAGGAGAACATTTAATATTACTGGGATATTGCTACACAGGTTCGGCTTCATTGTTGTGTTTTTTCAGGACTCACCCTCATGGAAAACATCCAGACAGTTTCCACTGTGCCAAAGGAGGACATGCATCAAGTGTGTATCCAAATGGTGTAAAGTTATGTATCACACCACTCAGTGGTGTAACTCCTGCTTAGAACCACAACAACATTTACCTTTTTGGGAATACCAAAAGACTAGCAGAAATAAGGTTATAAAAATAACATTACATAAACATTTAAGGAAGTATAGTTAACATAAAGAAGCCTGAAGAGGTGCTCAATTTTCAAACCAAGTTCTGTTTATTGTAGTCTAACTTTTCCAACCATATTGCCAGATAATACTGTCAATGTTGAGCTATTCTCCAAAACCCCAATTTTAAAAAATCTAAAATTTCATTTTTAATAACTGCACATGACAACTACAATATGATTAAGGGTGCAGAAATATTTGTGTTTTTTTTTTTTGCAAATCTTATGGTTACAGCATGATAAAGCAAGTAAACACCTGGTTGAGATCAGGGGAAGATTGTGGTTAAAGTTGACACAATAAAAAATGTTAACGTCTTCTGCATAAAAGTCTGAGGAGCGACAAGTTGATCATCCACAGCAATCTTCTCATTGATACATTCTGCCCTGCTATATTTAGTGCACGATACTTCCTGTATGTTGGCATAGGATGTAAATCAGGAGCTGCAGAATCGTCCAATAAACACCACTCTTCTATGAACACATCTGTATAATGTCTGTGGTTTTGCCTGAGTGATGACATCAAGGTTATCTTGGTTTAGGTTGAAGGCCAAATGTTGTGTGGGGGAATGGAGGAAAACAACAAATAGGAATAACAGGATAATGCATTATCAGGGCTTGGACTAAAACTTTGAATATCTTGCCCTCTGGTGTATGAATTCTGGCCATTATTTTCCCTCTATATATTTTGTTTTATTTGTGTGCTTTTTTGCAAGTGCCCAACTTTATAGAAGCTAGAGGGCTCTTTTAACAACGAATTTACTAAAGTTACGTAATTATTCACCCTGTGACTCTGACGTATTTGTTTCCCTTGCGGTTGCTTATTTTCAGTGAAATCCATGCAGTGTTTTTTTATTTTATTTTTTTAAGTTACATTGCATCAGAATGGATTTATGAACACACACATTCACATTTAGGAGCCAAGAACATCTCAATTATGGTCCCTCTGGGAATGATGTTGAAAACTATCAACGTGACCTTATTAGTAATACATCATTTCATTTGATTAATTGCAAGAACATAATTTAGTGTTCAGGTTCACACTAAACAATAGATTATAGGCTTTGTATAATAGTGTTCTACCGCATGGTCACAGGAGTGGGAAGGTTATATTTCACTCTTTTCCTTCAGGTTCAGTTAGCTGCATGGTGGCCAGCAGCCTTTCCCCTCCTCCAGCAGTTCCTGGGAGCCACGTAGACGGGATTCCCTGAGCTTCCGTGTTCCAGTTTTCCAGTCGGTCGTTTCCAGTCTGTGCAGCCAGTGTTAGTGTGATGGTCTGAGGCTTGGCTTCTGTTTCTCCAGCACTGTAGGGAGACAAAGTTCACAGTTGAACATAGTGAACATAATAATATTCTAGCCAAACAATTGAATCATTAACTTCATAACACAAGGAAGAATGTTTGTAAGAAATTCCATGGAAGTTGTTTTCTCTGCAGATAATACTCAGTAAATTGTTTGACCTAACCCATCCATGTGGACGGCAGCCATCATCACATAATCATGTTTCAAAGCATGGTTAAACCCACAGTTAATTTTGAATTCAAGACAGAATCTTCAAAGAAACCAGTCAATTAAATTACTGGAAAATGTCTACAAACACTATGTTGAATGTGCTTAATATTTAATGTATTTAAACCTGCGGACAGAATTAAATACGTGAGTTCAAACGCTTATAACTTATTTTGAGATCTATAAAAATACTCTACGTTTACAGATTTAGGCAAGGCAAGGCAACTTTATTTGTATAGCACATTTCATACACAAGGCAGACTCAAAGTGCTTCACATCATAAAACAAAGTGAGAAGAAAAAAGAAAAGAAAAATAGAAGAATTAAAAGAAAATAATAAAAATTTTAAAAATGCATTACAGAAAGAAAATAGAATAAAAACATATTTGCAATAATTAAAAACAGTGCAGACATTAAAAGAT
This sequence comes from Chelidonichthys spinosus, assembly GCA_029853015.1. Taxonomy (NCBI): domain Eukaryota; kingdom Metazoa; phylum Chordata; class Actinopteri; order Perciformes; family Triglidae; genus Chelidonichthys; species Chelidonichthys spinosus. Next base: position 4,837,091 of record CM056828.1, on the reverse strand, counting down.
TTAGCAGAAAGCTATGGTGAACATAAAAGTTTTCAGTCTAGTTTTAAAAGTGGTCAGAGTTGGGGCAAGTCTTACATCTTCAGGAAGTTTATTCCAGCCATTTGTTGCATAGTGACTAAATGATGCTCTCCCGTGATTGTTGTTTACTCTGGGAATCACTAACAGATTGGTCTCAGAAGATCTTAGTGGTCTAGAGGGTTATGTAGTGGGAGCATATCAGTGATATACTTCGGTCCTAGACCATGTAGTGATTTATATGTGAGCAGGAGGATTTTGAAATCAATCCTCTGACATACAGGGAGCCAATGTAAGGATTTAAGAATTGGTGTAATGTGCTCACATTTTTGGTCTTTGTAAGAACTCTAGCAGCAGCGTTCTGAACAAGCTGTAGCTGCCTGACAGTTTTTTTCGGAAGACCTGCAAGGAGACCATTACAGTAGTCTAGCCTACTAGTAATAAAGGCATGTACAAGTTTTTCTAAGTCTTGAGCTGACATGAGCCCTCTAAGTCTTGCTACATTTTTTAGGTGATAGTAGGCTGATTTTGTTACTGATTTAACGTGACTGTCGAAATGTAAATCAGAATCCATAATAACCCAAGATTTCTGGGCTTTGGTTGAGGTTTTCAGGGACAGAGAGTGAAGGTGTTGAATTACTTTAAACCTTTCTTTTTTAGCACCAAAAACAATTATCTCAGTTTTGTCCTCATTTAGTTGTAGGAAATTTTGGCACATCCAGTCTTTGACTTGCTCAATGCACTGGCACAGAAGATCTATGGGGCGATAGTCGTTTGGTGATAGTGCTACATAGATTTGTGTGTCATCGGCATAGCAATGGTGGTCAATGTTATTATTTTGCATGATTTGTCCTAGTGGGAGCATGTAGATGTTGAATAAAGTCGGCCCCAAGATTGAACCTTGGGGGACTCCACACGTTACATTGGTAGGTTCTGATACAAAGTCGCCAATGGAAACAAAATAGTTCCTATCTTGTAGATATGACTTGAACCAGTTTAAGACTGTGCCTGAGAGCCCCATCCTGTTAATTTGAACAGAGAGAAACTTTCCTCATTTGACAGATCAAGTTGAAAACAGACTTGTAGTTTTGACATCTGCTGCACACCATCATTCTCCACGCAGGTCAATAAAGGTCCAACAGGTAGCTTTTACAGTGATTTACACTCTGCTTAGTTATAGGGTTGTGGCACAGCAACACAACACCTTACCAGCGTCTGCCTTGTTATTCACACGTCATTAATCAGACATACGTTTGTGTACGTCAAGTTTTTCAGACCTTGAAATGAGAAGTGATTGTTTAAGTCTTAGCCTTGAGGTACGGCAATAAAACGGGGCCACACCTACATGCAGCTGATGAATTCCTCTTTTGTGCGAGCATGCTGGACTCTCTGTTTTCCACACATGCCAAGAGTAATGCATGATGAGTTGAGACAAGTGGTGACATTACTGTACAGCAAGATTTGGCTTCTTACCTTGATTGTGGGTTAATATTGATTATAATCTTATAAAATATACATCTGGTGTCAAAAGGAGTATGAAGAAATTGAAGTTTTTTTGGCAAAATAGTTTTTGCACATTTTAATAATTAAAAAAAAAATCATAAAATGTACAAACACACGATTACATCTAAATCAAGTTTTCTACAGATTTTTAAAAATAGGATGCAAGCAACAACCTCAGTATGTTCCTTATTTTCCCATCTCTTAGAATCGGTTAGTAGCCGCTTTGATCTTGAAGCCGATCCAATATGTTTGGCCTTCCTACCACATGTTCCTGCCAATGATATGTTACTGTCTTGGGAAACAGCACCGATGATGTTTGCATGTGTTTGTTAATCTTGTCATTAGCAGCTCATCTACTCGATATTCACTCACGCTCAACATGCCAATATGACCCGATACATTTCACCGGCTCGTGATCATTAGCAGCTCAGCCGTGATTCTCACGGTCTGGCAAACACATGCATCATTTATAATGACCTCCGGCACCTTTTTTGTTTTGAAATGGTTGATCAGACGAGTTGGAAGCAAAGCCATTATATGTAATATAATATTACATAATAAATATGCAATATGAGCATTCTAATGAGCATTAATGAGGGAAGAAGATGACTTCTTCACTGGAAAGCAAGTATACGTGCATTTATAGCTCCATGGATTGAACGTATAAACAGATTTCTACTTCTTATCTAAATACACGTAGCTACAATAATAATTCAGCAAAACGACGTGATGGGCTTCAGCCTAAGAGAAGTCCACAACCACACGACCACTATTCACTAATTGAGCCATGAACAACCAACATTTAAACTGCTTCTCCCTTCAACATTTTAAATCAATATGTAATTATGAATGTAAGACCATGGAAACGGGAATCAACGGGAGCAAACTGAAGTTTAATGTCATGATTTGGAATTTTTACTGAGGGAAATGTCTTCACCCTAAACTACGTCCAGGCACAACAAGCTCTCTGAGTTGAAGTTTATGGGAAACATACCTTACTTTAGTGCAAATGACGTCAGCTACCATTTCTCCTGAGGTAAAGTGCTCATGCGTGCAGAGCTGTCAGACTGCTGGAAGGACTTATTATGCCCTCTGGTTTAACAGCTGAGTGATTTACTGATGAAACCTTAAATTATTTCTGTTGTTATCAAGGTTTTACCTTCATGTTATACTTCATCAGGCCATGTATAAGACTTGTTTCAGATTACGTACCTCATTCCATATTTAGCACACTTCCAAGCAGAGCAGTTGCACTGAGGACAGAGTGTTTCTTTCCAAATATCAGAGCCTTGGTTAACCTCGGGAATGATAGCTCGAGACTCTGCAGCTTCTTGGAGGCAGAAAAGAACAGGATCTCTCTGACCATAAATCACAGGGCCGAGAAAGGTTCATAGGGAGTGAGATCCAGTCCCGTTTTCTTCATCCAACATAAGAAGAAAACAACTTTTTTTAATCAGCCTCCATTACTTTATGAGGATATCAACTGAAAACAATGAACACTTCTTTAACATTAACACTTTATGAATGTTTTTTATACAAATTCATTCATTAAGACAAGCTGATACGATCTAACACCTTCTGTCATGTTTCACTATGTGCATGTCTTTTGTGATTAATGGAATAATAAGAAACAATGTATCATGATGCCTTTTTCAAGTGAACATGAGGAACGGATTTTTACGGGAACAGTATTTTAAAAAGGATTCCGTGGAACAGTGACATTATGGAGGGAGAGACTCGTTGTAACCAGCGTCCACATTATGAGCCTCAGCGGACGGTTGAGGGGAAACTGTGAGCTGAGGTTTCTGTTAAGAACTGCATTCATTCATATGCTTTTATTAGATGTGTGCAAGTCGAGAGCTATTGGTCTCTATCGTGTCCCTGTTTTGTTTCTCTATGGTTTCAGTAAGAATACAGCGACCGTTTTGACACCAGCCTTAATTGGAATCACATGCTGTCTGTTTTTCTCCTCTGTCTTGGTCGCACACATGTCATCACTCTGTGTGGAATCGCCCTTTAATAAATCTGTTCATCTCATTAACAGGAAACATGGGATTCAATTAGTTCTTTTTTCATACATTCGTTGATAGAACATTTTTTTTGGTGACAGCATACGTTGTTCTATATTGATATCAACAGCTGTTATCATTTTGCCATGTCTAAGTAATTCATTTCATATGCAGTGACATAGCTTCCCTGTTATGTTGATAGCTCATTTAATGGACTATCCCAAGGAGCTATGGATACGTTAATACTGACGACATCAATGTCACCAAAAGAAAGCATGCTTTTAATCTGAAATTGTGGCGCTCATTAAAATTACTTGTCAGAAATCTTTATTCATGGTACAAATTACACACATTTTTTTTTTTCATCCAGAAAGTCTGCTGCTCTATTTGTGTGTGTTAACGTCATGTTGTGTTTCGTGGCTGTTTTTGGCAAACAGACAGGAGCTGATTTATTCGGGACAGATGAGTACCTGAGAAAGCTTTTAAAAGCTCAGACCCATCGCTGCACTTCTTTTCACCTTTAACCCGTCGTGATTTCAAAGGCATACCAAACATGGAGATATATCATCACTTCTTTCCTTAAACATGGACCATACCATATTCATGTTATGGAACAAATTTGGACTTTAATGTTTAATTATAGAACACCGTGAGACAGCAATACATTATTGCCATAGATGTATCCATAGCAGAAGTTATCGAATATGGCACAGAGTACAATAACAAGTAATAATAATAATAATAAGTACAAAACAGACCTGTGGCTAATTATTAAACACATTTCTAAATGTAATGTAATGCTACAGTGTACAGGCTTACTTACATAGCTGTGATGAATAAACTGATAAACCATTTTGAATGTTATTTTGCTTGTCATTCGTCTTTCACCAATCACACATGCATGTCATCTGAATATTGGCTGATATGTCGGTCCTCATTCATCATTGTGCTATCTTGGTTACTAGCTGATGAACAACAATAACAAAAACAACAGAACTTTAACGCTGGCAAAAAGAAACCATATTATTGTTTTGATGTCATCTTGAAATATCCTTGCTGTGACCAAACCACATGATTGATGTATTTAAATGAAACCAACCTTGCAGAACAATGAAGGGCACATATGTTGCTCACATGTGAACCAACATGAAAGACAGAGGGCGAGTTTTCTGCAGCCTGTTTCAGTTCCAGACATTTGCTGCTCACCATAAGGAAACATAGTAAATGTACAACTTCCTCATGGAGGTCCAGCTATAAAAAAAAAAATGTATATATACAATTCATGTAGACATAATCAAAAACATCTCTGATAATTCATATAATGTGCTTACATGTGGGCTACGTAACTAAAAACAGAAGAAAAGTATTGTGTGGTGTATTTATATTATTTAATCATTTGCACAATAACAAAATAAGATCAGATTCCTTATAAATAAACACTGTGTGTGTGAAGGGACTATTCGGTGTGATATAATTAAACAAGATAGGAGCTAAAACAGTAATGCATTGCCTCCTGATGTGTGAAGAACGTGTCCAGTCTGGTCCCTGTTGTATCAGGGTGTATGCTGGGAATCCGTCAAACTGGCGATGAGAATGGTGTTTATCACATGGCTTCAGGCTCACAGCGACTTTCTGGACTCAGTCAAAATGATAAAATTACATGAAAGATTGTGAAAAAGTGACTTCTTTGTAGATGATGCATGTTTATTTGACTTTTAATGTCTGTAGCCTTTTTCTGTTTAACGCCCATGTGCTGGCAATTAAATGTCATTAGTGGCACATTTATACCAAGCTAGAGGCCAATCATTCCCATGCTTGGACAAAATGCTTAGATTATGAGGGTTATAAAAGATTTTGATGAACTTGAACCCACAATATAATAACCACATGTTTTTTTTCCATTTCCATGTCTCCTCAGATCTTTCCATTAGAAAGGATTTGGCGCCCTCTGCAGACCAAGTCATCTATCAGCTCTCCTCTCCATCACTCTATATATACTTTAACTTTAATTATACTTTAGGTTAGTAACCTAATTTACATTTATCTGACATCAGTGTTTTAGGAATGTCTTAACTAATTACTTTATAGGCTATTAACCTACCAAGGAAGCGATGATGCATTTGCATTTTTCTTCAAAACTAATGTTATTTCTTTGTGCGTTTGTTTGTTATTATTAGTGTTATTATGAACTTTTATTGAGTACCAAAGAATATACTGGTTCACTCATACCATCACTGCCACTTACAAATTAAGGACCATAGAATTGAATTATGTGTCTTTGGTTATTAAGCATAATTTATCCGTTTTGTTATTTGCTTTTTTGTTTGTTTGTTTGTTGTTTGTTTGTTTGTCAGCTAAATATAATCTTGTTTGAACATAACTAAGTCTGACCACTTATTTTAATTTTGCTGCCTAAAACTTCAGTTTGGTCAATGTATTTTGGTAGGACGTACCGGAAGTCGTAGTATGCGGCCAATTACATATTGCCGCTAACTTTATATATTTAATAGTGTCGTAGTTCTTCCCTTCGACCACCAGAGGGAGTAAATACTCACAATTTAAAATACTCTCGGTTCAACTCGGCATATCTCAGACTTAGACGTAAAGGCAACAATTCCGGTTGGTTTCTTTGTTTTTTCGGTTGGGTTTGGTGGTTATTTTGAATTTACCGGAAATATAAGTATTTTTTCAGGTCCACATTGATGTTATATTTTAATGTGTTGCAGTACAACTTTGTGACCAGGAGAGTCCCAAGCCGGGAAGCTCGCTAGCAATAGCAGCACACAAGTTTCCCGACTAATAGCGCGGTATGTACTTTTTAAAATGAATTCCATGGTGCAGGGCTTTTTATCGGTTGATTGTTTTGAATATTCTCATAGATTTGTAGGTCGCTTCTAAATACTTACGTTTGATTCGTGTATTTTGAAAGTACCTACCGGAAAATATTTTATTCTGTTCGCATTGAGGTTAGTTTCATTTTGACTAATTAAAGTATGCTGCAGTTTTCCACTGTGGCCAATAGAGGGCAGTAAACACGCCACCCATCGTCTGGGAGACAGTCTAGGACGTACTGCCTTCGAGTGGCCACCGTGTGGAACTGCAACATGTTAGTCAAAGCGTCAATGCAGTTCGCTTATCGTAACGTTTATTTGGTCATTTTATTTTGAAAGCATATCAGGAAGTGTTAGTATGTTATGATGTCTGCACTAACGATGATTTGACTAATTGAATCAGTTGCAGGATCTCATTGTGGCCACAAGGTGGCGGTCAAATGCCATTATTCTCATTTGAACTACGCTCATCCATCCAGCGGCTTGGGACCGGTTGTGACTACTCAAGTTAGCGTCGATGCAGCCATTTTTACAATATCACTTCCGGCTAATGCTTTCAAAATAAAAATGTACATTACGCTAGAGGCAACTGTTATTTTGTCACGTTGAAGCGGAGCGTCGATACATCCTGTGAGGTCAATACTGTGGAGAGTAGTGTGTAACACCACTACGTTTGCCGATAGACCATAACTTTACGACGACGGTTGCTAATGTTAACGCGGTCCGATAGCTAGAAGCATCCTTTTTTTGACACGCAACGTTAGCTCGGTATAGCTAACAGGCTAATTAAGCGTTTCTTCGGTGTTTCGCTTTCGCTGGGGTAAGCATACGGATCCATGTAGCTAACGAATGGACGTTAGTGCTAACAAGCTAATGATGTTTGTTAACGGTTTGTTAACTTTCATACGCGGTACAGTAACATGACGTAACAGCGGAACTCGTGTAAACAGAGACGTTAGCCGTTGTTAGTTTGTGTTGGCAACTTTATCAGTAACGTTCTTCTGCTTTAGCCTACTTTAGCGACCTCTTATACACCAGATAAACGTCACTCACCAGTGAGTTCAACTGCAATAGTCACTTAGTTCGAAGTGATGAGAAAAAAGAAAGTTGTGAAATATGTGTTGAGCAACATGTGTGTTAAATTCCGGCTCAATCTGCCCTCATGCTGTAACTAACAGCCTGTTTTTGTGCTGTCATGCGTCAGTGTCATGTCTGCAGAATATTGTAAATAAAGTTAATTGTAAGTCTTATTTCAGAGGGAATGGAGAAGGCTAAACAAGATGCATTCGACACTGCCAGACTTCAAGTTATCAAAGATGGCTATGAGAGGGCCTTTGAGTGCATCAACAAAGCCCTCACTGTGGACGAGGCTGGAGACAAGGCACAGGCCCTGGAGCTGTACAAGCAAGGGCGACAGCATCTTCTCAGGGCCATCAGCGTGCCTTCAAAGGGAGAGGAGTGCGTCGGCAGCTCCTGGGAATCAGCCAGGCAGATGCAGCAGAAGATGCAAGAGACGCTCGACAACATCACCACTCGCCTGGCCATACTCGAGACCAGCTCTGACCCCGGATCTGAGCCCGGATCTGCACCGACACTGAACAATAGCAGTGAGTCTGGCCCTGGTGCTACAGGTCTCTACCCAGAACTTCCCACCAAAAACAAGCCAGAGAGGCCAGCTCCACCAAACCAACTTTCACCCAAAGTCCAGCCAGCAGGAGCTGCAGGAGGCATGTCTGCGTGCAGCAGTGTGGGTCTACCTGTCTCACCTACTCGACAGCCTGGGGTTCCAGCCGAACAGCCTCCAGCTTACACTCCCCAGGCGGCGGACGGCCACCTCTCCGTCTCGTATGGAACAGATTCGGGGGAAATGTCATTGGTTGGGGATGAGTTCTACAGTCGCACGTCCAACTCGACGCCATCCCCACAGAGCATGGGGGAAGATGGCGAGGAGCTGGTTCATATCCCTCACGGTGTCCAGATATTCTTTGTGACACCTGACGGGCAGGTGAGCGCTCCATCGTACCCGGGCTACCTGCGGCTGGTGAAGTTTACTAGCGACCATGACGACAGAGCTCCCAACCGACCACCAGCATTTCTGCAGGTAAGAGAGACGTGATTTCCCTCTGGAGGTTTAAGCACAATAACACGCTTACAGCTTTAAAACGCCAGATTAGCCCGCCCTCCTCGGCCACATCTGATGCAATAAGTGCAAGTGAAATGTCACCAGTCTTTCTGGTGCCCTTTAACCTGATTTTGTAAGATGTTTGGCTGCCAGTCATCAGCAGGAAGAGATAGGCTTGTTAATGATCCCTTCCCCTCGCCCTGAGGACATGATCATGTGTTACGCGTTGCTCTAAGTCCAATGGGTTTATGGATACGACGTCATCCTCCTGGGAAATCCCACATCAGGGTCTACTGGAAATTAACTTTGGCCACATCAAGGAAAACATGATGATCTTATGACTTTTTAAATTAAAATAAAAAATACATATATGTGGTGTAAACTGTGTGAATCCATGCAAACGTATCAGCTTAGACTTTGGTGAAAAGACTAAATCAATACCTTATCTAATTCATTCAACTGCTGTTAAAACAGCCAATACATTGACCACTAGTGGATCATGAGACTTCATTGGGGAGTTTCCCAGGTACTGTAGCTAGCGGGTGACATCCCAGATTCACATGAGTGCACGTAATTATCTAAACCCTGCTTACACTGGTATGCCCTATAATCTGGTTAGACATGCAGCAGTCCGAGGGAGACACTGTTCTCTCAGACGGTTCACTGTGTTGCACTCATTCAAATCTCCATTAGAAATGCAATGCTTGTCATTTTTAAGGTTATACTTGGAAACATTAGCATGCTCTCCTCCCATCTTACATTTGACTTCCATGTAAATGCACTTATTGTGATTTCATAGTTCAGAAATAAATGGGACATTTTGGGGCTGATGCACATCGTCATAGCATCACACATTTGGCTGTTTATCATCACCTTTTCCAGCTGTTGCATTGGGTGTTTCTCTTTTGTTTCGCCTGCTGGCAGGTGTGTGACTGGCTTTACCCCCTCATGGCCACGGACTCTCCCGTGCTGCTGTGTAACACTGGTGTGTTCATGTTTCCGGACATGATGGCGCCAGCTCCAGGCTATTATGTGGGGGTGGTGTTGTCCTCTGAACTCCCTGCTGCAGACAGACAGCTCTTCCAGGACCTGCTCGCCCAGATGACAGATCTCAGGGTTCAGGTCAGTGTGGCTGGGCAGTACAATGCATTTTTTTTTTTTTACATTCTTTGCAAATGCCAATGGGGCCAATGCTGGTCATCTGTAGCTCTGGTACATGAGGCTCTGGTTGGGACAGTTTGTGCATCTTTATTTTGCATTCTCTTAATTGTTCAATAATATTAATGCAGTACCAGAATGCCGGAGCTTCAGCAGCTATAACAAATGAGTCTTTCCCATACAGAAGAATGTGTTTGGTCAGGGTAGGCACCTAAATAAATTGTTCCTCACACAAACAAAATCTGCAAGCATAGCAAACACTGCAGATGTTAAAGCAATCCCAACCATGAAAATATTGTAGTAACTGCTCATGTGATCCGTTGAGGGTTTCATTTCCTTTTTTTTATTCTTGTGACCTGGCATGAAACTCTCTCTCCTGCTTCCTTCTGAGCTGGCACACGTCTTGAAGTTACGCCTGTCTCAGCATTGTGGGGATTTGAGACAGGCAGGTGAGGAGAATTAATCAGTGATAATGCTCTTATCTGCTGCAGTAGGAACAACCTCACAGTTTCAGCTGAAAGGCAACTACCAGTTCAGCCATGATGGGGAGAGAGAGACGATGGCTCAGATAGGTGCCAATCAAGGGCGTCTTTAATGTATGCAATCAGGCTAATTATCTTCTCTGATGGACGTGATTCCCTATCAGCAAGTATGCACTTTGGTGTTTTCATTTTTTGGGTCGAGTAGAAGATTTGAGGTTTTCAGCACAAAGGGCGACTGTTTTCAGACTGCACGTAGACCTTCTGGCAAACAAATAGCACGTTGTAATAACAAGAGGAGCTATTGTGGGGACGTGGGGGTGGGGGGGTTAGTTTGAGACGAGCAGCAGAACGGAGATGTGTACAGCTTGGACAAACTAGCAGATAATTCGTCCAAAGATTTGACTGACAAGTAGGTCTTATTTTCAGCATATATCGCCTTTCTTCGTCTTACAATAGCTAACCGATGTGTCTCTGTTATCAGGCTCCAGATGAAGCTGCAGACAGCATTAATCTCAGCCAGAAGGTGTCCATCGTTTCCCCCGAGGAGACTGTGCAAACAGTCACCAAGGAGGAGGAGGAGGAGGAGGAGAAGGCTCTGCCTGAGTGGAGTGAGAAGGTGGCAAGTGGAATCCTGACAGGTGAGGTCAAACTGTTCCCTCTTAAAAAAAAATAATGCTTTTTAATGAGTAAGTGAGGTAAAGACCACTGTTGTCCTATCAGGTGCATCGTGGCTAAGCTGGGGTCTGGTGAAAGGAGCCGAGTTCACAGGCAAGGCCATTCACAAAGGGGCATCTAAACTCCGGGAACACATCACCCCAGAGGACAAGCCCACCCATGTCAGCCCCACCGTCACCAAAGGCCTCCATGTCGCCAAGCAAGCGACAGGGGGAGCTGTCAAAGTTAGCCAGTTCCTAGGTAATCCCCAGTCCGCATGTTTGATCCCGTGTGGTTATTTGGCGGTGCGCGTCTAATCGAGTGATGTTCCCGCAGTGGACGGGGTGTGCACGGTCGCCGGCTGCGTGGGGCGAGAGTTGGCGCCGCACGTGAAGAAACACGGAGGCAAGCTCATTCCGGAGTCCATGAAGAAAGACAAGGACGGGCGCTCCAACATAGATGGAGCCATGGTGGTGGCTGCCAGCGGAGTGCAAGGTAGAGTGCATCGTCTAAGAGGAAATAGTTTAGTAGAAATAGCACTAAGACGCGTCTGAAACGCTTTGGATGTCGTGTGTTTGCTCAGGATTTGCCACCATGTGGACGGGTTTGGAAGTAGCAGCGAAGGACATAACTCAGAGTGTAGCATCAGAGACGGTCACCACCGTGAAGCATAAGTAAGTCTCCCCTTCCACTCTAATAGCTTGTTTGACCACAGTCATTTCATCTCATTTTTTGCTCACCACTGCTTTCTAAACAGGATTTTCATGTTGCAAATGACGTCTTTCATTATACATGCTAAACCACACGTGCACTTACTTATTTTCCCTTCACTATTTACTTTGCAGATTTAGGGGTCTACAAAACATCTGTGACCCGCCTAATGAGAATAAGTGTAATTTCTCCTAATCATACAAAGCTATTTCACTATTTTCACCACTAATCACAAGCATGGCATCAGCCTCATTCACTGCTCGTCCCCTTTGTGATGAATCACACGATGGTGCTGCTTTTCACTGTTCCTAATGGACACAAATACCAACTTTCCTGTCCTGCTTGATTTTAAAATCATCCCATATTGTATGAATTGGCGCTATATGTTCCAATGAGGAGCAAAATATGTGAGATAATTTTAAAAATCCAGATTCTGGCAATCAAACGTGTTAATTTTAAGATGGCGCACTTGCATTGGTGTAAATCCTCACAACTAAAGCATGGCATCTTTGTAATCCTTGCACTGCATATTAATTAATTCTCCACCAAATGCTCTGTTTCTCTCGATCTGACCTCTGACCCAATCTTGATGAAGGTACGGGGCAGCAGCAGGACAAGCCACAGACCACGCCGTCAATTCTGCCATTAATGTCGGCCTCACTGCCTTCAACGTTGACAACCTGGGTATCAAAGCTGTGGTGAAACGGACTGGCAAGCAGACGGCGCAGGCCATTTTGGAAGACTATAAGCTTCAGGAGAAACCCGAAAACGGAAAGCAAGTGGAGAAATCCGGCAAATAGCTGGTAGTGCCCTGCCTCATTCCCTCAGCAATGCCTTAAAGTATAACTAGTATTCTTCTATCAAATAACTATATTTAATCATTATTTATACAACATCTTCTATATTTACAAGAGAATTACTGTTATATGCATTTCCTATAGTTTGATACAGCTCTTAAGCACTTTAATCTTTATGGAAAATAAGGAAACCCAAATTAAAACATTGATTTTAAACCAGTTATTATCAATTAATTTGGTAGATAACGGTTTGACTCTGCTCTTTGTACGAACCAGAGACTTTCCTGTTCTTCATTGAGCATCTGTGTGTTTGAATGTTTCACTGGTAGGGTAAGTGCAATTTATATTCTTTAATATAAATATATATGAAAGACTAAAAAATCTGTATGTTATCATCTTCAGATATGAGCGTTTCAGACAAAAAGTGTTTGTCCTTACTGTTGTTTTTCACTGGGGTGGTTAAATGAGATGTGATCACTGCTGCTTATTGTGCCTGTAATCAAATTACATATATAATAATAATAATTATAGGAACACAAATGTTCAAAATATTTTTTGGGGTAATTGATGCATTTCAGTTCGGTTTAACCCACATATTTTCAAAATGTTAATCTTTGTAGTATACAGATCTTATTTTTATTTTGATGCAGAAAATGTTCAACAAAATGTGACTTTTGAAGTGTGATGCTAACTTTGTTTGCAAACCAGTTTTTTGAGTGATATGGTTTGTAAATCCTTTAATGAACTCCAGCTTTAAGACCTCAGGTTTACCGCAGGTCACTGTACATTTTAGATGGCTTAGTTGCACATTGAGATTAATTTCTAACCTGAAACACTGAATATTTTGTGAAGGAATAAAATGATAAAAGTAATGAGAGATTCTGTTCTTTTTATTTTTAAGGTTTTGGGGACTCGGTATTTATTTTGTGCTCTCCAATGTAACAGCAGGGTGGATTTAAGCAATTTCAATGTGTTTAAATTCAGTTAACATTATGGAGGATCTGAGGAAATGGGGTGAGAGGTCAGTGTGTAAAATCTGATGAATCACTGTGAGTTTGGCCAGTGAAGTTTGTTACTGTAGCCTGATCAGGTGGGCTGTCACTGCTAATGTTAAAGCACATGAAGTGGGATTAATAAACACAGATGTCGGATTCATCTGGTTATTTTCCGCAGAGGGAAATTGAGAATATTCTCAAATAATGCAATTGTTTTTTCAAATTGTTTACCCCCGGCTTAGTCAATAGAACTGCATCAACAGACACAAAATACAATACAGTCTCAGTTGAATAGGCTTTGCTCTCTGCAAAGTATTCTGCAGCCTCACAGTTCCTTTGAGGGGAAACATGTCCTTTAAAAACTAGACATATAAATATAAAAGTGAAGTTTCTCAGTCTTAAAATCTATGGCTAAGACAGTTTGCACCGTTTCTTCTTTGTAGTTTACCTAAACTCTTATCATGCATCTTCTGACCTTTGAAAGTACTTCTCTGAAGTACCAGTTACTCCCAAATACTTACTGAAAACCTCTGAGAATGTGTCTACACACTCTTAAGGGCAATATTTACAGTATATCTACATCTTCATACTTGATACATCCATGTTTCCCCAATAATATTTTAATTTACAAGTTTCTGGAAGTAGGAAGAAAAGTCAACTTTTGATATAAGATTTGAGTCGGACGATCAGAAAGTGACCTTCCACATTTTGAGGTTAAGTAAATGATGCCTGCAGCAGGCCATCTGGACAGAAGCCCTATCATAAAGTAATTGTTTGCATCAGGATGAACAAATTCAAAAAAGCTGAGTCATAAAAGTAACATTACGTCACGTGTCCTAGACCCACTCGCGCGAGAAGCAGGAAGTATGACGGGGCTGCAGAAATTAGAAACAAACACACGTGCAAACGACTCATTAGGTAAATCTGTAATCTGTGTGTGGGGATTTATTTTTTTAAACTAAAATTATTCACAGAATAACCTTAAATGAGCAAAAGACGCTTTGAGGATCAGCTAATTAATTAATAGCTCCACCTAATCAATTGGTTTAGTCCATTTTTAGTGTGTTTATTTTAATACAAACGGTCAGTTTGCTAAATTGGTCAAATCTGTTTGCCAGCAGGTAGAATTCAATGAAAGAGTCTTTCAGGTGATTAAACTCGTTTCCTTTTGTACTAATTAGTGAATGGCGATAAATGGACCGCATTCATATTAACGCGAGTATATGAGGTTATCCAAGCAGGTCAACGTGAACGCGTCCCGACAGCAACGTGCACGAGCAGTGCTGCTGACACGCGAGCGGTCCGATAAATCACTGCAATGGTAGAAGCGAGAGAAGGGGAGGGTGGAGGAGGGTGGAGGACACCGGCTACAGCCCTGCCTCCTCTCTGCATGCGAACACACCGCGGAAGGAGAGACACTGCAGGCAGGCAGACAGAGCACCAGCACGGGGGCAACAAAGGGACGCATGGTTCATCTGCAAGGCATCAAATGACTAAATGATTCATTAAGACGAAGAAAAAAAAAATCCGTTTATTGCATCTGTTCTGACCTGAAAGGTAAGAGATTGCACCATAACATGAATGTGTTCTATACCGTTTTCTTACTATCTTATTAAAATGTTTTTATTGTCTATGTCAGCCAGTATCCCATCCCAGATTTGACTGTTTACGCTGCAAATGCATGTGGATTTCATGAATGTAAAGATTGCATTGAGACTCACCAGGGAGCATGAAATGGGTGTGACATGTTACTTCAAAATGTGTGCAGGAACAGCAAAGCATGCATCAGCATCAGGAGTCTAAGCGGCCGACAGACAGGCTAACTGCTCTATTGTATGATATGAGTTCAAGTTGAATGAATTATTAAAATTGTAAACAGTCTCCCTGTTATTTATGGTGTGATAGCACTAGACCGTCATGGAGCTGGAGCACTTTGATGAGCGGGACAAGGCTCAGCGGTATACCCGAAGGGGCTCAAGAGGGAACGGGCTCCCCAGTCCCACTCATAGTGCTCACTGCAGCCTGTACAGAACCAGGACCCTGCAGGCACTGACCTCAGAGAAGAAGGCCAAGAAGATACGTTTCTACCGCAATGGGGACCGCTACTTCAAGGGGATTGTGTATGCAATTTCTCAGGACAGATTTCGGTCTATAGAAGCGCTCCTCGCCGACCTCACAAGATGTCTGTCAGATAATGTCAACTTGCCACAAGGGGTGCGGACCATATATACAATTGATGGGACAACAAAGATCACCTCTATGGACCAGCTGGTGGAAGGTGAGTAAAATGCCTGACTTCCTTGGTTTTGTAGAGCAGAATCAGCCAGTTTTACTTAATTGCTTCTTATCTTCCATGTATCTCAGCTTTTGTCTGTGGGGAAATAGATAACACATCTTTTTCTTGATTTTTCTGCAGGGGAGAGCTATGTTTGTGCATCCATAGAGCCCTACAAGCTGCTCGACTACACCAAGAATGTTAATCCCAACTGGGCAGTTGGTGCTAGGACCGCTCTGTCTGCCCGTAACCCTTCCTCCCTTGGTAGCGCCAAGACTGGATCCCCAGAAGCCAGGGAGACCAAGGAGTTTATTAAGCCCAAACTGGTAACCATCGTCCGCAGTGGAGTAAAGCCTCGCAAGGCCATAAGGATCTTGCTCAACAAGAAAACTGCACACTCCTTTGAGCAAGTCATGACTGACATCACAGACGCCATCAAGCTGGACTCTGGAGTCGTCAAAAAGCTATATACTGTTGATGGCAAGATGGTAAGTGTTATCTTTTCTAGTGGTGACTCTGTGTACCACACTTTTGCCAATTAACTATAATTACATTTTGATAAAGGATGGACATTTTGAAGCTCAACATTTCTATTGAAAAGAGGCCTAAAGTGTCGGTTACTTAAACTTCAGAAAGTAAGAATGTGCCGACACATTCATAACTGAGCCCTACCTCTGTCTGAATAAAGGGGGTGCTGAAAGTCACACAGAGAGGAAGCAGTTGGTGAAACTGGCTGCATATTTGTAACCAACATGCATCCATCTTTTTACAAAGTAACCCTATTTCCATAAACTTCGATTGAAAGTCTTGGATCAAAGCAGCCAGGACTACCTTAAGTGCTCTCTACCTGACAGTGTCATTGTCTTACACCTTTTTGCATTAGCTGCTCACAAGTGGGGAAGAAGAAAGGATGCTGTGGTTGGGGGCAGACTATACACTTTGCTTATCTGTTCATAGCTTGGCTGTGTGCAGTACCTAGATGCACAGACTGAGTTTAACAAGTCCAGTGAGTGATGTTTAAGCTTTTCTCCGTCATTCGTGTTTCTGAGAATTGCTTCATTACCCAAAGATAGAAACGGCCTAGTAGGTCAACTGGGTATATTTGCTAAATTTAATATGAGAAATGGGTTTCTAGGACTCCATTTCATATTCATACTAAATGGTAGCATACTGTTAAATGGTTACAGTATCCATTTAGTGAGTTAGTAATATATACACACGCATATACAGTAGTAGAGATTATTTCCAATTTTAGGGGATATGGATGGATAACACTTAAGTGGCATCTACACATATATCTCAGCTCAACAACACATCCTGCAGAAATAATCAGCATTTTTTTAACTAAAGCAATTCATAAACTCTATCACCTGCATTCTACATTAGTATCCTTATCACACAATGTAATAAGGATACCCCCCCCCCCCCCCCCCCATGGTTTCTATGGTGACATGGTTTCCTGAATTGGTTGCTAAGGAACAGCCTCTGCGGCAGAGCAGTGCAGTAGTGATGTCAGGACTGTAGTGTGTGTGTGTGTGTGTGTGTGTGTGTGTGTCTGGTGTAGTGTGAGAGGCCTCATAAATGCAGTGCTTGCTTGTCAGCTTTTTGATTCACATGGCGGCAAGATGGAGCACATGGCTCAGGTATATCCCCGTTCTCTAATGGTGCGTTGAGGGAATAGTTTGAGGTTTTTAAACCAACAAACAAATCTGCCTTGACGATTATCCCTCTACGTTATGTTCAGAGTAAAGAATGTTAAGCAAAGCATGAATGGACATTACATTTCGACAGATCAAGGCTAGATGTCCATTGTGTGCACTGAGTGAAAGTGAAACATTATACTTTCTTTCTATGGTTTTGCATTTATCACCCACACCAGGTATTTACCAGATATCTTTGTTTATTCAGCTTAGTGGTTTCAATGTCTGATGTGCTTTCTTTGTGCAATGCAATGGAGCTCTGTGCTCTAGTTTCCCCTGCTTTGCTTTCTTTTTAACATTGATATTAGCATTTCCTAGTTATGTTTTCCCCTCTTGATTCTTCTACTGTTAAACTAATGGACCGACAATTTATTTTTATCCACATTGATTTTCGACTCATGATGAGTCATGTTTGTATTAGTGGATCTGCTAAGCGGGTGGCTCAGCTTGATGGCTTTGAGCGTTGGCCAAATGTGCATAGCCGAGTTAATTGTTTTTGGGCTACACTTTATAAACCTCGGATGACTTACCTACACTGAAAATAGAACAAAGGTAGAGAGAAAGAGACAGAGGAACAGACGATCTGCAGACAAGGCCCCTCAAGGCAAGAAAACATGTGTGGGATGGAGCAGATCATATTTGCAAGATGGAGTACATCTGAGGAGAGTTGGCCATGGCAGTCCAATCCCTTAACTTCTGTGTTTAAGAGTCAACTCTTCTTGTGGAAATAGATGTCAACAAAGTCACCCGAGGACAGAGCCTGGCTCGACTTCGGTGCACAAAAACCGAGGCTTGGTTCTCCATGGTAAAATGATGTTTCAGTAGATAAACAACCCATTCATGCTTTAGAAATGAGATACAGTGGAAAAGGATGTGAGATTTTATTGTGCCCTCCCTGTGTGCCAGAGACATCTGCTCATACCACAGATGTCATTTCTGCATGATGCATCGTGGTCAGTGGTTTTATCAAGGCAATTGTTTTTGATTTAGGAGACCTGGCAGAGATGGTATTTAATATGAATTAACAAAAAGAAAGACTAGCTACTGTCTAGTGCAAATGTAACATAGTGAATTAAATGACTTAGTTGCTGTTGGCAGACTGAATTCTTCTCAAACCCTGCTATTTTTAAACCTCTTGCTGTAACTAAAGGGTAGAAAGAAGGATGATGGAGATAGGGAGGCTGTCTGGCTTTCCTCTTACCTACTGCTGTGACTTGGCTGTTAAACACAGAACAATGACTTGCTCGGTGTCCTACTCTATTTGTTCTACAAAAAGACATTTTCTCCATCATCCTCTTTTTGTTCTGGGAGGCTTCTAGTTATGCTTGAACTCAAGTGGAAATTGCTGTTGTACTTTTTTAATTAGAATACTGTCAAAATTCAATGCATTTCAAATGTAGTGTGAGGAGTGTTTTAATATGTGCTTGGGTTGTGGGTGTGTCCTTATGGCTCTCCCAGTAGTGCTGACATGCACTTTTTTAAGACGGCTATTACACTAATCTGTCCTTGCAGCAAAATTCTGCACCAGACACAATTTGAATAAAAGATGATGTCCGTGAATATATATATTTTTTACAACCACACCTTTTCAACTGAACATTCTCAAAAAAAAAAAATGCTCTCAAATTGTACATAAGGGCAACTCATGCAAAATGAACAACAATTTGACAATTGGATGTGAAGGTGAGCCATGTTTCTCCCTCACATGCTGAGTGATGCTGCTGTGTTCTGTCTTGCACTTCAAAGGGGAGGTTCAGCACCCTGGAAAGCTCCACCTGTCCACTGGTTTTATCAGTTTGTGTCTTGCTTGTAATATATGGCCTCTACCATGGCTCAGATTGATTAGCTCCAAATGCATGGATACCTCCCATTGTGCTTTCTTAAGGAACAACGTATAGATGAAACCCTGATGACCAATATTTGTACTGGAAGCTCCAGGACTGCAAAGAGGGTGTGTCTGGGTGTTAGGGGGAGGGTAGGTCTGATGGAGCTGCTGTATTACTCAGCCAGCCGGCAGAATGAATCAATATAAATCAACCTAGTCATGGCTGCCCTACTTAAGCTTCTCCATCATTTGCTATTACAGAGCATTGTGGACAGACAACATGTAATCCAGGATTTAATTATTTGAATGTCCTGTTGAAGAGTTGCATATAAAAGAGAGGCTGTAGTTTAATCAGCAGACCACATTTGACTCAAGATCTTACACAAAGCAAACCATATGTGGAACAATGTCACTTCTTTCTGCTTATATTTACGTATTACTTATTATTCAACTTTAAAGTTCTGACTGCTATTTGTTCTTATTAGACAGTTTGATGAAAGAGATGGGAATTAGAGAGTGTTAAACTCACCAATGGTCTCACCCCACATCTTCATAGTGATCAGGTGTTCTGCTATTTTATTTTACTCTTTGTACCGTCCATGCTGCAGATACGATGTGACAGGACGATGTTAAAGCAGCCGTTTTCCTCTCATCATCTCAAACTCAGCTGTGATTCTGTCTGGTCTCCTTGACAACGGCTGTGCATCTCTCCTCCCTTTGGGATCTCACGCTCTTGGAAGAGAGGCGGGGGGTTGTCTGCAGAGAAAATGGCCATATTAAGCCCCCTCTGTGCTAAATTTGTATCATAAAATTTCATGGCAGATTGACCTTTGGCTGTTTGGAAATACCTTTTCTGCAGGTTACAGATAAACCAATCCGTTTTTTGGTGGATAATCCAGTATTTTGCTTTATAAAGCTGCATATACACTTCTCTTAATTATTGACAATCTTTAAAAAATTGGAGAAACAACCGGATCTACGATTTATAAATCTATACTTTTATAACTAGTCACAAAGCCACATGTCTTTTTATTGTATAGGATCCCATTTGTGTTGAGTCCACCTCTCTGTAAAAGAAAGGGAAACATTCTCTGGTGCACTGCTGTAGTTAAGCACATCAATAACCCTTTTGAGGAGAAGGTCAGGACTCCATCAGCAGCTTCAATTATTTATGGCACGTACCTACTGTGATGGGCTTCTGTATAAATGAGAGCAGCAGATACACCGAATGAGTCATCTGGTTTCTTTGTAGAAAATTGAATTGATTGTAATTTCTATTTCTCCATTATTAAGCTTGAAAGGATATGTGGTGCCCATGTTGTAACAAAAAAATCATAAACATCAAAGCCATCTTTTGGCTTAAGGTATAACAACTTCCTAACATGTAGGAATTGCAATTCTGCCAATGTGTGCTTATTGTGATATGAATTTATGCCATCACTTACCAGATGTCGGCTAAAATATCTAATATTAATTAAATTGCTAATCGTAATAACATTTATTCAATCACTGTAACTTTTATTTTAAATTCTCTTTTTTTAGGGATCATGTTGTAGGTGACCAGTTGTATATGGAGGTCATTGTTGTCATGATAATCTATGTTTTCTGAAAGGTATATGAAGGTGTTTCTGTGGGAGTTTGTCATTTATCACACACTAAAATGTTAGTGACATTTGTGCAAGATACTCCGATAAAGTTTGAAAGTGCAAAACTGTCTCGTGAGTGCAGCAGCAGATGGTGTGTGTGTGAGGACCGGGGCTATTGAAATATATACCTACACCTATGTAGCCCTCTAGAATGTTCATTTGAATGATTAATTTTGGTATGTGTTTCACATGTTTGTGTTCTAACTGAGAGAAACCTCTCCGTCTTTCCCAGATTACCTGCCTTCAGGACTTCTTTGGGGACGATGATATATTCTTTGCCTGTGGCCCCGAGAAGTTCCGCTATCAGGATGACTTCAACTTGGATGAAACTGGTGAGTGTTCTTTCATTTTTATTTTTATATGAGGCTTGGATTGCTGAGTGGGGAAAACATGACTGTGATTGTCATGTGATACTGTCAGTGTTTTATTAAAGCATCCTCCCAATAATTAGTCAATATGACCAACATATGAAACTATTATTGTTGTTATAGGTTACAGTATATAGTGTTTTTGTGTGCTTGATGAATTTGTGTGAATAGAGAGGTTGTAATCACACATACTTTGTCTCTGTAGGTTTTAAGCTGTTGTACCCTACAGAAAAGTTTCCTATTAACGATGTTGTTTTTTCACAGTACTTCAAACTGTCAGAATCAAAGCTGACTGAAAATGTTAGCATAAAGTTTGGTTTTATGTTGGGAAAATGTTGTTTCAGTGTAGGTTTTGTTTTTTCATTCTTTAGAGTGCAGGGTGGCAAAGTCTTCGTCATATGGACGGCTCCCCTCCGTGCAGGGTCTCTCTTCCCTAAGAGGTGGTGGGATGTCCCGCAGGAGCAAGTCTCCGTCATCCCCTGGTTCAGGTGTGTGTGTGTGTGTGTGTGTGTGTGTGTGTGTGTTGTGTGTGTGCCCAAATAAAAAACAAATGTATTGTTCTAAAGTGTCACACAGTGTTCCGATGTTATTGTATGTATAGCTTTTTTTGTCCATCCGGTAGTATTTCATATATATTCATATTTATGCTGAAAGTGTCTTATTCTGATGTACCGACAGCTAATGGCAATGCAAGCAGTCAGCTGTCCACGCCTCGCTCTGGGAAGTCTCCAAGCCCCTCTCCAACCAGTCCAGCTAGCCTGAGAAGACGACGGGTAAAAAAGAATTGAGCTTATATTAATAAGTTAATGTCTTAAAGATGTATTTTTTAGATGGTCATATAACACCAGAGCAGCTTTGGGAAGGACTTCAAAAATACTCCATCAATAAATAATATTTAAAAGTGTGGTAGTGACAACTAAATTAAAAAGAAACCTTGTACTTCATTGGTTTCTCGAACTTCCTGTTTGTTTTTGTTGCACTAGGATCTTTTTGAATAACATGTCATCTGTATTGCAGTAGCACATTTCTGCTGTGATTATCATAGACCCCCTCGACTCTGTAGCGAAGCTCAATTGTCAGTGATTCCATCTTCAATTGGCTAAAGGCTTGCAATGGTTGGTATTGTGGCTGTGATAAACCCCTTTAGAACAACTTGCCAGTCTTTATGCTGGTGGAAAGGTTAGTTTGATGTTTCACCACACTTTATTTATTTCAATCTAATCTCAAACTTACATTACATACATACTCATGGCTTGCAGAGTGGAACAAATAGGCTTTATGTAAGCTGGCTGTAATCACATTTTCACAAGCTTTGACTTCTCTGATGTTTATGTAAGGCAAGTACAGCACAGTCTCTCCTTGCCAATCCACGGCTGTCTCTTATTCCCAGGGCTCTCAACACAGTGGCTCTTCACTCTCATTAGCTTCTACCAAGGTTTGCAGCTCAATGGATGAAGGAGACGGGCCTGGCAGCGAAGGTCAGACATCGCATGAGACATAATCATTGTGGAAAAAGTCATTCTTCTTACGTTATAATGCTTTTTTTCTTGCTCCACAGCTGATCCAGTGGATGAGTACCCCTCTATCCCCTCATCCATAGGAGAGAGGTACAAAGTGGGGAGGACTTTAGGGGAGGGGAACTTTGCTGTGGTCAGAGAGTGTGTGGAGAGATCCACTGGAAGAGAATACGCTCTAAAGATCATCAGCAAAGATAAATGCAGGGGAAAGGTGAGCCTGCTTCTACCGCTGTTGACTTCAATTAATACATCATTGATCTCATTCATTATGAAGGACTTTATTTTCAGTAGACATTAATGGATTTCTGCTCGTTCATTCTTTTGTATTTTCTTCATTGGTGTGTTGTCTATGTTCTCTGGGACTGAAATGTATTTATGTTTAAATATCACCATCAGATTGACCTAATAAACTAGTTTTAATTTATTTTAACTGACATTTCCAATTCCTAAGATGTATCTAAAATTGTTTTTCTCTCATATTTGCTCTGAATTGACAAAAAATAGGCTCCCAGCATCACATTCCATTAATATGTATGTGTTTACATTCTTTTTTCTATTTTCCATAATTTGATTAATGTTCCTTTATTACCCAGGAGCACATGATCCAGAGTGAAGTGTCTATCCTTCGCCATGTGAAACATCCCAACATCGTACTTTTAATTGAGGAAATGGACACCTATAGTGAGCTCTATCTTGTCATGGAGTTGGTTAAGGTACTACACACTATTGCTACGAAGACATTTAAAGCCCAGGCTCATTTTTGGAATCAGTGTGCATTTTTTGATCAATAACTTTGGTCCTTTTTGTTCTTAGTGTCTAACTTTTTTTATATTAGTCTTTAAAAGTGGATTTACTTTGTTTCCTGTTAATGGATAAAACTGTATCAGCACTTTTTAAAAATGGATCCAAACTATCAACCGGTACATTTTCACATCCCAATTACTCTTTTCCCAGGGGGGCGATCTCTTTGATGCAATCACTTCCTCAACCAAATACACAGAGGGAGACGCCAGCTGTATGCTGTTCAATCTGGCCAGTGCCATTAAGTACTTGCATAGTCTCAATATTGTCCACAGAGACATAAAACCAGAGAACCTTTTGGTAAGTATGACTCTTCTTTCCTGGCAGTGAGTGGAGCTACATTCTCTCATCTTCTAACCACATAGGTCATGTTTATAAATATGCTTTACCATTCCCCTTTCACCAAATTTCAAATGTATAAGCTTGCACTTACAACTGAAAATAAGGTATTTACTGTAATGTCATGACACAACCCCCTAAAATAGATTTGATCTATTAACTTTAACATGCAGTGTTAGAGGCGGGATTAAGATTTCTCAATTGAATACTTTGATTACCATTAGCAAATGTAAACCGATAGATTAAAACAAGACACATTACCATAGCGAGGAATATTAATTTGCAACCTTTTTGCTTTCCTTTCTGTGCGTGTTTCGCAGGTGTTTGAACACCACGATGGTAGTAAGTCTCTGAAGCTTGGTGATTTTGGCTTGGCTACCATCGTCAACGGGCCCCTCTTTACTGTGTGTGGCACACCCACCTATGTGGCACCAGAGATTGTTGCTGAGACCGGGTGAGTCTGATACATGGGGCATTTGCTGTAGAAAAAAGCATTTCATTAACCCAATCAAAAGCTTTCAGAGTGATTATATCGGACTGTTACTACATTCAGATGTACTTCCTCTTCATTTACAGGTATGGCCTCAATGTTGACATCTGGGCCGCTGGTGTCATCACTTACATACTGTTGTGTGGCTTTCCTCCTTTCCGTTGGTATGTTCTCCTACATCAGGTTTCATTTCAAATAGGTTGTTTTAACCACTTCAATGTGTCTAAATCACATTATTCCAAACATATTTGGAGGCCATAATGTTATAGTCTATTATGTGCATTTAGTTTGAGCTTTATTAGAGTAGCTGTGTTGTTTTCTACAGCAATAATGAAGATCAGGAGGCTCTCTTTGAACAGCTTGTGAGGGCCCAGCTAGATTTCCCTGCACCGTACTGGGACAATGTGTCTGATACTGCCAAGGTTTGTGTCTGGAAGTGCTCTTCTCGTTGGCCGTCGTTGTGCTCCATGTGATGTATTGATATGGTGTCTCATGTTAGGCTAGATTATTCTAATGGGTACTCATGGCTGTCTTCATTTAGGCTCTGATCACTGGGATGCTGCAGGTAGAGGTGGATCACAGATACACGGCTGTACAGGTGCTCGATCACTGCTGGGTCAATGTAAGTTCAGCACTTCACGTCCAAGTCCTGTGAAAGAGTGCAGTTTGATACAGAAGGTTTATTATCTTCCATTTTCCAGGATGATGGTGTGTCAGAGAACAAGCACCAGCTGCCTGTGGCTGGGAAGATCAAGAAGCACTTCAACATCGGGCCCAAGCTCAACAGCACCACGGCTGGTGTGTCGGTCATTACAGTAAGCACTGATCTGCACCTCCTCACACATAGCATGCAAGTCTGCATCCGTACATTGCATCTGGGCTGCTTTTGTTCCAATGTGCTTTGGCGATGATTTTGTGGATTTCATTCAACATTTAAAAAAGGACTTCTGAACCAGTGTTCCTCATATGCACCTGCTGCTTAACTCCTCATCCCGTGCAAAAGCATGTCATTATTCTATTTTTTTTTAATTGTTGTACATTTGAAACTAAAAGTGTATGATTTGCAAAGATGCAAATTAATCCATTCACCACCTATTTTCTTTTATAATTTATGATTTAGCGACTTCTCTCTGCTTCCATCAGTTCATCCATCTGCTTCATGCTGCCTGATCTTCTTGTGTGTGCTCTGGCCTCCCATCCTCCTCTTTTAGATGGACTGTCAGCACTGTCTTTAGGAGATCTCATAACTAACAGTTGGCCTACAAATTACGAGGTTTCTGTAGATATGATTACTTTAATAGATTCAAAGCTGAGCTGTAATTGTACAGTTGTATCCAGCCTTTTAATATACTTTGTAGGTAAGCCAAGCACTCATAATGTCAGTTATATATTTATTCTTTTGCAACACAGCAGTTAGAATAGGAGTTAAGAGATGGGCACCTCTTGAGTCGCACTCATCTCTCTTTGCTCAGCTGGACCAGGACTTTACCATCCAGAGGTCAGGGTCTTTGGACAATGACCACCATCCAGGATTATACTGGATAAGGTATGACACAGCATAGTGCAAATATGCAATGCTAACTTGGCAATGTGCTGGCAGTCTTCATTTTGTCCCCCCAAATGGTTTGACCTATTGCTTCTCAATGAAGACCTTTTCAAGCCTTATTTATTCATCAAGTTAACCCTTTTATCACATTCCTTCATCTCACAAGTGCCGTGACTGTTTCCTCTCGCCTGTGTAGTTTACCTTGCCGTTTACTTGTCCTGCATAGAAAAGCTACACGTCTGTAATGCTGACTGCATTTAAGAGTTGGTGTGAACTCGACTGCATGCCGACATTAGCTCATCCATCATCAAGTGTCTCACTGGTGGTTGCTTGGATGTCCTCCTCATCTCTGCGGTCTTGTGGAGAACCTAACATTAGCTGCTGTGTCGCCCTCTCTCAGACCACGCCACTTGATAAGGAGAAGCAAATTTTCCGACGAAGACGCCACCAGGATGTGAAGCTTGCCCCCCGCCTGCCACACAATATTGGCGTCGGCTCGTCCCGCAGTGCCAACCCCGGTGTTGAGTTCACCTCTGTGTCTGACGACTATTCCCCAAATTCAGCTGACACTGTTCTTTCACCCACCTCTCCGTTCTAACGGTCTCCCAGAGGCTACAGCATCATCCACTCCTCTGGGGGTGGGAAAGGGTGAAAAACCTAAACACCCAACTTTGGGTTCAGTCTACTGACTTGGACATTCTCAGACTATATACATAACTGCACCTACTTAACCTTCCCCAGTGCTAATTTTTTTACTTTATAAACTCCATTGATCAGAGTAAGGGACAAGAACAAAGAAAACACTTTCAGAGCATGCTACAGTCTTTAATAGATTTTCCCTTTTTTTATTTTTTCTTCCAAACTGTTAAAGCATTATTTCCACTCAGTAATCACTGGTTCATTGTAGTGCTCTAGAGCCCTCTACTGGTTTATATGATATACTGCAGGATGGACAACCTGCTTTATGAAGCACTTAGCTTTTTAATGGTTAGTGTAAATGTAAAACATTCAAACCTTTAGCATTTAAATCATGTCATATGATAGTAAAGTTCACTTATCATCCTGGTTAAAACATGGATTCTTGTTTGAAAATAATTGTAAATACAACAGTAACAGTCACCTTTCTTTTATACTGTATGACATTGAGATTACTGAGGTTGTTAAGGTTCCGGTGCATAAAGCTTGGACACACTGTTTAAGAGGACATGGAGGACATGCTGCTATATTGTACCACAAGCATTAGCTATTGTATTGTGAACAGATTTTTTGTGTAGGACAAATGTTATCCTGCCATCCAACTTATATATATATATATATATATATATATATAGCTAGCTCACCTGGGTGCTTGAGGATGACTATTGAAATGGTAGACTTGTTACAGAGTGGTTGTAATTCAGTGGTGGTACAGATGAATGTCAGTGCTGTGTAGTTGGTAGTAAGTGCATGTTTAAAGCCTTTGCCTTGGCACATATGGATTTAAGTGCAATTAGGTGTACTGTACAATGAGCACAGTATCAAATTTGTCCTTTCCAAATGCTGAAAATACTAACAAAGGATCTATTGCTGGCACACTTCTCTATCAGATGAGGGCAGATGGATTTCCTTTTTTCTCCACAAAATAAGAAACACGTTAAATGTTGGTAAACATAACAGTGCTTCCAGTAAATTCCATTATTTTAATGTTTGTTAAATCAGTCAGTGCTTTTGTTGGACTTTTTTAATAATATGATGAAATGACATGACTGAGAAGTCTGGTTCACTTGACTGTATGTAGTGTATGTTCTCTGACAACATTGGTTCACCAGAGACCAAATATTCATGGGTGTGAATGTTACCTTCCTCAGAGATTGTAACCTGCATGTGTGCTAATATCCTAAATCAGTGGTTTGATCTACATCTGTCAGATATGAAACCATTAATGTAGTCATTGTGCGTGCTGTCTTGTTGAATGCAGTTCAGTTAAGGCAGACTATAGTCAATCCACAGATAAGTTGAGACTTGTATACGTATTTTAACAGAAATGTAATATCACACCACTGGCTTTGTTTTTAAGGGCTTTTATTTGACTAGAATGGATTGAACCAAAAAGCACAAGGAAACCAAGTTGTGATGGTTACTTTTTGGGACTGTTTTTGCTTTCAAGACTGTTTTTCTTCATCTGAAAAACTTGTAATGTTTATACAATATGATGAAATGGTACTGTAGGACAACTGGGTATTACATTACTGGGTGGAAGAAGATGGAGAATGTGAATGCTGTATTATAATCATCCATATTCCATTAATGTAAAAGATGTTATAAAACAATCTAAATTGATACAAAAAAACAGTTCTTTTCAGTTAGAAATTAGAAAATGAATTATGGTTAAAACAATGTAGCTATCTGCCAAGAAACCAAACCTCGAAATAAAAAGGATTTAATAAATATGTGTGGACCTAACTGGTTTTGCAAGACAACTTGCAGTGGACCCACCAAATCTGCAGCAACAATTTTAGACAGCAGGTGGCAGTATAATCAAACAACACAACTTATAACATCTTCAGTTACATTCCACCAATAGTTACCAATTTAAAGCATGCATTTACAGAGTTATAGTTATACATGCATGAATGTTTTTTATGCAGTCTACAC
The DNA here is from genome assembly GCA_029853015.1 of Chelidonichthys spinosus. Classification (NCBI taxonomy): domain Eukaryota; kingdom Metazoa; phylum Chordata; class Actinopteri; order Perciformes; family Triglidae; genus Chelidonichthys; species Chelidonichthys spinosus. The sequence goes on along the minus strand of CM056828.1, from coordinate 4,808,673 downwards.
GCATGCACATGTGGAAGCTCAACAAGAAATACTCCTGACACTAGTGTGTTTATTCAGTTTTATTAGAAATGCAACAAAAATAATGACAGCAGCTGAATTTACAGTTATCAGTTTTGATATAATCACATAAGCTTGAAACATATCTGAACTCTTTTAAAATGTATGCAAGAACAGTTGGCAATACAACTAAAATATATAAATTATAACATCTTAAAAACATGAAATCAAAATGCACTGCTCAATTCAATATTAACAAAACATATTTTTTTTAAACTAATTTAAATTCACAGTAATGAAAATCATTTCAAAGGACAGCAAATTAACCCAATGCCTTCAGTAGCGCTTCACATGCAAAATGTCAGCTTTGGGTAGATGGTGTCTTGTAAGCACCATTAGAACATTAGAATGCAAACTCAAAATCTATTTGCATATTTTTGTTCATTTTAAATTGTCGGCTCACAGCGTCAGACTTCTGCCATTAAAAGCAGATACAATAGCTTTCATATCACCAAAAATAGACCATAGTCATTTTTGGATCAGTATCCGGTTCATCATTGGATCATCTTTTTGTCACGCAGCTGATATTCTTGGACCTTTTCAGCAACCAAGTCATAATATTGCTTACCAATGCACGGTGTTGCCACCTGAACTGGTGTTCATGAATACACACATTTAGAATGGACGAGCAGACATTTTTACAAAAATAGGCAAACTGAAAAACTGAGATGCACAAGTAACAATACTAATATTTGCTGTGCCAACACTGTTTTTTAAATGACTTTCTTTTACAAAATGTCTTACAGCTTTCCCACAAAAACCTTAATAGTCATAAGACACTACTCAACAAATCTGAGATTTAATCCTATGGATATGTTTCTGGGAGAAGCTGAAAAGACAAAACAAGATTGATAACTGCTGTTGCAAATGTCCCATTTGAATTATTTCAACTGTAAATTTTAACTCTGTCATTGATAGATTTGTCCTCAGTTTAACGTAAATATGAAGGAATCCATTTATTATCCTTTTTGTTGACATCATGATTAAAAACAAATATCTCACAAAGGACTAAGTTCACACTGAATTTCACTTTTCTTCCACATAGACAATCAAATACAACAAATTAACAATGAACATTTTGTCTTTTCATGTACACATACATTCGACCACTGTTGCAAAAAATGGCCACATGTATCACTAACCAACAAATATCTGAATCCAATGAAGACATTTTGAACATTTATACATGGCTCATGTGATGGAAATGTTGGTAACAATGTAGCTAGTCTAACAGCATTTAGATCTTTATCTCAGCCTTTACAGGGAAGAAACACTTTACACTGTATTTACAGTACAGGATAACCTCTTTTTTTCTAGAAAAGTGTTCCAAGTGAGATGTGTATCTGCCATACAAATGTTGTATAAATGTTCCTAACAAGGATTAAATTTGTTTTACATTTTCACAGTTTGAAACAGGAATTTAAACACTCACATCAAGTATGTTTTAATAACTCTGTAATTGTGTTAACTTAAGTTAATCTCAGTCTCTCCTTGCCCAGAACAACAGACTTGATTTCACTTATTTGGAGAAATGCATCAGCTGGTGATCAGGTAAGACATGAAAACCAACAGTAAATGCATTCAGATAGTTCAGCAACAAACATTTGGCAACAAGTGTGCCATACAGGCCAGTTGAACACATGTAAGCACACCTTGTTCTTTATTAGTGTCACCATGGTGATGTCTCCAGCCCACTGAATCGTCTCCATCTTCTGCAGCACAGCTTGATCACTGGTTGGCATTTCTCTTAACCGTCCACACTCCCTCCTGCTACGTGGATCTCCTCAGTACCTGTTTTGATGCTCGTAGTGCCATCGGTTGAAATCGATGTTAAATGCCACAATACTGCCAGAGGCCATGCCCGTGATCAAAGTCCTGAAGAGCAATAAAAAAGTAAATGTAACATTAAATCCTAATGTCAGGAAACCAAATATAAAATATGGGGAAATGGAAATTGTGTTTTATTGTATAATATATTTATATTTCAAAGGTGTTTCTACATGCAAGGAACCAACATATTAAAATGTGTTTATGGATAAAGATTATTTCCATGGACATGACCAGTTTGTTAAAATGTCCATAGTGGTGAATAAAACGAGCACAGGGGGTCATCAGGGCCTGTGACTGTAAATTACAGGGTTCTTCTGATAAATGAATTGGCCCTAGTGTCTTTCTGCAACCTCTTTGCTCTTGTGTCCATGGCTGGCTGGTATGTAGGAAAAGCAGCTGATTTCACAGGGTCGTCTTATACTGCTACACCCCAAGGGCTTAAAGGCTCAAGCACAATGAACAGAGCTGGAGCAGAATACTACTCTGTGAATCGAGTTGCAGTGCATGGCTCACTTGTGTAACTACTACTACTAATAATAATTGATAGGATTTATATTGTGCTTTTTTTAATTCTCAAAGATGCTTCACATGAGATGCAGGACAAAAACAGAGTTACTGAATGTCAATTAACTTTGAAAGACATTTTAAATAGCACTTAATTTCAGTCCTTGATGTTATTTGCCATTTACTTTACACTAATGTTAAATGAAAAATGATCGGTTAACAAAATCCATCCTCTTCCTGACTATTCTCTGCTTACCTTAACAGGTTGTGCAGTTACTCGTGATGATGTGGAGTTAATGTGCAAAAGAACCACACTTTTGCTGTGGCCTGTGGCTGTGAAGTGCAACTTTAATGTTCATTCTCTATAACCTCTCTTGACTGCCAGGGTCACATGTAGACGTCAGGCTTAAAGACCGAGAGTGAACATTGTTGCCTCTGCATATGACTGCTAACACATTATGCATAATGTGTAATGCTGCTGACCTGTCAATAGACTTTTTACAGAATCCTTGTGTGCTCACTGGTATCATTGTCCAAAAAAAGTCATGGTATAGTATGTCCAAAAAAATGAATGAACAAAGTCATGGTATAGTATGTCCAAAAAAAGTCATGTAAAAAGTAATCGTATAGAATGTCCAGAAAAAAGTCATGAAAAAATCCTAGTATAGCATGTCCAAAAAAGTAATGAACAAAGTCATCGAATAGAATGTCCAGAAAAGTCATCGTATAGATTGTAAAAAAAAAAAGTCATCATATAGTATGTAAAAAAAAAAAAAAAAAAAAAATGAAAGTCATCGTATAGAATGTAAAAAAAAAAAAAAAAAAAGAAGTGAAAAAAGTCATCGTATAGAATGTAAAAAAAGTAGTGAAAAAAGTCATCATATAGTATGTAAAAAAAAAAAAAGAAAAGTAATGAACAAAGTCATCGTATAGAATGTCCAGAAAGTCCTCGTATAGAATTTAAAAAAAAAAAAAAAGTCATCATATAGTATGTAAAAAAAAAAGTAATGAAAAAGTCATTGTATAGAATGTAAAAAAAAAAGTAATCATATAGTATGTAAAAATAAAGTAATGAAAAAGTCATCATATAGAATGTTAAAAAAAAAGTAGTGAAAAAAGTCATCAAATAGTATGTAAAAAAAAAAAAAGTAATGAACAAAGTCATCGTATACAATGTCCAGAAAGTCCTCGTATAGAATGTAAAAAAAAAAAGTCATCATATGAATGTAAAAAAAGTAATGAAATAGTCATCGTATAGAATGTAAAAAAAAAGTAGTGAAAAAAGTCATCGTATAGAATGTCCAGAAAAGTCATTGTATAGAATGTAAAAAAAAAAAAAAAGTAGTGAAAAAAGTCATCGTATAGAATGTCCAGAAAAGTCATCGTATAGAATGTAAAAAAAAAGTAGTGAAAAAAAAAAAAAAAAAAAAAGAATCATCTATAGATGTAAAAAAAAAAGAAATATAAGAATGTCAAAAGTCATCGTATAGAATGTAAAAAAAAAAAAAAAAAAAAAAGTCATCATATGTATGTAAAAAAAAAAAGAAATAAGAAAAAGTCATCGTATAGAATGTCAAAACAAAATAAAAAAAAAAAAAAAAGTCATCATATGTATGTAAAAAAAAGTAATGAAAAAAGTCATGTATAGAATGTCAAAAAAAGTATCGTATAGATGTAAAAAAAAGTAATGAAAAAAGTCATCTATAGAATGTCAAAAATGTAAAGTCTCATAGTATGTAAAAAAAAAAAGGTAATGAACAAAGTCATCGTATAGAATGTCCAGAAAGTCCTCGTATAGAATGTAAAAAAAAAAGTCATCATATGAATGTAAAAAAAGTAATGAAATAGTCATCGTATAGAATGTAAAAAAAAAAAAGTAGTGAAAAAAGTCATCGTATAGAATGTCCAGAAAAGTCATTGTATAGAATGTAAAAAAAAAAAAGTAGTGAAAAAAGTCATCGTATAGAATGTCCAGAAAAGTCATCATATAGAATGTAAAAAAAAAGTAGTGAAAAAAGTCATCATATAGTATGTAAAAAAAAGGATAATCTTATAGAATGTCCAGAAAGTCATCGTATAGAATGTAAAAAAAAAAAGTCATCATATGTATGTAAAAAAAAGTAATGAAAAAAGTCATCGTATAGAATGTCCAGAAAAGTCATCGTATAGCATGTAAAAGAGAAAAGTAGTGAAAAAAGTCATCGTATAGAATGTCCAGAAAAGTCATTTTATAGTATGTAAAAAAAAAGAGTAATGAACAAAGTCATCGTATAGAATGTCCAGAAAGTCCTCGTATAGAATGTAAAAAAAAAAGTCATCATATGAATGTAAAAAAAGTAATGAAATAGTCATCGTATAGAATGTAAAAAAAAAAAAGTAGTGAAAAAACTCATCGTATAGAATGTCCAGAAAAGTCATTGTATAGAATGTAAAAAAAAAAAAAAGTAGTGAAAAAAGTCATCGTATAGAATGTCCAGAAAAGTCATCGTATAGAATGTAAAAAAAAAGTAGTGAAAAAAGTCATCATATAGTATGTAAAAAAAAAGGATAATCTTATAGAATGTCCAGAAAGTCATCGTATAGAATGTAAAAAAAAAAAAAAAAAAAAGTCATCACATGTATGTAAAAAAAAGTTACGAAAAACTCATCTTATAGAATGTAAAAAAAAAAAGTCATCATATGTATGTAAAAAAAAGTAATGAAAAAGTCATCGTATAGAATGTAAAAAAAAGTCATCATATGTATGTAAAAAAAAGTAATGAAAAAGTCATCGTATAGAATGTAAAAAAAAAAGTCATCATATGTATGTAAAAAAAAGTAATGAAAAAAGTCATCGTATAGAATGTCCAGAAAAGTCATTGTATAGCATGTAAAAAAAAAAAGTATTGAAAAAAGTCATCGTATAGAATGTAAAAAAAAAGTCATCATATGTATGTAAAAAAAAGTAATGAAAAAGTCATCGTATAGAATGTAAAAAAAAGTCATCATATGTATGTAAAAAAAAGTAATGAAAAAAGTCATCGTATAGAATGTCCAGAAAAGTCATTGTATAGTATGTAAAAAAAAAGAGTAATGAACAAAGTCATCGTATAGAATGTCCAGAAAAGTCATTGTATAGTATGTAAAAAAAAAAGAGTAATGAACAAAGTCATCGTATAGAATGTCCAGAAAAGTCATCGTATAGAATGTAAAAAAATAAAAAAATAAATCACCATATGTATGTAAAAAAAAGTAATGAAAAAGTCATCGTATAGAATGTAAAAAAAAAAGTCATCATATGTATGTAAAAAAAAGTAATGAAAAAAGTCATCGTATAGAATGTCCAGAAAAGTCATCGTATAGCATGTAAAAAAAAAAAGTAGTGAAAAAAGTCATCGTATAGAATGTCCAGAAAAGTCATTGTATAGTATGTAAAAAAAAAAAGAGTAATGAACAAAGTCATCGTATAGAATGTCCAGAAAAGTCATCGTATAGAATGTAAAAAAAAGTCATCATATGTATGTAAAAAAAAGTAATGAAAAAAGTCATCGTATAGAATGTCCAGAAAAGTCATTGTATAGTATGTAAAAAAAAAGAGTAATGAACAAAGTCATCGTATAGAATGTCCAGAAAAGTCATCGTATAGAATGTAAAAAAATAAAAAAATAAATCACCATATGTATGTAAAAAAAAGTAATGAAAAAGTCATCGTATAGAATGTAAAAAAAAAAAGTCATCATATGTATGTAAAAAAAAGTAATGAAAAAAGTCATCATATAGAATGTCCAGAAAAGTCATCGTATAGCATGTAAAAAAAAAGTAGTGAAAAAAGTCATCGTATAGAATGTCCAGAAAAGTCATTGTATAGTATGTAAAAAAAAAAGAGTAACGAACAAAGTCATCGTATAGAATGTCCAGAAAAGTCATCGTATAGAATGTAAAAAAATAAAAAAATAAATCACCATATGTATGTAAAAAAAAAAGTAGTGAAAAAAGTCATTGTATAGAATGTCTAGAAAAGTCATCGTATAGTATGTAAAAAAAAAAAAAAAAAAAAAGTAATGAACAAAGTCATCATATAGTATGTCCAACAAAACGTCATGAAAAAAGTTATTGTATACAATGTAAAAAAAAAGTCATGAAAAAGGTCATAGTATCTTATGTCCCAAAAATGCTGTAACATTCAGGCAGTCACAGAAAATGTGAACATTGCATAAATATGGCTGCTCTGACCTTTGATCATGTGATAGGTCCATGGCTCGGATGCCAGCATCACAGCCAGGGTAGATGTAAAGTTGTTTGAAGTCACAGGCCTGCCACACCTCCACCACACCATTATCCCCACCTGTGGCCAGGTTGTGGCCATCGCTGCTCAGGATAATAGCCTATAGTACGGACAGACGGTTCAACATGTCACTTCCAATTTTACTTTTATTGTACCTTCATGGGAAAGTTGTCACCGAATGAATTACAGATGTACACAAAATAAACACCATAATTTGTGATTGTGGAGATGCAGTAGGGGAATGACATACAGTAGTGTTGTGCACTTAGTTTAAAAGAAATACAAATCTAAGATGGATTACTGTTATAATATGATCTATACGATTATAATAATATGTATACTGTATATTAAAAGCTTGCATGGGTAACTTAAATTCCTCCCCTAAAACATTGTATACTCTGATCCGAACCATGTCAGGTATTTCAACCACAAACACACTGTATACGTCAGATTAGTCTGTTCACCGAATCCCTTACTGATCTTTTTTTTTACAACACTTTAAACTTTTGTGTGTGTGTGTATGTTTTACTTATTACCATTCAAGCAACCATCAATAAACTTCCTGTTGGACATTACTATCATAATTTAAAAATAAATAAATAAATAAATAAATATATATATATATATATATATTATGATGTGAAAAAGTCAGCTTACTCTGGTGAAATCATTGAGCTCCATCTGTGCCAGCAGTTTCCCATTAATACTGAAGTTGCAGAAGCGCCCCCTCTCGTAGTAGATGATGCAGTGGCCTTCACTGGACACCGAGATGAGCCTTGGGTACTGATAGTGGTCTGGTCCCTCCAGCGTCCGGAGCAGGTCCCCTGTGATGGTGTGGACCAGACATGGACCCTCTGCCGATTAAAAACACAAACAGACAAACACATGAAAAACATCTATTATTATTTCATTATAAAATCAGACAATATAATTTCTAGAAATCTACAGTGTTCCTCGATTTTCTGTAACCCATTTGCATGTTGTTTAGCCGGGTACACATGTATGTCTAGAGTGTTCCTTGAAATTAATACCCGTCTATGTATGTGGGTTGGTAACAAACTGGTAACCTACAGTATTGTATGCCAATATGCTAGCTCAAAGTACGAGTGGCCCTGACTTGCTCTTTCCTCTCCGAGGACAATGACATTGAAGGGAGACGGAAAAGAAAAAAGTCATCGTATAGAATGTCCAGAAAAGTCATTGTATAGAATGTAAAAAAAAAAAAAAAAGTAGTGAAAAAAGTCATCGTATAGAATGTCCAGAAAAGTCATCGTATAGAATGTAAAAAAAAAGTAGTGAAAAAAGTCATCATATAGTATGTAAAAAAAAAAGGATAATCTTATAGAATGTCCAGAAAGTCATCGTATAGAATGTAAAAAAAAAAAAAAAAAAGTCATCACATGTATGTAAAAAAAAGTAACGAAAAAGTCATCGTATAGAATGTAAAAAAAAAGTCATCATATGTATGTAAAAAAAAGTAATGAAAAAGTCATCGTATAGAATGTAAAAAAAAAAGTCATCATATGTATGTAAAAAAGGGGAGGGAAGGAAGGGAGACGGAAAAGTACACTGACCTTTGGCTCCGCTGATGACCAGGCCCAACTCTGCACAGACTGACACACACACAACTTCCTGGTCATGACCCGTCAAAACTGCTCGTGGTGCCGGATAGTCACCTAAAAAATGACACATATACAGAAACATAAAACAAATTTCTTGGTTTTACTGATAAATATATACAAATATATAATATGACCTAAATTAGAATCTAAATGTAGTCATTATACTGCATTTCCGAATTGGGACGTCTGTGCAATGGTCTCCACCACACCTTCATCAGGCAATCAAATCAAAAACACAAGCACAGTGATTGTGACACACATCTGCTATCAGAGAGGTCCCTTTGAATTTTCATGTAAATGTAGGGATGCCCACTGAGGCAGCCGATCCACTTGATTTCATCCCATGTGTCACATGATTGATGACGGCCAGGGGAGAGGTTAGTGAGGGGAGTATCGCAGCACCCGGATCCGACCTCTGGGCACACTCTGAAATGTACTGATCACCAATTCTGAATAAACCCAAATCGTGTCCCTAAATACTGGTGCGTTTTACGGAGAGATAAACCGATTGATCCCATCACTAACATAATGTAATCAATGGGAATAATCTGTATTTAAGAACAATCAAAGAAAAGCAGACCTAATGTAACATGGAGAATTAAACCATAAAAGAAAGAATAAATGTCAAACTAATACCATTAAATATACCCTACGTGGCTGTTGGTGTCCACATGACTCAAAGTTCAGCCATTTCAATGAAAGTTTCTCCATCCACCTAAATGACAGTAAAGTTCTAAAAGATGATGTGGACATGTGTCAGACCGCTCTCCTCCTCCCACATCATCTACTCGTCTAGCTTGGCATATCTCCTCTGCAGCTGTTGCGGTCCAGTCAGTGAGTTGGACTGTGATCGATGCAGCACAGTCCCTTAGAGACCAGGACCTGAGCAGCGCTGTCAGTCCTAGCACCCACTGCTGAGGGAAGCTGAATAGGACAAGTGTCAGAAAAAGCCTCCAGGGGGAAAAAGGGACCTTGTGCAGCTCACCTACCCGACAAAAGATTCAATCAGCCTGCACTGCATACCCCCCCACGCTCCCCTAGCCCTTGGGACGAGCCAAAGTCAGCCACCACAATTACCCGGTGCAAATATCCCCCTGCACCAGTGTGATGGGCAGGGCCATGATTGAGCTGGAAGTTATTTTAATTATTATACATTTAAGACACATGCAGCCTTTTGGGGCACGGGTGAAATCAATTTGGTAAGCACTTCACATCTGCGGAATGAGGAATCAGTGATCCGGAGGGCTGCTGCTACATATTCACACAACCTTCACCCAGCATTATATGAAATATAATAGGTATCAAATCCCCAGAATGAGACTTCATTCAGGATTAATAAGCAAATAAGTGCGTAAATGAAGAGGACTTTGGTGCTGTGTGGTATTTGACATAAATTTGAAGTGTGAAGATATGAAGGGCAGTAGTGGTTTATGCCTGAGGATCCCTGCAAATGCCTGCCATATTTGACTGATATTGGCTAGCTGTAGATATTTGTATAATGCTGAAAAGGATTTTCACCAAAAAAAATCCATGTCCCCCACCTTTACACACATTCAATGTGACCTCTGCATTTAAATCATCCCAGGCGTTTAGGAGCAGTGGGCTGCTGTAAAGAGCCTGTGGAGCAGCTTCAGTGTCAGTGGGGTTCTCTCTTCAACTTTGACATGCAGACATGCAACCGGGGAAGGATCTGCAAACCTTCTGGTTAAAGGAAGACACACTGCACACTGTATGTGCTGCCCCACAGTCCTTTCTGACATCATGATATATTGATGAGATACTGATTTTATTGAGTTTCTAAACTATGTAGTTTCTTTCTCTTTTGTCAGTTGGAGATGCATTGTAAGCATTAGTAGTGTGAATATCAAGGGAATACTATTCTTGCTGCAGTAACAAAAGTGCTATTGCCCCTTGCTAATTGGAGGCAACCAAGCTGAAATTCTTAATTAACTGTCGGAGCCTCAGTGAAGTTAATTAGAGAACACTTGCACCTAATCCAAAGCTCCTCAAATCTGTGACAATTGGAAACACAAGATCGTCTAACACAAGCACACGTACAATATCTTGTCATCTAGATTTTTTCTTAAAAACACTCTCATCCTCAGCTTAATTTTTTCAATTCCACACCATATATGGTGCTCCTTGCTTGTACAGTATTCTACATCTTCTTCCCCTTCCCCGATGGATTGTTTTGAACACAATCAGTGAGAATTATTTGCAACTAAATTAACTGAGTAGCAGAAATCACACACTGGGGTCTACCATTTTTAATACCAAGACATCTGGAGTCGTCTACATGAAAGCAGCACAGCTCAAGGCAATACAATCACGCCAATATATCACAGCTACAGTGCTGATAAATTTTCCTTTCCCTGTCTCTCCACATTATTTGATTTCCAGTGTTGATCAAAGACAAAAACAAAAGGAGTATATTTCACTGGTGAAAAATGGGCGATGCTACTGTATACTCTCTGCGGGCGTGTGTGAGCATGGCACATGCATACTCTTTCTCTTACTCACTGTTATTAGGGTTGTCGCCGATAATATGGTGCCGTCCACTCCAATACCACAGCAGGAGTGTGGCATCCCTGGACCCAGAGACGATGTAGCAGTCTCCTCCAATGTAAGACTCTGATCTGGCCAGACACGTCACCACGTCCCAGTGGCCAAAAACTATCTGGGTCAGCTTGCCTAAAGAAAATATGGAGAAAAATGTTTTTTGTATAATGCAGCATGGTCAACCGACTGCTGATCCTTTGTCTATTGTTTTTTTTTTTTTTGTAGGGGTGAGTATTGGCAAGATACGATACGTATCACAATATTGCGATATAAATAAAGATGAAAACCTGTATATGTACATCAGATGATATTGACAAATTGAGTCAAAACTATTTCATTCAAAACTGCCTCTCCATGTTCATTAATTCCCATGAAATTCACTAGAATAAATATTGAAAATAAAATGAAAAAGGATAAAGTACTGCACACACAATGCGTCTAAACATGAATCTTTTTTTTTTAAATCGATCTTTGGAGTTGAAAAATCAATAGTGTATTGGGCGGCAAAGTATCGCGATATATTGCCCTATTTTTTTGTTGTATAAAATTTGGGAAAACATGGATATGGATAAATCAGTGGTTCCCAGTAAGATTCATCACAATCCCTCTCAACCACTTAGTTAAAAAATGCTGGTCAAGCTGCAGTGATAATCATTTATATGATTAGACACATGTAAATGTAAGTTGTTGATATTATTATCTTTCCCCCACTGAATCATAATTAATCCAAAGGTAATAAGCAGACAGATATGTTTTACTTATCAATGAGTATGAGAGTTTTACAAGACGGTAATTAACTTTTCTACAGTTTGTCAGGGGAGAGCAACGACAATACTGTATTAATCCCATGAAAGCACTCAGTCCTCCACACATCAGTGCACACCTCGATAGGAAATAGAATTTACACTGTCGAACTTACCTGTCTCGGAGGAGTACACATGAAAGCTCTTGTCCCAGAAGCCACACACCAGTATGTAGCGGTTGTCAGCTGTCACTACGAAACAGTGTGTGGTGATTTGGATGCTCTGGTCCACTAAGTCTGTGATTTGACGCTTGTTGCTTCCAGTATTGTTTGCTGTGGAAATAAAAGCAAACTCGTGTCAATACCTGAGGTGTTAAAGCTATTGATTAAGCCCCTATAGCTTATAGTCATTTCCATTCAAAACAAGGAAGCTTACTCACCAACCAGAGAATCCATCTCTATAGGTAGGTGATGGGCCTGCTCAAGAGAATAGCCTGGTGCTCCTCGGAGGCCTGGATTCAGACAGGGATACATAAGGAAGTTCATTATTGAGGCTATTTCTCACCTCTGCATGTGTGTATTCTTACATACAACCATACACCCTCATCAGAAATCTTCCATCTGTCTGACTTGACTTTTTTTTTATGTCAGAGGTGTCAAACTGAATAGAGACATTTTATAAATGCAATCTGATTCTGGAGCCAGTTTTGAAACAGCAACATGCCTGAAAATATGGAGACCTTATTATCATCATTATTGTGAAAAAGGCAAACCACATTTCCCTCCTCTCCGACAGGATGGCAAGGGTGCTGCAGCTGTGTTCATTAGTGGAGGAGCAGCCAGAGCAGCCACACAGTGCGGACTCTTTGGTCCTGAGCTCAGTGTGTCTCTACAGTGACAGATGGGGACGTGTGAGGAGAATGTGGTGCAGTTGCGGCCTAATTTCCTAGTAACCATTGCTTTGGCCCTCTGACCCTGAGGTGAGGCTGATTCTCAGGGCGGGGCTCTGTGGGTAATGTTGTTCACACATGTCTGAAAAGGAACATGTGGAAACACTCATGGTCAGCTTACCTAGGAGGTGCTAGCCTCTCACATAGCCAGCTGGCTACAGCTCTATTAGGAGTGGTGGGCAGGTTTGTGTGAGACGGTGATGAAGTGATTTTACAGGACCACTGTTGTGGTAGGTATCACATGTGGTATGGCACATTTTTATTACAAGGGCATATGTGTAATGTTTGAACACATTACCTGCCATGTGTGTTGAGCTCCACTCACCAACGGTGTTGTGCCATCGGTTGACGGCAAATACGCGGCTGCAGGTGACAGTGACCACAGCAGGGATGGTAAGATGGGGCAGGGTGTTGGCGGCCACGTGCGTTACCGGGGAGTTGGATGGAAACTTCAACACCATGATGACATCCTGCTGCATCTGGTCCTTGAACATGAGCGGACTCTGTGGAAGGAAACACTATTGAGTAGAAGAGAGACAAGACCAAATGTAAAGGATGGAGTGATGTGACGGTGGGAGAGGTATGAGGATAAAGGACCAGGAAAAGGAGGGGTTGGAGCAGAAAAAATGCAGGGTATGGAGAAGATGAGAAGAAGAGGCATGAAAAGATGGGAGAATGGAAAGAGGACATTAGTGTGGAGGTTGGAAAACAACTAGGTTCAGACACAGACAGAGGAGAGCTTCGTACAGTCAGGTGAGGGACTGGTCAGACAGGGGAAAGACATGGGAAACTGGGATGGAATATGCTGTACACATGAGATGGTGCATACATGATACACATGTATCAGACAGACTCAGTTTGGTCCACAAAGAAGAGGCATATACAGTATATATACTATATTGATCATGGCATTTGAACCAGTTTTAGCTCTTATCTCGTCCATAATTTCGGAAGCTTTTGAAAGAGGTGTACGAAAAACATTTACATCCATTTCAAAATGTATTTCAAAAAATACTAAACACTAAACTAAACACCGCCTTCCAAAGAGAGAGCCATGTGAGGATAATGAGGGCTAGGCAGGCTATTACATGGATTAGACAGAGAAGAGCAGCTTACAGCAAAATGAAGGGAGCTACTAGGCCAGTAGGGAGCACTCTTCTCTTTACACCACACTGCTAGTAAGCAGTAACAACAATAAAACAGTGCAGACAAGGTAATGACATTTTGTTGTATATTGTGGGTTTGGGTCTGTGACCTACATGAGGTAAGCCTTCTGAAATATTCATATTTTGTTATAACAGAGTGGATTGAAAGAAATATATAGAAGTTAAAAAAATCAGGGACAACACAGGCATGCAAACCCACACACACCATCCATTCTTGCACAGGTCCACACATCCTCTCTCACACACAGCACCACCAGAGGTGCAGGGAATTTTCCCAGCATGCTCGTTGCTCTCACCAGGTGCATGGCGGAGCTGCGTGGAGGATGTGGCTCAATAAGCAACTGAGATGGCGTCTGTCCAAAGCTCTGGATCTGTGCCTCTGTGGCCTGCGGGGGAGAAAGAGAGAGAGAGAGATAGGGAGAGAGAGCGAGAGAGAAAAAGAGGAGAAGGAGAAAGAGAGAGAGCGGCTGTCACAATCAATATGCATCAAAGTGATGGGTCAATGCGTTACTTGACAATGCAAGCAAATCCTAACTCAGCCGTGCTTCTGAGGAAAGGGGGAGGTAAAGGGAAAGGGGAGCACTCCCAATCCGCCTGGGTGCTCCCCCTTCCCCCCTCAGCCTGCAGAGTCATCCAAGTGTTAGTATGGAAGAGACAAGCCTTTTCCTATTAACATGCTTCAGTTAACCATTCCCATTTCCAGGCGCAGGGGCCCCCACTGCATAAACGTTAACCTGGAGTGACATCCAGCTAGGACTGCAGCAGGCCGGCCTGCTTTTAGATGTTATTGTGCTTGAAACAAAGGGGAAAAGCATGTCCATGCACACACATACATATGAAACAGAGGCACAAAATCACACAGGCAGACCGAGGCAATTTGGCAGAAGGTGCGTTGATGAAGGTTGATTTATTGGGTTTACACTTAAAGTATAAGATGCTTGTGACTAAGATAGTCGCACTAAGATAGTACAACAAACCAGAATGAATCAAGTCTCAACTATGATTAGAAAATAACTTCCTTTTAAATAGACATAAGGTCTCTTTTACCTCCAGTGAGTGAGGGGAAAAAACAAGCAGTAAGAGCTGCTGAGCTTGACTGAAAGTGGGGCACTCCATGGTGGGAGTGATTGATGTGACTGGAGCCACTTCCACCATCAGAGGGGAGCTTGTAGATGTCCGTCAATGCCAACTGCGCACAATGGAACATACATCGCTCAGCCTTTCGCCCGCCCTTCCGACTGCCTGGGTGACTAGCCCTCATTTTTCCCCCGCCTGTACACACAACTCACAATCAAAAGGACCTATTGGGCAGCACATGCCACAGAGGGAGATGTGGCAAGGGAAGTTTGGAGGTGATACTGAATTAGGACAGGCCACCTGCAAGCCAAACAGCCACCCCCCCCCCCCCCCCCCCCCCCCCCCCCGGTCACTTCCTATCTTCCACAGCACCAAAAAAGGCGATGTCCACACAGTTGAGCTCTGTCACACAGCAATGAAAGTTTCATGTGAGTTGGTGAGCACATTTGGCAACCATTAAGCGCTAGTCAGTGTTCTTTACAATGCAGTCCGTCAAGTAATAAGCAACTGACATTATGGCTATTTAAGGTTAGGTTTGGGGTGAGGGTCACAATGTCTGTTCACAATAAAGAAACATGATCCAAAGATCAGAAAGGTTGAGGAGGACATGTGGACAACATCACCGTATTTTTTGTGATGATTCTATTACAACTGGGCTGTTGTGTGTCCCGTTTTGGTAGTCTTAGACAACCTTGACACCCAACAATTGTTTCACGAGTGCAAGGGGGAGGATTTGTCTGTTTGTGTTTGTATGCGTGTCGGGGGAAGGGGGTCTGACTTGTTCAAGGTTAGCTGAAGAACATGTTCCTCCACTAGATGATCAAAACATGTCAATATCTCGCAGGTGCTTCAACACTAATCCTCTCAGAGGTATGTCAGAAACATATCTGGATCTCAGTCTGAGATGGAGAGCTCTCAACAGGCAGTTCATTAGTTTAAGTCACTTCAGGCTCTGCTTTTTGGCTGATAAGTGACACTTATTGCCATCTGGATGATCTCCCCTCCCAGCAACAACTGTCTTGCTTGGGTGAGCACCAAACATCCATCACAACACACTGTGTCTGCATGTCTCTCTGTGTGACTTTGTTCGCTTCTGATTTTGGCATGCGCAAAAGGCGTCAGAGGTGAGTGGCTGCAGCTCTGCTGCCTGGTTCCCAAACTGGTGACAGAGAGACTCCACCGAGGATGATCTTCCCAACAGCATCCTCCAGTGCACTCATGCAATGCAGCAACACAACAGCTCTGTCAGACAGAATGAAAACATGGCCTTTAAGTGACCCGCTAAGCAGCGTGGGATCATGCGGAGTCACGACACCTGAGATCAGAGATGGCAACTACAAATATGGAGCTGCTACACCTTTCACCTTTGACAAGCTCTGTAGATTGCAAAAAACAAATTGCTTTCATCTGTTAATTCTGGCTTTTAACTAGTTAATTACAAAAATGGATCAAATGACCATATAAACTATATAGACCCACACAAATACACATAAACATAAAAACATTAGTCGCTATTGTGACAAAACTTCTACTCATCCTTTACATCCTAATGGAAATTGGTTAAAACTCACCCAGATACATTTTAAATATAACTACTAACAAAGAATTTGCCTGAGGATGTTTCTTGAGTGACAGCTTTGGAGTCGACATGTGCACTACTGTATGTGGGAGCAAAAACGACTCAAACAACGTGTCTACCAGTAAGTGATTATCTCTAATGCCGTTATCATCAATGACAATTCACTCTGAATCCTAGTTTCATATTATTAAGGTCAAGCATTTAAACATTTGTGTCCCATCATTATGAGAATATCAAGGTGAAATCAATTTAAATATATCTCAGCTGCTTCAAACCCTTCAGTGGATAGCCACCGCACACTTTGTTGTCTCTCTCAAATCAGACGAGGACGGGGGGGGGCAGTGGCTGAGGAGGAATGGAGTCCCACTGATGAATAATTTGTCTGTTTACTTCTGAGTGACACAGCGGGGCCTGAATCAAGGGGTTGCTGTCATGTTTTTCCATAAGAGAAGGCTGTCAGGAGGAGCATCACATAGGAGGACTGCTGTTCCGGCGGTGTGCCCAGTAGAGCTGTCATCGTGCCCTCACAGAGGCCCGGCTGCACGTCAGAGGGTGTCATCATTTCCATCTGACACATGGGCGGAAATTATCTCTCATGACCTCTAATTTATTGGCATTTCAAATGCCTTGATTGTTATGACTAATTCCAGATCTGCAGTTTCACCTGTCAGGCCCAGAATGAATCAATACCCCGGAGTCAATTGTCACATTTCAGCAGGTCTTAGCGAGACATTCATTGGGCACTTTTCCATGCTCCACCTCACTGACTGTCAGGCAGCTCAGAGACCTGGCACTGTGGATAGGATGCGTGCTCAAAAAAATATTTGAATGATGGTAAAATCCTGAGGGAAATTACTTATCATAATGTTACAGCTGAGCATCAAAGTATATAATCTGATCAATACTGGCTGTGAAAACAAATAAATACACTGGAAATTACTTTTTTATTCTTTACGCTACATTTTTTTTCAGTATTGCTGTTGAAAGATTACAATGATATGTTTTGAAATTGCCAGTACATTTTCTGTAAAACTTATTATTGCATTTTGTTCATAATGCATTTTTAGGATACTGCTATTTCAGTGTATTGAGTTAAAATATGCAAGGTTATAGTCCAAGTTACAGAGAGATGAAGAAGCCACGTGGAATGAGAAACATGATTGAAGGTATGAAGGATTGTCTTAATTAGTGCTCATCATACCAGCATTACATCAGTTGCAATTAACTGAGCCAATTTCTCTCTCCAGCACAAATACATTCATATGTCACAATGGTACGTCAACTGGGCTCAATTAAGGAGTCTGAGTAGCAGGCTTCCTAATGTGCAACTAACAAACAGTACTGTCAACTCTCAGGGTAACAGTAGGCAGGGTGTATGACAGCTAAAAAGCCCTCATGCAAAAAAAAAAAAAAAAAGGCATCACCTAAATCTTTTTCAAAATGATGAAAACCAAACCTTTCACAATATGGTTTGGTAATTAGATCGGCCAAATCTTCTGCAGGTGATTTGCATAGTGGTCACTTGACAAATAAAGGCGCCCCTGGAAGTGACAGTATATAAATGACTTGTTTTGCAGACAGCAGATGGTGGATATCACAGAGAGAGACAAGCTCAAACTGGAAAGTACCACAATGCATGCCAGCTGCTGCAGTCTCTGGTCCCCTCTTCCCTCTACGCAATTAAGCTATTCACGAGTGGTACAGCCAAGCTAATAGATATTCAATTAATTTGTTAAGAAACAGAGGATTCACTCCCTCATTTATTGACTGAGTGACCTCTGTTGATTGATCAAAGAGCTCAATGAGATTCATTGATCTGATTAAGAGAAGGAACATATCGTATATTCGGCACCACCATAAAAAAGCAAAGACTCCTGGTGTTAAGAGGATCTATGAATGGACAGATATTAAAAGATTGCTGTTTATCTGAGAGAGAGAGGAAATTAATAACCCAGGTCATCACACAATGACGTTAATCTCAAAGCAAACTCGATGACTCAGCACCCCTGCCAAATTCTCTCACGGGTTACATTTGCGTGACACAATAATTGATTGACAGATGCATGATATGAATGCTCCCGGAGCTCCAACACATGCCAGGACAAATAGAGACAGGAAGTTGTGCCGATGGTGAATAAGAGAGGGGGAGGGGCTTTGTCTCCATGGCAATGTGTGCGTGCTTTACCTCTCTGAGCGATGGGTCAGTGATACCGTCCAGCTTGACGGAGCCCTCGTAAGTCAGATACTGAAAGACGTTGAGGGCACGCAACGCCTCTGGGCCTCGCTGCTTGTAGCCGAAAATAAGGTCAATCCACTGATGCAGCTGACATGACACAAACTCGCTTTCCAGGGCCTGTGAAAGAGTACAGGGCAATTAGAGGTGAGAGGCATACCAGCAGCACACAGCACATGGGCCAAAACACACAAACTGTACTTCCACACAACAAAACACAGCCTACTTTATTGAGCCCAGATTACCTACAGAGGCATGACAACACATCACACCTCCCATAACTAATTAAGAGTAATGTATGGGGAAAATAACTTGAGTTAAGATTCATATTAACCTGTTTTAATGTGCATCAAAGGGGGTGGAGGGAAAGAGATGGAAGCTTCATCCCCTCCTTTTAATGTAATCAGCTAACTCAGGACAATCCTCCCATATCACATTTCTCCATTTAAAATACTGACTGACTATATTTGCATGAAGACAAAGAAATTGGATCCAATTTACTGTAAAACCGTCTGCAGGAGCAACATTGATGAATTACTTGTGAGAGTGAAAAGAGAGATTTGATTTCGAGTGGGAGTGTTTGAGAGAGATTTGGGGTCGAATTTATGGCTGATAATTATTATAAATAAACCCATGGAAACCATGCAGTGGGGTTTTGATGTATTGTTCCACAATACGGTACAATATAATTCCCATGCATGCTGCTGTAAGGCTTTGCTAGAGGAATTTACACTCCTCCCCTCACGTCAGGAATAACAGCCATTACCAACAAAGCCTGCTCGAGCACACAGAGACAGAGTTTGCCACAGGGCATATCACTTCAATTGAAAGTGGCACATGCAAAGATGGGAAGTGGGAGGAAGAGAGAGGGAGGGAGGGAGAGTAGGAGAGAAGGAGGGAAGGAAAAAAAAGAGGAAGGGTGAGACAGAGGGGGAGGCAGAGCGAGAGATTCACTGACAGAAATAAAATAATAGAGGAAGCAAGAGTGTGGGCTAGCGAGGGAACAGAACAAAAGAAAGGCAAAAAACATGGCGGCGGAGGACTACGAATGTCTGGGCGTGTGAATACACTGGTCTGCGAATGGAACAATGCAAGGCAGAATCACAGATGTATCCTTCAACAGTGAGAAAATATCAACTGTAATCCCTTTCTTCAGTCATCTTCTCTCCTTGTTTTGGAGATGCAGACATGCTCTGAACAACTCCCAGCCTCTCCCTTTCTCTCCCTCCACCTCCAGCTCTGCTGGTATACACGCCTGATAGAGCTCGGCCAGGCGGCATGGGTAAACCACGGGGAAAGGTCACCTCCATAAGACTAGCCCTGTCACTCCAGCTGAAAAGGTCAAGTATGTTCCCAGAGCCTCTTTTTACCTCTGGTCTGAAAACACTGTGGCTCCTCAACCTCAGGATACATGAACCTTTACTAGGAACTAATCATCAATCCTGAATTAGAAAGCGCATGCAAGGGCTATTCATCATGTGTTTTTTTGGTCTGAAATTGAGTCGGACTGGTGGATTTGTGCAATAAGTGATTCCAGATTAAAGGGAGAACATGGATTATCTGATGGGCAGGTTGGATCTCCATTTCTTTCTCCGAGCTGCTCCCGAAACCTGCTGGGAGTTGTGGTGGACCACATGTTGATAGGCTGTCTGTATTAAACCTGCACACACAGACATGCACACACACGCAAAGGGAAAGGGCCCTGCACACTGCCATTGTGATGACTCCCGGCATTACAGAAGGTAACATTATAGGGCACACTCGCCCTCAGTCCTGTCCTTTAGTGACATCACTGGGGTCAGAGGTACAATGTTAGTATTGAATGGTGCACTTTATTAGATGCTTCATGAATAAGACAAGGAGACACATGCATGGGAAGGTTAGAAGGAAGATGTTTTGCCTTGAGGATGGCCTCTACTGAATAGCACAAGAAGGTTATATACATATAACTAATTAAATTAATTGTTAATGTGAATGGGACAATAACAGTTTATCATGGTAAAAAAAATACACATAGTGCAGTTTTAATTTCTATTAGTGTCATTACTACATTCTTAATTGAAAATGAATAACAAGACATTAATATTTTAACTGACTGTAGATTTTTATCCCAGTAATAAAGGAGTATAATATTCCAGGTCTAATTTGGGATACAGTGACTATACAACTTTGAATTTGAAAGATTACATAACATTACCATCCTGTTGATCCTAACAAGGTCTTCAGGCTTCTTGGCCCAGGCTGGCAAGTCCACATCACACACCATGGTCCTGTCGTCCCTCATTCCCAGATGGTAGCCGTTGCTGTTGACAAACATCTCCGGGAGGTAGTAGAACTCAGGAATCAGTTCCTATGTTTTGAAGGAAGAGAGATGTTCACTGACAAGACCACAATTTCCAATACCACAATTTTCACCATGTAATTGCCCAACAACTCAGCAAAGTGCAAGAACTAACACATGTGAGGACAAACAGAAAAAAAAGAGCTCTGTATCTCACTGAGATGAGGTGAGAATTCAAGGGGAAAGGTAATAACAGTAACACACAAACTTAACAGCAGGCCACGAAAAGGCGGTGAGAGGTGCTAGTCCAGTTATTCCAGGCAGAGGTGTTAGGTGTGTTAAATGAAACTGGAACTGAGTTGGGTTTTTCTGTATGGTCTCTGGGCGCTTGTGATGGGGTCAGGACCTCACAGTAGAGGGGAAGTCAGCATGGAAAGGAGCCTCCTACATGAAGCCTGCATGGTGTGATTCCTTACATTGAAGAAGGGAGCAAATATTTACCTGTGTTTTGAGACTAGACAATTCCTGAAGGAATGACTTCTGTAGTACATTGTATTATTATTTTTTTTTTTACTTCCCAGCCAACCAGGACAGACAGCACTACCAAAACATGAATTGAATAGATTTTTTAAAAGAAGAAGAACAAAGGAGATCTTAAAAAAAAAAAAAAAAAAAAAATGAATTTAGGATTAACTATAGCAATCTGAAATTCAATCCCAAAACTACGGCATGCTTTGAGAAGGTAATGGATTAAAAATGCAAACAGATATGGCGATTAAAAAATAAATAAAAATACTGTATGTATACTTATTGTGATTTTGTAGTCCCTACTTTGACCCTTTATCCTCCTAATCATACAGCTCAGAAAGGATGAGTGAACAAAGCCTCTGCACAATGAGGCATATGCACACGAGGA
Organism: Chelidonichthys spinosus; assembly: GCA_029853015.1. Taxonomy (NCBI): domain Eukaryota; kingdom Metazoa; phylum Chordata; class Actinopteri; order Perciformes; family Triglidae; genus Chelidonichthys; species Chelidonichthys spinosus. The sequence continues at coordinate 4,786,893 of CM056828.1, read as the reverse complement.
ATGTCGATCCGCCACTCTGTCCTCATTAGAAAACATACGCACAAGACAAGTTAAATGCTGTTGTCTGTCTCTAAGCATGTGATTATAAAGGAGGGTAAAACAGTGTTTTAACTCATTGTATCAGGCTTGTTTTATGAATGCAGTGTCTGTCAGGTCTGTGGTTCTATGAAGTTTTATTTTGCCTATGGGATACATAAAGCGCAGAGCTTTTCAGCCCCTATAAATCATTGGGTTTTGATAGAGCGAGTTAGCATGACACGGTACAGGCCAGTAACACTGCTGGTCTGCTGTTGGTCACATTTCACCCTCCGCACACGACAGGGAAAGCAGTATAGCAGTCATTCCTTTCCGTTTCCCTCCGTCTCTCCACATACACACTGCCGCACTTTCCCTCCACTTTTTTTCGTTCGTAAACTTCCTGCCGTAAATCACCGCCAAGCCGTTAAAACTGCCAGCTCTGTTTTCAAGCCACCCTCCCATGGCAGCCATTAATTCTGCAACAGCATCGTAATGGGCTAACAAGTCAATCACACATGCCTCCATTGCTTTACACTGTGTCACCTTAATGACATGTTCGTCAAAATCTGTCACCAGTGGAGTGCTGCTGGATTCCTTCAGACAGCATGGTGGCAGTTTGTGTGTGTGTGAGAGTGTGTGTCTGTGTGCCCACTACTTCCAGGAAAAGTCTGCTTCTCTCTGCCCACGGTGGCTGTGCCAGCTTAACATCACTGTGTGCGTGCATTGAAATAAATGAGAGGTATGGATGCACAATAATGATGGGGTGGTCGAGGAGGTGAGGGATTGGTGGGAGCAGGATTGTTTCCATTTGACTTGCTCTTTTAGGAGGTCATCCCCACGAGGGGTTCAACCTCCCTCGGTGTTGTCGTCATTACTGCTGGAGGAGGCCGGGGTTAATGAAGGAGAGACCCTGCTAAAAAACAAGCTGCCTTTTAATCAGAGGCCCGATAGCCTGCTCTGCGTACTCGGCCGAAGCTGACCTTAACCCCCGACTCTCCGCTCAGTCTCTACACGGTGGCTGTGCATGGCATTTCTGTGTTTGTCCTGCCTTTTAGTTGCCAGGAAACCTCTGCTTTCATTTTATTTTGTATTATTTTACGTTGGATAGGTTTTGTAATGATCATTGCCCATTTAATACGTGGCGTGTGCATGATTAAAAATACAGAAATAACCTAAAAAACTAGGGTTAGAATGTAGAAAAAATAAGAACAATAAAATGGAAATTCAGAAGGATCAGAAGCAAATGTTTTTAATCTATTGCATCCGTTGGAATTGGCTCATAGTTTACTTCGATTGCACCATGACTAGGACTTGCATAATATTTCCCTGCTTCTAATGCATAATGAAATACTGTTGGTAATCCGGAATTGTCCTCCACATTACGATGCCTCTCCTAATAGATCAGTAACCATCCTTTGTGTGTAAAAACAAATTCATGCAGACATACAAGCAGTCGAAAGTAGGCTGTATTTGTTAACAGGGTGGCTTTGACTATTCAGCTGTTCACTGGCTCCCAGCTTTCTGCCTCTGCCTTACATAGCTGGCTGCTCTACCCAGATCCTGGCACGTAAAAGCCCTGTCCGTACATAAAAGACTACATTTTAAATAGCTTTTGTCATTAATGCTTTATTAATTGCCTGGGGCAACACTACCCAATGCAGGGTGTGCTAGAAATATATGACACTTTGAGGTCAGTGCGTATTCCTGCTGCGTGTTATGCAGTGGGCAAAATGGAGGCGAATCAGCAGGGTTCAGCGTTTTTCGGTGACTGCTCTGTGGATTTGCAGAGGGAGGTCTTTGTCTTTCTCTCAAACACAGCCTTTGTTCAAACTCATTGCATGCACACATACAAGATCAGTCTACCTCTGAGATAGTTTGTTTTTCTGCATGAGAGACATCCTGTGCATTTCTAAGTGCTTAAGGTATTCTTGTATGGGTCTTTGTGATTCGCTGTTTGGATGAGGCATTTATAATTAATGGTATATATTTTTGCAGGGGTGTTGTAGCATATTGGCTGAGGAGGGGAGCACAGTGAGTGAGAGGCTTGATATGGTTATGTTGCCAATTATACATAGTGTATATTTGTAATTTAGCTGGTAGATATGTTTTGCAACATATAATGATGTTTACCATCGTTGTCTTCGGAATTAGATATTCACATGTCCAGAACATCAGCATAAAACAGCTGTCTGTACATGTATGAATAATAGATATTGATAGACGTAGAGCACACATTTCTATCCTTTTAAATATACTCAGATCTGAAACCTGGATTGTACTATTTGCCTTTCTTGTGATTCTCACCTTTACATCAGCAGTGTCCCTCTGACAGTTTCTCCAGGAGCGGGCGATGGATGAAAAGGTGCGGTCAGGGTGGTCGAACTTGTCGTTATTGGCACTGAAGAGGAACGTGGTAAAGGGCTCCTACAGGAAAAGCAAAAATAACACCACAAAGGTCTTCACACAAATCTAAAGTCATCAACATCTTTTCCACCCTCTTGATCTGCATTTGTTTCGATTGATGAAAATATCAGAACTGCTTTGAATTTACTAGATTACCATGCATGCTTATTAAAATGCAGGTGAATATTCTCAATGATTTGCATTATTTTAAATTGTATTATTTTCTGCAGCAGTCTAAGGGATCTCTGTAGACATCAGACATTCATTGTATCCAAGCCTGGGGGAGAATTAATTAGTGTTCTTCCTGAGTACAGTAAGCCATAATGATAATTGGCTCAAATTTGGTTATCTCAGCCTGAGATGGCGACTACTGCCAGTTGGAGCGGATGGTTCACTCATCAGACGAAGAAAGGGATTGTGGGAAAAAACCCACAGAGGCCAATCTAACTGCTGTCAAGGGAGGTCCCTCAGTTCATCAGCTCCTTCCTAATAATGATGGGGGAGGAGAAATACAATCCAAACTCCCCATAAAGCTCTTTCAAATGAATAAACTGACTTCATAATCAAATGTACACAGACTCAAAGAAGCAGATTAAAAGGGCCTGTTTTGGGGGGAACAGATTTGGTAAGAGTGTGTATGCCTTCTCCTCCTCTTCCAGAGTAAATGAGGACAGTGCTCAGTAACCTTGATGGACATGTCTCCAGCGCTCACTGGGTTGCCTGAAACACATAAACCTGTCACAGCAGCCTCTGTAAATCATTACCCAGCCACTCTTTATTTAGTTCACATATGCCAGTTTACTGGCCTGTGAAATGTGTTTTCTGAGCGCCATTGGTCTAACTCAAACCCAATCAAATTGAGATGTCGAGCTGTTTCCTGTGCAGAAGCCGACAGACCTCAAAGTAACAGCATCATCAAGTCTGACAAGTGACAATCAACTAATGCAGACTCAAAAAATGAAAAGCTGCCTGAGGATGTGGGTTAGACTTCATTCCTATTCAGATGCTTGACTAATTTGCTTGGCGATTTTGAACACGGTACAATAATGAGTGTGAAGGTGGTTGAAGGAGTGATTTTACTCACTATTCTGACAAGCCAGTGCAGGGTGGAGGCAGCCGTGGAGTAGTGAGAGTTGTAATGACATGGTGGCGTCTGGTCGTCTTCCCAGGTCTCATAACGTTCAGCGAAGAATGCCGCACGCTTCGGATTCAGAGCACCAACAGGCTGGGAAGAAAATAAGGAAATAAGAGGTTCAGTTCTTGTGTAAGAAAAACAAAGGTTTTCCCCCAAAGCATTTGTTAGTCATATGCTTTTTGAAGGCAAAACTTCAACTTGATATTAAGGTTGTACGATTTGGATATTTTATTGATTTTAATGAATAAACTGAAACTCAAAACTGAAACCTACAAAAAAAGAAAAATCAGACAGCCTAAAATAACACATCTAAATGTCGAGGAGTCGATCCGGGGTGATGTTGGGCGAAGGCAGAGTTCACCCTGGACAGAGCTAACTCATACAGACAGACACACTCACATTCACACCTACGGGCAATTTAGAATCATCAATTAACCTGCATGTCTTTGAACTGTGGGAGGAAGCCAGAGTAACCGGAGAAAACCCACACTGACACATGGGAGAACATGTAAACTCTACACAGAAGGCCGGCCTGTACCCGGGGTCCAACCTCAGCCCCTTTTGCTGCAAAAGGACAGGACCAACATTCAGTATGTCATGAGACAATGAAGCCTTTCAGTACCTACTTGCTGAGTAGCAGGCCCACAATCACAGACAACATAGATACAATTTATAACAGATAAAAAGTAATATCTCAACTTTGTAGATCTGAGTACTATACCACGCACATGTTTTGGTAGCACATTAACAATATAGTAAAAGACAAGTCCATTATTTATAGTTCAATGGTTTTAAAACATGTTTTATGAGTAACTGTAAGCCAGTGTGAGTACTTTATAATAGAGGTGATATGAGCTATTTTCTGTTCTCTTACAGTGTTCTCATCACAACCGCAGACTCTGACTTAGCTTACATTACTGTGTCATCGGGTCAGTAAAAACTTTCTGTGTAGTTACTCCAATATATGGCTTGTTGAAATCAATGACACTTATAACTGTCTAATAACTGTCTTATAACACTAATATGTCACATAACCAAAATGATCTCTGTGAGTGTTTAAATCTGCAAGCCAATGCGTTTAGCACAGAGTATGTTCAAGCAATAAGGGGTAATTTACACTATAACAAGTATGAATATAAGTATTTTTGCAATCCAAAAGTAGTTTTGTTTTTATAGTGCATCATCTACAACATTATAATCTCCAAAACTGACTCATATATAATAATATAATGTACTTAATTGGACTTACAGGTTACACTTAAAGCCTCATGCAAGAGGGATCTGCCTTTACTTTTTTCTGCATGAACCAAACATCTATTTTGAGTCTCAAAATGGAAACTGTTACAGCTAACAGCCTGACTCATGACCAGTCTTCCATCTTAATAAAACATTTAATGAGCATGCTGCTATATGACTGTCATAAAAGGATTATGGGAAATACTCACTCCATATACTAAAATAAATTATTAGTGCGCACAAAAATGTCCATAAAAAAAAATCATATTTTTCTATAGCCAATAATTCATTTTTCTATCCTATGCTGTGTAGGCGTCACCTTTTGTCTGCATCGTTGTAATAAAGCGGCGAGTCTTTGCCTGGTGACACAAATTATTTGCTGCCAACACTTTACAGGTAAACATTTTTTGGTGCAACAGTGTAAACTACGGCTTTCCTATGTCTTGTAGTTCCCCATTTCTTGTAGTTCCCCATTAGCCTTTATGTGGGGAGGCCGGCAGAGAGGCTGGGGGAGAGTTCAGGGCAGTCAAGGAGCTTTACTCTGGGATTTGTCCATCAGACCCCATTATTCTCGTGAACCCTAAAAATGTCCTGTTGAGCTGTCTTCTGTCTGAAATTTACGAGGGTATGGTGGCAGGGGTGAGCAGGATGGCGCGCTGAGGTTGGAGGCAGGAGATACGAGAGTCTCCTGCTAAATGCTGTGGGTAATCCATGTGGATTAACCCGGGCTGACCTGATTTACACCCAAAACACCCATCGAGCCAAACACTTTACTCAGCACCGCTACTTCCATCTGTGCTACTGGGCACTGGTGATGGGAGTTACCATGATTTACACAATATAGTGCAATCCAATAATGCAACACCACATCGTCTTAAATCAACAAATTATGACTGACATTTTCAATGTTATGTACAGATGGCCGGCTAGCATTAATTGCAGAAAATTATTTTCTACCTTAAAATTGTCCTATTACTTATATACATAAGAGGTAACCCATTTTCTAAAAATAAATCTGCAGAACTCATGAATTAATAATCATAAAAAGTCTCATTAATTTTTCTGCATTTTGAGAACTGCTGCACAATCAATGTGAGGATATGAAAAAAGTACAGTGATGTAAAAATATAACATCACTGCCTACATTTATTCGATATCCATCCACTTTTTTCAAAGTTAGGTCAAACCTCGGATAGCATGGCTAATTATTTAACCGCAGCCTGGGTAATAATTTCAATATTGAACTGACACAATCACTGGGTTTTTGCCCTTTGGCATCCGTTTCATTTTCATGTGTTCTTAAGGCAACAAAATTACCCTCATTAAACATACATTTAGTGGTGAATAAATTGCTTTCTCTGCCTTTTCAATCTCCCCATCCAATATAAGAGCCTCCGAGGCATATTGGCAGTCAATATTAATATACTCAGTACCACTGACTCAGTTACTGAGGGGAAAGGGAGACTGGTAATGTAATCAATGGCAGCTTTTCCACCTGAAAGCTGCAGCTCAGAGGTCAGAAGAAATAAAATAAAAGCCCTCAATTCAAAATTCACTTATTCTAACATTATTAAAATTGCACTATTATCCTTTTGGCTGGGTACAGTTTGTATGCAACCTCAGTGCGACAGACAGACTCGGTCATTTTGAAGATTAGTCATATCCATGTGTGGCACAGAGCACATGCCTGCAGCTCTAAGTCAAAATTAAATGGGGCCAGATTTTTTTTTTTTTTGGTTCTTCCTTAGAATTTAATGGCAGTCCACATCAGTGTTAGCACAATTGAATAGACTGAAAGAGAAGTTTATTGAGATCTGCATAGATTTATGGAGTGATAATGGCCTTGCATGTGACGTCTTGGCCCAGCTGGATTGGGGTGCAAGTCACAAGACGTCTCGCACTCTGTAAAAAACGCCGCTAGTGTAACGAATGCAGGTCGGAGCTGTATGAAAGATCTAGTTAATACATATGTCAGAGGGAGAGGATGAAGGAAAAGACAGATGTGGGTAATAGCAATGCTCAAAAGAAAGGCATACGTAAACAATCCACATACGTATTAGAGCCTAAGATTATAAAATGGCAAAGGCAAGGCAATTTGATTTGTATAACACGGCAATTCAAAGTGCTTTGACATTAAAAGCATGGGAGAAAAAAAAAAAACATTAAAACAAGCCAATAACAAAATAAAGTTTAAAATTGAAAAATAAAAACAAATAAAAAAATAGATTCTGATTTACAGTGTTTTAAATTGTTGACATGCAGATTTAAATATCATATGTATCAGAAGAAGCTGGAAAGCAAACTTAGCTATATTAAGCATCGTCAAAGTGCTTAAATGGATATTAAATGGATATTATGAGCTGGTATTACTTTTTTTTCTCAGTACATAGAAAAATTACATCGAGACTCATTTCAATGCCACCAACCTTTCAAACTTGTACTGAGATTCAAGGAACCACAAACACGTCTTAAATGAAACACCAAATTAAAGGGAAGGGATCCCAGGACATGTTTGCTGACAAGTTATATCCTATTACTTTGGCGCAACATAAAAGAGGCAAATATGTTCTCACAGTATTCTCGTGTCGTTCAGCTGTGTAAGCAGAAATATAATAAGACATTTTCTAGACTTGTAGAAGAAAGAATGTTTTTAATTTGGTTTCTAGAAAATGTGTCTGATTGCTTAGCAAGGATCATTATACTGACTGCATGGCAAAACTTGTTCAGATTTAAACTTTTAATACAGAAAATATAAAAAATTTAACAAAAAAAGCAGAAAAGGAAAAGACAAATAAAATATAGTTAAAGTCAGGCAAACAAATGGCCAACTACCATATACAGAGGGCTGACAAATTGAGAAAAAAAGTAAATGAAAGCAGAAGGAAAGCGGAAGGAAAATAAAAGCTGTTCTGGTGGCTTGTGGTTCCATTTGTATATAAAGCTTGGGTTGTAAACCAAAGTGTTGAGTGTTGGTTAGTGAGATCATTGTATCCTGCCAAAGTCAACATAAGACAATAGAGACGACTGTGATTCCTTGTTTTAACAAATCCTAACCAATGGATGGTTGTATTGTCTCCTTTGTCAAAGGGTGGGGCAGGGATGACGTCAGTTTACAGCCAACTGACGAAGTTCCCTTGCCAAAAAAACAATAGGATTCTGCAACTGCAGATACCTAATCTTAGATTTTTGAAGCATGGAAGAAGCAACAAACCTACTTTAAGCTAACTACACTATTGACACACAGGAAGACTGTGGACGAGACGGCGTGGTGAACTTTAAAAGTCTCATTTAGCCATTTGTTATCAACCGCTCATTTTAACACATGCAACATGTCGGATTTAATGACATTCTCTTTAAAATAAACAAATGTGTTAAGCTTGTGCTAACCACAAACCTTAATTCAGCCATCAAACCAAAAACCCATTCCAAGAACCCTTTGACTTCAAGGTGTGGGAACTGGCAATAGCAAAAATGGAAAGGCATTTCCGGGTTTTTGGACTCGTTCCTGCAGCACTCTATTGTTGTGATTGCAGTTAAAATAAAAATCATTACCTCAGCTCAGTAATCCTGTGGAATGTTACAATCTTGTATATCAATTGAGAGAAATATTTGTCCTAACTGTCGCTGTCCTCAGCATTAAATGCATCAAATGTGTCATAACGTAAAGTGCTTGACACCAAAGATAATAAAACAATGTGAAATTGTAATAAACTGACCATACAAACATGAAAGAAACACTACTTCCATAGTATGTTTGCTAAGACAATGCAATCTCAGCTTGGCAATCTGTAGCTCTCACACTGTTGTAGATTTCAAACATCAAATAAACTAAAAGACTTCATCCAGGTTAGTTCAAATCATGGTCACCTCCACATACATGTGCTGCCTTGGCCATAGAAACATACTATAAATGGTACATTCTGCACAGAAATGTCACATTCTGGTCAGTGCTTTTGTTTTGACTATGAAAATACAGCTGAGAGGAGAATGTTTGATTGATTGGCTGTTCAATGGGAAATAAAACCACATTTATGATAAGCACAATGGTCATCTGTACCTTTCCTGTCATAATCACATCTGTTAATAATCCCAAATCAGGCTTCGCTTACTTCTATTCAACAAAGAATAATCACCTCCTCCCCGTCCCATGCATTGCATATCATACTGATCACTGATATAAGACAATGAAAACAACTGGTTCAGACAGTTGCACACTTGCTCCTATCTGGGTTCATTCCTTGTGTAACACCTGCCCCAGTGAAATGCATCAACACAACTAAACACAGTAAGATCAAACTTAGATTTGGCTTCAGATTCAATCAGGATCATTTCTGGTGTTGCATTCCAAATGCAGGAAATGAACACAGCTGCAGCTGCTGCTGCTGCTGTTGGTGGTGGTGGTGGTGGAGAGTACCTCAATTTGTTTGGTTATATCTAAGCTACCTCCCAAAGAGACGCATATTGCATTTTATATTTCAAAAGTAATTACATTACAGTATGTTGCTATGGTGCTCTGTCAGGAGAAGTCACGGTCATTTTTGCTTGCCTCGTCAGAGGCAGGGCTGCATGCAGCTCCGGTCTAATGCAATCAAGTTGCTCAAACTCAAGATAAAGCAGATGTGCTCTCAAACAGCCTGACTGGAGTGGAAGTGAGGGTGAAGAAGGCTCCATTATGGAAAGAAAAGTGTGGAGGGGGGTCTTTACAGCAGCCCGCCTCTGTCTTTGTTTCTCAGTGTGTCTCTTTGAGATGCTCAGCAGACATTTTGAGAAGGAAACTGATTAAAATAGGTTTCTCTATCTCAACACAGCTCATTCAAAGTACGTTTACAAGGGTAAATCAACAGCATCAGCATCATTTCAGTAAGATTAAAACGTCATATTTGGTGTTGCTTGTCTCTTGAAATCATATTTTACAAAGAATATATTTAAAATCAGTGGATGCAGAGGCATTAAACTACATCTGCTGTGTTTGCCTTCTTATGCAATTCAATGCATTTCCATGACATAGTTAACAGCTACGAGGAAGACTGACTTCCCCCTATCTATCATCACTTGTCACTCCATCAAGAAATAATCATTAGAATCGAATGAAACACTTCACTGCATGGATGTGTCTGACATCCAAATATGCAGAGCCCTGGCCCCAAGGCAAGGCATGTAGTGTTCAACAGCACCGTTCACAGCTGACTGGATGCCCAACCAGCAGGTAATTGTAGGTGTGTGCAGGTTTGGGAGGATATCATTTGGAAGATCAAGACAGCAATCCAGCAATTTGAACAAAGCTGTGCAGTTACCTGGAACTAACATACAGGTCTGAGGTATGACTCATCTGTGAAATCAGTGGAAAGAAATTCTCCCAAAATTGTGCAATGCCAGGGTGGAGTTTAGGAGTTTTAATGACGCCTCAGTTTATTGTAGTTTATAATTCAGCTTTGTTATATGATTTGTTAATCAGACTAAATTAGTCTAACTTATGATGTCATTATTGCATTTTTTAGGTAACATTCTTGTGTTTGTGTTGGTTTTCGTTAAATGAAAAAATGATTTTGAAGAAAAACATCATATACTAATACGATGTATTGGTACCAAACCATGGGCATTCTATCAAAACATTTTAAATAACACCTAGCCTTATTTACCATACACACAGCCTGTTTGCTACACAACCACACCCAGTGGACACACACCTCAGAGAGACAAACGCAGCGCTAATATAGAATGAACACGTCTCTAGAGACTGTGCTGCTACCTCTGATCCATAATTTAACAAAAGGGCAGACCAAGCAGAGAAGTGTGGGGGACTCTGTCCCTCTCTGCTACACTAGCTGTGAACTTTTGGAGCTATAAGAGCCCCGGGGTTCCAAGGACAACTGTCAGGAGACACGGGCTGTGAACTCATGCTAATGAAGGCAGCTCAGCCCTGTAAACAGCATGGGAGGATGTCACTGGAATACATTACAATACATAACTGTCTCCCCAGGGCAGGAGGTCTGCACATGGTTCAGCCCTGATCACTGCCCAAACACACACACAGACACACACACACACGCACACACAGGCACACACAAATGCGTGCACACACACACACCTCGTGGCTCTATCAGTCCACCTGGATGCCCCACAGGCCAGAGACACCAAAAGCAGACAAGCTGAGACTATCTGAGCTGTTGGTCCAAAACACTCTGGGTTTACGCAAAAGTGTTGAGGTGCTCATTTTTCAAATTCACAACACCATTCTTCAAGTGTTTCATAGTACCTTCCATTTTTTTCACTTCAAAGTTCTCCTCCTCTACCGCAGAAAAAAAAAAACAAAAAAAAAAAACAGCACACGCACGCCTTGAAAAGCTGAAAATTGAGACAAACTGTTGAGAACTGAGATGGCGAAGTGGGGCTCTTAGTCAGACTGTCGGCACTTTGAGGGAAACAACAGGGAATGAGGGAGCGATAAAGTGAGCGAGAGAGAGAGAGAGAGAGCTCAGACAGGAATGTGACTGTTTGCAGGTCAGTGAGCTGCAGTTTGCATGTGCAAGAGAGAGGAAGAGACAGAGAAAGAGAAGGGGTGGGGGGGGGCGGTAAACAAGTAAACCAGGCCACAGTTTGTAGGAGAGTGATCTTCTGCCTTTTCATCTTCAGGCAAACATAATATTGAACTTGATCTCCCAGGGTTACGGAGCTCTTGTGATTTGGCAGCGTTAGCAGGACTCTTACTACAGCACAGCTTGATGCGTTTTTGATGAGCCACATTTAGAAAGACTTTCACTGCAGCACTGTGCTCATGACCTGCTCTAATCTCGTCATCAACCTTGGAACTCAAAGGAGGGACATTATATTATTAAATGACCAGATATAACTCAACATAAGACAGAATGATGAGTGTTTAGGTAGAAATGTGTTGTAAAAAAAACATATTGTTCTACCATTTTAACGATTCACATGTGAAGTCTTTGGTTTCACTCACACAGTCCCTTGCAGTGGACATCATATATTTTATGATAATTATATTATGTTTACTGTATCACAATATACAGCATATCATATATTTTTTTAATTAAGCCACATCCAGCAGAAATGCAGCAATATTAGCATTAATTTGGAGTTGGGTGTATGGCTACTTAGGAGTGTAAATCCAATATTCACTTTCCTTTCATCTCTCTGGCTCTTTACCTACCACCGTAATATGTATCTGGCTCTGAAGAAGCTAAATGCTCCACTATGTTCACCAGCTAGTCGCTAACTTTGTCTGTCTAGCATGAGGGGAACTGCACATTTCGGTGATAGCTCTCTGTGGGTTCATCATTACAAGCTAGCCCTTTCACTTACAGGTATCATTTATTGTTCAAATACAAATATTCATTACAACCACTTTAATGGTTTCAGCCACAAGTCCAGACCTGCTTGAGACGATGAAAATGACTCCTTGGTTACACGATGCATCTAAAGGTGCCTTTGTGAAATCGTTGTTAATTGTGAGCATTAAACTGCAGCGCCTACTATACAAGGCATTAATGGTTTTTAAATGTACAAGTCTCTCTAATGCAGAACTCAGGAAGCCACTTTCAGCTCAGTCAAGTGCAAACTACCTGCTGAGACAATACAGTGCTAATAATAAATGGGAAGTAAATGTATTTGAGTGCATGTTACAATAATAATGTTTCACTTTCCGCATTCCTCCTCACGTATTTAGACTCTGCACATGATTAAATATGATATTTAATGCTGAAAATATATAGCTATGCTTAACATAAATAGCTATTAAATATGATATTGTTTTACAGGCTGGGCCTTAATAAGGAACCCCCCCCCCGCCGTCAGATCCAGCTGCACCTACTTGCCCCCCTTCTCATGTCACACTGAGGTGCATGGCCAAGAGGCCTCGGTACCTTTGAGAGATCTCTGAAGTTCCCTGGCAAGGTCAAGTCCAGCTCCTCTGAGTCGTAGTTGGTGAGAACCCAGGGAAAGACCGGGTACTGGTTCAGGTCATTGTATGTCCTCCCTAGACACACAGAGCAGACAGAGATCTGTGAGTGATGAAGGATTTGGAAAGGAACAGAGGGGTTGAAAGCAGGGCAGGGTACAATCCAGGCTTCAGTTACATTGGGGGATCAGCATGCAACATTCCAACAAGCCCCCCGATCTTAGAGCCCTCAATCAGACGCACTTCCTGTCTCATACGGCGTCTGCCAGAGAAACACATAAACTAACGGCAAGCTCTCTCAGCTATAGGGGAATGTTTTTTGTGCTCCCCATGCCTTTCCCTGATGAGTGTACTTTATCAGTGGATGGTGGGCGTTACAGGAGGCCCGAGGAGGCTGCCTTTAAGTTTATGGATAACATAAGTATCTCTAAGTTGGGAGGAGTGGATATAATTAGAGGGATATAGATTCTTTTGAGGGCCATGACTCTAAATGCCTGAAATGTCACTGCGAGTCTGATGCGCTGATTGGCCAGATGTGAATTTTCTTTATGCTCTTGCAGTGGGAATATAGTTTTCAGATGGCAAAATGTGTCATAGGAAATCCATGGGAAAAGCCAAGAGCATGTTCCATGCTGTCATTAATGCTCTGTTTTCCTTTTGAAGATGACACTGATACAGCTGTGAGGTCAGGTGGTGGTCAGTTGTAATCCAGGAATGGGATAGGGCTGCTGTAGATGGTTTTGTTTGAATTTTTACTACTGCTAATAAATCAACCTAAAAATGTAGGCTCAATGGAAGAATGAGAGTAAAAAGGAGAAAACATTTCATTTTACCCACGAAGACATCATTTCTTTTAAAATATAAGATTTTTTCCCCCCAGAAACATTTCACATTTTGTTATGTTCCCCTGTTGATGTGATGTTGGCTAAATAGCATACCATAAGACTAATATTAATTCAGTAACAATTATTGTTATGTAAAACTTAAAAGTTAGACATTATTGCATCACTACACAAGGACCATAAGAATATTTTGAGAATTATCCGGATAATATTGCAAATTGCAATTATTGTGGCCAGGATAATGGTGAGATGATATTTTCATATTGTACCATGCCTAACAAAAACCACATTGTCTGTCTATTCTCCCTATGCCAGCACATTCAAACCTTTGAGCATTTCAAATCAAAGCATCATCAAGAGATAGAGGTATCAAGAGGTAAAAACTCTTCCTAAATCTGGTTGCTGATGCCATAAATGACTTGCACTGTTGGCATTAAATAATCTAAATCTAACTGAGTGAGTCATAATGCATGATAGGCTTGGGATTCTGCAGAATATCGGAGATCTGGGGGAAGCTAGAGAGCATAATTACCAAGGTTAATGCCACATAGGGAAAAGGAAGCCAAGTGTGGAAGAAGAGTTGGGTGGGGTGTTGTGGTATAGTCGGACCGACTGGTGCTGAGGCCTGAGTTGGGGTGGCAGGATGTTAATAACAGTGGAATAGTGTTTAATTAGGAGACCACTTTGCTTTCGCACCTCTTCCAGCACATCAACCCCTGCCTGTCTGCTGCCCCACACTATTCCAGCATCCCTGTCAGCTCAGGTCATTACCAGGGATTTTTAATGAATTTTAGGCATGTTTTTCTCTCTGCCTTACATCTAATTAGCTGACAATAATGTATCGAACTCAAGCAGGAGCTAAATATAAATATGCATGAATATGCAGCGAGAGAGGATGACACCTCTCAGAGCAGAGTAGCGTGCAGTCTCTCTCTCTCGCCTTCCCTGTTAGCTGCAGTTCAGATCAGAGAGTCGACAACAGAACCTCTCAACTCCACAGACACACGTGTACGCTCTCACAAAACCCGGCACTAATTATCTGGCAAAATCTGCTGTGCCTGCTCTTCGCTTCAAACAGCACACTCGCATGAACAGTGAAGTCTACCACGTTGAGCACCACTTAAGGTTACCATGGATTCTTAAACAAATGCGACATAACCGAGCACACTTATCGTATGTTTTCCAGTGCCACCGACATATAAAATGTATTGATCATGATGGCTAAACTTTAAGTCGTCAGACTCTAATGGTGAAGAGATTCATGTAGATGGATTAAAACTTCACCCTTCCCCTGGTGTAAAATTTGCCTGGATAAGGAAGAAAACAAATCAGTATCTATTTATTTAACTGATGGCTGTGAAAAAGAGAATGCCACATAGGATTTCCATACTTTCAGCTTTCAGTTTCTCTTGGGAATCACAGCATTGTAATGCAATGGCAAATCTTACCAGCGATAGTGTTGAGAAACATGAGGTACTCAAAGTTGGAGATCTCTCTCCTCTGCCAGCGCTGGGTCATGTTAGAGGATTTGAAAAGCTGCCGAGGGGTTGCCAGGGAGATCCGCCTGAAACAAAATTAATAAAACAACAATAGATCATGTAACAAAAGGTTGGTGTTAGTTATGATACATGTAAACCCATTCTTACTAATTTAAGGAGCTTTGGCTAAATTCAAAGGACTGGCTACATCACAGAAAGCTGGTACAAGAATGATGACTTAAGAGATGAAAAGCATGCACAATATGTCAAGTTCCAAATGAGAGAATAATAACTGCATGCCATGCAACGACATTCACAATTACACAATTTTGATTCCAGTAGATTGAATTAAAGGTAGTTTCATTTACAGTGCGTTAATTCAGGATGGCTTGCTTTATATCCACTCAATTAACAAAAGACTAAAGGAAACAAGCACGTTTTGTAATAGTGTACAAATGGGCCTGTTAGCACTATGAGAGTGGCCGTGGCCTGCCTGAAGCTCTTCTGTATAGAGTCTTCTGTCAGAGAATTAGGTCAGTTCAGTCAGGGTCACTGCACATCCACTTCAATAACTGGAGCAATGGGACTTTAAATGACTTTGTTGCAGGCCAGGCTACACAGACGCTCCAAAACACAACACAGATGAGGCAGCATCGGCTATGAACAAATGATATTAGAGATATTTAACTGTGTTGAATTCATTTTCTGCGCATGTGTGACCCACCTCGCCTGTGGAAGTCCATAGCTGGTGCCCACTCCCACTCGAGGAAGACTGTAGATCACTTTCTTTACAGTGGCCTGGTCAGGAAAGTTGAACATGACTGATGCTGTGAAACAATGAGAGATATCCCTTAGTGATGACGAAGAGGAGAAGCATGGGTTTCAAATGCTGTAATTGGCACTTGGGCTTACTTCTGTTGGCCATAAAGACCTCCATCGCTGTGTTCTGCAGGAGGTAGCGTCTGGAGAACACCGCCCGGATCTCACTGAACATCCACTTCCCATGTAAACCCTCAGTGTATGCTAGGACCTAGAAGGGCAGAAAAAGAAGAAAAATGTTCTCAGGATATAATAGTATAAAACCTGGGATGATGGCAGGTTATAGGTGATAAAGGCTACTGTCCATTCAGTTCAATATTAAAGTTGCATAAGACAAAACCTAGTCAAGGCTGTTTGATGCTTGTGTAATGGGTAGTGTGGTACTATATCACATTTAAAATGAGGCAAGTTCTCAGATGATGATTTCAATTATTTGAACTGGTGTAAAGTTAGCCGCTGTTTTGTTGCTAAAAGCAATCAGCGAGCCAACTCTGTCTTCCAAACTGTATCAGAAATAATGACAGTAGACAGCAAAGTTCTACAAAAGAGAGATTTAAGTTTAAGATTTGTTTACTGCTTTACCACTTACAAGCTGGTAGCTGTTGCACTTTTTAATACTTCTTTGTCAAATGACTTGTTTATGGGAGCTGCAGCCAGAGTTGGCGAGACACTGATCCAGTACACTCATTATTTCACTGCTGGGATTAAAACCTGCTGCTTGGAAGCCAATTCTGCTAAACATTAGGCTACTAAAATCAGTTTTTAATAACTTTTTCATGAGTTCATTTAAAATAAAATATCAATATTACACTAGTACGTGTTCATTTATTGCTTATTTAAAAAAAAAAAAAACAAGTAAGAAACCATTACTGAAACATTATACCATATCTTAAGGGACTTTTCTATATAATATGAAGCTCTCTACGACGTATCTTTGAGTGGTTCAAACCTGAGTTGGTATATAGAACGCAAGTGGTCAAAAGAGGAAGCGCTGCGTTAATGACACATAAATAATCAACAACCATCATGCCAAGGAGAGAAGAGAGTGGACAAAAGATCATTAGTGTATGCAGCACCACTGGGACTGCAGGTCCACACACCAAACCAGGAGAGTTGTTCTGACAGGTGAGAATGGTCCCCTCACAGCCTCTCCTTTCACCTCACTTCCATCTGACTGAACAATTTTGTTCAACAGTGTGAGCCGGGGGAGCAACCTCATCAACTCCCCGGGTTATAATCACATATAGGTTGAGTTCAGAGAGTGTCTACGAGGGAGAATAAAGATATAACGGGGTAGTAAGAGGGTGTCTGTACGTGTGTGGGGGGGTGATTGAGGTGGAGTAGGCAGGGAGAGAGGAAAGACAGAGTGAGATGTTCAGCTGGGTTAGGTCTGATGCTAATGCTCATTTAAAATAGTGACAGGCTGGAAGAGTGCAGCACGAGCCGGGCTGCCTTAATTTCTCCCTGGAATAGCTCATGCTCGACCTCCGTGCCACATCCAAAATCTCTGGAGCTCAATTAAAATTGGATTAGGTGGAGATGCTGGATGTGCAGCACAGCATCTCTGGTGCTCTCCTTCCTGTAATGCCATGCCTGACACCTCTGCAACCCCCCAACTCAAACAGTTGTCATAGAGACAGCGTGGCCCAGAGGAGGTAGCGTGCTGAATGGAGAGGGCGGAGAGAGGAAGGGAGGACTAGAGCTGCAGCTGCAATGTTGGGGGCCAGCAGAAGCTCGCTAGGAGGCAGGGTAAGTTTTACCCCCCCTCCCTCTCAGCCAGATGTTGTGAAGTAGTCTTCTGAATGCTTGCAGGCAAGTCATACAAATATGCATCATGGGAAGGCCATTACAGCTTACAACCATCAAAACACTAGCAAGCTGTTTGAATATATATTAAGTTATGTGGATGTCTAGTGACTTCAAATTGTCAGTTTCAACAAAGTCTCTATTAAATGTACCATTTTATTTTAACAGTGCCATAAATTTGCCTCTTAAATTCTCTATTTCTTATATCACGTGTTGTGAAAAGAAATGTAAGCAACAATCCAGCAAGTAATAAATAACACAATAGTAAAAATCTAGTTTACACATGTTTGTCATTCCAGGTTATTAAGAATTGCAATTTATAAACAAAAGTTTAAACAGCTGATTGTCAATATAATATTGTTTTAGCACTGGCTTTTCTTGTTCCAGCTAAAGTGAACACTTTCCTGCCATGACAAAGTGCAGGCCAAAGGGGTAGCTGTCAACAAAAGAGAGGCTAAAGAGGAGAAAAAAGAGCTGATTTCAAACAGCCCAGATCAAAAAATTTGTCATAACAACAAAGCTTTGGTCTAAACCAACAAGCAGGGGCCCCTGTAGACTTAGAGATTTGACAAAGCCCAGCCCTCATTTTTGTTGAGGCCCAGCTGTAAAAAATGCCATTTAATGAACCTGTCTGCTGAAGCTGTCCCCTGCCTGTCAGAGGTGTCAGCCAGTGACAAGCGCTGGGGACGGCCGCCTCCAGTCACAGACAGGCCTGCCAGCTGGAGACTTCGGCCCCAATCTAATCACGCCACCAGGAAGGGACCGGCGCTCTGCTCTTGGTCTGTCACGCTCAGGGCTGGGGGAGTAGTGAAGGGGCGGGTGGAGGGGTCTGGTATGGCCGACAAGCCCAGCCTTTTGTTTCCACACAGGTCCCTCCATGCAGGCTCATTAAGAGCCACAGGCGCATGCGCTGATCTGCCAGCTGCAGGGAGCTATACCTCCACAGCATAATAGCCATAATGCAATTTAACGTCTCTGTCCTCTTTCCTTTATTCCCCCTCTCTTCTACCTCTGATTCGACAGAGGGCATGCTGCATTTTGCCTGTAGAACATCAGAGGTGGAGAATGGAAAATATTGTGACAGATGAGATGAGGAGAGGCACAGGTGACACCAGTGTTTAGGCTGAAACTCATATATGATAATGTGCAGATGCTCAAATGGAGAACATCATGGTTAAAAGCGATAGGAAGTCACTTCATGCATGGAAACAGATTCTAATCATTTCTGACTTCTGAATAGCTTTAACCTCACATTGGCTGAGACACTATGACAGACGTTATTAATAAATCTAACGAAGCATTTTCTCTAAAACCTGATGCAATTTTCTCCCGTATGGGACAATACAATCCCCCTCCACTGCATTTATAAAGAAAAATAATAATATAATTCAGTGAGACCTCCAAGCCAGCATGACTGATATATTTATAAGAAACTGTGAAGCAGTCTGACAACCTGGCATCACAGCACCTCTGCTGCATTCATCTAAGATTTGTCTAATAGGCTTCCACTATAAAGCCTCACAACTGCATGGTCCCAGGCGGCCGGAGAGAACAGCGGAGTGGAAGAATAAGGGGAGGTTACGATAGGCAGTTTCATTTTGAGTGATATGACTACTCCTCCAGGAGCGAGTGGGATGGATTTCACACATGGCAATTTGGGGGATCAGCACACACTGCATATACTGTATTCAATGGATGACCCAAGGCAATATGGGCCAAATCTGTGTAGAGGTTGAGCAGTCGGGGAAAAAAGCTTAAAGCCTGGTCATGGTGAGAACTGAACTCTCAGCTAGTTGGAGAGCATTATTATATATATATATATATATATATATATATATATATATATTATATATATATATATACCGGTATATATATATATATATCACTTTTTCTCAAGTTATCTAGTTTTTATTTGACTAGATTTTGAAAATATATATGTATAAACACATGTTTTTGTTTATTTGTGCTCACGAAATGGAAAATATGTCAAAACAATTTTTTTTTTTTAGAATCAAGGCGATGGGGCTGTTAAATCTATTTAATATACAATTTCAATGACAAATTAAACTAAACTAACTGCATGGAAAACACCATTTTGAGTAAAGGAAATATTTGTTTGCTTTTTTTGAACGTAGCAATTAAAACAATGTACATATTCTTCTTCCTACAAAAGAGTCAGGTGTTCCACACTGTGAAATTAAAGGAACACTACCACACTGAACTTTACGAAGCCAGACAAACAGAGATCTTAGTTGTCTGACCACGGCATGCTCAAATTCACACTTTTATTTCAGTTTTAATCCCTTTCCTGCAAGATGTATGCCTGAGCATGACGGCTCGTTTCCCATCTGATCCTCCCTCAATGTGACAACTGTTATGAAATGTGGAAACAAACATGTAAAAGATTCCCACAGATTATTATGATTAGAAAAAAAAATTCCACTCGGTTCCATACTGAAAGAGCCATATCTCAACTTCAATAAAGTAGCAGGCTCCTAATGCAGGTATTGGGGGAAAACAAGATACAGATTTGCATAATCAGTGTCACTACACATTTGGGTGGTAGCTGGAGTGTGGCAAGATGACACAGCTCGGGTGCTCTGGTAAGACCAGTGGGATAAAAGAGATGAATATGCATTAAATAGAGTGGCAGTTCACTGCCCAAACTGTCCAGCCAAGTTTGTCAATAACATTTATGTCAGGGATGGTATTTCACGCACATTAGCAGGCCCTACAGCGTCGTCTTCAACACCGCCATGGTAGGACAGGTGGGAGGAGCCGGTGTCCTCGTATGCAATTTCTTCAAACATTCTTTATATGTTCAAATATAAAGCCTAAAAAATGCAATGACAAACAAAATCCAAACAGTTCCTCGACTTGTATGTCATAGTGGATCAATCCACACCAGGCCTACAGAAGGATGCTGTGAGGATGAAATGAATAAAAAAAATAAAGTGTATAAATACTTTTCATTACTGATATATGCAGTGCAGTATAGCTGCAGCAGGAGTATATATATATATATAATTTAAAAAACACTTTTTTAGACGTAATATAGTTGCATGCAAGTGCACACCTTATACAGGAATAGTGCACAATATGCAGTAACTTTTTAATAGAAAAAAATGCAGTGGGTTTTTAAAATAATACTAAAATGACATAATAGTTGAAAATTTAAACCTACTGATCCGTGTACATGAACACACATTTTCTATTTCTTTGGTATCGCCCAGCAAGACTTTCAAACTAATATAGTTCAATTGGAAGTATCGTTTGTGCAGTCAGTTCAGGATGATATTACGTTACAAAAAAGTAAGTTTGGGGTTAAAATGCCTACACATTTAAGTTTAGGCAAGACACTAATATTAGGGTTATGCTACATACAATACACCAAACCAATAGATTGCATTTTGTCCATTATTTCACAAACTGCCATGACCATCACCACTGAAATCACAGCTATATAGGTGGATCATATCCTTAATTCACTGGTCAGATTTGCCAATGGAGTTTGTAGTGATTGGTATATTATATTGTGGTATGTATTGGTATATTCGGCCTATATGTGACTCTATTTCTGTAGATATCAAGTACATTTTTTTGTTAAAGCATTCAAGCTAGAATGATTCACCTTTGTAGCTTTGCTACTAATATAATGTTAATAACGGTGATTAAGTGACTTCACAATTCTCCTCCCTATAAGTGGAAACTTTATTATGTCTTAAGTAAATGCTATGTAGCGAGTATACAAACAAAGAGAACATTTAAACACACGTGTGAGCATGCTCAAGTCATGACCCATCCACACACATACATGAACACACTTAGTGAGCACATCATCCAGATAAACAGCTTGAGGATGCCTTCACTAAGGAGCTTGAGAGAACGGATGCAGTCATTTGGTATGGGGTCTTCTCAGCAAGCTTTTCCTAATGGGACTTTTTCAGGGACTTGTCAGCCTTAAGATGACTGAAATCTTCCTGGCCTGGGTACCAGCTTCCTCTGTCTGCCACTGAGTGCCAAGCTGATCGCTTTAAATCCCACTTTGCTATTTTTTCTTCTTTTTTTTTTTTTTTTTTGCTGTGTGGGAGGGATAAGGGCTCAGAGCAAGACGGAAAATAAAAAGAACTAGACAAGGATGGAGCGGCAGAGAGACAGAGGAGGAGAGAGACAGAAAGAGCAAGTGGTTAGACGAGAGGGCCTGATGAGCAATGAGCGCCTCACTCGTCCTCAATTAATCTTGTCTCTCTACCTTTGCTTTGCCGCTTCCCTCAGCACCAAGGTAATAACGACACCCTCATCCATTATCCTTTTATCCCCGTTATTCACTGGGAATTGCTTAATAATATGTTACAGATTTGGCCTACTTCGTATAATTCTCTCTGTCATTTGCAGTATATCATCTGGAAAACACACAGCCCCCTTTCTGCCGGACGCTCTTTGAGGATTATCGTGGGTGACACCTTCGGGATGCAGCCAGAATCTGGAGGATCATATTTTCAGGCATAAAGTGGAATTACCCTGACTTATCTGTCATTGCCAAGAGCACAACAAGCCATTCAGGGCCAAAGCAAAGGTGGAACAGGTTCTTATCGGCTTCTCTGAGCGAGAGGGCTTGTAGATTTATGCTAATGAGGGCCTTTTGTCATCCGGGCTCACCCTTTGGGGCTGAACGGGTCTCGCAGGGGGATGATAATCTGGCTGTTGAGTGCACTAGATAATTTGTACTTTATCCTCATGTAATTATATAGTTTAAATCGTTTTACCAATGCTAATCCTACAACATGAGGAAGTGTCTTAACCATGTCTATGGTTCTTGGATGCGCTGGTTAGTGTGCATCTAACTCTCTCATAAAATCACGTAGGAGGAGTGCAGCACTGATATAATTACTCTGACGTTCTGTAGCCGCTGCTATGAATCCTCATATCATTTTGATCCACCTTAGCAGGCAGGCAGGAAGCCAAGCTAGCAGCCTGCGGGTGTGGGAGACAACTCAGAAAAGGTGAAATCATTGTAGCACAGCTGAAAAAGCCCTCTCCAATTTAGAGAGAAGATGGAGGAGATCAGGAAAATGCATTGAAAGGAGTAAAAGTAAGAGCAAAAAGGTGGCTTTTGGGAGTGTTTGAGGTCTCTCTCCTGTCCAGTGGGATTCCAGGCCATCTTGTGTGCCTGCCAAAGCCGACAGCCCCTGACAAGCTGCTCGCATGCTGTAATTTGACTAATTACATTGGATTAGACCATATTAATGCAAGCTGTTTTCTCCAGGGTCACTGACCCACCCAGTGTGCCCCTTGCTAGTTCCCCCTATTCGGTGCAATCAAAACTACACAAGAAATAAAGAAGCCTCTTTGTTTCTTTAAATTATAAAACAATGTTTCTATATCCCTGACGTTATTTTTATAATGGGAGAGAATGTGTTTCAAAGCCTTCACAGCAGAGATAGCTGTGCGATACAGCCTGTGCTTTCCTGAGGCACATCATCACAGGGTTCTTTGATAACAAACCAAATCCTTTGCCTTCGTCATCTCTCTGCAGTACGGAAAAACAAAATAAGGAATCTTATGAATCTTACAAAATAGTTGTCACGTTTTTGATAGGGAGCGGCTGCAGGTTCTCCGTATAGAAAACATTTAATTCCAATTTTACTTTTATCTTAACAAAATATCCGATTTTATGTGTGGTTTGGTCACAATTGTTTTTCTGAGAAAATAGTCTGTTGAAATCCACGATTGTTATAAATAATAATGGGCATTTGCTTCATCAACGAGAAGATATACTCTGAAAACCAGAGAGAATACTTTCTACAAAGGAGGGAAACCAACCCTCATTTGCATTTGCAAAACTCCAAAATGAAAGGGGGGAAATGAGCCGTAGACTATGTGTGTTTTTATACAAGTGCTCTCCCAATTGGACCAAATCAATTTGAGTTTCACATAATGGAGAGGCAGCTTCACTGTTTGTATGTGCTGCTCTCCCTTGAACATGGTGTAATAATAGTCTTAAACCAGGCGTTATAAAGACAGAATACCAAAGAGGTTTACAGCCTTGGTTTCATGAAACATTTAGGCAAAAGTTCCAAGGGCTGAGGATGATGAAAGAAGGTAAGCTTGAAAATGGGCTTCTGGGATCCACAGCCCTTATTGTACAGAAGTCACATCGAATTAATACTGAGGGCCATTTGCAGCCTTTCTTCTCCTCAGCTTTTCAGAACGGATTAAGCTATGAAAACTCAGAAATTACTAAAGCACCTATTAGGCACTATGCTCACCCTTTCTCCTCTTTCCCTTTGAAAGTCACTGAATGTGCTTCACTTCACTCGCACTTCAATTCACAAGTTGTTTGCATACTTGAAAGAAGGGCAATTTTATAAAACGTGTCATGTAGAATTTACTGTATATTTCCAATATATAAGAAACCGATCCCCACAATGTGTTGCTAAACGCAAATACACATCTAACACATTTGCATTCTAAAGCCCAATTATTTATATTTATGTGCATTTGTATATTACATAACACTTTGTTGTGTGTGAGTTTGACGCTGCAGGCCACATTATTCTGGCAGTTTACTGAAAGCCTCTGAGAGTGTTTCCAAACTGATGAAGGGCCAGTATTGCTAGGAATCCCCTCTCAACACCCCTGTTTGCTCTCTCAATGCCTCTTCAAAGAAGCGCAGGGAGTGCATGAATTGTAATTATGGCTCCTAACAGGATTCAAGAGCACCCAAATGATGGCACTTGAGAACCAGGTCGTGTGGAGTTAAACGGCTGTCAGACACTCAAAGCTCCCCAGTATGTGAACAAATCCACAAAGGCTGGACGTGTCCACATCTAGGGCCCTCCAACCCGCTTTGCCTCTAATAGGGGGAGATTAAAGATCAACTAAGGCCCCCTTTAAAAGCCCATATAGCTTTTGTACATTCTTACTCACATTCCAAGGTACAAGAAAGGTGACTGTTTTCCATGTAAGATACTAAACCCCCCCAAAAAATGAGCTATTAAAAGCTGTATGATGTTGACATAAAGATCAGTGAAAAGATGTTAAAGAACTAAACCCTAAAATTCAAGGCACAGCAGACTGCACCAGTGGGGAATATGAAGGGGAAGCAAAGGCTTGTAAGAGATCAGGTAATTGGTACCACCTGAGAAACCAATCTAACCACAGTGTCAGATTATCGCCCGACCTCGCCTTCAGAATAACGATAAAGATCATCTGTGCTCCCCAGACAGTTTCAATGACTCACCAGGGCACAAGACCCCTCACTACACATTAAAGAGACCAGTCTTCAGTCAGGCCCTATCCAACTTCAGTCCCTTCCTACTCCCCAAAAGAAACCAACCAGCAGCGTGAAGTCCCTATGCATGACCCTTATTAAACTCCTAATTGGATTGAGAGCTGCTAAGAAAAAGAAAAATTCAGCGGAGATTTTCTTTAGCATTCCTTCCAGTTGTTTGCCTCTTCAACAATAACATTCAAAATCAAGTCACTGAAACTTTTTTTTTTTTTCCCTTTTCAAAACACAGATTTTCCAAAAATGGGAGTATAGGCAAAACCTTTTTCACCTTTTCTTTTAAGGCAAAGCACTATTTGATTTTCACAGGGTGCAAGTGACAGGCTGAAACAAAGCCCAGCGCTGGCCATTGTGTAGCCTTTCACTGTTGTAATGGTCTTAAAATGGCTACAAGCAGGGCCCTTTTCAGTGGTGACCAGGCTGTTCAGCTCTCCCCTCCGTATCCAAGACAAACTGCTAGAAGCGGGAACGCTGAGGTCAGCTGATGAGTGAATGAGGGGCCGGGTTCACTCATAACACAGTCTAGACTACCAGTGAATGTAGATTTTTGTTTTTTTTTAACACATATACACTAATTAGAGAGAATAAATAGTGCCACAACAACAACATCAATCAAGTTCATTACAGAAAATAGCATAATGACAATAATTACTATAATATCTCATTAAAAAAGAGAATGAGAGACGGGGGAGAATTAATAGCAGACAGGTGTACAACACACCGCAATTATAGAACCTGAAATTAGCTCATTGCCTCAAGGCAAACAGAAGAGAAAGGGAAGGTTGTACGTAAGTGTTTGTGTGTGTGTGTGTGTGTGTGTGTGTGTGTGTGTGTGTGTTGGGAGGAGGACTGATAGAGAGAGAGGCTCACTGACAAAAAAAAAGGAATTGCAAATAAGCAAACAAAAATGTCTTAAATGTGTAAATTAGGGAGAAAAATAAGAGGGAAAAGCAGCTTTTCCCTGCAGACTGGTGCCTTAGATGAGAAGGGAGCAGCGAAACGTGATCAAGGGGAGCCGTGGAGCGGTGCGGCAGGCGTCAAGATGAGCACTCAGCCAGCGAGTGGCAGCTTCTCCTTTTCCAGTCAATCATTCATTACAGAGCCAAGTGCTGTGGTGGAGTGCCTCCTCTTTTTGACCTATCATATTACTGCCTCTGTAAACTCCTAATCCTCCCTTCGTTAGATGGTGTCAACAGTCGACATGCTCTCACCCTGCTCCCGCACGCAGACACCTCCCAAGTCCTGCCAAGACCACGGCATTGACACTAATACAATCGTTTGAAATGTAACAGGGTAGAACGGCACAACTTTATCCATCTTTTTGGAGCTTTCATCCACCTTTTTGACTTCTTTTAGAAAGAGATTCACTTACTAATTAGTTCACTTTTTTCTTTTCCCATCAGTTCCAGTAAGCAACACTAAAACAGGCTGACTTTAACTATGCAGTCTCTCATTGGCTGGCCTGAGCGGCCTGGTTCTTTTGCCCTGAGGCTTTTCCTGAGCAGGTGAAAGCCTCGAGGCGGGAACCTGCACATCAGCACTTCTTCATCCATCATGACTCTTTCATGGGAAGCCCGTCTCTTGAGCTTCTTTACAGCCCAGCGAGATGACTACTATAATGAGTCCAATAGATGAAAGCCCAGCAGGACAAAACATCATTCAGATACATCTCAACATACATACACACCAGGGTTAGAACCAAATCAGGGAGGTACTGCATGAATGTTTTTATTATTTTTAAACAAAAGAATCAGATGCAGGCCGGAGAATAAACTGTGTCTAGCTCCAAAAAGGAGTTCTGAAGTGGGTGAGTATCACCCTGATCACAAACAACAGCAAACAATCAAGTTCATCACAAGCATGTTGTAAGCATAAACTTGTGTCTTACACTCACAAACCCCTATTCTCACACACATGCGCGCACACACACACACGCACGTCTTTAGTAGGGTCCCAATTTAAGCTGACAGATACCAGAAGATACTCAAAGAAATGACAGCAATGATTTAGGATGCTTCTGAGTTTCATTACACTATAACACATGAGTGAAGGCCAGTAAAGTTCATTCATTTCTTAATGACATACAGCACGTACGCCTTTGTAGTCTGTTATGATCTTAAAATACCTTACCTTACTGGGACTATATATATGTAAATTTGTGAAATAAACTTTGTCACGCTTGAGACACACTTACCACATAACACATTTTGAGGGATGTTAATTACCATAGAAAAACAGCAATTGGCATCCTGCCCCATATGTCCCACTTTCTCAGTGAGGAAGATGGAAATGAAGTGGGCTACATTTGATTGTGACATGCTCTCCGTCTGTGCTTCACATTGTGTGGCTTTGCCAGTAACAGGCTAATATTCAGCACTGCTCACCCCCACCAGAACTAATGAAAGTAGACAAAATGTCTCTGCTGCCATCTTTGTCTAGCATCCGCTCAGGGTGAGCCTCCCTCTTTCCCTCCTTTCCTTTTCACCTCCCCTCCTTCCCCTCGCTCTTGAAGGGAGGGTGACAGCGGCATAAAATGGTGGCGAGCAAATGTGCCTTCCATGTGGCAGCAGTGTGGGGGTGACAGGCCAGGCTAAGGCCAGCGCTATCAGCAGTGTGTGGCTGCTGCTTTGAACAATCTGGATGGTCGCCATGGAGGATCAGGTCCGCGCTGATGAGACACCAGTGGTTGCAAACAAAAGCAGCTCAATAACAAATCAAGAAACATCCCACCAATCACCAAAAGAAAACAGTTTTTTTTGTCTAAAAACTCAGTTGCCATGGGTGCCGACTGTGCATCACCTAGTTACTCCTTATCGTTTAAATGACATTCAGAAACACTTTCTATAATGATTTAATGATTTTATGATATAATATCGGATACAAAACTCCAGGATTATTCTAAGATAGTCTCCGGATGTGTTGTACAAATTGTTAAATCCTCATTTTGGGGTTATAGAAATAGATATATAAGACGTAAAATGTTTAGATATAAGTTAAAATATATCCACATATGCATTAAACTACTGAACAAAGCAAACTCGCATCGTCCAGTAATTTGTGGTTTAGTCATTCACGGGGTTGTTAGTTAACCCTGAGCTCAGAGGATGATGAAGCAAGGGCATAAATCACAGAGTGAAACAAGGCAGACTCCACCGATTCATTAATGGAAATGATCTGTCAATATGCTGGAGTCAATTCACACGTGTCAGCTGTGCTCAGCACACAATGGACCAGCCAACTTATGAACTCCCAGCACCACTCCACCGAGTCCATAAAACAACTGGCATCGCCGCTGGGGAGCACCCCGAGACACCACCCTCTTGCACAGACCACCAGATGACACAGATGGGGCGAAACCAAACAAAGACGAGACTCCCTTTGTACAAAGAGGGACCCCTTTCAAAAGCCATTCATGCAACAAATTGGGGAAATCTGGCCATGCAACACTTTGGGTTTGCTCTTTTATTAGCGTGAGCCTTACGTCACAGTAAGAGAAATCAGATTTATGGTTCTCTGCTACAAAGGAGGTTCAATTCAAGCGCACTTTTAAGTCAGAAAACATTTTTTAACCAACAAACAGTTTAGCTATGTTAACCAGGAACAGTCTTGTTTTGTTTTTTGTACACGAGCCTCAGGGTCACAGAGCATTCATCTTTTTAAAACTTTCCCATCTTGCACAATGACCAAAACATCATGAAACAAAAAGCTAATGAGGAAAACTAAAAACAAGGATGGTGCTCATCTATGTCTTATACAATAGAGTTAATGAATGTTGAGCTTAGTTTTCCAACATGACACATTTATTTTGAAATCATCCCGATAAGTTTGCAAACAAACATACGTTAATTATATATATATATATATTATTTTTGTTCAATGTACCAGGTTTATAGTTATCCATAGTCACAGAGATGAATGATTATCAGTCACAGGTACTGTAGGACCATGTTATGGTAGCAGCATCAAGCTTTAGTAAAGGCAGCCCCACGGTTAGTGAGGCTTGTGTCCATGTAGGTCATTAAATATGTGCACACAGGCTCTCTCTTATTAGGCCCTCTGCATTTTTCTTTTCTTGTTCCTTCTCAGCTGCACACCCGTGCTGCTGCAGCAATCTGCATAGAGGGACATTTGTCATCATTAGCCTTGCTCTGACAGTTGGCACCCGGCACCTCAGATCTCCAAGACTGGCAATTATGAACCCTTCATCCCTTATTTAGGCAACATTGCCTAATTTCATCACAGACCTCTCCAGCAGAATTTGATTACCAACAACTCCAAACCTAGAATATGCCACCAATTCTTCCACCCTGTTTATTTTTTTGCTCCGATGTACTCTCCTCCTCTGAGATCACATGACATGTGGGAGAGCACTGTGTTCCGTTAATCTGAGATTTGAAAATACTTCTTAGACACGGGGGCTGCAAAGAGGACTGTAGATGAGCATCATGGGGTCAGTGGGCAGATGATTACAGCGCCCACCTTTAGATGGCAGACATCTCGCAGGCATTAAGATTAATCACGTTGCTGCGGCGGCTGAATGGTTGCCTTTTACAACAGATAACATGGAAGTCAGGCATATAGTTAAATAAAAGTAGAAAGAACTGCATGTTTACAAATAAACTAGTCAATTCGTTGAAAACAATCCAAGCCATACCAACATAGATAGATGGATAAATCAAAAATAAATCTCCAACACACCCAATAGCAAAGCATAGCATTGTCATTGTCAACTGTGTGCTAATAAAATGCAACCCCACATTTTCTGGATCGTTATTTTGGCAAAAAAACCCAGAAAAAACAGAATTGTATTCATGCTAAATTCATGCAAATACATGCATGTAATTCATCACGAAGGCTGACAAGCGTACCATATTGCAGAGGGGAGGGGTGAAGGGCCAAATGAAGCTGAGACAATCAATTAAGTTTCATAATTTACACTTTTTCCCCCTCTGTTTTCCTAAAATTTCCATCATGCTAACAGGTCTGATGTTTTCTGCGTGAGTGTATATGTTAAGGTGTACATAGTTCATGGTGAACAGAGCCTGTTGAGGCAATCACTAAGGGTCTCTATGTGGTACAGCTTACTGACTTCTCCGAAGGAGGCTGCTCATACACAGCGGAGAATAAAACAAATGAATGGACACAATCCAACGGGGGTCCTCAGTAAGGCTCCGGGCCCAAAAATTAACTGGCCTCCTACAGAGACACCATATTGCTTGGAATAATAATGCTCTGTTATTAAAAATCCCAATGACAATTTCAGTTTGTGACAAATAAAATTATAGGAAATGTGTCAACATGAGTGGCTATCCCATGAGATTTAAGTATATTATTTCTCACAGTTCGAGAGCCAGTGTTGACGGCACTTCTCTGAAGTGTCACTGTTTTTAATCTGATTTATAAAGAAATGTGTCATCCTATTAAGTCCACTTTGACTAATCTGCATATTAGCTTGGGAGCTAGCTGGTAAACTCCTTTTGTATGGGATATGGCTTGAGTGTGTCTTTTTTTTTTAATTAAATGATGGCAGAAATTGAATGAAAAAGCATATGCAGACCTTATTTGTTCTTGTGTAATAGGATTATTAAAATAATGAAACGTCAGCCATGATTATGATACCAGCCAGAGGATTGCTGGTCATAAAAGTCTTGATCCAGCTTAGAATCAGCTAAATACACTGATATGATGTCATTTTGTTAATAGTCATGAGGTAAAACAGAAAATTGAAAATTAAAGACAGCATGCATGAATGTCATTGTTCATAAAATATAGTTAAAGCCATAGCCACAAAGAATAGTGTTGGTCAAAATATACATTCATGTTTGTAGAGGATTTCCCCAGAGACTCACTTTTTCAAAGATATAATTATAGTTCATTAAATGCTTGAGGCTACATACAGTTTTCGACATAAATAAATACATTTTACTCCGAGTATGCTCATTTGTATATGCACACATATGTGTTAGTTAAGTACAGATATATTATTAATTTGTGTGTATAAAGACTACATAAAGCAACAAGGGTGAAATATAAAATAAAGCAATATATTCAATGGCTTTGGGTACAATCAGTAGAATATCATTTCAAGTCACTCAAAGCATGAGCGGTGTCATCAAAGAGCAATTTCAGCCATCAGACAAGCGCCATTGACCTTATGCCCAGCCATGTTAACAGGACGATCAGTCTTGATGGAAGAAAGGAAAAAGAAAAATGGAGGAAAAAAATGAATAAGTGTAGAGGCATGCTCTGGAAACAAAGAGGCCTTGAAAACAGGGTCACATGCTCGTGCAAAATTAGGGGAAGTAGAAGTCATTGTATTGATTTACACAATCACGCATGCATATTGCTGGGTCAGAAATAGGCCTCTGCAGGAACCACTGCCCCATATATCAAACTGGAGGGCCTCCAATCGCCTATGGGATAGCGAATGTAGAAACAAAGCTTGCAATGTTGTAATGGTAAGAAGATTCGATTGTCTTAGGGTAAACCTGACAACTGCTGGCGTCTTGGGACTTCAGAGCAGGTTGAGTTACTGTGAGATCCGTGTAGCCACATGCTTTAGATTAAGGAGTGATCATCTCGATGAAAATCCCCCCCTTCTATCACGCATACGGATGGCCAAAAGCCGGAGCACAAATTCAAGAGGTGCAACTGGATTCGGAGATATCTGTGGCAAGATAGTCTGGAAAGTGAGGCTAGTCTGGTTTCAATAAAATGGAAGTACCTGCTGGGAGGACAGTGGGAGAGAGTGAGTGAAAAGACTATCAAAGCTACCTCTAACCATATGAAAACCTTCCATAATGTCCTCCATCCTGCAGAAATGATACATTACATACATTTGGTTGTGGAATTAATTAAGACCAAATGTGAGGAGTGCCAAAAATATAGACCTTATCTATTTTGTATCAGAATGAACCGTCGTATAGACCTGTATCATGTTCATATCTGAGATTTCTGCCTGGTAACAGTGTAACATTATCAGTGGAGTTTGCCACGGAGCTACTGGCAGTGTGTCCGTGACAGGCTGTGATGATAATGGGAGTCACCTATCTATCAGTCCTTCCCGCACACGCCACCTCCTGCTCAGCCGCATCCATGTAGTGAGTCAGAGCTGACGAGCGCCGCTTTGCCCTCATAATGTCTGGTCGTATGCCGTTCTGACTCGGGCAGGGATGAGTGTAAATGCCTCTGTGTTCCTTATCTGATCCATGCAGCATTATCTTTTTGAAGTCCTCTTCAAAGCATGCACTGTACCTTGAGAGATGGAGTGCCAGTGCAATGATGAGAGCCAGGGAGGGTTTAGTGTGGATGCAAGATCTCTTTATTGTGAATCACTGTCACAGACCGACATTGTTAACAACAAACTAAAACATCATGTGACTTTATGGAAAATTGTCAGCATGTTGTTCTTAATTGTGAGAATTATTAGCAATTAATGTTTTTCCCCTCTTTTTTTAACATTCGAGCTGTTGTTGTTTTGTTGCTACCATCTTTATTTTGTTGTTAAAGAAAGAAAAAAACTAAAAGACTGAAGTATACCAACGTGTATATCTTACTTCAATTGAATAATTTATTTGGATTACTGACATTTATGAAAACAATAAATTCAACATTACACCCATTTTTGATATAATCTAACATTTATAAAAGCTTTCTTTTAGGATTTGAACACAATGAAATATTGCAATATATAGATTATTATCTAGATATCTGCTTTTCATTTTTGAGAAATGTAAGAAATAGGTAAAGGTTAAGATCACAAATGTTATAGATATATTTCTTTATTGTACAATGGTAATTAAATAACGTATGAATGGTTGCACAAAGCATAACAAGCAGTTGCAATAAAAGAGCAAAACAAAACAACACAAGCTCGAACTTGAGATATAAACTCTGTTTGGCATCACAGCCAGGATAAAGAACATGCCATATAATCACAATCCTAACTATAAACAGCGTTCATTTATATAATAAATCAGAATAATGTTTCAGAAATAAACTGCTGCCTCACCAGAAACTAACCCTGAAAGTATCTCATCATTTTATTAATATGTGGCTTCAAAAACAAAACGTACAAAATAAACCAAAAATCATTTATAAATTGCAATTATATTTTCTATTCAAAGAAAAAACTCTGATTACTTCATTCTCATTTGTTTTTATCCGACGCGTCTCATTTAGAAGAAATTAGATCCGGTCCACTGAAGAAAATTTAAAATATTTAAATGTGTCAAATTTAAAAGTTATATTATCCGAAAACAAATACTTTATCCATTCTAAATCCACCTACTGTTTTAAATATGACTCAATATAGCGGACTAAAAAGCAGCAGATAGACTCCCAGAAAAAGCAACGTAATGCAGTGAAATAGCTGTTTTTTTCTCTCCTCTCTGCAAATGCGTAGGTGTACTTCCGCTCCTCGATATACTACTACTACCTGTACTTTTTTTTTTTTACTCGTATATAACACCCAGGGATGAATTTGTTTTCGATAAACTGGGAAGCGGTGACGCATCAGACAGCGATTGGACATTTTGGTTTCAACTCCTCCCTTATAATAAAGAGTGTGTGTGTGTCTCCTGTTGTAAAACACAGCAACACCGGGCGTCTGCGTCTGGAGGGAACACTCCACTCTGCGCAATTACGCGGACTCCTTAGTGGCACAGTGATCAGAGGAGGGGGAAACAAGAGGTATTTTTCCGGCTACTGAACCTCACGAGGCTGAAATGGACTTTTAAAGCAGACCATCCTGATCATTCCGAGGACTTGCTTCGAGCACTTCAATGCAGTTTACGGTACCCCAGCTGTGTATGTTATGATATGATCGTTACGCATGTGCTCTGCGCGCAGTTTTAAATAGTTGTCTTATAGATAGACATTTTTTTTTTCTTTTTAAATAGATACCCTTCTTCTCTAAAATTGGCTCCCGTACAAACAGCCGCGTTGGATCCCTCGGCTTACTGCGAGACTCCGGTGTACAACCCGGATCTCTGCCCTAACATGATAGCCGCCCAGGCAAAGTTGGTGTATCACCTCAACAAATACTACAACGAGAAATGCCAGTCTCGAAAAGCGGCCATCTCCAAGACCATCCGGGAGGTGTGCAAGGTGGTCTCGGATGTCCTGAAGGAGGTCGAGGTGCAGGAGCCGCGCTTCATCAGCTCTCTCAGCGAGATGGATAACCGTTTCGAGGGACTGGAGGTCATTTCACCCACCGAGTTCGAGGTTGTGCTCTATCTGAATCAGATGGGAGTGTTCAACTTTGTGGATGACGGGTCTCTCCCGGGCTGCGCCGTGCTCAAGCTCAGCGACGGCCGCAAGAGAAGCATGTCTCTGTGGGTCGAATTCATCACAGCCTCCGGTTACCTCTCGGCGCGCAAGATCCGGTCGAGATTTCAGACGCTGGTGGCGCAGGCAGTGGATAAATGCAGCTACAGAGATGTTGTCAAAATGGTCGCTGACACGAGTGAGGTGAAGTTGCGCATCAGAGACAGATACGTGGTGCAAATCACGCCGGCGTTCAAGTGCACTGGGATCTGGCCGAGAAGCGCGGCGCACTGGCCTCTCCCGCACATCCCGTGGCCGGGACCTAACCGGGTGGCAGAAGTCAAAGCGGAAGGTTTCAATCTTTTATCCAAAGAGTGCTACTCCCTGAACGGCAAGCAGAGCTCGGCGGAGAGCGACGCCTGGGTCTTGCAGTTCGCCGAGGCCGAGAACCGGCTCATCCTGGGCGGCTGCAGGAAGAAGTGCCTGTCGGTGCTGAAAACGCTGCGCGACCGTCACCTCGAACTGCCCGGGACGCCGCTGAACAACTACCACATGAAAACTTTGGTTTCCT
Organism: Chelidonichthys spinosus; assembly: GCA_029853015.1. Lineage (NCBI taxonomy): Eukaryota > Metazoa > Chordata > Actinopteri > Perciformes > Triglidae > Chelidonichthys > Chelidonichthys spinosus. The sequence continues at coordinate 4,752,112 of CM056828.1, read as the reverse complement.
ACGAGTGCGAGAAGCATCCCCGGGAGTCAGACTGGGACGAGAACTGCCTCGGCGACCGCCTCAACGGGATACTATTGCAGCTGATTTCATGCTTGCAGTGCAGAAGGTGCCCGCATTATTTCCTGCCTAATTTAGACCTGTTTCAAGGAAAACCCCACTCTGCTCTAGAGAATGCAGCCAAACAGACTTGGCGACTGGCAAGAGAGATACTGACCAACCCCAAAAGCTTGGAGAAACTCTGAGGTAAAACAACACATATGTTAGTTCACATTGTGGTATAAAGAGGCCTAACGAGCTCCTAAACGGACAGAAATTATATGCCAACCAATTTGCAAAGTGTCGTGAGATGTGACTGTCCTCTGTTGTCCAATATCTTTTGGCCTGTTTTCAAACTGATTTTATGACAGTTGCGTTTGTCATTATCCCCGTGCACCTTTTTGGCGGTGTCAATATTTAGGAGTTTAAATGATCGGCGACCATTATTAATCCAGGAGGCCACCTCAACATTTCTCTCCGTGCCACATAGTTGCCTAAATCCTACATTTCCTTAAAATGCTTTAAAATAAAGCCCAGTGAAAACACTTTGGAGAAAATAAAAAATACAAAACACGCATCTGTACATTTTATACTGTAAATACATTCATGGATTGTGATTCAAGTGGTCTGAAATTGTGAATGTTTGTTCTGTGACACGTAAATAGGATCCACCTGTTTAAATCTACTTCTGAACTTTTTTCTTTATCTGGTAGAAACGTTATTAATTTATACTTGCAACAGTGGTAGTCTGATCCATCTGTTTCAATGGACATGTCTAATTTTTTTGAAAGTTTACATTTTGATAAGCGTAAGACATTTGCTACATTGAAAACATTCCATCAATTTACTTGAATTATTATTTAAAGTACTAGAACATGTTTTGGTTGTTGTTTATCTATTCCATGCTTAGGCCTACACGATAAAAAAAAATAAAAAATGATTACATATATATAGTATAAATATATTACAGTTTAATTGAAAAAAAAAATGCACTTGAAATACACTGGATTATAACATCTGTGATCTGATTTTTTTTTTATTTCTGTCTTTGATCTAATTTAAAGAGCTAATAAAATGAGCTGTTTTATATTTGTGTCCCATTATGGTTTTCTTAAATGTGTTTTTTTACAGTAGCAAAATAGGCGCCTAATAATAATATAATAGGATCTTTAATTTCGGGGTGTCTCAGTTGTTCTATGAGACACATTTACAAGAGAAATATGGGAATAGGAAACACTCATTGTCATATGTTTAAACACATCTGCAATCCTGCCGAGCAGTTTGCACGACGCGCGAATGCACGAATCCGCGTGCACTTTTTTTGGTCTGGCATAACTTGGTGGGGAAACTGCCTCCACAGTTTGGCGGTTGAACCTGCACGACAGTAGGCCTCGACGGCGACCATGTGATTTATTTATTTATTTTTTTGTATCGCATAAATAACAGACAATTCGGAGTAGAAAAAATAGAAATGGTGATTTACAAGAAAACTGTGGGCACAAAACCTCATGAATATATATATAAAACATATTAGAAACCGTGCAAATCCGTGCTTTTTCATTATAAATGTATATTTCAATAATATTATGTTTAGTATGCCAACCAGTGACAGTGGTAAAAACTAAATGGTGATAGACGTCAGGAGCTTTCCACTTGCGGCAGGTTACTTACCTTTGAGTGGACCCTTTTGAAGGCCGGGTCATCCTCGTCCACCTCGAAGTAGATTTCCGTGGTGGTGATGGACAGAGTCCCCCGGGCCACCAGGACGGGCGCAATGAGCTGGGCCGGACTGCTCAGGACCACTGGCCCTGGAGAGTGTAAAGAGGAGGCAGCCACATGCTGAATCAATAACAGGCCAACGTTATAGTACAGTTATGTTCAATAAAAATAAGGCAGACTGAGGTTAATTAGCCTCGGACACTATTATACCAGCGGCCTGTTTGAATCACACTCCCGCTCCGTGCGTGCGGCATATTACGGAATTTCACATTTCATTATTTCAGTCAAATATTACGTATTATGACTGCTCCGCGGAATATTTTCATAGCTTGAACATATATTACTAATTGGGCCACAAATCACAGGCGTTTGACCACGTTATTGTCTTTGTAAGCAATCGCACACATGCGCAAAATAAACAGAGTGAATTTATTAGTCCTACAAATAGATATGCCTACATATTATGTGAACTTGCACTGATAACAAAACATGCTTTATAGGATCGGACCAAACCTCGTTTTGGATCCCATCGTGCAGGGAAAAAAAAAAAAAGGTTTTTATGAAGTTATATTAAATAAACCTCTCCCTCCATTACGCACTGGCAGGGTGAATCCCTGTCATTTCGGGCTGCTTTAGCAGCAGCCTACGAGTTCATTCCGATTATTTTTATTTATTAAATGATAATAAACGTGAAATAAGACGTGTACGAAAACAATAAAACTACGAGCTTGTTCTCAAAATCCAAATAATTGTGCAGCGTTTTTAAGGTGGGTTTGTGACCCTGCCAGCTGATAGTGATCACATCTTTATTTCAGTCTCCTCCCTCCCTCCCTCCCTCCCTCCCTCTCTTCCTCCATGTTCTCAGATCAGTGTCGCTGTGGAGCACCGTTACAGTGATTTGTCTGCTCTCGAACGAAAGCTCTCGAAATCAGGATATTTATCGATCCTTTAAACTCCAAAGAGCCACTATAATGTCTCATCAATCTTAATCTGCGTTCCTCAGCCAATTATGGGCGATAGTGTTACAGGAATACAAGTGGATTTCGGTCTCAACTCCCAGAGCGCCCCTTCATCGCTCTTGCAGGCTGCGCAGTCAAACCGCCCTCTCTCTGGATTTCTTCTCAGCGTTGCTCGGGTCCATTAACGGTGATGCTATCTGCTGATGCTATCAGCACAGGGCTTCATGTGAAGAGTAAATACTAACACTATCCTCTTTTACTGCATTTCAAATATAGTCTCGTAAATACATTATGTACAAAAGAAAAGTCACTATTATTACTATATTATTATGATTGTCTTTATGTTCATAATCCCTAAATTACAAGCCCGTTCACCTCTTAGTAAAACTAACATTTTCAGGGCTGATGCATTGTATTGTGACCCTAAAGGGCTGCACGGAGAGAAAGACTACTAGCCTGGAGCATTAAGCCACAGTGTCCATTGCTCATGGGGAGGAAGAGGATTAGGCAGTAATCCCCTCAGGGATCCTGCCATAATTAGGCTATGTGACATTAAAACGTTTACAGGAAAATAATGAAATTAAGGCCAAGTTACACCGGATGACTGGAGTATATGGGCTAAAGCTTGGAATACTCGGCTTTTAATGAAAATGCAAACATTGGTCAAATGACGGGCCAATTTACCGAAGTGAGGTGTGGTGGGAGTTTGGGAGAACTGCTGAGAAAATGGGTAGAATATTATCTGCAGTGCTTGATGAGCTTTTATATATATTGTACATAATGAGAGAAATACAAGTGGAAGTGGGTTACTTGCACACCTGAGCACCATCATTCACATGTGCATGTTGATTTACTGTGGATACGCGTACATACGCATGCACAGCTGCAGCCATTATGCCGAGTATCTGAGGCACAGTGCCTTGTTGTCCGTTTGAGTCACTGAAGTAATGTTCTTATTTTCCTGTTTTCAAAGGAGGCATTTATATTTCAACATATTACATTTGCATGTAAGGGCCTGGAGAAGTTATTTCCCTCGCAGACTATTTAAAACGGCTGCAGCATAGAATCATTTAATTGGAATTGACAGAAGAAATACTTGAATATTTACACACACAGATAGACACACATATCCATTTATATGCCACTGTTCTAGCAACAGTCTTGCAACTGTTTGAATTAAAAAAGCAACAGGAAACTAACAAGAAATGTGGGGGGGAAATCGACTAACACACCCAGTTCTGAGATTACACATTCAGAAATGTTGTGTTGGGTTTTTACCCTTTTATAAACATGTCAGCACTCAAGGGATCAGTATAGCGAATGGGGACTAAAAGGGATACAGAAGGGCTAATTTAAGGCAGAGCAGAATGGTTGTGGCTGCTAAACCACACTTTGGGGTATCCTAACATGGTTCCGGTACGCCAGCAAACAGTCAAATCTGCCGACTTGCTTGACATGAGAAATGCCTCCTCTCTGCTGTCATTGCACGCGCTCATCTTACGTTTTTACCTGATTTTGGAAACAATATGTGCACACAGAAAGGCTAATTTAATACCACTGCGAGCACTGACAGCATTTCCATGTCTGTGGGGGAGCAAAACTAATCATAGGTTCAGTGACCACAACTGCCTGGGCCCTTGAGTGCAGGCGCCGCCCCTTTGGCAGCAGCAGCAGCAGCAGCAGCAGGCACTGACCCAAAGGCTGGCAGGAGGAGCACTGTTGTTGACAAGGATCTAGTCCCAGATCTCTCATTAAGGCTGCTCATGCCTGAGATTAGATACAGGCCAAACACAGACAGTGCATCCTGGTAAAACATTACCCAAATGTTGCAGTGTGAGAGAGCTCCCCTATTTGTGAAAACATGAACTTTATTAAATATAAAACATAGCATTAAATGCTAGCAATCATTCCTTAAAGTCAATGTCAAGACCTTCAAGATTTGCTTCATAAATTCAAAGAAGATAAGCATCATCATATATTTATTTTCAGCATTTCTGTTTTGTACAAGGTCATGGTTGCCTCTGAGGAGAATACAATCTGCTTGTATTTCAGCCCTTGTCTTGCTCTTTTGATAGGGCAGAGCAGGGTTCATCTGAAAGACATGGAGTGTTTGGCTGCCTGCTGGCCCTGGGACAAAGAGGAGGGGCGAGCCGCCTCCTCTGAGATTCATCTGTCGGATCTTCGAGGGGATTTCACTGCTCAGCAGTGCCCTGGTTTAGCCTAAGCCTCATATACCAAGCCATAATAACTACGTAATGTATACAGGGCTACATACGCATCTAGAACTCTTGGGGTATTTTTTTCCAGACTATTTCCATCAATACATGTTTCAGTGGCAGCTCTGATCTCACTGGTTTAGTGAAGACATTTTGGTAACATTAAAAATGCTGTGCAATGAAACCCGTGGCACTTCAGTTAAAACACAACTGAAGCAGCACATTTCTTTGTAGACTGAATTATTCAACTTGCAGAACCTAGAAGCAAAATACATAATATAAGATAATTGCAATTCCATTACCGAGAACTGTTCTGCTTTATTATTTAAAATCCAGCTAGTATTAGTAAATGTCAACATTTTGAATATACAACATGTCAGCCTAAGAGCTAAAATGGACAATATGCAGTCTTGGAGCAGTGAATGTTCATTAACATCGACTGGAGTAGCTAATAATCCGAAATAAAACCACATGCAGTGACAACAACTGTCATCAACAATGGCCCCAGCTTCTCACAAACTTCACTTATTTACTCCTTAGTTATTGTCACTAAAATATAGGAGATGTTTTTGGAATTGGTAACAGCTGTCAGGGATGAATATGACTTAATGGTGTACTAAAACGGCGGCATAATTTAGGCACTCTGCTTAGTTAAACCACCAATTATTCACATGACGTGTTATGTGACGATCTGGCTTTATTGGTGAAAATAGGGGGCAACATTTTTGATCTACACTCAAGACTCAAGAGAACTCTGGAGATCATAGCACTTAAAGCTGTGGCAGCTCTTTGAGAAGTATGAAGGTTGGATTGATGCTCTCGGTTGGTTTGGGATGCCAGAGAAATTACAGGATCATTGGGCAGCCGTGGCCTTGGCAGGAAGCTGCACTGTTGACTGAATTGTGTCAGACAAAGTATTAAAACTGGGTTAAGATACTAACAGATACATGTAATAACAATCACGTGTGTAAAACCGTCTGTTCTGTGTCTTTCTGCTCTCAATTAACAGCAATACAGAACATGTGCAGTTTTCTTGGCAAACTTTGATTCATTTAAATGAGGAAAGATCATTTCAGATTTTCAATGAAATGCATTGGAATTGTGTTCAATCAAGTTTTGATGAAATATTGCATCTGATCACGAAAGATCTTCAATCTGTAGCTATTAATAATCTTTAATCAGTACCATCAGGAGATTGTGTAAGAAGTGTTATCAGATGTCTTAGCTCAGATCACTATGCTAATAATAAGTGAAATTTAAAGTGTAGTGATCGATATACTAGCTAGATTTTCCACTGATTAAAAATGCTCTTTTCATATATATATATAAATATATATATATATATATATATATATATATATATATATATATATATCAGTTAACAAAATGACTCATTTTATATAAATAGATTTTGAATGGTGTTTAAAGATTCATTATTAGGTCAGACGACAGGTCATATAAAGCCACTGTATAGGTAACATTAGCAAGCAGTGCTTCATATCACCTTTAATTACCGATTGCATTAGAAAGCCTAGATATGAATACGATAAAGCTCAACGTGACAAATCTGGATTGATCATCTTTCCGGTGTTATTTTAACTTGCCTCTGGAGATAAACACTTGAGGAAGGAACCGTGCTGACGGAATCCAAAACAAACCAGAGAAGGACAAAACAATGTGTCGCTGTCAAAGCAAAGTAAAGTTGTCCAGATTAGAAGACGGAGAACAAGAACAAGTCTTTGACTCCAGAACGACATCCGAACTGAACTTCAGGAAGCAGCCGGAAAACGACTTTGATCCAAACACTTCATTTGATGCACTGATATTAATCATGCACACTGTAACTATGCAGGCAATTAGGAAGAAGACAGAGAAAAGAGAAGCCCCGATGCTCCAGCAGAGTGATGTTGAGTTGGGGTTCATGAATGTGCCGGTGTGGTGACTCACCACCCAGGTTGTCCATCTCCTTCTCCTGCAGCAGGCTGACGGCATCTTCGTCTCCCTCCAGAATCAGCTCCGTCTCGGGGGTCTGACTCACCACGGTGTGACTGCGGAAGACGTTCTTAGACTTGACCACCTCGTCTTCCTCTGTGCCTGTCAAAAAAGAGTAATTATCACACTTTAACCTCCAAAGCTTAGATCAGCGTCGTCACTATGCTTAAATTAAGAGAAATGTCTCTCTATAGTTTATTCCTATAGTTTTGCAAAGTCACCTATTCCCAATTCTGTCACACATTATTACAGTTTCCATTGATGCATTCCTGCTCAGCAATACTGCAATATCCCATAACCATGACTGAGCAAAAGCTTGCTTTAAAAATAAGGCATGGTCATTTAATTTACAATATATAGTACATTTCAGTAATGCATACAGCCACATATACACACACTACATTTTTTCTATAATAAAAAATAACAATAACAAGTTCAAACAAAAAGGGTCTTCTTTTATAGGCTTTTAAACACATAAATATATATAAATAAATAAACTTTGGAGAACCTCTTCATCAAATACATAATATATGCAGGATAAACCTGCAATGAGATGCTCACTAATGTAGTTGCCATAGCATATGAAGGAATGTCAGGGTACACGTTCGTTCACTGAATACATTTGAACATCAGAGGTGTTTCAGCTTTTATTTTTTAGACAAGGTCAACAATGAAACGCTGCATCTTGAAACACCAGCAGCTGAGTCGAGGATACATCTCAAGCTCATCGTCGATTAGAGATATCTTTTGCTGCTTTTGGATACTTGACAAGAGTGAGACTGAACAGACAGCACAATTAGGAGCCTGCTTCCACCAGGACGTCATCATATATGGCTATAGTGGAGCACTCATTGAAAAAGAAGTGTTCATACATCCTGCAAAACAAAGAGGTCTCGCAACACATTTATCAGCTTAAATCTGCCCATCTCCAACATGTGCCTGCCATACGGCCGCTCTGAACATTTATGTGAATTCGTCTTTCTGAAGTCCAATGTAGGAAATAACCAGAGGAGAAATGTGCGTGAATGAAAGAAACACATATCAAGAAACGGGAGGTGGCTGACACCCGTCTGACATGTTTCATTTCAGCACAGTTCTTAATTCGCCTCTCGCTCCCCTGAGGAACATGTACCTTGTCTTGAAGAGGTCACATTTGACTGTTGTCAACACTGCTACTGAGGAAAAAAGTCTGCTTCCTGCTCTGTCTCATATCTGGAGTGCTTTCATCAGACGGAGGGAAGAAGTCTGTGCGTTTCGGAAATGAATTCTGTGTAATGTTTAAGGCAAAAGCCAGCCAGCGGTCAGAGATCAAAGCTGAAGGGTTGAAACTTAAAACTGTAATTCTGTAAACCATCATTACACTCCACGTAAACGAGGGAAAGTTCAGCAAGCAGGCTGATCTTCTGATTGGCAATTCTGTACGGGGCTGAGTAGACCAAATAAACCATGCTGATTTCTACACGCAACATCGACTGTTGTGAGGGGAACCAGCTTTACCCACGATGCAACTTTGTTCTCGCAGACGAAGTAATATCTTTATAAATAATGATAATGAAGAGCTATGACATGAAGGAGAAAATGTGCTGACGTGAGAAGTGATCTTCTCATGAGTGATAGCCCGTTGAGTCGGGGACACTCTTGTATTAAACGTGTGCCTGTGAAACGGGTCGCCATTCATCACTATTAAAGGACCTGCTGTGCAGCGATGTCGAGGTAGACTCGTTTCAAACATCTTCATGTGTTCACCCCTGACCACTGGAAAACAACAAGAGACAAGTGCAGGCTGGGGGAGTATAGGATACACACTATATAATCATCACCGACTGAAGGATTTTAACATTGTTTGTTCAGTTGATTTTAAGCTGAAATCTGTCTACATATTTTAAAGGAAGGAAATAAAATGCTGCCTACACCATGTTATTGTATTTGTTATTGTTCTATCTCATTGACCTTACAAAGTGAGCAGCCCATCAAAAGCCACTGTCCCGGACTTCTCCTCGTCTCACAGAAGTTTCATTTCATATCTTCTCTCAAGCCCTTCAGTAACCAGATCAGCAGTCTCACGGGTCCTCTTGTTCAATCACTGAGTTCAAACTGCACTAATTACACTCAGCAAAGTGCATTTCAGAGCTTTCATGACCCCACTGGAGGCTGATGAAGACTCGCCAGCTGTACCAATGGAGGACACCCCTGAGCACTCATCACTGGGGTTCAACAAGGAACATGGTCCTGAGTCCCTTCTAGTCGTCTAACAATTGTTGGTTGTATACATTTTTCACACACCAAAAACATAAGTTTAATAATACTAGTGTTGGGTGTTCTTTTATAATGTATCTTTATGACAAATCACAAAGGATGATTCGATGGGTCTTGTAAAAGCACAAAATAAATATTTCACATGTTTTATATAAGAAGCAGAGGAGCAAGAATACTAATACTTCATACATTTTTAATGGTGACAATTTTCCAGAAAGTTAAAGCGTAAATTCCAGTGCGTCTTTGCCATTGTAAATGAAAAATTTAGTAGCATGCATGAGCAGCAATATTTTGTGTTTCATGTGAGGCAAAGAGATAAGAATAATTTTCCTCAGAGTCACATAGTGATGAAATCAAGGAAATGTGTTGTTTTGCGAACAGAGTTAATAACCTCAGATACAATCTCCCACTTTGGAAATATTTCTGTGTATGGTAGTTTTACTATTCAGTACAGAAAAGATAAGGGTTGAAAGGCCTTTGAAAGACTGTTGATGAACTGTAATGCTATTGCCGAGGGTCCATGTTTCACGTAGTGCAACACTGGCAAGCATGCCGGCGAGAAGGAGTTTTTTCCGAGTCCCCCCTGCCTCAACCACGTCACTGCCACTCCTCAAAAAGAGAGCCACAACATAATGTTTCACTTAAGGTTCAACTAACATACAGAGAATTCTCTTCAGGGGGAAAACAAATCCTTCATACACCATTATAAATAAAACAAAACATACCTAAATGTTGCTTATCTGGAGAGGTTTTCATGAAGTTTTCTGATCAGCAAAGTATTTGCATAATGCTGGAAAACTCACAAATCACTGAATGTTTGCCTAATATTTTGGACACAGTTGAAGAAACTGATATGTCGACCTCTTTCTAAACAAAGACTTGGAAAAGAGCTCAACCTCTGGACTTTTGCAAGACTGATTCTGTTCCATGTCTCTGTCAGATCTCTGTAGATAACATGGATTAGTAGCCTGGCTCCGTCGCTTTTTTATTATATTATCGTATAATCATCAGTGTTTGGTGCAGTCATCCCAGCAACCATATGACATGCTCCATAAATGTTTTAAATGTATCTCTTCCATTTCCTAGACTCTATCCGTTTTCAGATCCTGACCTCCTACACACCCTCTCCATGGGCTCCACATTCCACATGGAGAGAAAAAGTCCAGTCCATGGGATTGCATTACCGGTTGGGCGATGCAATTCTGCACTCTGTCTCTTCACTTTTATTTACTCTGCACTGAAAGATGAAATGGGAGGGGGGGAGGGGGGGTGACAGATTCATACTTCCTGTGATGCAAGCCACCCGTTTTGTGGAGTATGTGTTTTGGGGCTGTAAAAGTAAACATTTTAACTTTGATGTAGGGGAGTTTATACAATGCAGACGCTTCCTCTTGGGGTGATTTTTATCAAATATCCTGGGATGTGCAGTATGTGTCTTCTGTGCTGCCAGAGGTTACAAACAACGTCATCTTCTCTCCATCAAAACATTAACAGCAGTGTCTAATAATCCCCACATCTGGACCTGAACGTTACTCCACATTATTTACTTAATATTTACTGAAAGGCTACATCCAGATTTGCATGTCAGTAAATGCAAGTCATTTGTCACAGCTGAATATCTTTGATTAGAACGCAGGAGAAGGTTAATATCACATTATGAGACCGGTGCCTCTAAAGAGCTATAAAGATCCCCGCCCGGTGCAATCAGCTCTGAGGGAAGCAGCTCACCTGAAATGAGACAGCAAGGACACCCGGAGGTAAAACACCCCGTTAAACACTTGGATCAATATTAACGTGACTTCCATTTCATGCTTGCCCAATTCCAATCACCTAACAATATACTCTGATACTGGGCCACGGCTGGCTGTGAGAGAGCAGGTTATTACAGACAGAGGGCAGAGACAGAATGTGCTGGCTAAGCTGTCAATGCTGCTAATAGACAACGAGGCAGAGTTTAACCTCCCATCACACACGTTCATGAACGTGCACACTCCCACACACAAAGAAAGGGAAAAACTGGTTTCGCCGATATATCAACATTTCCCTTCGACATTTACATGCAAGAATTCGATTTTTTTTTTCTATTAGTATATGATATTTAACTTTGTCTTTTAGAAATAAAGGTTGAATTTCAAAATATAAATGAAAAAAAAAAGGTAAATGGCCAAATAATTTCTGTTGGAAATCCACACAACAATGAATAAATTAATCCATCTTCTAAAATAAGAATAAGAAGACTCTTATTTTGAGTCAAAAACAAAAGGCTGTGAGACTCTTGTGATACTCTGCTGTCAGAAACGACACAGGCCACTCACTCAGTGAAATGTTCTTTGTGAAAAAAAAAAAGGAAAAAACTTTCCTGCTGACTTTCATTTTCCCCAAGTGAGATGGTAAGACTGACGTTTACTGTGAACACAACAGTGTAAGTCTGCCCTCTTCAAACTCAAGATGGTGGCTGAGCGTATATATTGTCATATCCTGCTGTCAAACCAGAAACTGTGTGTTCAATTTGGACAACCTACTGGTTCTCCAATAGTCCCTGATTTTATAGCTTTAATAATGACTCTCAAGGGCCAACTCAAACAACCTCTTTGTTTTTCAACTCTGGTGCTTATGCAGCCGGCAACCCACTAAAAAGTTCAATAGAATCCCTGTCAAATCTAGGAAACGAAGTCTGGATGTTATGACTAATAGATATCCAACCTCTGAGTCTCTGCACCAGGGTTATCTGCTAAAGACAGGTCCTATCTTTAACGCTATGCTAATTAAAAATGAATATTCATTTGGAAAAAACTGTCATAATACATTTTAAACAAAAATTGCCAACTGTCACCGCCGGCGAAATCTACTGAAGCTCTAAAAAAATAACAAAAGATCCTTCTCACTTAAACTCAAAACAAAACCTGGTCCCCGCTGTGCAACCACATCAAAGCCTCCTGGAAAAAAGCCTGAAAGTGCAGCTCACCTCTCAAGGAGAGCTCAGAGGCCATCTGACTGCAGGCGATCCCTTTCACTCGACAAGTTTATACATTATTCTGCTCATTAAAACCGCCGCATGCCAGCAGGACTTCAACAAGTCTTCAGTCAACGACACAGGTATTAATGTCAAACAACAGAAACAAAAGCTTTGTGATCTGATGGAGTAATATGACATTTTGTGGCACATTGAAATGAAATGATACACATTATACCAATTTGAGCATATAGGTAAAGAGGCCGATGGGTGAAACAGCGTTCTATCTGCCTTCAGTATCCCCTGCTGTTATAAGCAATTAAGAATTGTGCACAAAATTATGTCTTAATAATTAAAAATTGTTGCAGTCTTAAAAAAATGTATTAACAGCTTCAAACACGATGCATAATATTTAATTCATCAGTCCTCCGCATAGCAGCATCAACATATCACCAAAAGCCTATTTGCTTTTGATAAAATCATAATGGAGCCACCAAAAAATCTGAAGCAGGCAGTGGATTTAGTGTATGTGTCTCATATATGGACCAGCTGTGCCACCATGAGCCTCGTACAGCAGACGTAAGAGCTAGCAAAGCAGCAAGATGACATCCTGAAACCAAGCAAGGGCCGGCTTCCTTAGCTCAGCTCTGAGACAGCCAGAGGTCAGTGAACATTGTGATCATTGTGCATGTGTTGCTATGAGTCTACAGTCGTTTTAAGAGGCTACCCTGACCATAATGCATTGCCTGTTTTCTATTTTCTATAAAGTAAAGAAGGGGCTTACGCCATTAATTTCAGAATCAATACATCCGCCCTTCTGCCGCTAATACGTTCTACTATTCAATTACAGATGGGAGAGAAGGGCCAGGGGTGTTTAATAGTACTAAGATGGTTTCCCACTAAAAGGCAGTGTTGCATGACACGAAGCAAAATTGACACAAGGTGGTGGGCAACACTGAAAGTCTGCTTGGGTCAATGAAAAAAAAAGTTTCAGGCAAAGAGAAGAAAAAAGTTTCAGCCAAGAGAAGAAACAATAAAGGGAGAGATCCAATTTGTTCTTGAGTATGTGTTGTGATGGAAATAAAAAAGTGCAATAAAATGTATGTGTCATGTTCAATTCACGGGACTCATAAATACGTCACCTATAAAAATGACACGTAATTTCCCCGAAGCAAAAAGCTAAACTACGTGGACAAACCTGGGCTAAATCCAGTGCCCTTTAACACTCTGTTATGCTTTAATGGCAAGATTGATATTCTACATTTAATATGGGGTAATGGTCAGCTCACTAATTCTTATGGCTTATTAAAAAAAAATTCTAATAAAAGAAATGATAAACTCACCATACTCCTCCAGTGACTTGCATGTGACATCTAAGTGGGTGGAGCCAAATGGGTTTCGAACGAATCTCCGCCTCCGCCGCAGGTCATCTTCCCAGTAGTCGAGACGCCAGAAGTCGTGCAGCTGACTATGAGAGAGACGAGAAGACAGACAGGTGAGATGGAGCACACACCCCTCACTGATGGTCTGATTACAGCAGCCACTTCCTTATCAGGGGAAAACATCTCGAGGAGGAAAATCAGGCCAGAGATAGCAGATTTATGAGGCTGACTAGCGGCATGCCCTGCAGAGGCCCAGTAATGTTACTTCTGCTAAAGCCTATAGCATAAGAACAGCAGGGAGCAGCAGCAGCCGCAGCGCACATAAATCACAGGCACTCCCATTAACAAATACAGCATCAAATTACAAGTATAAATGGCACAGCTTGCCTCCTTTTTTACAATGTTTTTTAACAAGTCTTGTAAATCAAAGGTAGGAACCTCAACGCAGACAGCGTGGGGTTTAATGATCGGGGTCTTGGGGCGGTTGAGGCATGAGCCTATAAAACAAGCCCCCTCCCTGCATTTGTGGAGCCATGATTAAAATAATGTGCTGAAATATTCATTGAAATGATTCCCAGAGCCCCGGAGCAACCCGACAGAAAATTGCATTTTTATTCATTATTAATAACAGCGAATTAGGGTTGTAAAAAAGAGAGAGAAAGAAGAAAACAGTTCCAGCATGTGGTAACCATCTTTGTAAATGATTATTCCAACATTAGTGAGGACCTGAGATAATTTTATTGCTTGCAGCTAATGCAAACCATTAAGCACCAGGACTAGCGTTAGGTTACTAAGTGCTGCTTGTTCCAACTGTGCACTAGCTGGAGCTTTTTCATGTTTCCTTTCGAGGGAAATGCAGCGAAAAAAAAAAGTTCCTTTAATTCACCCTTGACAAGGAGGAGTAATCCATAAAAATAGTGATGATTCAAATAAGTGATGTGCACTTGACAGTACGGTAAAATGTGATCAGATCAGCCTGGCATGAGGTTCATTTTCATTTACATTCCAGCCACGTTTGAAGAAAATCTTTTTCATTTCGCTGATCTTCAACAGCTATGTGTGGATATAGAAGAATCCATCACCGTAACAGTACACAGAGTACACACTGTAGTATTAGAACAGAAGTCGTTATATTATCTAAAATGTTGCCTTTGCCTCCTTATTATATAAAAAGGTAAAATACTAAAAGCAGCCCCCTAAAGCTCCGTATAAAACCTTGGATCTGGAGATGTTTTCAGTGTCTTGGCGGATCTTGGCAGGCAGTCATCTATTGCATTGTATGCTTTCTGCCCTCTTCCCTGCCACAGCACTGAAGCAGTCTAAAGAGATTAAAGTGTTACAGGGGATCACATCTCAAAATACAGCCTCCTTGCTCCATGAATATAATATCTACAAATGTCAGAAATCAAGAGGCTCAGGAGACTTAGCCGGGCTCTGACAGCAACAAGAGCTCAGTTTCAGTTAAGTATCAATCAAAACTGAGTGTATGTGTGCACGCGAGTGCGCCGGTTATATGTACAAAGTATCATGAGTCGCTGTATGCAAAGCAAGACTCAACGCCTTGAGCTTGTCCCCTGTCAATCTCCCTCAAAGCTTAACGGAGGAAAAGAGAGATGTCAGTGGGTTGAAAGGAGAAACCCACGTAAATGATATTGTAAATGCGAGATTACACAGTGTGAAAAAAAATGGAAATCCACTGTAGGCGACTGGGTGATTACTGCTGAAGATTATGTCCCCTAATTCTTAGTTCAAATAGACAGCAGATGCGAGTGGGGGATAGATCAGCCACTTTGAGGATTTCCTCATAACAGTATTAACTGCATTTATTGCATTTAAGGAGTCCAACTTTAGTCCACACCATTCACTTGCCCATCACAACAATCAAATGCAAAAGAAACCAAACACTCAAGTCGACTGATTTAAGAGTTGGATGCCACCGTTTTCATGCATTCATCTGGCGTGTGCAGATGGTTTCAGTTTGATGGTATCCTGCTAATTGAATAGGATATTCTCGACTATGTGGTCAGTGCTTGAATGCATTTGGACTGCGCCAAAGAGTCCTCCTCACTGAGGGTGGTCCAAAACGTGCTCTGGAGGATTGCACTCCTGGTAGAGATCTACAGCTGGGAGCTACCAAGCTGTCACACAAGGGATTTCTGAGGTGGCACCTAGCCACTAAACAGCATATTCATTTCTTAAAAAACGTGTTGAAATAAGGAATATTCAAGACATATATGGGACTCAAACACTCAGTAAAACAGTACACATTTGTGCCACTTAATATAATGCAAAACAATCACGATGGATCCCTCTGTTTTGTTGTAAAAGAACATTGTCCATACAATAGCATTCGCTATTAAGCACGGTTGGCTCAGGACCTCCTTATTTTCCACATCAAATGTGTCTGGCTTCATGACAACCATAAAGAATGGCTGTGAACTGGCCTCCTAGAAACTGCCAAAATATATTAGTCCCGTCAGCCATCAATCACCCAAATGGATTTCAAACCGCATTTTAAAAGCTAATTTTCCAGCACTGATAACCTACAGGAAACAGGAGCACCATTATTTATGGATGCTTTCAGACTTGCTAAGTGCAGTAGGATGAATGCGAGAGGACTATGGTCTATTCTCTTCTCTTTCAAATAGGTATTTAAAGCACACCTCTCCTCAAGGAGCCAGTGTTGAGGTTTTTGAGTTGCCAGATCTAACACACCAGTCTACAGGGAATGTGTTTTGTTTGTGAAAGGGAAGTTAAAGCTGACAAGCATGATTCAAAATAAGATGCGGAGGAAAATAAAAGGATTGATAACAGTTTTATAGGAAACTATAACATCATTCTAGAAGATAGAGATACTTTTGACAGCTGACAAGGGCTCATATTGGATGAGAGGGTGATATATTCTAGCCCAGTCTCATGGCAGGTCGTGAATAGTCACCAAATAAAATGTATTGTTTTGTGTACAGCGACACGGATTGCCCATTTTTTATCATGTTGCTGAGCACAAAAACAACACCAATGGAAAGTCATTGAGGATTTTTTTTTGTGGTGAATAAATCAAATGCATTGTTAATTTGTTCGTTTTTAATGTTGATGCCGATTGAGGGAAAAAACGTGATGCGGAAACCAACGATACTTCCAATTAAAATACATTAGTTGAGTCGTACGGAACGACAAACTCAAAGGAGAACCCTTACATTTAGAAAATGGGGACCTGATCTTTTGATATTCACAGCCAATACATTTCTATGACAGATGTTAAAGATTTAATTTTGCCAGTAATGAAGTGATTGACTTATGCATACAAACAAACCCCTCAAATACTATTTAGAATGGTTGTACAAATACAAAATCTAAGATATTCACTACATGTCAAATCTAAATGGGAATTAGAATTGAACATCAAAGAGTGATTGGCCCCACCAGTTGTAGAAACAAAGACTTCCACTAGCGCCAAAAGTCAGGGAATTCATATGGAAGAATTTGAATCTACTTTTGCACTAGATCCCAAATAAAAAATGTGTTGTTTGATTGTGTTGCTATTGTGAAAGCGTCTTTGAGCATCTGCAAAAGCCCTGTATAAAACCGATGTATTCTTCTTATTAAAAAACGAACAATAGGGTGAGCAGCAGCAGTGACCGTATGGGCAGATTAATGCATATTTTCTACTGTATAAAAAACAAACATTCTGATACTAAATATGCTAAATAACTACCAGGGATTGTGTACTTTGGATTAATAATCAGTGACATAACACAGAAAAAAAAAAACTATCTCTTCAAAATCCTGATACTGGCATGTAAAAAAGGACATCACGAGGAGCTGGTTAAAATGTTGAAGAGCCTCCAAGACATGCAGGACAGCGGCTGGACATTGTAGAGGAAATAGAAAGCCGACACATTATCGAAGGACTGAAGCACGAACTCACAAAAAACGCTGGGAAATGGAGCGAACACGCATACAAGAGAAAAGACGGGTCATTTTTTAGCTGTTTGAAAAGACAAAAGGTTGTAAAGACATAATAGTGCACTCCTTTTGTGTTCATTTTTGTTTCCATTTCAGTTTGGACTTTGTTCAGTTTAATAACAACTGACAATTAAATATATAAAAAGTCAAGAAATTAAAAATAAAATCCCATACAGTTGACACAAAACCATTGAAATAAAAGCATTTACACAAATGTATTGTCAAAAGCAATATTTACTGGGGTTAAATTGCAGACAGATGAGAATTTCGTGGTTAAAGATTTCCTTTTTATTGTATTTCTGCTCAGAGGAGATTTGTGTGAGACGGTCAGGAGGAAGGACACGAACATGCTGATTCAATAAAACACCATTATATTCCTTTTAAAAGCTTCCATTGGTGACATGAGTAGGGGATAATTATAATAAATACCAGTAATCAGTGACAATTCTATTCAAAGGGGCAGTGACTGGTTTCTATCACACACACACACACACACACACACACACACACACACACACTCACGGACACTGAACACACGTCAGATTTTAGGACAAGTGGTCTTTTCTTTCGTTTTAAGGTTTCATAATAGGCTCTGACTCTGAGTTACAAAATACATAAGGAATTTGTTTGAGATGGAAGCGTTGAAAAGTCTAAAAGCGGCTATTTTACTGATAAAATAAAACAAGAAAAATAAATAAACAACTTACATAGTTCATTGGTAACAATCCCTAACATGTCGCTGCCCAAACAGAATTATTGAGGTAATGCTGGCACCAAACTCAGTCCAGAAATGTAAGAAACAATGTTACTTAATGGAAACAGTCCAACCAGATATGAAGCTCTGTAATGACACAGAAAACCATGAAGTGAGGAAATACTAAAAACATTGTATGTCAACAGTGCATTCTTCTGGGAAGTAATTTTATAGCTCATTCCTCAAAATACCCCTGCTGGACAAAAATAACAAAACAACAAAAAAAAAAAGCATAAAAGACTGGCAAACCATATGGTGATGAGCATTCTCACTGCTTTGAAAGTAACCTATAAACTGAGAAAAAAGGAATACACAGTAATTTCCTCTATAAAAACACATCAAGTGTGAAGTAACTGTACGGCCAACATCATGATCCGATTACCACAGCGGGCTGCAAATGCTACACAAGACTTTCATGTCTTTAATTTCACCATTTCTTATCATCACTACACTCAACACTAGTGCAGACGGGAGGATAGCTTAGCTCAGATCCAAATGCTTAGATATTGGATATGACTTTTCTTCTGTAGATTGAGAGATAGGGAATCGACACATGGAGGAATGGGTATTGGACTAAGACGAAAGGGAAACAACACAGCAGCAACAAGATTAACTCCAGGTCATCTGGCGTAATGAAGACAGACGTACGTGAGCAGACGAGGGATGAGGAGCCGTATCGTACTGTAGGTGAACTCCCCCGGATCGCCGGTTTTGTGGATCCCCATCTTTCATCGGAAATGGGGCACAGTGAGACGATGCCCAGCTCAATTTCAACACCCAATGAAATTGATGATTGTGTGAATGGGCCTCTTTCCAGAGATAATTAGCACGGAGTGCAAGGTTAAGAGTGCCCCACGGGAGTAAAGCCTGGTGTAGGTCAAGAACAAATGCAAGGAGGGAAAATACCAGCTTGCAAGAACAATGGCACACCATGTTATAAATAAGATCTAATTAAATGACGAGGAAAAACAATATCACTTGCAAGCATTTCTTTTAATCATCTCTAGATAGTGGACTGAAAAATGAAAGCTGGCGTGCAGAGGACTGGAATAGTCCAAAAATAGCCTTAGAGGAGCAGGTAGAATAGAAACCTCTAAAGCATGCATGCAATCCATAGGAAACAACTGACACTCAGAGGAACGTTGTTTTTATAGTGGTTTCCAGGATTATCTAAATCCTCACTAATTACAAAATAATACACAAAGAAAGCACATTTTGCTCCTCTGGATGTCAAAGAGAATCCTATTTTTGAATTATATGTATTATATCGTCAGGCTGATTTTTGTTTATACTGTCAGGAGCAACTAGAGACCTTGGCCTTTCTTTCCTGCCCCAGAGGGGCCATCACACTTCAACCCCTCTGAGGCTGTAAAGCCCTCTAAAGGTGCTCCCCCCTTGTGCTAGTGGACGTCTATTAGAATTGATAACCCTTTCAGGCGAGACCAAATACCCTGTGCGCATCGTGAGTAAAAAGGTTCATTCCATCACAAAGTTATTATCCACAGGCAGATTGTTACCATTCATCAAGTGTGAGAGATGAAACTCACTGTTAGTCAAGGGAAATGGCTGTTTCACTGCCTTGCCACAGATCAATATATGCCGCCATTTTCCTTTCTCTCCCTCCTGCTACGAAAAAGTAATTATACAGAAGAAATGTTGACAATCAATATACTAGTCAGGTAAGGTTAAAGTCTGCTGTGGGGGCCAGCGGAGGCTCCTCCGTCAGCTGTCACTGATGCTGCTGATGTGAACACGGACGCCCGCGTGGGGACAAAGGGGAGGTTTGTCTTCTACAGCCCTTTTTTACATTTCTGTTAGTGCTGTCGTGTCGAAACAATTAGCACCGGAGGAGTGTTGGCGAATGGATGGGAGAGAATGACACCAGAGATTTGGACTAGTTCAGTTTAAGTGGGGCAAACAACAATTCAAAATATTTCTGTGGTGGTCAAACATTAAAATGATGTTTTAAAAATGCTGATATAAAAAAATCTGAGAGCGTATTTTAATTGTTTGATGAGCAGTCCTGTGCCTTCAAACATGGTGGACGTTATTCTTCAATGAATTCATCACGTTTCGCCTTGACATATACTTTCACTTCAGACGAGCCTGAACTTTATAATCCACTGGCAGGGTTCAGAGGTCAACAGCACGGGAGACCAGAGGGCATGGAAAATCACTCTCTCCCTGGAAAAAACTCTGACATCCAATTTTCAACTTGATTTATCAGTGTAAAGCTAAAATTGATAGTGTGTCATTACTGGGCAGGGAGCTGTCTTGGAAAGATGTATCAAAGCCTCCTCATTTTGATTTAGCGCGGCGGATCAATACCACCCTATACTGTTTCAATTTGAGGAGTATTGATTTTTCTATGCCGACTCTATACAGGGGGACATCCATCATCAAGCAACCATATAGTATGATTTAACAGGGCACCATAGAGTCTGATCTGCTTATTCTTCACTCAGATCACATGACGGCAGAGTAGCCTTTTTCAAGCCTTGCACACAACATTTCCTGTGATGCAACACAGTTTCTTATTATGAGATAATGTGTAAATGTCTGTAATTCAGACACAAACAGAATCATCTAATGGTAGGTCAGGAAAGGAATATCAAATACTAATGAGTACCGTTGA
This sequence comes from Chelidonichthys spinosus, assembly GCA_029853015.1. Lineage (NCBI taxonomy): Eukaryota > Metazoa > Chordata > Actinopteri > Perciformes > Triglidae > Chelidonichthys > Chelidonichthys spinosus. Next base: position 4,731,244 of record CM056828.1, on the reverse strand, counting down.
AAACAGACTGGTAAAAGCAGTTTGGTTCATAATATATTCTAGACAAATAATAAATATCCTGTGGCTTGTCTCCAGGCAGAACTTAGGAGTAAAAGGCAAAGCAATTTCTGTGCATGAGGCTGAAAACAAACATTAACAACTAAAGTCTCTCCGTCTCTCTCGCAGACATTAGAGCCACCTCAAAATGCTCGAGGGCTTTATACGTTACAAGAGCAGCATAAATGGGAAAGTTAATGTAGCATTGAATAAGACTAAGCTGCTGAACTGCAACACTGCCTTGAGCTCGTGAGCATATTGCATCATTTTTCTTCACCAGCAGGTTACCATTAAATTTGAATTTGTTGGAAGTTTTGCGGTATCATTTACAATACGCCCACGCTCAATAACCTTTTGTTTTAATGCAAATGGTGTGCCTCCGAGAGGGGCTCCATAAATATTTGAACAAGAGCCCAGAATTCAATCCAATTCATTTTGTCACGGGTACTACTGCTAAGGTTCAGTCAGTTTTATGAAAATCTGTACTTTAGCCTTCTCAGTCACGGCCAAAATATGTCTGAAAATATATATAATGATACACATAATTGTTGTACACGTTCAGTTTGTCTTTAGTAAGAAATGAATCACAACAAATCAATGTCCTCTTAGAAACGTACAGACACACAACAGAAAATGACAGAGTAAATAATGGCAATATTCATTTGGTATTTTGAAGTAGACACAATGGCTACAGGGTATAATCTTCCATGAATCCATGAAAAAAGAAACCAAATGTAGCTGCTTATGACGTGCAGTTGTGGGACAAACACTTTGAACTTTATTGCAGGTCAAAAGCATAAAATATAGCTGTGAAAAATTATGCCAGCTAGAAGATGACATGGTTTAAGATACAGTATGAAATAAACCCGATTTCAGCAAACATGGTTAAACATCTGCATTGTATTTTGGGAATGTAATAACAAAACCAAAGCTACTGTTTCAGTAAAGAGGCTACATTTGTTTTGGCAAATCATCAGTGGTGGGTTGTGCCTTTCAAGTGACTGGCCTTGAAGAATGCAGCTCACAGCACAATGAAGTATTCAACTTAACGTTTGGGTGAACATTTTATTGTCTACCTATAATTCTGCATTTGACCTGAATCTAGTAATTGTGATTTGTTTTACGGGCAGAAAGCACAAAACTGAAGTCCCCCATTCAGGATTTATAACATGTGTGCATGCAAATTCTCAGTTTTACGCTCAGTAGAAAATACAAACAATATGTTGTCACACCTCTGTTTGCCTAGTATAACTGGCTCTTGACCCTGCCACTCCACTCCGTACCTGTGGGACCATGTGGATGCAGGTGAGATGTGGGAGGCAGAGCAGGAGAGTCCGTGGTTATTTTAACAGGGCCCGTGGGGAAGTCTGCAACTACCACCAGGTGCTGGGCTGTGTTACTGAGAGGGTCAATGAATGCCTGGACAACACTGCAGAAACACCCCAACCCCCTCCTTCCCCCTTCTGCTATCCCCGTCTGTCGGAAGACCGGCCAATCAGCTGTCCCCGGGGGATTAAGCCACTCCACACTGTAATTGCGTTTGCTGACCCGATAGCTGACCCTATCGGATCCTGGGAAAATGACATTAACTGGTGGTCCAATCCCATCACTGCAGACTTTTGTGAACAGGTAACTTTTATCCTCGAGGTTGGACCTAACGTGGAGCAGCTATGGTTCATGTTCAGGGCTTAGTGTGAAGGTGAACTTGTACGAGTGAGAGGGGCTTACCTCTGGGCCAGCGTCCCCCAGGCGCCGTGCTTGTTGGTGAGGATGTTGGCGATTTTCTGCTTTAACTGGTTGGCCGTCACGTGGTCTCTGTGTTTAGCGGCACTGATCAGGTGGTCACACATCTTCTCTTCTTCTTTTCTGTCGGCAGCGTATTGGGCACAGTTGGACTAATTTGAGATTAAAACAAAGACGAAAAAAAAAAAAAAAGAAAACAGTGTGAACCTCATTGTATATTTATAGCTTTCAACTAGCCACATAGCATTTGAGAATATTTTACTTGAATAAAGCTAGAATATTATATATGACCTCTAATGGAGCATTTGTCACACTGAAGAATGTTATGGCTTCATTCAACACACTTGAGTGCATAAAGATATTAGTGGACAGCTGAGAGATATATTTCTGCTCCCTTGGAGGAGTGTAGTAAATCATAGCGCGCACATGAAGGCAGTCCATTCCCTAGCTGCGAACAGATGAGGCTCCCTGCTAGGTAACCGTGGATTAGAGGAGAAGGGAAATACTCTAATAGATCCACAAAGAATATAGTCTGTCAAGGTTAACAAATCTACTCGACCATTATACTGTATCAATGACTGTGTTATTGTCCCCTGGTAGAGGAATGCTGGAAAATGTAAATATGCAGCCATCTTCTAGGACAAAATGTACCACGAGGACACAAAGAGCTCTGAACGGTGAAATAAAAATAAAGATGGTATCCTAGTCTAAACAATGTGTCCGGATGATGAAGTTAAAATAATCTATTTAATATGAAAAATGGTGATATTGGTTTAAAATGAATTTACAGAAAGTAAAAAAAACAGTGCAACTCTCTAAGTGTTCCAGGTGGCTAAAAGTAATCTAGAGGAGCACATCTGACCCTATCTTTGCTGCTAAAACAAGATTGTCTCACGATGCCACCCTGGGGGAACTCTTGCTAATATTCAAAATCTAATTTGCTAACAGAAGCTGGAAGTTAATTGAATTTCCTGCTTCAAATTTGAATTCTGTCAGATATTATACTTCAACATATTCTTCATACGGCAGATAACTCAATCTCCGCTTGTCAACTCGCATCACCATGTGACGCGGTGACAAATATCAAACGTTATTTATCACTTTAAAGCATATGACGCTTTGCCATGACACCAACTTAATTGTAAAAATGTCTTATCTGCGTCCTGAATCTTCAATCTTGGAGAGTGGGTAATAAAGTAACATCAGACCTAGATGAAAAGTGTAGGCTGTCTGGAGTTGGCAGACAGAACGGATGGGGCCAGGTACACTTCCCCCTTCTCCTGACATTGCATATCTAGCTGTCTCTTCCAGTTTATCTAGCAGGTCAAGGATCCTCAAGAACTGTATATCAAGCAGCTGTTTGAGGATGGCTGCTTTTCCCAGATAAGAAACTCATCACTCCTCACATGTATCCTCTGCTAACAGAGGTGGTGGAAGTATGTGTGTGTGTGTGTGTGTGTGTGTGTGAGTGCAGGTTTCTTCTTATTTTCTACAACAAACAACACAAACTGCACTCCTTTTTATTTTGCTATCAATCTCTGTGGCATTTATTTGCTTCACACGCTAGCTTGCACTGAAAAACAAAAACATCTTCTCTACAGACAACCATCAGAGAAAAATAAAAGCTAAAGACTGATTACTGCAAGAAAAATTAATATTCAGACATTGCTTTAATCTTGTTACATTTTTTCTTTCATGTCTGAAAGAGGAGTGGTTTGATGTGGGTGGGCTAAATACAGATCAGGAGGCTGTCCTGTGAGTCGGTTGGCAAATATGGAAAGATAATCCGTAATTATTATTGCTTGTAATTCCCTTTGTTACCAGCAATGAGATGCTTGCATAAGAATCATAAGTAAGGACAGTTTCTAAGCATATACAGCCGAAATTATTTTTATTAATAGAATTAGTCCATTAGAAGATTGGCAGATTTTCTTTTCACAGAAAATGTGGATAATCGGTGATCTGCAATAGTGATATTCCCTGTAGATAATACAGTTCACACCTCAAACTCTGCGTGTTTGTGGACGTCCTCAGCTCGCTGTCTGTTCAGGATGAACTCGGCCTCGTTGGCAACCCGAACTATGTGGTCCTTCATGGCATGGCAGAGCAACCTTTAAAATGACAGGGAAAGTGAAATGCACTATACATTCACACACATATCATCATGAATAGGGAAATATCCCATCGTTATTAGCTAAAATCTGTTAAAGGAGCAAATATCGGTCGTCAGGAACCTGCAACATTCTGCTCGTTGAAGGAGCAGACAGCATCATTTGTCTGTGTTATACTGCAAGGCTGCAGGTCACTGACAGATCCCTCTGTAGCATTAAGGAGGGAATGGAGTGTCATTAGAGCATCGAAGCCTGTCTGGCATACTCCTGATTGACTGAGCATCCCTTCCTACTGACCAGAACATCAACCCGGTGCCTGTATTGCTGACAAGTCTGGCCGTGAACAACTTCTCACATGGCTGACTCTGGAGGCTCCGTGCCCTCCACCCACATTCACATTTAAATTCCAGTATCTTTAATAATTGAGAACACCCTGGCTACTGTGTGCAGATTACATGCCATTTTACACACCATTAGGCTAGCTTTGTTTTAATTAAAGCAGCCCCTGTTCCTCTCCAGTGCTTGATACAGATTGTAATTTCCCTCCTGTCCCAAGGAGAGGCTGTAATACCGACGCTGCATTCATCAGCTGCTATTGCCTCTTTAACTGTTGACAAGCTCTCATTAATAGACAGACGTTCAGCGTTCAAAGACGGAGGCTGACAACGCCAAGCTTTGTTTTGAAACCAAGAATAGATGAGGAAGCAAGTTGAAGAGCGATGGTTGGAGAGGGAAAAAAGAAAAGGCATGCTTTCTACCACACTTTAGTGTTAATATTTTATAGATAGGTAACACTACTCAGGTTTTTATATTTCACCTGGGTGTGACTGACTGTGTCTGATGCTGTTACCTCAAATCATTGACCATCCAATGTGCTGTGTAAAAAAACAGCTTACACCTACAGTCATGCTAATAATAAACTAAACTTTCAATAATTGGCCTTTTCAGTAGGATTGAAAGCGGCTTTGCTTTCAAACAGCTGCATCACGAAACAGAGGAACGGCACACAACTACCTCATGTATGCGTTGTTGCACATGCAGCAGAAACAACGTGTGTGTCAGCCACGCATTGTAAGGCAAACACATTTACCAGACTCCAGCTACCTCTAGATCTGTCTAGTTAAGCAGAGCAGGTGTGCAGAGACTTGAGTAACATTGGGAAATGATGTATCTGTCGGCAGCACCCTGGACAGCGCCGTGTGGCCCTACTGACTGAAGCGCTTTGTTCCAGGGCCAGCAGGCCACTCAGGGTAGCCCGACTGGGCTGCAGCAAGAGCCCGGGCAGAGGGAAGGTCTGACCAGATGGGTCAGCAGATGGGCAAGGAGGCTGAGCTGCCCCTGATCTGCTCCGAGTCTGGCCACACCCAGAGACGAGAGGAAGAAGGAGGGACGGGAAGAGAAACACAGACAATGGGATGTAAAGTACTGTATAACATGCAGAGAGGGAGATTTAAGAAGGCAGACAATAAGAGAGGGTAACCACCCTCAAGTGTTGATATTCTTATCCAGTCACCACAGTCTTATTGAGTCCCTACAGAGCAGAGGTTTAGAGCACTAAACCACTTGGCTCCAACAAACGTTTTATTGTTGTCAGGGAGAAGATATGTGTTTTTAAAAGCAGAAGAATGAGGATAGATGAAGACTTGATGTAACGTTATGAATGGATACATTACCTTCCTTCATTGATTAGTTCAATGAAAGCCAGGCCAGCGTTCTTCTGAATGGAGTTCTGCCATTCCTGAAAATAAAAATACAAAATGTTGATCCATAACTAATAGAAGCTCTGCATTTTTTTGCTTTGTTTTTAAAAACAAAATATAATTGCATCCTTAGAATTGTTATTGGATGTGGGTTTTAGAAAATGTAATGTCAGTATGGCAGTAAAGCTGAAAGAGTAAATTCTCAAACAGCTTTAGTTAAATTATGTTAAAAAGAGCATCAAGAGTATAACCCTTTGATAAAATATACAACAAGGTCTTTCAGATGCATGACAAAAATCACATTTCAACATCCAAATTGCATATTTCAACTTTAGTCTAGATTACATTTCATTGTTCGTGTAATTCAAGTGGGTAAAGAAGGCACGTAGTTCATACATCCTTTGAGGGGAAAAAAAAAAAAAATCTTGGCTATAAAAAGCTGAATTCCTGCACAGTGTGACTATCCTTTCTTCCTATGTGAAAAGATCTGTAAACACAGGAGAGATGTAATTGTGGGATGAAACCGAATCCTCTCACTTAAATGCAGCCATTTCCTCTGTCCCTTACAGTGACAGATTACTGAGCAGGCTCATTGAGCCCTGCAGTGTACGCCTGGAAGGGATCCGAGCCCTGGGCCAGAGTGCCAGCGCTTGCTTTCTCACAACATGCTCTGGAAATGATTAAAAAGCAGTTTGAGAGCGCGCCTTTCACTGTGGGAAATCCAGCTCTCCTGTACCCTCACTGAGGTGCAAATGGAAGAGAAAACAGAGGAGGCCACAGTTCAAAAGAGGAGGGAAAACAGAGAAAATTGAAGGAAAAGGGTTTTCAGTCCTGAGGGCTGACTAATGTACCGTAGATGCAACTCTCCACTGTTGATTCCTACAAGGAGCCTTTGAATGTGACTCTACAGAAATGATATTTTTATGGGAGTAAACACACTCTAGATGTAGATGCAGCAATAGACGCTGTTTGTTCGATGTCATTGCCTGGAAAAGGTAGGCAGCGTTTGTAGTGTATAGCGCCAGAATAACTGACATTGACATTATTATGTATGGGCATGTGTTTTTGTACACAGTTGTCGTGCCTGACACATATGGGTTCATGCAAGAGTACACAGTCTGACCCTACAATGCGTTAAGTCAGGGAGATGGTGCTGACAAACTGCTGAGCATCTGGTATCCAAATGTTCCCCATGACCCCCTTCCTCTGCTACAGTGTCTGCTCGGGATAAGCTGTTCCTGATTTGGACAGGGATCATGTACAGCCAGTCTTGTGAGGTTCCGCTTGCACCATGCTCACGTGACAAAAATAAATACAGAAATCAAGGCAGATGTGCCAAGAAAATGGCAGCAGGTCAGTGGAGGTGTAGCATGAACTAGTCAAATTTGGTATCTTGTCTGAGGTAGGTTTGTTGACAGCTGAGATAGCACTTCAGAGACTCTTTTCTTTCTGTTTTTGTGTTGGGTTTTTTTTACTGGAGAACAGAGCTCCCAGAGGAGGCTGCCTTTGATTGCAGAGATTCCTCTGCTGCCCATTTGAAGGGAATACGGTATGACATGCACCTCCTTAAAAAAAGGCAGAGACGTGATGTTAATGCAGACCATGACCGGAGTGCCGACCCTCTCGCCATTGTAAGTTTGTTAAAGTTGAATATTTTAATTTCAAATTGCATTTATTGAGTTTTGGGCATTTTGGCTCCACAATATATGGAAAAACATGAACCTATCTACCTATCCAGCAAGTTTTGCACTCTCTTAGTTATGCTTCAGGCGACCTGATACATGAAGTCCAGTTGTCACTACATGTTATTCCACAAACTCCAAACTCTTGCTTAGCTATACAACACAGGTTGTATACAGTTTATTTGTCTGAGCTTTTTTTGCTGAAATACCTGCCTCCTACTGCTGGAAATGGCAGCCATGAAACTGAAGAGTCTAGCACATGTGTGTGTACTATCAAACAATTCACCAAGAGGTGCTAAAATGCAAAATGGGACACTGGGAATTGAGTTTACCATCTATCTTAAAAAAACAACACAAAAAACAGCTTTTAGTGGACTAAAAATCCCACAAATCCCTTCCCACACAGTTTTCTGGCCTTGAGAAGATTTTCTCTCATACCACTTTCATCTTCCTGAAATTCAGCTGGGCACTAAGCATTTGTGGTGTTTCAATCCGCCCTGTCAGTGTGCAGGAGCGTTTGCTTTTATCTGCACTGTTGTACTCTCCACATCTGGAGGCCTTCCATCACTAAATCTCTGTGGCTCCACTCTAGATCCCCCCCTGTATGTTTAAGCTGTTACAAGAAACAGAGCTGCTTGACCTTTTCATTCAGCTGCCCAGGCTGAGGAGAGACACACAGTGTCTGCAGCCGTGGCCAGCCACGCGATGATTGCTGTGATTAGTATGCATAAATAAGAAAAGGCAGATCATTAGCACTAATTCATTCACAAAACTGACAGGTCACAAAACAGAGAGCGACTAAAGGTCAGCTAAGTGCCCTCCTCGCTGTCTTAAAACATTAATGTTGAAATATGTGAGGGATATGTTGAAGTTGGCATTTTATAATGATGTCAGCCACAGCTCGTCCTGCATCTGAGAAGACTTGCTGTGCTTTTTGAAAGCACTTGATATACAGTGTGCAAAACTAAAGACCTTAATTAAGAGTATATGACAATGTAATCATCAGAACAAACTCACGATAAAACAGCCTATAGAAGACCCTGATAACAATTATCCATCATATGATTTTAACTCATATTAGCTGGCAACATCACTGGATTCATTACTAATGGTGCAGCGTTAGGATAGAAAGCAATGGCTCATCTCTTTTAGAAAGGCTGTAGGACGACACCAGGCTATATTGTCCAGTTTCAAGCCCTCACTGTGATCGATATCTCAGCCTGGATTTCATCCCTAGTGCCTCTAATGGCAGGAACCTCTGGAGCTGCAGTAATGCTATCTGTGTAAAGGGGGGTGGGGGGGGGGGGGGGGGGGGGGACTCAGACCCTTAACAGCATGCTGACGCTCTCATCTGCAATAAATCCTAGAACTGGTAAAAGCAACTTCCCACATATTCTCCACAGACAGGAAAAGCAGTGCAAATGGAGCCCGTCAAAAAACCTTCAAAAGAGCAACAATAACTTAACAATGCTGCCCCATTGATGTATGTTTTTTTGGAAAGCCACTGAATAATGGCCTCCATATAACAGAGGCTGAGCTCCCTGCTGAAGAGGGCTTTGGACTGCGGATACCACGGAGCTACCATAGTGGCAATCCACCTCCTCTGGTCCTGCAGTCTGGATCCACAAAGAGGCACCAAGTAATGGCTTCCTTATGGGCTCCCGACGCAAGACTGATGGGCTGACAGAAGGTATGTTAAATATCTCCTGTTCTAACTGCTACATCGGGGCTTTGACCTTCTCTAAAACAAGGGCTTAACAAGATATTCAGAGGGTCAGTTTGGAAGTGATCAGTCACGAGCAGCATTGCACAAGGTGGGGCTCGTTCTATAAAGGAGGGCTGTGCATTAAAGCTCCGGGGTGTAGTGAGAACGTCGGGGGATTCTCAGAGAGCCTTTCGGGTCTGTTTGTCGTCATCAGTTTGCACAACTGAAACAATGGAACATTTTGCAACCAAATCAAAGCTTCATCTTGATATAAGACAAGTTCCCTTAGCATTTAAGCAACAATTAACTATATATGTATACATTTACAAACAATGCCGTTTTGACAGGAAAAAGAAAAAATGATTTTCTGGGTTTAGAATATATCTTTTAAAAATGTTATAGAGGTGAGTGTATGTACTACTGCATTTAAAACTAACAGATCTCTACATAGCGTTGACAGAAAAGACAAGCAGAGTATATGAAGGTCTAATTCACAGGGAAATTAAGAGGAGAAAAAGACAAAGAGATGCTGGAAAAGAGGATTGTGGAGAGGAGGTAAAAGAAAAAGAAACTCACCTGAGAACAAAGCAGCATGACGAGTTCCACCACCGAGGTGCTTGACTTCATACACACTAGACCTGTAGAGACGAAACAGATGAACAGAATTAGACAGAAAGCATAAAGTTCAATTCTTATGTGGTAGCGCAAGATAATCATTCAGAAATATATATTGGGATTTAAATGTCTGACATACAGAATAGAACTTGGATGAAGCTTTATTGTTGTTGGCGTAAGATACATTTCAGGCAGTGACGAGCAATTTAAAATCCCCCAAAATTGTTTTTCCAAGTTGGTCATCAAAGAACTTTAAAAATAATAATTTGCATGTGTACAGAACAAATGCACACATGTGTGAGCACACACACACACACACAGGCCTCAACACATACACCCATGCTCATGGAAGACATTCACAGCTTCTTCCCTCATCTCCATTCTGTAGGCGGCGAGCCGCCGAAGCAGACAACTCTCTAATGAAACAAGGGCAGGTGTGAAAAGCTCATTTGCAGAAACAATGGCTGTAACTGGTCTCGTATTCTGCACCTCCAGCTCCTTCTGTTGCACTTGGCAAGAACCATTAAAAGGTGAAGTCATTAGTAAAAGGAAAGAATTCGAGTCTCTAGGACTCATTAAAAGCTGGCAGGAGCAGCACTCTCTGCCACACAGCTGCCATTGTTTCATGGATGACGGGGTGTCGATCAGACAGAACTTCATAGTCCTAATCAAAAATATCAGATGACGTTGTTGCACAAGTTGTGCACTGTACTGTACATGTGCAATAAGGACTAATAGTATGCATACTGATTGTTATCACAAGGACTGACAGTATGCAGAAGATATCTGAACACCTTTTAGAGGGAAACAGTCTACCTCACACTCTACAACTAACATACATACTGTAACTGCAACAGAATCCCAGCTGCTAAAACTACACTGTGAATACAATGTTGAAAATAGCTATGAAGCTAAAAATGTCTCCATTCAATTAAAATCCCCCCAAACATAATTGTAGCCCCGCCACCAACATTCAAAACACAAGAAGCTGCAATGACTCCAAAACTGATTATTTAAAAAATAACAAAATATATAAGCTCATATTACATGGCGATATTATCATTGAAGTGATGTATTTATTTATTTCGGGCATGCCAGTTATATCATCATCATCACCCATCTTTGTTCAAATAATACAATGCATGGCCAAAAGGGAAAGCGGGAGAAGCCAAGGCTTATCATCGTCGTCATAATATTATCTTATCTTTTGCATTTTCCATTTGACATAACATTTTCTTTCACTTGTGATATTTGACATAACCTGTTACAGCAGTAGGTGGTACAGAGAGCTGAAGTCCAGTGCATACAGATTACGTTATGTTATGCCCATCCCGTCACAACACCATGCCTGCTGATTCCTGCCTCAGACCTTTATCAACTCTCATGCAATAATCTGTAACGGTCAACGGTTGAATTTACATACTTCCTCTTAAAGCCACTTAGTGTTGCTGATTTTTTGACTTCTTCTTCAAACACGTTCCATTGTCTAACACCTGTGACCGATAAGGAAAAGGATTTTAAGGTAGTTCGTACCTTCCTTTGCCTGAAAATCATGTCCCCTCTAAGATTGTGTCTCTCTCTGTGTAGGAACAGTATTTGCATGTTCTGGGGGAGAGTTCTGTTAGAAGCTTGGTACATCATTTGTGCTGTGCGATAGTTTATTAAATCATATAGTTTGAGTATCCTTGATTCGATAAATAAGTGATTTGTGTGTGCCCTGTAGTTGGCATAGTGTAAGATGTTCTTGTGTAAATGCTGACCAATAAACAAAGAATGCTAAATATTTAGCACACTAGATGGATGGATCTTTTGGTTGCTGATTCCACATCCGCCTCTATTCATGAGCGGAGAGTGTCCGAGGGAGCGTATTGTAAATACTCTGAAAGGATGTGACCCTTCTCTTGTACACAGAGTGCCACTGCTGACCCCTTGTTTTAGCAGTGACATGCTGAGCCATAAGTCAGTCCAGTGTGACACAGGAGTCAGGTGGCCAACTGACCCTGGCCTTGTGCTGGTAGACAAACTAAATGCATTCTATTTAAACACGGCCTGCCAGTCCTTTCCTGTAAACAGGGCAGGGTTAAGGCACGGGTGAATGTGGCATTGTGGAGCAATGTGCCGGCAGGCTGGGCCACTCAGGGGACAGCAAGGAGCAGGCGGCAGGCATCACAACAGCAGCAGTGTTCACACACAGGACTTAGCCACCAACTCCAAGTGTAAAGCTCAGGGTGCACTCAACATAATTGCTGCAGTGACCACATCTGCAGGGGGGTTGAAGGAATAGGGGTGAAGCAAAGGGGCACACGGGGCACAGGGGGGCTTGACCCCGGGCAATCTTAGGAGTGATGGATGACTGGTAATTACTGGTAAATGGAGCGCCTTTGCACTACAGCACAGTATTTCAACTGTGAGCCTGGGAAGGGCCAGGAAGAAGAGGGGAAAGAGAGGGAGAACCAGCTCAAACATGAGGACAAACACACTGCAACTGGGACGGACCTGAGCTGCCCGATAAAATGGAAGATTTAAAGTGCATGCAGTAAATCTGTTGTTTTTTTTTTTTCTGATAAACTTCTAATTCATGTCAGGAAAAAGGTGCAGCGAAGCAGACAGGGTTAAAGATGGCTGGTGAGGAGGACTGAGGCCCAAGCTGTCTGTCTACGACCTTGTTTGTGGGGTTACACTCTCAGCTCGGCTCTGGTTTGTCAGCTTGGTCAGACCGCTGACAGACTTTGAGTGAAAGGGTAACAGACATATTCACACTTGTCAAGGCTATGCTACCTGATTTTGCATTCCTTGCCCTGAGTTTGAGTGAGTAGCCTTAGCCGCATGTGCATGGCATAGACACATGGCTATTTACACATGTATATATGTATGGGAAATGCATGATGTATGTAGGAAAAACTGCATGTGGCTAAACAAAAACAATGATTTAGTCCGTAGACTAGGATTGGGACATTTCAAAGCCTATATTAATTACCGGTATACTAATACATATTATTATATTATAATGTTTATTGCTAGAAAAACTCGAACGCGCTATAATATTGGCAGCAATGACATAAATTAGCCATAATACTGCAAACATACAAATAAACTACTCCCAGGGAAGTGGACACGTGTCACACTGCTTCTTTCTGGACCCAGTTTTCATGAAAGCATGGGAAGGCATTCTTTCAGCCTGCTGTCACTCTCTGCATAGACTTCTGAAACTAATATCGGTTTAGCTTACGCTTAAAAAGAAAGACTTTGGCAGTGTGGAAACACAGAGATACCATTTCACTTTGTGCACACTGCAAGTCAACAGACTGGAGGCCACACATGCAATTCGCACTGCACACGCACAGACAGATGTCTGCAGAAGCAATCTCACGTGTGTGTGTGTGTGTGCGCGCGTGTGTGTGTGTGTGTGTGTGTGTGTGTGTTCTCCTAAATGAAAGCCAAAACAAGCATTGGGAGTAGAGTGGCAGAGCACACGCATGCATGCAGACAGTCACTGAGGTTAGGCACAAGCAGCAGTGTGAGAGCCTGCCAACCTGAGGGCTGAGGAAGGCACCGGGAGCTTTCACACAACCACCAGGAAATGTGACTAGAGCCCAGAGTGGAGTGCAGCAGAAGGATCACACACACTTCTGCAAACACTGTGCACAACCAAGCAATTCAGACCAGTACTTCAAATCTATGCAAAGTGACTGATTTTAAATAAATTCATGAGGCTTTTATTGTGAAGACATTAATGTTGAAGGCCGTTAAATAGTGACAGAGAGTAACAAGTCTGTGCTGAAACAGCCATGATTCCAGGTTAACATCAACAAACCATTACTGAATCATCTCTTAGATATCACTAAACATTAAAATAAAGTATAGAATCTTCCAGAGACCTTTTTTACTTTCCATATAATTGGATTTGGGTTCGACTGTGCAGAAAATCTGCTGGATTCTTTTCAGCATAAAACAAAAAAAGGTCACTCTACTTCCAATTTAAATCCAGTTAAAGCTTTCTGATGTTCCTACAATGCCATCCGACAAAAAATCACCTTCCATGGGTTATTTATTCTGAAATCTAAACATCTGACCAAAAAAAGACAAAGATCCATCAAATAGCAGGGTCACCTGAAGACGCTAAAAATATCACCGGCATGAGGCAAAGGCCACCCGATGTTTTAACATGCAAACTGTTGTGACTGATTGATGTTTAAAAATACTACACCTCTGAATAATCCTCGATATGTGGAGTGAATCATGAGGGAGATAAAACACACAGACGTCACAAGATGAATGAAAGGGAAAGCAGATTTAATCAGACGGTGACAGACTCCCAGCTTGTGTGCAAAATAGTGACTCTGCTGTCAACACCTTCTACTGCGTATGCATCCATCAATGAGGCAGCCGGTGGAGCACACACACAACGGTAGGATGGTGGGGGCAGGACTCCACACACACACACACACACACACACACACAGCTTTACAACATCTGTACCTTCGATGAGCAGCTCCTGCCCATGGCTGCCCAGCAGTGTGCGTGACAGGAAGGGTGCAAAGTCCACGAAGATCTCTCTCAGCAGGGGTGCCACCTTCTCTAAGGCCCTCTCCAGCTTCGTTGTGATGCTGTCAAAGAAAAACACATCGAGACAGAATTCACAAACGGACATTAAACACCTGAATATGTGTAGAAATGTAGCATTGTGCCCTTCCGTCAAAGGGTAAGGCAGAAAAAGAGCAGTCGCAGTCAACCCAGTGAACACAGACTAGAGTCCTGGTGGGTTCAGAGGGTAACCAACACATTTCAGAGGATGCAAACCAAGCTGGATATCCATGAGATGCGGCTGCTATCACTGGTAAATAAGCAAAGATTTTTTTTTTTTTGTTGCCAAAAGCCATGTTAACATATTTTTTCATTCAAAGTCTATTTCACAAAACAAGTGTTTGCATTCATTGTTGTGACACGTTACCAAGCTCGCACAAGGGATCACAGTTGTTCCAAGACTGCAGAGGGGAGTTCCTTATCTCCGACACACTCGCTACATGCTGCTGCCTGACATTATCTAAGCACCTCAGAGAAACTGTGAGCTGGAGTCATGCAGCCATACAACTCACACTGTATACAAGCAGAGATACGACTGCAGCATATCTCTGTGCTCCTGCGTATGTACACACACAAATATTCAGCGACATGAGGAGAGTAGAGGCTTGTTTTCCCAGCTAAGATGGGCAGAACGCAGCAGGGTAAAGAGGGAACACAGAGGGGGAAGAGGAAAGGCTTGGTTTGTGTGCAGTGTAATCTGCCTTCCAGCACCCTGGGAAAACACAGCAGAGGGATGACAGACTAGCATTAAAACCACGGTGAAGGGGGTCTAGGTGGCTAACATAAATGTCCTTGCCTAAGACACTGGCCTGCATCTCTGGAGGCTGCTTGTAATCCTGTCAGGGAGCTAAAGGGTTTGAGTTCAGGAGGTGTCAGTCCCTGGCGTAGTGGACACGGGTCCACTTCACAAAAGGCACTGAAATAGAGAGAAAAATGAAAAAATGAAACCACAGGCAGCACTTGATTCATGTTTGTTTGTGACTTAGCAGCTGGGCTTATGAACTTATTGTGAAATAATGATAAAATACATAATTATACTACTATATAACATATTTATGTGTTTATCTCAGTTCAGACTTGGCAAGGCAGTTCAGCTTGGATGTTTTTTCCCCCGCCTCAACTAAAATGTAATGCTCTGAAGTGAGACAGTAGGCCTACTATCATTGACTTCACAGTTACACTAAGTGATGTCTGTTACTGCTGCCATGGCAACAGAGAAGAGAAAGCGGGAGACCCTAGAGAAAGGCCTGAGCTCCCAGCAGTCAGCGGGAGAGCAGGACTAAGGACGTTTGTCACAAACTATTAGAGCAAGAGAAGAAGATGAGGCAAGGTCACGGAGAGATAAACACACAGAAGTACAGAAATGTACACACAGAGAATGGCCAAGTTCTGCCGTAAGAAGACGTTTTATTTGTCGTCCTTTGTTTTGACTATGAGACAGAGAAAAATGTCTTATTGAAAGTGAGCATGTAGACATCATCGTTATTCATCAAATCAGATAAGGCAACAGAAATCAAGAATTTCAAAGGGAAAGCAAAAAGAGAAAAAATGTGGTTTAGCTTCACACACAATGCTGCATACGAATAGATTTTATAGATAAGACAAATAAATAAAGCTGTTTTAATAACACAACTATGGCTAAACAATGGGGGTCCTTGTTGTACCTCATGTTTTCTTCTGTGTCTTCAGGCATGGGGGCCACCGTCTGCACAGCCGGCAGATTCTTACTGGTGACACCGTTGACAAAACTGGAGGAAGAGGAGGTAGAGGCGGCTGCATCCGTTGCTCCTGCAGAGAAGATCAACCATTAGTTTTTGTATTTGTATTAAATACGTATAATAATCTTTGTTTAATTATCTTTGGTGAGGTGAGGATTCATTTTTCAGGAGCGGAAACAAAAAATTAAAAGTAAAAATCTAAAATATTAAAAAAACGTTACATTTGTTGACTGATATTATATTTTAGTGTCATCTCCAGAGGCTGTATGATCACGATGGCATAATTGAAAGAAGAGGAAGAAAATAGGATGTTTTAACACCAAATGCAACCTGACCCGACAATGGATTTCAGCAGTCAGAGAAACGTAGACAAGCCTTTTTTCTTCTTCTTGATTTTGAATAAAATTGAATAATTCTATGGGCATAGTGGACCGAATCTTTAACTGAAGCCTAGTGCACCTACGCTGGTTGCTCAAACTGGTGCCAGCAACAACATATGAAACTATTTTGCTTGCTAAAGACGTCAAAGATGAAGAATCAAGAGACATACAAAAACAACACAACATTCATATTTACATATTACACTTGGTTTTGGTATATCAGCACAACTTAGGGTATCGTAATGGCATTCATTCAAAGTATGAAACCATTAGGTTAAAACCAGTGTGAGTGAGATGGATCTGGCTTAACTGAAAGCACACTTTGATTTGGATGCATTTCTCACACTCCTGCAGAGGGGATCAGAAATGTTTTTTTTAAAGCTTTTTATTAGCTCCTAATGGTTTTCGGTGTTAAGTAGGGCCTTTCAGAAGCCTAGACTACAGGAGCCCTGAGGTGGAACTGGTTTAAAGCAGCAGAGCCACAGGAGAAGCAACGTGACAGCAGGGGGAAGGGGAGGAGGCTGGCAAGTTGATCAGAACACCGGAAAGCCTGGTTTTAAATATTATATATGTATTTGTTAAGAAACAATCCAGGTAGATTAAAATAGAGATGTCTGATTTTGTTGTATCTGAAGGAATCCTGATGTCTGAAGAGGAGTTTTATGCAGTCGTGCACAGAGGGGCTGCAGACACCAACAGGAAGCTAAAGAGGGCCATCTAGTGGTGGAAATATGCCCCTGCACAGGAATACGGGATCACTCGATCACATGATCCAGCAGTGTTGCTCTAAAGAATATTATTCAAGATTAACCACATTAACTGGGCTGAAGTACAAACCAGTG
This sequence comes from Chelidonichthys spinosus, assembly GCA_029853015.1. Classification (NCBI taxonomy): domain Eukaryota; kingdom Metazoa; phylum Chordata; class Actinopteri; order Perciformes; family Triglidae; genus Chelidonichthys; species Chelidonichthys spinosus. The sequence continues at coordinate 4,714,128 of CM056828.1, read as the reverse complement.
ACCTTGTGCATGACCTACCCGTGGTGTTGATCATGCTTCTGGGGGTCGCAGAGGCAGCGGCGAAGATGTTGGGGGTGCTGCCAGCTGTCAGTCCAGCAGAGGTGCTGCTGCTGCTGCTTCCCACTGTGTTAACTGCTAGGCTGCCAGGGGAGGTTTTCTTCACAGGCACCACCACACTCCTACAGGGAACACACACACACACACACACACACACAATATGTTTTATTCCAACATGCATGTACAAAAAAAACTGAAAATCACATCATTACACTGCAGAGTAAAAACACATGTACAATTGATTATAATGGGGGGGGGGGGGGGTGGAGTAGCACGATAAAGAGTATAATATCCTATTGTGGGTTTTATTTCCCTACCAAAGTGCCCTTGAGCAATAATGGCAAGGTGCTGTAGTAACTGCAGGTGGTAACTGTAGGTCGTGGGTGACTTTTTTTCTATTTTTGTAAAGAAGGTTATGGTTGATATCAAATAAGCCAGCCGTACAACAGGTGAGCTTTATGATAAATTGTGTCATAAGAAAACTGTCCTTGTCTTTCAAAACTGTAGACATTCTAATCCTCTTTAAAAAAAATCCCTCATGGTTAAGAAAAATAAAGTAATCATCTCCATCATCTCTTACTTCTCTCGGGTCCTGCAGACATTACGTTAATCGGGACATTCAGAAAGGTAAACATCCTGACCTGTGACTCCATCCGTCAGCATAACGCATGCAATGCAAACACACACACACACACACACACACACACAAGAGTCTGAAGTAAATAAACCTGGAGGGCAAGAGGCCAGCATGCCAGTTCCTACACGCTCACTCTGCTATTGCCACCGTTGGCCTCTGCTCTGCTCAGAAGAGCTGAAAACATCCCGACCTCATTAGAGGCTTCCAGGAGTAACTAGGCAGTTGTTACTGACACCCATTTGCATAGCAACTGTCTGTGTTCAAACTGGCTGAACTACAGCTCATTGAGCAGGAGATTATTTCTATTTAACATTTGCTCTGTCCAGACATACAGAGAAATATGACATAAAGCACATATTTGTAGATTATGGCCTACATTTGTCAAGTTTTCCAAAGATGTAGCGATACAAGAAACTTGAAATCAGAATAAACCATTAAATAATTATATATAAATATTTTAAGTCAAGTAGAAAAAAAGCACATGCATGCATACATGAAGTCCTATATGTAAACATAATCATTTCCATTCCATTATTTCTCCAACTGAGATGCTAAGAACGTGGAAAACATCTTCATGTTGTTATTTATTAATCATAGCAGTGGCTTCCCCTTTATCTGTGGACACAAACATGAAAACAAGAAAAGCTTGTGGTGTCTTGATTTGAAAGTTACACTTGTGATCTCATGTAACAGTGCAGGAGAAAACAGACACACAACTAACCCACCAGACCTCCGTTCACATGCAGTCTGATTGGTCAAGGATTAAAGATGATGCAGTCAACTTGGCCCTGAGAGAGCTCCCTGACAGGAAGGAGAAGGAGAGCTTGTCCTTATCAGGTCTGCATGGCCTTAGGGTTTGTGAGGATGCCAGATAATGTCTTGTCCAATCTCTGGCATTTACTCTGGGCGACACAGGCCAGGCCTCGGCTCTGTCACGAGCTAAGCCTGCCGTCATCTGAAGCAAATCCCCAGAAAGCCTCCCTCAACCAAACAAGACAGACTTTTATTGTCTTATGTTACAATTAAGCTGTATATCCACAGTCCATTAGATGAGACGAAAACATGCTGGACTCCGTGTGAAACGCATCTAAATTGGCCTTCAGGCTTTTCGTAATTTCTCACATCCTCTTCTAAGATTTCTCAAAATGATCAATTTTATGGCGTTTTATGCAACGATGGATGGAATCTATAAAACGTAGATTATTATTACACTTTTAGTGACCTTAAAACAACAGGTTTACAAGATAAAAAATAGTAATATACTTTTTTTTTTATTCAGCAGATGAAAATCTACTCAGTCAGTCAGGAGAGAGCCAGAAAAGTTTAAAAGCTAACTGAAATATTGTGATTATCTCCAGATACATTTGCTTTGAAGAACACTCATGACAAGTATGATTTATTTAGTAGATCTCTGAAGTGCTCTCCTCTGTGAAATCTCGTCGACAGAAATCAACGATAGCGTGTTTTGTTTTGATTACCGGAAGTCAGCTTGAAATGAATCTTGCATTCCAAATGTATGCGTTGCATGTTTTACCCAGCAGAGAGTCTGGCTGTTCTTTGGCATTGCAGGGACGTTACATTCAATCTACTGGATGTAGATAAAACATGAACCTCTTTTAATGAATAATTAATTAGCTGAGTACTCATGCATTATGTATAGATTATCTAGTGCATATTTTATTAATAGAATTTTCTTAATTGAGTTGCAGCCGAGTTGAATAAAGCAAGGATTAATCTTTGAATGAATATTAATTAGGTCTGCTGCTGTGGGAAATGACTGTCGAGTAAAGTATAAACAAAGAAATGCCTCCTTTATAAAATCCAACATATGGAATTTAAACTAATAGTGCAGTAGTATTCACAAATACAGGGATAGATACGGAGGAGACGTGCTTACTGTACATCCCAGTGCAAATTAAATCCTATTAGCATTGCTTTGCATGAGAAAATATGTAAAGACAAACACTCATGGCGCTCATTTAAAGACTTTAGGGGGACGAGAGGAAGTCCACTGAAGTATTTCTGTACTGTATTCCCATCTGGTCTGATGGACATCTGGATGTTAAGTATTTAAACCTCCTCTATGAAGTAGAGGGGCCTTCTTTTTCTTTTTTGATGTTGTCACTCCCAATCTGTTGTCGCCCAGGCAGACAAATGAAAGGCCTGTCCACGTCTGGCAGCTCATTTCACTGGCAGGTGGCAAACAATTAGACACAGCAAATAAAGGCTCGAGGGCAGCGACATGAAAAGCATGAGACAAAGTTGTATATGTGGTCGGGAGGGTTTGTGTGAAAGCGTTTCAAAAATAATACACTTTGCTGTGGCGACTCATTTCAGGCTGCCAGGTCCCATTACGGGTGTGAGCGGTGAGGGCGACATGGCTGGCCACTGTGTGGCGTGAGCCGCTTCTGTTTAATCTGTCATCAACGCCCTGGAGACCCTCCACACCCCCACCTTTCTCAGCTGTCCTCTCTCCACATCCTCCTCCATTTTCTCCCCTATTCATCAAGCTCGACTCTGCACAGGCAAAAGCATGCATTAAAAAGAAGGGAGGCCCCATTGTTCCTCCTGACTCGGCGTGTCCTCCGTCATCTCTCTGGAGCCTGGCGGTGTTTGCACACAAACTCTACCAAATCAGTGGCGGCCAATTGACAGGATGAGTTCTTGTTTGTGCTAAACCAATAAAACTCCATTAAGAAATATTATGATTTTCACAACCATCAACCATAGGAGACAGGCATCCCACGCTTGAATCTTGAAATCCCTGCAGAAGTTTGTTAACTCCCAAATTCAGACGGATTACTGTGTAGTTTTATCTAATCCAGGAACGTAAATAAACCGAGACCTTTTCAAACACAGGAATTCCTCACCGTGGGGATGAATACAATACAAGCGGCCTGAAATGAATAATGTGTTGTATGCTACTTAGAAACCATTAGGGGTACACTGGATGATTTAGATAAACCCAGGGGATTAACATCAGCGCTTTACGCTCGCTTGAGTGATAGCACGTGCACATGTTAGCACGCTATCCTCAGAGAAATGTAAACCTCAGATAATGACACAGTCAAACATTTGATATAATTAATTGTTATTTTGTTTCAGATCATCTAGGTTTGTTTTAGGCTTCAACAAAGTTTGCTTTACCTATTGAGAACAATATTAAACTCACGTTCGGTTAGTGAGTTTCTGTCTCATTGTGTAGTTTTAAGTCAACATCAAGTCTGAACTTATATTATTCATTTTTAAGAGCATGTTTTCCCACTGCAATAATAATGTGACTTTGCTAAAAGATAAATGCAGAATAAATAACTCAAGGAAGTGAAATAACCACAATCCAATGCTTGGAAAATGCATCCAAAAAGCAACAGGGTTGCAAAATGGTGATGTAGAGTGGATATGGCTTGTGGTAAAGAGATATTCTGTCCTACCAATGACACGTCCTCACCTGTCAAAGGAGTGAAACTGCATGGGGAGCATGGTCTGGGTCTGGGTGTTGGCAGCAGGGTCTGGGTAGGACACGGGCTCCAGCCCAGCCTCCATGCCCTCCACTGGAGCGGCCACCAGACTCTTCAGTATCTCCTTGACATTGATGCCCTTGTTGGGCTGGCTGATGCTGATGAAGGAGGAGTGTGATTTCAGCACCTCCCCGCCGGGTGATTCAGACAGACTCTCCTGGGACTTCTTCACCTCTGAGGACAGCGTAGATATGAGCAGTCCGGCGGTGTGGTCCAGATCAGACCCGTTAAGGACGCTGGCTAGCTGCTCCTCTCCGATACCGGAGTCTGTATGGGGAAGGGAGCTTTCTTTGTACAGGTCTGATGGCAGGGGATGGTCCTTACTGCTGTCAGGTGCTAGAGGTGTTTCTGTAGAAGGCAGGAAACCAGGAGTGAGATGTAGGCTACGGTTAGCCACATAAAAATGTATGTAAAATACTAATATCTACATAATAATATAATAACTTTGTATTGTTACTGTGACTACATTTCTTACAAAACAATGATTTTCATTTTCATTTCTGAAGACAAAACAACCTAATGTTCAAATGATGCCAGATCCTCATATTAGACAAGTGAGAACCATCTCATGTTTGGTGCTTTCACACTTTATTGATCCAAATATCACAAATATTTATCAGTAAGTCTATCTATAAGCCTGCTACTAACATAATAAGAATGATCGAGAGGAGTAAGAATTGTGGACTTAAAACCAAACAATTAACAAATACTGATGAATAAAAATGAATTCCAGATCTGGCTTTACATTCCTAGCCAAAGAGTAAATTTAGCATGTGTAGAAAGAGCCATATGCCAACGCGGCTTCTTAGATCTCTCTCCAGAAACTCTGATCCTCCGGCGGGATTATCGTTCTGTTATTCTCCTTCTATGCTAATAAAACATACATGAATCCCTTTCTTCGGATTCCTCTTGCCTCAAGCCTTGGGAGGATATTTGACTGGTGTGAAACAGTGACGGGGGAGTCAGATAGCTGCTCTATTATTCTGGCACATAATATCCTGGATACTGTACCTTTCTATACACACAAGATGCTGAGTGTGAAATAAGGGTTTTCTGCACATTGAAAAAACAGCAAACAGCAAACTGTTTCCCCCCCAGAAACCTACAGGGGTACCTTTCCAGTCTACTTCTAGATTTTGGTTCAATCTACACCAGTGGTTACCTACAGTAGATGCAAAGCCGGCCATATTAATATTCATCACATGGCCTCCTAATGAGGTCAGCAGGGCCTGATTTAGCCAGTCGTCTGGCTTGCTGGTCCATCAGACAATCGTCTGCCACATGCCGTCTGGAAAATTCCCCCATTTTCTGGTGAAATTTATGAAGGCGGCAGTGTGCCTCTCTCCTCCCAGCAACCTCTATGATCCCATTCTCCTCTGGTGGATTGCTTGCCTAATGGGCACTGACAGATGGGGCTGAAAATAGCAAGCCTGGCTCCACTGCCCCAAAAACCCACAGAAGTTGGCCTCCATGTTGCTGCTTTCCCATCTCTCAACTTCTCGCCGATCATCTTTATTTATTTCCTGTGTCTTCCATGCTCTTCAAATTACTCTCTCATATTTCCTGCAGCCTCTCCCCTCTTCCTCTTATTGCGTTGATTCTCTTCACCTTCTGATTGAAAGGAAGTTGATAAAGTATGCTCACTCGTGCATCTCATAAAAGCAAGTTGGCACTGCAGCAGACGTTGCATTAAACCTTTGTAGGCAGCCGCTGATTTGCTTTCATGTGGTTCTAATGTATGATTTATGACTTGAGGCAAACGCTACCTTTCATTTCAGAGAGCACCATGATGCCAATTGAAGTTCATAACTACCATCTCCAGCCCCGGTCCCCATTTGCTTCCACATTTAAATCTGCGTGGTGCATGTGAGCCAGTGGATTGCAGGCAGGGTATGCCTGCTATTTTACCAAATGAGCATTTAGCTCAAGCTGACAGCAAGAAAGGACCAAGGACACTTACTATTCATGTCTATCAGACAGTTTCTGCCACAAGTTAAGATGAGTGAGGGAGGATGGATGGAAGAAAGGAAGGAAGGCTGCAGCTGCTAACACCTGTGCTGGTTGGTGAGTTGATCTCCTGACGCATGCTGCGGCCTGATTGGCTTATCCTGGCAGTCTCACGCTGTGGCTCCAGGATGTCGCGGTACTTGGAGACCATGAGGACAGAGATGAAGTACACCACAGCTAAAGCCAGGAACTGGGCTTGCTTACTGTCATCCTGTGGAGGGGGATCACAACACGGCGTTGCCACATTCAGAAGATCTCATTTCATTTTCACACAATCCACTGCAGTTGTTCTCTCACAGCTGATGCATCTTGTATAGAAGCATGAGGACACATTCATATACTCTTATACTCTCAACGCCTGCTGTGAAATATGAGGCTTTGAAATATATACGTTCAGATTTAGTGGGCTTGTGTTCAACAGACAGCAGCTCAGTTGACAAGGACACCTTTGGTGTTTCACCTGTTGAGTGAAGGGTATTACATTGCAGTTTGTCTGCCAACACAAAACTAATCCTACAGTTATCCTCTCTACCTGCAGCCAAGCCTCTGTGACCAACGCATGCATGTCGTGCACACACACACACACACATCAGCACTCACCACATCACGAAACACCACAGCGCGCAGTCGATTGATGTCCACGTCCTGCAAAAGGCGATCAGGGTCCTTGATGGGAGACAGGTTACTAGGGACAGTCTCTATGGCTGTCTTCATTTGACACAATTCAAGAGATTAGAAAACAGTCAAATATGGAACCGAAGTCAACATTTGTATGGAAGTACAAGAAGATGTGAGATGAGGTCATATTATAAGAATATGGTGCTCTTACAGTAAAATGCAGTGTTTGAATGAATGTGAATTACATGTTCTTGGGACACAGAAACCACACGTCCTACCTTGTTGGAAGTCACAGCATTTTGCAGGATTTCCTGAGTCTTGTTGTTGATGGGCATGAAAGGCTTATTTCCTCTGTCTCTTTGTCTCTGCCTGCACTCAAGACAGTTCCTCACAGCCACACAACACACTGCGCACGCACACACACACACACACACACACACACACACACACACACACGAAGAGGCTCTCATTTCAAAGTTACATGGAAATTAAATGTTGATAATATGCATGACCATTTTAAAATGAATCAGTTATCTCCGATGACTGTTTGTTTCAGGCTGCCAGCACAGAGCCCCGGAGTGAAATTAGCAGCCAGACTGATTTCACACTGAAGTCAGTGATGAGAAACTCGATGTTTGCAACAAGGACAGTGAACAGTCTGAAGGACATCCCCCCCCCCCATCCTCCAGAGTTGCGGTCAACAATCTAACAAACAGACTCAAGCACTCACAGACCAACAGGCACATAGAGATATAGACACAGGAACAATTTGCAATTGCATCATTGCACAGATCTATTATGGACACAGACACATTCAAACAGCTGAGATGACCATGTGAGGCACACCAATGACAGATTTAAAAAGCTGCCATTTGCAAAGATTACCCGATGATCTTGTCATTTATTGACTGTAATTTATTTAGTATCCACATAACAATGGGCTCTAAAAGATCAAATCAAGTATTTTTGAAGACTAGAGGAATTATTAGTGTATGAAGATATTGTACTTGTTTTACTGTCTCACTGCACTGACTGACCTTCACATTTACAGCAGCAAACACACACTCATGACCTTACCTAGTCTGAGGCACTGACGCATCAGGCCACCCGAGGACATGTTCTTCTCAGCCTCGATCTCACTGAAGTTGAGGGAGCTGGAGAACACCAACACGTCGACCATCACCATGAGACGGGACAGGAAAGTGATGGCGGTCTCTGAGGACATGCCCTGTGTCGCCTCGATGTTCTCCAACTCCGTCTTGCACCGGCAACAAGGAAGACAGCACAGTCACATAAAGCAAAAATATAATCATAACATCTTCCTCATTTTCACATCCGCTTAATAAAGCGTCGTTTTTAAACATAAAGATGCAACAGAATATGGAATATCACAGTTATAAACACAGGTGCTGCTGACTTTAGGACATATACTCAGTGGCAGGCCAGGAAGAGAGCAGCAGAATGTGGAGTTCATATTATGCGAGTGTGAGTATGCTCTCATTTCTAGGGGAGGAGAGATAATTGTAAAAAATATGTAAAAATTGGTGGAGATGGATCTGAGCTCCAACTTCACCAAATTAATATTTTTTAAATGTCTTTTTTAAGGGTTGAGCAAAAGGACACATTGTTCCTCATTTCCTTTGTGTTAAAGTACCATTTTCAGTTCTAATTTAATGAATATCAAAATCAAAAGAGTTGTGAATAAAGTGATCAAGAGAGCTACATTTGAATAGCATAATTAATAATCATGGCACGGACAAAGTACACAAAATAAAAAGATTAAAATCCAGTTTAGTTCAAGACTGCACATTCAATCTAATAATGACAGTAGACTGATACAAGTAAATGTGAACGGCACACAGAGAAGTAAATTAAAACCTAAAGTAATGTCCTTGGCATTAACTGTAGCAGAGTGAAGCCAAGTAAAAACACACTTGCATTGTCCTGTAAAACTACAGACATCCACACACCAAACGGTTATACTACACTACCACTAGATGGCATGATGCCCCCACAGTGAAGACAGTGAAGTGCACTTACAGTCGGAGACGTGGCCGCTGAGAGAAGCGGCAAGATCCCCCCACAAGCGATAATGATGTTGTCTACCATTTGTGAGATGAGGTGGATGGTGTTGTGGACAAAAATAATGTTCTCATTACTATTAACAAAGTCCATGACAGATTTGGTGGAGTGGCTGCAGGGAAAGGATGACAAAAAAGATTATTATGGGCATTTTTCATATTATATAAATCCTACGGCAGTTTTACTGTGCAGTAAACCAAAAACATTTATAGGATGTATATAAAAAACCCATTTAATATGCGTCTAAAAACAGTGAGGAACCACGACAAGCATCATGCTCCCCCTCCCTGGTTCTCAGGCGTACATTAACCAGCATTACACACCTCCTCCAGACATGGACGTCACTCTCCAGTGCAAACAGCAGGTCGGTGAGCAGTCTCTGGTGCATGGCTGACCATTTGAACTCCGGGATGCGGAACATGGTGGTGCGTGGGCCGGGGCTGAACTGCCGTCGCTGCTCCTCCGTCATAGGCGTCCCCATGAAGTCCACATGTATATCCCTCTCCATCTGAGCGGCTAGGCGGCCATGCAGATTCTATGAAAGACCAATGAACCGGGAAAATGTAGTAAACTCGCCATCTTAAGATGCTGTTTTCAAAGTAGTTACTCATCATTTTCTTCTGTCAAGGTCAGAAGTGCACACTTATTGAGATATAATACTACTGTCATACTATTCACTATGAATGATGAGCCCTCGGATTACCTCTTCCTGTATATGAGTAAGAAAAAAAAACAAGCTTAATGCAACCTTTAAATAGAAGTTCAATGAGTCAGCAAGTTGCCGCAAAAAAAAAAAAAAGCAGCAGCAATGAATTGAACATGAGCAATTACGCAACAAAAGAGAAAGGTTTAAAAATAATCCCGGCCTCCCGCTGGCCCTCAATGAGTGACCTAGTCCGGGTGAAGGAGCCTGACCTCTGAGAAAGAGCACAGCTCATACGGGAGCAAGGAGCAAATCCCAGGCGATTGATGCGGCACAGAGCTTTGTCTATTTCTGCACTTCTGTTGGGCTATTCCAGCAACCCACTTTCCTCAGTCTCAGAGGGACATTGTCTGATGTGCACCAGGCCATCCTGTCCCCATTACAACCAGAGCTGGGGAAAGGAATGGTCCCTATGGGTCTGTTAACACAGTAGTGTTCATGAAAGGCCGACACACCCTGACAATAGCAAATGGTTTCCCGACTGCTTTCCCACTCTATGACCCTGTGCTGCTCTGTTCCAGTATTCATGATGGTCTGCTGTTTTATTTTCCTCTGGTAACGTTTTCCATTTTTTTTTTTAACTCAACTACATATTTCATGTAAAAGTTTAAAAATGGGAAGACTGAGTAACTACATGAATTAGCTACATTTGGTTTGGCACCAACCTGTTTGGTGACTGTCGTCTGGATCTTCCTCGTCTCCTTGTCTTTGCCATCATCTGATCGCTCCGTGTCAGAAGTGTTGCTTGTTGCATCTGCTGCACTGCTCGTCTTAACAGCTGAGGGCTGGCCTTCGGATGCCGCTGCAGCGATGCCCTCGGTGACCTCTGGCCTTGTGGAGGAGGCCTCAGCCGCGGTGCCAGCCACAGAGCTGATGCCCTCCAAGGCTGCCTGTAGTTCAAACTCATCCCTCTCCAGGATACTGGGTAAGCAGCCAAGCTCAGAGCCGTCTGTTATGTGAGCAAGGCCTCGGTCATTGCTGGCACTGGTGTGGACTGGAGGCTCTGGGCTGGGCAGTACCAGGGGATCAGCTGCACTGAGATCAGGCAGTGGCTGCTCTTCCATGCTGCCTGCCACCTTGCCAAACTGGAAGTTGTTGCTGTTGGGGATGCTGTCCTTCTCATCATCTAGAGTAATGAGAGGGGGTGCATTCTGGTCGTCCATGTTGCACTTTGGCAACAACACGCTGTTGACGTTACTGTTGAGCTTTTCCACAGCAGCACAATAAACATTATCCAACAGAGAATCCACGGCCACCAGTGCTCCGTTCTCAGATACCCCCAGAGTTTCAGAGGACAAGTCCATGTCATCTAGCTTAACCTCCGTAGCCTCCACCTTTTCAGCCTTGATGTCCACCAGAAGGTCATGAACTTCGACCCTGACCCCATCCACCGTTGCCTCCGTTCCTCTGAAACCCTCGTCAGGTCCCTTCCCTTCTGCCAGGAGGTTGCGCGAGTCTGCGCTCTCAAAGTCCTTCTCGCTCTCAGGTGTCTGGGAGTTATCGTCCATTTCTCGGAGCTCAATTCCACCATTGATGCCAGAGGCCTGAGCAGAAAGACCAGAGATGGTGCTGACCAAACCCTTCTTTCCTTTCTTGATATTCTCCTCCTCCTGACGCTGGTACTCTGCATACATCTTAGCCAAGTACTCTTTATGTGCCTCGTATGTCACCTAAGGGCAACATTATGGACAACGTTAGCAGCTGTGAAGATCATTTTAGGAGAAGTTAACAGTTGATATATAAGACAAAGAAGATAATAATGGCTCCCTCCTTGATGTACATTGGAGTACTCACCTTTGAGTGGGCTATAGAGAGTGTGTCCACCCACACACGCCATCCTCCCCACTCATACTTGATGGCATGGTAGAGCAGAATACGAAAGATGTTGTACACCATCTCAGTTATCTTCTGCTCATCGGAGTTTTTAGGGTTGATGTAGCAAAGAGAAAACATCCAGTCCTGCCAAACGGAGCACTGAAGGAGACACCTGCAATATGCACATCCCACAAATAACATCTACCTTACATGAGTAAGTAATGCAAGCAAACTCTGATCCTCTTCAGCAAGTTTTGAATTTATAATTACTGTTGGGAGTAAAAGGAGTCATTTTCAACGATATTCTACTTCCATGAAACTTAAAGCATGTAGGCCAGTAATCTTTCTGCCTCCGCTTAACATCTTCCCGTTCCGTATTCACATTATAACAGATTGATTTGATCTTTTGTCCTTTCATATTTCCATTTGTTTGCTTATTTGGCAACTGCAAAACGCCATACCAATTAAGAGTTGTTGCTTTGTTTCGTTTTTTCAATTCAACAGTGGAACTTGAAGAAGCGCTCGCTGCTCATTAACTCAAGGCTAATTGTGTTGTTAATTGGGGTCAGTGTGTGTGTGTGTGTGTGTGTGTGTGTGAGAAAGAAAGCAGGTATCACCAACTGTCAAAAATGGAAACACCTGCTGGAGATCAAGTGCGTGTCTAAGGATGATTTAGCACCAATATGAATATGAAACACTTTGTAAACACTTTTTTTTTTAATAAATGGATCAGCAAGGTAACTGATATTGTGTTCCAGTAGAAGGCAGTTTAAGTTCTGCTCACCGTCTGTTCTCTCGGCTGTTGCTGAACAGCTTGATCATGTCTGAAAGGAAGAGCCGCCGCACTTCCATCAGCTCTGTGCTGAGGGCCGAGTTCTTCAATAAGGTGGCTACCACCTTGAGAATCACTGAGATCACACACAAACAAATATATACATATTGTCAATTTGATCAGAAAGCCAAGTACTGAAGAAAGAATCAAACTGGCTTACTCGGGTTCTGGATCTTGACAGTGGAGTCTGGCTCCGGGTGAGGTTTGTGGACTACCTGTGTGCACACCTGCTCCGTCAGAATCTGGTGGGTGGAGCAGCGAGAAGACAGTCAGTCACATGTTCTGTGACAGATGGTGCAGTAATGTTGGGAGGAAAACGTTTTGTTACCTCATACAGAGTGTTGTAGGTCGTCACGGTCACAGTGTTGGTGTGCAGCATCAGCCTCTCTCCCAAGAGAGTGAAGAGGCTGTGTGTGTGCATGATCTCCACCTTCCTTCTGTGGGTAAACACACACACACACACACACACATAATGGAAAAGTGGCTTGTTTAGAGCTCCCTAAACCACTGAAAGGATCAGTGAGTGCCGTCAGCTTGCTTCCCTATTCTCACCCTCAGGGAGCTCCGGCTCTGGAGACAAGTGTCAGGAACTGCCTGCTGTCATACATTTGGGGAATTTGGTTGGAGTTGTGCAGGATAACGAAGTTAGCCTGTCACTAAGAATGGCTCCTAGATACCAACAGAGGCATACCATAGGTGAATGGGTTGAACGGTGCAAACAGCATAAGGGCTGCTGTCATAATGCTGAGCCAAAACTGCTGCCACTTCCTCAAGGCGAGTTGGGACTTCCTAATAAGTCGACTTCTTGTTTTTTTTTTGTATATTGCAGTGGCTGGCAAATTGGCCACAAAGGAGAAGAGTAGCACTTCTCAAAACTGTATAAATATGGAAATTTGGCAAAAAAAAGGGCAAACCGATGATGCATCGCAAGCTGAGGTGGAACTTATTATTCTGCTCAACCAAAGCGGTCTCATGGTAAATACTTTCAGATGACGTCGCTCTGTTTACCAGTAAATAAACATACACTGCTGTCAGATGGTTGAATATATACAGTTATAACACGGACGTTTGAGCCAAGCTTATGTCATATATCCTGGCTTTTCTCTCTTTCTTTATCATCTCTTAGAAATGTGTGATAACCATTTGGTTCTCATTCTTTATGAGCTACACTAGAGCTCAGAGTGAAAGGGACGGGTTTAAAAAGTATGAAAACTATTAAAGTGAGGGGTGAATGCAAGGATGCAGGGGGGCGGGAGGGTCCTTTCTCTCCATTCAGCAGTAAGCAGGAACACCTGGTGCCCCACTATGTCGAGCACATCTCCTCCATCCATTCCTGCATCCCACATTTTGAATCATAAGCTTTCCATCCGTAAGCATTCTCCCTCCTTTCCACAAAATGCTGACCAATCCTTGTAGGTACTTTATTATTTATAAGCTAACTTTGCAACACTGGCAACCAGTCAAACTTCTTTTTGCTCTTTTAATTGTCAAAAGAGTTGCGAGATGAATCACCTCTCTGGATGAAAAACTGATTTATGAATTTTCTATTAGTTATGAACCTATTGTAATGTTGTTACACAACACAGTGTAGACAGCAGCCTTAGACGTGTAAAAGAAACGCGCTACGGCTACTTATAAAAATTACAATTCAATTTTAGAGTATTCGTTTAAAAAGCGCTTACAGTGTGTACTTACAACCAACTACACAGCTATTACACTTGGTGACTTACTTGTGGCCCAAATGCTTGAGGAAGTACCCAAGGACTTTGAGGGATTGTACTCGAATGCTTTCACTCTTAGAGGCTATGAGCTTGTAGATCACCCTGGAATAGACACAAGCAACAAAAGCTGGCAAAAGCACACCGTCTTGACAGAATAAAATACAGCCCGGTTGATGAAAAGACCCTCCATTATTTAGTGACAGCCACTTTCCTACACAGTAGATTTACATTAACATTGAATGGATGTCCTAATGAAAGCAGCAGCCTTTCCACAATCAATTCCTTGGAACTCACAAACTGTGTCCATTTATATTTTATAGGATCACATGGGGTTAGTTTGATCATCCATGTCAGATTGTGAAATCAATATGTTAATAGTTCATTTTGTAAGGTTGGCTTTTTTTTTTGTCACTGAACTTATGAATTATTTATAAATAGGCACACAGCGACAGCATAAGTGTTGGAAGGTTAGGTTTATTTTGTGAAATCACCTCTTCATTTTGTGCCTGAGCAGTGAAGGGATTGCGTCTTCCCCAAAGGGGCTTACCGTATTCCATTCCTCTGGTCAAAAGCAGGGATCATGGAGGCTGGATGCTCAGACATGAGCGCCACCACCAGCTGCAACACGTCATGCAGATTCTCGTCCTGCAGACAAACCGGGAGAGAAAGACAATGAGAGATAAACAGAAAGAGGAGCGGGTGAAGAAAGATAATACACTTTTTGTTCTCTGCACAGACTCTGCAGCAAATACGTAATCTGTGTGCCTCCCTGGCCCTGTAGAATACACTTGGTACCCCCCTGGTACACCTTACAACAGCACTGGGGAAGCGCCTGCCCATTGCACAACGGAAAACACGTTGCTGATTGAAATGATTAATTCAGCTGGCTGGTTAATCTAAATGCTGATAAAAAAACAAACTTGAACAGAAAAGCCTAAGGTAAATGTGACCTTGGGTCAGGTATAGACTCTCACATACCTCATGCATTGTTAGCAAATAGTTTAGGATGCTCTGGAGCTCATCTTCCTTCACACCTCGGTCCTGAATAAAATACAAAGATAGAAAAACAGATGAAAGACGATGCATGAGGCAAATAATTGAAGAGGGGTCATTGCATTACAACAGGTAGGGTAAGTCTGCGATTATTCAAAACGCATCACAGTATTATTCAAGTGGCGCAGTTAATAAGAAGGTGCTGGAAATGACTGGAGGAAGAACACTAAAGCGCTTTGGCCTCCAGTGTGTAATTTCTTTTTTATTGTCGGGAGTGTAATTGATGCATGTGTGAGGAGATTAAACAGCCAGACACGTTATTTGCCTGTGAAGTTTGGGCTGGTGACAACCAAGCTTGTCTTCTCTTTAGTGTTAAAAGCCCTCTTATGTGTGCCATGCTTTAAAGAACCCTAAACGCAGACTAACACGTGGCATCTTTGCTTGATAAATGACTCAAATGCTTGAATAATTATGAATACGAAATAACCGTTTCATCACAACTGCTTTACTTCCACTTGAAGATGAATAACTAAATAGCATGGGGGTTTTTGAAGGGGCAGACTGGCAGAATGTTTTAAATGATAACACAGGAAGAGTTGGGAGTTGGATCTCCATATTTTCTCGATGCATCTTGAAATCAAACCATGTGAGGGGCTGCGAGGCATGGAGACAGGTGGGTTATACCTTCAGGATGAGTTGCTTGAGGAAGAGAAGCATGAATGCCCGCAGAGAAATTATTTCTTTCTGGGTCGGCCTTGGACCATCTGTAGTTCCAGAGAGAGGAAAGCAATACAACTGAGAACGTATTGGAACCAAATAAGATATCTTCCAGTTTCTTTATCAACTGGTTTCCAGTCTAGTCTATATTTTTCATGAGTGCAGCACAAAGAGCTGTTTCCCACCTTGGAAACACAGACGTATTTGCACATCAACATTAGGTAGTATATATTTTATATCAGGAACATGCAGGAGAAGCACATGAATATTCAACCTAAGTGTATTTATCATGCATGCTGCATCTAAAGTGTGTAATCCAGACTCCCAGGTAGCCTTAGTCACAATATAGTGCTAAGGAGTCAGCTCAAGGTCACCACAGACACACCGTCCAACACCTCATTAAAACTACCCAGAATGCCTCTGCCAAATTACGGTCACTTTGGCACTTTGAAGTTAGCCTCACACCGCGATCCATCTCCGTCATGAACCTCATTCAACATCTGATGAGCAGAACACGGTCAGCAGACGTATGTTTGTTGCGCAGATACAGAAGAATGACAGGATATGACAGCGTGCATTGATTAACTGTCATATCGCAGAGCTGCTGCTGCTGCTGCTGCTGTATTGGTTTAGTTGGCAGAAGAATTAATTTTGACACGGTCAGATCCTATTCAATATGCTTGGGTCTTTTGTTTCTAACCAACAAGTGTTTTCACCCGAGTAAGCACACTAATGGGCTGCAGCAACAGACAGATCAATACAACACAGAGCTAATCAGTCATACACACACATCGCAAAATACAGGATATAGCATACATTACCACTATATAATACAACACAAGCATGGATCTGGAGATTAGCAGCACCCTCACTGTAGCACAAAGGCTCGATTGTGGCTGTAAAACCTGGCATGCATTCATTCATTCATTTCTCGTGTATCATGTGCAGCCAGCCAGGTGTAAACACCCTGACAATATCTTTTGCATTTGCAGATGTATTAAATTAGAGTAAATATGCCAGATACAGCAGCCTTTCAGGGAAAATTGGTGTTGCTCAATCGGACGTTGCCCAATGTCTTCCCTTTCCTCTCAGCCCTGATAACCCCCAACCTACACCTTGACTGGACACATGTTCATTTAAAAGGGGGAACAGTGCTATGATGACAGATACAACAGCAGCAGACACCTGACCATCCTGCTGCTCCACAAGCCAGTCAATGTAATCAATAATGAGGCTCCCTGAGGTTGCTGGAGGATGGTGATGCTGCTGCATGCCGACACTGATTAATAGAGTGAGAGAGGAAAACCCAGTGCAGGGACAGAAGCTGACATGAAAGGGATGATAAGAACATTATTACCGCAGCCACCGCATCCAAGTTATTCACAACCAATTACGCTCAGCAGCTCTGCACAGCTCTTGTTTCTCATTCACCTATTGCTTTACTTCCTGCATCCCAAGGGCACGGGGAGAAAGGGTTTATTGAAAAAACAATTTATGCCAATGTGATTAATGTAGGAGTCTTATTTCAGCTTATAACTGATGATAATAAAGTCATGGCATACACAATAGCATGCAAACTACAAACACGTGTGAAAACTTCCCCATATAAAACAAGAGCAATAATGTTTTCACTCCCCAAATGCTTTTAAATAAAAAAGAAACTGATGAAATACTCAAATGCAACACGTTTGATCACAGCAGCAGTAATTGGCTTCGAGAATTCATCTCGATTTGTAACTAATTATGGCTGCTTAAACTGCTCTGATTATAGCATCTGTAAACAGCATTTTGACTTGAAATGGCAATGACTTGAAACATTTCGGAAGACACACAAGGCAAACATGAAGTGGGGGGAAATTGATGAGTGCTAGTGATTCATTTTCATGAGGAAAGTTGTTGATTGGCACAGAATTGCTGAAGTGAGAATATAAAAACTGTATTCTGTATTTTCCAAGTCTGATCTAAGTCGTTTTTTTTCTTCTATGTTCATAATTTAACAACAGTTGAAAAAAAAAGGTTATATAATGATCATATTTTTTGTGGGAAATGGTTTTATTCCTATACATGATTGAACACGGTGGTGCACGTCATTCTCTTGTGGCTGAAATAAGTATTACAACAACAAACACGAGGGAAATGAGCCTATCCCGTTTTCACAGATGAAACAAACATTTTAAATAATCCTGGCAAACCTTTTCTTAACTCATAAACACAGGAGCGAAATCAGAAAATAGGGAATACAATTCATATTCTCAGTTGCCTCTCAGAGATTACATACAAATCTAAAATTTCCTCATGAAAAATCGACCCAACCTCCATTTGCTTCAGTGTTTTTCACCATGGGAAAATGTAAATCTGAGTCACATCAGTGTTGAAAGAAGAGCATGCCTGTTACCTGTAATCAGTCATTTGTGACTTGATTTTAATGAATCAGAATGAAGGCACACATCAACAATCATATGCAAGCCTTGATCAGATGATTCCTCTGAAGCACCTTCATGTCCGTCTCTGGTACCTCTTGTAATTGGAACAAGACAGAACCAGCTGGAATTGAACGTGGGGACCGAGCGAAGCGCTTTGTTGCACTTCTCATTGCTCACTATTTAGTAAAGCGTGATAGAGTGATGGAGAGGGTGACGGATTATGTGGGAACATATCACAGACTGGGTGAAGTTGAGCAATGGGCGTTCATCTCTGAACGCCTGCAGCAATTATGTGTATAACTGGATGATACATGGCTTTAATACCATAGTTCTCTTTATTAAAACCTGAGGAGAGAAACAAGAGCGAGGCACTTCCAGAAACGGAGAGTGTAGCTGGAGGGACTCAATTTGAAATGTGTTCTATGTGTCCCTATAATTGAACACTTCATTATCTGCTTGGCTCCGTCCCTCTTTGGTTTGTCATTTCTCAATTGAGGAAGACAGAGAGGAAAAACAGACCTGCGCAATCAAGCATTGATCAGTGGAACCGGACCCCACTGGGAAAATTACCCACAGCAGGACGGCGATCCAGTTCCAGATATGTCTTCCCCTTACACTGACCATTACGACCGCCTAAGACGTCAACAAGAATCAGCAGTATATTCACAGTTGTGTTGGAGAGGGCTGGATTTAGGTAAGGATTAACTAGACAGGAAGTATACGGATGGGTAACATATAAACTCCGCTTCTTCTTCACCTCAAGAGTGTCCGAGGAAGTGGACGTGATAGAAATAAAGTCTCTAGCCTCTGGATTTGACCTTTCAACTTACGAGGCTCATATTATCCCTCCTAACCTTGTCTAGAAGTCACTACCACTATTAGTAGGACATTAATTGGGATCACTCCCAGCTCTAGCAGATCAAGAATACAGGCCGAGAGCCTTGATGTGGCACTTAAGTAGGCTATGCTGCTACATTCATGAGAATCAGGTGAGAATGTGTTTTCTATATGACGTAGCTGGGCCGGTCACATGTACATGTTAGTGCATTATGCGTTGTTATGCGTGTGCCTGGCTGGCTGGCTATCTAAGTGCTGCCGCTCTTCACTGCACTCGTACGTCAGCTTTCACTGATAACGCCGCTCACAACCATGTCATCTCTGAAGCATAATGCCAGCACTCCGACTTAACACTCTTATCTCTGTCGGCACTGCTTGTGCTGTTCGCACCACTGGCTGCATGTTGAGATCCATGTGGAGACAATCCCATAATCAATAACAAATAATAATAATAATAATAATATAACATTTCACATTTATTACCTTTAGCCTTCAGGAAGGACATTTAATAAGGCCTTGGTGCAGCGTGAACCGAGCGCTCCGTAACATTGCAAAGCAACCCATATACCACAGCATAGTTTTAGAGAAGAATAATGGCAAGCAGAAAGGATATGACAGGTCAAGGACACGTTTACTTCCAGCCCAGCCTGCCTTGTCACATACTGGTGTTTCATAGAGAGGGGATGACAGTCATATACTGGCCCAGGTTTCAGAGGCACCCACACCAAGCACCCTAGCAGGATGACAGTACTGATGTGGCGTGTCTGCCTCACTGTCACCTCCGGTGATGGCCACAGTCCTAACAGCTGACAGGCAAGTGCTTCCATGTGGGGATGAGTCACTTGAAATGTGGGGGGGGAGACACTTTGATAGCAGGCTTGCGACTGCGCACAATGCTTGTGATTGGTTCACTCCCAATGATTCCAGATCATCAGGAACACTGAACTTCAGTTGGATGAGGGAAAAAAAAAAGGCTCAATACGCTTACCGAGCCCCTTGGGTGCAATGCCGCTGCTGTCTGCAGGGTTGACGGTCCAGTGGTAGTACTTAAGCGTGTGCATGAGCTGAAGCACCGTGCCCACTCGACGAATGGTGTTGTAGATGGTCGCCGTGCCGATGAACTCGGCAGAAAGGTACGTGTACAGAGAGAGCTGCACCTGCAGTGGGAACACACATATATTCATGTTAGTGAGTGCACAGTGTGATTAATCCCCTCAACCTTAAACCTTTTAAACTAACCAAGACATGTTTCTGTGCGGGACTGTGCCAGCTGAGCCTTTTATCCTCGCTGGTAGGCCTCTGACCCTATATTACTTAATTTCATAATTGTCGCAGCTCCACTCTGTTCAGTGATGATTAGCATGTCCTGTGTAATTAGCAACAGACCTGACGAGAATCCTTAATTCCACCACAGCCACAGCTATAAATACTGAGGGCTTTTCCCCCCACCACATATGTCATACATTAAAATGTGATTCATGATGCTGTGTGGTTAGCATGACGTGGTTCGAGGCTATGTTAAACACTGGAGATAAGTGAACACCAGGCTGTTGGTAATCTAATTTCTATGAGAACAGGAAAGTAAAATGCACTTACAAAATCATATTTGCCTACTAGTTCAAGGTTATGGGCCCATGTAATTAATGCATATTGCAGGCTGCCATAACTCACACAGCGGGCTCTCCCTGTGCAGCTTGAGGATAGGGACAGAGGAGACATGGACTTGGTGGCATGTCCTAAGGGAAAGAGCCAATGTAGCTAAAAGTGTTCTAACCCACTTCATTACCTCAGTGTTATTTTTTTTAGAGGAGTGTCGCAGGCTAGCCTCCAGACACGTTTGTATTTATTTCCTCCTTTTATTTATTCATGGCGTGGCCCTCCAGCAGCATTCCTGAAGCAAATGTATTTGACACACAAACTCGGCTCCTTTGATATACCTCATCCCCCTTTTTTCACGGGTCATCATTTAAAATGAGTGTGGGGGAATTTGGAACATTGGCTAGGTTGAAGACAGGAAAATGGAGCAAGTGATGAACTCTGCAACCATGTAATGTCTTATAAATGGCACTTGGCACTGGCTTGGTCAATGTCAGTAGTGTCCTAAATGTAAACTGCATAATATTCTCATAGTACCTCAACTGTGTCAATTTTGCATTTGGCTCATTAATATGAGTTGCAGTATCAGAAGAATATGGGAAGGGAATTTTTCCACCTTTAATTGTATTTTCACCACTACTATGTTTTATAACTTATTTAACTGTGATAAATACTTGATAAATTGTCCATCCCTGATTCCTCAGAAACACAGTCACATGTTTCAATTCTCATCTTTACAGAAGGAATTAGGAAGCGAAGGAGTACTGAAGCCTTCTCTGGTCGACAGCTCCTGATGTGCATCCACTTCAGCTCATATGCACGATGATACCTGGAGGAGCTCACCTTGGCAGGGGTGTGAATCCAAATGGCAGCATTGAACAGGATGTGGTCACACAGCTGCTTCAGCAGTGGTGCCCCATGGGTCAGACCATCCAGATACTTTGCAAAGGAGAGGAACTGCTCAAGTACCGTCCTGGTGATGTGGACACGCGATGACTGTATGAAGAAGCACAAAAGCATGTTAAATAATAATAATAATAATAATAATAATATCACCTGTTCAGATACTGACTGCATTATGAACCTAAAACAGGTGTATTGTTATTCATGTATGTATTATTACTGTCTCTATTGATTTGGTCTGCTTTGTGTGCTCTTGGAAATAAGCATGCATTTTGATTATTACATTACATGTAGACTCATTTTAAAGGATCACTTGGTTTTGTGTATTTTTGTGAGGTAGCAGCTGGTTATTATGTGGCATAATGTGATATATTCATCTACTTAGTCATTTTGTCAAGTTACTGAATCTAAACTAGATCTATGCCTCTACCAGCCAGTCAAGTTGATGTCCAAAATGTCATCACATCATCATTTATTATCTTATTAGACATTTTGTATGAAATGATCACAACCAGCATATGAATTCATGAATTATTGTGGAAAATGTGTCTGTGTTTTATGAGGTCACAGCGTCCTTAAACTCCCAACATCTCATGATTTCATCCTGGAGTCAAACTGGATGTTTGCAAAACTTCAGGTTTATCCGGAGATATTGTGTTGACGAGAATGAGACATATGGATGTATGGATGAACGTCCCGAAGCTTTCGCCAGCACGGAGCATAAAAAAAATGTTGATATAAAATTTAGCCAAGTTGTAGAAGCTTGACTTTGCGGAGAATTTCACTTTGACGGAGATTGTAACCGGTCCTGTCTGGCACCTGTTCTCTGCCCAGGTGGGGACTTGGTGAGGGCAGGAGAGTGGGGAAAAATGAAGGTGTGGTATAAACAGATCACGAACAGATGGTGTGATATGTGGTTGTGTGAAACCTGGCAGCGGGAAGGAGGCAAGAAGGAAAAAAAAAAAAAACTGCAGCTTTCAGGTGCCGACTCTGCCTGGCTGTTAGTTAACAGCAGCTGAAGCCAGCAGGCAGGCAAGTCACTGAGTGACAAAGTGGAGACATTTCTCGGGGCTCTCAAAGAGCCAGCACTCCTGGGAGGCCGGCAAGCTGCTAGATCTGCATCACAAAATGGGTAAATAAAGATTGATGTGGAAAGAGAGAAACCAGGGGAGTGACAGGGAAAGAGAAGTAGTCTCGAGGTGTTCTTCTTCCAGCTCTGTTTAATTCAAAGACACATTCAGAACTCCGCTACAGGCAATGAGAGATCAGAATGCTGACAGGGCGAGGAGAGTGCAGACAAGATATACTGCACCTTGGAAGCAGGGAGAGTGAAAGAAGTTTCAAAAGCAGATGGGCTTTTCAGTGAAGAACGTCAAAATATCAGTGTATCATTTCCTATTCATCATAGGAGAAAAGCTGGACATGTTCCTTTTAGTGATCACTGTTGGTAGTGAGAGTATTAGTCTACATGTATTGGGATCTCTAGAGAAAATGTCAATGCACGTCTTTTGCGCTCCATACCAGGTTTACCTGCAACCGGCGACTGCTTGAAAATGATAAATCAATACTAATCTACAAATGGAAAACAGAATCCTGTCCCGTTCCTTTAGTTTATTTTGAAATATTCGATTATTTTGAAATATCAAGTCCCTTAAAACTGTCCCTGAGGTTGGGAAATATTTGCAATATGTTAAGGAAGCTCTACCATACCTTCTCTAACAGGTATCCAATCACCAAGAAGCCTTTTCCTCCCAGCATCTGCTCCTGCATTGCCACAGAGCTCTTGAGCAGCTCAATCAGAAAGACCAGAAGAGTGGCGCTGCAAAACAAGAATACATAACATACCTCAGACTCATCCATTCACACACTAACCAGGTGGTGGAGGAGGCGTTCTTAAAACTACAGCATGAGCAGACAGTGTGAAAAAACAAGGTCATTTTCAGAGGATGTCAGCCATCAGCTGGGCACTCTACTACATTCATCCCTTTTGACTTCAGATGAAAGCCTCACTGCACTCTCTGGGGGAAGAGTGGTCAGTTTTAACAGGGGTGTGTGTGTGTGTGTGTGTGTGTGTGTATATGCGTGTGAGGTGGGAGAAAGGGGTCCGATGGGGACCAGGCAGTGCACTGCAGACGTCCCTTCTCTTTGTCAAAGGGCTTTTCAGTTGAACCCTCTGGCTGAGCGACAGTAGTGCTTGGTGACACTTTTTAATCGGCTTTCCCTCACATCCTCTAGTGGCCTCCGCTCGAGCACAACAATCACAACGACACAATCACTCCTGTGCAGGCTTGACCACAGATGCTGCACATGCACCACATGCATGCAGCCTCATATGCTCAGTTTGTCTACCGAGTCAGTTTTCAGTTCACTCTGCGTAGCGATAATTGAGTCAAGGGGACAACATATAGGCGTGGGAGACTGTAAACTCTTGGTTAAGCCTCTGATCCTTTACTGCAAGCAGAGCTTCCTTCCAATTTGGCAGAGCATAAGTGACTGACGTTATATCACTGCTATCTGGAATTCAATGTGATATGAGATTAGATGTTTATTGAAAGGGGGGGGTAAAAATGAAATCACTATTCCAGATTGCTGCTGAGAACAGCCACAGCAGATCCACGGGCATTATAGAGAGTTAATTGTTGCAGATGCTTTGAAATCCTCAGCTCCACGGGCTTTGGAAGTACTCAATCCGACAGCCAAAGCAAGAACTAAGCAAGCATTGGGGAGAGTGACACACTGTGAGGGAAAGACCCTCGACATGCTGGCGAG
This sequence comes from Chelidonichthys spinosus, assembly GCA_029853015.1. Taxonomy (NCBI): domain Eukaryota; kingdom Metazoa; phylum Chordata; class Actinopteri; order Perciformes; family Triglidae; genus Chelidonichthys; species Chelidonichthys spinosus. Next base: position 4,689,900 of record CM056828.1, on the reverse strand, counting down.
AGAGAAAGAGGGATGGGCAGCAGAGAAGAGTGAAACCACAGAGGCAGCGTGCTGCTGGGTGCCCGATGTCATACTGCTGCCGTTAAACTAACACAGAATTAGAGCAGACTGCATACAGGGGGCCGAGGGGACGCTTTGGACTGACCAACCAGACAGTAGAGATAATCACAACTGGACTACAGCTTTACCAAAGCATGAGAGATATATGGTATCTGAAATATATATACAATTAAAATACAATAGAGAAATAAGTACCTGATATGATACAGAAACATTAATATCATATCATAAGACCCAGGTTTTACCTTTAAAAATCTGCCAAATATGCTCGTTTACAAGTCTAAAAGGGTTTAGGATATGTTCTAAAAACGTGTACCTTTGAGGCATCAGGTCAGATTTCCAAACAGCCTTCTTACCATACAGTGGGCTCCGCCTGGCTGTCGTTGAGCTGATGGTAGTCCAGCTGAGCGAAGAGCGGGAACAGCACCTGGATCCCACCGATGGAATGGATGGCACTGTGGATGGAGTGAGTCACTGTGGCTTTTAACATCCTGTGAGGGGAGGATAGATCACATAAAAGAGAGAGACTTTGATTTTCATTAGTTGGTCAATATCCAGGACAGTGACACACAGACTTAGTAAAGCAACTGACCTGTAGCATAAGGGCGTGCGGTGAGTGCACAAAGATGGAGGCATTCTCTTTTGGCGAGGACTCCAGGCAGAGCTGGGCGTCAGTGGCCTTGGCGTTATAGGTAAAGCCGATGGAGCTGGCCAATTTCCCATCATACAACACCTGCTTGTGATGCTCTGCTAAGTGGATATCACTCTCCGACTTGAACTTAAAGGTGCTCTGGAAAAAAAGAGTAAAGCGAGAGAGGGAGAAGAGTTGAGATTGATTGAACGAGGAGCTCCTTCCTGCACATGGATCCCAAGTCTCTTGACAAGAATGAAAAATGACACGGTGCTTTGTTTCCATTAGCAACCAAACATTTGTAGAGGTCAGGATTGGACAAGCATCTGGGTTCATTGTTTTGTAGGGATGCAAACTACAGTGACTGTAGTCCCATTTCCAACAAACAGGGCATGAAATGCAACAATAATAGTTGTTTATTTTACATATAAATACCATTAACATATTTAATGATTGGATCTGTGTGTCTCATAGGGAAGAAGAGTTGTGAATCTTTTCTCCATCGGTTTGATTTTCTTCTACTTTGAACGTTTAAGCTGCAGCCTTCCGTTTTTTATCTCTGGTGGAAAATTGTTTGATGACAATCTTGGAGTTTTGCTGCAGAGTACATTGATTAGGAGGAACAGAGGCTGATGGGAGAGATCAGAGTTGCTTTGATACCACAGATGATTGTTTACCTTCTTTAATTTAACCCAGCCGTGTACTCTACCCTGTATCAGTCTCAATCTCAAGCCCAGCAGTCACCACCGAATCCTCATGAGGGCTCACTGGAACAGAAAGAGGCTACAGAGCAAGGGTGCCGTGATTGCAGTCTTTTCCTGAGTACACATTGAGATGTTTACCAACGCATAGGTTTCTATCCACCAGTATTTATATTCCAATCTACCTTCTCTCAGTTTCTTTTATTCAAATATGTACTGCACTCATGGAAAAAGGAGAAGATATGAGAAGAGTTTATTCAGCATGGCTGAAAACACCTTCAAATTAAAGCTGGCAGTCTGCAATTTAGCATCAAGTTACTCTGTCACTTCACATTCAACGTAATCAGACTCTGCGCAAATACTTGCTGAGATCTCAATGTAGAGGGAGTATTATTTATCAGATTATTTATTGAATTTCAGGCCTACACCCTCATACCAGAGAAAGAAAAAACAGAATCTCATTTAACACCAAGCTGAGATAGATCTATAAAGACTTGAGCAAATCCATAAATGCTGTTGTGACCCCTTTTTAATTCTTATGACTTAATGATTACGGCGATGATTTATAGGTCTCTGTCTTAAATGTGTTAATGTGCCATATTCTTGGAACGGCATTACTCCTAATAGGTATGAAGCCGTTTGATTGCTGTGTAAAAAGAACTGGAGGTTCCATCAGCCAATCGCTCACTAACACATTCTTTGTGGCGGACATAACAAATAGCCGATCAATAATAAGACTCGTCTTAATTTAGTCAATCAGTGAGCTGATGACGGATGAGCTGAATTTATCTGCCAATGCGGTGTGAATGGAATATGCTTAATAAGGGAATCAAGTCGTCTAATCAGGAGGGTTGAATTATTAATGAATGAGAAAAGTGGTTTTCCTTCCCTCCGAGTCATGAACAGCGGCGGAGAGCGATGAGATAAAGAGAGAGCGAAAGAGCTGAAGTAACACTGAGGAAACATCCCTCTGGTCCTAGAGGGACTGGAGATAATACAGCGAGCAACACGGGCCAACAGGGTTCAGGTACATGGCTAAAAGGCATCTCAATGGAGGTTGCTTATTTTCTGTAAAGCAGTTGATGGATTAACAAGTGTAAGCAGTTTTAAATAGGTAGGAAAGCTTTAGATGAAACTTAAAGCGTTTAATGCTATTCATATTGTAAACTGTACCTTACCTTATCTTAACATAATACATTTTCTGCTGCTACATTGTAATCCTCTGGCTTTCAGATTTGACTTTGGGCAATCCCTTTTCCAAACGCTATTGTTAAAAATCGCTGTATATTTGCTATCTGTTGCCTGCCAGCATTATTCTAGAAACTTTTACAGGGAAGTTCCAGAAACAGTGAGGGCTGAAACGCATTTAATGGTACATCTCCTTTCAGTCGGATGATTAAAAAAAAAAAAGCACGAGAGGCATTCTGTTCATCTTCAATGCTCCACACAGCAGCCAGCATGCATCTCATCATGTAGTCTCTAACATCCTTCAAAAAGTTCCTACTCACGAAACCCAAGTGACAAGATATAACAAGCTCCAGTGCCCCGCGCTTTGGTGCGAGTCCTGCCGCACTGCTGAAATAATGATCTCATGGGTGGTGGCTACAGTAAGAAACCCTGTAGCATGACAGCATCATCACACAGGCCAGCCAGTCATGTAAAAGAATTAAAGCACAGTTGTCATAGACCAGAGGCTTCCCCACAACTCCCTACGAGGAACAGGGAGACACAAGCTGGGGACGCTCATGATACAGAGCTCCCATTGTATTTATTGACTCCATATTTAAGGTTTAGTGATTAGCTTTCGGGTGCTTCCACATCACATCATCTCTTTGGTTCAGTGCAGTTTATTTGGGCTGGTTCAAAAGATGAAACAACCAAACCGAGAGCACCTGAAAGGTGGATCTGGTGCGGTTCGTTTGATGTGTGAAAAGCAAATTACCAACCACAGGATTTTGTGATTGCAAGCATGATTTCAAAAGCTAATAAAATACAAAAATCGATCTGTCTGCTTGGAAGCACGTCAACGCCTGATGAACAGATCAAAAGCTGATCAAAAATAGTTGGTCCAGACCAAGTGAACAAAGGATTTATGGTTAGCTTATAGCTTATTGGAATATTGAACCGAAGTCTCATAAACTTCCTCCTCATGTTTCCATTGATTGTCTATCAAATTGTGTATTTTGATACATATGGAAAAAAGGGAAGACTCTAAATTAGGGAAAACATATTAACCATGAACTAGTTTCTTATTAGCATGCATATTAGCAGCATATTGGCTGTTTTTAAGCCATTATAAATCACTTTAACTCGCTCACATTGTGAGAGTTTTCCAATCTATAACTTCCTAATCACTGCTTATTGATAGTGAGTTAGGGAGTTGCTGTAAACCACTTAATAAGAATAAGCTAATAAGAAACTATGTGTTCCCTAATCTAAAGTGTTCCCGAAAAATATATCAAACATTTTATTGTGGAACTTATAGAATCTCAAATTGTGAATGAGAAAAAAGTTGCTGCTCCAATGTCATTGCCTATTTAATACAAATAATGCAGGTATGTGTGCCTTTATAGTATCTGGTTGTTTTGACATCTGTGAGCCTTTGAGTCATTTAATGTTCTACATCAATACTGTAGTATCCCACGGCTGCTACACAGAGATAACATTTGTCTTCCCTGACAAGGGAGAACCAGGGCCGTGCAGCTCCTCAGTCTAGTCTTTGGCAATCTGTGGTGCAAACTGCAGAACAGTGTTGGCACAAATCCAACGGGCTAATCTGACTCATGTACAATACATATGGTAGCAATGATAGAGGTTAAATACAGAAAAAACGGTCTTATGAAAGAGCGTAAAGTTATGGCTTAATTGTTTTGCCTCAGTCATCTTCACGACTAATATTTTGTCTCCAGTGAAGAAGTCATTGGATATTGCTGTGACTATTCCCCAAAGCTGGAAAAATAAACATTTTTTTTAAAGACAAAACACTGATGGGAATTATATTCTTTATCTTGAGTTGCATCTCACACAACGGTGAGGCAATCCCCTCGTATGAAGCCTTCCGCCCACAATTTCCTAGACTTTCACCAAAGCTTATGAAGTCGGCTAAGACGGCAGTGATGGATGACCGATATGACACGCAGCTTCCGTGTGTGTCTCTGTAGAACCAACACTGTCCCTTGATATTATCTCCAAATTGCTAGGAATGTTTCATTCCTGCCATATAAACAGTCCATGGTATTTTAAATGAAATAACTGGGAGTCCATCTCAGTTCAGAGTACGATTCATGCATTAATTTGAAAAGAGCCCAGGGAAGAGATTCTACTAATAGGTTTGTCAGGTTTTTTTAGCCATAAATCCTAATGTGCAGTAGAAATAATAACCCAAGGCAGCAATAATCTTTGGATATCATCTAACTGCATTAGATACATTCAGTAACTTCTGAGTGGATCCGACTGTATCAGAGCAAGGGAAAGCATGTCTAACATCAAACGTGGACAAGAAGGGGGTCATGGATCAGAAAATAAACCATACATCAGCTCAGATGGGATTTTTTTCTTCGACTCTGCAGCTGAGTAGAGTTGAGATACAAAGAAAGTGTGAAGTAAACTGTAGCTATGAACTGCCGCACTCACTCTTCCTGGCAGTTCTCAATTAAAGCCTCTCGTCACCCGGACAGCACTCCCATTACAAAAACCAATCAATGGGCCTGACAACTCTCTGACCTTCCTCGCCAACTCACCTGGCCGGCTCTATCATACTCACCATTACCAACACACAGCTTCATCAATTGCGGGTAATTGTCTCCCCGGGACATGCTCTTCATTATTTCCAGAAATCTGGGAGGATTGCTCCGCTTTGTGTTTCCTCTCTAATAGAAGGTCTAGAACCACAATTAAGGAGGTAAGTCGCATGCCATTAGCCAAAAAAAGACCAAACAAAGACTTCTCCTGGGAATCTCCAGGCATTTATAGACCTGATTGAAATCACAAATCATTCATCTGCCACGTCTCAACGGTGGAGGTTTTACAATGCCACTGACTGATGTTCCTTCCTGCGGTTCATAAAAAAAAGACTCATTTTGTCTTGAAAGCACCTGGAAAGCAAACGGGAGCCGGTGTAAAAATGGGGAGAGATCTTGTAAACTGTCTGAGAGAACACATCCTGTGTTCAAAGCTGATTTAGCAGCGCATGTCATTCCTCCGTTCCTGACAGAGTGCAGAGCTAAACAGGGAAAGTGGGTGAGAGAAGAAAGTTTCTGAATCTGAGAATAACCCGAGGGCAAACTCTGTACCTCTTTCAGGATGAGTGGAATGTATAGGCGCAGAGAGTAAATACAGTAAAATAAATAAATAACGCTATAATTTAAACCAAAAAAATGTGCTAAGCAAATATTTTGCCACCGTGTGATTAACATTCACGGCTGAATCCCCTTCTGGGTAGGTCAGCATCTTTCTATACTCACAATCTTTTGGTCTTTGTCATAAGCTTGGGAGTGCTACACCTGCTGCGGCTGATATAAGTGGGCTGTGGACTCTATCCCCTCAGAGGGCCACCAGCTTCCCTCGCTGCATTGTGCCATTATTTCCCAGAAGTAGGTAATTTATGCAGCCGTTTATCTGGGAGGAAAAGCATTGCTCCCAGGACACAGACACGTCACGGCGAAGGAGCTGTGGTGGCCAAGCACTGGGCATTGATTTCACAGATTGATAGGGGATGCAGACTGCTTACATGTAATCTAATTTAGTCACCCTCAAGTACATACCTTATAGCCTGGTCCTAGCTGATGAATTGCAAATATCTGCGCGGGATTGAGGGCTTCACTGAACACGTAGACGGCGCCGAGCTGCCCGCAGAATACTCTGTTTGCATCTGCTGTTTCCGAGGACCCAAGGAAGCACTTATCATAACTCTGCAAGAGGGACCAAGAAGGAATAATTTTATACTTTTGGAATGAAGGACGTAAAATATCCAAATTCACACAGATTTGAATTATGTAGGGGGAAACCGTCAGAAGTACATTTGATTACCAAAGTGGTTTATATTTTCTCCAAGAAATTGTGCTCAATTTAACAAAAAAAAACAACACCTCAGTGTCAACCTTGACAATGTCCCTGATTTACAAAGATAGGAAAGCTCATTATAAACTCTGGGAAAGGGAGAATACATGCTGTGATTGCAATCAGGATCAAATTGAAAATTCAAAGTGATTATAACTTACAGCAGTTAATTTACATATGGCATAAGAGTGGGTATGGATCCCTATACAAGTGGTACTGGAGGAGAAACATACACAAACAACACAAACTTGATCAAGCTTTAATAGAATTTAAATACACCTTACCTGCACATACATAGGCTAACTAAGCACGTTAATATGTGCATGCTTCGTTAGAAACCAAGAGTTTCAGTTCCATTCCTACTTCAAAAGTACTTTGTTCAAATACTGTGGGCTTAATCTAAACTATTCTCTTGCCGTGTCTGCGGTATCATTTATTGTGTCTCTGTGATGCAGCTGCTTCTGGAGTCTCACAGGGGGGGAAAAATAATTCTCCTCAGAGGAAAATGTCTCCACCAAAATTATCCATCACAAGTTAAGGCAGCTTTAGTCACCGTTGGAAATTTCCCTTATCTTTGCGAGAGCAAATTGCTTTTTAAATCTGTCCCACGGGAGCTATGACAACAGGTTTTATTCAAACATGCAAATAGCAGATATTCTGATTTTTAAAAAGGCATGATGATGATATTTACAACATCTGTAGACAAGTACATACAATCTGTACAATACTTCAATCTGTTCTCTGATGAGTCAGTCGTGTGCCATTAAACATCAAAACCAGGGGAAAAGGGTGACAACAGTGAGTAGGAGTATAAATCAGAGCGCTTACGTCATTTGTGTTGACGTGCCATGCCATGTCTCCATAAGACACCAGCTGTCCGTTGACATAGCATCTGATTTCACTGTTCCTCCAGCGGCTGTAGATGTGAACGATACTGATCATGTACCACTGAGGGGGAGAAGAGTGAGCTACAGATCAGGTCACTTATCAAATGGGTAATTATTACATTATAAGAACGTCTTTACAGTTGACTCCACTTAACTAAAATTACAGTAGAGTTTGTTCTATTGAGCAACAACATTTCTCTGCCAGATCTTTCATTTAAAACCGGTCATTTCAGATTCACTATTAGTTATCTAATGTTTCTGAAATCATCAGTGGAACATGAATAATAATAATATTAATAGACCAGAGAAAAGGCTCAGACTAGGCAGGGCAAGTCATTTTTTACTCTGCACAAAGCCACATTAGACACGGCCTGTAGTCATTCCCAAGCGTTTCATTGAAGGCAATTATTCCAACATTGAAAAAGATTAAAAGGGAGCATTCATATAACTATATATTATTTGTTTCATACTTTAATTTTGTCAACAGCTCGCCCATATTTGAATAAATTAATTTCATATGCAGCAAACTATTTTAAATGTTGTACCACTCACAAAGAAAATGAAGTGGAAGTACTGCCTGTAGAGGAATATAAACTTCATTTGCATTGCTCATATTTCCTGATGCAGAACAAATCGATTATTTATTCAGATGTACACTTCGTAGACGTTTGTTGTTGCTGGTGCAGCACTAGTAGCACTGAAGCACTTTTAAAAAGAAATATCGTCCTTAAGTTATTTGACTTTCCTCTGGTATCAGAAAACAAACGAAGCAAAATGACAAAATGTGTCTCTTCACAACTGGTGTGCTGCAGACGACATTAATGCAATCTGGCACCTCAAAACAGTCAAACAAGTGTGTCTTTCTCAGCTGACTGTGTGCCCACCGTTTATCAGTTTGACCCATGAAGGGCACTGGGAGCAGTCTAACAGAATTACAGCCATCTGCACACAAAGTTAAAGACACTTAAAATGGGGATTCATGGCTGAGGGACAGAGCGCAAGCTGCTTGCAGATCATTTAAAACGACACTTATCCGCAGATGTCTGAGCCCAAAATCAATTAAAAATTCAATTCAACATGTTTTATCTTCTCAGAGCTCCTACCAAACGAAACCTGCACTGTGGCGGTAGGAATAGGATGAATGCTTGTTCCCAGGTTTTATTCCAAGGCTCTAATTGTTGGACACGTGCTTTGAGCCGGTTTTCCTTCTCTGCAGGGACAGCTATGCTACACTAACATTCCATGCTAAATTAAGTTTCATTTTCTCATCTGCATTTACATCCAATTACGCCTGGAAGACTCCTCTGGGGGTCTTAAACACTGCAGGTGTATGTGTAGACATGGCACGTTTTAATGCCAATAAAAGAACAGGTGATGGTGGGTAACGGAGTCAGGGTTCAGCGTGGCCAAAAACTGCAGTGTGTTTTAAAAGAAGCAGTGTCATTTTCCTGTTTTTGAAATGAAATCTGAAGCTTTGCACTTTCCAGCTCAGGCCTCGATTATCTGGTATTGTGTACTTGCTATGATGCAGTTCATACAAATGTGGCCGTATAGACTATATAGTGAAACACAAGCGGCAGAGCAGCAGCCCCAGCATCAACCTAAAGCAGCTAAACACTGCTCTTACCTTCCTGGGCTGAAAATCATACTTCACACAATGCTGGAAGCCTTTTCCTTTAGACTTGAGTGATGTCACGATCAGGCAGTTACCAACGAAATGTGCAGAGTACCCGATGCCCTTGCTGGTCCGAAAACTGGAAACAGAAGCATGCAGAGGGTGGATCATGAGCTGCAAACTTGACAGGGTTAACCTAAATCATTCATCAAGAAGTAGGATCAAATTTGTCAATCGTATATTTTAATCCGGCTGAGGTGGAAGGTTTCAAACTGCCAATTTATGTAATCTGACTCGAAGAATTCCTTTGGATATTTCCTTCATTAACAATGCGTAGCCATACAAACCAATAACTGAAGTGAAATAGGTGCTCCGTTCCGCATAATGAGATTGGGTCCAACACTATGCAGACACAAAGCAATTTGCAGGAGTAATTAACTAGTAATTTGTACGATTCTTATGAGAATTATGATATTACACTTAACGTGCCAGAACAGGGAAATGTCTCGATGAGACTACAGCTTCTGCAAATTGTGCAGGCATGGTAACAACAACACAAGACGGAGATGAACACTTGATGAGCACGCTGCAGTAATGGTCTAATCCCTCTACTCCAATCTTCTCGACTCCACAGATAAAAGATATACTTCCACCTGTAGAAAATATGAGCAGACTCTGTACAGCCCAAACACACACAACCTTCAAATACTTCTATATTTCCAGGTTTGTATTGACCATCTTTTCCCGTGCTGACATGCACTCCCTACACTCCCACAGTCCTTAGGTCTATTTTAAAAGCCCCCAACCAGCACCACCACCCATTGGGATCATCTACAACAAACAGGCCTCTTTGACAAGGCAGATAAAGAGAGCATAGGCTTTTATAGTGTGGGTGCGTTCAGGACCAGAGAGATATAGAGCCTCACACCGAGCTACCACCGAGCCATCCAAGATGCTCCCGTGAACACGCTTGCTTGTTTACACATTAAGTGGAAAGCAGCGACCTTGGTCCGCTTCTGAAGATGCTTTCTTTTGGTTGTCTCCATGCCCCGCCACTGAGCTCGGAGGCCCTCGGAGGAGCAATGCACAACAAAATGATTAACTTGGCATATCGCAACCTTTTTGTGACTCTGTCAGTGAGGAATCGTTGCCACATGAATAGCAAAAACTTTGGCAATATTTTTTTTTTTTCACATCAGAGAAAGGCCTTCAAAGGTGAGTAGATGATCTTATTCAAACTGTGTGATCCAGGTAAAGCAAGGGCAGTAAGCATTATTATTATTATTATTATAACCAGACAATAAAGCAAACAATAGTGTTATCGCTGACCAATTAGTGTTTACCTATTCATCTTTATTATTAACTTTCTCTTTCATGATTTTCTCCCAAAGCTCCTCTCATTGACAGGAAGAACAGCAGCTGAATATCACGACACTCTTTAGTTATTGATTTTAGCATTAATTACCCACAACCTCCTCCGAGCTGGTAGACATTCAGATCCAAATGAATACATCTACATTCATGAAAATTATCTGGAGAAAACAGGCGTCTCTTTCACAAACCGCATTACATGATTGATGCCAGTGCGTAAATAATTGTGTCTGTAAAACTAGTTTCACCTTGAAAAACAGGTTCCATTCACATTATGTTTGGATGGGAAAATCACTGGAGGTCACAGAATAGACAGAATATTGTGTCGTCAATAAAGCTGCTGGTAGCTTTATTGGTCTCCGTAGAGAGGGAACGATTTCACATCAAAAGCAAGCAATTAGATTGATGAAAAACAGGAAAGTGTCATTTTCTTTTCTCTGGCGTTATAATGTAGACTTCCAGCGCCCCTGGCGAGAGAGCGAGGTGGGGACAAAACGCATGTAATTGTTCACTCACCAGTACAGATATGGTTTGTCCTTGTCAACATTGATGTTGTTCAAAGGATCCATCCTGAACCAGGTGTTGAATGTAAACCCGTTCTGATAAGGCCACTTGGCAATAGGAGGTAAAGCAATGGCCTGGGAAAAAGCACAGCAATATGGCAATTATGTAGCATGGGTATGAGTAAAATAAATAAGTAAATCTGTTGCTTTATAGCATTTATAGCAAGGAAAATAAAAATTAATCTGAAATCCAAAACTTTGTCAAGCTTCATAAGACTTAATATTCATGGAAATGTATTCAACCTTTGCTTGGGTCGCTCAAATGTTGTTAATTCATGATTTTATTAAACAGGAAACTGCTTAAACTGATGGCTTGTACATTCCTGCTCATGCTGAATATTCTATGGTGGCAAGTGTGGCAAGCCTCTTTGAAAATAGATCCTATTAATACTAGTCCTGTTTGCATTTGCAAAGTTTTATTCTTATATAATTATTCATATTTAAGATTTAAGAGTAGTTCAAAACCATAAGTGACAAATTACATTAAATGAGATTACTGTGATTTCTCATTTTCTTACCTAATTACATTATTTGACATTAGACAAAAACATGCAAAGTTAATGAAGAGTTAGTTTCACTCTGTAAGTTGAATGCCCTGTCATAGACTTCCCATCTCCTTCTACATATTAATTCAATTATGTCTCTGGTTTCTCTCAATATGTCAACAGTATCCTATTTAATAAGACATGTGATGTCAAGTTTCTTACACATTTTCTCATCTATAACCTTTTTTTATATCTGTACGTTCTCCACTCAGTATAAATATATGTTCAGTATTAGTGGAGCTGTTTCCATCTACAAGAAAAGACCCCTTCACATCTCATTTCTGATTATAGGAAATGAAACTGAAGAAGTCGATGAGGCAAAAAATGTTAATAATCAATCACAGAATAGATGATGTGATAAACATATCACACTTCATCACACAGGTACATTTTCTGATGAGTGAATTTATTTAATTTGTTCAGTTTTTTTGTCATCTGACATCCATTACTGTACAGAATAAGAGACTGTTTGTCTGTTAATTAGCACACATTAATTATCTTTACCCTGATAAGCTGCAGGTCTCCATTCAAATGCACAAAAACATGTCATTTTAAAACTGATTACTGAGTGGAAACAAGTGAAAGCTTACTGCTGCACTGCGCCCAGGAAAGTTGAAGAAGGCATCTGGACCATGTCTCTGGGGCATCTGATTCAGCACCGACAACATTTTGACCGCATGCTTCGGCTGCACAGGTGGAAAAACAGACAAAAGAAAAACAGACAGTCACGGCTCTGTCTCTGACTGTTTGGATGGCAGAGAATAACACTGTCAAGTACCTGATCCACTCATTCTGCACTTTGCATATTACTGATTAAGCCCTTAACAGATCAGCGTGATAGCTCACTGGCGATAACTTACCCAGAGGCCTCCTTCCCCTTGCAGCATGCTGAAGAGCAATTTCAGTTCCTTCACTGTGATGCTGTAGCTGGCCAGCACTCCCAACATGTCCACTAGCAAGTCTTTAAAGGCAAGATAACACACACACACACACACAGTGAGAAAAAGGAGAGAAATAACAGATATTATTCATTTACACTGCACAGAAGGTCCTCGGGTGAAACGTTTTCATCAACTCCTGAGATAACAAAAACGGTTTCTTTACTTTAGCTTCATAATGAAATTTCATTATGTCTAACAGGGAAGCACAGCCACTAAAATGACATGGAAACTGACTTGTAAGTCAAAATGATGTTGAAATGGCAAATTGTTACCTTGGAGACAGTTAACACCACAACAACAAGGTTTAGATTTAGTGACCTGGATACAGATTTAAGGGTTCTTTACATTATTACAGCAGATAGAGTTATAGGAGAACGTTGGTGCATGACTTTGGAGACGTCCTGGATAGCAAGGCTTGCAGATAGAAATGAACTTTTTCCATCCAAAAGCTACATCACAACTTTGCCAATCCATTGTAACTCAAAATGCAGATCCATTAAAAGATATAGACTGAAGGTTTGGTGCCTGACTGAAAGCTAAAACCTACAAGGAACAACCCATGTATACAGCACTAGCTTTGCTAATATTATCATACCTGCAATCATGTCATCCACCGAGCTCATTTTGAGCAGCACCTGCTGGATGAGGCCCACCTCGGTGCTTGTTTGCAGGTTTCGAACACTTTTGCGAAGGATGGCGGTGAACATGCTCCAGATTTCCGCCTGGCAGTTGACATCACAATGCCCCAACAGCTCCACCATGCAGCCGATGCTTTCTGCATCCTGGATGATGAAGTTTGTCTCCAGATCAAACTCGCCACCCACCAACTGCAGAATAAGATGGAACAGATGTGGAATGTAAGAAAAAGATTGTTTTTTTATGCCTTTCACATCCTGTTTAAATGATATTCTGTTGATGTAATGCTCCAGCATGAAGCGACATGGATTAAACTAAACTTTCACGCTGAACATTGCTGTCTGACCCAGTTTTCATTTCTCTTCTTGATCGGGTTTCTTCTCTGAGGGGAAATTAACCGAGAGGACCCTGTCACATATTTTCCAGGTCACAACTCTCTGATGTTTAAGGTCAGACCAGGACTCGGTGAAGAAAGTGGAGATCTCTTTCCTTCTAAAGAAAGGTTTGATCAGAATTCCAACACTCGTGAAAAGTGTTTAATGAATCGCCCTGCTGCTCCTTTTGATTCATAAATGATCGTCACTATTAAGAAAGTACAAACAACAATCAATAATGCAGCTCTTCAAGTTCAACTGGCATGCAATAAGCCCTCTAAAGAAGTGCATGGTATACATGGGGATCCCTGACAACAACCTGCTGGTGGGCATCAAAGCAAGCAGGTGGATAATGGGTCTAGATACCACTACACTTGACTGTGATTGACAGGTAATAGCTAGAGGAAATCAAAAGCAGCCTAAAGGCAGAGGAAAGAGATGAGTCCACTGAGGCATAAATTGAGCCCGACCTCAATCATCTTCATCATTACGATGATGTGTGTCACTGAACTGCTTGGAGATTAGAGTGCAGATAAAAATAAAGTAAATCCACAACAGCTAGATTTTGTATTCATTAATTCATTGTAATAAAAAACATATTTGTCAATATACTAACATAAAAAAACACCTAATAATGGAGTCTATACAGCGCCTGTTAAGCTCACTTCTGCTTTATGATCATTTATGAATTATAGTGCAAATGTCTCGCTATAAACGTTTAATAAGTTCAACGGCCTAAAGCACAGCACTATGTCGTGAAGAAGGGAAAAGGTTTAGTTAAATGTCAGGACAAAGATATCCAGATGAAGCTGCAAATGACAGGAACATGGTGGTGCTTTTATAAATTAACAGTTACAGCATTGTTTGTGACCCACAGACACATTTGTTTCTTGCTAATTGCAGATTCAGATCTGCAGAATATTTTACAGACCTTAAGGTAAATGAAGACATGAAATCACTGATTACTTAAAACTCAAATATAATACTTAATTCCTTTTAACTGCATTTACACATGATTCTCATCCAGCAAACACTGAAATACAGTGCCTAAGAAAATGTACTTATTTTCTGTTTACAGGGTATGATTCTTATATTAAATTAATTGTCTTTCATTCAACTGAGCGTGTGACTGGCATTTCCAGCAGACCAGTTTCAAGAAGTAAACGTCTCTTTTGTTTTTGGACGTCAGCGTCCACCTATCCAACTCTGGCTTCCCTACCTGCTCTCCAGCACCACACACCCGCCATTTCGTGTCATTTCATCAAATGCCTCCCACCTGACCATCTCAGAATGTCCTGAAAAAGTACAAAAGACACACTTGTCAATAGGACAAAACCAAAATATTAGGTCTCTACTGTCAACATTTTTCTCATGAAACGTCATTGAATGAAGGGTAGTTTAGACGGTTTTTGGCATCATGTTCTGAAAAGCCATTTTTAAACAGCAATATCTGGAAAACTATCTTTCAGGTTATCAGGTTATCATTGAGCTACACCCCTGATATTCCATGTATGGAGGCTATTAGTAACAGATATACACTGTAGAAATTGTGAAGGCCACAGGTGAGATAGTTTTCCAGATATTTCTGTTTAAAAATGGCTTTTCAGAGCATGATGCCAAAAACCGTCTAAACTACCCTTCATTCAATGATGTTTCATGAGAAAACTGTTGACAGTAGAGACCTAATAGTTTGGATTTGTCCTATTAACAAGTGTGTCTTTGTACTTGAATTTTTTCAGGACATTCTGAGATGGTCAGGTGGGAAGATTTTCAGAAATTTGATGAAATGACAGGGAATGACCCCCACTCATGGAGGTTGGTCAAGTGTTTGGGGTTACTGGCCCACCAACAGTCTCCCCCGGTCCAGGTGGGAGCATTCCGGTAAGGATTCAAGGGGGTTTACAGCCGACGGTGGTGGAATCGGTCTGTATGCGATCTATAATCTACTAGAACCTGGTCGACCTGGAGCTTTAGTGGAGGCATTGTGAGTGGATATTAGGTGTGCATGGGGATGTTTACAGATAGTGCCAGTGAGCTTGAGAGGGTAAAACTAGCCCTCTGTTGGGAGCCACTTCTCCACACACCTAACTTCCCTCTAAAATGTTTCCTGCAGACTGATGCTTGGAACGGAGGGCATGGGGCTCCCAGCAGCTGGAGGAAGTAGACCGCCCGGTGCTTTACATCAGCCGGAAGCTGTCCAAGAACAAGTCAATGTATTCCAAGAAGTAAGTGCTTGGCAATACAGTTGTTCACCCTCTTTTTTTTTCCAGACTACCCCCCTCCGCTGGCTGCATCACATGAAAGATACAAATGGTCACCTGGTGCTCTGGCCGTTTAAGTTCAGGGTGATCCATAGACCAGGAACACGGATCTACCATCCTTTCCCATTCCCACGGGAGTGAAGGTGGAGTGGGTTAGGCTGGATGGCTCCCCGGTCTAAGTTAGGCAGTGGGGGTATGTGGTATGGTTGGCATTCTGGTACAGGTGAGAGGAGAGGGAGTAGTGGGGGAGGCGAATGAGAGCAGTGCCAGGTGAGTTGATTGGCACAGCTGGTGCTCATTGTCTTCTCTCTCTTTATATTCAGCAACACGCTAAACATCTGATGGCTGACACACATACAAAGGCCGAGTGAAGAACTGTGAGATTAACAGCAGCTGGACCGTGGGCAACCAGAAGCCCATGGTCAACAGGATTGTTCCTTTGAGTTAAAAGTGTGTGTGATCAGTGAGAAATACATGTGTTACTGTTCACAGCAGTCTGCTGTGCCTGTGTTGGTGCTGAGGGAACACATGGTGGCAACGATTCTGCTGTACACACTTCATGTGTGGAGAGCAGAGCTTCTCTGAGCCACACACAAATTTGAATATCACTTCAGGTCAAGACATAATTAATGTGACCCGTGGACTGAATTTAACATGTTTTACATAGGAACTGCTGTTTGCACATTACAACAGTGGGAACACAGTTCCATCTCATGACCAGTTGAATTAATTCGAACATGCAGCTGCTTTATGAATTGGCAATGCATTACACACCTGTCTACAACACCTTAAACATGTTTGGAAAACATACTGGGGACCTTTGATGCATGTCATACCATTTTTTCAGCCTCATTTCCTGTCTGAGTGTGACCTATTTAATTTAAGTAAAGATATATTTTTAATTGAACGTGAAAGCACCGTTACCCCTGTCTAAGTAAGTTCTCACAGTTGACAAGACAAGCCTGACAAAACTAAAGCTATAAACAAAAAAAAGGTCCAAGGAGCTGTCAACAGAACTTTGAGAAAATTGTGCTACGGCACTAATCAGGGGAAAGCCATAAAACATGTTTTTGATTGACAAAGACTTCATTAGTAACAGGAATTCCTCTGCAGAAGTGGATAACCTGTCAGAAAGACAATCTGTGTAACAGACCATTAATTAGGCCTTCATGGTAGAACTGCTAGATTCCACAAAAGGCATAACCGGCCTGGCGTTTTCTTAATGACCGTAAACCTGACAAAGTCATGTCTTAAACCAAGCGGCAGCGAATAGCTTCTCACCTGCATACTGTTGTAACAAAGAAGATGATGCTCCAGCATAAGCGATATCACTCATGAAACCGTAAACAAAGCGAAATAAAGGGAGGTCTTAAAAAAAAACAACTACAGATGACATCAGAATGTGGTGAAGATGCCCCTTTCATTACAGTGACCTCTCAGCACTCCGCAAATTCAACATGCAGTGGCTTCGTGACAGGAGTCTGTGTGTGCAGTGACCCAGGAAAAGACTCAGGTGTAGAGGTGAACCGGATTGGTCAGGTTGGAGTCTGAGGAGCTGCAGTCTTCAGGTACCTCCACAGCTGTTTTATCTCCACAGTACAGCACAAAGAGGACTTGAAAGTAATATAAAGAATAAAGTAAAGTAGACATTTCTGTGTTCCACATTTTAAATCATTATCATTACTTTTTCGCTACATCTATAGCAACCATAGATGTTGAAAGTATATCAACACAACCATTGATTTGAAATTCCCCAGAAACCAAGCAATGCTTAATGCAATGTAGGTGTTACACTTTAAATTATGCAACTGCCTAATGAATATCATGAAAATGCACTCTGTAGTGTAGCACAATATCATTTAACAAGGTAATGATGCTATCTATTGTGCAATAGGGGCCACTGCTAAATGATAGAAGCAACGAGAGGCACAGACACACTGAATCGCTTCCTCCAAAACTAAAGATATAATATATGAATAAATTGTTTCATTTTCTTTTTGGCTCCCTGCTGGCCCTCCTGGAGACCAGGACTTATCTAAAATACTATAACAGCAGGAAACACTGGCAGTGAGAGAATATGGCTGTACACTCATTTATTTTGCCCCTATCTCTGACTTCTACTCCTGATGGTTTCCAACGATAAAAGACTGCTTGCTTTAGTCTGTTTTCCACAGTTCTGTGTGCTGGTATAACGAACTCCTCTGCTAAATCCTTTCTCCCTGAGACTCAGACGATAGCCCCAATCACTAACCTGCACAATGAAGCAGATGTCATAAAATGAAACAAATGAGTCAGGACATTCAAGGAAACAAAGTGGTTAATTAAACAATATGCCACATTGAATGCTGGCCTACCGTACAGATTGATACTGTAAAGTGTTGCTATTATCTGTTTTAAAAAGTAAGTAAGCATTGGAATTAGAACTGAATATATAAATTAAAGTGGTAATGGACACATTTATTATGTGTACAATGTAATGGTTAGATAATGACACAAGCAGCGTTTAGATTTGTTCTATAAACCCTGCTTCCACTATGTTATTATGTCTGCCAGCGGGTTACAATCTCACAGAAAAATGAAGGCTTGATTAATGGGTCTTGAGTTGCACCTATACTTATGAGGGTAATAACATAATAACACAGGGGCTCCGTAGTGTGAACCAAGACGGGAAACACTTTATTACTTACATTGTCAATGGTAGCACCACTCTGTCCATTCCTACCTTTGACAATAAAACCCAGAGACTTATACTCTGCCTCACTGCTTACCAGAGAACAGTTTGCAAAGAGGCAACTCAACTATTAACAGTAGCTGTCTCCAGGTAGCAAAAATGCTAACATCAAAAGAAACAGTGTGTAGCTTCGAGGAGAATCTATTGGCAGAAATGGATCAATATGTACGTTGTCTTTTGTCACCTGAAAATAAAAAGCATTGTGTTTTTCGTTTACCTCTTCACGGAGCCAGCCACCATGTTTCTACAGTAGCCCGGAATGGACAAACCAAATGCCGGTTCTACATCGGGCCATTGGTGTTATATATTATATTTTATATTGGTGTCAGCCACATAGCTCACGAGAAGTTTCAGTTGGTTGCAATCTGCAATCTCACCACTAGATGCTGCCAAATCCCACACACTACACCTTTAACTGTAGAAACTGTACACGACAAAAGATTCGATAAATAACATTCTTTCTACTAAGCTACATTTTTCAGCAATAACACTGTGGAAAACAAAAACCAACAACCAACCATGGATGGATCAGATGAATCGGTATTTATTTGACAAATAATGAACCATATAATTGTGCAGGAGTTCATTATCGCAGGCCTCACCATCTTGCATGTGGTCACCATGATGCCAGTGAATCTGTCGGTCCGTCTGTGTTGTGCCTCTGTTGTTCACAGTTGCCATTGGAACCGATGACTTCAAACTTGATCCAAGAGTAAATCATGAAAAGGATGTAATGTTTATCACAGACAGCTTATTAGCTTGCACCTGCCACCTAAAAGATTAAGACCTAAAAATTCTACTCAAACACAAAAGGAAATCTTTTGCATGTACCATAATTGAACACCAAAGAGGTGTGCAAGTTCCATGTAGTCTGAATGCACTGGACTGCAGGAAGTTTTGACCGTATGGAAGCATAATGTAATGGAAAATAGCAGTCAGCAGTCACCAACCCATGCTGTAATGCAAATGTGCTGGTTCAAATCAGTATTTTGCAGACGGAGGTAAACCTAACCCCTTTCCAAAGTGAGAAAACACAGACGGAGAAAACCTCCCTCTTTCAGCTATGGCTAATCAAATCATTTCAATTAAGAATGCTTCTGATTAAGACAGCTCAGTGGTGATAAAAAAAAAAAAAAAACAGAAAGCAAGGTTATAGAAACAAAAGTACATGTGAGAAGAGTAATAGCACTTTAATTAGTCTCAAGCTGGCAGACCTGTCAGAGTGCTTTCATGAGAGTAATGACAGTTAGCTCCCTTCATCATAACAGTACAGAGACTTAGCGAGAAGGACTTAGCTTTCACAAACCAGAAGTGAAACGAGATTGGCAATAACACCTTCCCTTGCACATTGGCCTGTTTACTGGGCACATAATGATTTAAACTTTCTGTCGACCTCTGCAACATAATTTACGAGGGGCTGTTCATAGCTCCATCACACAAGGAGAAAGTTGTTTGCAAAAGGTTGCGATACAAGAGAAAGATGCCTTTTATAGCCACACGCATTACTAGAATAATTGCACAAAATAGTAGACACATGTTTCGACAGTGTGTTTGTCCTGTGCTGACCAGAAGGTGCATTATAGTCATTTTTAAATAGCTGGCAAGGAAGCAATGATATCCTGTGATGCAACAGAAAATCCAGCAGAGTGTGTTGTGTGAGGAAGAGCATTAACTGTTATTGTGATTCTTTAATGTGTTGGGAATAGTAACTTCCACCAAGCAGGCAATTAGTTTACTGTGCGGCAAAACCGAAAATTGTTACTGAGAAAGCAATTATGGTGTGTGCTGTAGTTTACTTTTTAACCCTGGTGGCTCCTCTCTTTTAGCCTGATAGGGTTAGGAGCCTCCATTTTTTTCTTCTTAGAAATAATTCATTTGTGCGTCATCGCTATGAGGAAGAGAATTAAGAGAGTTATTTGTGAGGTCTTAAGAACCCCTTGAACATTCAGACGGCTTCTGATTAGGCCGGGGATGAAGACTCGCTGTCGCCATGGTGACAGGCAGAAAAGATTGGACTTGAGACAGTTTCCAAAGGAAGCCTACAGTGGCCACTAAATTGGGTGGAAATAAATAGAACTGATGTCCTATTTACAAAGGCGGCTGGTGGAGTGCGTACATTGCGGTGAAGGGGTCTCTTGGCGGCAGATGTGGGTGTCCTCCCAGATATTTCTAAATGAATAAAAATGTTCCAGGTTCAAAACACAATCAGCTAGTCAGCCAGATATGTAACAGATCCTGAGAAGAGTCATGTCCCATGTATAGGGTCATTTTTGAATAAATATTAGGAGATGTGTAACATGCCTTTTTCTCAAGGAAAATCAAGGTTTTGACTCTAAAAACCCCTACAGTCACACTAGACTGGGTACTAGACTGACTTGAGAAACGTATATTTTCATGTTATGATTGCTTTGCAGTCGAACCAAAAGGCAAGAGGCAAGTGTTTATGAAGTGCTTGGAACACTTAACGATGTGGTGCCTTCAAGTTTTCCCAACAAACAGCACTGCATTCACAATCAGAACCAAATCAGTGAAACAAACAAACCTAGATGTCATCACACAGTAATGTTATGGCTTAGAAACAGCACTGTCAATACTTAGAAGCCAAACTCTCCTGGTAAATAAAAAGGTCGTCTACACAATCAGAACAGCCTTCAGCTGGCTTTGGAACCAAAATACAGTCAAAAGGATAAAGTATGATGCAAAAACGTGGTATGCAAAAGTGAAAGGAAACCATGACCTGATCATTCTGCAGCCAAGTGCTTTGTATCAGCGAACAACATAATATCCATAGAGAATACTTAGATTTTCCTCTCTCACTTCACAGCCACTCTTAGAAAAAACGTTCACCAAGATGAATGTGTTTGAACTGTTCAAAAGCAAAGGGCACAAAGGGGAAGTTATGGAATACTAATTTACGCTTTATTTCTAACTTCACAGAAATACTATCATATTTAGATTTTCACAGATAGTTTGTACATTAATTAATTGATTCATTTGACTTAGACTTGAAAAATTAGTGAATCATTTTAAAATGACATGAAAAAAAATCAGACAATAAAGGATTTCAGCATTCCCCTGAAGGCAAAATAAAACAAATTGAATGCTACAACTGAAATGGTATATAAATGATCTTATAGATGCAATAGAGGCACTGACAATCATTAGCCTTCCGTGTGTAAATGCTGATTTGAATGACTTGAAAAGAAAGATTCATGAATATATTGTGCAAATAATGGTATGCAATGGGTCAAAATGCCACTGCCACTCCAGGGAACTATAATAAAGAGTTGAGCTGGAAGCCTACCTAAGCCCATTCTTTCACTATGATAAGAATGTCACCAAAATAAAAGGTCACGCCCTTTAAGGAACAGGGCTGTGCGGCGCTAAAGGGAGGCGGTGTCACATGTGTAGCTTCTGTGGTTCCATTTAGTGTGATAAATGGTCTTCACATCAATGCTGAACCACATTAATGACCACACTTTGAATGCCCACTCGCTTCGCTTAAACGATGAGATAAGTGCACCACTGACGAGAACATACCGATTCCTTTTCCCTTTAAAAAGGCAAGAATCACGTTGAACACAGAGAGAGCTTAATGTAAAATCAGGAGCAAAACTTTGAATAGAAATGCTGAGTATCAGGCTTGAGATGAGACTAGAACCAAACTTGTCTCATCCTGCTACATAGAGTAAAGCAGATGTGTGCATCATAATGAAGGGTACAGTACATGAGCTAGCTCTACCTAGACAGTGAGGAGACTACCAACCACTGTAAAATGCCCACGGCACAATCCCCACTGCCTTCTGTGTGACACCTGGAGAGACTCCTCCTCGTATTCACTTACAATTAGGTTCAGTCTAACAGCTGAGCCACCTGGCGTGTCAGAATTTCTGAGTAAACCTCCTGCCATGTCGAGTCAGAGTGTGTGGATCCACGGCAAGTCTGTATTTGACACCCATATACCCAATAGTGGTTAAGCAGTGTAACAAATGTTGCTTGTTTATTATATGTCAGTGATAAAACATGAAAGGGAAAGTGCTTTAAATAGTACAATTGAAATGGAAAGAGACAGCAATATTTAGGGACCACCATCACCAGTGAAAACAGCCACTGTGCTTTTATTTATTTGCATTATCTTTCAAAGGAACATCGACTGTATTAAAATGAAGACTCCCAGTCAGCACTGGCAGGTCTGGAAATAATGTGACCTAAATTACAACCTCCCTTCATGTGACCAGACTGTGATGGAGATGTCAGGAGGTTTGTTGTATTGTTTGTGGAGACGCTGCTGAAGATTTAAAGATTACAGTGTTTATGCTCCACTGGATGCCTGCAGGATACAGATGTGGCTAACAAGCCCACAGGAAACAGAAGATGAAAGGGCTTTCATAATGATTCCGTCTACCGGGGAGTCCATCACCGAGCATTTTGAGAAATCTTAATGGAGCCAAGCTGTGTTTCTTCCCTTCTCAAAATTCTAATTAAATTACACAAATGCATCATCTGTCTGAAAACATCTGTCTGTCAGTTTAATGACATCTTTGTTTTCCCACCTTCTGATTACCAGCCGGGCTTCGCGTATACTTGATCAGGAAACTAAAAACTGGCACTAAGGATTCAATTCATTCCATCTGGCGAAGAGTTAAAGAACCTAGGATATATATACAATAAATACAGTTTTCAGACAAAGATGTTTTCTGACGTCTTACATCCCATTACTGTCTAAACAGGGATTAACCCAAATGTGGTTTATATTCATCAACGCATAATACAGCAGGCTTCGTTGCACCTTTCTTGTGCTTTTGCTGGTAAATTCCTTTATGTATCAACTTTATTTCATATTCAGGTCACCAATTAAAATCTGCAGCAATTTAAATGTTTTTGGTTCATTGGTTATTTCTAAATAATGATGATGAATTTATTGCTTTCATTTCACAATAAATGCAATAAGTATATATAAAAGCAATCTGCAGAATACCTTCAGGTTGTTTCACTATCAAAACTGAATGATTACCGTATTCAGTGCAACTCAAAACCAAATGCATGTACGATGTGCTATGTGTAATAATGAAAACATAACGAATAAATATTACGCTGCATATATCACAGAAGCAGGAACCCTGGGGGATGCCATTAAGCTTTGGATGTGAGTGAATTAAAAGTGTTCAATTGTTGAGTTATGTCTTTGTCAACGGTTTCACGTGAAAAGTCAAGTTTGGAGTTGGTGCAGATTCCCCCTATTAGTGTGAAAGCATTGGATATATAGACAGCCAAATTACATTTTTTCAAATGTGTGTTTTTGAGACAAGGTTAAGAAGCAGAGGACAACTACATGAACTAAAAATGTGGTTTTTTTAGGGGTGAGTATTGGCAAGAACCTCATGATACGATACGTATCAAGATACTGCGATATAAATAAAGATGAAAACCTGTATATGTACATGAGATGATATTGATCAGAGGACAGATTAAGTCAAAACTATTTCCTTCAAAACAGCCTCTCATTTTATTAATTCCCATGAAATTCACTGGAATAAATATTGAAAATAAAATGAAAAAAGATAAAGTACTGCATTCACAACACGTCTAAACATGAATCTTTTTTTTTTTTTAAATCGATCTTTTTATCAATATAAAAATGTTTATTGTATTGGGCGGCAAAGTATGTCGTATCGATAATTTTACCCACCCCTAGTGTTTTTTGAAAAAAGAGATGGTATACTGACAGAAATGTCAGGTCATGCTTTCGCCCCTTAATAAAAAAAAACAAGCAAGTCATGTTGTGTTGGCAGAAAACTACACCCCACGAAACCTCCGAAACAGGAGGTTTGGATCCAGGAGCTTTCTGGGGGGAGACAGGACTAACTACTACAACTACGGAGCCACCCAGGGGACATGCAAAGCAAGATCACATGGGTAAAGCCCAGTCAGAGAGGACAGAGGGCAGTGCATCTCCTGATCTGATCTTCCTGTCATCTTCTGTGCACAGCAGCACCATGCATCACTGCCATCGCCCATATCTAATCTATTTTGATGCTGCCAGTGTCCAGCTGTATTCAATGGCCTGGTCTCTCTTTATACTTTTAATTCTGTCTAATTTATATGACTTTATTTAATAGTATATTTATCCCTCATTTTAACTTGAACTATTTTATGTTTACAGCCTTTTTTTCCCTTCATTGTTTTAGTTTTGTTTCAAAGGAACATTATACAGGAGAACGCATCATCAGTTGTTACTTTCCAAATAAATCCAGGTGGAATAAAGGCAGAGAAAGACGAAATGGACAGAGACTCAAGAAGAGTAGGGATCATCTCAAGGCCCTAGTAGCCCATCTGGTACTAATAGGAGATTAACATTATCATTGTCTTATGATATTCTTCTAATATGTACTCATACAGACTCAATGTACACCCATTGAGACTTTGTTTAATCCCAGAAATAAGGAACACATTTTGGATGTGATAATATGGACCACAAACATGAGGCAAAAGGAAGCAGAATACATTCTGTCTATGGTATATATACATATTCATGTTTTATAACCATGTGGACCAATATCTACAAAATGTATCTATACAAAGTCTTGGGGAGAAGGTCAGTTTCTCCATCTCATACATCCACTTTACAATTGTTTTCCACTCTCCTGTTGTTGGTGGTTCTCTGAAGGTTTTGTATTTTGTTTTGTTTTTTTTTAATACATATTTGATTAGTGTTGACGGAGGGGGCATGAGAATTAAGATTTCCCTCTGCCAACAACTGCTTCTCTGTAAGTGTTGTGCATAAAAAATGATGAAGTATTTTAACTTTTCTCAAGACCTTCAGGCTCTGAAATGGTTCCCTGAAGAGACACAGCTGCTGCAATTATTTCAATCACAGAGAAAATGATATCATATCAGCAGTCCCAAAGCAAACACCAAAAGCAATTTGTGATGTATTTAAGAGAAAGGGAATAGGTAATCGCACAAAATAGCACAGAAGCACACAAACATGACCTGAATATTCAAAGAGTGAAGGTGAAACTGGAGAGAAATGGAACATTTTCCAACATTGACTGAACATCATTTCACATGTCAGGATAAACTTAAAGCTCATCATCTTATTAGGCAATAAAGGGTTGTGAAAGATTCCCTTTATGATGGACGCTATGAATTGTCTCCTACCACAGACAGATCAGCACCTAGGACAGCTGCCTTCTTGTGGAACCCAGTGGAGAATCAGTGCTACACTTCTAGCAGGAGGGTCCTCTTTAAATCAAACTTACAGGTGTGGCTTTGTAACATGCAGTTCTCCACTTCCAAGGCTTTCTGATGGTGCAAAATATCTTTCATACAGTGTTTCCAGTCCCATGCCGAACCCTGTCAGGCGGAGCTGCAATGGACATAGAAGTGAGACCTTTCATCTGTGGCCAGTCTTACACTTTAGAGCAGCCATGCTGTAATAAACTAAAATGGGGATCAAAACCCCAATAGTGCTAGTCCGTTTGCTCCTGAATGGCACTTAAGGAAATAGTATGAAAGCACTTTGCCTTCGTTCCATGCTACTAATTAATCACACCTTTTAGCTGGCCACACTAAGTGGGGCATTTAGTGTGAAAGCTGTCTCGGTCCAAGTGGAAAAGTCTCCAAGCCACACTGCTTCTCCTATCTCATATTCACAGCTTACTGTGTGGCGACAGCGGCGTGTTTACTATTCTGGTGGGTTGTATCATGTGGTCGTTCCTCTAATCCCTTGAAATGCTTGGAATTGTCAAACAGGAGAAGTGCTCACCTCTCCAGAGGGGGAGAGGAAGAAAATTAAAAGGCAACCTTGCGGGAAATATATCTGGCAAAAGGAAAGAGGGTGTGATGTGTGAGCACATTTGCCAGGAAACCTGACCGAATGACAGTGTGAAACACAGGAAAGTAATGTACAGTGTGTTTTGTTTTTTTCCTAAATGCTGTTGTCAATAAAGGATACCAAGCCAAATGTGATGGACAGCATACAAATGATGCAAATATAACACATGTTGTACATCATCTCCAACACCCTGTTAATCTAAAGAAAGTTTGCAAAGAGCTGCTGTCCAAAAACGCTACATGTGTAAATTGGTAGGTACAATAACTTAGTTATACATTTGACCCGAGAGAGACAGTCACCTTGACAGCACTCTGCACTGCAGCATTCTCCTCTTTTCACCTTTGTTGATGCAGTCAAGCCACGTGATATAATCCCATAATACAGGACAACTGAAACAAAAACAGCTTCCTCTCCATCTCCGAACACATGAGTATCAACCAAGCCTCTCTAATTCCCAGTTAATTAGGCACATTAGATATGGAGCAACAGTTGTGAGCTGGGATTAACCCCACTGACCTTGACATAGAATTTGGTTGGAATCAAGCTCACATTTCGAGACACATTCATCTACATTGGATTAAGCAGACAGCTGGGGAAAGACCTAACAGTCGAGAGGTTTTGTGATTAGTGTGCACGGTTTCTTCCTGCTGAATACTGCTGTCAAAAAACATATGCTGTCTGGATATCTCATACACTGTAAAGAGAGAAGAACAGAGCATCCAGGGATATGTGCTGCAGGTTTCCATCTGGAGAGGAGAGGAGGAGAGAGGAGGAGAGGAGGAGAGGAGGAGAGAAGGAGAGAAGGAAAGGAGAAAAGAGGAGAGGAGGAGAGAAGGACGGAGCATCCAGGAATATGTGCTGCAGGTTTCCATCTGGAGAGGAGAGGAGAGAGAGAGAAGAGGAAGAGGAGAGAGAGAAGAGGAGAGAAGGAGAGAAGGAGAAGAGGAGAAAAGAGGAGAGGAGGAGAGAAGGAACGGAGAATCAGGGAGAGTATGTGCTAGCAAGGTCATCTGAGAGAGGAGAGGAAGAAGGAGAGAGAGAGAAAGAGGAGAATGAGAGAGGAGGGATGAGGAGAGAGAGAAGAAGGAGAGAAAAGGAGAGGAGAGGAGAAGAGGAGAAGAGAGGGGGAGAGGAGGAGAGAAGGAAAGGAGAAAAGAGGAGAGGAGATGAGATGAGGAGAGGATGAGAGGAGAGAGGAGAAGAAAGGGAGAGGAGAGAAGGAAGAGAGGTTAAGAGAAGAGAAGAGGAGGGGATGAGGAGATGAGGAGGAGAGAAGGAGAGGAAAAAAGGAGGAGAGGTGAGGAGAAGAGGAGAGGAGGAGGAGAGAAGAGAAGAGGAGAGGGGAGAAGGAGGAGAGGAGAGGTGCGGTGAGGAGAGGAGAGGAGGAGAGGAGAGGAGAAGAGGAGAGGAGAGGAGGAGAGGAGAGGAGAGAGGAGAAGAGGAGAGGAGAGGAGGAGAGGAGAGGTGCGGTAAGGAGAGGAGGAGAAGAGGAGGAGGAAGAAGGAGGAGAGGAGGAGGAGAGGAGAGGTGCAGTAAGGAGAGGAGGAGAGGAGAGGTGCGATGAGGAGGAGGAGGAGGAGGAGGAGAGGAGAGAAGGAGGAGAGGAGAGGTGCAGTAAGGAGATGAGGAGAGGAGGAGAGGAGGAGAGGAGAGGTGCAGTAAGGAGATGAGGAGAGGAGGAGGAGGAGGAGAGGAGAGAGTGAGAGAGAGAGAGTGCTGCTTGAGAGAGGGAGGAGAGAGAGTACAGCTGCTGGTACAGGAGACGGAGGAGAGGAGGAAGGAGAACAGGAGAGAAGGAGGAGATGAGAGGTGCAGTAAGGAGAGGAGGAGAGGAGGAGGGAGAGCAGGAGAGGTCCACTGCCCATATAAACATCTCCTGCTTGAAAGGGGAAACAGTACACTGCAATGCAGAGACGGAAAGGGAAGACAGAAAACAGTGAAGGTTGAGAGAGACCTTTAGAAGGCAAGAAAGGCAGAGGATGAGAAGAGGGTGACAGCGGAGAGCTCTTGACTCCGTCCTCTCCAGATCATCAAAGTATCACTTCTCTACCAGGCTGGTACTGGGACAAGATGTCCTCAGGTTAGAAAGCAGGGATCAGTATGCAGGTCACAGAGCTGGGGAGGGAGGAGGAAGAAAGTGGTGGAGACAGTCGACAGTGTTTACTGCAGCAATTCCCCACTTCCTCTGTCTGACCACAACACTAATGACACAGTTTGCTCACAGACAATTTATCAACACTGACAGCAAGCCGTCCGGGTTTCTTTCACGGAGCCGTTAAGATATTGGCAAACCTCAGATGACACGTAGGGATACAGACATGTCATCCAGATAACAGCAGTGTTAAACATACAGGACCAAATTCAACAAAAACTCAACAAAGGCATTAGGTAAAATAGATGTGCTAACATCTGTGTTTGGTCTGCAAAGGACGGATCCAATGGAGCTACAGACACACTGTTAAACAGCGTTAAACCCTCTTCAGCAACAAATAACGTATCCTGGGGGGTTGGGGTGATGCCTTTATCCCTGAAAATGAAAATCACAAGCGTATACCTGCAGCTGTATACCGAGGTCAAGCTCTGACTATGGTGAATCAGAACCAACATCTGCAGGGGGACTTTGGTAGAGACCATGTTTTCCCCACTGGGTTGGTGTAATACTAGTATATTTCCCTTATGAAAATTCATAAGGGGAAATGGAAATTGCTGGGCCCCAATACAAGAACAGAGCAAATACCTTGCCACACTCACTTTCAAAGCCTTATACAAGGATAAGCACAATAAAGCATCAGCATTTTTTTCTTTTATTTGACTCCTTTTCTCTGAGTCCCACACTCACAGATCCTCGCCTGCAGCATATACATTTAAATCCCCCTAATCTTTCTCTTCTTTATTGTAATTTGTTTTTACAAGCACCACCAAGCAACTGTACATTATAACTATAAATGGTGGAGATACCTCACATGCCCGGCCAACAGAGCCTCTCACAGCCGGACCAGCAGTGGAGATAGTGGAGACGCAACATCCACAGGATCCCAAAGAGCACTATAAGGTCAGGATTTAAGATTCAGGATGGAAATATAGAGACATAACAGGGAAGTTTATAGTTTAACGAGGTTAAAAAAGGGGGAGCATGAACAGTGAGATATTAGTGTAGTGTCACATCTGTACTGAAGGGAAAACTGCAACTTGCCTTAACTTGGTCTTGTAGGATCAACACAAAAAGCAATGGGTCAGGCAGTTGAGGATTAAATTAATCCACACATCATGTAAAAGATGCTAGTTTGAGCATTTTCTAATAGCCAGTGGACGTGCACAATTAATCAGCTGTCCCAAAGGCATCCTAAATGTTCCAGAGCTTTGCATATTCAATGCCAGGGTGACGCAGGGGTCAAGTAGGATAATCTGTCATCTCCAGCACATTAACAGCTTCATGGGAACTTCAAAGGTAAAAGGGCAATTTGATAGAAAGAAATGGATCAATTGAATACAAATTTTATTTTTTTTTTTTTTTCACGGCACATAAACAGAACAAAGAGAAAAGCGATGCTGCTATGGTTTGTCATTTATGGGCACACTGCTTCTGTACTCTCGCTCCTCAACACACACAGACGCTGGCTTTATTATAGGGTCCCTCTAGTCTTCCCGGGTTCCACACAAACATACTGTCTTCCCTGCTCTATCTGCAGGGCTCCACTGACCAGGTGTTAGTCACTCTCCTCGCTGCTCACGACTCATGCCATGTCTGCCCTCAGCTGCGGCTTCAAGCACCAGCTGCCCTCTCTCACCAATCTGTCACTTCTACAAGGGCAGCTCCAGCCTTCAACCAATCTCCACATCTCTTGAGTCCTCGTGGATCTGCCTTTCTTCCCCCCTGGTCCTGAACTGTAATTACTTGACTGCTGTCCCGCCTGCCTGGCCTGTCAGTCCTGGAAAATACATGGTCATTACACAGAGACAAAAGGACAAATCTCATTTCATGCTGGCGTCCCATGCTGGCTCCATATGCTCCACTTGATGCTTTGGGTAGAAACAGTAATATACTTCTATATAGTATATGCTATATAGCAGGCAGGCATTAAAATTCAGACAACATGCACATGCAAAGTTATTTCGCTGCAAGGATCCGCACTCATAGAGTAAAATTCCATCACGCAGTGAAACTCCAATACAGAGCTGTTCCTGTATTCAAGGCCAGCAGTCACAGCTTACAAATGAAGGAATGTCTGCTCCTTTGTGAGGCTTTACCTATGGCTGCTGGTATCATCTGTGATTCTCCTCTCACGACAGGTAGAATATGAAATCAGCGTAGCGGAATTTTATCTGAAGACACTTGCTGGATCTTTAATCCTCATAATTCAAAAGGATGCATGCTGCTGGTGTGCCGACATAAACCCTCACACCTAACATGCAAGTAGACTAGAATCAAAAAAGTGAATTAATGTGGAATTTAGCAATATAGAAAAGTTGAAGAAAGTTTTTAAATGACATGTTAAATAAAAACGCCAAAGAAGAAAGAAATAGAATTTACTGAAGTAGTTTAAGTAAAGTCGGGGGTGCTAAGAGATTCCCACCCCTACATCTGATGCATCATTTAAAGAACATTACAAGCTGAAAAGGAATGTTTTTTTCCCCTGCTTGGCTTTCCATGCCTTTATGGAGTCACAAGATATTTTGCAATATACAATTTAACTTCATAATATAGCAGTACTATTAGCTTTATTTATATTTATATACTATGCTATCTTATACTATACTCTTGATCCATCCGAGTGCTTTTTGTAGCTTAAATGTGTGGATGCATGTTGTGTTCATGTGGTGAAACTTTCTCTCGTCAAAGCTAAGGGTCCAAACTTCCACCTCAGTCACTGTGTCATCACTTATACTACGGGGAGCCAAACCACAATATTCATACAGTTGAGTAAGCGATGCAGTCAGGACAGAAAGTGGTGAGTCTTTCTTTGGTTTGCTCGGACGTCAACCTCTACCTCAACTCTGTCATTTTCATACTGGGAGAAAAGGAACAGGGAATGAATAATTCAAGCTCAGCCTGGGTGGTCTATGAGGGATACGAACCCATTAGGGGTGTTTTCCATAATGGACTGCATTTTTTTTTTAACAATTGTGGAAAAATATGAAGGATGCATGTTGACAAATTTAAACAGTGAGATACCAAAACTACACTACTGCAACTGCAACACTGCTGCAGAAGGAGCACATGCTTCGGGATTCCCTCCCAGTGAAGCGATTGCTTGCCAGATCCATACATTTAAAATAAATTGTAATTGTCTAATTTAGTAAAAGTGCATTGTTCATATTTGCCTGTTTTCATTTTAGTGACCTCCGCTGTCGTGAAAAATGGCTGCATGTTTGGTGTCTGTTTCTCTCCATGCCCTTATAAATGCATAAACTATAAGCCTGTTCTGTTTATTAATCATTCAAAAATGAAAGTGCTATTAAATATGTCTTATTATGACGATGAGAAACGCAACCACAGCACATTGAAGCATGTGAATATGAACTGCCAAGCTTTACCAGAGTGTGTGATATCCAGTGATACCATACAATCACTGTTGGTGAACTCTGTTGTGATTAAGTGTGATGGGGAGGCTGTTCCTTATCCCTCCACAGCAGAGCTTTTAACAAACTCTGAAAGCTCCTCCGAACCGAGCCGCAGCGACATGAAACAACACAGGCGAGGGGCCATGTTCAGTTTATAGGAGGCAAAGACAAAGTGTTTTTCACTTCTCTCCAGCTGAATGTCAAAGAGTTTATCAGACACCAAAAACCAACAACAACACAAGGAATAATTTGCATGGAAAGCTGCTATTGGCAATGTGTTGACATTAAAGCTTAGATGGAACAACTTGAGGAATGGGGCTGCAGTTAAAGCAGAATATATCACAAACAACTTTTTTTTTTTTTTCTTC
Source organism: Chelidonichthys spinosus (assembly GCA_029853015.1). Taxonomy (NCBI): domain Eukaryota; kingdom Metazoa; phylum Chordata; class Actinopteri; order Perciformes; family Triglidae; genus Chelidonichthys; species Chelidonichthys spinosus. The sequence continues at coordinate 4,657,759 of CM056828.1, read as the reverse complement.
AAAAAGGTTGTCTCAGAAAAAGTCGTTTCATCAAACTCTCTGTGTTTATGTGACGGCGCCTGTATGAGTGTGGTGTGGTCTCAGATTGATGGCTCTATTATGGTGTTATTTGAACGACTGCGTTATTACTTAAATCAACACAACCTGTCAGCCTCGATCTGCCTAACGTCACAAGGCTGCTGAGCAGAATGTTGCACACTGAAAGTCCGAGTATTGTCAACAATGCAGCCTTCTCCTTCGCATGCATCAATCCCAGACAGCGTTGCACTGCTAGCTAGCCTTGCTTTTGCTATGTTTATGAATATTCAATCAGATTCAGATTACTCTGAATCAGATGGAGAGAGAGAAAGAAAGAGAGAGAGAGTAATAGCGATATTAAACGATAAGCATTTAGCCAATTAAAAATGGTGCTTCAATGGGGGAAGCAAATTGGTTGGTTGTATCTGAAATGTGCAGAACACCAGCACATCAAAACGGTTAGACCGCAATGCCAATGTTAAGAAAACAAAAAGGCACAATTGGAGTGTGTCCAGAATGGCATCTTAAGACTCAAAGGAAAGGGAATGAGAGGAGAGCAACATGGTCACTCAGGCAACGCACACTAATCTGTAGGTGCCCCGAGTGAGGCTTGGCCGTGCTCTCTGACACATGGCAATCACACGGCTCGCTGCCGAAACACGAGCCCACCGTCCACGAGCACCACCGACGCAGTAACGGACCTGGAAGCACCGGCTGCCCTCTGACCGAGAATGGATGTAGTGACAGGGGCCGACTGTCACTACCCCCCCCCCCCACGAAGTGTCATCTGGAGGCTTCACAGACAGAGACACAGCGAGTGTTACGAGTCAGCGTTTGATTCAATCAGTGGCCACACTTACAGGCAGGGAGAATTTCATTCTTAATCTGGTTAGTGATGTAATCCAGTTTTTGTCCAGCGCGTGTAAATGTCATAACTTGTTTAGAATAACCTGGTTAAACTCTGACTGCTGTCATGGGGATTAGGTTAAATTAGGTTACACTGCTTTGTAAACTGGTTACGGTAAACATCTTATTGCTTTCACTTTAGGGAAATGTTGTCAATGCAGATTCATTCAGCAAGAAACAAGTCATCATGTGGAAACGAGTAGACTGTAACTGATTGTATTCTGGAAACAAGGCACCAAGGATAGACTGTATAAATTCAGTGTTAATTAGTTTATCCATAGCCAAGAGAAATACTGAAATGTTATTCTGCAAAATATTATCAAATGTTATTCTAATTATAATAATGACACCTTAGACAAGCCATGGATCCCACGTTAACGCCTACTAACTCAGCACTTCCACCTGTAAATTAATTCATGCAGTGATTCGATCCATAATTTAAAACAGGATTAACTTGAAGTCGTACATGACAAATTAAAACAAGACACTGGGGTCCAGCCAATGCTCAATCAAAGGGCTACAGCCTGCAGAAAGGAAGAGACACAGCTAAATAAGACAGCAGAGAAACATCAGCCAACAACATTCTGCATATCAAATTCACAAGGAGTCCAGCAGGCTTTTCCGAGAAAACATTTGTTTCCACACTTTTCACAAAAACAGTTTGAGCGCTTAATTAAATGCTGAATGTTTACAAGCACTCGGTGGAATAGCTGCAAGTCTCATTAATGTTGATGATGCTGAGCATTAGTTATTGTTTAAATGAAACATTTTTGCATAATGTTCATCACTCATTTATATATATAAATCATTGATATGCATTAAAAACAATTATGGCAGGACTGTATCTGAATGTGTTCTTAATTCCGACTGATGGAGTGGAACGGTTGTGACTTGTAAGAGGCTTGAGGCTAATGATTACTGGTTGATTGAGTGAACACATTTTCCCCTCCTCTGCTTACTACATTTTCCCGTCAATCACCAAATCCTTCCTTCCTTTTCCCCTGCCAAGCTTAAAGTGTCCCGCTAGATAACAGGTCGCTCTCAGAAACCAGTGACAGAACACCAGCCCCAAACTTGAGACATCCTTGAGTGCTGGAAGCACAGTTAAATCGTTCCCACTCACTGGCTGAAATGACAGCTGTCAGAGGGAATGGCAAGACCTCCGAGACATAAAGCAGCAGCTGGAAACTCACCAATGCATAGCGGTAGATATTGTACGGTATATGCAGTTGAGATACTGAAAAGTCATTTTGCACAAAGTGAACATGCAGCATTTTAATCATACTAAAACATTTATGCCCACACACACAGTGAGTGACGAACACAAATCCTGCTCGGCATCTACAAAGCAGTGTACAAAACATTCAGGCGGCAGCTCCTCAGTTTGAGCCGACAGTGACAGTCGCTTTTGGCTGGCGTCAGGCCACATCAGCTGGCGCTAATTAATGCTAATTCTGAGAGTAATTTGATGATAGGAGGAAATCAAAACTTGGCTGTTGTCAGGTTTCTGCAGCCAGTTCCTGCATTCAGCCGAGAACAGCCTCCACTCCAACACCACTGTACAAACACAAGTGTTCTGTTCTTCCACACAATCTGCTAATCATATGGCATTCTCTCAGTAAAATTCATATTATTTCTATGATGTAACATAAACTGAAAACAGAAAACAGTGGCTTTTTCCCCAATGTATCAAACATACACTGGGCAGCTGTGTCATTCAGATAAATATAAGTATTGGGATTGGACCCAGAATAGACAGATACCCAATATCAATAACTGGGACTGGGCAACAACAGCCCTATTAACAGTAACAGAAATGTGCTAATTATTATATTCCAGTGGACTTGTTGCTGCATAATGGTGTGCCGTTTGTTGTTATTGTATCCTTATTGCTATAACAAGACAATAATCTGGTCTGGTTATTCACGTTTTCATTAAAGGGAGGTACAGGATCCTCTTGTGTAAGCACAATCGATCAACACAATTTGTTCCTCTCTCGGTTAAACCGATTACTGGGGAAACTCCTGGAGGCTTTGAGATAACTGCAGGTCTTCTGTGCAAGCAAAGTGAGACATGTTTGTTTGCTATGTAATAATGTTTGTGTTTTGAGTTTTTCAACAGTGAATGGCTTTGTGACTAATTGCTTGTTTCATGCGTGTTCTTATTAAATGTGCCTTATCGTCATGTCTTAATTGAGCTATTCCCTTATCTAAGATTTTTCTTTTTAAAAAATGAACCCTTTTAGCTTAAAAGGACAGGTGGATAAATATGTGTACATAGTTATCAAGAATAAAAAGTTAAAACTTTCTAGAGTCTAATCGTGATGGTGATGTTTAGTCATGCAGTACCACAAAAAACAGCAGATTGTGCAACTGAACTGTGAATATAAACTTGAAATGCAATGTGTTGTTGTCAGGCATGGCACTCTGGCTTCAGGGCAGGTTTCAGACAGTGTTGGGCCCGAACGGCCCTTGGAGCAGTCTGGATTTTTCAAAGTCGCTGCTCAGTATGCACATGTTGCCAAAAGACCAGATTTCAGGATGTTTAGCAAATATTTACTCTCAGAGACTGAAATTAACATCTTGGCTCGCCAGCCAAGTCAGTAAATTAAAAACATAATCTGCCAAAAAAATATCCTTTACTGGATAAAAGTATTAAATCACGGAAATCTGTTCACAAGGCCCAAAATCTACAAGATGAAAATGTTTTTGCTCCCACTTCAGTGAAGCAGACACCCGGCTGACCTTTCTGTTCGATACACAGCCATGCGTTTCCCTTTATTAGATTACTTCAGGCAATGTTCAGTCACCGGGGCAACATGCTGATAATCACAATAAACATACACTCATGGTTGACAACAAATACAGTTTATCCCCACCTTGCTGGAAGAAGTAGTCACCTAATCACTTAGGCCTGTCACTCTCTTGTGTCGGTGAAATGGTTGATGTCTTCTTTCATACGTCTCACCGACAAAACAATAAGAAAACGTTTTGGATTTTATCCACCAAACTACTCGATGAAGTAACTCCTTTATACAGACTTTCACGCTCTGACTGACAACATGAATGGATCTCTTCAAATGTATTCATGAGTGTCACTGACTGCACCTCACAGTCCCTTCAAGCTCGAAACTTCCACCATATATCCTGCTGTTTTAAGCCTCGGCAATCAATAAAGTGGTTCCAGGATCAAAGCCAGATGGTCTACAGGTGGTTCTTCAGAGACAAAGAAAGGATTAGTCAGCAATGACATGGGTTCATTGGGGGTTTTGAGAAGTTTGGGACTGTCGGGAGATTTGATGTACAACTGTGTTGGACTTGGCAGCGCACATTTACTTTAAAGCCTCAAGGACATTCGTGGGCCAATAGTGGAGCGCTAATTTGTTCAATACTTAATAAAGTCAGACAGACAGAAGTATTCCAGAGAAGTGTCACTGACACCAGTGCAGCCAGACGGAAGGCAGAGCAGATCTCCTGGGTCAGTGGTCGATAGACCTTTGGGGAGAACAGGAACCCAAACTGTTTTTTATAACACTCAGTCATTGTTCTTTGGAACTGTCAGAAACAGACTGCCTGTAAAAAGACTTTATTTTATACAGGAAGGACAGCACTAGTATAGAGTCCTTCTTTACAAAGGGAACATAGGAGAGCTGCACACAGCATCCTATGATTAATAGACAGAGTCACACGGCTGACTGGAAATGTAAACAATGGCCGCTGCAGCACTGTAGCCAAAGGGACATTTCCTTTTGTTCGCCATCGTCGTTAATGGCTACATTGTGAACATATTGGAGTTATAAAGTGCAGGAGCAGCTGCCACGTGGATTTAGCTTGGCTGTCCTCCTGTGCCCTGGAGTAACGATGGGGTTGTCCTGAACTTCGCCTCACCCCATCCCCCATCCTCTATCTATTACGCCTGTGTGGTGGTGATACAGCGATTTCCCCGACGTCAATAGAGACCTGCATCAGCCTGAGCTAGCAATGTGCCAGCGGACAAGAAAGCGCTTCAATGATTGGAGCAAAAAGTCACACTTCCACTGCTGTGAGGACCAAACCCCAAACTGTAAAACCAGCTAAGTCAGGCAGCATGGTACCCGAGTCCAACAACAGAGAGTTAGACAGACAGAGTATTATCTCATAATTTAACTAAACAATAAATACAAAATGTGTTGGTAATGACATCATCACATCTGGGAAAGACACCTCTGACTTATGTATTGGTGATTGACTACAATGATCTATTTGTTACACACTGTGCAAGTGATTGTGTTTTTTTGTTGCATGTTGTGGTTTAGACCTGGAACACCTGCTAAAAAGTCATTATGGCCCTGGTGGGAGTGAAAACCAGCAGGTTTGACGGGGCGTATCCATGGTCTCACAATTAAATAGTACACCCAGACTCTCTCCAGGAACTTACAGACTCATATTCAAAGAGCTGAGATTGTCAGCAGGATAATGACGACTGTGTGCTTTCTAGGAGAAAATATGCCAGCTCCACAAACTTACACTTGGGATACAGAGCCACTGTCTTCCGTAAGCGCTTTTATCCTCTCATCTGCACGACTCATCTGGCTGCGACCTGGTCCCCTTGAAATATTGCACATTCATAGAGACTTGCTTGGTGTCTAGATTTGATAACGCACAAATCTAGACCGTGAATATACGAATGTAACTTCCAACGAGAGCTGTCCATTTCTCTGACACAAAGTAGATGTAGGTTACAAGAAGATAATGTATAGAACAACCTACCATCTAGTTTATGGAGGGGCCCAAAACACTTTTTCCAGAGTGCCTTAGAAGTGTGTTTGAGGTCATGTCAGATGACCAACATGTCGAGGCTTTTGTATTTCTTGATATTTTTAGTAAGGAAGTAAAAGTGGTTGACACGAAGTAGAAAAAAGCTGTTTGGCTGGTTATTTTGACCTAATGCTTACAACCCAGCTGCTTCACCATTTTCAACATATTCTCATTCTACACCATGTCTTGTTCTCTGATGTTACTTTGACTGTTTCCCCTTGTATACTGTGTGCAAGGTAATGCTGAGGGGAGAAATAGGACTGGCAGGTGGGATAGACATCCTGTGGATTGATCGAATCAAAAAGCCACGTACTATATGACCATACTGAGAAACAAAATTTGGTCAACATAATGTATAGAAATTGGCAAATATTTGCTTTGTCAATGGTGGGGATTGTTTGCCCAAAGCCAGGGAACATAAGATAAAGTACATTAATCAAAGCATGCATTATCAGGCCGAAGCACGACACTGGGATTCAGTGATCTCCACAGCCTTTCCCCACTCCTAACACCCTGTATTCATATTAACAAGGAGACGGTCACACAATCACTGTCCCAAGCTGTGTTCCATATAGGCCATCTAATTCCAGGCTGAATCATCTTCAACCAAATGCCACGGCAGTAATCCTTCCCTGCTTGAGACTAGCTGCTGAGCAACAGTGAGGCTCCGCGGCTAGATGTTCCTTTCAAAGCCGTCCAATTCTCACAGCTAATAGCATTAGCCAGACACACACATTTAGCATCTAGCCTTTGCTTGAAATTAGGCTTCCATGCGTACAACACGCAGAGACAGAACTGCATCCCCAAAGCTACAACAAAGACATGCAGTTGTTCTATCGTATTAAAGAGAGACATCCCAGGCAAAAACTGTATTTCACACGCTATCCAAAATCCCCTCAGTAAAAACCGTTCTAATATGTCAACAAATTAAATGTGGATTTTGAACTTGGCTTTATCTAATGTTCAAATTTCTGTTCAGCAAATCTATGGAAATTAGCCCATATTTGATAAGTTAATGCCTCAGCTGCATGTTTTACACATACATTTCCAGAAAATGCTAATAATCTTCTGTGGAAGTTTCATGGTGATACCGATTAGTTATTTATGACCCACTCACCCACCTTGGGTCGCCCGCTTTTAAGCAACATTTGTAAAGATATTCATTTTTTTTTTATAATTATATGTTTTTATAGAGTGTAAACAGCTAGTAAAATGTGCTTTAACAGTAGCTGGGTCTCCAATCAAATTAAAACAAACAATATTAAAGTGGCATTAAAAGTCCATTTACAGGATTCTGAAAAATCTTAGGTCCACAATACCAGAGGAAAGAAATGAGTGCAATTGAAAAATACACGCATTCTGATTCGATGGAAAATCCAAAGTGCCATTTCCAATCAATTTAATTAAATAAGGGAAGTACAACATTACGTAGGTGTCCATTAGTCTCTCATGAATACATGTATGAGCAACACTTTGAAGCAGAAGTTGTGCTCCACTGATGTTTGATTAGAGACGACATACCTACATATTCAAAAGCAAACCGGTGACAGTCCATCACCGTGTTTTTCAAAAGTTAGCGCTATGAACCAGATGGAAAAACAAGCAGACGGCAGACAAAGTATGTCCAAGTGACTAATTATAAAGAGATTGAGTTAGAATGTGGCAGGGAGGATAATGAGCCATAAAAATGGAGGGTGTCTTTGTTCATTACGCTGATCCCTTAGTATTAATTGTAATCCAAATCCCTAACTCTCACTAAGCCCCCCATTATTTCCCCCTTATTTGAGCTACATTAAATCAGTGTGTGATCTAGCTCTTACAGAGCCCTTCATGCTTCGATATCAGCAGGAAATGGAAACATCCCAGCTGTACTGGGCCAATAAATATAAACAGCTAGGAGATTGATTACACTAACCTTTATGAAGCGCAAAGCCTTCACAGGACTGCAGAAAGCAGGATGAACACAGCATCCTCCTCTTAATGGTAACACACCGCAGGCTATACTGCAGCACTTCAACACCAGAGGGAATGAAGTTTACAGGAAAACATAACCAGACCCAATCACCCCGTCAACAATGACAGCCTTGTCAGACATAATGTAGAAATCCGTATTCACAGCACACACATCATTAACTGCCTAGTGGCTGATGTGCAACAGAGAAATATAAATCTGTCACTTCCTGTAATATGGACCTCAGATGCCTTATGCTGCAACACTAATAAAGTGGGTTACTCTCTGTTGTCTGGGTTTTGTCACAAGCAGAGATGGAAAGAGAAATTGCTTATACAAATAGCATCTTTCCATTGGGAAGCCACCGTTGTGCGACAGTGAGTGAACATGTATTGAAGTGCTAGCACTCAAAAAAAGACTTAATGTCACAGCAGAGGATACAGATGGGTCTATTCTTTCGCTCACTATCTGAAAACAGGAGTACATGGACTTCAGGGAGAAACCACGCTACTGTATTCGAAGAGAGATTCTGCATCTAGAAGATCAGCTACTTCTACATATTTCATTAAATGCCATCTCAAAGAGGTCAAATATAGCCAACCAGATGTCCTGATGTCCAAATGATCACATTTACATGTTTTTTTTCCCCTCTATAATCACAAGCACATATTTCCTTTGCTTCACTTGCTTACTTATTATCCACAGCCTTTGTAATCACACACTGGTAACAAAAGAGGAAGGGGGCTGAAAAAGTCAGGATTTTCCTTTCTACCGTGATTTAAATAAATTTGAATAAATCAAAATGTAAAGATAAAAAGGATGTGTAAAAGATGAGGTCGACTGGTGCACAAAGTGAGATAGCTGCTGCAATTAAAAGCAAATATTGAAGGTCTTTTACTTGTTATCCACCTTCATCCAATTGTTACATTTCATCACTTTATGGTGAACAAATAATTCTTCGACACAGAGACAATTCAGTCCCAATTACACTGCTGACTGCTTTCAGCTTAATTTGCCTTTTCAAACACAACAAAGTTCATTTTCCAGCTGTGGATATAATACAAAACAAATGTCTTACATTACAGCACATAAACCAGTTACCTGGTTTTCATATATTCTAGTAAGATACAAATTAGATCAGATTTCCACACAGCTGTATCACATCGGCATTTTCAGGATCGGCACCACAGATTTTATTCACACCTTCTTCACCATCTAGTTACCCAGTTTGCTTGTGATGCATCTGGTCACACTTTGCTCCTGCAGTAGCTGGCTGTCACCCTGCTGTTGCACGTTTGCTGATCAGAGATGCAGCTCATCTCAATAGAAATGAGCATGTGTGTGCCGGGCCTTGTTCCTATGAGGGGAGACAACGCATTAACACCCAGGCTGGGATTTGGCTGACCGCCAAAACCACTTCCACCTGGGAGTAAGCCTGAGTATTCAAACTGTTGCTGCTGCTGATCCACCACACTTGGCTGTAAACCGGTCTGGGTCTGGTTTAGGGATGTCCCGATCCGACCCGGATCAGATCGGCCCCCGATTCTGGGTTTTTAAGGTTGATCGGGATCGACCGATCCAATTAAATTTCATGGCCGATCCATATTAAATATTTCCCATGATTCCACTGTTACTTTTGTTTGTCGTTGTTGTTCTATTGCATCAGCCGCCATTATCTAGTTGGAGAGTGGAGCGGACACATAGGTTAGCTAGTTAAAGAAATGTCTGGCAGTTTGGCATCATTTTAAAATAACTACAAGTGAGAACGCCGACTGCGACTGGCAAAGTCTGTGGTGTGGAAGTCTCACGGGTGGAGCTAACAGGGCCTCCTACAACACCACTAACCTTATAAAACATCTTAAAAATCACCACCTCGACGAACACGCCGCTTACCGTAAAGCAACAGTATCTGCAACTGACGGATCGGTATCAGAAAACCGGCATCGGGAAATATCGGGATCAGATCGGGACATCCCTAGTCTGGTTTACAACAGCTCAGGAACTGACCACTAAGTCATGTGAACAATGTGCTGTATGCAGCCTGCTACTCAACTCAACGAGTCTGTAATCGGCCATTCTGAGGTTGGCAGAAGAAGATTGATGCCAAATTGGACGAACCATTAATAATGTAACAGAAACATATAATCACAGCAAAACCACAATCAGACATCCTTTGATAGAAACGGAGTGGCATTTTGTTTTTAAAATACTTGGAAGAAGCTCACCCAGGAGCAAAATTAATTTGAAATCCAAATAAGACTCTACCTCATAAATACATTTGAAATGATGTTAAATAAATATTTTCAAACCAAAATTGCAGTATTACATTCAGTGCCGTCTGTTCTAGCCTCAATTGTTTTTTTGGAACATGCAAATCAAAAGGGAGTAAGTCGCAAACAAACTTCAGCTCAGTGTTCATGCATGTACATCAGGGTGTGACTGAGCTGTTTTGAGTGCAAGCAGCAGAACTTATCAGGTTTTCAGTTATCTCACTCCATTTCATTGTCACCCCTCTCAACAGGACTTTGCACACTCGTCCCCTATCATACGGTATCACAGCAACACATTTGTATCAAAGAAGCCCTGAATCCCCAACAACCAGCCGTCAGTTGTGCCCCTGGTAAACATTACCCCACTCTGCTGGGAGATGCATCCCAGAATGCACCCCGACACGTATAGAGGCAGCAGCTGAATATTATACCATCAGCATCTCTTCCTGGTAAAACTGCACAAGCGAGCAAGAGGGATGAGCTTAGCAAGAGAAGAGTAAGGCCGTGGGGATAACAGAGGAAAATACATCTGTGGCCTTTTCACAGTCGTTTGACCTATCTCTAGCATTTCCTTCGGGCGCTGGCTGTTGGTTGTCGTTGAAACCGAAAAGAGTCTACACCCAACAGCATTTCTATTTTGCTAATGCTTTTATCCAGAGGTTGACTATCAGAACTAGCATAGATTTCTATTTTGGCAACATTACAAACAGTGAACAACCAACAGAGAATAACATTAATGTATAAGTATTTGAATTTGCCAAGTAGGAGGCGCTCAATAAGTAGCTTAAGTGGTGACTATGAGAGTAAACTCCTCCACAACAAAGAAATGAATGCTGCTGTTTCTCCAGAAACATAAAAGGTGATAGAGAAGAACTAAATCATGAAAAACAAGATCGGAAATCAACATTTCTTGAAGAACCTGCAGAGACCGCATGAAAATTACAAACATTAAAAGTAGGGCTGTCAAAAATAAGCACGGGATGATTCATTTGTAGAAATTCAAGTATATATAAAGTTAGCAACAACTCTGCTCTGGCTCAGGAACACTTAAGGTGGGCTGACCTTTAAGGTGCGCCAGCGACTGTTGCCAAAGTGAGATAGCTGCTGCAATTAAAAGCCAATATTGGACATATTTCACTTGTTATCCACCGAAATCCATGACGTTATGGTGTACAAATAATTCCTCGACACAAAGACAAACATCAAACCACTCACACACACACTCCCCACTGTTTCGGCTTAATTTGCTTTGTCAAACACAACAAAGTTCCCTTTCAAACTGGACCTCATCTAATAAACACCAAACGATTTGCTAGCATTACAGCATGAACATGGTGCCTGGCTTTCATTCATATATTCTAGTAAGATACAAATTAGGTCAGATTTCCACACAGCTGTATCACATCGGGGTTTTCAGGATCGGCACCACAGATTTTATTCACACCTTCTTCACCATCTAGTTACCCAGTTTGCTTGTGATGCATCTGGTCACACTTTGCTCCTGCAGTCGCTGGCTGTCACCCTGCTGTTGCACGTTTGCTGATCAGAGATGCAGCTCATCTCAATAGAAATGAGCATGTGTGTGCCGGGCCTTGTTCCTATGAGGGGAGACAACGCATTAACACCCAGGCTGGGATTTGGCTGACCGCCAAAACCACTTCCACCTGGGAGTAAGCCTGAGTATTCAAACTGTTGCTGCTGCTGATCCAACACACTTGTCCCTGGCTGTAAACCGGTCTGGGTCTGGTTAACAACAGCTCAGGAACTGAACACTAATAAGTCATGTTAACAATGTGCTGTATAAATATAGCACTTTTCCCCTTTTGATGACAAGCTGCAGCTCTGAGTCTCTTAGCCTTTTTATCTTTAATATTTCTTTAAACTGTGCAACTGCAGGACGGTAAGACTGTTAATTATTCATATCCCTACTGTATGCTCTGCTCTGTTTGCATCTGCAAAACACAACGTTGAATGATTTCAGAGTTATTGCTAAAGCTATAATGTTATTATTAATACTCTGTATCCGCAAGTACTGCAATATAAGTACCTATACTCGGTCTGAAAGTAAGGTGGTATGGCATCGGTGCATCTCTAGTTGTCGGGTCTTCAAACTCTGGTGTTTATACACCTGCTGTCATTTATCTGTCCATAAATATACAGAGAAAATGGGAATTTTTCGGGTATATTTACAAATGGTGATTAATCGATTATTATTGCGGTTATTAATTGCTTATTCTGTGTGTTTTTTATCCTGATCTGTGCTAAAAATCCAATATTGTCCCATTCCTACAATACACAGCGGACTGAGTGCACACATCTGTAGTAGAGATTCCTGCTAATTAATTTACAAGCAGAGCTTGGGGATGGAGGAGAAATAAATCAAGGACCAGATCAATAACTGAGACACCTCTTTGAGAGTTGTTTGATATGTCCTGCAAATCCAGACCCAGAGAGAAATGTAATTCGTCCCGTCACTGCAAACTCGTGCAGTTTGTTGTCAGCAACAGATTTGGAACATGTCCGAAAGGAAAGTAGTGCCACGCCAAACAATTTTTGGAGAAAAAAAATATGACATTTGCAAAACTGTACCAGTGCCCACAGGTGATATTGATCCATGATTGATTAGTGTGCAACTGGCTCAACAGCAGCAGAGGAATGCTCCCGCTGAAAGCTAACCATAACTGAAAGCAGCTTATAAATATTTCATCCATAATGGATCTGCAGATATACAGATTGTGCCTTGACAGCAAAGGTTACGCTCTGTTACGGATTAACTGATTTTCTTTCAACACAATGAACATAAGCTAATTTAGGGCAGCTTTGATTCTATTTTCAATTAATTCCTTATGCAATAGCATGTGTTCTCATACCCAGTAAATGCTGATTTTATTACAGAAGGAACATTGAAGATGCCCGCTGGTTTTTAATTGTTAAAATCTCTGGATAAAAAAATAAAGAGACCATCCAACACAGAACAGAACCAGGCTAACTTGCCGGGTCTGACTAGAAGGAAGAAATAGAAAATGTCTCGAATAAAACATAGGAAAACAACATACATAAAAATATCTCAATAAATCATCTATAGTACTGCACTTAAAGTAGGAAAGACAACATTTCCTCCAGAAGGCCGTTGTGACCATGACAGCAAACACATGTCACCTTTAGTTGTAAAGATAACAAGCAGTGTTTGGCACGATGAGCTAAAGAGGCAACATCTGATTTCAGAAAATTGATTTTACTAGTATATTGTGATGCGTTATGATTTGCTTCTTTTGTATACTTCCTTTGATCCTGCATTGTGTATTTCCACTTTAGTTCACATACCTTCTAAAAATATTTTAACAACTTCCACAGACAACTTGTCACATTCAGAATGCGAGGAACACCGTGACGTTTCAGATACCGCCACTGCAAATAATACTTCTATAAATACAACTGAAGTCACATCTAGTCACATTTTACAAGTAAGATGAACAATGTTAATACAGTATGTGGAGGACGCCTCATGGATTTCATTTCCACTGGTTTTCCGCTTCGACATATAGTGATCTATGAATTTAACCAAGCCCTTTGTTACCACTCAATGCAGTGAATTAGACTTCAAGTAACATTTTGAGTAGCTGTAAACAATTTGGATGGAAGCAAACGACCTGACATTCAGTATGTGTACGCAAAGAGCAAAAATCAACGTTTTGGCACCAACGGGAAGGGAGCAGTTTACCCAAATGAGCAAAATCTAATCTTAGTCTAAACCCACTTTGTGCCTGCAATTATCTGTTCCACTGAGAAGAAGATATTTATAATTCTCTACAAAAAAAGCAGCCCAAAAACATACTGTTGGCATATCTTTTTTCCAGATGCATGCAACATCCTGTTAAACAATGGCCTCTATTGTGTATCACTATCAAATGCCAAATGCCACTCAGCCTGAGTTTCTAATCCATGCATTCATCTAGTCTAGGTTGGACTCTAACATACTCAGGTCTTCCCGTCTGTAGCTGTAAAATCTAAGATTGTCTTGATTATCTCTTAAAATCTAAAATAAATATGTAATATGAATGACAAACATATAAATTCCACATTTTGTCATTGGCTATGAGACATGAAATGTTTTTAATTTATAAGTAACAAGAAAACTCAAAATAACAACATCCTCATAGCATTGGTTTCATTAAACTAACTAATTAAAACTAGCATCTTGGTGTTTTGCACATATCGGTCACACAAACAAAATGTTTAAGCTCCAAATTAAGTTTAATTCTAGTTTGTAAAGTTTTTCAGTGAAACACAGTGTTTTGGTGTTGCTTACCTGACTATACCAATTCTTCAAATGGATTTTCACACGGTGTAATGATTTTCTTTTTGTGACGGGCCCAAATATACATTCTTTAATTATCGTGAGGCTTATTTCTACTTACAGAGGCCTGGAGCTTATCCTAGAATTCAGTTGGCAGAGGACAAAAACTCCCCGGGCAGATTGCCAGTCCATCACTGGGGCTAAGTCAAACAGACAGAGAGTTACTCACTCTCACATACATAACCATTAGCAATGTAGAGCCCTCAATCCAGCTTAAAGTATGTCTTTTGGCCCGTGGACAGAATATCCACAAGTAAACAACTGACATTCCACAGAAGGCAGATTGGACAGCTGTGCTTCTAGTTTTGAGCCGACAGTGAGCCACTGCACCAACCTGCCACTGATTTTTTTAAACAGAATATGAGAATACAGTCTTTCAAAAATGAGCAAGCCAACAGCCTTTGAGATTAATGACTTCTTATGTACATTCTTTGTAGTCGCAGGCATCCTGCAGTGTCGACCAGAATGTAGCTTCTCATATCTGAAGGACGGGGAGATGAAGAGGTTTCTCTGAGATGCTCAGAGCCTTCCTCCTCGCCCTTCCCAAAGAACCCCGATCTGGCTCTGTGTCTGATTAACTCACTGGGCACATTAATGAGCCTCGCCTCCTGCTCCGATGTATTTACTGTTCAGGTTGCCGTACCATTGTGCCAAAGCTATTGGGCAGTAAGCAAAAATGTATGCATATATTTCTCAAAAATCTAATCAACGATCACACAAAATTTGAGAATATCCCTGGCAGCTGTCTCCTAGAAATTATGTTTCTATGCAACTTAATTACCACACCAAATACAATTTGAGGGAAAAACAATAGCAGCCAGATTACTTCTCCAAGTAACATGATGAGGAAATGTTGTTAATTAACTGGAAAGTTACAAAAATGTGGACATATAATGTAACAGTAAACCTTAACCAACAACGCATTGGGGTTTTTTTTCAGATAAAATATCCAAACTTGCAATACAATGTCAACTTACAGATACACAATGGAGCAATGCGTTTATTAACATTCAACCGAAATCAAAATAATTCCTTCCCAATGTGTTTTTGTTGGCTAAACCTAAAACCAGACAGGGCTCTGGAACCTGGTCTATTCCCATACTCCACCAGAACCTACTCCTTGCAACTCGGGTGTGCAAAAAAAAAATGCCTTTGAACAAAAACCAATACCATTCAGCATGATTGGAATAACAATTGAGTTATATCTAAACTTTTGGAAGGTTGATTCCTAGGTACTTCCAGTTCATTTCAACAAAGTCCTGTTTCAAGCAGATAATCAGCTCAGCTACGTTGCACTCGGCAGCGGGTCTCATATGAAAAATGGGTTTCCTTTTAGGAACAAAAATGCTCTCAAACGCCTTTTGTAATCAGAAACAGCAAGGATCAGTGAGTACTAATCATAGTCCAATGTGCCTGACATAAACATAATTATAGGTGCATGTGTAATGCCATTAACCTAATGGAAATCATTTATTTGGCAACCAACAGTAGTCATTTACCTAACAAAGCAGCAAGGGCACATAAAAACCTGAGAATCTGTCAATGTCTCACTGAAAAATATCTCAATGCTAGTGTGCTTTATATCTAAGTGGGCAATTCAAAGTCATATCAAATGGGCCTCTGTGTCATAAGGAAGTGGAGTAATTAGCTGTAAAAACCATTGATGCAGATGGGAAGGGAATACTCTAGTCGGAAGAGTAATCTACCTCCGTCAGTAGAACATTTTCTAGAAATATGTTTGAGAGTGTTGGCATGCAAGGTGAAGCATGTCATTAAATAATCATCTACCAACAATTTTCTTGATACTTTAGATACTTTCACCCCCTGGCGGCTTGGAAGCTGTTTTTTTTTTTTCCTTCATAGAAAATGATGGCTGGTCAGCTTGACTTCACATGTACATACTGTATCTACATGAATTCCAACATTCAAAATGTAGAAATGCATCAATCCACTCCTGTGCATATTCAGCTTGTCCTATGTTGTTTATTTACATGCTCAGTCGTATCTGTCAAACACTGCACACTGCCCGGGTTGGAGCTTTTCTTACGCAGTCCCTAGAGACACATAAGCAAATATAGTCACATGCTACAAACATAATCAGCTAACTGCAGGAGCCACAAACATACCGTATTCTGCCATATTTGGACAGATCGGTTAAAATATGAACACGTGGAGAATGAGTATACATTGCAGTGTGGTTTGACAAGCTTCTGGGTGTTTTGATTATTATTTTTTCCCCCCTCATGAAAACAATATTGCAACCACTAGAATCCATGCAACTGGTATAAAATCCAAGTTGATCACAGCTTGTGTTCTTGTCCAGCTGACGCCTCGCCAAGTGGGTGACTGTTGTAAATGAAACATCTAAGGATGAGTCAAATTCACCTTTTTTTACGACTTCATGCTTAGAAGACAACAAGCAATATCTTCATCAACAACATTGACCCTTAGCTTACATAAACCTCTACTATGTTAGACAAAAATGCCTTATTTTTGAGATTTGGATGTACCTGAAAATGTTTGTCAACAGTCCAGTAGAGTGGTTTTACACACCATTTCAACATGAATGGTAGTGAGCGGAGGTTAAAAGAGGAAGCTGGGCTCTAATAAAGTATACACTACCGAATTAGACTGGTACGGTAATTTAAAGTCATTCTGATTTAACCAAATCACTGGCAAAGGGTGAAGAACAGAGCTGTGTTTGTGTCTAATTCAGTTAGGATTTACGTTTCTGATGGATGTTTCATTAACAGTCTGCCTGATGGCACTTCTCTAACGGAGGTCGGTTGTTCAACACCAACTGCAGCTAAATTTCAACATAAAACAAAAATGACAGAAAAAGATTCATGTTAGGGGATCATGGTCTCAACATCTAACTACGATTTTCCAAGATGCTCGGAGGAGAAAAACATTACTTTTTCATTACTCAGCAAATTGGACCCCATGAGATACAGTTGGGGATCCTTCTGGCTCTGCAGGCCCTCTCCGAAACCTTATAAGCACAGAAATTCCTGTAGTTGTAGCAATTTACTGACAGGAGGGTTTTTTTGCAGAACAACTGTTCCCACCCTCGTTCCTACTATTATTCATGCACATGTTGTGATGTAATTTAGATGAAGAGGCAGATATAATAACACTTAAGGTGTTATCGGGTGGTTTATTTGTATGCACATAATTTGGGTGGAGGTTGTATTTCTGTTTGGAAACACGTCAAGTAGAATCAAATTTGCCTGATATATTAAATAGCTAACGACAGCTGGCGCTAATAGCCTCTTAATTAAATCTGTCATTCAAAAGTTTGGGACGTGTGTGGCAGCTGTGACATCAATGCTCGCTCAATGGCTTAAATGGCTCAACCGCATAAAGCAAAATGGAGAAATTCTCATATTTGATAAACAAGACGGTGCAGAGTCTTGACAAGAAACGTTGGTGGTGGTGGGGGGGGAATCATTGGAGACTACAGTGTGTGATTCCTTGTGCACAGAGAGGGGGCAAGGTGTCAGAGACTATTGCAGTACAACGCTGCCTGAACATGCCATGGGCGACATGCCATGGGCTACAATTTGTCTGGCTTCATAGAGTGGATTTCTGTTGTGCCAGAACAGGTCGTAATTAATCTCTGGTGTGCCAACAAGGAGAGGCCAACTATTGCAAACAGGCGGTAGTGTGTGTCTTCTTGCAGATGGTGACGGAAAAAGGTATGAGCTGGCTCCACGGTCTCCTCGTGTCATGGTACAACTGCACCAGTGGAGGAAACCGGAAACCGCCTTCATTTGCTGATCCTGGTCCAGCTGCTCAAAGCCTGATCATCTTATCCTGACGATCTTTAAATCGCACTCTCTTCTCAAAGCTTCACACAAAATATACATATTGAGTCAGTAAGAGGGTGATGACCATCATATCCCCACACATTCTACTACAAGAAGGCTGCTGAGAAACTCTACTAGCCAAATGATCACGGAAGCCTGAAGAGTTCTTGATCCCTCGACTTCAGTGATGGTCATTCTGGGCTCCCAGAAGACACAATGATAACAGTTACAATCCCCGGTATCTCCTGAGGTCCAGGCCCCGTGAATTCTCACACAAACACACACCGAACAGCAGCAGCAGCATGATGCCCCCCTGCATGATTTCAACATGACTGCGGTTTAAATTGTGAACCAGCCGGCTGTGAAGTCACAAACCACTTTTAATCCCAGCATGTGTGCACTTTACCTCCACTGGCATCATCCACACCAGCGTGCCTCGTTTACAAGCAAACTACAAGGAAGTTGTTGAACTTGAAAACTTCAGGTTCTCATCTACCTGTCTGGGACTTTTGAATGTTTACTCTCACATATCCTGGGACATAAATTACTGCCAACAATTTATATTATAATGTGCATTGTTTGATCGGTTCAGTTGTGAATAGAGAGGTTAAGCAATGATGTTCAGTCTTAATCACAGGAGGAGTAAAAAAAACCGTTTACTTACCAAATTCAGCACCGTTTCAACAATATCCCGGTTGTTAACCTCTCCAACCTGGATCAGCCCGATGACAACGGCGAATTTCATTTTGATATTCCGGATGGGGACCGACGGATTGATAATCCCAGCCGGGAACACCACTGCACCTGAGCCGGACATCATCATCCTCGTCTCGCCGCCGGAAGCGCAGACCGCAGCCGCGTGCTGCCGGTGACCCGGAGGAGCAGGTTGTCGGTCCGAGAGCGACACCGACACCGACCCCGGCATCGTCACCGCTCTCTCGCTTGTCATTTCCAGCCCAAACCGGGCTGCTTTCCGGTGCTTTATTGTGAACGCTTCCTCCTTTACAATGAATCCAAAGCGCTGCTGCGCGTCAAAAAAAGGGGGGAAATTAACGAGAACACTGGCGAAGCGGCGAAAAACAACAATCAACACGAACAGGAAACCACTCTCTGTCAGTAAAAATCCACTCCGGGGAGTTCCGGTGAGAGTCCGGTGTGTTGTCGGTGTGCCCGCCGGTTAAGTGAGCAGGCTGAGCAGCGGTGTGTACACTGTGTGTGTGGCTCTGTGAAACGTGCGTGTCCGTGTCTGTGCTGCTGTCACCGCCATGTTGCCGCCCCCTGCCTGCGGTTCCACACAGCACGCCTGCGCCGGCTGCGGGGCCGGCTGCGGGGCCGGAGGGCTCGGGCCGCCGGACAGGTGGCGCTCCTTTGAGAGTGTAGCATTTAGCATGGTGTTTTTTTTTTTTTTACTAAGTTTTTCTGTTGGTCGATGAAGCCAATTAGCTTACAAAAAAATGTCTGGATACTAATTGACATTAATGATGTTTTTTGGTGTCTCATTACTGAGGTTATGATTAATATGATTATTATAAGTTATCCTAATTTATTATTGTGCATTTGTTTTGTTTTATTCAGTTTGTTTGTGTTCGATCTACAATAGCAACTGGCTTTGTGTGTCATTGTTTGTATGTTTTGAACAAATTAATAAAAATATTAGTGATGCCTATTGGTAATAAAATCCCATCAGAAACTGGATTAGATTAGTTGAGCTCCAGGTGTGTACAGTTCATTGATCAGTCTGTGAGGCACATTGGTTACCCTGGATAGTCATATGCAAAGCAATATAAAGGTTACCCTTGGTATATGTAAAGCAGAATAAAGGTTAGCTTGATAGTCATAAACGCAGCAACATAAAGGTAAGCCTGTCTTATGCAAAGCAATACAACAAATCCTATTACAGTGAGGTGAATCCCCTCGGTCAACTTTTCTCCAGTGATCATGGTGAGATGGCAGCAGGGTCCGCTTGCTGACACATCACATTAAACTGGGAATCACAGTAAGAATTTAAGCCTAATACTGGCATTCATGGGAATTCATGATTTGCTTGGTTTATGGCTTAACTCTTTTCTTTTTACATATTCCTGGTTTGCATCCATCACTGTTGGCTTTTCATGTTTCCGTCTACAGATTTGTATCCATCCATCCATTATCTGTAACCGTTTATCCTACTCAGGGTTGTGGGGGTGGAGACGATCCCAGGTGAAATTGGCAGAGTACACTCTGAACAGGTTGCCAGTCTATCACAGGCCTGGCACATATAGACAGACAACCAATCACACCCACATTCACACCAATTTAGGCAATTTAGAGTAATCAGCTAACCTGTCCAGCATGTCTTTGGACTGTGGGAGGAAGCCAGAGTAACCCACGCTAACATGCAGACTCCACACAGAAGGCTTATCCAACACAGATTCCAACCTAGAGCCCTCTTGCTCTTGAATGAATGAGTATATTTTCCTTTTTAATGAAAAATATGAAAAAAAAGTCTACATTATATTGTAAATCATGATGCATATTACTGCCCCGTGTCTTTAATGTTTTATGAGACAAACAAGACAAATGGCTTCTCCGATACCTCATGTGGGACTATACTTTGCCCACAGTCAATGGGAAAAGATTTACAGAATGTAATAACACATAATAATGACAACAAAAAAAAACACCACCAGGTTCCAGTGGTTATATAAGTGACACTGACAGCTTGGCAACAATCCTGTCCATCGTCCTGACTGACAGCCAGAAGCTGAGCTTGCATTTCATGACCTCATTAAGCTCATCTGTGTCAGCAAGGCTTCACAAGAGGGAGAGACGATGGTATATGCTCTTCATTCATTCTCTATTTGATTCATTTTATAATATATACAGAGCAATTCAAAAAAATATTGTTAAATCTTGTTTATTGTTGTGATTATTTAAATTAACTATTAATCTCCTGGTGTTGGTTATTTTTATATTGTAATATTGTAAAAGTTTTTCAGAGTGCTACACCTTTTAGACGCAAATTACAAATAGATTTATAGACTAGTTTAATTAGCCATGATTGCATTACAGCTACTGTGTCCTTCAGGAATGATCCGTTTTCATGTTTTATGTGTCCTTCTAATGTCTAACTCAATCCCTATATACTTAACACTTTGTGTTAAGCTCGCTGGTCCCCATTCCAAGAACCATAAACCCTGCCAGAGCTGAATAGAGGTCAATGGCTTTGACCTTGCCATTCACACACTAAGAGCATATTAGGGAACTGAATCTGAGGATCCAGACTCAATAACCTGCAACAATGTCCATGTAACGATGTATCAGTAAGGTCTGCCAGCAGTGTCTCACTATATTCTGTAAACAATCCTTTTATATACTTCCATCATTTCAAAGCCAGTAAGGTTTTAAATAGATACCAGATGGGATATTTTTTCAAGCCATTAACTAAAATTAATTTGAATATTTTACAAAACTGGGTATAGATATAGTGGCATCCTTAAAGGCTGAGACAATAACAGTAGTCAACCCATTAGACACTGTGAACACTTCCACATTCATGTGGAATTCATTTCAATAATGTTTCCTCAGGTGTTTATAACATTTGGTCACGAACAGATGAACCTTCTGCTGATCAGAAAGGGCCACCTAGTGGACAAAAATAACAAACACGTTTTGGCCATTCCATACAATTTGTAAGTAAAGACCAGGGAAAATATCTAGTCTTCACTTGATCATACTTTTGAATGTTATTAAAATGAGTGGAAAGCTCTAATAAGGTGTCCATGTAAGTCCATTCTCCAATGTGGACAGCAGTCATGTATTTCTATTAAATGTCCAGTAGAGGTCCATCTCACACCAGATCAGACTACTTCTTGGCAGCACACATGAGAATACATCATCGTGGAATGTAAACATTACTGACAATCTTTAATATCAATTGTCCATAACAGGAATTTGCTCCTTCACGGATCCGTAGACGTCCATCATTTCTTAAAAAGTCTTGTTTTATCTTTTTCAAGTGGGAGCAAGATAAAGAATCAGTGCATCCAAACATGTCATAATGTTGATAGTTTTATTAAAAAAATGATGTCTTGTATTTGACTGCATAGTCCAGTACCATTAAGCAGGTGATCAAGTCAAACCTTAAGTCATTCCTTTCACAACCGTGGGAGGTCAGAGTTTAATAAAATTACACCCATTCCAAAATAGCAATACTGAAGCAAAGTAAAACCAGCTTACAATTTTGTACCATATGTACGACAGGATAGTTGACCTTCACACCCCTTCACGCATATACAATATATACATCTTGTTTGCATGTACAGTATATTCACACACCTATATACAGAGTCTACATCATAATAATTATAGCTTTAAATCTGAATGAATAACATATACATGCTTCCCAGAAGCGTTTAAGAGCTGGAATGTCCTAGACATTGTAGATTAAAGTAACAGTAATACAATATTATTAAAGATAATAATTATTATACAACTTCAAGGTAAATAAAATCCTAATGCTAAGGACATTGGCAGGATGATTAATTTCCCATTGAGTAATTATGCTCAGCACCTATAAAGATGTCCTCTTTTGTCATTGTGCAAGGAAAGAGGAGATCTAAATCATTTTCAGAGTATTTCTACTCTGGAAAAAAAAAAAAACAATAACGGAATAAACTGTGCTTTAGTTCTGGGGTCCTGTCTATGTTGCGTGTCTGCATGTTAGCAATGACTCAAAGGCTCAATCTTGATCTCAAGGCTGAGCAGACACAGTTTCAGATTTTGGTCTCTGGGCCGTCTGTGATTAGCGACTGGAAGGAGTTTCGGATCCGGGCAGCTTCTGCTGCACAAAGGTGACCAAAGGCTTTGTTGTACCAGTCTGGAGTCCTTCCCCTGAAACCAAAACAGTATATTCAATATACCATAGCATACAAGCACGTACACAGAGCTTAAGATGCTTGTGGGACTTACTTCAAGTCCACTCTGCAGATGTGAGTCAGTCTGGACTTGCCAGAGCCGCACGGCTCCAGCAGGTAATTGGACTCCAGGACTACAGCTCGTACCCCTCCAACAGGAGGACAATCCTCATGTTCTATAGACACAGACACCAGGGAGCAGGCGCCTTTGGGCAAGTCGGTCCTCCATGACCTTCGATACACAGAAAGAAACTGAGTATGAGTCCTACTAGAACAGACATGGCTACTTCCAGGATAATAAATTGTTTTATTTGTCTCCCCACTCACCTGAGTACTACAAAGTCCCTGCTGGGATGAGGGGGCATGCGATTGAGGACATACTGAAACACTTCCGTCTGCTTGTCCAATGTCTCACACACTTTCCACTGCAGCAGGTCCACATCCCACAGGTGGCGCTCTCGTAGCACACGGTTCAACACTACAGATGGTGGGGCTTCCACCTCCACCGACACTCGCCAACGTCTCAACGGATTCCCATCTCCCACCTGGACATGAAAAACATCCTCATCTTTCCTGTGGTTCTCCATGTTTGAGAGATCGAGTGTTGCTTGCTCAAGATTTTATTATATTTTTGCATTGGCTGTTAATAATTTGGAGCTGATAAGTCACATTTTGATGGATAATTATTTATGAAACAATGAATCGAATCGAAGGAAGAACACCAACCTTCTTATAGTAGAGCTCTGTGTTATCAGAGCTGCTGCAGGACACCCAGTGTTTGGACTTTTCCCGGGCCTCTTTGTGCTGGTTCTGAAGTCTCCACTCCATATGAGTTTGGTACGTTCCATCACCATCCTCCAGGAGCTTGCACAGCTCATCAACAGTTGGTGCATGCAAGTCAGCCTCCACGTATGAGTTACGCGACTGCGTTACCATCTCATGAGGGATCTGATGGGTGCATAAAAGCCTGAGGTAAGATTCACAGCCACTAAACACAGAGGGATGCATGTGTGATATTGCATCCAGGCATGAAATCATTGCATCATCGCAACTAAATTGTACCTCAAACAGACGGTTGCACTCTATGATCATATGAGCGAGGCCCTGTGTTGCTGCAAGGTTTTCATTCAGATCCTTCTGGTCTGGTCTGCCAGTAGCATACTTCTTCTGCATGGCCCTGGGGATTATGGGGAACTTATTAGACCAGCAGAGTCCCCGTGTCAATGTGCCCACAGAACACAGTACATAAAGCCTTCCTCCTCTCAGCAGGAAATCCCTTTGATCCGTTTAGCAACAATTTCAACATGCTAAATTAGAGAGCTTTGCTTTCTACGCAGCATGATGTCATAAAACACTGAGCTTTATGCGATGTCCCTTTAAAAGTGGCCCAGAAAGAGAGAAATGTACTGCACCCCCGAGGGGTTAGCAAGCTGTGTGCCCCATTTTATGTCTATCTTTATGAAGTACTAGGTGAAGATAATCATGCAGGAGTTAATAGAAAGCATACATGTCTTGCTCATTATTTTTTTAGGCACAAAGTGGGCAATGTCCCAAAATCCCAGACAGCAAGCTAGCTAACACGAGACAAACAAAAATACCTCGGGGAGAGATTGTCCTTCTTGAGTATGTTGAGATGAAAGAGGGAGGGCGCCAGGCACACAGCGATGTTCATGGGTGTCATCTGGTTCTCCTCCACAGAGGAAGTGACATCGCTGAGGAAGCAGAGCAGAGTCTGCAGAACCTCTCTGTTTTCATCTGACATCAGCATGATGGCTGCCTGGACGGCTTGTAACCTTTGGTCCTTCGGCACATCTGCACACGGGAAAGAATTGATTTCTGTTATTTCCTCTTAGACGAGCAATCATGAACTGTCAAAGGTCGCAATTTCACAGTGAGACAATACAATTAAAAGCCGACATGGGACACAAAAGACAAGGAAAGATGGATGTCCTTACATTGGTAGATGTGGAGGAAGGTCTCGCCCAGCTTGCTGGTGAGTAGAGGCTCGGGTAGATCCCTGAAGAACTGTTTCACCATGTCAGCCACATCATAGGCAGACTGATCCTCATAGTTCACATTGTCTGGAGAATTCTCGTTCATCTGCCTGAGAGCTTGAATTCGAGACTTCACCCCTGATTTACGAAACAGACCCACCTGGAGGCAAAAACAGGAGTGTTAAATAATTAACTTGACAGCACGTACGCCACATTATACGCGTTAGATTAACCCATCCGTTTTGTTGCATCACATGCGAGAATGCAAGGGAAATGAGAGTATGTGCACTCGGGCTGACCTGGTCAAGACACTGGCTCCTCAAGTACCGCAGGGCCTGCTGCAGGCCAAGAGGCAGCGGCTGTCCAGAACGCTGCACGTGCACTATGAGAGGCACTCCGAACACATTCTTATCCTTATAGTCTGGTACCTTCATTCTCTTCATAAACTTTGGCACAGACCTAGGAGAGACATCCACACAGCATCTTTAACACGTTGCTCTACTGACTGAAAAAGAGACGATGCTATGAAACTACATACAGAACTCACATTTACTTAACACGGAATAGTAGTAAAAGCTTATACGCCAAGTACTGACCAAACACAATGATTAACTGTACTAATATTATCATTTGAGCAATATAGTTACAGAGGAAATCAGTTGAAAGGAATAAAATGTGCTGTCACTGATAAAGATTATAATTGATCAGTGGATGGTGGGCGTTAAAGTCAGACTGACCATGTCCAGCCGTGCTTGTTGGACATGGAGTACTTCTCCATGATTGCTGTAAGACGCAGCAGAGAAAACTTCTGCAACAAACTCAGCTGGCCTGCTGACTGGTTGGTGATCTGCAGGGACGCCACTGAGTGGCTTAGGCGATTAGATATCTGAAAGCTGGGCCATCGTAACCTAATGTCATAAAAGAGAAAAAGAAAATCAGTTGTCTCTATGTTGACTGAAGAAAGATATCACTTCTAATATTTAAGTACTTTCAATATGATTCCACAAGTCTTACCTATTAGGTCTTGTGAGTGAAGCACCTACTCCAGAGTCCCTTCTTTCCCTGAGGATTGTGGATTCTGTCTCAGCAAGTGATACTCGGTCTTTGTCCCCGTAACTAGGTGTAGTCTGGCTTTCTGTGACAGAATTTCCCTCAAAGTCCAACGTGATCTGACTGGAGGACTGAAGACTTACTGCGTGTTCCCTCTCGCCGTCCACCTGCAGCAGCCCTTCTCCAACAGGCAACAAATTCTTCGACCAGTGGTCCACTATCTGCTGTAGACCATTGACGTGCAGCAAGATATCGTCCAGGTGAGGGAACAGGTCCTCTTTCTCCAGGTCTATCAGGTCCCCGGTGCTGGCGTACAGATGGGAGCCAGGAACGTTATCGTACACGCTGATGCGGCTGCCTCTGGAGCAGCACTGGGTGACAGGCCTGGGTTCCTTCCTACATGTAATCAGTGGGGATTCCAAGTGCATGCTGCCTGTGTGCCAGTTGATAGAGGCCCCATTGGTTGGGGACAGGCTCTCTATGGACAGTGCTTTGGGGAAGGTTCCTGGCTTGTGGTCTTTGGGAATGTGGACCACCAGGTCTTCATAGGAGCAGAATTCATTGCGGCGGTTTTGTTCTGCGACTTCATTCACCTGGGTGCCTGAAAAGATGTCCACGTCCTCTAAATACATGCCGCTGCGCTTGTAGTCGGCCCGGTGGGCTTTACGCTCTTTCAGGCTGGGGGTGCTGACAGCACTGCCGCTAGAATGGCTGCTACCCTCGCTGCCAGACTGGCACGGCAAACCTTTGTTGGACGGTATTTCTGGAGCCCCACCATCTCCGTTTGTGATCTCCACACACTGCAGCTTCTTCAGTGCCTCGGCCTCCTGCTGCAGCACCGGAGAGCTGATGACCAACGCCTTACGACCTCTTCCCAGAGTTCCTCGGGAGCGCAGAGTCTCCATGCTCTTCAGGAAGTCTTTGGCCCGGATGCGGCCTGTCTTGCCGTGCTTATCAGACCTATAGTGCCCAAATTCTTTGTGGATGTGAGGCATTGTGAGAGAAGTAGAGTCTGGCATCGCTGCAGAATCGGAGCCGGTGCGGTTGGAGCAGTCCGAGTCCTCCGTGCTGAGGCCCCTGTGGCTGCTGCCCCCGCTGCTTTCACTGTGCAAAGACGAGATCTCAGGCTCGCTGAGGTCCGTCAGAACACTCTCGCTGCTGGTGGTGGTTCTCAGAGGCACGCCGTCCCTGGAGGGCTGACCTTCCTCGTGGTTTCCCAGCAGACAGTCAATGTCCTGTAACCTGGACCAACGCCGGCTGCTCCACTCAAAGGTCCATTTGTCACTGATAGCAAACAGGTCCTCTTCGTCAGAGTCTTCACTCTTGGGAAAGACAGATCATGTAAGGTCAATACTCGGGGCCTAGATTCAATCATAACATCAGCTTGCTTGCAGGGTCAGGCATATCATCTATCCTAATCCACAAAGAACAGCTGGAACAAGGAGGATGTGCTCAGAATTAATAACATTATAATAACATTGGGCGACCGGCCAAAATAACCTAAAATAACACCAGACAAATGATTCCCTTGTCCATAAATAGACCAAGGCAGGAAAAAAACATCCGTAATATAAGTCAGCAGGCTACATTCCAAAATAGGGACAGATAAAAAGCAATCCCAGTCAATAGGCACGAATATAACAAAGGCTCAATCTCAAATATCACAGGTTCTAGGTTAATGGGATGAACGCTGTTTGTTTTGTTTTTGCGTAACTTAAAGCAAACTTTGTAAGAAAATACATTTCTGACGACGGCATTGACCCCGAGTTACAAAACACAACACGCCCTCAAAGGTACATACAGAGTGTTATATTTCATACTCGTCTGCCATGGAAAGCAAGGCTTCCATGTAAGCCTAAACTCTTGTGTGAATACTTTTTACTTTTCTACCTACTGAAACATCAAATACATTTGTTCTTTTGTGTTTTTTCAAAAAATGCATATAGTGCACAGTGTCACACTTGTCACAGTGTTGAACTTTTCATACAATAGTGATGATAAAACATTTTAACGACGAGCCGACACTTACTTTCTTCTTCGGAAGATTCACGTCAAGTTTCATAGAGGCACACTTGTTCAAGGTGTTGAGTCGCCTGAAAGAAATAATAATAAAAACTTTATTCATACAGCACCTTCACATGATTGAAACAGGAACAAAAGACATTTCAGAACTCCAATGAATTTAAGGTCAAATGGAAATAAAAAAATAGGGTGTAATAACATTAAAACGTTGAGATATGTGGGAAATAAAATGATGTGCTTGTATTAATAAGGAATCTCAGATTTCCAGGCAGGGAGTTCTAGATCTGAGGGATATAATTTATTCTATAACTAACTGGCAACCAGTGAATGGAGTCTTCTCGTGTTTGTTATTAGCTGAGCAGCTGAAAGCTGAAAAATGAGCCAAAGATGAAAACTGTTCTGAACAAACACCAGAATAGCCTCCTAATGGCCACTTAAGAAATAAATCCCATTCTGTTTTCTATTTATGTGTTAACCAGATCAGCATCTGGTCTGGATGCACCACCAGACCCACAGGGAAATTCAGTTTGAATTTCGTTCAACGATATCCCAAACCTAATGAACACCGGTAATTGCCCTTCGCTCTGTTCTCTTTCTCTCAGCATTGCATCTAATTCATTGTGGCTTGAAAGGAGATGTGCAGTAGCTCGACAAAAAGGGTGATTTAAAGCAAACCAATGCATTAGTCAGATTTATGTTGCGGTGGAACATCTGAAGAATTTAATCTAAAGATGCATCAGTCAGGCTTTTGCACTTGGCATGCTAAATTTGCTCCTTTCTGAATTTTGAAGTCACAAACATGCAATTTAAGTCCTGAACGTTTGACGTTTTTTTTAAATATTTGGAACCAAAGATGCAGTCTATGCCTTGGAGCACAAGCTTAGTGGTCAGAGGGATTTTGTGTGTACAAACTGGGATATATAAAAGGAACAGAACTCAAACTGTACGTGAACCAACAATAGCACAGGGGGGGAAAGATGACGGCATGACAAAATACACTCCGGCTCCCTGCACCTTGGCTTTAGATAAGGAGAAACTCTTGGGATACAACAATGACAGGCTTTAGCAGCTCCATATATTGCTAAAAGACTTGTTTTTACAGATTGACAGCATTGTTCTGTGACAGTAAATGGACTCACATGGAGGCTGTAACTCCCCCCAGTGCTGTAGACATCAGGGGTTAGCCAAACACAAAGCTCTCGTGACTGTTACTGTAGATAGTGGGACCCAACTGAAGAGAGGATTTATACCATGGGGGCCCTTTATTCCACAAGCCTAAGGAGCTTTGAATGTGGGGGCTAAAATAGGAGGCCACTTAGCCAGGGATCAGAGAGAATGAGCACTCACATATATGAAATATCTATTACTTTCAGCTCAAAGACACCCACAGTATGTAGGGTGGTATTTTTTTGTTGCACACGAGACGGGGGTGGCATAGCTGACAACAAAGCCATCCTTATGTTACCATAGAGATGCTGGGAAGTCGTGGGTAAAATCACATTGGAGGTGGAACTGTTTCCAATTGTCTTCTATTTGTCCCGTGGCTAGTTTGGAATTCAGATGAGTTGCTTTAGGGTTGTTCAGAGTCACAGTATATTGAGCTCTGCGAGGCAACCCTCCTTCTCGCTTCCCTCTTTGGATGGTTGCCATGGTTACTGTGGTAACTGAAGCGCTGTTTTCAAAAAATACTACGAAAATCAAATATGTCTCATGCAGTTATGTCAGAGAGAAGCTCAAAATATCAAGAAGAAGATTCCCGCCAATGTTCCTGCAGTTAATGAATACATAAATCAGTATGTTAAATATTCCAGCCAAGACAGATGAAGGTCTGTATGGTCTGCTTTGATTTAATACATTAAACAAGTGTGTAAAATATTTTTTTCTTCACAAGATTCTGAAGATAAAAAAATCAAAATGTCATAAAGTTATACTATAAACATGATGAGATGTGTATTGACTTGAAAGTTCATACAGGGATTCTCATACAGTTCCACTTCCTTGGGGCAAGGAAATGATTTGTGGGATTGACTCATAGACGAGTCACTGTCAGTCACACTTACCTGCACAGAGGTTCCACAAGATCTTTGTCCAGAAAGTCATGATCTCTTTTCACAGGCGTGATGTCGATGGGGAACTGGGAATCTGAAGGAAAATAAAGCCCGCATTAGAGAAAGTGACAGTATTGAAATGAGATTTGGTTTTGAGTAGTTCTGTGTTCGTGTATTGAATCAACAGAAAGACGACATTCTTTACCAGAAATACATTGAAAGCACGGAGACCATCAGGCGTTTGTATGCGATGCTAATGAGAAGAGACAGAATTCGCCCAAATAACAGCGCTCAGTCTTGTGCAGGCATTACGTCGTTCTTTGGGTATGGGCCTCCTCTTACATAACTTAAGAGACTGAATCCAGAGCCTCTGAATCCAACATTCCACCGCATTCATGTGAAGTCGTTAACTTTTTATAAAAAGCAGAAGCAGCAGTGAGCGCTGAGACCTCAACAAGGCCCGGTCTGTTCTTTAGGGTGGGGGGGGGGGGCACATTCTGATATAGGCTTTGAAACATGATTATGTCCCAATAACAGATTTCATCATTAATGCCCTTTTCTCATACATGATCCCATGTTATCTGCTCTGCACTCCTCTATCAGTGCACATTGGTTGAGCTCTGTTAGCGATCTACTAACTGTCAGCAAACAAATATATTGCACAAAAGCACACAAACAGTCCGGCCTCGACACAAAGATCTGAGGGAGTAGAGCTACTTTAAGCTCAGATAAAACCCCCTTTCTTGCCATGAATCCAGTCTTAAAGCACAGACGACATGTTTATGTTGCTACGGCGATTGGTGAAGCTTATACTTGAAAAGCGGCTGATGTTCCACTTGTTTTGTGGTGTCTGGGGATCCGACTGGAACCGTGGCTCCAAGGCATCCTGAGGACAGTTGTGTAAATGAGGCTCACTATGCAGCCCATGAATACATGGTTTTGTGTAGAGTGTGGGGGACTGGGGTGACCAGACCAGATGACTCTGTGTACCACGATTGGCTTATCAACTTAAAAAAAAGGCCGCATTGAAGCTATAACAGTGTTTCGTTTCACAGCAGCTATAAAAAGATGAAATAAAAAGGCACGTTTTTTTTTGGTTTATTGCTTTCACTGCCTTTTATTGGTGTGTCCGCTTTATTAATCTCTATCATTTACCCAAACAAGATTACCCCTCTTTGTGATGAATGTGTGTGGGAGTTCATTGAGTGCTTTTAGTACCTTCAAAGAGCTGAGCATACTGGGGAAATCCTGCTGCCCGCAGCCAGTCACACGCCTCTTTCGCCTCGATTTCTGAAACACGGGAAAGGGTGTGCGTTAAAACAAGATACAAAAAGGGAGACTAACGAGTAACGACATTAAATCATTTTCATTTATGTGATTTAGAACCACTGGTATCGTACAAAAACAACAGACTCTAGGTTTCTGTGAGATAGCATGGATGTGATGGTGACCCTGCCGGTCAGTCTGTCTGGGTGGAGGCATCTTATCACCATATATAACCATGTGAAGCCTTTTTACATTGAATTTGTATGATAAAACAAAAAATTGAAGACTTAAAAAAAGGTCAAATTGATGAAAAAAACAATCCCAAACACCATGTAGAGCCAGAGATATTATCGTATCTAAACCACGTCACCATGTATAAAAAAATAAGTAGCATGTTTTAAAAATGAAAGAATGATACAAAACTATAGATGAGGTTAAGAATGATATTTGTCACATCTCTCTGTGACTCTTTAGGATGAAGCGATGAGTGGAGCCGTCGGGATCACATGCCGGTCCCGGTGACCTGCAGAGGTAGCCGGCCGTCTGCCAGCCTCAGAGCCGCCGATGACAAGCAGAGGAAACAGGCCGTTGGCACCTTTCCATTAATGCTAATAGAGTCGGTGCCATTTACCGCCTCAGTGAGACATGCTGTCTGACACACCGGTGCTACAGTACGCAATCTTTACCCTACGTTTACAAGGAAAATATAATTATGTTTCATAAATAATTAAGAAGTGAAATGATTTAGGTAATTTATCCATTCTTTTTCTGTCATTTATTTTTAAGCAAAAGTGCCAAAAGTTCACTGCGTTCTGGTTTTAAACATGAATATGTTGTTGTTTCCACAGGCCTCTATGATAAAAAAAATGGTGTATTTTTAACTATTTCCTGATGTTTTAACAAATTAATCAATTCATAAAATAACTGATAATTGATGATGAAAATAAGTGTAATTTGTAGCCCTAAAAAAAAAAAAAAAATCTAAAAAAAATTCAGAAAACCAAGAGCAGGGTATTCAGCCCAAAATACACGAGCAATTATTTACATCATTAACTTTCCAGAGTCAATCACTCCATCGCTTAGTTATAGACAATTAGAATCACAATATGGTAAATTACATAAATCATTTAACATTAAAACAACAAACAAGAGAGACTTTAAATCAAAATAATCTTACCAGTTCCTGTGATTCTTAAAAAAACACACCGCTAATTGAAATCCAGCTGCCTCTCATTCTCTCTCTCACACACACACACACACACACTGTGATTTAGGCAACTTTCCACTATGCAACAAAAAAAATAAAAAAAATCAGGAGCACATATACGCCACGTCCAAGTGCGGTTAGAGAAATAAGGGTGACAAACTGCTCTCCCATCACCTCCCTGTCTGTGGCCGTCACACTCCAGCTGAAACATGAACCACAGCCATTCATCACACAACGCTGTGACAGAGACCGTAACCTTGCAATGAAGATACGGCTATCAACCCGTTTTGTTTTCCCTAAACTGTTGATCCAGGAGGACTCACCCGCACCGCTTCACGTCCGTGTTGCAGAGAAAATCAATGAAAAGTGGCTTTGGTCTTCAGGGCTGACCAACAACTGGATAAATATTAACAGTTCCTGTGTCCTTGGATGACAAAAAAGCCTACTGTTTACCGCCCGACCATGTTGAGAACATGTGTGTGCCTCTCTGCTCTGTTCCCACCTGTATCACCAGGAGCTGAAGGCTCTCTGTGCAGCTAGGCTTCCCTCCCAGGTGGATAATGTCTTTGCCTGTATCATTCAGCTGCAGCACGTAGTGAGGGCGCTGCCAGGTCCTCTAGTGTCCCACAGCCACAGGTTGGACCTTTGGGAGCAAGTAACACGAGCTGGGAATTCCTCTGTTTGGCATTCTGTAACTGGATACCGAGACATTCTGTCCTCTCATCCTCCCTCTAAGGAAATCTCTTGTGGATAAAAGGCTGGGCGGGCATCGTGCCAGAGAATGAGAACGTATGTTTGCTCTCCACAACCCGCAGCTTTAAAACTGTGTACAGTATAAAATAACAGTTGCACAAAGGGATGGAAACCCAGTTTGGCCGAGACACAATGGCTCAGAACGTCAAAAGCCGTGTACGACTAAAGTATCTATGGCGAGGGCGACTCATTCCTTTACAATTCACTACATGCAACGTTCACTATCACGAACATTGGTTATGCAACTCATTGCTGAGATATGACATGTTAGACACATGAGCACTGTCAAAGTTATGACTGTTTTAAACGTTCACACAATATTTCGTCAACTGGATTAAACACTTTTGGGCATTTTTAAGAAAGGTTTTTGTCTGTCTGTCTGTCAGTTTCTCTCTGATTTATAAAACACCAGATTTATGGTGAATAACAACACGCCGTCATCGAAGCCTTAATATGTCTACTCTCCAAAATCCTTCAATCAGCTAAAGCCACAGTTTCTTCCCGGTAACAACTTATTGTGTACTTACGGGATATTTTCATCATACAGCAAGATTGGTTGATATATCCGTCAAGACTTTAGAGTGTCTCTCAACATGTCAGAGCATCTTCATTCCCACGCTGAGCCACATTCCTGCTCTCTCTCTGAACACAGCTTGCAGTTTGAACTCCACAGCTCCTTCTTTCCCCTTTCTCTTTCCATCAAGCCCCAACCACCATGTGCCTGTCCCAACACTAAATCTCTCCTTCAACCCACCCCTTTCTGCGGCAGGCTCCCTAACGTTCACCCCCTCTCCCTCCCCCCCTCCAGCTTCTTGTGCCTGACCCTCCTACCCAGCACTGCCCATGATGACTCTTTATACCCCACTCACATTTTTTGGCAAAGCTTCCTCTGAATTCTGGGACTCTTCATGTATGTCAAGGCCTCTGTTTTTAAACGTGATTCATTCGCTACCATTTCCTGGTTTTCAGGAATCGCTCGTTGTTTCCAGTCACTTTGGCCAGATTGCATTATGTCAGCTTTTACAATCTTTCAAAAAATTTCATCCAAGAAGTGTCCACGCTGACGTGGGAAATGTTAAACAAACGAATGGGAATCGTGGTCTTGGAGAGTCCAGATGTTGTTCCAGCAGGTCATTGTAATGAAAAAACGTAGGCAGCTAAACTGGGGGAAAACCATGACATAAACTGTCAGCAATCAGCAGCAGTGAATCATGGCTGAGGCACTCGGCTTACACGACTCCACGCTAACATCATCAGAGTGATATATTCGTCTGCTGCATCGCCGTCTCAGACGCTTTGTCTGAGCCTAAATCAATGAATGAATGAGAGGAATTGTGTGATCTGTGTCACCTGAGACAGCCAAACTGCTGCTGTGTCACATGACACACCACAAGGAATAATTCTCTATATATCTATAGATAGGATAGACAGACAGATGCACGGATAGACGGACAAGAAATGAAATAAAACACATGAGCAGCAAAGGATGGGGCCACAGAAATGAATGATATCTAAGGAAAAGCGATTATTATTAAATGTGTGGATAAAAACAGCAGCACTTTAAATTCCTGGGATTTGCTGTGGTGCTCTGATTATCAGTCAGGACATCACATCCATCCATCATTTCCTATTTTGCAATATTACTATTCCATATGTGGCCCACTGCTATGAGCCTGTGGCTTTGTGACATTTCTGACATCCAGTCTTGTAAAACACAACTCATCTGACCTGTGGGGGCCGGGACTGGTACTGAGCTGCAAGCCCAGACAGAGTGACGCAGGCAGTCCACTTTAGTCACCTTAACAAAGCGTTTAACAATAAATACACTCGGCACATATCCCCCTTTTAAAGGCACTCTCAAACTGCTTAAATGTATAAGCACTAACAGTGGAAACCCTTATAAATGTGTTCATTCCTCCCCCCACGCTGCGGAGGCAACTGAATGAATCAGCCAGACGAATATATCAGTCAAAAAACACACAGACTAGGACTGAGATTGTTGAGATTGTCTGTATCAAAAACACCTGGAGAAAGACGAGGAAGCCAGCAGCATGGAGAAAAAAAAAGAAAAAAAGATTCCACTAGTGGGTTGGCTGGAGGAGAGGTGTCGTCACGCTGGGAGGCAGGGAGGAGAGGCCTCTCTTTCCCCTTTATGATGCTAATTGCATACAGACACCCACTCACAGTGAGCAGTCAGCCTGACTGTAAAAGTAAGGCTAGACAGACAGCCAGGGGAAACACACTGCCCCTTCTTCCAGTCTGCCCAAAAACCACAACATCTGATGGCTCATGCCTAGCAGCCGAACATTTCCTTCTGTCTCACAGTTTGTAAATGTGCACGGGGGAGCAAACAGGAAGCACAAATAAGGACCAATGATTGCAGAAAGATGCAAAAGCAACCCTGATTGTCACTGGAGGAGGAACCGTTCTGTTCTCTATGTGGGAGAGTTCAGGTCCTCCAAGGGGGGAATGCTGGCAACGCACAAGGTGGATTAATATTGTAATTCAGCTAATGATGTGGGAATAAAGCCTGCCTACTTTCATGAGTAGGTTTTAATTAACAAAGCTCTCCATGTCCCTCAGAGTCCAACGTCCTCGGCACAATACGCCACCATCAGCTATGACGTCACAACTTCAGGTCTCAGCTTTCTCATCGACACGGTGTTGAGACAAAGGAGCCAAGCAGATTACCTGTCTACGACTGGTGACTAACAACACGCTGACTTTGTGGATGTGTGACTTTATTCCTGACGCAGTGATTGGCACATGAGCTGGCTGGCCCCACAGGCCCGGAGTAATTACAGAGCGCCGGTGTTGAATCACCCACGGACTCCCAGCCCCCTCGTTTGATCTCGTGGGGCACGCAGGGGACCTGTTAGTCGGGATGCAGGTTTTAAAATGATCGGCTCCAGGGCTGCGTTGCTATGACACCAAAGCAAAATTTCCTCAAATACAAATGAGCCGGCAAATCGTGGGCCTGCCGTCGCCCTGTGGTCCACAGTGACCTGTGGAGAAACCCTTTCAGGGGACCACATGTCTCCAGTAACAAGTGCATACATAGAGCGGACATCAATGGCTCCTGGAGGACGGGGACTTGAGGACTAGCATTGCCAGCCCAGGAAAAGCCAAGGAAGCATTAGCATTCTGAACCTGCGTAGGTCAACCTCTTCATACATTACAGATCAGCCACATACCATCACTATTTGCTCTTCAGTACTTTGTCTTCTCCGTTAAAAGCCAGATCACAGACGCATACCGTTTTAACTCTAAACACAGCCTGGTTTCAGTATTTTTTTAATGACTGGTGGGAGACTGTCTGTCCACCTTTCACAGCACAGCAGAAACTCACACACTTCACAGCAAGAACGTATTGATTCTGAGAGTAAATAACACGGGGCTGCTGTTGTTGACCACTGCCAAAGCCTGCTGGGTCAAAAGTCATCGGAGCTGTGTTTTTTCTCTTGAGGTCCTGTATTGAATTCAAACAAGAGCAGCACAGCTGTGGTAACACTCTCCTTCACCTCTGAGGGACACCCAGAGAGAGGAGTCTTTCATCTTCAGGGGTAACAACCCATCAACTCTCTCTCTCAAGTCTGGAAATACCAGCTTTTATAGCATTTACATGAACAGTGACAACATTTAAATACCTCAATGTTCATGTGCATTATTCCTGAGGAGTGTCGGTTAGTCCCATAATAGAAGCAATTATGATTCATGTCTATCACACAGGCCTTCCCTGGGAAACACAACATAAAGATCACCGCTCGGAGGAGGGTTAAACAGTCAGAACCGCGTGGGGTCGGCGCTATGTTGTAAACAATTTTAAATTATGGAAAAGCACTTCAAGTTGTTTCCAGAAGCAGACATTATAGTCACCAAACAACAGCCTGGGAGGCTCCCACAAACCTTTCAGTGAAGGATTATATTTAAATGATCCCGGCACCCAAACAGCAAAATGATCGCCCGCTGGATCACAGCCAGGAGACAAATAATGGGTTATGATGTGGAGGGCTGTGTGGCCTCTGAACAAGCCAAGGCTTCAAAGTTCATACTCTTAGCTCTGCTGTGTTTTCATCCAACTCGTTAAAGCGTCTCACATTCACTCAGTTTTGCGAAAATGTTCTAACGACCACATGTTGATTCCCCAGAGTCGCTTAGCAAACAGCGGAAACCGAGGGAAAGTGTCGAGTGTACTACAGCTTCACAGACAGGTGTTCTCCTTCTTCCCCTTTGGTCACACTACAGGACACTTTGGCACATGACTTCCAGCACACACTTCAAATGAATTCACTAGAAAAAGGCCCCTCTGACCCCAGACCTCAAGGAAGGAGGAGACATCGGAGCAATTTCCAGATTCCCCAGCATTACTACCAGCAACTCTGAGCAGAGCGTCCTGTCAAATACATATAATAGTGACTTCCAAGGCGCGATGCACACGCTAAACACTTCCAGACACTGGACCGCAGCCATGTTCCCACGCACGTTTAAGTGTTTTGACAACCCTCTCGGAGGCCGTTATGAAGGATTTGCTTTCTTAGGTGATAAAAACATCGACTTTGGCTTTTGGAGATTTCCTTTTTCATTTCATGCAGGCATACCTCCCCGAAACCCTGGACTAGTTCTCCTACCCAGTGTTGATCTTTGCAGAGTAATCACTGTGCTATAGTTGTCCAGCTGAGGTTATTCAGTCTATCCACAGATAAATACAGAAAACAGAGCGGAATGACTAATACAGGCCGGTCAGTGATAACACACATCAAAGGGCTGGCTATCTGTGATGATTTTCATTTCTTCTCTCAGAAATGGTGATTTTTAGCCAAATAGTCATTCTTATCTTCATGTTGTCTTTAGTCTGCGTTCTAAAATATTTATTTTTATTGAATTGAGATCACGATAGCATGACCAATCTTTCCAGGAAGCGTATAAACAGTAAGATAGCCTGATGAAACAGATCAGGAGAGGTATCAGTGTGCTGCCCTCGGTCCAAACGTGAGGCTTACAAACAGACTTCGGAACGGGAAAGTTCAACGCTTCCCGTCTGACTTTCCCCCAGCTTCGTTTTCTATCCACGAACATCCCCTTGAAGCACTCCACTTCCCTCTGATGTGGGCCTTTGCAGTTGTCTTTCCACCTCGTCTCTTATGTCAGCTCCTTAACAGTTGGCTCCTGCAGTGTCCCATGTGGTCACGCAGTTTATTGTATCTCTCTTTAGTCCTACCAACATGTAGCACAAGTTCTTACATACATGTTTTACGTACAGCACAGAGTGCATGCATGCCCTGCCATGTCAGGCTCCCACTGGTAATAAACGGTTGTGTGGCTGTAGTTCTTCCTTGCCTTTGATAGCTTATACAAACACTGTAATTTGGTTTTCCGAGAGCGCCGTATAACACAACGAAAGGAAGATGACTATGAATTACTGACAAACACTCCGTCAGCTGACCTAAAATCCCCACTAACATGGAAAGAGACTGAATGGAAAGTCATCAACACGTGTTCTGTACACCCTTTTTTTAAGTTGAGCAGATGCTAATTAGGGCAAAGATACTGTAAGGCAACAAATGAGGTTTTCATATGCAGATTGGTGAAGTAAACCAGGAGAAGAAAATAAGCTCGTAGAAACTCCTCCGAGGTCGAATGGTGCAGAGCTCCATTAGGTCCACCTCCGTGTCGTTTGGACCGGATCCCAGAGGGTTCCCTCCTTCTTTGGGAATGGCCTCAGAGAGTCAGCGGGTAAAGAGGGGGCCAATGTCAGAACAAGGGCCCCAACCGTGAGAAAGCCCTCTCAGGACCTCCACAATAAAAGCACGGAGCCACCCCTAGGGATGCTGGTCCTAATTAACGACATCACAGTGAGCGGCCTCAGCACGCATGCAACAGTGGGATGGTGATACCGTCAGCGCGTGTGATTATGTATGATGACGTGCGCCGCATCAACAACGCCATCCATTGTCAGAGCGAAGTGATTGTTCTGCTTTATCAGTGTTCTCACACACACCGCTCATAATGAATGGCAGGCTGTTCAGACAGTAACTCCCCGGCTAAAAGGCCTATAAAGTGAGGCGACAGCGGCTGAATGTCTGTGGTTCATGCATGCTGCCTTTGCGCCTGTCAGTTTTTCCAGCTGAAGACGCGTAATGTACATTTTTACCACATGGGGGTGGACATGTGCTGAACTGGATGGATACAGACAGTCCGATATGTGAGGCAGAGCAACCGCAATCTCATGAGCTTTTAAGTGAAGCCTGAAAGAGCAGTTATGTCATCAACATGACACAGGTCTTTTGATATTTGCTTCATTCATCCGAGATTTGCTGCAGCTTTCTTATGACTACGAGGGTCAAAAACATTCTTAGTGTATTATTTGGGGTTCAGTATCTTGCCCAAGAACACTTCGGCATGGGGTCTGGAGGAGTCGGGAATCAAACCACCGATCTTCTGATCTACCTCTGTATTTACTGGCTGTAGGTTAATAAGGCTTTTTTCCCCGCAGTTAGCGTTTTCTAATCTGTGGAATGTGAAAGAGCAGAGATCAGGAGAGGTTTTCCACCGCGGCTCTGTTAATGTGAGACTCTGTTACAGTCCAGCTGAGGCATTTCTCAAACCTCTTAGTAAATGATTAGCCCTGCACATGTGGCAGCTGTCAGCTAAAATACACCGATTCAAGCACAGGGACAAAGACGTGAGTCCAGCCTGCCACCTACAGGTGAAAAGTGGAAATCTACAGAAGAGCTTTTTGAATGTGACCTTTATTCAGGTTGGCTGGATTGAGTCAGTTTGCTTCCGGCCATTGAAACATTCTTGAATCATTTACTCGTTCTCTATCAGCAGGGCGGGGATAGCAACAGCTACTTCCAACTGTTGGCTGTTTGGCTTCAGATAGAGCGACTACTGAGTTCACTGTCTATTATTTATACTGTATCTGGAAGCCTGGTGATTTTTTCTGTCTTTGACTGCTCAGCAAAGCAGGGTTGGAAAGATATGAACATATATCTACTCTATACTTCTT
The DNA here is from genome assembly GCA_029853015.1 of Chelidonichthys spinosus. Classification (NCBI taxonomy): domain Eukaryota; kingdom Metazoa; phylum Chordata; class Actinopteri; order Perciformes; family Triglidae; genus Chelidonichthys; species Chelidonichthys spinosus. The sequence continues at coordinate 4,617,408 of CM056828.1, read as the reverse complement.
ACAATTTCTCATGATACACTATCTGTTAATGTTTAGATTTGTTTTTAAACAGAAAAGTCCTTCAGAAATAACTTTTAGAGAAAGTTGGATCCGCAACAGCTAATTGTCTAAAAGTCTAAAAATGTGTCTTTCTGGAAGACGTGTGCTTACATCAGCTACCAACCAATTCCAACCAATAATATCATAATATCCATGCATTGATCAATCTGCAACGGTGGCACTGCACAGAGCTAGAGAATCTTTTCAATTGAAGATGACCAGCTAATCACATTGTCAACATTGTCAGTATTATTTACTTCCCCCTGAAGGTAGCAAACAAACTCTACATAGCAACCACATCTGCAACAGAGAGGTTCATGAATAAAAGATGAACTGGGTTCATGTATATGAGGTAAACAATGCATAAAGCTGCATCCTCACTTATCATCCAACCTCCATTTTAATGAAGGAGCAGTTATATTTGTTTCACACACGGATGATCAAATGCGCCACATGCTGGAGCAGACCGCTGATGAATAATGCAGTGCTTTTGAGAGAGGAGTCTTGAGTGGGAGAGGACAGAGTCTGATTAGATTCCTCACCTTGAAGTTCTCAAAAGACGGAACAATCAAACCCCCTTTTCAGAGCTGCTTTCTAACAATTACCCAAGTGTTCGTCAGAAGCAGAACAGAGGAGAGAGTAGAGTGTGTCCTCTTAACAAGCTCAAGTGTTCCTGTCCTCTCTATGCAGAGTATTTGAAATCTTCAAGTGTGTAACTGTTACATCCTATTATCCTGCTCGGAACGTTTTGCTTCTCACTGAGTGGGTTTTCTCTAAGTGCATTTCAATTTTGCAGAATCTTTCATTGTCATAATTAAACTTCTCCTTCCCGGTATTTACAGCAGTTGGAGCTGTAGTTAACGCTGACGGCAGCAGGAGAACAAATGCGGCTGATAGCACATTGGGCCAAATAAAAGGCACGCTTTGTAACTCCCTGACATAGACGCATTCATGATAAGCACACAGCTGCCACGCAACAACTTGTGTCATTTGACAAGAGATGCACATGGTCCTCAAGCATGACAGAGGTCAATAAGCCGTGAAGGAGGGTTACGGAGGGGTCACGCTGGACAGAGCTTCCTGTCCGAAACACAGCGGCTCCTCATTGAGAAAGAGAACCAAACGGCCACAGTCGGCGAGGAAGCTTTTAGTCACGGTGTGGAATTCAGCTGCTCAGGGTTTCCACCGGAGCCGCGATGAACTTTACAGGACTTTTCCGTGGCTAAACGGGAATAATCTGGTTTTCACTGCAGGAAAACAGCTGAAACACATTATCTATAATAAATATCTGAGTAATGGGTTATATAACTGAGATGATTCATTCATAATCTGGGCTTGATACCACAGCCGAGGGTACTAACAATCCCCAATCAATCCTGAATAATATCATTATTAATTCTGCACTGTTCCTCTTTCTATTTGACAGTTTTGCTATGAAATAATAAAAAAATATAGATATAAATAAAAAATAAAATAATCAGTGATACATACATAAACAGTGATTAACAATGTGATTTGTTAAAAATATATTTGATGTCAGTGACTCCGCAATAAAACAATCCCACTGTGCAGCTCGTTTGTTTCTTCCCACCTTAATTCAAACAGCCGTGCGTTTGCATCCATTGACTCCAAGCCCACATGAGATCTACCTGCCGGTCTTCATTCTGTCCGGGGACTTTGTCAGTAGCAGTCCACAGTGGACTGAATGAGAACCCACGCACACATAGCTCCGGTAGCTCCCAAATGCCATCAAATTAGAAACATGACTCAGACCCCACAAGCTTCCCTGGAATTTGGGGTGAAACAATACATGAGGAGCTCTGCCCATCACCATGGCCCCCTCTCACTTTCAACCTGCTATGTCAACAGATCTGGCCAGCTGGAATGCTGGAGCCACTGCAACAATCCAGTGGCAGCACACTCTGCAGTCAGTCCCTTAAAATACGACCACGTAGGCGTTACATAAGGTGTGAACGGAAATCACATTCACTCTAAAAAACTTCTCTCCTGAGGAAAATTAAGAAAAACTGACACACTGCAAGATAATTGCTCAATTAAGGCGTTTAAGGCGAGTCAAATTAAAACTTTAACGACCAAAATTAGGTGCGATGATTGCTTTAGATTGCATAATTACAGCACTTAAGCAAGGCAATGAAAACAGCTGGATAACGGTTTTATCTTATTTATTTTTGTATTTGTGTCGTCTTAGAAACCATGGGGATAATTATATTATCATGTGTCACCATGTGTAAGGAACATTGGTGAAGTTTTAACACACTGCTTGGGATTAATTACACTGGAAAGTTAACATTTACTGGTTTTCCAACTCACCCCGGGACATTTTATCTGCAGATTGTACTTTTACATTTGATAGTTGGGGTTTATGATACATTTATATATATATATATTATTTTATTTAAATAAAAGATGAGCATCATGATCGAAATGGATTGGTGATATTGAGGATAATCAGCTCAAAGCTTTAATGTTTGGTCATTTTTACAGCATTTTAAAACCACATTTAAAAATGACAAACTGTGACAACTGTCAAATGAATCAAAAGTTTACATCATGTGAAATCAAAGCACATCGTATTTAAAATCATTTAAAGCCCCACCTGACTTTAAACAAGTAAAAGCTGTTCCTGATCCTAAAAACCCACTTCAAACATGTACATATTTTCTGTCCTCCACACAGATCACCCAAATTGTTGGTTTGCTGTCAAACCAGACATCTGTAATCTCAACACACATGCCAGGTTACATGACTGCACACGCCTGCAAAGATCAGATCATGGAGATCCCGCACTGTAAAGCTCTGTGTATCCCTCACATGTCCTTAAGGCCTCGTGTGCTGCCTCAGTCCTCCAACGTTGCCACACAAGAAGCTGCATCCTCTGACTCATGCTGTGGCACAAGCTGCGTGTTGCCATCTCATGGCTGAAGATGATGGAGCTTCTTGTGTTATGACATGCAGCCACCCTTTGATCCGGCGTCAGGGTGTTCACATCTCCAGGAGGGAGCAGGAGTGGTAGCGCTTTGTCATAAAGCCTATTGTTATTCTGCCCTGCCCCCCTCCCAGGAGCAGGGACCTTAAATCTCCAGGTAACAGAACCAGTGGGAGGTTACAGGCCTTGGAGGAAGATGAGTGGAGGTTCAGGCACCACTATTGCTGTCCTAACTGTCCACAAATGAGCCGAGGGCTTGTAAAACTGTCAGACTAGCCTTTCATGGATGTCTCTTGTTTACGACGTGGGCTTACCTCTGGTTATGAAACTGATCCTGCAGCTTATCATCTCTCAGTGTTCGTTTCAGTCAGTCAATACTAATTATTCACCAACACTGCACCCATGACTTCCTATTGGCTGAAGGTCAAGTTTGACTTTGTTTGCAGTGTGCACACACACACACACACACACACACACACCTTATCACTTGTCTTCCAAAGATTATGTTTTTATTGTTATCTGAAAACTGTGCACAAACCAGAAAAAAGCCACTTATTTGACAGACAATCAGCTGATCCCAAACAAACAACGATGCCCTTGCTCACTGGCCCTCGATTATCCTGAAATCATGCTCTCACATTCATACGCATGCGTCATATCTTACTCACTGCATGTTTTGACTACCAGTTCCATTCCTGGAGCTATGACAATGAAGGATTCATTTAAACCGAATACTTAACAGCTGACTCTTCAGCCAAGTCTAAAAAAAAAACCCCCAACTGTCATTTCTGCCCAAACAACTCTCTCCTACCTCCTGCAATCCTCTTGAGTAGCTGCTGCCGGGCAATGATCCTGCCCAGCCTGTACCCGGAGCGTCGGCGGTGATGGTCCATTCTCAGGTAGAAATCCTGAGTCTCTGGGGTCATACTCCCAAGACACTCGCTGCCTGTGGACTCCGGGAGCTCCCGAAACATAACTGAAACACGGTACCTCAAACAAACCCCTGGCCGCTGGCTGATGGACACTCACCCACACTCTCCCACCAACAGAAAACTTCACATACTGGCGTAAAAAGCCTAAAGTGAGCCGAGTAGGAAGGCAGAGCTGAGCCTTGGGGGGAGGAGTGCCAATGCTTCAGTCGAGCTGTGCAGGTCACGTGACCACGTGGAGGCCAATGGCGAGGAAGCACTGGGAGCACTGCCCACCTTGCTGAGCTGAATCCAGTGTCTGTGTGAACGCTTGTCAACTTCCCCCTGGTCTGGAGGGAAATATAAATACCATTGGAATGCCTATGAACTGTGTAAGGAGAGCAGGAGTGGAAGAACGAGGGGTGTGGGAGGGCTTACAAAAATAGTGTTTTTTGGACCCGCCCTGCACTAGAACAACTCTCCTGCTGTTGCTGGACACACAGGTGCCAAGTTTACTGGGCGAGAGTGAGTCCGTGCCATTTTAGAGAAAACTACAGGGGGAGAGAGAAAGAGAGGAGAGGTTGTGTTCATGGTTGGAGAATGCTAATTTCTGCTCCCCCGCTCCCGCCCCCACCCCCACAACATAACCCCTGGTTCCAGCCACAGGAAGGCCTCTCAGCAGGTCTCCTCCGAGTATCACCTCCTCAGGGGGAAAAGACATTGTAGCTTGAATACATATGAGTGACCTAGATCGCCTTCACTCAACACAAAAGGGAATATCAGCTCCCGCATGTCATCTGTTCACTTGTGATGGCTGTCCAGTGACTCCCCAGGCCCCACAAAGGACTAAACATAGTATTTACCGATGAGCAACGGTCGTGGTATGTCGTTTTCACAATAAGGCCTTGCACTTTCCCATTTTGTACTGACAGGATGTGATTTAAGATGTTTGCACATGTCAATCAAGCTGTGACGTTCAATATAAGATGAATAAAAGAAAAAAAAAAGATTTGGGCTGGATTTGAGCATATATTTATCATACACATTGATAACTCAATAAATATTTTATAGTAGTCTATTTTAGGAGATGCTAATGTGCTTTCCCATTTTGTACAAACAGGAAGTGATCTTACATGTGCTCATTTACATAAATCAAAGAAAGTTAAAGAACAAAAAAAAGAGAAAATTCAAAAAAATAAAATGTCATATTAAAATGTATTCATACTAAAATATTTGACTGGGGAAAAATCTTGCCGCACCCACTGCTAAATGAATGGATCTCATAACATCTGAAATTGTTGCACCACAGTTTACACCATTCTGCAGGATATGTTTTAAAATGAAAAACTAAAAGCTTCTCCGACGTCACATCCATCAACCGGTTTACAAAACCACAATCTCCTCACACCTGCAGTAAAGTCCACATCCGCACCGAGCGACCCTCCCAGCACCACTCAGGGCCCCTGCCACTCTCCTGACCGCCCCGGCCTCCGCATACAGGCTTGCCTGTGTCGTATAAGCATGGCGCCATACATGGAGAGCCCGAATGGGCCGGCGACCAAGTCAAACACAGCGCCTGTCTGTTTTGCTCCCTGGCTGGCAAAACCCACCCTCGCTTGAGCTCACAAAGACCACAATTCACCGCTGCACGTTTTCATAAACCCCTCCTGGGTTTAATGGCCCTCTCCACACCCCCAGGTGGATCTATTTAAATATGTGATTGCTATTTCTTTATACTAGGTGATGGTGCGACACTATTCAGATGATTTCATTGGGCGGTGACTCATTTTTTTTTTTTTTTTACACACACAAACACCTGCGTTCATTCATACTGTAAAAGGATCGCTTCAGGTGTCGGCTGCTTAAAAAAAAATGAGTGGCAGCGTGTTGGCAACAGGGCGTTCTCCCTGAACCCACGTCTGAGTTTCTTCAGTCTAGACGAAGAAACTCACTTACATACATATCGCATTACAGAATCAATCAGCCGCCGCTGTGCAACATCGTAATGGATGAGATTAATGGTGTTTTCGTCCCCCGTCTGCCTTGAAATAACTCAGTGTGGATTGTGAAAGAGCTGGATCACCATGCTTGCCTTTGGATGTCCCCGTGTTTAACTTTGTGCCACATACCATGAAGAAATGACTGTGGTGTGTCCTTGGTGGGAGTATTGTGTGTCAGGCCCTTATCAAACTTGTTCCAACACGCCTCTGTCTAGGTTTCAGCGCTCAAGTGCTATACAGCATGGCGACAGGAACCAGACTCACGTTACACACACATAAACATATACTCTGTAAGATGCCTTCTTTGTTCATCACAATAAAGGCAGTTATTGTTGCTGTGTGATGACAAACGGTTGGAAATGCGAGCGTAACGCAGGCCGTTTCATGCATAACCAGCATTCATTCATTCTCTGCTCCGCCAGATGAGATGACAAAAGGGAAAACTTATACCCTGAATCACGGAGCTCGGTGCCCACAGATGACGAGTACGGAGGAGGTTGAGTGGGGTTTTTACACCGCTCTGAAGTGGTTTGATTCAGCAGCAGACACATGTAATCTGCGCTGGCCGGTTCGGGCTCTGGCGTGGCTACGTTTCCTGTGGCGAAGGCTTAAGAATAGTCCCAGTGTGACTGAACATTTCCACCTCATGAGCCACCAAATGTCTGAATTCTGAGCTCAAGTCTGGAAGTAAATCATACTCTAATACTGCGAGATCATTGGAGCTGCGGTGCAGGTAACCTGACGCGTTCCAGTGAGTTGGCAGGTGCTCGCTGGAACTGTGACTCAACACAGTGGGGATTACTCCACGCATAATTATTTAATCTCATTTAAACAAGCACTCCTCCAGCAGTTACATGAAGCTCAAAACATAGGTGTGTCGCAGCATATTCAAGCTTCACCCCTGCATATTATTAAGTATTCACTAAGAATACACACTTTAAAGGAATACGGAGGATATGGGAGGGGATTTCACATCATATCCAAGTTAAATACAGTGGTGTTGTCATTTCTTTGACAACTAAACGGCTGATTATAACTCCAAGAATTTACAATGCATTGTAAAACACACCTCAGAATTTGTCCTTTGTCGTTTTATTTGAATGTATTTGCTTTATTTGCCTTTTGGCTCGCTGCAGCGTGACTTTCAACACAGCAGCAGGGTACAGATAAAGAACCGGTCAAACAATAATGTTCCATGCGTAGGCGCCACACTTCTTATCTGATGGACTGACTCATATCATTTAAGTCTATCACGTTGGAGTCGCTGCTTTGATGTCACGATTAAACAATAAATAGAAATATTAGGCAGACCACCGTCTGTGAGTTGATGCACATTCATTCTCTTGCTGATTGGTCATATCATGATGAGTAGCCATCAGGGTCCTCAAACTCTGATTTCCACTGAATCTTTCTCCTCTCTTCCCCATTATCATACAGCCTGTTGTGATATTCCTATTCTACATAAAAAGTCACAAATACACTGTTTATATGTGTAGAAAATCGAGCAAAAAAGAACACTAGTGAACTCATTTAAAGGGATCAAACAACACATAACAATATGCAGAACTTTCAATCCATCTCTCAAGCCAGTCAGCTACATCAGTGTCCTCTTGTACAATAAGCAAGGCCTAGCTGCAGAGACACACATCACTGAGATACATACTGTTATGTATGTGGTAAAGCATGCATGATTAATGTGTCAACCATCCAGAGGACGCAGGCCTCAGCTGCTGCATCGGCATCGTGCCCCGGCAGGCAGCAGCACAGCTGAGACGAGCATGTATCCAACTTTCTGCACAAAGTACAAGAACCTGGTGTGAAGATTGAACAGCAGCCTTTAAGCCTGAGAAGTAAAGCAGATGCACGTGTTCTTGTGTGTGTGTGTGTGTGTGTGTGTGTGTGTCTGACACTGAGCACTCAAACTCCTCAAGAAGACAGAGCTGTTTTCTAATTCATGTGGCTTTCCCACGAGGAGCTGATGTGGTCAATTCACAGCACCTAGTGGTAGACCTTGGTTACTGCACAACATGCAACAAACAGGATCTTATGCAGAATCAATGCTCCAGGTGTTAACCTTTAAATCTTCAGTGTTTGATTAGAGTGTGGAGCTTTACAAATCTAGAAAAATACCCACACTGACTACCATGTTCAATCAATTAATTAAATATAAATGTTATTTAAAAGGCAGCGGATTGCTTATGCATACTTTTATACACATCATGCAGGAAATATGATGTTTGAAGCTTGTCCTCCAGGAAGACATTTTAAATGTAATAGGTATGGACCATTTCATTGTCACGTTGCTTGGAAACTGCTTAGGTTTGAGTTTATTCACAGTCTGGTGAGTTCATATACAAACACAGCAACGGGATGTACATGTGTTACTTATATATAACACCTAGATGTCTTATGAAATAGTCATAGTCAATAGCGATGACTGATTGATTGGTAGGTTGGTGGATAAGCTGCCATGCACTTTCCATTTCACAGTGCAAACATTACTCAACAGCGCCACCCTGCGGCATTAACAGGCACGTCGTCACTGATTATGGATTACAATGAAAATACTATGTAGCCATTGATTTCCTACACGTGTATAAAAGGCTCAGTGTTTCTGTCATCCTGTTTCTGTATTCAGGCTTGCATTAGATTCACATACAACTTATTTTTTCAAAAACATAATTTCGCTCAAAAGAGACCAAACTAAAATGTATTCCCTTAAATGTTCATCAAATGCATCTAAAACGTTTATACAAGTAAATATGTTGGACCACTTAATATAGACTACCGAGTTAAAAGCATCTATTACAATTAATAATATACTCAACAAATCCAATATGATTGGAGCTTTAATTTTTAAACTGGAATTTCGCACAACTTGAAGGAAAAAGTGGCGTACCGATCAATACACTACCGAGACAAATTAATAGCATTTTCAAACATGCATTATTGAAAATGCACCACTCTGATAATAACACTTAATGCACCGTGAATGGTGTCCAAGTTTGCTGTGGTGCTGAACCCCAAACCAGGACCACCCCACTCCTCCAGCGCGCCGGCCGGGGGTCTGCTGCCTGCAGCGGGCTACTGACCTGCCAGCCTCCGCTCCCTGACGTTCCTCCACAGTAAATCCCAGGCTTTGGACGTGGAGCTCCGCAGCTGCTCGCTGAATGAACGCCGGACCATCAAGCTCGCTGCCTTTCTTCTAGTTGTCATCGCAAATCCTCCACTCGGACATAATAACCAGATTAGATCCTCTTCGTCCCACACAAACCAGTTCAAATGCTCCTTTCCCCAGTCGGAAACTTTCTTCCTACAGCAGCAGCAAACCTGACTTTGCTGCCCGCTCTTCAAACGCAGTTGTCAACATATTGATGGGGGGAAAAAAATAATATATATATATATATATATATATATATTCCGCTCACGTGGAATTCAATAAACCGGGTAAAAGTAACAACGTGATTGTAAAGCAGCCAGGCAGACTTTCACACTTCACACCAGATGTGTGTGCGTCTGTGTGCGCGTGCGTGTGTGTGAAGGGATTCACGCACTTACGAGCGCTACACAGCCGCGGTGCCTTCAAGTGCAGCAGGAAACATGGGAAATACCAGCTACACACATACAGGATCCAGATCCACCTAAGAAAATGTAAGGGATGGAGATGTTGGAGGACTGGTGGTAAGAACAGATGGGGGGAATGATCTTCAATTCAAAGAACATCACAAGGAGGCCTCTATAAAACCTTCTCTCGTGGTCATGTGGATACAGATAGTTCCTGCATGCTGATTTATCAAGAAGAACACTTTCAAACTGTCCTACAAACTACTGCTGCACACATCTGAATACCTGATCAGGTAATAGAGACGGTAAGTAGTCAATTTTTTTAAAAAACAGCGCTTCCGACAATTCAATCTTAAAACTCTGACTTAGCGCTACGCTCTACGTAGAGCACCTGAAGGCATCACAAGCTGCTCAACATCCTACAACAAACTCTCAGATGACAGTTAAAAAAAAAAAGTCCCAGTCTCTCTCTTCATTATTATCCCAAAACAACAAGATGAAGGAAACAACATAAAGAAACGTTTAGTTGTACTGTGATTAATAACACCTTTACACCTTATGATAGCACTTGAATGCCTCTTTTCTTCTTTACACTTTTATAAAGAGGCATCACTTTTACCTGCAGATACTCTTCTGTAGATCCTCTGTCCTACATTTCCCATCAGCAGGATGTCATTCATTATTTTAAAGTTAAGCAAGAGCTCAGCTAGTTCTCCCCATTTAAAGCAGGTCAGCCCTTCAACGGAAACACGGGTTCACTTTCAGCACCATTTACTTCTGTTGTCACAATATCTTGCACCGCAGATACTGAAAAGAAAACTCGGCTTGTGTCTGAAAAATAAATAGGATAACTTCTTCTGCTTCAGTAATCATTATACCATAGTTAGGAATTTCCTAAAGGCAGTGCATGACCTAAGAGTGGAGATTTCACATCGGCTCTTTACATTTCTTGTTCCCCACCAGGAATTGCTGTTATAAAAGGTTTAATACCATTATAAACACAGCTAAGATGGCTGAAGATTTGACACTTTCTTGAATGAACACATTCCTGCTGACCTTAGTTTGCCCTCTATGTATGAAGCTGAGCCAACAGTACTTTACATTTCAATAAGCAGATAAAACCCATTTGCCACCAAGCATGACAGGTGCTTTACAGATTATTACGAGGTCACAGTGAGATATAATGAGGAGAATATTAATTATTCCATTTGTTCTGTCTGAAACTGAAATGATGTGCAGCCAGGAGGAATAAGAGGGCCCCAGTGAAGCGCTCTGATCTTAACTGGATCTGACATGAAAACATGAGCATCTACATATTTCAGGTCTCTGCTGAAGACGGAATAACAAAAACAATCGGATCGTACCAAAGATTGTATCTTCCCACGAAGCAAAACATCAAAAACTTTCTGCTAATTTGCGGTGAAGGAACTAAATAATCTCCGGTGTGTGACGGCTTTTCATCTGGATTTGGATCTCACCGAGTTCGTCAAGGTTATTTAAAAGTTTCGCAAAGTCACGGGAATTAAACATGTGTGTGAAAACACGGGTGCCTTTTTTGGTTGAGTGTGGGTCAGCGGGAGGAACCAGTTCACCAGGGAGAGTCAGCATGTTGCTATTTTCAGCCCCACTTGTGGAGACCCCAAGCCAAGAGGACAGAAAATACGCACACTTGTCTGGAGAACCTGTTTCATTTGATCTGTGACTCTCCAGGAAGGGTCAGGGTTAGGCCGAGTCAAGCACCTTGTTTTACACTGAGCCGGGAAGCTCAGCTTACTGAATTTAACACATGACCGGTAAACAAATTCATTTGTTTTCGTCCACGTTTTTCTTCATTAAGAACCCTTAAACAATCTTCCAATCCTTTATGTTGACACGGCTAGCAAACAGGATAATGAATGTGTGTCCTCAAATGTAAACAAGGAATCAATCACCTGAACCCGGTGACTGACAAGGTAGGACTGGACAGACAGACAATAACATCCCTGTCAGTCCCCCATGTGTAAAAGTGATGGAGGAAGTGCAGCAACAAGGTCGTGACCTCTCTCCACATGAATCACTCTCTGTGCCTCTGCTCTCTTAGCTGGATGAACAAAAAAAACCCTAACTCGTACGATAACGATGAGCGTTATCGTTGCAAGGATCACTGTGGCTACATGATGACTTAGCCTCCGGAGCGGCCCTTGGCAGTGGAAGTGATAGCAGATGCAAGGAGAGGAAACATCAATCAGCTTGAGAATGTTTTCCCTTCGCTGACTCACCCCACTTGTTTGTTTTGGCCGGGGCGGCTTTTAAAAAAGGCGCCCGATTACCCTGAAAAACTGGCACTTTTTCTGGGCTTTGTCTCCCTCAGCGTCCCCCTCCACACACATACAGAGAAACAAACATATTTATTCATGCACAATTATTTAAATGTGTGTGTCTGGTGACTGATGTGGAATGCTGCCTCACGGCTGCAGTGGGAAAATCCCAGATGTGAGGAAACTGATTTCTCCTCCGTGATTGGGTCATGTTGTTGTCCAGGAGGTCTAACACCAGGCCCCCTTGAATAGTCTGGGAGATTGCTCTTCCCAGCCTAATGGAAACAAGGCTCGGGGAGTGGGGAGATCTCCCCTCCGCCTCCACCCCGGCCCCTGAGGGCTCGTCCCAGGCATGTGCTATAAATTTCCTGACCATATATTTCCCCAAGTCCAGTTCATTTTTCCAGAGGAGCCACACATGTGGTGTATATCTGGGTTTAGATTATGGGGTTGGGGAAGGAGGAGCGGCCTTTGGTCCCAATCCATTAAAGTGGCCACTAATTCTGTTTTCTTAGGGGGCCGCGTGTTCGTTTTATCCTTTGGTGGACGTTGTTCCCGATAGAATCATCAATTCCAAAACAGACGCGATTACATAAAACCGCAAGGCAGAGAACGATAAACAACCTACAGGTTTCCACATGACTCATGCATTGTGTTTACCCAAAGCAGTTTGTTACATAACTTGCATTCAACTACATAAAGGTAAACATAGAAAAACTGTTTCCATATCAGAGAACGGTCTAGAAGAGGGAGCTTGCAGGGGTCATGGTCCGTATAAAGAGGCTTGAGGAATGTAAAACTGGCATGACAAGCGTACGTGGCTATTATTTCATTGAATGACAAAGCATGTAATGCTGTCAGGTCTGAATCTGTTAAGGCTGCGTTGCCCACAAAAATGCATGGGAAAACATTTACACCACTGTCCGGCACCTGGTTTCTATTAGAGCAATGAGGATCTAATCACAGAGGTACATTTCTCTCTCCATCACTCTCACTGCCTCCATTTCTTATTCTAGGAGGAGGCGGACGGAAAACGAGCTCATGTTTTATTGATATTAAGTTATTTTCAAGCTGTTTTTTTCTCTTCCCACCGGAGACTAATTTCTATCACCTTTCTGGCGATGTGAAACGCACATAAGGGGAGTTTCTGCTCCAAGGCATCTTCACAGCAATCACGAATAAATACAGCTGACAGGATAATTCCTCATAAATTACAGCTTACTGTAGCATGACATTAGCCTTTCAAACAGGAAGTTGATGTTTATATTTCAAGATGAGCATCGTCTCAAGAGAGAAACTTAGAGTTAAGCGTCTGGCGAAGACCAAATGACAGCTGGTTAAAATTAAACCTACAGTGTGGCTTGTAGTTTCCACCTCTTGTGACAAATGTCCTTTTTCTAAATTACATTGTTTTCCTCCAGAGGTCTCAAACATGATTCCAAACACAATTAAACAAAGCTTTTCCATTTAACAGAAACCAGATCAGACCAGATATCTGGAGACTTGAGTATTCTCAGACCAGGTGTTATGCCAGAATCAGAAGAAAAAAAATACAATTATTCTTTTATGCCTCCACTCTAATGATTCAAAATCTTTGTGATTTTATATTCTCTTTCTAAAACGGAGACTTAATGATCGGTTTCATTAACGATGCGTGTGTGGACTCACCGTCCACTCATCGGCCATGACAAGCTGGAAGTACAGTGCAGGTATTGTTTTCAAGCTGAGACACAAACAGGTCCTGCTGGGCCTTAACTTTTAATGCCGCTGAGCCAGAGAGGATACAGGAAGTCTACAGCCTGCTATTGCTCTTTGAATACTAAGCCAAATTGTTTAATCAGGTCTGGAACCACAAGAAAGCTGCAGTGCTACACTGCCCCGGACAGAGCCTCTTTTAACGGAGGGCTGTGCTTTTTTTCTTATCTGGGTACAGGTGGAAGTGCAAATCTCCAGTAGCACGGTTACTGGCGGCCTTGCTTCAGTGCAGGAGGACACAGTGTTTGGTGTGAGCCGTGCCACGCGCTCGGCCAACCCGAGCATGAGGAGGCGAGGGCAGCCGGCCCAGTGGAGGCGCGGGCTTCTTGCCTTCCTGCAACATCTGGAATCTCTGTGGTTTATGTGGGAAATTTGGGAGGCGATTGTGGTCACTGTATCTAAACCGACCCTGCGGAAATGTTCTTGGCTTGGAAACCGTGTGTGTGTGTGTGTGTGTGTGTGCATGCTGGAGCACCGAGGAACGACAAAGTGGAGCACCAGACATTATAAAGCTGCACACAGAAGGAGATATCAGGGTTGTTGACTGTTTAGTAACTCCATCCTGGTGCAGTCCTGAGGGAGACTGGACCGTCCTGGCTCATTACGCTCTTAATCTTCTTTCTGCCTTTCTTCTCAGTTGTCAGCTGAGTCCTGGACCAACCTGTTAGCTTTTGTGTTGCTTCACACAGGGACACACACACACACACACACACACACGTCCTCCTGTGACTGGCCTGCATCCTGACACGGCTGCCCACGTCTCTTTCCACTTGGTTTACAAAACCCAGGCCTAAATTCCTGAAGACACACACCAACGCACCCAAGAAACACTCTCACCTTCTCCGTTTTGAGGAAGTCATTCCCCCAAAAGGTTTATTGCCTATTTCTCTAATTGGCAGAAATTAGAACAATAAACCAGAAAAACACAAAACTGGCAGATAAGAATGTTTCTGTACAAGCTGTACAATGATAGGATCAAACCAGATTATTTATTCCTGGCAATAAAATAAGCTTAAACATAAAGGAATGGTAGAACATGATGATCTCATTCAGGGGAAAAAAAAAAAGATTATTAAATGACATGAGTTATTTTATGAGTGAAAGCTACAGTAATTGCAATGAAATGTGAAATTTCAACTGAAAAAATATTCAGGACTGGTTAACCCAAAAAGTTTCTCTAATGTTTTCACAACCTTGACAAATGACTGTATATACAAAGAACAGTCTAGAAATATCACCGGGCTTTTTTTTCCCCCTCTCTTTCCCTGTCAAACAGCCGAGCTGGCCTCCACACTCAGGAAACCACAAGTCATTTTCCATCTTTCCATGTGCGGAATGTTTCATGCACTCGTCATGCCAGCAGCACCCTTTATAGTCTGAGCTGGATCTACAAATGACGACTTGCTTATAAATTTAGCACATGATGTCACTGATCTGGCACCTGTTAGGCAACGGACAGACGGAGAGCAGAAATTACGGTATAATATCACGAAAATGGATTTTCCTGCAGCCATATGCAGGCTTTAAATCAAGGCATCTCACAGTGTCCAGGTCTGCCTTTAAATAGTCAGAGAGCAGATGAAAACGATTGGTGGAAAAAAAAAATGTGCTTCGTTGCCTTTTCTTCTCCATACTGAAGCCACTTCTAATGCATCACACATATTCTTTGGGGTGACAGAGAGGTGAGACTGATTCATTGACACATCTCCTTTTCATTTAAAAACTCTTTAAACTTTAAAAAGATGAAGGCCTCTTCCCCTCAGTACTCATTCACATTGCCTTCTAGGGCTTTAAGGAATACATTGTTCTTGCCACTTTGCAGAGTATTATACATACCTGTTAATGTCTTATTTATGTATTTGCATATATACGTATAGGGCCCTCCAAAGAATGGATATTAGTAGTGGTCGTCTTCATCGTGATCGATGGTAGCAAGGCTGTGATATCGGCCTAAAGCATACCCTGTTATCGGCTATTTTACGCTACTGTATCCTAATTACAGAGATAATAAATCAAATGAGAATACGATCATTTTCTCATAGACTTCCATGCAATAGAATGTATTTTTGCAAACAGGAGTCGCCCCCTGATGGCCAGCAGAGAGAATGCACATTTAAGGCACTTCAGAATTTGCTTCATTTTTCAGATTTGGAGGTTGTCGCCTGGTGTCCAAATTAACAGAAACAGTCACCCTAAATGGTGAATACAGTGTGTGACGACCTATAAGTGGACACACCCCTTCAAATGAAGAGAAATCTGAATGCTTAACAGTCACTGACATTTTAAACAATGATGTGTTTCCACCTCCACAGTTTGGGGAAGGCCCATTCAAAAGATGAACTCCATCCAACATCTTTGGGATGAACTGGAACGCAGACTTCACACAGTAACATGATGATAGTGTTGGATGAATGGTAAATGGTACAATTCATTCAAAATCATTCCAAAAAACAGCCTTCCCTTGGGTATTGTGTGACATTTAGCAATTATTTCTCATTATTTCGTCATGAAAACATTACTGAAGCCAGAATCCAACGGAGGCCAAGAAATATCATCGGCATTAATAATCCTGTTACGACTCAAAACATCCGAAGTCACATAGGATTTAAATGTTCCGCCCACCAACCCCCTTATCTTGTTGTACATGTTTATTACAACGACAATATGTGCCAATATTTCCTCATCTGCTGCCAAAGCGTTTGTGATGAGAGAGAGAGAGAGAGAGAGAGAGAGAGAGAGAGAGAGAGAGACTGCAGCTGCCTGAGGTCACAGTCAGCGTCCACAGCAGGCAGTGACCCCGGGTGAGACTGAAGGCCTGGGCTCTGGGAACAGCCGGGGAACATTCAGGAGGCAAAAACATGACCCTGCTGTAATGCATTAGTGGCTATAGACATTATATAATACCCACTGGTGCTTCATCTATAGCTAGACTGGAGATTTATACTGTATGGCAGTCAGGGTAACTCACTGAGGTCCCACACTTAGACACATTCTCATATATGCTTCTCTCATACTGTGTGAGTCACAACTTATAAGCTGGTAAATGAAGAAAAATGATCTTTCACATAAATAAATTAAATGTTCACTTAAACACTTGATTTCCAGTTAAAACAAATCAAAATATGTGAGATGTTTGAACTGCACAAGGATACAAACTACAGAAAAACAGGCACTAAAAAGAAACGCTCCAATGCATCAATAGATGTAATTCACACATGCTGCTCTAAAACACCACAGCTAGTACTGCTCATCACCAGAAATGTTGGTGAAAATCTATAGAATTAAATAAATAAATATCATTTAATTAGAAACATTTGCTTCCAAGCGGCACTAGATTTACACATTTCCCTGGTTTTACATCCCACGTTGTTTATTTCACCCTTTCAGGCTTGAGCCCATGCCAAAGGCTTCTCTCAGTGCGAAAACAGTTTAATTAGACAATCAATAAAAGCAGCAAGGCTGCATCTGGGAATCCATCATTATTTAACACCGCCAACGAGGGAAACATGGCGAGATTAAAAACATCCTTTCCCTCTGTTCAACAGCTTTTCTCTGGGAGTCATTCACACCGATGTATGAGGGAACCAGGGCTTTACGATACGTTCCTTTCAAACAGGAAGACGTCTCCAAGGGACTCACAGTTTCCTCTTTGTTTTTTCTTATAATCAGTAGCAGGAGATTTCCACATTGAAAGTAGATTAGCATACTTATTCAGAGAGAGGATCTGTGTAAACGCACACAGTCTGTCTGTTTCAAAGCTCAGAGTGGGAAACTTCTGCCTGACAGTTCTGGGCCACAGAGTGCTCCTTAAGCCTCATTTTCCCTCACATTGGCATTTGGGAAGGTGATGTTTATCATAACAAAGCGCACGACCATTTATTTATGCACGTTAAAAGTCACTGAGTTCTGCATAACTGCTTCTCCTTGGACCCTGTCAATCTGTCTGTTTGTCTAACCTCTGCACTGCAATCTTTACTTTAATACATTTACAAAATATGCAATATCTGTGCACAAAATCATAACCATGTCCATTATGAAATATCATGTCTGCCTACTAAACACATGTCTTAGGGCAGGTAGATAAATCAGCTTCGTCCTTCTTATCCGACTGTATCTCTGACATTACACTGCGGATTCATTAATTCTATGATTAGGGTTCAGTTTTCAGGATGAACATCGCTGCCTCCTCTCACCAGAGGAAGCCATTCATTTCCACACAGCAATTAAAGAGACTGCAGGGAATAGATTTCCATTCAAATTACACTGTGTGAGAGGGAATCAGGCACTTTTGGCCCATCGTCTACTCAAGACATGAAAAATGCTCACACATTGAGTAATGCTTTAAGAAAATAAACATTGGAGAAGGCGGATTAAGCCCACCCTCCCCCTCCATAAACCAAATATTCTCTGAGCATATCCATATGCGGTTTTATGATGGAACTCTGGGTTGTTTTTTTTTGCTGCAGGAAAAACAAAACAACAAGCCAAGTGGGCTAAAAGGTCTAGTGTTTTTTCCATACATTCCTTAAACAACCTCAAATAAATAAAAACAAGTATGGAGAGTTCTGAAATCCCCAGATCTATTTTTGAAATCTCTCTGAAATCATTACTTATTATCACTGTTGTCTATGAGACTAACAGGCAGAATTAAACGCCGTTAAAAGTGCTGCAGAGTTCCTTAATATATAAAATGACCAAATGACTATTAATGAGGTGTTGCCTGCTATTGACTATTCATGAAAATAGCGTGTGCACTTGCACACTCATGTATAGTCCATGTGCATGAGAGCAATAAAAACACTCTGATACTCTTCACTGCTGTCTTGCTATTTTGGATCTGGACCCAAAGAATGTGCTTTCCTCCCCTGGACAATATCATTTTAATGAGGTGGACATTGTTGTTATGGACGATGCTGAGAACCATCTGGCCACCTCGTATCCGTGTTATAACAGAGTTCTCCTTCGCCCAGCTGTAGAACACAAACAGGGAATATCCCCACCAAATGTGTCTGACATTCTGCCAGCTTTGTCCTTTTTTACATCCATCATTCTCCAACTGGTGTTATTATTAGATTCCAGTTGAAACCATATGTTGATTTCATTAACTTGATGACTAAATATAACGTCGACAGGGACGCCGTCTCTGCTCTGGTTTATTTCAAACAGAGACAGTCACCTAAAAGAGGAAGCTTAACACGCAGCTTGCTATACGTGGGAAAACCAGGATGATAGATGTATTTTAAAGGGAATCTCATAGCTGTGTTGACAAACTTGTTGATGTTATTCACGGTGGTCTCACACTCGGGTTTCCAAGAATTACAGTTAGGGACGACCAGCCATCGGTCACAGCGCATATCTCATACACGCCGGCAGACCACACATTCGTTAACTGCTGCATAAAAGTGACATGGAATTTTTCCAGACCATAATATCCACTTGTGCGTTACCATCACGCACAACAGAGGTCATGTGAGAGTGCAACCTGAGCCTAAAATGGCATCCAACCAAATCCCGCAGCTGCCCCCCAAGGGCGACATCACACAGGCCAAATATTTCCCCTCAGCAAAACATAAAACAATGATCTGGAACGCTGCCTAATTTTAACTGCATCCCGCCAAGCGACCAATACAGAGGAGGCCTTTAAAAGAAGAGACATTCTCTCCACAGCGGCTGGGAGGACGCAGGCAGACACCTGTGGCTGTCAGTCTGTTTAACATCGGCTGAGACCTGAGCCACCATGCGAGCCAGGATCAACTCAATCTCACAGACCAATACTGAACAGATGCTTTAAAACGGATTCCAAGTCAGAATTCTGTGATTCTTAGTCCCAATCACGATGTCATAGACCTAGACTTTGAGGGTCTAGGGTTGTCCCCCTGTCAAATCCTCCAGTGTTTGACATTTTGACCCCTTTATGCCCACTTTTCAAAAGTTTGCAATAGGGTTGTGATGCTAAATGTTACCAGTGGAAGCCCGGAGGCACACAAATAAAAAGGTAAACAACGAGGACAGCTGTGGCTTTTCAGATCGGTATATTAAATGAACACAGAAATAATCAAATTGAGGATTTTAGATAATCCATAAAAACACTTGAAATCAGAGGAATGCAAGCAGAGGTTACATACACAGCTGGTTTATTTATCAACCACTTTAATTTAATTCTGCCTATTCAAGCTGTTGTTTCACAAAACAGCTCAGCTCCTCAGGCAAAAGTCAGGCAGTAAAAACGTAAAATACATTTTTGTATCATCAAGTTTAACGTGATGAACCATTTCAGGCCTTCGCAGCCTCTTAGACCATTGACGTCAGTTCAGTTCCTGGGCATTGAGGGCTTAAGGCCTTGGGGGGGACATCGGGACTCGGCCTTAGACTCATGTGTAACACATTTCAGCATAAAGATTCATTTCCGTGCTCCATTTCTAAATTTAATTTGCCAGTGGACAACAATGATGTGACACACAGGGGGATTCTGCTTCTTCTCTTCCAGCTAAATGTTTGAACGAACACGTTCACACATTGATGGCAAAGCCTTCAGGAGGAATTTGGGGTTCAGGATCTGGCCCAAGAACACTTGAAGAACTGGTCGCCGCGGTCATTTAAAAAAATGTGAGCAAAGACGAGTATTTCTTCGAAGAAGTGCTAACTTCTGAGAGAGCAATGTAAGCACACTGCATCAAAAGGCTGCTGAAGGAAAACAGAAATCATCTCTTACCTGCCCTGGCTGCATTGGTCATCTTATTGAACATCTACAAGACAAAAGAAATGACAAACTATCAGCGTTTGTAGCAGAGGAGGCTACTCATCACGAGTTGGTCGAAAGCTGAAACAATAGAAGAGATATATGAGCAACAACAATGAAACAGAGATGTCATGCTTTGGCTATTTGAACGTAGCTTCCCTTTGAAAGCTAAGAAAAATAGATCACATGATTTGGCTGTGAAATCCATTAGAAGGTGCACACCCGGTCTCCCTGCATTCTCATTCAATCACTGCCGTAATTATAAAGTCCATAAAGATAATCCAGGAGTTTCAACTTTTAGCTAACAGACATTTTATCGAGGCACACACTGTTTCCCTGGAATAATGTTGTTTGTATTGGAAAACGGATGATTCATATCACCTGTTACTGCAAAAGGAAAGAAGGGTTATGACTTAAATCTCTGGGTGATGAGGATCCTGAATTTTAATGGCTAATTCTGCAGGTGATGAAATGATTGCCAGAGGCCAGTCCTTCCTGATCTGGAATGCTTCCCCTCTCTTGCCCAGATCACACCTCCAGTTCCCCGCTGTGCCCCGCTGGTCTGATTTACGTTCTTGTTTTCTTGTTTCCACATTTCTCTCCTGGAACAGAAACAAAAATGCTGCAAAAACCCCAGGACGTCTGGTCGCAACGCTGACCCTCCATCATGACGGTCACTTGGCACTCAGCCCACGTGGTGCCGATTCAAACTTCCATCAGCATATCTGCAAAAAGGCTTTATTTGTCAGTTGAACTCGACACAATAAGTTAGTCGTGTCCTGCATGTTTCATGAGGGCCACGGCCCCTCCAGTGTTGCCATGGTAGCAGAAACGCTCGCAGGGCAGAGAAGCACTTGGCTGCAGGAGCGACCTATATAGATGCCACTTGGCTGTGGCAACACAAAAAAAAAGGAGCTTATTGGCTGGATTAAACAGGACAGGTGGTTTTGTTTGAGCGTGATCTGTCTTTGTCACATGGTCTTTGACATTTTTAGGCCAAACATATGAGGTCGGAGGTCAGCAGGCACCTGGAGCTAAAGCATTTAGAGAGTCATAGCCAAGACATTTCTGGCAGGTTACATTAAACCACCAGGGGTCCAAATCCCAACTCCCTGACTTGTTCTTCACAGAGAAACGAGGAAGACAGGTCATCAACATACGACTCATACCCTTATAGATGTATTTTACCTGTTTAAAATATAGAAGACGTGCGCGGGGTTTATTAACTGTGAGATTTGGCACAATTTCGTCAAATCTAAACCCTTTTAAAAAGAGTTTGCTTTAATGTACATGAACACATGAAGGGTCCATCATCTCAAATCTACATGCGTCTTTCAAGAGAGGGAAATTCATTAGACCTGATAAGTTGGTCTCTGAGGACCAGCTTTAGTCCCAGTTTCAGAAATAAACTTGTGGAAATTAGCACTCCAAAAACCAGATGCAGGGCCCCGGTGGAGATGTGCCCATTTATCAGGGCTTCAAAGACTTGAACACATCACTCTCTCTTTTTTTCCAGCAGCCAAGAGAAAGTATTTCATCTCGGCATATCTAGAGTGCCGCTGACCCACTTGAAACACATCGGCGTAGCTCCGTCCAGTCGCAGTCAGATGGTGGACACATGTCAAAGGTTGCAGGTCAGGAAAAGTGACATCGTCCACGCAGGAGCAGCGGGAGTCCTTTCAGGGGCTGTTGTCTTTCCTTTCACCAACTAGCATGTTTACATGGAGTGACAGGTCTGTGTGGGTGAATGATAGCTGCTGTCCCAGCACAAATGACACTCCGCCTCAGAGTCAACAGGGAGGTTACAGGACCGGTCAGTCTGAATGACAGAGCAGCGTGCTCTCTGCTCGGCACGTCTCTGTCAACACCAATTAAAAGTAGGAATCCTCAACCCAAATATGTCTCTATCCTCCGATGCTAGCGCGCAATAAAGAGCTGGCCTCACCTCACATGGCCGTATATAAATACAAACGTTCATACAATAAGGCCGAAACTAGTTCTCATTATCGATTAATGTCTTGATAATTTATCAATTCACACTTTTTATTGTCTATAACATGTTAGAAATGAAAGAAAAATTAGACTTTTAATGCTTCATTAGTCACAATTTCATAGAGATGCATCATACCATACATCAGCAGTCTATTCTATGGTTATTCTATGGTTATATATATATATATATATATATATATATATATCCCTAACAAGACAAAATCTTCGTAAACACCCTGCACATTCCAGCTAGGATTAGCTTTGCCTGGATGATGTGCAGCAGATTGAGGGAGATAATATGTGGTGCATTCCAGTTTTAGAGATCATCCAGAAGTGTGAGGGAGGTGGGAGGAGAGGGGAGACAAAGGTTGCCGGGCAGGTGCCAAAAACCTTTACCAGATACTTCCATAAACCATCGCTCAGTGAAGCCGTACCTGCTTGAAGCAGGGAGTACTGGCTGACACGTCGGGTCTGTTTATTCTTAGACTGTGATTCCATCTGTATCACATTCTGGCGCCCTGCTGTCAGAACTTTCATACGGACTCCAGAGCTCTTATGTAAGACTCCGATGGGACCGAGGAGGAGAGATCGCTCTGCATGTGCAAAGCTGCTGACATGTCATCTCATCTGTTTCTGACCTAAAGCTTGATATTGTGGGGAATACGTTTATATGCATGCTGTTCATGGATTTAGTTACTGTTGGAAGTAGCCACGCTAGTTGTTTCCCCGTGTCCTGTCTTTATGCTAAGCTAAGCTAACCGACTACTGTGCAGATATGAGAGGGCTAGCAATCTTCTCATATAACCATTTGCAAACTATTCCTTTAAACTTGAACTATTCAATAATTGCATAATTTATAAAGAAAATGTATCATCCCTAAAAACATATTGCGACTCAATAACGTGATGTCGTTGCACTCAAGGTTGCACTGCAGCCAAAATGTTGTCTCAAACTTGTCTCAAACATATGCGAACATTCCCAGCTGTCCTCAAGACATATTTTAACCCATGTTGCTATAATTTTCAAGAGGTAGTTATGGGCCTCCATAAAAAAAGGAGACAGGTGGCAACATATCGGAGAACTAAACATCATTTCATTTCAAGTGCCCACAGTTTTCACAGACAAAATAATCTTCTTCTTACTTTGAAGCTCCAGCCTGCCTCAACCTAAGATCCAACATCTGCAGTCCACAACATCGATGTAGTATCAACAATACCACAACTTTTTTGGAAAATGATACCAGCAAATTATATTGGGAAGTGTTTTCTCTTCTATAAGGTCGTTTGCCTTCACATTACAGCAGAGGCACCAAGAAAGCACAAAGCGTGACCTGAAAGGCTTTGAATTTAAAACCCGCCCCGCATTCTGCAAATCTCCCAGTTGTCTGTTTCTTTTAGGGCCGTTCAATAGTGACATTTATATACTTTGTCCAGCAGAAGGGAGTCCTGCTTGTTTAAGAATGCCTAAGCTGACCTTGTTCTCAATGCTAACCTCAAATATTTACAGATGAAGAGGGAAGAGCAGCTGTACAGAAGGGAATGTCAGAATTTCAGCTGGTGACGGATTTATCTCCGAAAACAATCCGCTTAAACAATAAGGGATTTTTTTTCCTTCTTCTTCTGTCGACACAGCGACCGTGATACAGGGGTCAAATATGTGATTGTAAAATGTAGGTTTCACAGACTGATTTCACTCATAATGGAAGCTGATAAAAAGCTTATAATTTCTTATTTTGTAAAAGCATGAATCATTCCTTCACCAATGCTGTCATTTCCTCTTTTTTTTTTTTTTAAATCTCAACTCAAAACTAAATTCAGGAATGTAAACCATATTACTGAAACAATGCAAATACTAAAAGGTCCAACTGAACTGAACTGAACTGTTAATTTAGGACGGAAGCAAAGCAAAGCAAATCCACCAGAGATGGACGGACGAGAAGAGGTGAAGAAACTGTGGGACGCCTTCAGGAAGCCGTTATTCTCAGAGAAACTTACTGTCTTCTTGGTTGTTGCTCTCGTTCCCATTGAGGCGCTGCGAGGAGCAGAAGACCTGTCCTGCCTCGGACATTCCCCTCGGTCTGGTCTTTGGAGGACTCGCTCATTCAGGGCTTGGTGTAACGAGGACTTGGAAACAGCACCGCACTGCAACAACATCACAACAACAATCAAGCCCGGGTCCGTCTCTGTCCGGTCCGAGCACACTGGGACAGGACGGTCTCAACGGTGGCCAGGGGAAAAGAAAACACGAGGCTGAGGTCAAACGCTGGGGAAGTGAAATCTCCAAGTCTCAATTCAGCTCGCCGGAGACACACAAAAGAGCCAGTATGTGCGGATCCCCTTTTGAGAGGACGGAGATTATGACCCTGTCAAATATCCCAGTAAAGATGTCTTGTCTCGCCCAAGTCGCCTGTCATTAGTTAAAGCAAGTAATAGTGAATGCCTGGGATGGTTATGCAGATGCCTGGGAGGCATGTGAGCCTCTCCCAACCATTCCAAATGGACCAAATCATACAAACATCCTTCAGTACAATAGCTCCTCTGTGTGCGATACATACATGTGGACCCCGAAAGAGCACTTTTGTTCTCAAATGCTAACTCTAGTGGGATATTTCATGAAACATGCCACCATGAGAAGAGCCCTTTTTTTTTTTTTAGGGACAGAGTCGCAACCTCAAAAGCACAATAGCTGCCTGTTCCTGCTGCGGCGTTGTGACCCGGCTAAAGCACTGTACACTCCAGTATCACATCCAAGGGCTGCAGACCTCCATCATAAAACAGACCCAAGTCAAGAAGCACACTATAAGATGGTCTGACAAAGCCCACAGTGTTGCAGACAGACTATATCCCCATATGTCACAAGTCCCAGACACAGTTACGACTCACAGGAGATCGGCGGACTGACTCTCCTTTCACGTTATTGCCTGTATGGTTATGAGAGATGCTTGTTTGAATCCCAACCGAGTGTGGAAGACTTTTTTAAAAACTCAGCAAGACATAAAATTCCAACGGACACCTGTTGCTTACAGGTCCGAATAATCCATCTGGATTTTCTCTCCACAGAGCAAAGTAAATTGATTTAAGCAACGTTTACAAGCATGACCAAGTATGCAGCACAGGAATGTGTAGAGTGCCAGCCGTGACAGTGCACTCCCCATTAGGTACTGCCATCCGCTTTATAACGCATGTGTTTGTATCACAGAATAAAAGGACACGACTCTGGTTGAACCCTGAGAAGGTGTTGTGTTGACGCGAGTGACAGCAGTCGTGATGCCGGGCGGCGTGGACGCCGTCTCACCTGCTTCTTGCGGGCGGTGCAGGGCGTGTCGGAGGGGGAGGAGTTTGCACTCAGAGCCTCCTCTATGTCGAGATTAAGCTGGTCCAGTTTCCTCATCAGCTGGCTCATTGAGTCCGACCAGGGAGGCTTGACCTGTAGGGAATCAGAGGAGCACTGATGACATCAGAGGATTCAGGCAAAGATTGAGCCAATAGCAGCATGTTTTACAGGGTTTCATTTGATCTGCATTTTCATATTTTAACACCAGTTCACTGTTCTATTCACATTTTTTCAGATTGCTCTCCAAAATGTCAGCGTTATGCTGCGTTATGGAAAGTTCATATTTCAGAAGCAATTAGAGGAAATGTATCACATAAACGACTTCGACCTTTTCACGGAGACCACACGTGGGAGTTTTCAGGCATTCATCGGAGGTTAATGTCAAGTTGAGCCGCTGACACTTCATCCAAATTGCTCGGTATCTTAATTATACGCTTCAGCTAAACTTCATCAAAAGCAGAAACTAATTTCTTAATGTGACTTTCAAACCCGCAGTTAAAGTAATTGAAATCGGAGGGGAAATCAGGTTGATTAGTTAGTCCGGTAATTGCCTGCCATCCTTGCCAGACTTATTTAACACATGAGAGCTTTCGGAACGCGTCTATCGAGTTACCACACTGCCCCAAACCCCTCCTCCAAAAAACAGTATCTTGTAAATTGCAGACGCTAAATCATTGGACTTCACCGCTGCCACACATGGAAATGTGATCTCCTCTGCTGTGTCTCGGGGTGAAAGTGCAAAGGAGGAGGGCTCCAGACATGTGTGCCATATAGAGCATGATGGAATCTCCTGCACCGGCTTTCACTACTCCCCAGACACACCGCGTATATAAATAGACCATCCTCACACAGACGGGAGCCGCGGCTCATAAATCAGCAGCATACACCTCAGTCGCCGAAGCATACATTAACATTCTCCATCCTAGAGAGGGTCACATGATGCACGGTCTTCGACAGCGTCACTGTGGACTCTTTCCAGGAGTTCAGGAGTGAAATCTCAGAACCACTGAGGAGTGGAGAGTTTCTGTTGTGGACCGTTTTGACACAGTAGTAAGATAATGTATTTCCTAGGAAGCCCCTCCTGGAATATGATTGCTGCAGGAAGTCTACGAGGGTTGTCTGCCAGTAACGAGAAATTTGGCCAATAGGAGGAGGCCTACTTGGATAGAAGAAATCCTCAGTTCATCCAGGAAGTTAAAGAACGTGACGCTTAACTTTAAGTGAAGCATTTATACAGCAAGCAGTATATAACACATAATGTAGTTGTACACAGCTTTAAGTGTTTAGTATTGTACAGTAACAGTTAGCTCCTTTTAACTCATTGATTATCTGTTTATACACCAGCCAGCAGTTTACATCAATAAATACTTTTTACAACTTTTCACAAAACTGAATTTTGCATCAGAAGACACAATGTACAATACTTCTGATTGTGGACAATAACCGCCCAGCAGATTAAATGATGTAAATATGGATAAAAATGGATGACAGAACAGACAGCTCTGTCTTAGCGTTTCTACTTTAATGTTTAATCGACTCCACCATAGTTAAAAACGGCACATTTAAATCTAAATGCTGTGACTGAGCCCTGATTACTGCCGCTCACTTCTAAATCAAGTCATTATTCCATTTCTAGCATCATAACTCAGTGCACAATCATGTCAGTGAATGTTCTGACGGGAAACCCCCACAGAGTCTTGGACAGCACGTTTGATCAGACAAGTATGACCCTTGTTTTTAGTATTTTCATTGATTGACTACAAATAGAAAGAGTCCAAATGAGGACATTGTGACCTCTTCTGAGACTGTTTACTTCCTGCAGCTGTTCAAATGAAACATCCGTTTTAAGAAATTGGGAGTTTGGTTACATACGTCTCTGCAAATACGGCATCATTTGGCATATGGAAGTCATATCCAACAGGCACTGACACACTTATACTATGTGGCATACTTCCTCCATAGTGAGGAATGAAGGGACCAGACACCGGACGGTCCATTTCCCCTGCTGACCACCCAGTGTCAGCTGACTGATCCGCACTGGGAGAAAGTGCCTTTTTCCACTCAATCCCTCAGGAATGACCAAAATCTGGCCAATCCCCGCTGACCTCTGAGGCCTGAGGGGTCACCTGGGGTCACCGAAAGGAAAAAATAAAGCTTCTCTTCTCTGCTATGTCTGCCTTCCAAGCTGACCATAAAAGATTTGAACATGGGACCAGCGGTTTAGACGGCTCAATGGTCTGTCTGCCTTCACAAACCCTTTATACTTAAAGTGGAGCTGCATTTCTAGAGCATCCATCTTCTGTATGGAGATGTATTTCTGAGTGAAACAGGATAGGCAGGCAGGACAGAAGGTTAGAAGGTTAGATTAGCTTGTGATGCAAGCATATTTTTTATTTTCCATGAAGGAAAAAGTATTGGATTTTGAGGGGAAAATATGTAAAAATAAATTGATCTTGGTGTATGATGTTGAATATGTGCATAATATGAGCAGAGATGTGATCAAAAAAGGGCATTTTTACATTTCAAAAATGAAGACTCATTGACTCCACATTCTCTCTAAAGCTTCCCCTGAAATAAGTGAGACAATATACAATATTAATGCCGATGAACCTCTGCTCATGCATTCCTATCCATAGGCTTACAATATAATACGTTTCAAAAATTTAATTTAATTTAATGGGACGTACAATACTAATAGAAACACCAAAGCTACCATTAAAGCACCAGATTAAAAGGATGCTTATGTATGCATATTAAATCTCTTTTCACATGTGAGTTCTGAACCATTTGGATGGATTTGACTGTGAG
The DNA here is from genome assembly GCA_029853015.1 of Chelidonichthys spinosus. NCBI lineage: Eukaryota > Metazoa > Chordata > Actinopteri > Perciformes > Triglidae > Chelidonichthys > Chelidonichthys spinosus. The sequence goes on along the minus strand of CM056828.1, from coordinate 4,589,026 downwards.
TCTATGGATCTGGAATCAAGTGGTTATGAATGCAAGCACGTATCCTGCTGACAAAAGAAATAGCGTGAGACTCAGAGACTATTTGAACTCTTTGGCTCGAGTGCAAAAAGCTGAGCTTCAGTCATCTTTACAGAAATGTGTGTGATTAAAAAAAAAAAAGGCTTGATATTCTAAGTCAAACGACTGAAAATGTATTTTGTATGAGAAGAGGAAATGAAAGAGGCTGAAGATCTTGCGAGCTGGACTCCTAATTAACCCCTGGAGTCAGACGAACAGGAATGCAAGAAACAGATGCCCCATTCTGGCACACACTCAAGCCAAACGTGGAACACATTCCCACTGTGTCTTTTCAGTGACATCCCCACAAGGTGCTGTTCAGGAATGTGGGCACTTCTACTTAGATTGAGACAAATTCCAGAGAGGGCTTGACACCCAAGTGGGACACTACCCTTGATTCATCTCTCCGAGCCGTTCCCCTTGATCCGGCCCCGGCGATTGTGCGAAGCCCTCACACCATGGCAACAGAGCTGGTATGAGTCAATCCTCTGGATAAATGCATTAATGTTATCTTGTGGGGACAACAAAATGTGAGCTGACTATAACTTTATCAGCGCAAATTGGCCACATTGTGGACCCCAACACAGCAGCTTTGACATGGAAATGAGGAGTTAAGTGTGTGAGCTCTGGGCTCGGTGCCTAGTCGGCGCCACCCACAGAGAGAGCCAGAGATCACCATGGAGGTATCCAAATGTAGCGGGCGGTCATGCGAAAGGGCAATGGCTACCTGGCTACTCGGAGGAATAAATTATAGTCTTAATATCCTCCGACGCAAAACACCAACTGAACACAACCCCCCGCCATGCCTGTGGAGGGATGGCCGAAGAAATGTGTATTTTTAGGGCCATTTAGTCACAGTTGAGCTAAATGATACAAGCAGTCATGAGATGACACACAGAGGAAACAGTACGCTTACAGTGCCCTCACATGGTTCATGCTAACAACTGCACATGTGCTACCCCACTTCAATGTGTCACACACGATGGAGCAACAACACTCTCACATGGAGTTAAATCATTACGGACTCCTTTCTGCAGTCATTGGTTTCTGCAGAATTGCTTCATTTTTGTTTATATCAGGTTAAATCATGCTCATACTTATACTCCCTCATTATTTGGACATTCGCAATAAATATGTATGCATGTATAAATTAGGAATATTGGTCTTTATGCTGTCATTATTTTGTATTTTTTTTATAAAGTTTTACAGAGGGAATTATCTAAATATGAGTGAAAGTAATGTTGTAATTTCACTTGTATTTAGATTAAGGTATTTTAGGCAATAATTGGCCAAATCAGCACCTATTTCTCTCGTATATATAAAGTGACATGTCGTTGAACTACTACTACTTCCCGACCTGTCCCATAAAATTGAAGACCTTCCTAAGGCGATGCCCACCATTATGGTAGCAGAGATTGTGGTGTGACGGCATGAGAAGTATTGACCTCCTGACCTTTGATAAAAGCTCCCTGCATTCTTCCACGCTTCACCAAAGCAACTCATTCAGTGTGCTTCTGCACATAAAGCTGGCGAACATGTTACCCGACCAACACATAGAGATGTTAATCTCCACCAGTCATTTACTTCGCCCTGTTTGTGTGCGGTTATCTGCAGACATTCATTCGTTTTCTCTGCGGCTGTAATGAAATAACATATCTAACAGATTTACTAATGTTCATATGAGGCTTTAAAAGGGCAATAAAAAGTGGGCCGAGGGGGTTGGAGGACGGTTCCAGCCGAGGTCGGGCTGGAGGTTGTGTGAAGAAGAGAGTGAAATGCGGCGTGACTCGTTAAAGATAAAGAGCAGGTGGAAGTTCAGGGCTATTACGGCTCTGTCAAAACAGCGCTGCCCGCTGAGGGAGTGGAGGGAAAGCAGAAGCTGTTTACATTCCTTCTGGACCGCCAGTTCAAATGTGAAGTCCGTGCACTCCTACACACTTACAGTGTACCAGCTATGCATTATCTCACTGTGGTATGCTGTCAGCTGCTGGGAGCTGGCAAAAGGTGGACTTACACTGCAGCCTTGTGAAGCGTTTTCTAGGAACTGCCTTTAACTGCCACTTGAATTTGGGGGGATTTATTAGCAAAGCCTGCACTGGAACTGATCTACAATGTTCACAATAAATCATTCACCACTTATCAAACAGCATTTTGTATGTAATAAACTGACATACATGTGGTATTTCAAATATTTCCATAATGCATTTTTGTGTTGATCAATAAGCGTCATCTTAAATAAATACCAGTAAGTCTTGACATTAGTTAACATGTGATTAATACTACAATGCAAGGGCAACACTGAATAACAGTGGAAGCCTATAAATCAATAGCAGCATACCTCCTTACTGCCGCTCTCCTCCTCCGGTTCATAATCACACTTCCTGGCCGTGCGATTGATTTCTGCACTCACGGCGTCTCTCCTCTTCTGTTTGTCTTCGCCTGGGTTCCTTGGTCTGCCATTGACAAGATACTCTCTAGTCTGAGGCAGCTCTGGGAATGCATCATCATCGTCACCATCATCACCATCACCATCATCACCATCCTCCTCCTCCTCTTCCTCCTCCAGTGAAGACTCTCCATCGTCAGAACTCTCGTTGATGAAAGAACGGCCGCCGGCTCCGGAGGGACGGCTGTAGTGTGAGAAGGTGATGGAGCTGGGTTTGTGCTTCACAATGCGTAGGAGATCCAGGACTCTGGGGCCAGAATCAGGGACAGTGAGGGGAGGACTGGAGTCCAGATTGAGGATAGGGCACGGATCCTCTGGAGGCATAAAGACATGGACATTTGAGATCGGCCCCAAGTGTGTTTTTACACATCCGGATCTCAAGTTTATTGTCTGACCAGCGTGATTCCCGACCTCCTGGTCCACAACAGGAACAGGAAGTAATGTGGACACGTTACCTGCTTGGTGAACTGGTGGACTGAGAACGACTGAGTGTTCAGGCTCCTGCAAGCACACAGCTTCCAGCTCGTCTTCATCCGGCTCCCACAGCGAGCTCTGGGCTTCAGGGAGAAGAGCATCCCCTCTGTGGCTCGCCGAGCCGTTAGCTGAGAGAACAGAGCTTTCTGTGGTCAACTCCTGTGTTGAGAAGGCAATTTGCTGTAATCCTAAAAAAGACTGATGTCCCTCCAAAATCCCCACAGGTGGAACCTCCATTATTGTTTTCTTCTACAGTTTCTCATAATTCAAAACATAAATCCACAGGTACTTGTGCTTGATATATTGGATGGCCATGTTTTTTTTATCCGAGATGCTCAGTCACGCCACACAGCAGACGAACCTGAAATAAACAGAAATGAAAACATGTGAAAGGCATATGTAACGCATCTGGCAGAGAGAGGAAAAATGATTTCCAAAAGACAACACAAGGCACAAAAAGATGGACTATGCTTCTTCCATGGTTTCCGTACGTCTCTGCGTCCCGTCATCATCAAAGTCTCCGCGTACGACCAGAGTTTAATGTAAAGCTTCCACATCCGGCTCCGACTACAAGCCGAGACGCTGGCTGTGAAATTCAACATCTGGCTCGGGTTGTTCTGTTCAAGTCTGGATCTGTTTCACACGCGATCACGGTGACATCACTGCACAGAGGAATCCGACTGCTCTTCCACTTGGTGATTTACTACCGCTGCACCATTCATCAGGGCCGAAGATGTCCCTGGTCGACTCTGGTTCACATCCCACTCACCCCTCCATTAAGCTCTTCTTCTAAACACACAGGTGAAAGAGGCGGAACAGCAAACCGTTGTATTATTGTGCCGCGACTTATGATTATCCTCTTGTTCAAAGAGTTTCCTCGAGGACATTTTCAGATTGTTCCAAAACAAACAGAACCTACACAAGACCTGCTGACTGCTACGTGTTTTCCACTGTTTAAGAGCAACACGGAGCAATAACACAAAGAGTCACTGCAGTGTATTTTCTTCAGCTACAGAAAGATAACCACATGACTTTACACAGGTGTTCCTGCTGTTACTGTGAGAAAGCTGCAGTTGGCATTGCCTTTACCATGGCCTTCACACACACACACACACACACACACACACACACACACACACACACACAGCAGATAACGCAACCCCAGACAAGGGCAAAATCTAACTTTAGATGTAGGGAAATATAAAATATAGTAGGGATTGAGTAAAAAATAATCAAACTAAATGGTTGTGCCTCCATGTAAAACCTGTCCCCACATGGTTAATATCAAGTGAGTGTACAAGAGATTAGGGTTCCTTCCAAGAAACCCCTCTTTTGAAAAACACTATGCAAAGAGGGTCTCATTATCCTCAAACGAATGCGGAGCAGATTTACTCCGAGAGGAAAAAAAGTCACAGACTGAAAATGAACTTATTTAAAAGAGAGGAGAGAAGGGATCCGGCGTTGCATCATTTTCTACAGAAAGGTCCCGAACAAGTCTTCTCACGCACAAACAGCTTTGAAGACGGCACAGGGAGATAAGCAAGGGGAGAACGTGAGAGTTGGCATTCGTTTCTCCATCAGAAGCAGATTTACAGGTAGGGAAAACAAAAAGACTCACCTGCATGCGGGATGGAAAAAGTTGTGTTGCCCAAACAGTGTCACGGAGAGCATATGGCAAAACAGTGTACGAGGGTTGGACAGCCCCATACAGTCACACTTATGTCCCTATAGGTCTACTCTTCTAAAAGGCAAGCTTGCCATTACAACTATACCACCACCCCCTCCTCTTCTGTTACCCCAGCTGGGTGGGAGGGGGGGGGGAGGCTAGCAGTGACTAAACCATTCAGAATATGCGTAAGGGCAGGGAGTATGTGTGCTCGTTGGAAGGTGGAAAGAGGAGGAGAAAGGAGACAGAGGGTGGTGGTAGAAAAAAAGAGGGAGGGAGCGGGTGGGTGAGGGGTGGAGGGAGGGAGCAGCAGTGGTTGGCACTGGAAGGAGGTGAAATGGGTTTCCTGCCATCACAAGAAGGCTGGGGCGAACGGCTGGTTTCACCGGACCAAGCCGGGCCGAGCAATGCCTTAGTAAGTAAGAAAATAAAACAGAAATGGGATTTACAGGAGCATATTACTCATAGATTTAGATGATATCTCCTGAAGAGAAACCAAAAGCATGCTCCCTTGAGTTTTTGTTCAACACTATATCTCAAATATAGCAGTTGCGGTGTCTCCATGTAAACCATGCACTGACAGGAGGCAAGTCACTCACTATTGTTAGTGGATTTATATTCCGTTAGCGTCTAAAAAGAGCAACAACAAAAAAAAAACACCTACTTGAGCAATCAGGGAATGTCGAAACTGTCAAAGCCAATTACGTCGAATATCTCCATTCTGAAATCCCGGATTCATCCATGCATTCTATTTCATGCTTGGCTCATCATTCACCATCAGTCAAACAGAAGCTGCAAGCGATTCCCGTTTGACACGGCTGATAAATGATCTTGGAGATGTGAACCAAGGCATTCCTGAGGAAACAATAGTCCTCTTGTGATTCAGCGCCAGTGAAACCTGCATGTATGAAGAGTGAACTACGCGGCACGTAGGGATGAGTGGGTGAAAGTGAGAGATGAGCACAGAGCGTAGACATGAAAGGGGGCATGTCGGAGCTTTTTGCGTGTTCATTGGCTGAGGACTTGTTGTTTCTGCAGCCTCTGGGCTCCCTGATAGCACCCAAGTGCTGAAGAAAGAATTCCTGGGCTCACACTCTGTAAATCCTTGACTTCTTACCGTGGGGGGGCTTCATTTATTCATCTGTTTATTCATTCGCTCTCCTCACCAGGAGAGAGGTGGTGAAGTCACAGCCACAAATCAACACTTGGACTCAGTTTGACCTCTGGCCAGGGGGAGAAAAGCAGCGCTGACTACCTTCACTCATTCATAAAATACTTTGCAACCTGCCTGTGGCTGTCATTCTCTCTCTCAGCAACGTTTCAAAGCTTGCTCTGAAATCTTATTTTGTTACAAGTCATCCTCAGCCTCATATAGATATTATATTAAATCGAGGTCCATATCAAAGAGGCCCTGTCTTTCTTCTGCTCTGACTTCTGTACTTATATATTAACAATATGATGCACAACTTAGAGTATTTTGCAGATACAAGCCATGAAAGGAAGATATAGAGAAATAAGCTTATGCATGCTCATGCAACACCACTAACTCCACTGTTTGACCGGTGAGATAAGGTAAACGTTTGCTTCGTTTCCTGAGCTTTTGTTCAGAGTGAGTGACATTCCTGATGTCCTTGCTGCATATCTGTGTTTACATTCGACCTTTTTTGTCTGAATGGATACAGTAGAGCTCCTTTACATTCCTTTTTTTATTTACTGAAGACAACGTTTAAACCAAAAGATGTTGAAGAGAGGCAGAAAATGTGAAACACAGGAAGAGAAAAGGAAGAAACTCGGCCGTCTGTCTGCCTGCCGGCTCTATCACGCTGTGCAGGTGAACGGTCCAAGGCCAGCGGGAGTGAGAACAGCTCGGCTCAACACACAGCTGGATGTTCTCACACAACGCTAACCCAGGAGGCCCGTCTGCCCGTGGCTCCAATGGAAATAAGACGGATGGAAAACAGCCTTGTTTGTGTGGCTGCAAGACAAACATTGACTTTTCTTCCACGGGGGGATCGAGGGCAGAATCAGCACCTGGAGCTGGAGGGGGGAGATAAAAGAGAGCAAGGTCTTTGTATATTTAAAGTAGCCTCTTTTCACTGGCCAAACACCCAGCTCTGTCACTTCACAAGTGTGATCCGCTGTCACCACCAGGAGCTCCTCTGCTCTATGTATGAGTCTTTTACCAGGTTTATTCCCTCGCTTTTAGATTGAAAATGTTAGTTTTGGGGCTCATTTGACAGTCTATAGCATTACTGTTGGCTTTGTGTACTTGGCCAGTACTGCACTTGGACTGAATGCTTACATCAGCATGCTAACATGACCATGTTTACCATCTTAGTTCAGCATGTTCACACAAAGTACAGCTGAGGTTGACGTCATAGGTTTCTAAGATCTGAGGAAAAAGCCTGAGATGAGTCGTACAGATTGTAAAGCCCTGTGAGGAAAATGAGCGATGTGTTTGTCCATATAAATAAAACGGACTTGACATCAAACTAAAGCACACATTTATCCATAAAAAGTCCTGAATTTGACATTTTGTGCCCATTTGAGCAGGGCGTTGTCGAATGAAATGAAAACAGAACAAGGCCTCCTGCTGCAGATCCCTGCTATGACAACTATGTCAGAGCAGGAGGGGGGGAGGGGGGGGCAGAGATGGCGTACCAAGGCCCGGTCACAGATCCTCAGCAGGTGGAGAACCTCGGTGCCAACCCCTCCAGAAGAAAAGCAAATGTGAGTGTAAGAGGATATTACTATTTGTGTTGATTTACAGAGTGATAACAACAATCATTTCCCTCTCTTCACCAAACAGCTGAAGAGCGTCCCAGAGTTCACGACCTATTGGGTACAAAATGCTTGTTCAATGAATTATTAATCTCAACTAAGGCTTGACATATATAGGTTTCATTATTATATATTATATTAAATCTATGAAGCACATTTAGAAATACCTCTCTGTTCACTATTTAGACTTATATGGCAGTTTAACGACTAACATCGTGACTCAAGATATTTCAGCCCTGAATGCACACACTGTAAAAAGTATTTATTAAAGCATCTCAGTGCTGCAAATCAACTACAGTTTGATTCATTTACATGTTCTAGATATGAACTTCTCACAGATATCTGCTTTTTTTAAATCATACGTGGATGTTTGACAGGTTTATATTGTACTATTTTACTACTAACATACTAATGAAGATACTATGCTCCAGTAACATTTACTTTAACAAAACCTGCAGGGAAAAAGGTCCGTTTCATTTGGGTTTAACAGACAGGGAGGGTCTGACAAAGTTGTTTGACTAAAACAAAAAACTAAATCTGCTACACATGCTGCGAGGAATAGAGATTGAAACTATGTGTGAGAACGTTTTACAGTGTTTGAAACACTTCACGTGTTCACGTCTCTTCTCCCCCTCGTCCTCTTATCAGCGTATCTACATGGCTGTCAGGACGCGGCCGGCGTTGTGAAGTGCCTGTGGTCGTCACGGTAGACGGAGGTAGCTGCACACAACAAGCGTGAATCTGCCAGCCGACTCTGACAGCTACAGTATGGGAAGGCATCGTATCCACTGATATCCTGATAACATTCACATCACACTGCCTCCGTCTCCATAAAGCATGTGTGGAAGGATATGTTAAAGCACGTAAGCAGTGTTTTCTCTGCTGCTGCTTGCAGCACTCTTACATAACGTTGAATACAAAACGTCAACACCATTAGAAAACATTCCAGCAATACCACAGTCTGACTCGATATCTGCTGCTTTCAGACTCCCCCCGGATTCCCAGCATACCACAGACCACGGGGCAGATGTTCTGCATTATCGCTTCTGTCTGCAGGCTCGCTTTGTCGCTGATCAAATCGTCACACAGTTGTTGTGGCTTTTATTTATCGCCTTGCTTCTCAGTTTGTGTCAGAAGTGGTTGAGGTAAATCAATATGATGTTTTTAGTCACGGCTAACGTTGATTGCCAATGAGTAAATGTAGATCTATCAGGTGAACTCTGGACATACGAACACACCGATTAAGAATCAAGATATGTGTTTGCTAAGTGAAAATATCAGCAAAATATCAGTATAGAAACCTTCCAGGTGGAAAGAATCATTTGCATATGTAAGCGGAGAAAGTCACATTATGTTCATGTTAAATCAATAGTCCAAAATCATCTGTATTGAATGTTTCTTAAGATGAGGGAACACATATTAACCATGAACTAGTTTCTTATTAGTATGCATATTAGTATCATATTAGCTGTTTTTAAGCCATAATAAATCACTTTAACTCACTCACATTAACTACTGTGAGAGTTTTCCATCAATGATTTCCAGATCACTGCTTATTGACAGTGAGTTAGGGAGATGTTGTAAAACTAATATGTTTTAATTCCCTCTAAAGTGTTACCGATGTTTCATGTAAAATGATGCACACATGCTAATGCAACCTCATCATCGTGTTTCCCCCAGAATGGACTTAAAATCAATCACTCCATGAGAGCTATTACGGTTATTACTGCAGGTTTATGACTTTATGTCAAACTCAAATAAAGTAGCTGTATGTTCTCCAATTTTTGAAATTTCACCTCAGACAATAAAAATAATTTACTGCCTCTCAAAGACGGCGTGATTAGCTGAAACTGCAGGTGAGAGCGGCGGCCGAACGTGCAGTAAAACATCAACAAAGCACAGAGAAGCTTGGATTACAACAAACAAAGAGGGGGAGCGACTTCGTTCTCTTAACGTAGTCGTGTGCTGCTTTATTAATGTTCTAAATGTCACAGAACAGACACCCAAAAACATGAAGTTGTTAAATTGCGTGAAAATGTCGACTCAAAACAAAACTGCTTTGGGGCTTGGAGCATATTTGGGTGAGTGCATATTCTTGGCCTCGTTCCTCATCATGAATTCTCGGTATTTCATTGGCTCACATGTTTCTGAGAACACAACAGCACCCGCCAACAGACAGGAAACTTAGTTCAAGGTGTAACATTCATGTCAAATCCAGCCGCACATGGCTCCAAATGCTGAGAATACAGACAGAGGCCACACCACACAGAGGATACATTATGTGTATCTCTCTATTCATGGACTTTTAGGATATTGTTGCACATTAATAACAGCTGTAAGGACATTCCCAAACAATGAGAAGGTGTCAGATCCAATGATAACAGGGGTGAGATGTAAACACTGACTGAAATGAGGGGAAATCATTCTACTGCACAATGATTTCACAGCCCGTCTCCCCAGCATCGTGTGATTACAGGATGACAGGGACGATGAGAGGTGAACCAGCTCAGCCTTTCATGGGACCGGGTGGGGGGGTGGGGGGGGGCAGCTACACATTAATTCCCTCCAACAACAACCCCCCGTCCTCGCCTGCTGCAACACGCTCCGCCAGCACTCACACTCACCCAGCGAATTCCTTCCGAGGTGGAGGGTGGTGAGGACGGGCGGTTTTTGTGGTCCTCCATGTTGTGATTGTGATGTTGTATAATTGATAGGTATGTTTGAATCCCCGTGTCTGGGGTCGGACCACAAACATGCTCCCGGGAACGTGAAGGTACACGCTGGGATGACTATTCAGAGACTACATGTGGTTGAACCACATAGCGTGCAGCATATCATCGATCCCATCCGTGTGTGAAGCAAAAATATCCACAATGTATGGTCCAACAAGTTCTTAAAGCCACATCTACGAGTGGCTTTCTGCTTGAGTGCATTTAAATGACACCTCCGAAGAACTTGGTGACACCTGAAACAATTCTAGGTGCTGACGGGAAGAAAAACTGTCTTCAGAAGGCTGACTGAAGTCGGCCTGCCATTATTTTGCCAGATGAGAGAAGAGAAAGTTTGATCAAAGCCGAGCGGTTGTCAGCTTCTTCTTTTCTAGGAATGAGACGCAGCGCTGCGAGGTCTTGAAAGCAGCTGCTGTGAAGCGGACCGCTGCTGGCTCACAGCTGACTGTCAGCTGTGGTTTCTCCTGCAAAATATTCAAGGGGCCCCACCAGTGTGTTTGCATGCTTGTATCTCTTCCTACACAGCAGGTTTAGGCCACTTAACATGTTGATTTTCATTGATTTCTTACCTGATTTACACCAGCGATCACACGAAACTAAATCAAGACTGTTTATGTTACTTTATCGTTGCATGGTAATGCAGTTTACATGCCGTATGATTATAATTATACACATCTAACAGTCTCTTACATCTCCAGAAGAACAGACTCATGCCTTGCCAAATGATTACCCATGATAGAAAGTGATGCTCCTTCAAGGAGACAAGATGAAATTAATAAAAATCCACATGTTAATGGATTAATATAACCTTCATCTACTGCAGGAAGCAGGCGATCGTGGATATAGTGACAGTCTTTCATTTAAAAAGAGGGTCCCTTCCTTCCTCTCTCCATATTTGAAAAGGCTGAAGCCAGTAATTGATTTCACCTCTTTAATCTCTTCCCTCCATTATGAGGAGATTTCTGCTCCACACCTGGGGCCAACGCTCTCATCTCTTCTCTTATCTGGCAGATTCTCATCTGCCCGTGAGCACACTGGCCTTCCCAGTGGAACTGCATAATCCCCATCCACACACACACACACACACACACACACACACACACACACACACACACACACACACACACACACACACACACACACACACACACACACACACACACACACACACACACACACACACACACACACACACACACACACACACCAGACAGTGCCTTGAGCTGCCTGCTAGCATTGTAAAGCAGAGACAGATGGGAGAGGCAAAACCAGACGCAACCGTAGCTAATCGCAGGTCATTACAATGATAAGGAAACTTTTAAACATTAAAAAAAGCACCAATATGTGAAAATGTTAATTATTGGCCTCACATCACTTACCCTTCTGCAGAGGCCTCTGACATTTGGACCAGGAGGTGAGACGGTGAAGGCTCTGAGTCTGATGTGATCACCGTGACACCCTACATGACCGTCTGGCGCTGTGATTAAGCACCTCGGCCACAGCTCCCTCTGCATTAACAGGAGGGGATTGACTGTGAAGGCTGCAGGAGGACAGAGGAGGAGTGGATGTTTCAGAGAGGAATTCTGGCAAATGCAGGGAAGTTTTATGTAAATACACTAGAAAGGATGGGTTGGAGGCTGGAAACTATAAAAGTAGAAACTGAAACTGGAGTGTAGAAGGAAAATCATAAATTCACCTCATATGCATCCTGACTTTGCCCTCAGAAAGATACAGTATAATGTTTATATTCATCCGAGAATCAAAGTCAAACTGTTTTTTCTATATTGATAAAATCAAACCTCATAGTCTCATATGTTTCAATGAGAAATATTTAGAACAGAAAACACAAGGTTAAATGCATTGATGGGTTGTGAATAAAATCAGAATATTGAATTACAATTGACACAACACCAACATTTACATTTGGACTGACGTGGAATAAGCCCCAAACGGTATTAGATTTTTTTACACGGACTACTCTAATGACTCAGACGTATCCTCTTAGCCCTGCCTTCATTGTATTTATTTATTTTATGAGGCTATTTTTTTTTTAAGTTTAATCTTTTATTTTGCCGATTTGAACTGTAGTAGTTTACATTCAATGTTGTATTTCTTGCCTGTAGTTTTTACAACTTTTACCTCCGCTTTATTATATTTTGTTACCCTGGAAAGCTCACTGAATTGCCCCCAAAGTGTCAAATACAACCAAAGCTGCCTTGCCTTGAGATAAGCTAGATATGGATAACATACCTGAATCTGACTGAACTTTTTCCCACATCTGCACTAGTCACTCCAAACCGCTAGATGGCGATAATCAACCACGTAACCATGACGCTGTTATTTCCCCTCCAACACAGCAGAGGGCGGTAGAGGACAAACACCCTTTTAAAGTAGTTAGTAGTAAAGTCAGTCATTTAGCTTGGACGCCGGTGAGAGAAATGAACGGCGTTAAAGTGATATTCTCCGGGAGACGTCGCGTCGTGTTCGGCGCAGCTTTCACCTCCTGCAGCTGCTTCCACACGGAACCGGTAAGCTCTTCACATCCCGGTCCATTTCAAACGCGTTTCATTCAAACCGACCTGTCTGAGAGAACCTTTCACCTCGCAGGTGAGACGTGAGTCCGGCGCACTTCCGGTAGTTCATCACAGCAATTACGTGTGCGACCTCCCAGCCAATCACCGGTTTCCAATGGGGAAGTTCCCGCGGATTCTCCACGTTTTAATCAAAGATCAAGTCATTACAGAGAAACAGGTGAGCAACAAAATGCAATTATCATTATAACTGGTATTGGTGGGGGGAAAGTCACCAATATGTAGTCAACTGGTATTGAAATTAAAATTATTTATTATAAAATTAACAATATTTGTCAATTTATGAATAATAATGGGACTTCCACTGGTTTTATATACATTGTAGTTGGTATTGAACAATTAAATATGTTACCATTTTGTCATTTAATAACGATGAATCAATAAGGAACGTAATAAGTCAAAGTCATGGCTGCTACTAATGTGGATTTTCTTCTTCTCAGTAGGTGTGGGTCCCTGAAATCGCCTCTCCAGAGTTACTCCGCTGTGTGCACACAGAGGAATACCTCAACAACTTCATACGTGGGGAAGTGACCGAGCAGGAGCAGAGGAGGACCGGTTTCCCCTGGAGCCAAGGCATCGTGAGACGCTGTCGCTATGAGACGGGTGAGAATGACAAACCTGTCGACCTGACGGTCTGGAAGATGACACTCCATGACGCCGTCTGTGTCGTCGACAGGTGGGACCGTCCTCGCCGCCGAGGTCGCCCTGCAGAGAGGTCTGGCCTGCAGCACGGCGGGAGGAACCCATCACGCCTTTCCAAGCTACGGTTCAGGGTTTTGTCTCCTCAACGACTTGGCAGTCGCAGCCAAACACCTGATGGGCGCCGCCTCGCCCAAAAGGAAGGTCCTGATCGTGGATTTAGATGTGCATCAGGTAGCGTCAGCGTGTCTCTGCTACATTTCATCTGTCTTTTTCTATAAGCTTGACTTTCTTCTCTTGCATCCGACAGGGTGACGGCACGGCGTTCATTTTTAAAGAGGAGCCGTGTGTGTTTACGTTTTCAGTGCATTGTGGGAAAAACTTCCCCCTCCGTAAACAGCAGAGTGACCTGGATGTCAGCGTGGCAGATGGGCTGGAAGACAAGGAGTACCTTTCCACAGGCACGTGCCATCAAAATTATAATAATAATAATACGTGTTCCACTAACGTCTGCTGTTCTCAACAGTGGAGGCTCACCTCCCCCGGCTGCTGGACACCTTTCGTCCAGACCTGGTCCTGTATGACGCAGGTGTGGACCCTCATTGGGAAGATGAACTGGGCCGGCTGCGTCTCACTGACCAAGGTGATAGCTTTAACACCCTCACCATCCCCACCTGTGAATCCTTTCTAGAGCCTTTAGAATGACTGAGTGCCTCCTAGGGCTGTATCGGAGAGATCTGTACGTGATGAAGACCGCGGCGAGCAGAGGTGTTCCTGTCGCCGCCGTCATCGGAGGAGGATACTCGAGGGACATCGACAAACTGGCTGTCAGACACTCCATCGTCCACAGAGCAGCGACTCAGGTAGAGGACACGTTACTGCTATATAACGGTGTACACGTCGTGTGGATACTCTAGAATGTTCTTCATATTTCAGGTTTGGAGGGAGCGAGGAATGTAAAACCTTCATGCTCTTAACCAAGAGGACCCTCGGAGCTTAAGTGGTACTTGATCTAATGCCAGGTATTGATATTTGTGAATAAAGTATGTCTCTATACTGGCAGCAGCATTACCAATAATTATGAAAAACATTTTGGCAACTAACAGATCTTCTTCTTCAGAGTATATGAGCTGTATTTTAAGTTGGGAAGTTGCTTTTCATGGTCATAAAAGCAACTCAACAGTACGTGGGATGTTTTGGCCGAAGAAGAGTACTTAAAAAAAGATGTTCACCTCATCAAGATGCTGTATCAGCACTAACTATTAAACATTATGCTGTCCAACTGTACGTTTTGTGGTTAATGCAACACAACGATGCTCATGAACAAAAATGTTTATTAAGGACAAAAAACACTTTCAAAATGAAAAGTATCCCCATGATATAAGACATCAAGGTACCAGTGTCACCGGAGAACAAACCGTTGGTCCACACAGACTGTACTCATGAGGTTATGGATGGCCCCTTGGCACAGAAGGCCATTTTTACCATAGTTTTATGTCATCCACTGACATCAAGCAGCAACATATTTTTGTGGTACAGTGCAATGTTTATTCACAGTTTATGAGGCAGTTGATTCGCTGAGACGTAGCAGTGGTCTAGTTCAGCTTGTAACACGAGACAGTACACGACTAGAACAACCATCAAGCTCACGCACGCCGGCAGTGGAACACGACAAGCAAACGCGTTGGAAGATATTCGGCACAACTTTGAACTCTTCTTCACGACGGTGTTATGGTAGATTACACACAGACAGTTTCACGGAGAGTACCACCAAGAAGTCAACAGATACATGAACATAAAAACCAGGCAGAACCATTTAAGTAAACACTTAAGAGCAGGTGGAAGAGTGTGTACTGGGTTTTTAGAAATTCCTCTTTGGTCAATATTAAAAGTCCAAAGAGAGAAACAGTGCATTTCTTAACATCTCGCTTGCAGAAATGTTCTTTTAAAAGAGTTAAAATCATTAGTTGGCTGTGGTTTGATAATAAAAACTAGATACTAAAAAGGGAACACCTGCCACTGCTTGTTGGTTGTATCGACATCGAATAAATACTTTAAAAACTTAGTTTATACAGTGATAGCCATTGTTGAATACCATCTAAAATAACATTTCATGTAGATATGGATCGGTCTCTCACACAATTAGGGCAACTGCAACCTAATAGGATAATAAATGACCGTTTCCAAGCCGTCCAGTAGATCATTGCAGTGCTTTTAGTACCTTCAACAGTGGCTACATCTGTATATTTATCCACTATTTAACCTACTAATCATCAAATGTGGGATTCAGTGCTAAAACGTGAGGCAGTTGATGCAAAATTAAAAAAAATCAAGCTTAAAAAAAATTATATTTTCCATGACTGAACCTTCTCTGCCACGACACACCAGTTGGCGTGGTCAAAGTAGGTGTGTGTGACATGAAGCTCTTCAACATGATTCTCTATGAGCTCTGCCAGTTCTCCTTCCCTGAAGACGTGGTAGTACCTCAGGCAGGAGCCCTCCGTCTGCCCCTCGCTCCCCTGAGGACTCCTTGTGCTTTCCTGCGGCTCTTTTCCCAGCAGCCCTCCGTCGCTTTCATCCGCAGACTGCTTCAGGTGCTCCTTCTGGAAAGGGACCAGATCCGGCAGGGCCAAAGAGCCACACTCCTGGGCTAAAGATACGGAGACGCTCTGGTTTTCTGTGCCGTTGTTGCCGCCGGGATCACTTTGTCTTTTTGTGAGGGAGTCGAAGACGTCCTCCTCTGACCCGATCGCAGGCGGCGGGGAAAAGAAGCTCGAGACCCGTTTGATGAGGCGCCGTCCTCTCCCGCGCTGGCTGGCCTTGTTGCCCTCGTTTTCCCCTGTGGGCGAAGATAAAGTGCTCAGGTCCCTGGAGGACGACCGGGAGATGGCCAAGCTTCCAAAGTCGAACACGGAATCCAGAGACCTGGAGAAGAACCACAGTCTCTGTGTGCTCTGCTGTGGCGTGGTGCAGATCAGATCCTCCTCCTCGTCCGTCACGGAGGATGTGCTTCTAACCTTCCTGTGCTTATCAGCGTTGTCGATGGCTTCACTCACACTCTGAGCGGCGGCCCTCCTCCTGGCTTTGGCGTGCTCCCTGCTGAAGCCGGAAGCCGGCGAGTGCGGGTTGGGGTTCCAGGGGACGAAGATGTCCTGTTTCTCGAATTTACGACGTTTCTGCTCCATGGCCCACACGTAGATCATGATGCGTCCGCCCACGCTCAGCGTGCGAGCCATTTCCTTTATTGCTCGGATACGACGTTCTTTGGTGGACAAATGATGGATGACTGTGAGAAAAAAAGCATTCATTTGGTAGAATTAAGTGAGTCGGCATTTATTTAATAAGGATGTTTAGCCACATTCAGCGCCTGCAGTCAAAGCACATTACATACACTGTGTACGGCACACAACACCAACTAATAGTGTGGGCGTGGGCTGTCGGCTCCTAATTGCACTCTTTTGTTGGAGAACAAATGAATTATTTCACACTGTTGGCTAGGTAACACAAGCTCTTGGTAGACCGTTTATCATTATTATAAGTTAATTGAATTTGAGGCAAATGTCAGCTACATCAGCAGGGCTTTCTGCATATGAAGGGAGTGATTTGTTACTGAGTGGGAGGATCCAAACACATCAAAAATCCCTTCTGACTGCGTGTGTTTGTTTGTTACCTGCGATCGAGAGCACAGCGTCGAAGCAGCCGTCTCTGTAAGGCAACAGGAGCCCGTCGCACATCTGGACCTCGTGTCCTTGGCTCAAGCAATGTCCACCAGGGGGCGACAGATGTCGCACCCCAGCTTGAACACCTCCTTGTTGATGTGGAGATACTTGCCATTGCCACAACCTGCCAAGGACAAGACAGTCAGCTACAGCAATTTAGCATTTAAAATACAAGAAATATATATAAATGTTCATGTTTAGTGTGGTGGGATTGCTAAGATGACATCACTGCTGGAGGTGACACCCACCGATGTCAGCCACGATGCTCCCCGGCTGCAGGTCCAGCAGGAACTGTCGTACCTTGGGCCAGGCTTTGTAGCGGCTGTCGTTGAAATAGGGAGCGATCTTGTCGTAGACGCTGTGGACGTGGTCTCTCTCGAGCTGACTGGCAGCCTCCTCCATCATGTCCGTCCAGGCTGCCTCGTGCAGCGGCCTCACAGAATCATGCCTGCAGGGACAAACAACATCGCTCTGCTTATTCACGAAATGATAAACACATCTAATATTCATTCTGCTCCATTAGGGAAATCATTAAAAAAATAGCAATCAGGGAACAGCACGGCGGTGTCGCTCTCCACGTGGTTGTTAAGGTCGGTCAAGGTCAACGGGTGATCTTAATCAGCAGACACACTCAAACAGGCAGACGTGGTCATTTAAGACCAAACCCTCCACTCTGTACTTTCAGTCCCCACTGCAGTCATGATGATTCCCCCTTTCATCACTCCCGGGAGTCTGGCGGTGCTTTCTGGTCCAGCAGAGTCCTCTGAGGTCCTGACCGATGCAGACTGCTGACTGGCCTGACGCTGGAAACACCATATTGTAGCTCCACCTGCCCGCCGTGTGACTGTTCAACTACTCCTGCTTTTTGAGATTTCTGCCTAAAAGCCTATTAAAGGTAGTTTTTTCTTGCCACTGTCGCTGTAACTCTGCTCCTGGGTGATGTTGGGACTGTATTAAATGAAATTGTATTAAAGTCATGAGCGTATTCTAGTCTCCATGTGTCCTGAGATAACTTCTGCTGTGATACGACACTAGAAATAAAATAAAATTGAGTTTCATCCACTACACCACATCCAGAAAGACAGACTATTATGAATAAAAGTCACTAGGTTTGATTTTTCATCAGCCGTCTGTCAGTGTGAAAAAAACAAATTAACTAACGAGGCAACGGCGAGGCGGCAATCTGCATCTCACAAGGCAATCAGCTGGTCCATTTCCACAGCAGCCGTGTCAAACTGGTTATTTGGTAACGCAGAAGCGAAAGGTCGACACATACATCATTTTGTCTGCAGCGAGATGCAAAACAAACACCGGCGTTGGAGAGAAAAGTTCCTTTTACAAGATCTTCATTAGCTTTGTACGAGGTTTTTATACAGCTCACATTCTAGGAATCACTTTCACCTCCGCTGACCCTCGTTGATTCTCGGGAGGACTTTCAATTTCACTGGAAATTCAAGACTAATTTATATTTATGCGGGCGGATTTTCAGTCTGATTACATTATCTGACATCGTTGCATACTGAATATCACGTTGCTGTGTTCCAGCTTTAGCTGAGCTTGATATTGCAGGCGTCAAATGTAAAAAAAAAATGTTTACATTATTGCATCTACTTTCATAGTCATTTCAGGTTTTTTTCGTTTTGATTGAGGATTTCTGAGAAATTTCATTACGATACTTTGTGGGAAAAGATTTGAGTGGAGCCAATAACGTTTAAAAACCACCACCACGTGTGTTTGTTCAAATAGAAATAACAACGTCTTTTAATGTTTTCTTTC
Source organism: Chelidonichthys spinosus (assembly GCA_029853015.1). NCBI lineage: Eukaryota > Metazoa > Chordata > Actinopteri > Perciformes > Triglidae > Chelidonichthys > Chelidonichthys spinosus. The sequence continues at coordinate 4,570,148 of CM056828.1, read as the reverse complement.
AAAGAGACTTGGGGATAAAGTAATGGTGATTTTTTTCACAGCTCCCACTGCAGTCGTCTCCGTTTATTAGGAAGCGGCCCACAGCTCCTGCTGCTGCAGCTTCACAAAGACTTTTTCTCTGCTATCATCCAAAGGATAATGTTACCTTCAGAAGAAAAACTAAATACAGCAGTCCTCATTTCACCTAAGTGGTTATCTTTCATCGTGTATCATCACGTGGCTTCATTAACTTGCAAAGCAAACGAGCTCAACAACACAATTTCCAAAGCTGTAGTAATCTTTTTGTTCATCACATGCTTTGCGGCGCCTTCAGTTGGTTCAGGTCAGAACACAGATTTTTCAGATATTTCACTCTCAGAAAGAAAAGACTCAGATATAAAAAGGGATTGTATTCCTCTCCACAAATGCGTTATGACTCCGTTTAGCTACGTGGAAGCCAACAAGTCCATCTGAGAAGCAAGCCATCTGTCTGAGTCGGCTTTCAACACCGATATTAAGCAACAAAACCCCAGTAAATCACAAGATCAGTGCACAAACATGGCTGCCACATGCTGCTCTGTGACAAGCAGTTTCTGCTCTAACGTGACATTCGTCATTCAGAATCACATGTGATTAAAAGGTGTAACGATTCATTCAATTAATCAATGAATCAACTGTCAGTCCTACCGATTTAACTAAATTAATCTGTTAAAATAAATAGAATTAATCGTTTTGTCTTCACCAATAATTGACATAAATGCGTTCAATCGGATGAATCGTGATTCTTAATTATGATTAATGTTTTAATACGTTTAAGACACTCTCTCCCCTGCCAGTCTATTGAAAAATGTAAAAAATAACTGAGCATTACATTAGAATAAATATGTTAAATAAGTAATTCTGTGGTCCGTTTATTTTTTCACCTTTCAGAAGAATACAGATCTCACTCGCATTATTGCATGTTTATTTCATGAACATAGAATTTTGGTTACAAGTTACAGAATCGAATCAAATCGTTGATTGTCCTTAAATCGATTCGCCAACTAATCGTTAAATCGCTGGGAGGCCAAAGATTCACACCCCTACATGTGATGGATGAAAGTGGCAGCTCATACCAGCAACCATCATATCATCACACAGACGTTGAAGAAGAACTAAACTCATATAAAACAAACCAGCAGATACTTGAGGAAAGTCTACTCTTTACATTTATCTCCAATTGCACTGAGTTGTTATTTACAATCCGCTCCATCCTCCACCCACAGTGTGGAAACCTGCTTCTGATAACGAGTTAGACAACATCTCTGTTTTGGGTATGCCTGCCTGTAAATATATCGACAATAACAAAATTGAAAACGGATGCAACCTAATGAAGCATGTGATGCTACAGTGCACTTTGCTGATGAGGTGATCCAGGAGGGAAAGCTATTAGACATTTCCCCTCCACCTCTCTTATAAGACATTTGACTGGTATGTCCTTGAATGTTATATTGTCTGCTGTGTGTGTGTGTGTGTGTGTGTGTGTGTGTGTACCACAGCACACAATGGATACCACTGGGAACAATAACGGCAGGATATAGGTAATAAAGGCCAGCCTGTGCTACACGAAATGCAAATCCGTCTCGGTCGGAGCCGAAACCCTCACAGCACATTACCAGGCTGCTCTCTGTCCTCCTGCCTTGGTAAATACAGTGTACGCAGCATCCCCTCGTCCTCCACTCAGACCTATTTCTGGACCACCATCATCGGCATCATTCCAGCCAAGTGGAAGGAAAACATCCCTTATGTAACGTTTGAAAAGCTGGCCTCCTTCGCTATTGTCGGAGCAGGATTTCATCTGAGTTTCCCCCCCCCGCCGTCTGCTCACTAAACTGTGACAGTCCTCGGATGACATTATGTAACTGGGGAGACTCAGAGGGTGCACTGCCTCTGACTGACGATGGGAATTCAAATTAAATCAGAGGGTAACATCTAGCACACTGATTTGCCAGGAGGTATAGGACATTCACTGGATGCAGGTGCAGCCTTTCTTTTTTTTTTAATTAAGTTGCCATTCTAAATCCCCAAATATCAAAATACGTTCCATAAAAAACATATATTTTGGTCACAATATGGGCAACAGCCTTTTGAGCCGAAGACCTCAGACCTCAACAGTGCTGTGATGAGATTAGTGGTGTTATTATGAACAGTCAGTCCTCCTTCCACTAACCGCCCCGCATGAACAGGAACCACAGAGAACAGGTTTACCCATCCAGTGTGCCAGCAGTTAATGACTCAACATGTGGTGACTAAACTTCCACTCTACTGTCCTCACGTTGCAATGTATAGGTGTATATACTGCAACACCTTGTGTTAAAATATGTACATAGAGAGAACAAGCATTGTAAAGACAAAATGCTAATTTATTTAGATAAACAATAATAATAATAATAATAATAATAATAATAAATAGTTTGAAAAGTACATTTAATGTATTTAAATGTAATAATGATATGAGACTAGCCCTGCATCTGGGCCAGCCCACTACTTTATGTCCCATCAAAGTTGCTTAAATTAATTAATTAGAATCAACATAACATTATACCCAAGGTCGAATATAAGACATTTAAGCAAAAAAATATATCCCATGATGCAATTTATACTCCAATAATGCAAATATTTGCACACCCTCTCCTGCATCCTACAGGATCCTCCGAAAACGCCTCTTCTTACCGTCCAACGTGTAAGCCGCCGTGCAGTGATCCGCCTCTCCCCTCAGGTCGCCGGAGGTAAACTTCCCTCTCTGATCTATATCATCGATCTGCCATCGGGATCAGAGGCACGCGCTCGACGCGGCGCCACCGAGCACATGATCAGCGACATCGTGGGGACGGAGAACGGGAGCAGCGGAGCCGAGTACTTGCCGTGTGTGGCCGCCGGCAGCGTCCCGTCCGCCGGACGGTAGCACGTCCATATGTTGGGCTCCACACCTGTCAAGACAGGAAGGAATCACAGCCAGACTTCCGGTGAGATCTTTCAAAAATAAAAGCCTCGTCGGCGACTGTTTAAACAGCTGTACGCCAGGTAGCCTAAATGTTTGACGCGAAATGTTGGAGGCAAACGATCCCTTCTATCATAACAACATTTTACTTCCATGTAAAAGAACAACAAAAAAAAATAAAATTAAATAAAATATATATTTTATATATATATTTTAAATATATGTGGTTTTCCCTTCAGGGATTAAGCAGGTCCAAGCAATAATAATAATGAATAATGCCACAGAATGTGCAATTGTTTTAACCGATGATTCTGATCAAATATATTAATAATAAATAAAATAAAATAAATTAACAAATATATTAAAATATACAAATATAACAAGCAAGGCGTGCTGTTTCCTAGATGAGGCGGCCTCTCTGTAAAATAGGATTATCTGTGTGTAGTCACTGCATTCCTGTCCAGTATTTATTTTATTTATTTATTTCAGGCATGTCAGTTAAATCATCATCATCACACATTAACCCATTTACTCCACATGTATGCATCACCGTTTCCATTTCTATTTTTCTTGTCAAAATGACTCCATGTTACGCTTTTATTTTGAAGAAGTTATGACCCGGCGTCCTGTCTCATTGTGGTCGACTTGATCGAGCTGATTAGTCGGCGGTGTGTAAAAAAAAAGATGACACACGGTGCGGGTGCAGAACACGGTTGTCATTGGCTGTCAGAGTCACGTGACAACACAATAAACAACGTGCACTGGCTGAGAACAATTGGGAAATGGCTAATGTTGATGCTTTTAGTTGTAAAGCCAAAAAACTACAACATCACACGTTTATTGTTGTCCTCATGACCACTGAGAATAACTTAATCTAACCAGTTTTACTTTTTAATCTTTATTGAACATGTTAAAAAAGAATAATAATACAAACTAACTAAAGCGAATGAGCAGTAAAAAGGAAAGCAAAAAAAGGAGGCTGATAACAAAATGCAAGATGTAAATTGACAGAATATCCTACATATATATCACCTGGGAGCATATTTTTTATACAAATAAAATAATGAATTGTTTGGAGTCCCATTAGCACAGAGAAAAGTCATGTGGTAGGGTGCCAATCAGCAAACATTAGCAAGTCATATGCAGTTTTTCTGTCCTCTGGTTCCTACATGAGTGTCTCCTCTGATGTCCTCTGCTGCACTTTCTGTCTCTAAGATGGTTAATGGCTGTGACTTAATTGTGGCTCATCACCGCCATTCAGGGAGCACAAAGCTGCCGTCACATCATCATCATTCAGAGCACACATGCTCTTTTCCTGCTGCCGGCTGCCTCACATCACCATTACACGCACTGACACCTGGGAAGTAGCCTATAAACACATTTTTACACGGCGGGCCAGTGAAAAGGGCGACATGTTGAAAGCTCACACACGTGCCCTCCAGGTGACGTTGAGAGGATCCTGTGACTGCAAACCTCCGCCTACGCAGAGCTGCCATTTCTGTCCCTTTCTGTTCCATCGCTCTGTTTAATCTACCATCAATTCACTAGTTGTCAGGCTCCATCTTTCTCCTACCAGGCCTCAGCATGAATAATGGTACTTTCATACAGCTGCAGATGTTCCTCAGTGGTATACATCATCTCACAGGTGGAGGGAAATATCAAAAAACTATCTGGCAGAAGAACATTTATCATATTTATTGCACTTTGACCAGCGCTTTTTCAGATGTGTGAGTACAGATTTCTGTTTAGAGAACAGTGACAGTGATCTTATGTTCTGTTTCCCCCTTGTATTCCCTATATAGCATTGTATGTTATAAAAGGTGCTATATAAATAATGTTTATTATTATTGTTATCTTTGCATCACCAATGCAGAAAGCATGGGCATGCCAGCTCCTATACTGATTGGAATTAATGCCCTTTCCTGTGTCTGACATCATGTTGTTAAAAGACACAGGATATTGTGTCATTGTTGCACAAATTGCGGTTCACAGTTGGCATAAAATGAGGTCACATCTCTGATATTTCCGTTTTAAACTGACCACGTGTTTGAGGAGTTCTGCGTTAACTACAAGCTTCATGGGTTTCAGAGCCCGGCTTTATTAAGGTCAAGGATGTTGAACAGCTTCAGAAATTATAAAAAGGTCAAAGCTTTTCTCTTAAAGGCACAGACGGCAGCGGACATCCTTCTTCTAGGTGAGAAGATGATGAAGGGGCATCGTTTTATCCACAAGCAAATACAAACCACATCATCTATGAAATCTGTCACTCACCATCCAGCTGTCCTTCTGGTTCCAGTCTATTTGAATGTTGCCTTACTGGTGGATCTCTTCTCCAGGATTTTGCCTAACTAGAACTAGAAAATCCCAGTGGCTCAACCTGCTGACTGACATTGGAGAAAGGGAGGAGCTGCCATCAACATGATTGAAAGTAAACCCATTTGAAAGCTCCTTTCAAACCGCCTCCACATTGATTCTCATTCAGGAGGCAGTGATCATCTCAGGAAGCTCCAATTTAACAGCTCAGTCCTTTATCTGCTAAAAGTCAGGGATTATTTACTAGATTCCAATTGTATTAAGAGATGCACGACTTGTTTTCTTCCTTCTTCCTTGCATCTCTCTCTTTTGGAACTAGGTGTATTAAAACCCCTTGTTTTCCTTTCAAGATTGACATCAGCTGGAGAAAATACTGTGATTCTCTTCATTTCCTCAAGCACATTGGGACTGGATTCTAACGATCAGTGCTGCGTTAGTAAACCTCCAGACTAAAGACGGGATGTTGTGGACAAAAGTACGATCCATTCTGCAGTCTGAGTCATCAATATGTCAGTCAGCCTTGAAACACCAAGAGGAATGTCTACATTTACAACTTTACTCTTGTTATAATAATAAAAACCTACTGCAAGCTCCTCAACTAGATTTTCAAGCTCAGTGTGATGTCTGTTTAACAGGAGGCGGCTAGATGAATAATAAATATTGAATATAGCAAATATCACTTTGACTGATTGGAGGAGCATTCATCTAAAACACTGCAAAATGAGGTTGCATGGCAGTGGGATACCTAAGAAACGAAAGAGAAGTTGAGGAGGAGGTGAGTTTTGATTGGTTTCCCATGTTGTTGCATATTTTAACACAAGCTGCAAAATCACACATCTGATATACGAGTTCAAAAACAAAATACATAAATAATGCAGCTTTCTTTGCCAAACAAATGTTAAACCTGTTTTAATTCAAGAAAAAAATAGAGTTCTTCTTTCTTTACAAAATTTACAGTATCCAAAATTGCAGATTTAAAAAACAACATAGAAACAGTTGCTAAAAATATTTATGCCATTACAAAACTTTGTTCTTCAAGGCAAAGTATTTAGCTGGTTCAATTCCTGAGAATAACTAATGGAAATGTTGGTTCTCCCTCCTCATCCGTGGCTGGTCTGGTCCACGTCTCTGGTTCACGTGAGGCGGCTCATGTGAACTCATGACGAGGTCCACAGATATGGGAAATGAAAAACGGTCCATCATCTGTGCGATCTTCGTGTGTGGAACCCCGTGCTTGTTCCTCCTGGAGAAAAACAGCGCAGTGAAGTAACATAAGTATCTTCACCCTCCACTGGCATATAAATAATATGATTATTAAGAAATCATACTTCTCCAACTCATAAGGATCAAACTTCCAGCTGGTATCAGGTTCACAAAAGTCCACTCTGTATCCTCTCTCCAAGGCCTGTAATACAAGTTTGAAATGGAACTAGGATCTATGATCTATGGAGTGATGCCCCATCATCAAACACTACGGTTATATGTCAAATCGCATACCCACCATTTTCACATATGGCTTCATTTCCCAAGCTTGGCCGTTTGTATTATCAATGATAATAGGAGACCGGCCATCATGCATAGCATCTTTAGCTGAAAGAGAATTAAAGACACACAAAAAATATTGAAATAAAATAAAAATCCCATCAAACCACATCGATCTGTCATTCGTCTCAAACAGAGATCAGACTAAAGGAGTTTAAGAACACTAACCCATTTTAAAAATTGAGTTGCATCACGCACATAAGGAGAAGCTTCACTTCCCTCTAATCTCAAAATGCAAACACGACAATATTTGAAATGAACGCACACACTAGAGGATATTATTTCCATTATTGTGCCTTCAAGTGATCTCGCTGGGAAGCAGACGTAAACAAAACGGAGACGTGCTGCAACAACTTAGCAACGCTTTGAATTACTGCTCCGTGGTCGAACCAACCACTCAAGATGCAGTTTACATCCATGTCCGAGTTATGTCCAAAAAAAACTTGTTTTGCGAGGTCAATGTGACCTTTGACCTCCAAATTCAAATCAGGTCATCCTCGAGACCAAGACCAAAATGTGTAGAAACAACTTCCAACATTTACAGCCTCGTGAGCATTTATGGGGGTAATACCTCTGTTCTGGTTCCATTCATGTGCTGCTCCGAGAAGACCTGGATCATAGCGGTACCCATCTCTGTATGCAAAGTAGTCATCAGTGCTCAGGATGAGCCCATTGGGACCAGTGGACAGCAACTCCCTGTGAGAAACATCAGACACAAATCTACAATGAAATAACATGTTCAGGGCCGGGAATTGAGTTTTAGACTCCTTTAAATAGACAATGATTACACAAAAACGTACCTGGCCAGCGTTGATTTCCCAGATCCTGGTAATCCCCTCATCAAGACCAGCACCAAGGAGGGATCGTGTGCATGATCATTTTCTGCATCATATCTCTGGTATCCGTCATAATCGTCACCAGACTGACATGATTGTTCTTGTCTGGACCATCCAACGTTGACATCATCCGAGTGTGCATCATAGATACGATCCCGTTCGTCCCTGTCCAAGTGGTGTGGAGAGTCTCCGTGAAAGCCCTGAGAGGGGTGACTGCGTACATGCGGAGGTGCGAAGCTAGAAAATGTTGGGAAATGGGACTCCTCTTCATACTGGTTGGTCGTGACTGGACCGCTCCACCTTTGATTCACATTTGATTGTGGGTTTTGTGGATTTAGGAATGCAGACGGAGGTGGTGGGGGACGGAATGGAGGTCTGTGGAATCTTGGGTTAGTAGGGGGTCTGTGAAATCTTGGGTGAGGAGGTCTGTTCAACGCTCGAGGACAATGCCATTGAGTGGGATCAGCTGGCCTCGGTCTTCTGGGGTTGTATGGCTCATTTTGATACCAATGTGACCAGGACCTATTGCTTTTCTGGTACCCGTCTGATCCTGCGTGTTCGCTTGCATCAAATATTCTCTCATGGCTTGAGTCCTGAGTCGGTTTGCCGGTAGAGGTTTTGGGAGGTGTGGGGTCATTTTGTTTCCCTGGGTGGTCGTTAGCACCATCAGGTGCATCGATCTTCTCGAGCTCTTTGTAAAACTCACTGAGCGAGTCTTCGATGTCAGACTTGACTTTGGTCGACTTTGGAGGAGGAAACGCTGGACCAATGAAGGTGGTGCTGGTGAGTCCCACCTGCTTCAACGCACGCTCCCTCACACGGTCCGGGTCGCTGGAGTCATTGCTCACACACTTAGCGTCATTCTGAGCGGAACCTCCGCTACCACCTTTGGCTCTTCCTTCCACACAAGGGGTTTTTAAGCGAGATGGCGTAGAGAAGGATCCGTTAACGTTATGAGACATCTGCACTGGACAACCACAAATATTATAAGTTATTTTCATTATAAGTTGATTCGTTTTGCAATTTACGTCAGCAGGTAACAGTTACACATAGCTATGGCAGCGCACTTTAGCTAAACCCGAAGCTAAGCCATGCTTTAGCTAATGTCAGCTCACGAGCTACATAGTTAAAACAATCTGTTACGTTGAATCATTTCCTACCTGAACATTCAACACACAGTAAATGTTTCGTTCAATCAATCAATGCTCACCGTATAAATTCTGGACGCATAAATGATGGCAAAAACGACATAAACAAAAATACGGCGGCGGCACACAATTTCCACATTTCAGGCGGCTGTGTTTACGGAAGTGACGTGTATCTTCTTCTCCTCGTTAGCGGCCGAGGATGAAGGCATGACCCGCCCCCCTCTGCCTCTGATTGGCTAACATTGGTATTCTTGCCCTAACTAACCAATCGCTCTCCCCGTATCTAAAACCTAACCAATCCAACCAACGACTTGTACGAGCACTAGCCAATCAGAGACAGAGTAGCGTGGATTATACTTCCGCATTTAGCGGCCGAGCAACCCGCCACCTAGCGCCACCTGCGGGACTGAATAGACAGTAAACACACAGTAAACGGCCAACACTCAAAGACATTAACGAAACGTGGACCAAATATAATAATAATAATAATAATAATAATAATACGTTTATGATGAAACAAAATAAGACCGGAAGTGGGCTTGATTTTAAGGAAACGTAAGGCAAACCAGGTTTTTTTAAATATGATATCCACCTCATTTCTATAATTGCACGAATAATTAACAGTTATTAGTACTAGTTAAAAAACAGGCCAACTCCCTGATCAGTCCTCCATTATTTGCCCTTTAAAGTAATCATGAAGTGATGACCTGATTTCACTAATGTGAAGTTATTTCATCACTTTAATGGATCCAGCGAGTCTATAAAAACAACCACAGAATACTTGACATAAGGAAACTTTACATCCATTCATTTGTACAGTTTTACAAACATTGCAGCATGCCTTTCATCATACAGTCTTATGGGCCTGCAGTAAATCACCAACACGCAATGCCTGAGTATCAATCATAGCCAGTTCCTCGTCATTCACCCATTCGTCCTCCACTGGTGAAATGACAGGTTTACGAGCGGGAGTCTGTACAGTTTTTAAAACGCTCGGGGTCCCTGACCTCCGAGGGGGGTTGAATGTCATTTTCACACATGGAGAAGCCACTGAGCCCAGATGGGAGAGAGCTGATGGAGATGGGATACGAGACAGATAGTCCAGAGCTCTCCTCCTCTTCAGGCTGCGAGGGTCTGTTTCTGCCGAACTGTTTGCTGCAGCAGGTTTTCTGCCGACAGGAGTGAAGGATTCATGGCTTCTGACTGGCGGCTCCGATGTCACCTGCATAGAAGGACACATTTTTAATCAATATGAAGTGGTCATGTGAGAAAAATGCATCAAACAGGAAGTACATGAACTCACACTTGCTTTTGTGTCTTGTTGTCTGACCGTTGAAACAGCTGAGGTTCGTGTCTGAAGAGCTGGAGAGGAGATGGACCTCAGGCCATCAGATCTGACTAAATCTGACAGCTTCTCCTCAGCAATTGGAAAGAAGGAATCCTGACCCTGAAAACATAAGATGAAAATTATAGTTAAGTAATTTTCATATTTTACAAAGCTTTATTGTATCCAAACCAAGGAGACAGAGAAAAGTGAGAGGGGAAAGCTGGTTCAGGGCAGTAAATCCTTTTTAACAACTTCTTCTGACCATTAGTCCATATTCTGATTTCTTTAATTGAGTGAATGTTAAACACTGTTTTTCTTCATAGGCTGGGGATCTTAGCATCGTACCTGGACCAGGTTTCTGTCTTGGCTGAGGGATTCCTGTAGATGAACTTCCTTGGGGTTTGTTGAGAAGATGGTCAGATCTCCAGCGTACACAACGGGAGTGGGCCATGTCGACTGGCCTCTCAGCTGCAGGTTGCTCACAGCCAACAGGACACGTGTTTTTACCAAATCTTCCAAACCAGACAGAGCAAAGCTGCTGAAACAGCGCACTTTAACAAAGTTCAGTTTCCCATCGGCCAAATAAAATGCAGGAGAGAAACCTGTGTTCAAGGGCACAAACAATCATTTAGTAAACAATACACTATAGTTGTGGCAGAAACAGTTAAAAAACAAACAACATAATCACCCTGTCCATCTATGATACTGATGACATATCCTGTGAGATCAACTTCTCCACATAGCGACTGGAATTCAGGGAGTTGAAGATCCACAAAACGGGTAGAGACCCTCGGTTGAAAACGTGTTGATAACCATTGGTGAGACGCCTAAATGATACACAAACATTAGGTATTAGAAATGATTTTCCTCATCTGTCTGACATTATAAATACTCCATCTACTGTTCCACAGTTTCCACAGTACCTGCATGTCCTGAAACTGTGTTTTCTTTGTCCCAGTCAGCTGAAGAGTTGAGCTCCCACCATGTTTCTTTCCATCTGAAGTGGTGAGATTATAGACTTTGAATCGACAGCCTTCCCTCAGTAAAGACTGAAGATCCGAAGAAGGTCGCCAAAGGTTCAACTGGTAAACTAAAAAAAACAAAATTTTAAATCCAATACAGCAAATACATTAAAGTAACCACAGTACATCTGAAATAAATGAAAATAAAAACACACCACTGCCGGGTTGACCCATGGAGTCAGCAATGCAGAGTCTCCACACAGGTGTCACGTCTCGCTTGGGACAGCTGCCTTCGCTGTCCTCTGCATTTTCGATCACTCGTCGCCAGCGATCCTGCAGCTCAGCCTGCTTCTTCTCCATCAACGAACTCCTGTAGCTACGCAGGGTCTCAAACTGCTGTTCACTCAAATGAGCCTTGGACATGCAAGCGAAGTTTGTGTACAATTAAAACTCGATTCATGAGAGAAATGAAGTCCACAATGTGTAAAGTCAACTTCTTCTCACCTCGAGGTCATCCCCCACAGCTTCATGGAGCTCTTCTCCCTCGTGAAGACTTGCGATATCCTGACGACTGATTGTACGTCTTCGACGTTGAGGTCTTTCATTACCTGGACGTAAGCGTTTTTAAACAACATGTTCTATTTCAACCAGTACATAACATGCTGAAATCACTATTCCTACCTTTGTCCTCCTTTTCAAATTCTGCTTGAATCTTGGCGAATAGGATCTCCATAGCTTTTTGTTTGTGGCTGTTGTATCGTCTCGCCTCCTTCTCTTCTGCACGAACAGAACGGAACACAACGCCCCCATCTGGTTTCCTCTCCATCCACTGGACAATGTGTACATGTACATGTGGACAGTACAGTCAAAGGGTAAGGATGAACGTCCAGGAGGAACCCTAACAACGGGCCTCATTCACAAATATCTTCCAATGTTTTTTCTTAAAATTTGTTCTTAAGAAAGTTCAATATATAAATGCAAGACTGAACACACCTGCATGGGGTAGCTTCTCAGTATGATCATGTCCACACACCCAACTGGTCCTCCAGTGCTGTACAAACAGGACACAGGAAGCAGGAACGGCCGTGGATCCTTGTGAAATCCCAGCTTAGCATCCCATCGTGTGGGTCGACTGCTATTGGCGCAGATCTAAACATCAACATATGTAAAAAAACTGCTTATTTGATTTCCCTGTATATAGATATGATAACGTGGGCCCTCCCTCTGAAAGTACCTTTAACATGAGAGATTCAGGCGCCTCCAGAGGGGTGCAAGCATCTTGTGATCCCACCAGCTGAGCCCCGTGGATGATCAATTTGCCACCGACAGCCACTCGACCTTTGTGAAGCATGGCAGTCAGAGGTTCATCCAGCTGGGCTTTGATTGCATACCATCCATCCGTCAGCCAGACAACGGCAGATGGGGTTTCAACCTTGGCTTCAGCACCTGGTGGAGTCTTGGTGTCACTGAAACTCAGTCTGTTTGGGGGGTGACCCCTGGAGACGACCCCGCAGACACACAGGACCAGGGTTTTGGCTGCTGTGTCGTCCTTCTCCATGATCTTTCTCAGAGCCGGTCTACGGCTGTGGTCCACCTCGACATCATATCTGATACATGTCAGATGATAGAAATGCTTTTAAGAGCAGGCATTTAAATAAAATGTTATTTGACAAATACAGGCACATTTGATTATCTTGTATTAATTAGAAGAAATTTAAAAAATCTTCTGATTTCATTTAATCCAATGCTTAGAGCATACAGACATAACAAGCAGGAGCAATAACACAATGAGAGTGAATGAACAAATACACCTCCGTGCATTTCAAACAGATCCACAATGTCAAAGCAAATATGAACACAATCCATCTTTCCACATTACAGCTATAAAACAACAGCCTCTGTGTTAAACACACTAAACATTAAATGCCCTTCTACACTGTTGGTAGGCTTTAACAGGAAGAAGTTGAACAAACAAGCTATAATCCTCCCTACCTGTACTTGAGCTGTAGGAGGACCTGCTCTGGAGTGAGACAGATGCTGCCCATTGCTTCTGGAAATGATCTTTCCATGGAGGCCTGCTTCCACACGATCCATCGGTAGTGATTGTACACCCACCCCTCACTGAGCAGCTTAGGGTCCACACCTGGGGTGTCACATAACGCTCTGTAGACAGAACAAGATCAGTACAATTAGCCCGCATCTGCAAATACACCTGGTTTCAAAAACATTACAATGCTTGATTTCAAATCAATAATACCTGTGAAACTCTTCTTTCCCTGCAGTGCCATCTTTCCTGGGGATCAGCCATCCTCCGTCAGCGAGCTGAACACCACCTCCGTCTAGAATTGCTTCCGGTTTGATGAACTGCTGTAAATCGAAGCGAAACGATTCTGCAGTCTCACTGGTGATCTCAGACACGTGCTGGTGAACTCCATGTCTATACAGCTGAAAAACAACAAACAGAAACAGATCATAAAGCCGATCTCATCTATAAGGAGCGATAGAACAGCTACCCTTGCCTGTCTCTGGGTGTATCTTGCAGGAGGTTTTCCATTTACGGCAGCTTTTAACGGTATCCGCGTCACTCCGGAGGTTTTGGTTAGAAACAAACTTCCCGGCAAAGGTCGAATGGTCTGGCGCTTCTTCTTCCTGATCCTCATGTCTTGCATATCTCGTGCCAGCTCCACATTATGAAAATTCTGTAATAAGTCTGTAGACCATAAACACATCATCATTCATCCCATGCTATGCAGAGTTATTCCCAGTGTATTATACTGACTTCATCCAAAAAGGCTACTGCACCTTGGCTTCTGGGCAGTGTGTCCACCGCTGATCCACAGCCGGCAGGGAGGTTTTGATTATTCATAAGATCATCATTTGTAGTGTCAGTCGAGGCTTCTTTGGTGTTATTATCAGTTACACTTGTAGTGCTTTGTGTTTTTTTAGTGAGCGGTACATAAGTGTTGCTGTTAGAGTGTGTTAATAAGACACGGTGCTGTTTATCTCCCTCCTGTGGTTTAGAGGAGCTCTCTTGGACAATAGCTCTTTGTTTTTTGAATGGAGGAACAAATGCAGGAGGTGTTCTAATGTTGTCCTTGCGCTCTGTTTCTTTGCAACTCTCTGTCTTTGCATTCTTGAGGAAAGGAGGAACAAACGCTGGCATCTTGGAATGTGCTGATCTGCTGTCTCCTGGGGTTGAGTATTGTGTTTGCCTTTGCAATCTGGGTTTCACATCGCTGTTTCCATTCCTGTAACACACACACGAAAAAAATGCATCACAGACAGCGGATAACCCGCCAGCTGCTTGAAAACATGGCCAACTAATTCACAGGCCACTCACCTGTTCGGCCTCGTGATGTTTGGATGGAGAGAGACGCTGTACTTGAAAACCCTCCGATCTTTCATTACGCCTTAAATAAGAAACAAATACAGATCTATTCATTTTTCAAAAACAAAGTAAGTATTCTTTAGATCATTTTTTAACAGTGCTTATGATTTACCATTTGGAGAACTTTTTTCCGGAAGCAGTATTGAACCGCTCGGACCATCAACAGTCCTGTCGAATTCCTCCAGTAGGCGTCTTTTGAGGGGAGGCTGACCTGAAACAGTAAGGAAAGCATTTATGGTTAATAGTCTGCTTATAACAGATAGCGTCACACCTTATGGTTACTTATATACAAGACTTTAAGTTTCAAATAATCGTTTATTTGCTATACAAGAACAATTCACTGAAATAAACTAAGAGAAATAACTTTGTTACATAGAATAACACACTTACCAGTCATATCTGGGTCGTCTGCAGGTCTCTTCCCTGCCCATTGTAGTTCCTCTACAGAGCTGTGGCTGGATATGGGGTTTTCTTGCAGCGGCATATCTCCTAAATTCAACGAGAGACTTCCACCAGCTAGACTCTCATCCTCTAATAAAGCTTTAGTGCAGTCCAGAGCTTCCTGGGCGAAAAACCTCTGCTGGGTTTCAGTGCAGCCACTCAGGTTAAGGGATTGAAAGGTGAGATCCGAAGACTCCTGTGGCCTTTTGATCTTAGATCCCTCGCTGCTGCTTGTCTGATTTATTTCACAGTCCAACACACTTGACATTTCCTCTCCAGAGCTGTCATGGAGGTCGTCCTCCCCTGCAGGTGGAATGTTGCCTTCTTTTAACTGAAATGCATCTACATGTGCCTTGTCTTTGATAATAACGCATCCATGTACGCTTGGATTTCGAAGAGTTGTATTCTCATGGTCAGTCTCTTGCCAAGAGGTCAAAGATTTAGATACCTGAGGGGTACTAAACTTAGCAGGCATGTCCTTGGTGAGATTAGAAGCTCTTTTCACACATTTCACTTGTGATGAATCTGACTTATGGGTGTCATGTGGGCTTGTTGAGGATGAGCTTGACTCATGACCTTCCCCATCAGCAAATTCTTTCAAAAGGTGTTTTGCTTTCGAGAGATTTTTCTGTGAAACGTGGACTTTTGCTCCCCCTGCAGTTGAAAAGCCACAGTGTATTTTCTCTGTGGTTTTAGCATCACCTTGTTTCTCGTCACTGCTCCTTGTGTCTGAAACAGCAGGGATCTCTGCACTGAAACTGATATCACTGAAGAGAGCTTGTGCCTTCTGGTGGGCCTCAGATGAAAATGCCACATGCTTACCACTGGCTGTAGCGAATCCACTATTCCTGGTTGATGGGCCAGGAACCGGCATCTTGGAATGTGTTGGTTTTACAGGAATGTCACCATCGACTTCATCACATTCACTCAACAGACTTTTTGCTTTCTTTAGGGCTGCAGATGAAATAGCAACTCCTTTGCCACTGGCTGTCACAAATCCACCGCTGTGTTTTGGAAAAGTGTGTTTCTGTTGTTCGTTTGCGTCCTCAAATGTAGCGCTTCCATCCAACATAGACTTTGCTTTTTTCACGGCGTCATCAGACACAGATACGTTTTTCCCGCCGGCTGTACAGAATCCACCATGTTTGTTCATGTCGTTGATGGACGTGGATGTTGTGCACAACGGGGGACAACAAGGCTTTGTAATTAAAGATGGTTTTCCATCTAAAAAAGCTGCCTTGGAAAAATCTCCCACATCATCAGGATGCAGCATGTTTTCATGCTTTCCATCTAATCCCATGTTCACATTATAAAACTCAGCGTGTCCACTTCCTGTCTCTTCAGGGACGTCCATCGTCAGCCTTTCATCTTGTTTAAATTTAGAAAGGTTTTCCATCTGGCTGCCTCTTTTATTCACAGGTTCTATTACTGGCATGTCATCGTTATCATCCATGTCGCAGTCCTTGAAGGAAGCATTTGATTCTTGCATTGCTTTTGCTGAACTACAACCGTCATCGATTTCTTTCAGAAGGTTTTTTGCTTTCAACAGATTTTTCTTGGAAATGTGGACTTTTGCTCCCCCTGCAGTCGTGAAACCACAATGTATTTTCTCTGTACTTTCAGCGTCGCCCTTGTCACTGCTCCTAGTGTCTGAAACAACTGGGCTGTCCGCACTGAAACTGATGTCACTAAACAGAGCCTTTGCCTTCTGGATGGCCTCAGCTGACAGTGCTACTGGCTTACCACTGGCTGCAAGAAACCCACTATTCCTGGGTGGTGGGTTAGGAACTGGCATCTTGGAATGTGTTGGTTTGATTTCATCTTCAACTTCATCACATTCACTCAACAACAATTTGGCTTTCTTGAGAGCGGCGGATGAAATGGCCACTCCTTTGCCACTGGCTGTTTGAAATCCACCAGTTTGAGGTGGAAGAGGACCTCTTCTTAAAGCATCTCCTTTTCGTGTCAGTCGTTCGCTTGCGTCCTCATGTGTATGAATTTCGTTCAAAAGGTGCTCTGCTTTTTTCAGTGCATCCACAGACATGGACACTTTGTTCCCACTGGCTGTACAAAACCCGCCACCGTTGCTAAACTGCTTGATGGCAGAGGAGCCGGTGGTCTTTGATGTCGTGTGTGAGAGAGATGAAAGTTCCCTTGCAGTCGAAGACGGCTGTTCAATGAAAGATACCGCATTTGTCAAAGCAGGTGTATTCTTAGAACCAAAATTGTCCATCTCCACATGTTGTAGTACCTCTGTGTGGCGCTCATTGATTAGTTCTTCAGAAAAGTTTACTTTTATCCCTTGAACCTTTTTACGGTTTGGAAGGATTTCCTTACGACAAACTTCTGTGCTGGTTTTTTGTCTCTCTGAAATGACAGCCTTGCTGTGAATAGAACCACAGTCTTTGAAGATAGCATCTGCCTCTTGCATAGCTTTTGCTGAAATAGAAATCCCTTTCCCACCGGCCATCTGGAAACCAATTTGACGGCTGGCTGGGTCGATTTTTCCTTTTTTCCACCCGTTTGTAGCATCTTCATCTCTAATGCCTTTGACCTGTGTGTCTTCAGAGGCGGGAACCGTCCCCTCAGTATCATTAACACAACCTATGAACTTAGAATTATCCTCTTTATGATGCAGAACGTTGCCAGGGTGATAATCCACACTGTGCATGCCCGCTGAATTTTCACCCGTCACAATAGTCTCCAAATCTGCAAACAGATCTCTAGCTTTGCTCAGACACCTTTTTGAAACTTTCAAAGCATTTCCTCCTGCAGTCTTGAATCCCACACCAAGCATTAAAGGATTTTGGTTCTCCAGCTTGCTTGTTTCAGTGCGCTCAGCTCCGTCAAGATGTTTTGGTTCAGCCGACACAATGTTGCCTTCAGAGATGTGCTTTAAAGAGGAAGACACATTGACCGGAGAGGACCTTTCTATCTCCGTTGCAGTCGATAATGACAAATCTCTCGATGTACTTGTTTCACAAGTCGTTTTACCATCTGAAATCAAGGTCATTTTGTCGTGCATCACAGTCGCTGCCAGGTGCTTTTCAGCTTCTGAGCTAAAACTGTCGTCAAAATCTATACCCGAAAGAAAATCGGGGTCAAGCTCTTTGTCAACAAAAGAGGTGACATTATCTTGACAAGGTTGTTTTAGCTTTGCAGTTTTAAACTGTGTAAATTCAAACTGGCTGTCAGCTTCCTCCAAGAGTGTGCACAGCTCAGTCACATCAGCCTTCTGGGAAGCTGTTAGCTGGCAACGGATATCCTGAAGTTTTTCACTTGAAGAAAGTGGTTGGTTCGAGTTAGTGGTTGGATTTTTCATTGTGTCGTGACTCATTTCATCCTTCGTGTCATGAGCACATTCAGTGGGATGGTCACTTAAAGTTCTTTCCCCTTCAGTCTCGTCAAAGAGACGCTTGGCTTTGTCCAGATTGGCTGAAGAAATGTGTATCCCCTTGTTTGAAGCTGTTTTGAATCCTGATGCATGGAGGGGAGGAAGAGAAATGGTTTTCTCTGGCAGACTGCCATGAGCTTGACTATTAAGTGGAATGTAATTGATGCCGCGATCGACAGCTCCTTTTGCATGGCTGGGGAGTCGAGCTGATGTGCTCTCTATGTGCAACTCACCCTCTGGGAGAGGGCCTGGTATCTGGCTTTCCTTGACTGCACTGGACAGTTTGGCCTCCGTCTCAGCTTCTTGTAAAACATCCAAATGTGCTTTTCTTTTTCCTTTATTTGTTGGTGTGAAAGAAGTGGTGTCAGCAGGTTTAAATCCACTCCACTGTTGACTATTGATCTCTGAGCTGGGAAGAACAAATGATGGAGTCACGTGAGTGCCGTCTGCAACAGCAGACTGGAACCCACTGTCACTTATTGTGACATCATTCACAGCATTATTTGGACGAGTGGTAGAAACTTGTCTTCTGTTAGCGATGACATCACAGTCACGGTGAAGGTTTGCTTGCATTGCTCCCTGCTTAGCTCGTTTCATGGCAGACAGACAAGCGGATGGAGAGAAGCCTGTTTGAGGAGTGCCCTCTGCAACGTCACTCACTTTACAGGGATCCGACATTTGACTGAAGTCTTGTTCAAAATCTTTACAAAGCTGGGACATGTCAAGATCCTGGACTCTTGCTTGTACAGAGGGACGTAGATTGTCTTCAACGAGATGTCCCTGTTTTTGCATCTCAGTCTTCCTGATGTTGGCTTCATCTGGGGATTTCCGCAACGGCTTCACATTCACTTCTTGTCCTGAAATAAAGCATGATGATGAATAAGGATACATTCAGGCAGTGTAGAGAAGGGGATTTCCCCACGTAAGTGAAGAATCTATTACAGCATTGTAATTTATTACATTTAACATGCATTACAAATGAGTTACCAGCAGGTGGAATCCCTGGTGAGGAGTCCTGGATTTCTTTTCCTTGAACCTGTTTTGAAGTCTTGACAGTGTAAACAAATTTTCTCTTTTTCTTAGTAAATGCAGAGTCCGTGTGCTCCACAGGTGGCCTGACTAATAGTTGGCTCTGCTGTTGTTCCGTTAAAATATTGTTTTCTACTTGTATAGGAGGACTATTAACACGGCGAGAAGTATTCACAGTACAAGTTGGAATTTCAGATAAACTCAACGGAGACCATTGGGTGACTCCAATATCTCCAGTCTTCACCGGTGGGGGGGAGGGAAGTCTGCCTGGTTCCTGCTCGGTTGTTCTCTGTTCAATGGATGCAGCTCTGTTTGTTGACGAGATGTCCGTAGAGCTGCAGCCATCTTCCTTTGCCGGGATGATTTGCTTTCTTTTGATTCTGTCAGTTTTCACTTTTCTCAGTGCCGAACTACTATTGGTGAAAAATATCGAGAGGACATTTTCAGCTCCATCGAGAACACTTGCAACTGTCCTGCGAAGTTCTCCATCCTCGATAGCATCTGGTAGCTTCTGTCTCCAAACACCACTCTGATTCGGTGAACTCTGGGAGGAGTCGTGGGACTCTGGATTCTCACCAGCCTCAGGGGAAACAGCACCTGGCGATTACAAACAACCAGCAGTCAGTATCATATAATGCATCTAAAAGCATGTGCAACACAAAATAAGTCTGTAATCTTAAAATTCAGATTCATAGCTACTGCAGCATCTTGGATATTAGCACATTGTAAAGGGAAAACACATTACCATGGTGGACGGGAGGTATGTCATTGTGTTTGGGTGACGCCGTTCCAATGAATGATGAGGACTTTGAAAGAGAAGGGAAAAGCTTCCGTACAAACTGAGAAACACAAGATAGAAAAGCTGAGTATTAGAAACAATTTCAAATGTCACACCTGGGTATTCACCATGTTTACAGCAACGGCATGTTTCCACTGTCTTGGAACAGACAAAAACATTAAAAGTGCACTGGGAACAAGATATAGACCCACTACTTTAAAGTGTGAGTTCGAAAACAAGTAGTAGTATTTTACCTATTTTTTATGCATCTTTATTTTTTCTCTTAAATGTAATGCAAATAGATTTAAACAAATTTGGTATACATGTGTAATTAATTTGTATACTGATGTACAGTATAAAAACAGAGAAGCTACCTGGTCTGTGAACACTTAAAATACCTGCTTGTTAGCCCACTGACTTATCCTT
This sequence comes from Chelidonichthys spinosus, assembly GCA_029853015.1. Taxonomy (NCBI): domain Eukaryota; kingdom Metazoa; phylum Chordata; class Actinopteri; order Perciformes; family Triglidae; genus Chelidonichthys; species Chelidonichthys spinosus. Next base: position 4,549,605 of record CM056828.1, on the reverse strand, counting down.
TAAAAATCAATGTGCATATATTCCTTCCTTTTTCTTCCTCTTGATCCCTCAAATAGTCAAACTGGAGAGATACTGTATATCTGTTGTGTATTTGGGTGGACGGAGTACTCACAACAACATTTTTGTTTGATGAAACACTCACTGGACAGGGACTCTCGTCAGTTTTAGCTATAAAATTGAGAACATATTATTTACCAAATCACATATCTTTTGTTTAAAAAACAACAACAACTAATTGTATTATATGCTTACACAAAATGAGGGTGGATGGTGCTGCTGGTGGGGTATTCAGAGAACTGGTCCATGAAATATCGGGATGAAGCTGTGCTCCGAGACTTTCATATGTATGCTTGTCGTAGGTGACCTGCATAATTAAAAATAAATAAATAAATAAAAAGGGAAAACCTTATCCATTTCTTCGCACTCACATTATGACAGTTCTTCAAGAAAAACAACATCACTGTTGGATTTAAACCACTTACTGGGGATTCCCGTGGGGTTTGAAGCAGATCTGTGTAGATGACAAATGCAGACAAATTAACCAGAGATGATTCAATACTTTTTTCCAAAATAATTCAAACAGATGCAATACAGATACATTTAAAGCTCACCAAAACTGTCTTGGCTCCGAGGCTGTAAAACTCCATATTTCGCCCCCGGGACCCTAGAAAGAACACGACTGAATTAAGGATGTATTGGAATATCATTTAATTGTGAATTTATGAGTTTTCTTTCAAGCAGCAGAGACAGTGAAGTCTCAGAGACACTCACCCCTGTTTTGACATCCGTAACAAATGTGGACTTTGTGTTGTCATCCATGGCAAAGTTTCTTATTTTAGGACGTACCACAGGGAAACATTACTTTTAGATCGCAACGTCAACAAAACTTAATGCAGACAAAAGTAGGTTACAACAATGTATTACTCAAATATCAACATTCCAGGTATTAACTAAGATTTCTGCACAAAATACATCAACAGTGACTTTGATCAAACATTACCTTTTTCGCCGGTGAACGACTGGTCGTCCTCAGTTTCAGGTGACACAACTCGACTGTGCCTGAAAACTTTGGGGGTTGAAAACAGCTGACTCTCTACTCTAGTTTTGTCTAGAGGTGGTTTAAAATGTCCCTCTTGGTTGGCACACAGGTCATCTTGATCAGAGACATTTCCCTCATTAGGGAAGGTTTGAGATGTCAGAGACTCGAACCAGTCGGGGTCCAGGGGTCCCAGCTCTAAATTAAAAACAGAATAATATTGAGGATACAACGTCTATTATCTTTTGCATCATTTTCGGATTATGCAGCTGGTTTTCAAGGATTGGACAATATATCAGGAAGAGACGTACAATTCAATGCATTACAACATTTATGCAACATGAATACGATAAGCTGAGATTTCTTACCTTTCCAGATCTCATCTTTGTATGTATCATACATGTTTGTTGAGGTTACATCCATGCCAGCTAATTAATGGGATCCCTAAAGCGTGCCATGTGGGACACCTGAGAAGACAAAGCTTCCTTCATGACACAATATAATGATCGGACACTTATAAAAGTTGGTTAGCTTTAGCTTTTAAATGAAATCACCCATGCTGGGCATTGCCAGTCTTGCGTTAGCTGCTAATCAACTAACGTTACATTAGCCTACGTCATAGTAAGGTAACTTGACAGTGAAACTGCTTCGTAGAAACAGTTAGCTCATATTTGACAGTTGTAGCAAATGTTATAGTTAAAAACACATTCAGGTTAACTTGCACTGATTGCTTACGTTAACGTTACACATTCACACACATTAAAAAAAACCGAAACGTTATTCTAACTTACCATGGCGGCGTGTTGCGTTTCAAGTCGCGCTGCAACTGAGAAAATATGGACGACAAACCACAAAAACAACGACATAAATGATAGCAAAGTTGTTATAAGAGTCGACTGCTAGCTAGTTCGCCTCTGCTTCAGAAACAAACATCGCGCGCCGCAGACCGGAACTCGGTGTGACTTCAAAATAAGAGTCCCCCAAAATGTGGAGACTAATATAGCGAATTTTCACATCCTTTCAAAACAATATGGGACTTATTATATGGAAATTAGGATGACTGTGTCGTGTTTTCCCGTAAAGAATCCCAACAGACTTATAGGTTAACTCCTTTTATTTAGCAGGCCTTCAACATCGAACTCTTCCTGGCATCCCGTTAAGCTACTCTCTCTCCTTAACTTCCTGTTACGTCTCTAACCTGTCCTTCAAAGTAAAAGCACACTGATCGGTTGTATAAAGGGTACATTATATCCCCGTTCGGCACGTTCCGGATAAGGCCATACGTCACCCATGGGTGCGTCCTCGCCTCTCAAATCAAGGAGGTACATTGGCACATTGAAACGCACCCCATGATTCCTGCTTATGGATGCAACAACAATATCCAACAAATCACAAAATGAAACCACAGTTAACAAATGTAAGTTTTATTTTTTTTATTGTTACATAAGTGTACAGAACACCAAAGTACAGTACATTGCAAAGGCAGTAGTATTTACAAGGAGAGAAGCTACACAAACAGTTTGTGTGGAAGCTTTATAAATATGTTGCCAACTCTTTCACTCTACATGCAACTCAAACTGTAGGGTCATAAAAATACAATCTTATGAGTCTGCTCAAAGCCCCCATTGCACTATGTACAATTAGTCAGTTAAAATAGTTTTTGTATTTGTTCATAAACATTACTATAACTTATAGTACATCATAAATTGCAAGCTTGGCAGGTTTAAAGATTAAACAAAATATTTGTTTTCTATGAATCTAGTCTGATAAATACATATTTTCCTATTGCAAATACTATTTAACAGTTGACCTATTTGCTAAAAGCTGCACAGTTAAAAGGTACAGTAAGATTAAGAAAGAGATAACCCACACAGCAGCATGTAATGTAGGTTTGGGAGACATTACAGTAGTTTTGCAGCATGTCGAAGTAGTAAAATGTGAACAATTTATTTGAATCACTATCCATAATTCCATCTGTGATGGTCGTCGGGTTTAAATCACACAACTCAAGCACTCACACTCACACTCACACACACACACACACACACACACACACGCACGCTCACGCACACACACAAAAATGACCCACTACTTTAATCAAGTAATGAAGCCTCCCTATTTCTGTACATCCATTTGTATATTCAAATACATTCTTTCGGGATACAGTAAAAGTCTTCCACTTCTGTGTAGGATTGCACAATTTCCCTTGAAAATTAAAACAACATAACTGAAAGAGAATCACTTAGCTTTGGTATGTCATTTGTTAAATGTGAAAGTTGTTGACCTCAGTAGCAAGTGGTCTCATTTTGACAATTTCTATTATTAGTGCAATAAAAGCCTATGTTTCTTTGTGACGGCGAAGTCTCTCGTCTTTCTAAAACAACTCAACAGTATTGTTGCACATGTGAAGGTCTGACATTCTGATGTGCTCTGAGCGAGAAGAGGAAAGGGGGTTGGTTATTCCCAGGAGAGAGCAGAGTGCCTGTTAACCACTGAGATGATAGCAGCAGCCCCAGACAGGACCGGGGGCGAGGCATGGGACAGGGTGCTGTCCAGGAGCAGAGGTCAAACGCTGCCCGACTGCCATCAAAGAGTCGAACCTGAAACTCTGGAGTCCGGGAGGAAAGCCGTGATGGCTCGGTAGCCTTGGGCTCGTCGGATCATGTCCCGAATCTCTCTGTTGAGTTCCATCAACTTGACAGAGATTTCTGTCAGGTCCTGTTTCGAGCCCACGAGAGCAAAAGTTCCCGTCTGACCCAAGGTTTGATGTCTGAAGTAGATGTTGAGTAAAGTCTGGACTTCGTCCTCAGAGTGGCTGCCGAAGATGTCGTTAGGCCACATTGTTCTGCAGTGAATAAAGAAAATCGTATTTGTTCGACTACAGGCACATGACGGCATACACTCCTCATGTAAAGAAGACTTTTTCTTTTCTCACCTGCACTCGCGAATGTATCGGATGGCCGTTGGAAACTCATTGTTCTTCAGACCCTCCAGGATGGCCTGCACAGCAGCCTCGGAAGCTCCGAAGGTGGGCTCAGGACGGGGACTCTCACAAGCAGCAATCTCATCGTTGGTCACAGAGACTGCTGCTACTCTCAGGTTTCTCTTCAGCTCATCAAGCTCTCTGGACATATTTGTCAGCTAAATGTTGAGAGGCATTCATGTGATTAAACAGGCACACGGATTAAATGATCATGGTCACAAAAAGATGGGAAAGGCAAATGCACACTGCACCTACCTCGGGGATAGAGTTTATTGCATGGACCTGTTCAATCAGCTTACAGTAGGACTGAAAAAGCAGCAACAGTTGAAAGTGGAGTTTGTAGAGTCTTTGACAGAGCTCCAGTTGCTGAAAGTAGGAGAAAGGTGGTTGTCAGCAGAAGGCCTTATCATTGGTTTCTTTCTCTGGTATGAATTTGTGGATCAGGAATAGTTCTGCATTTGATGGAAAAATAATCTCACATAAAGCTACTGGAGAACTACTTGTGAATAGATGTCAGACCTGCTGCAGTTACACAGAAGGCTTTACAAGTGCTGCAAATGGGATTACAGTAAGCCAACGTTTTGCTTTTAATAACAGAAAAAAGGCCATAAAAGAAAGAAAGAGGAACAAGTCTTTCCAACTTACAGCCAGAGATTCCATTTGCTACAAAGCAAGCGTGTTAGAGGACAGAAAAGAAGTAGGGAAAACACAGAATCAAAAGAAGGGCATGCAACTCCTCATTGTTTCCATGTGAACGCTGGTGTATTAGTATTAGCACAGGTTTTATTGGCATGCAAGGAGGAAGGAACGCGAGGGTCGGTGTATGTGCAAATAAGAACGGAAAGCTGGTCGCCACGAATGAAAGGTTCCCTGGGGAGTTTTGATCTCGAGCAGCGATGGGCATGAGGATGAGGACTTGCAGTTATACGCAAAAATGATGCTGGAAATCACCAACAGAGGCAAGGAAAGGAAACACTACAATACTCAAATATTTAATGAGGCACAATGTGTTTTGGTGAGTAACTCTGATGATCATTACTTTTGTTTGTTGACAAGAAAACTCCACAGGATACCTTTAATTAAAAAAAGCCAAGGAAAACAGCCATGCAAATAAACGACTTTGCCCGTTAATTAGCACAAATGCACTCACGTTGGTGGGAATCTCTTAGCTATTAAGTACCACGTTTTAGCAGCAACACTGTTGCCTTTTCCTCAGTTGTCAAGTGAGAGGAATTGTTTACCGCTAGATCAAATGCAGCTGAAGAGAGCTTGTTCCCATGCCCAGCAGAGCTCAAAATGATCACAATGCACACTGGAATGAAATAATTCATGTGACGTGCGGCAACTCAACGTTGTCAGAAACGGAAAGATTTAGTGTGAGAAAATGAGAGGTAACACTCACAGAGCTACAGTATCACACAGTAATCGCAATGCAGAGAGTACAGTATGAGAGGTCAGTGGAAGTGGAATCTTTTCAGGCTTTTCAGTCATTTTTGTCATTTCATTCTTGAAAAATCACACAGCTTGCTGTGTGTTTGCACACAGATCGAATGCATTAGTAAAAACCAATGTTTGACATTATCATTTAATGCTTTAAAAGGTAAGGATGTACCTTGTCCTCATGCTCCGCTGGCTGACATGTTATCACTCTGCCCCCAGCACTCCTGGGAAAGGTGGCCTTACAGTTGCTCAACCACTGTGGGCAACAGAGACAACAACGTTAACAACTCAGTGACATCATACAGGTGACAATCAGACTGGAGGGCACGACAGTGAAAGTCCTCACAGAGAGAGCTGCCTCCTTTCTGTTGTTGTAAGTATCAAGGTACTCTTGAAGTTCCAACACGCTGAATTTCATTTTTTCCAGGAATCCATAAGACATAATCTGTGAAAACAGAGGTTTGTTGTTGAATTGATGTCATAATGTTTAAAAAATGTATTTGAAAGTGGAAAAATCTCAGGTTACTCACTGTGTCTGCATCGATAAATAGCGTTGGGCACTCTGAGCATGATGTCAGCATCTGAGAAGACCTCAAAAGCTTTGATCCTAATCCTCTCAGGCCGTCACCGAGGTAACTCACAGCGTCACAGGTCAGCGAACAGAATTTGGTCTGGATATTCTGCAAAACCAGATCAACAGGCTGGTTGTGATACTGTCAAATTCCCTCCTACGTCACGTAAGGCACTTACATTCTATCATTTCTATTTCTTCCTGAAATTCTCCATTGCCAGCTTTGGTCAGTGAAGTGAACAACATCTGGTTAAAGAATCTCCGAAGACGTTTGAGCTGAAAGCATCTACTGCGACTCTATTGGTAATTAATCAGCCCTTGTCTGAAAAAGAAGCCTCTTTCTCTCCAGGTTAATCAGGCAGATAACTAATCCCGTTACCCTTCCAGTTGAATTATTCAGTTTGACCCGGCACACTGTTAATGGGATGTAGGTGTAGTGTGCACGCTGCTGAGCCACACTGTTAATGGGATGTAGGTGTAGTGTGCACGCTGCTGAGCCACACTGTTAATGGGATGTAGGTGTAGTGTGCACGCTGCTGAGCCACACTGTTAATACCTGGAACAGTGAAGAAAACACTTGAAAAGTGTAGACTGCACAGGATCCGTCTGAGTCAGACACAAGCTGGTTGATGTGACTCCGCCAAGCCTCCTCCGCATCGTCACACACCGCCGGCTGGAACGCCGCCAGGATGGCGGAGAAGAAGGGCGACGGTGGCGGTGAAGACCGGGACTCCAGCATGTCGTCTCTCTCCTCCTCGGCGAGACTGAGCGGACGCAAAGCCACGTCATTAATGTCATTTTTTTTTTTATCTTACTCTACTTATTGCTGAGGATAGATGCGAGTGGGTACCTGGGCTGGCAGTCAAGGTCCAGTTCTCCTTTGTAATCAATGGCAACCATGTCCATAGTCAAACTGTCACCACAGTGAAATCCCAGAGGTGGTTCACTGATGGAGAGAGAGAGGTCGTCTTCATGGACATTGGTGTCTTCACTTTCTTGTGACAGCTCATGCTAAAAGAACACAGGGACACATGCTTTCTCAGCAACCGGCAGTGTTAACTAGTCATGAGCAAATGGTGAGACAGCATGCAGTAGAGGTTATTCACTAAAATGTGCTCCCTCTGTTCTACTAAACGATTAAACAAGTTATTGTGCGGTTAAATTCATACACTAACCTTGGCGTGGGACCCTATGGACACTCCTTGTGGTGTTCTCTTGTATTTTGGTAAATAAAGTGTGCATAAGTTGTGCCAATAAAGTAGATAATAAATTGATTTATGCACACTCATGTTTTGGGACAGGCAATGTGTAAACCTTTCTTGACCTCCCACATGCCAAGAGTTTTTTAGTTGTTGCTTAGAGCCACCCACACAGAAGCAATATAGGTATACACATTGCCTTAAAACAGACAGACACAGACAAAGAGACTTGTTTTTTTCTACTGCTGACTACGAACCCCTAACACTCCCACAATGAAACTAGCCCATAGCCAAAAGCGTTACATAGGCTGCCTGCTTGCATGTTTTAGTTCATTAGTCTCATTTTGCATGCAACGACTGAAAAATCCAAGATAAGGCCGACTCATGCACTACTCTGAAGAGAGGAAATGTAGAAAAAGTCACAGTGCCACTAAATAATATTTGAAATAGAACCCAAAGCACATAAAACATTCAAGACAGTCCACAAGAAAAGATGCAAGAGAATAGTTCCCTATTTGGCAAAGTTAGTGAAGAACTCCAGGATGGAATTGCGATAGGAATGAGTAGTTCCCAGAATCTCAGACACCCTAAAGCCCTTATTCACCCGCTGCTTCGAGTCCTCTGGCAGTTGGACATCGAAACTAGGATTTTTTGTATCGGCTGAGGTTGTATCAAAAAAAGCCGAGGAAGAGTCTCTGTTACTGATCTCTGCTGTTGGAGAGAGGTTCACCACCTGCAAAACAGACAGAGTTAAATGTGAGGAAATCTTCAATAAATAGCACGTGTTTTGGAAAAACTGAGCTTGAAACACTGGATTGAAAACGGTAAGACTCTAAAGTCAACATTACTGAATACGCTTTGAGCACTGACATAGGAAGAGTGGCCAATCAGGAGCAAGTGAGGAGCGTGATGACAGCTGCATGGGCACATAGGCTTTCCATCTGCCACCACAGTGTCCACAAACTTTAGCAAATACTGCTAAGAGGACCTTTTGTCCTAGAATAACAGAACGATGATGCAGTGTCCTAGTCACTGCATTGTTCATTAATCTAAACAAACAGCATAGGGATGATTTGGCTATTTTTAGAGCTTTTAAAATGTGGTCATGTGGTCTGAAGAGCTCCAGGATCATTACAATCAAAAAGGCCTCAGCAAATTCCATTTTTAGATCTCCTGTGTGCAAAGTCGTCAATAGCCTGAGGGTGGCACAAGAGGAAAGCTCACGGGGAGTTCAAGATGAAGATCATTTTCCTCTGGAATCAAGCCAAGTGGATTTAATATGTTTCATTAGGGATTGTGGTTGGAATTAAATTTAAGATTAAGCCTGTTTAGTGGCAGACAAATGAAGGTGAACTTACAAGCTGTGAGTGGGAGAGAATCTGGCTGGCGAGGAGGGAATCTTCCTCAGACGACTCGTCTGAGTCCTCATGGGTGATCTTGCTGAGGCTGGGCATGCTGTTGGACAGCTGACTCTCCTCCAGGGGCAGCAGGTCGCTCCGGTCCAGACTGTCCATGGAGCGTCTGCGTACGCCCCAGTTAAAGTTGTCCATCGTCTCTCCCTGCAACAACCAATGGCTTTGAGTTACCAAGTGAAGTCCCAGGAAGTAAAGCACAGTCTCTTCTCCAACACACACACATGCACACACAAACACACACTGTATAAACACACATTCACACAACCATGCAGTGCCGGTTCTGAAGGAGGTTTTCCCCCTTCACTGTTAAAAATGGAAAAGATACAAGAGCAGTGTATCCTCAAAAAGAAAGTTTCTTCAAACGACAACCAAAAACAGTCAAGATGAAGCTGAAACTGGCAGAAAGACGTGGGTTTGAGAACACCCTGGTTTTGTGAGACTTTAAATATTTGCAGGTCCTAACCCCCTGAGTCTGTCTGTTTCTTGTTTAAAAGAGACCAGAGTGACTTTTCAGCTGGACACGATTTCAGAGATGTCAGCCAACTTCCACATTCCACCAGAGCTCCACATTAACGGATCACACAAAGGAGACTTCAGAGTGGGGACTAGTTTAATGGCAGCCACTGATAGAGAGCTTCTTTACAAAATAAACCATTTGTGATAAAAAAAAAAAGTTTGTATGTGGTCAGAAAACTTTCCTCACACCTAATTAGCTCATTCAACTTTGTTGTTGTGTCATTAACTTACAACACTGTCAGCAGTTTTAGTTTGTGTGAAATTTTAGCTGGCACAAAAAGGAGAACAGCTGCTACTGTTTTTCCTGTTTTCCATGGTGCAAAATCTGCAGCTCAATATATATATATATATATATATATATATATATATATATATATATATATACAATACACAAACAAGGCAAGGGGACAACAGTAAAATGTTGTGTAACAGTGAAACTTTTTTTTTTAAGTTATTTCTGTTCTCTTAATAACCTGGAAAAATGATTTAACACAGTTTATTTCAACTGAAGATTCAATTATACATCAGCCATAAAGACACCTTATTTTGGCATGCATTATATATATTATATATACACACAAAGTGTTTCTGATACTTAAGGATCGAGTGGATGTTTCTCAGACGCTACATGTAAATTACACAACATGCACACACATTTGCTATGTTTTCAGTTCCCTAAATTATCTGTCCAAGCAAACACTCTTTCAAAGGCCACAGCAATGAGAATGTAACATGACTAAACTTACCTGTAGCTCCTAGATAGCACAGACAGAAAGAAACAGAAAAAAGAAACCCCATTACACAGAGCAGGTACAGTAAAAGAGTGCTCTTTGGAGGAAATGTCAGTCATGTTCTCCTTTGTGCGAGGAGGTGAGAAGGAGGATCCATTTTTTTCTTCACCACCACTTTAAAACGTTTAAAAGCTCCTGAGACTCACCTCTCCGTCTTCAAGCTCCACATCCAGGAAGTCAAAGTCCCTGAAGACTCTAAACTGCTGTTCGGAGGTGGTGTCGTCCATGTTGTCCGGGTCCCGGGTCCCATCATCCGAAGACACCAGGCTCGGCTGGTGCTCCATGAGGTCCAGCTCGCCACAACTGGAGAAGATCACCTACACAGAGAAACACGTTAAAAAGGCTTGGTGGACTACTTTACAGCTGGTAAACCAGTGAAATGCATAACACTGCTGGAGTGAAGTGTATCTTACTGAAGGGTTTTTTGTGAGCCCCACTTCTTGACCACACAGAGACAAAACATTCACCAGTTTTTCCCGTGTTCTTTTCTACAGAGGGCAAGAGAAACAAAAAGACCCACATCACATTTAAATATAGGTAATAATGAGTTAAATAGGTATTAATGCAAGGATCTGGTTTCCCAATGTTGCCTACCAGCTTTAAATGCTTCATATTATCAGCATGACTGTAAGAAGGAAAGGGAAGAAGGGCTCACCTGTGAAGACTGAGGCCTCTTCCAGCTGACCGGCACCAGGACGTTGTTGTAGGTGGATCCAGACGAGGTAGACGAGGTGCTGCGGGTCACTAACGTGTTCCTGCTCTTCACATCTTGGCCCGGAGAGCGCTGCAGGTCATCATAGCGCCGACCAATCACCGGCGTCTAACAGCGTGGACACAAACAAACGTGTGAAAACCTGGAGGAGTCAGGGGATGTTTGAAGTAGAGAAAGTTCCTCTCTGCTCAGTCAATCCATGACTCCACAGCAGCTGCTGATTCTCCCAAGTTGACCCTAAAGTGATGAATGTTTCTGGCATTTATCTTTTATCAATGTCCACAATTTATAATCCACCTGGCATTCCAAATGTGTGAAGCTTTTGAGGAAAAACAAACCTACTTTTCCACAGCTTTATCCCTCGGTCTAAAAATATCTGGGTATTTTAGGAAATATCAGCGGTTTGTTCAGTGTGTCTCAAGTTTAGAAACACACGCTGTTGGCTATCCACTAAATGTCACTGAGTCACATACAAAGGACGGCAGCAAAGAGCTGACATCATTTCCTGCCATTCATGAACTACCCAAATAGCTGCTCAGTTCCCACACATACACCACTCTGTTGTATCTTTCACATCTCCCTCCAGCGCTGCACCGCTTGGCTAATTGTGTTTACCTTTCAAGCTAATCTCAAGGGGTTTGGTCAAAAAAGAAATATCAGCATTAAGGAAGGGGAAGAAATGTTTCCTTTACAAACAAATATAAAGCTCAATAAGCACCACGCCCTGGAAAATACAGGAAAAATACAGGGAAAGCAGACAAGCATTCCTTGAAGCTGCAGGGACTCTCAAACCAAGTCAGAGAAAGAGTGTCTAACCTCAGAGATGTCAAAGTGGAAGTCCAGCGTTTTCCCAGGTAAAGCCTTGGAGGAGCGGTCCCATACACGGCTGATGTCTTCGTAGCAGAGGTCACTATGTGGGGATGAAGGCTGCACCAAGCTGGCTGATCGAGAAACCACCAGCTTCAGGATATTCAACGCTTCCCCCCAATGGACAGTCTATAGAAAAACCAACATGTTTAGGAAGAAACAGCCACAAGGGTCTTTCTGGGTGTTTTCATGTGCTTCTATTTTTGGACACAAGTGTTGGTCGGCTTACAGTAGGAAGATAAAGCCAAATGGACTCAGTATGGGAATAAGCTGCAGCAGAAGGGCAGACTGTTTATAGTTTGGGTGTGTCTACAAATGTACTGCACTGACCCCCCCCCCCCCTTTTTTTTCCTATGAACACTTTACAAAAGGGAACAGGGAACACAAGACTCTCACTCAGAGCCAAAAGGTTTCCAATGATCACATCTGACGTCGGTGTCCTGAATGTTCTCACTTTCCGAGCACATAGATCTCAAAAAGGAGAAGTTACAAACTCAAATTCAAAATAGGCTTTTCAGATGTTTTATTTGAACTCACTTGGACAAATTTCTCAATCGTCTTGAGCACCTCCATGTTGAAGGGTTTGACTTGAATTCCACCCAGGTCCATGTGACTCAGGAGGCTGTAGATGATTTGTAGAAGAGTCTGCTGCATACTGGGGAGACCCTTCTCCAACAGCTGTTCCAACAAATTAAATCCAGAATTAAAATCCTCTACTTTGCAGCTTTTTAAACCATTTTACTGTTGCTCAACAAATACAGGATGAGCTGCTGCGCACACCTCTGCCATGAAAGTGACCAGGTTCAGCGTGATGTCGGAGAAAGCTTCGTGAAGATACCGACACACCACGTTCACCCAGGAGAAGCAGTCTCGTGTGTAGGAGTGCGTTTTGTACAGAGTCATGACGTGAGCGAGGTTGGAGAGCTTAGCGTTCTTCTCCTCGAGGCATACCTGCACACGAAAAGTGCATTCCTTTAAAAACATATTATATTTGAATGGAAACGAGTGAAAGAAAAGGTAGCAGAGACACACCTGGGCTATCTTCTCAGCAACGTCTTGACAGAACTGCGAGGGCCCATCAAAGTTCTGCACCAGATGTGGGAGCAGGCAGAGGACATTCAAGGGGAAACCTGATGGATGGAACAGACAAATTCATTCGATATTTGAAGATAGTCATATCAACATATCATCCGTCTTCACAAACCCGTAGCTATAGATTCCTACAGTACCTATGGCTTGTGACGTGTCCACGACAGGCACTCGTGACACAGGTGTGAGTTGGCAGAAGAGCTGCAGTGTGAGGTCGGTGGTGGACGCGGAGGTGAAACCCTTCAGCAGCAGCTGCTGGAGCCCGGTGAAGCTGCTCCACTGAAGCTGGCTCTGCAGTTTCTCCAGCTTCTCCCTGTTCTCCTGCTTGTCCAGAGACATGTGGCCCAGCAGCTTATTCAACAGCCTCAGGGACATCTGGTACTCAAACTCAAAGTCCGACTCCATCAGCGACACGGCCACCCAGAAGATGGTGGCCAGCAGGTTGCTGGGGTGGTTGACGTTGGTGGTGTCGTTGATGTTGTCTTTAGACGAGGACGAGCTGCGGCTCTTGGCGACCAGAATCTGCTGTTCACAGGCTTGGATGCGGTCCAGCGTAGCGCTGCGAGGCGGATCAGACCACCTGTCCGCCTCTCCGAACTTCTTGGGGACAGAAGAGCTCCTCTGATGTCGGCTCTTATCTTCTCTTCTGAGATTGAGCTGCCCTGTGCTCTTCCTGTTGGACAGCAGCTTGAAGCTGGTGAGGAAATCCGGAGACGAGGCTCTGCAATTAAACACAAGGTGGATTAAAGTCACGACGTGTTTTAACAGAAACAAACTTTCTTTCAACTTAAATATGCATCCAGGAGACACAAACCTCGTCAACAAGGCCATGAGATCGCTGTTCTTAAGACATTCAGCCAAGTTATCCACCACAGATTCCAGTGTGAGCAACACCTCCATCACATAGCCCTGCAGGAGAGAAGAGGAACTGCAGTTCATTATAGCAGAGCACTGAAGCACTCAATCACTGATAAAAATACATTCAAAAGTGGAAACAAATTCTCAATAAAATCTAGGATTTCTGCTATTAGATGATTATTAATTTTGTTCGTGCATTCAAAACATGTGGGGCATCTAACTCATTTACTAATCAGCACTGAACTCCTGTGATGAATATTCAGAAATCCATCCTTTTATCTGGTTATTCCTAGTCAGGGTTTTTCAGAGAATTCATAAATAATGTCAGCGAGGCAAATCCTCAGTTTCTGCTTTACCGACAACTCCTCCCATAAATTGTATTGCTGAAGGTCATTCACAGTGATAGAGATGCAGAAGAAGAAGTTCCCACACACTTGAACCTATTAAGGTCTAGTACTCACATCCACTTTCGCATCCTCGCATGCATCACGCTCACACACAGATCACTGACCTGCACTTCTTCTCCATGTTCCCCGACGACCTCCACCAGCCGTGAGAGAAGGTCGGAGACGGCGTGAGCAGAGATTGGCTGCCGGAGGGCCCGAAACACCTGGAAGGACCGTCCGGCGTAGTGACGCGATGAACTGCACAGGGCCGTCTGCAGCGCCACGTCACTCAGCTGCTGCTCCAGGTGAATGTCTGACGAGGAAGGACACAAGAATATACATGGGGTGGTAATGACAGGGTCGTGTAGTCCTGTGAAGAATATACGGAAGGCTTACCTGACTTGGACTCTTTGAACACAGAGACCACATGTCGCAGGAAGTTGGTCACCTGCCCAGTGCTTTTTGAAGTCTGGTTCTTTGCTGAAATGTCTTCATGGCACCACAGAGGTCCATATGCTCTATAAAACAATGGTATCATGGTTACTAACAACTCACAATGTCTAGTCTGCTGTTGAAGATAGAGGAACCTGTTTAAAGCCCACATTCAGATATCACCGTGCTTTAAGTATTTACTTAACTTATATACTCAAACAATCCGATCCCATTTCAAATACGCTTTCAAGATGGGTTTTAACTGGAATTTCCAATGTTTACAATTAATCATGACAAATACCAGCTGCACTAGCTTCATTCAAATATCAAATATATATCCTGCACCATGTATTCAGCACCACTAGGTGGTAATCTACCTCAAGTAATATGAGAAAGCATATCCGTGGATATCTCTTCTGTATATCATGCATTTATTTACATTCTTACTTAACCTGTAAAACCACTCAGAGTTCAAACGTCATATCAAATGAGCACCTTGTGGTTAAAAACTCGATGAGTTTGTTGGTCTTCTCGTCCACTTTGTTGGACGCCACCAGCTCCTCCAGCTCATGGGAGATCTCCGGCAGGTTGTTGCTGCTGCCTCCCAGACTCAAACTGGACGACGTGGAAGAAGAACTCAGACCGGAGTCCGGCACCGGAGACGCTTGACACTCCCGCAGGAAGTCAAAACATCCTCCTGAAGACAACAGAGGAACATAAAGCGCTTTTATCCGGATGTGTCATTTCATTTCCCTCATTACAACTTGCAGGGGTTAGTGTAAGAAGAGAGCACGGCCCGTGTTTCAACGTGTGGAATTTAAAACCAGTCAGACTTGTCTGCTCACAGTATTTATTTAATGTGGACTGTCATTTTTTTATGAATAAGTTACTGCACACTTAATCTCCTTGTTGTTTTGCAAGATATTGCACAACTTGTACAACTAAAATAAACATGGGAGTGAATGTGTTGAAAGACTGTGAAGAAAACGGGATGTTTTCTTTGGATCTCAATGGCAAAGTTGTTGTATTGAAATGGTCAAAAGGACAAATATTCCTTTACATTTCAAAACGTATATATGTTTGCAAAACAAATAATCAGCGGGGGGAGGGGAGGGGGGCCTGAGTTGATGGTGCCAATTTGGGCAAGGGGATAAAAATAGCATAATGGAATGCTTTAATCAAGACCTTTGATGTCCTCTGTGCTCAATATTGCTTTTGGCACCAGTGTCCAAATAGTTTCTCCCCCCCGATAAGAAACCTATCTATCCTCTGAAAAGAATGTCAGCCGTTCCCTCCTGTTGTTGACAGTTATATTAACCAGAGAGAAGAGAAATGTTTCAAGCCAAGGAGCTCCGTCTACTGGACCCAGGTCTACTTAAAACTCAATCAGGTGAGTGCCACTAAAAGCCTGCATTTTGTACCTGAAGGTAAACACTCCGGCTGAACACTTGGTTTGCAGGTGAGGGTCTTGGTCCCGTTGAGCTCCCGTGTCTGCAGTAAGACCGAGGCGATGGCCTGGAAGTTGTTGTTACAGGACAACGTGATGAGCAGGTGGAGGAGGAGACGTTTGCTGTGCTCAAACACTTCTGGGCGGCAGTGATCCATACCTGAGGAGAGGAAGTGTTTTACATTTTTTTTAATCAAATAAATTACCAAAGAAATTCAACTTGCATTCTTTATGATTTATGACATTTATGACTGTATTATGCAGCACAACAGATATGTTTCTCTCTGCTTTTAGCCATGACTGTTTTCACAAAGGTGCAGCATCTTTTATTTATATATTTTTCAGGCAACAATGAGTAAAATGTGACACAAGCAAAATATGCCCGAAACATATATAAAATATGTAAATATCATGTAATTAAAACAGATGGTTTTTTGAGATGACTTGATATGAATATATATATATATGTGAACTCACCCAAAAACAAGGCATGTAGCAGCAAAGGCAAGTGCATGGCCCAGTCTTCTCTCACACTGTGGTCCACCACCATCTCTGTCATGAAGATGACTGCTATATTACACCTAAAAAAAACAAACAAAAAGCACAACCTGAACTCAATCACATGACCACAGCATCACACCAAACCCATCAAGAAGAAGTCAGAATGAGCACATTTAGCATTAACGTCCAACCTGTGCAGTGGTCCTCTGGGTGTAATGGTCTCTGGCAAAAAGTCCACCAGTGGAGCCCAACATCCTCCATTCAGAGGCATGGGCAGCGGATGGGGCTGATTGGTTTCACTGACAACCAACAGCCAATCAGCATACGGCGGCAGAGGCTCACCTTAAAGGTTAATAAAATGATACTGTTAACATTTATCCCAAATACATGGCAAATTAAAAAGTAGGTGGACAAGGCATGAGGGAAAATGACGGACTGGAGATTCATTTAAATACTACATAACGTCATAGAAGCTGTCAAAGGTAGTGTTATGGTTGCTTTTCAATGTCATTCATTCTCATTAGTCGGCGGGACTAATCCCGACCCGGAGACTCAAACAAAGCTGTTTATGGGTCCCTGGCAGCCTGACTACTTTTATTTCACTGCCAGTTCTCACAGAAGCGTTTTAAGCACCCCGGGCCACTCTGCACTGCTCATGCATTATCAATGACACCATGCCGGTCACCATCTTACCCTCAAAACCAGCCTGTGTATTCCACACTCAAACGACTGTGACAACCACATTTCTTTTTTTTCTTTTTTCAAAAGGGTGTCTGGTCCAGAAATACACTCACTCTTATCTTCATCGTAAGATCCTCCTGAGCTGTTGCTGTAGCGTGATTCCAGGCGGTTGTGAGCTCTCATTATGTGGCTTAGCCTGAAGTAAAGAAAACATTATCAAGGCGGGCTTTTGTAGGACTATAATTAATCTCATCTCAAGCTGCAAGACCTTGTTCTTTACCTCTCCTCACTTTCCCTTACAGTTTTGGTATCATCCGTGTCAGAAAAGCTCTCCTGGCCTGCAACGACAGTGTTGCTACTCGATGTGGTGCCTAGAGAGAGAAAAAAAACTTATGTTTTACAGTATTTTCAAGGAAGCTGAGCGTACACTTTAACACTGTTTCAAATCCACCTCTGGGATCTGTCCAGAGCAAACACAGTTTTATATGGTGGGCCATTACGTGGTTCCAAGGAGGATTTGGGATTTCCTAGTCGGTTGATCTTTCCCCAGGAAAGAAATAAATACTGGTGACTCTGTTCAGTGTTCTTTGAAGAGCTGTACCTGAAGCTGCTGTGGATGCCTTGCTTGTGGCGGTGAAGCGATAGAAAGGAGGACTATCACAGTGCTGCACCACAGGGTTGACCGGATCCGTTTGTTGCAACTCAAATATCAACTCCTCCATGGTTTGCATGGTGTTGTTCCGGCACAGATAGATCACCACCTTCTTGATCTGAACGAATATATAACAGAGTTTCTGTGAGAAACTCTACAGAACCAAAAGAAGACATGGCTACCTGGTCATTTTCCAGGTGGATTAGATGATGCAGTATATCTTACATATGGCAGGAGGGTGGTGTCACTGCTGACACCACATAAGCTGATGAGAAACTGCAGCGCAGTCCTCAAATTGTTGCTCCACTTCTCGTTGCCGACTAGAGCGTTCCAGGAGTTTTCCATCTCTGGTCCAGGTAGGTCATCTCCATACTGAACAATAGAGGTTCAAAAGGGAACACGGTGTCAGGTTTAACCGCAACGACTTATTACCGATGGCCGTTTAACACGACTTTACCTTGGCGGTCATGAACATGAGGTTATTGAGGACCATAGATGTGGCCTGCAAGGAGCCCCAGCCGCTGCCCTTCAGCTGGTGGGATGAACTTGTGCTGGAGGTCCGGATAGAAGCGCTATAATCGGAGGTGCACGGTGTTAAGACCGGGAGCAGCAGGCCGCCGTCCACCAGCTCGATGTTCCCGAGCCAGGGCAGCAGGTAGGTTAGCATGATCTGCCTCCCGTTGGGATGTGTGGTGGGGAACCGCTGGCTCACCTCTGGAACAAGCAGGGGGAAGGCAAGACTCACATCAATCCTGACAATCGATTTACGCTCTCAGCGTCAGTGGTCAGTGGGAGGATCCGTAGATAAATGATGTGCGAGTGAAGCGTAAACCGTAAAAAGATGACAGTTACCTGAGAACAGAGGAAGTGTGAGTTCAGGGTACATCCTGGCCAGCTGGCTGGAGAGCTGAGGCAGGGAGACGCTGTACAGAGCAGGCAACGGGCCGTGGGTGCCGTAAAGGATATTGTTCGGCTTCTGCTCTGCGATCTTCTTCGAGTACACAAACAACTTTGCTTCAAGAATCTGTTCAATAACAAAAAAAAGGAGAATATGTATGCATCTTTTAACCATTTAACCACAGAGAACGACACAGAAGCACAAGAAGCAAACGTGCTTGTATATCTCACCTGCATTAGCTGCATTGAAATCTCATAGATTTCTCTGTTGGTGTCTGATGCCTTGAAGAGGACCAGATTCAGCAGTGTTACGAGATCACTTGGATAGTTTCTGCTACATAGGAAAGAGAGGAAAAATAATTAAATACATCTAATAAGACATAATGTCTGGGTTCAAGTCTCTGAGATAAAGCCACTTCTAAAGAAGAGTGAGCCTTTTAAGGGGATTAGCTGAGGTGCCAGTGGTTTCCCGGCTTGGACGAGTATTTTGGAGGATCATACCTGGACCGGATGACAGAGAGATTGGGAGATTTTGTACCTGCTGCCACAGACTGTAGCGATGGCTTTGAAGCAGCCCGAGGCGAGCTGGTAGGAGCCGGTGTAGCAGCGATCCACAGCCCAGTTGAAGAGGTTGACCTGGTCGGCATTGAGCTCCAGGAGCAGCATGACGACTTCACAGCCAAGCTGGTGGACCTGAGCCAGCAGGAGACACGGACAGACTCACCTTTATTCCTGATTTTTACATTAAACACACACTGAGGCTCTGTGTATTTCTCAAAGATCCGGGGAGATTTACTTCTGTCATACAAAAACGATGATAAATGACGTTTTGTCGGCTACCTGCCCCGGTACTGCCTCCCCTTTGAGGGCTCAAAGTCCATTTTGACAAGAAAGAATGTGAAATGAATGCAGGTGCTTTGCGTTGTATCCCAGCAAACTGGACTACAGACAATATCGAGGCTAATTTATTTTGATACAAAACTCTCCTTCACTGTTTGCCAGCATTCCTTGAAGATAACGGCGAACACTTGGCAATGTCTAGCGCTGAGCCTTTACACAAAGCAGGCTTCGGCAAGCTATCAGAGGGGCTTTTCTGGGTCGGCTCTTTGTTTAAATGTGCCGCGGCGGTAAAGTATTGGCCACATACCCGCTGATCCTGACAGGCGAGTATATTATCCAGCCACTTGTAGAGGTATCCGTCTGGAGAGAGGCCAACGTTATCAAACACGGGCCCGCAGCACAGCACGGCAGACATGGCCTGCAAGAACACACGGTCAACAGAAGCAAGGTGGCAGGAAGTACGCATTGAGCTCCCAGAAGTCTTCACTGCAGTTCAGGTGTAAAATGAAAGTGTACTGTCCTTAGGTCTGTATTTATCTTTGTGGGTGGAGAAGAGAACAAACCAAATATTGAGATTTACATTTAAAGCAATATCTTGGCTCGCAGAGAAAGGATGGGAGGATTGTTTTTGTTCTCTCTGGTGCAGCACTTAGTGATTAACAGGAGCTTGTTTGATAAAAAATAGGTTTGATGATTATATACACAAAACATATTTGATTCCATTTCAACAGACGGAGGGAATTTGTGTATTTATTCTGCACTTGTTCTCATGTATAAGCTTTTTAAGTGAAAACAGACCAATCCACCACCAAGGTACATGTTCCTATTCCTAACCCTAACAAGCATTAGGAGGGAATATGAATATATATAAGAGTGTGTTGAAGAAGATAGACTACATAATGCATGTTTACCTTTAGGGCACAATATTGATATCTGGTTATCTGGTGATTTCTGTCACTGTAGCGGTCCAGAGGGGTGAACATGATGCTGAAGGGACCGGCCCACTGACTGAAGAGGATGAAGAGGTGATGCCGCAGGCTCTGCTGTGGAAACAGGAAGCGCCTGTGGTGCACTGGGGGGGGGGGGGGGGCGGAGACAAGACAGCCTGTTATAGACCTGCTCATTGAGAGAGTGATGAGTCAGCGAGACAATACTCAAGCATCTTGAGCTGTTAACTAACCAAAAGTGCATTTTTGCAATACAATAATGCGTTGATGTCCCTTGACAGATCATTAGCCATTCAGTGGGGACCGGCGGATGCTTGGCAACACATGAGTCATCACCTGCCCTTGCCTGCTCTGTCCTTAAGCTGCACTATGTTTGGATCTACTCCCCTTGGGCTACGTCCAAATCGAGATCAATATCAGCAGTCTTGTGTTGCATATGCTGTGCTAACCCCAGTCAAATAGAAGCCTATTATATCAAGCAGAAGCCACAAACCGATGAAAAGGGACAGATAACATTTTCTTAGGCAGCCATATAAGAAGATATATTCAGAAATGCATCAGTCTGGCCTGCAGAGCATGGACAGTGACAGCGTGACTACCTGGCACACATTGGATGAGGTTGGCCACCATGGCGCTGAAGTGAGCTCGGATGTCCTTGAGGATCTCTGCATCTTTGTCGTTCTCTGCTTCCAGCAGCATGCGGGTTAAGTCCACATACTCCAGGAACAGAGCGCCCAGGGCCAGGGTGTCCCGCTCCAGAGCTCCGTTTGTACTTCAGGGAAAACAGGGAGACGCCCAATGAAACCAAATCACAAACCAAACAGGAATATTTCACCAGCTGTGGACTGTAGCTGCACTACAGCGATTCATTAGAGGGAGTTATGTAGCACAAAGAGGACACTTTAATGACCCCTGTTTTGTTAGCTTACTTATCGTGAGTAACCAACCTGTCACTGATGACACCTGCATCAGCCAGCAGCTCAAAGATCCGCAGCAGCTGCAGCCTCAGCAGGTCTCGTCGTTCACGGCGCTTCTTGTTCTGCGAAAAAAAAAAATAATAATAAGAAAATCTTTATTTAACGACTGACAACATTACCAAACACCATCTAGTTTGTTTACATAATTGCTGTGAATACAATCAACCAACCTCTGGTCTTCTTTCTAACGCTTCTTTCATGAGGGGATGTAGCTCTTCCACAAGCTCCCTGTGTGAATGTAAACACGTCATCATGAGGTGACTAGCGCAAACACACTCAGGTAATGGATAAATTACACTTCAGTGAGACTATTGCTATTTTTATGGAAAAGAGATTTGAGCTAAAAAGTCAGATTTTTAGGAAACAATGTAGCTGCAGCTGTAAATGACAACAAGGCAGCACTCAGCTATAATCCCCTGTTTATCTCCACTTTAAATCCACACAAATACAGGTCAACATGTACTTCAACTACAGGGAGAATAATGGATTGTGCTCTAACTTTCTTTTGAATGGTCCTTAAAATAGACAATCAGCAGCTGTGATAATGTGATGGTGTGCTGCGGCTGAGTCAATCAGAAAAAGCATGCAAGTATTGGTTTGTTAAGGACGGTTTTGTGATATACCTGAACACCAGGGAATTGGTGCGACCGAAGCCCAGAACTAATGACTCGGTCAACTCGATGCTCTCTGATCTCATCAGTGGAACCAACTGCTTCAGAAGCCAAGCCACAGATGGGCTCCCGATAACCTGAAACATCAAACATCCACGGTTCAGTCGGACAAAAAATAAAAATAAAAAAAAAGTCTCACGCTGCCTGAACACCACTAATTACACAGCGCTGCATTGAGGTAAAGTGTGCAGTTGAGAATATAGCAGCGTCCTGTTCCATTCATGCGAGGTAGCTGCTGTGTAATTCGATGCTTGGAGTTTGAATGTCAACGCGCTCCGTATGAACACCTGATCCTGGAGAGACAAAGCACTGGGGGGGGATTAATAAGGCTGGAGGACAGGGAGGCAGCGACCTTGTTATCGTAGCCGACACCGCTGTCGGGCGTGGCGGCCGTGATCTCGGGTGTCGATGCTCTCAGATGGCCGGGGCTCATGATACTGGGCTTGGCCACCCCAAAGCACAGGATCAGGTAGTTCCTCCACAGGGTGACGTAACTGTCCCCGCTGCTCGACGTGTTGGTCTTCTTCGCATACACTGGGTTACTGGTGAAACACAGGAGGGGGGAATTACTTTTATCCGTCTGTAATCTCAAGGAGAGGTTGATTATATGCAATGACGGGATTTAGAGCAGTAAATATTTTGAGGAAGACTTACTTTGGGTCAACCAAGGGCATGAGCATCTGCATCCGAGTGAAGGCGTAGGGCCAGGCGTAGTCGAGGGCTGTGGAGCAGTGCTTGGGGAGGTTGTCCTGGCGGAGGAGGCTGTAAACACACAGCACCCAAGGGTCCTTCACGGACTGGGCGAAGATCCACACATGCGACGGGCTCCGAATGTCATAATGACTGTTTACGAGCAGCGCGTTCCACTCCACGAGCCACTGGAGGTCCACGTGGTGGCCGGCTGGCAGGACGGCCTGTGGCACAGCAGGGTCAAAGGTCACGAATCTCTTTATTCATCCATATGATTAAAAAGAATGACTTCGATGCAAATAAGGCAGGCATCATTCAGATAATCATATATATAGAAACACAATTTTTAAAATGCATATCAGGACATTTCCTGCATCATCCGTCCCTCAATAAATCTGGATTCTTAGTGTCGTGTTGACAGTGTGCTGATTACATAAGTGAGAGTCAAAAGGTCAACAGCTGTTCAGTTCCAGCTGTTCATTCACACGCTAGATTACTAAACCGAGCTTCTGTCCTCATAGACGACGGAACACGCATTTGCTCGTCTGTGAGCCGGATTCCACACGAGGCTTAAATGACACCCGATCACACGAGACGAGGATGTCACTATTTCTATTT
Organism: Chelidonichthys spinosus; assembly: GCA_029853015.1. Classification (NCBI taxonomy): domain Eukaryota; kingdom Metazoa; phylum Chordata; class Actinopteri; order Perciformes; family Triglidae; genus Chelidonichthys; species Chelidonichthys spinosus. The sequence goes on along the minus strand of CM056828.1, from coordinate 4,526,389 downwards.
GGAAGTCACCTGAAATGAATCATGTGAATGAATCCAGGTTTAGTTGCAACAACTCACCGTGTCAGAGACGGCAACGTTGACAAAGCTCTCCAGGATGACGGGGCAGAGCTGGTCCATGATCTCTATCATTGGTTTATCATCATCCTGCAGTTGATGAAAGCATGAAATAAGCTGAGGCAGTAAAACTGTCCTGTATTCTGAGCAGTTTAACATTTCCTCATTTTTACCTCCGACTGTCCGATGGTCACAAAGAGGCTCCGTATCTCTTTCAGGATGGCGATGGCGACTCTGCGGGTGCTCAGCTGACAGGAGCAGAGCAGCACGAGGGCCAGGCCCTCCACAGCATGCAGCACGGTGGAGTGAGGGCCTCGCTCTGCAGGCAGCTTCAGACTGGAGCTGGACTGCAGCAGCTGCGACACAAACACGGAAATAAAACAAAAGCTGATTTCACGCTTGAACACCTTAGCAGATTCGATTTTTCCCCACAACCTGCATTCATCACAAGTCTTACAGCAGCAGATGATTCAAATTGTGAAAGGCATGGAAATATGCCGTGATAAACGCAACCGTGTGTGTTTTACCTCCGCTGTGTGTACTTTAGCGGTGTCGCAGCTCTTCCCCGGGGCGGCCAGGGTTAGTTTCCACTGTGTGAGCAGTTGCAGCAGTAATTTGAGGGATGTATCCAACAGTCCCTGGTGAGTGTCTTGGACCTCACGTAACAGGAAGTTAGTGAATCCAAACAGAACGTCGTCGCGCCAGTCAGAGAAATCAACCAGCAGGCTCTGTAAGGAGTTCTGGGCGATGAGACGCAGCTCGTCATCCATGTGGATTGTCAATCTGAGGAAGAAAAACTTAAATGAAACAGGTTGTTGGATAGGAATTCAATTCAAGTCCCTTATCTACTACCAACTTCATATATTACTTCTTTTTATGTATTTTTTAAATATAGCAAAGTAAATGAGAGGTTATTGGTTCAGAGAGTCCGCCATATAAAGGGCTTTCCTCACCGAGACAGCAGGTCTATGAGCTCCGGCTTGGACATCCCGTCAGGCAGGATGCGAGGAATGGCAGCGACACACGTCCTGAACAGGTCAATCTTTGGCTTCCTTTCACCTCTGGAAAGGTCAGATTTGACAGTAAGTTTAACAGCAATGTTAAAATTGAGGTTGATGGAACCACATGGTTTTGGCAGACGGGATGACTTACGTGATCATGTCCTCAGGCTCCTTGTTCAACATCTGAGCATTAGTCATCATCATGCAGCGTCCCACCTCCTTGTCCAGGTGTCTGAGGATGCTGTCAATCGCCTTCCTCACGTGAAAATAATACTGTGACATGCCTGGAGAGGGATATCACCGTTACTCATCTGCAAGCGTGCGTTTAAATGCCACATTTGATGCTAAAGCCGTCCATGCTGCTATTTGAGTCTCAGCATTTTCAGCATTCCTGACCACGGTCCGTCTCGCTCACCGATGACTTTGGCCTCTTCGTCTGTCAGCGTTTTGCTCAGGTATGTCTTCTTGACTCGGAGTGTATTCCCGGAGGGTAAAGTGCAACCAGTGTTGGGCATCGGAGGCTCGCCGTCCTTCTGCTGCAGTTTATCGGCTATGACCAGGAATGCTCTCAGACCAATATTCATCCTCTGCACAAAAGAGGAATTTAGAGTTTGGATGGTCCTGTGGGAAACCTGACTTCAGCAGACATGAATCAATTGTGCCAGAAAATGTTTTACTTAAAAGCAATGATCGTTTAAATGCAGGTATATGAATGAAATATGACCTCTTCTTATACCCGTCCTAAGCATTATTTTTAAGAGCAGTTCTCCTTAAAGCCCCCAGGAATGCGCTTACAGGAAGAAAACTAGCAAACAAGCAATTATCTTAGGGATATTTATAGTTGTTTTGCAGCACTTAAAATAACAAAAGAAGAACAGTATTTCCTTCTTCTTTCCATTAAAAAAAATAAAAATAAACATCATATTTGAAGTGTTAAATGTGTACCTCTGGATTAAGACTAAAGGCTTTTGCAGGTTTCCCAACACAAAGAAGGTCAAAGATAATCTCTTTCATGGCAAAATCAAGCCTTTCCTGTAATGAGAAGAGAAAATGTGTTTAATATGATGTCATGCATGTCAACAGATGCATTCTTACACGTATCAGATTCCAAATATTGGTTTATTTAACTGCCTGTTGGATGAAACAGCATATTATTGCACATTATTAGCACATTATTGTGTTTACCTGTGCAATAAACTGGATGATCTTGACAAAGATATTGAGCGGCATGTCTCTTGGAACCACGCTGCGGGATCCTTTGGGGAATAGTGTTGTTATGATGCTGTTGAGGCGACTGTGGACAAAGAAAAGAACAACACATTTTAAAAAATAAATGTACAAGCTGTCATAAATTGGTTTACTCCATTGTTTGAGAGGAGGTTTATTTGGAGCCTAATTATCATGTTTAAAAGGTTTGGGATTCCTCCGGTCTGATAAACCTGTGGGCCACCAGCACTGATGATCTGGTGCAGGCCTGACCACAGTACATAAAGAACAGAGCTCTTTCTGCAAACGCCAATAAAATCACTAATAAGGACAGAGGGTTTGCCGTAAAACTGCTGCTTGAATGAACTATTTAGTTCTTCCCTTAAATCCACAATCCATGCTCACTGTTACATTTACAGCCGAGGAAAAGCAATCCATAAATCTTCCTCTTTGTCTGAGGTCGAGGACTTCTAAGATATTCACCCCTGTGTTGCAGTGTTGCTCTCACACTTGATCCGGATCATGTAGACCCACAACAGCCGATACAGGGACTCCAATGCAACACGAGCCATTTTCGGGTCTCTGCTCTGTAATAAAAATCACAATTATGGAAGAAAGTCAAGAACTGGCAGCCTGAACGTTGATTGTAGGTTAAGATATAATTACAAAATGACACAGATCATTATTGCAATCACAATAGGCGTATATGGCATGTTCAATGCCGATGAGAATAGCTAGGATAATAACTGCCTGGAGCCCTCAGTGCTCTATTATCATGCCAAGAATAAGATAAATGATCAAGTAACGATGTATGATTGCTGTATCTGAACCTCTATGATAAACAAAGATCGTTGTAGTCTGAGTGAAAGGCTGCTGGTTTCCAGGTTACCTTCAGATTGGAGAGGCAGTTGTTAAGGAAGACATGCCATCTGTTGAGGAAGAACTGCTTCTGGCTGACACACAGCAGGCACGTCACCAGCGGGTAAAACGCCTGTGGAGACAACAGTTTATCATGTTAAAATAGCTGCTCCAGTGTGTCCTTAAGGTAGGAAAGGAAGCATAGAACCTTAATGCAAACCTTAAGTCACCACTGACCCAAAATTGTATGTCTCATTTCTACAAAATGGGATGCTTTCAATGGCGCTTGTGTTCCGAGCTCCCCTTACCTCCCCCCTAATTCGAAACATGCATATTTATGTATTTTATTTAACTTTTATTTAACCAGGTTTGTCCCGTTGAGATTAAAAACCTCTTTTTCAAGGGAGACCAAAACAGTAAGCAGCAAATACAACAAAACAAATACCATTTAAAACACTAAGAACATTTACATCTTATGGAATCTGCTTCTAAGTCTTTAACTCTTGATCTACTCCACTGCTTTCATGCTAGTTGTTATGCTTTGAAATGACAGCCTGTCTTCCTTCATGAATTATTTCTAGTGCAGACAATGACGTTGTGAGAACGTTACACAAGAGTGACCTTGGATTGCTTGAGGATTCACAGAGACCTCAAACATCCCGGCAATCTAAGCAAGCGGCAGACGTCAGAGTGAAGACGGAGGTGCACAAAAACCCAGGAGGGTCAACAATCAGTGTCGGTATGTTTACTGCCCACTCACTAACCAGCGAGTGCTTCTTTCTGGAGGACAAGTCCAGGGTCGTGTCGTACAAGCTGTCCACAAAGTTCCTCAGGCAGGGGACGTTCACCTCGTTCTTCACGGCCTAGAACAGAACAGAACACGTGGTCACATGACAAGACACAGTCCTCTCCAGAGGATCATCCAAATTAAATATTGTGAAATGCATGCCCGACATTCTGGAGGAAAGAAACAACAACTAACCGCTGCAACAGGAACCAAAATTTCAACAAAGAGACCAGCCAAGGCGTGCTTTATGTCTTTGTCCTTAACTTCCAGGAAATACTGGGCACACTCCTGCAAAAAGTGGAGAAGAAAAAAGAATCAAAAGTCTGAAATCCCTCAGTTTGTTCAACAAAAAAGGACATATATGCCTATATTGAGGTTGTATTTGTTTATAAGGTGTGAATGCAGGTTTATTTGGAATCTTTTTGAGCTATTAGAAGCATCGGTAAGAGAAGTCTGTTGCACCTGCATGAACTGAAAAGAGGCTTCAAAATCCTCGACGGGATACATCTTTATTCGGAAGAACTTGACCCCCATGATGAGGCTAATAGTACTCTGGACAACATAAGGACTCTGCTCTTTCTGCCGCAGCTCCTTTAGCTCAGTCATAAACTTCTTCTTCACAGCAGGAAACCTGAGAGAGCGAAACAAAAAAAGGAAATGAGATTCTATATAAAGACATGCCTGGTTAGCTCAGTCAGACGAATCCCAAATCAGCACTTGCAAGAAAAGGCTCCTCCACTTCGGAGTCGTGACGCCGAGAGAATATAGGCAATATTCAGGGAGCACGCTTTCTAAAAATATCAGCCCCTCGTCTTACCCTCAGTAAGCAGACTCTCAGTCTGTGGCCCAAGATGAACTCCTTCGCCGAGCACCTGATCCCTTCCCCAAATTGAACCAGAGATGGGATTCTTCGGCTGTTCTAAATTTAGAAGATAATTCATCATGGGAGCTCACTCTAAGCATCTCTTAACCTCTTCCTTAGAGTCCGGTGGTGTACTCCTGAGAACCTGAATACAGCTGTTTCTGCATCTTAATCATGCAAGGAGACACGGTTTATTATTTAGTGCTGATTTATAATTCATCGTCTTGAAAACAGCATCAATCTCTCTGCAGATCCAAATACAATATTGAGTTATGGCTGAATAAATTCAGCTCATTTTTCCCTTCTTGACCTCATAGAAAAGCAAAGATCTCTATAAAAGCCTCTCAGTGAAGTATCTCCTGCAGGAAATGAAGCAGAGCACACTTTGGAAAGGAGGTATGCAGAGTGCTCACCAACCATATCTCTATTTTAAGGGTTTTGTTCCTTGCTGCAATCATCTGAAAACTTCAAATAAACAGACATCAATTTCCAGTCCTAGTTTGGTGTGAAGGGGACCTGTCCAAAAGTGTGTCGTCCCCACAGTCTGTTCCAGCCTCCTGGACCGGGAGATGTTTTGCAGAAAGGCATTAGGAACGGCAACTCTATAGAATCAGAGTTCTGTCTCTTACTTACTTGGACTGGGCGAGTACTCCTATGATTTCAGCATAGAGGTCTGCTACAGTGTGCATGTTGCCAGTGTTAGGACCGTGATACCTGTGGGAAACACAACCACAATCATGGCTTGTTAATAATATACACGTGTCTTTTCAGAATAAACTTCCATCTTCACAGGAACTTATGGTTTCAACATTACTGAATCTGGCTTCATCTGGATTTTGTTGCGAAGCTGTTACAGTTAGCTTTCATAATTCAAGGTGTCAAAGTAATCTCAGTTACCAATGAGTTCATTGGTAGTGTGCTAGCAACAGTAGGGCATTAGCATTGGTAGCAAGGCCGAGGTATCTCAATCACAAGGTAGCCCCGACCTAAAGCAGAGTGGTTCCGATTCCGATACCAGTATCGGAAATGCCTCCGATACTTCCGAAAATGCTGGCATCGGTATCGCCGAGTACTGGAGTCCAGGCACCGATCCGATACCACGTCATTTATTAGAAATAGGCATTTGGAATTGAAATGCCTTTTTTATTTTACAATATGGTGGCTGCACTTTAATTTTTTTTATAATTATTCCTATATTTATTTAGTTAATTTGCTACTGCACTACTGTATTATACTGTTCTATTTAAAAATAAAAATAAGTGGCTTCCATTTGCTGTATTCATTCATGTTTTAAAAGGGTTTAATCTGAGCCAGGCCTCACCACAATGATAATCATATCACAGTCATGCAGGTGGTAGTTTTTTTGAAACACTGGTATCGGTACCGATACCCACAGCATGAGTATCGGAAATCGATATCGGGAGGGATAAATGGTATCGGAACGTCTCCACCCTAAAGTTTACTTTGATTCATTGTCTATTTCACTCATCATTAACAACATGGACATCATTCTGACCAAGCTGCATTATTAGAAACTTCAAAGTAAAAGAGCAGGAGCTCACCCCTCTTTGTATCTAAAGTGCTTAAAGGCCAAGTTGATGACCTCATTGACCAAACCGTCAAGGACCGGGTGGAGCGGCATCTAGGAGACACAATGGCATCAGAATGAATTCATTTCCCAACAGCAATAAATCATAACAGCTATACTCAAGTGAGGTAAGTCACCTGTTTCAAGACTTCGATGAGTACAAGAGAGAAGATGAAGTCGATGGCCAAATCCCTCCTTTCAAGTAGATAATCTCTCTGCTGCTCATCGCTGCTCCACGGAGAAAAAAAAAACACAGCGTCACCGTTGCTTCTTTCACATTTTCTACATTGTTGAATGCAGTAAATAATTCTCACTTTTTGGACTTGGTGTTGGCTCTTGGCCGGTACTCGTGCAGCTCCTCCTCTAGTCCGTTTTGTCTTTTGTACCAGTCGAACAGTGTACGCAGGATGGAGGGGAGGCAGTACTCAGCCAGAGAGCTCATGGTGCTTATCAGCTGGAAGAAGGAGAAGAAGACGCAAAATGCATGTTTGTGTTTGGCAGTTAACGTACCGAAGTAAGAGATAGAATCAGTGTTTCCTTTGTTTATTTGTACGGCAATCTAAACAAAAATATTCAAATACATTTACCTCTCATTATATTTCCTACAGTAAATGGTATTGTGGGGATTTGAGGGAGTAAAGGGACAGAGATGGGATTGAAGGGTGAGCTGGCCTTCGTTGGGGCTCTGCCGAGAGGCAAGGTACCCGAGGGGCAGCCTCCCTCAGTCATGGGGGAGGGAAAGGAAGGAACGGGTGGGATGGGCTGGGCACACAGGAAGGGAGGAGAGTCTGGTTCGGCTTGGGAACACAGCGAGCCCTTCATTCAGCACGAGGCCGGAGAAGAATCCCGGCTCTGTGTGGCTGCTGAATGGCCTCAAGCAGCAGCACAAACACACCTCTGTGGCCGTGAAAGGGCCTTCTCTGCAGAGCCACAGACCTGCTGGACACACCTAGCAGATCCAGAGCCAGCGCTCAAGGTAAACACTCCTGCCCTTGACTGGGTCTGAAAGACCTTTTTGGGGATGTGAGCAGAGCTTTCACCCGTCGGCTCATTAATGTTACAGGGCATCACACGAGAGCGGTATTTAAACAGCGAGCTGCCTCGGCGCTCACAGCGAGAAGCAAAACAGGTCAATGTTGGTCTTTTACATAAACGCAGGCAGGTTTTACTGTAAACATGTGGAGATAAAAATACAACCACAACATGTCCTTTCATCCTTTTAACTAATGGTGAAACGAATACACTTACTTGGTCAAACTGAGGATCTTCTCCCCTCTGCAGTGACTTTGTTAACGGCTTCTCCTGAAAAACGGAGGAAAAAAAGATTGCAGATTTTTCGTATTTTGTACAGATTCAAACATGTTGTCTGAAGTTTGGTCTGAAGCTCGGAACTTTATCTGTGAGGAGTATTTTTTGAAAGGAGACCCATTACAGTGCAGCTAATGAGAGAGCCATCAATCAGTCTGATGCCAGGCGTGATCAGGCAGGGCCAGATATTAGAGATGGGACAGGCATGACAGCTCCTATTATTACAGTCTTCTATCATCCCAGATAAAGGCCTCCGTGAGGGATTTGGGTTGAACACGGTCCCGTCCTGCTGTAAGGATGTATGTATGTCATTAATAGCACATCCTACTTCTTTAGGATGGAGGCTGAGTTTAGATATTAAGAGTTGTTTGATTTAGTAGAATCATGTACGAATAAAACATCTTAAAAAGACCTTGAAATCTGGATGACAACAATAAAACAACAATCTTCCATCCATTTAAAAGACAAAAGTGCTTGAAATTAATCAATATTTCTGTATACAATAATAATAATAATAATTTTAAATGTGTGAGATTTCATTTTGGTTTTTTCAAATACACGTGATGTTGCTTTCGCAGGCGACACCATCTAAAAACACCCTGCAGTGAAAGGAATCCGTTCAAATCCACACTCGGCCCACAGTTTCCAGCTCGTCTATCCTGAAGCAAATCACAGCATCTGCTTCCTGCCAGGTCCGTCTCTCTGCCGCCTCGCTGGCCGGACGACAAATCACAACAATTACTTGATGATTAATCCAACACAGCTACCTGTCTGATGTGTCAGACACTGACACTGCGTGGGCTAATGGTTAATGTCACCCTCTCTCTATCACTCTCTCTCTCTTTTGCAGCTGGAACGCCCGCTAAGCTCCATCCTCTGATGAAGGTTTTAGTTTTTGGACAAATGCTTGCATCCGAGGAGTCCATCTGTGCTCGAACTAGAACTGTCAGGCTTTAAAGGACTTAACTGGCTGTTTGTTTTTTTGTTTACTGCAAATGAAATGCATTCTGTATTTGATTAATTTATACTGAATAGAGATCGTTGAACATGACAAATTCCCCTGAATGATGAGGATGAGCAGGGAGGGAATGCCAATAACTACAAGGCAGGGCTGAAACAGATTACTCAGCTGATTCTCCAGCGAGAGGAGAAACAACAAGAGACACAGCCTCCCTGCAGCTCTCTAGAGGGAGTTTAACTGCACACTTCCCCCGTGCTAATTAACACTTCCCTGCAGACCGGCCCGGTGACTAACAGCTTCCTATAAATCACGCTCCCTAAAACTGGGGACACGATAAAGTGAGGATAAATCCGACCTGCATTAAAAATATTGCAAATTAGTATCTATACCTTCTTGTTTACATACCCCCCTTACATCGGGGTGTATTTATTAGGGTATTTATTTATAGCAAACAATGCTACAGAGGATATGAAAATGTAATGTCACGCTTTTATTGGCCAAAAGAAAATCACACACAAATATTTGCTAAAAACTCTGGAATACTGGAATCGCAAAATAATATGAACATGATAATTTCTGAAGGCCTATTTTTTATTAATTTTTTTTTTAAATTCGGCTCTATTTTTCACTTCTCGACTGTATAAGCGAGCTAGACAGCATTTTCAATTTGCTCATGTAAAGAGACCAGTCCTGGTCCTTGATTAAATCTTATATCGTCCCATAATCTTAGAGCATAAAACTATAGGTTCTGCTCTCTGAAGAATTTCTTATCAATATGGATGAGTTGGTCATTTCTCGTTGACTTTCAGCTGCACTCATGAGGCACTAATGTGGTTGTGGGAGCAGGTGGGAGAGGTGGCTCTTCGCTGTCTGTCTGCCTGCCTGTCTGCCTGCCTGTCTGTAAACAGAATTATTTACGACAGCTGCTGTTGGTCCCACTGATGGACTTCCACTGGACTAAAAGTCTCTCAAACATTTTTATTAGCAGCTTTTACCGTCATCTTATTTGCCACAGAGGTTCATTGGTCAGTATTTGTAGGCATAATATTGAGACAATGGCTGAAAACAAATTATTAAATCGCTCTCCTTTATTGACAGTTACCTGAAAGCATCAGAGCAATGTCTATTCAATTATGATTTCATGCCAAGCCGTGATTCTGGCCTCTTACATGAGAATATTTGCTGCTTTTCTTCGTATCAGTATAAATCATTTTAAACTGAATATCTTGGGGCTCAATGATTGTAACTGCTAATGAAAATAACCTACTGCAAAGTAACAACTTAGTGCGAGTTTGTACTGAACTCAACAGTGAAATGAGGTTGATATTAATTAAAAATGAAGACAGAATAATCTCTGAATCCCCGAGCAAGTCAGTAGAAACTATGTACAGTATGTACTATGAACGATGACTCAAAACAACCTGGAACTGCTTTGTAACACTGAATCATGCATGATGACGCTGGCTATAAATTCCACATTTGGTCCTCAGGCTACTTGCTTCTTTGTGCCGCTGGTTCACACAAAACGAGTGGGCCTTCAGCTGACAAGCAATTAAACATGACATAGTAGTAAACATCGCTGCTTTTATGTGTGAGCGTCTCGGTTGCATGCCCAAGGCCGTGGCTGTAATATCAGAGTGTAGTCAGTCAGGCTGCTTGTTGTCACAAAAACATATCATTAGATATAGATATAATATAACATTATTACACATTTATCATAAAGCAGGCAAGTTTCTGGATTTCAGTTGCTAGCAGTTCCACCGAAAATAGATTTCCCTTCGAATGCTTTCATTTACATAATTTTTAGAGGCAAAAAAGGTAAAACATAAAATCAATATGGAGATTGTAATTGTTTTTCTTCTTTTCTCTCTCATGACCCCTCAGATTATTTATCTTGTGACTCTATATACTATATATATATATATATATATACTATATATACTATATACTATAATGTATACCAGCATATCAGTCACAGGCGACATATTTTCTGCAAGGTAACTTTACAGTTTGCTTATAATACTAAACTTCTTTCACCACTGACTGCAACTCATCATGACCGTCCAACCAGCCTGTCTATCAGCCGTCCCCTCGTTGTCGAGGGTCACCACCTGGGGGTCAGGACACCCACCAGGGGTCATGAGATGATTAACAGGGCAGCAAACAGGAAAGAATATAGTCTCCTACACAGAGAAACATGCTTTTGTCTAACCTTTGCTTTTTACTGTGTAAATGCATGTACTTTGATTAAAGTACGTGCACACAACTCATAGTCATGCAGCCTTTGATGAGCAGTTGCAAGCACCAATGTGATGACCTCACTTCCATCTGGATACCAACAGCCTATTTTTGGGGAATATTTTAGCAAAACATGTGAAAATCTATTCACCGCAGGACACTCACCAGCGGCTCGGCCATGATGATGCGGATCTTGCGCTCCGACATGGTGGTGAAGTTGGCGAACAGGCTCTTGAGGACGTACTCGCCCGGCTTGCTCTCCGGGTCAATGCTGATGGGCATCATGGCCGGCGGGCCCTTCTCTCCCTGGGGACAGCACACTGGAGGGATGGGGGGCTTACTGTATCCGTTCCCCACGGGCGAGGCTGCGGAAACAACACCACAAAGCATGAGATGGGAAACAATTCCATCAAGTCAAACGTTGCCAATTCAAGCACCAATGACTGAAATCTGTTTATAAAGAGAAATCCCTGAATACAGTGAAGCTTCCAAACATGGACATAAAGTTCCCAACATGTTGAACATTCCTGAGGGAGACTGTTCAAAGGGCACCGTCTTGCCCCGACTCCTTCCTCCTGCTACAGTGAGCAGAGTGCATATGGAAATGAAAACACTGTGGACCTGCAGCTGGTGTTTTCATTCATCATTGCCCTTTGAGGGAAGTAAAAGTCTTGTGCTTGTGTCCATCCTTCAGCCAGTGTTATGATGTGGGCCACGTTTTATTAGGGACGGCCCGGCTTAGACCATGAACTCCACAAACTAACACACAAGTTAAAATTCACCTCAGTGTTACATTCTGCTGCTCCCAGAAACAAAAGCTGCCAAATATAGTGAAGAACCGCATGCAAGCATCTCATTAGAAGTGTGAGATTTTCTTCATTTATCCTGAAAGTCTACGAGGTCCGGCTAACAAACTGCCATAAATGTGATGTGTAAAACATTCAGGAGGACAGAAGAGTCTTACTGACTCACAATGAGAACCACATTTCCTTCAGCTACTGCAATTCCAGTGTGTAATAAAATAAATGTGACTGGACAGAAATCGCATAAGCAGCGGCAAAATACAGCCTGCACCGTGCCAGGAGCACGTATCACCCGTCAAAGTCACAAATCAAACACCACACTTTATGGACGGCATGAGTTTTGTTTTCTTTGCTTGTTAAATTATCAAAATTAACGTACAACCAGTCGTATAGTTTATCTAAGCAACACGTTTAAACACGACACATGATCCTGATAAACCTTGAAATTGAAGTAATTTATGTTCACATAGTCGTGTTGTGACAAGACAAAGGCCTACAGCGTGTTTTAAACAAAGGGATCAGATAAGTGGTAATTTAACTTAATGACTTCTGTTGTCTGCCAAAAGAGGAATCAAAGGCAGGAACATCAATTATCCTGCAGCTCAAGTGTTGAGAGCTCTAATGAAATACCTTAACGGCTTCACTCAAAACTTTTACCTCTTAACAAGTAGTTGAAGGAAACACAAAAGAACAGGGGAGATACACATCGGCACAAACCAGCCGGGAGTGTGAGTGAAGTTCCGATCAGCATGTTTTACGAGGCTGGACAGTACGACGAGTATGCAAGTAAACAAGTCGTCTTCTCCGGGTCTTCTCAGGGCGCCAAGCGTTTGGATACCTTTCAAGGAATGCCCAGAATGCGTGACGTCCTCGTATGGACTTTGAGAACATGCTCCCCTCACTTCTGGCAACTCGGCACCTACCCAGGCCCTTGATGAAGCTGATGACGCTGGCCTTGCTCCAGCACACGGCCGTCCCGTCCATCGTGGGGAAGGAGGATGCGGTATCCAGGGTTTGTCCGGAATCAAAGGGAAAAACGACTCGCTAGTAAAATCCACCAATGTCCATGGCTTGTGCGTCAGATAGGACTGTCCTGCTGGGCATAGTTTCCATGGCGCGCAGAGCCAAAACGGCGGGTGTGTTTTAAAAAGTGGGAGTAGTGTTTGGTACGGGAGACCACGCAGCCTCCAGCTCAGCCACTCTCTCTCTCTCTGAGCTGGTTCTGCAATGGCTTCCTGTAGCCTTGTGACCAACCGGTGGCTTCCAAGAGTGAAGGTCAGGCAGGAATTTTTAGCTGAGGCACGGCATAGTGATGAGGTCCAACATGCTATGGTGGCATACTTGTGAGACTATATTTATCCTGCGGTACACACTATACTGACAGAGCAACCCTCCCCTTCCCGCCACCATCCTAAAGCACGAGGGCAGACCACCAGAGTGTAAACACCATTGTTGACAAGGCGCTGCTGCACTTTAAGCAAGTTCTTTAAGAATTACACATTTCTCAGATTAACGTCAAACATTTAGGTAAATTCCCAGCGACAGTGTAATAAACGCTTAACGAATTAAACCGCCCCATCTAAATTCTTCCAGGATGACTTAAAGTGGAAATGGGAGGTGAAGAAAGCAACCAGTGTGCATATCAGGGCCTTTCTGTGACTGTGGACGCCGCGCGGAGACTCAGACGCGACATGTGACTCTGCAAACAAGGAGCTCAGACACAGCGTGCATTACATCATCGCCATGCTGGAAACACTCTGAGCATGGTGCTGCTCCCTAGAGGACAATGCAAACAGGCTAACAAGTGTCTCTGTCTCACACACACACACACACACACTCTCACGTACAAAGAATGCAGCACACTGTATGCATCCACGGAGACTGTCCTACTGGGTAAACAACCGCGTTAGCAGCCGTTTGTGAGCAGAGTGGGAGGATATTTAGACACCACTGACCTCCTTAGCTGGACCAGACATTCCAACATCAACACAGAGCTTTGGGAGCGACGTGTCCAGCTGCTGTGAGAAACATTGACTCTGCATTTCTGTGAGAGAGTCGTGGGCAACTTTGAAAATGTAAAACATTAATACTTAACCCCTTCTTCTACCTCTGTACAGGTTGGAAATAAAGGGACACTGGTCTTAGGCGCTCCACCAAAGGTGGGTGTTAATAAAAAAAGTTAGCGTAATGAGCGGGAAAATGTTGCCCGGATTTGATCGTAAAGTTTCAGGTCAAAGTAAAGTCAGTAACTTCACACGACTATATTTCCATAGCAAAATAACAGAATAAATCACAGGCTTACATTTCATCTATGACTTAATTTGGATCCTGGAGTTGAAGCTGAACTCGTTTTCACTGAAATATTTATCAAAGAGGAAGCAGGCAACAGCTGGAGCCAAACGGAGCAACAACATCCTATAATACTAATGCATTATCACAAGTTCACAGTTTGAGTGTCCCAAAAAGAGAGTGAGAGAGTGATTACAGAGCTCTGTGAAAAGCAGATTAAAATGTCAGCCCCAACTATTGACCGTCAGCCCCGCTCTAGCACGCTGACATCATGCTGTGAGAGGGCGTTTCATTTCTCTCTGACCGTAAAAAACGTCCGTCTCTGAACGGAAGGGAGTCGTCCATCTGGAACTTCTGCAATATCGTTCACTGTTGAAACTCTATTTTTAGCTCCTCAAGAAGCTCCCCGATTTAAAAACCTGGTGAAATGTGTTTTCATACCAGAACTCGGACAACAAAACGTTGGACGACTCATCAGAGGAGCACCGCTGTGCTCCGCTCGCTGCTGCAGCTCATCTCCTGCTCTGATTGGCTGACGGTGGACCGGCCTTCAGGCCATTTGAACAGCAGACCTGACGCCGCTGCTGCTGCACAATGCCAGCTCTGTGCTGCTGTTTGTCACAGTTTTATTAGAGCTGGACACACCGACTTACGAGGGGCCGCTGTCTAAAGAACCTCGACTGTGTTTACCTTGTGGTCACAGTGCAAACAGTATCTGACAGACAGCAGGGAACCACTCACATCGGTTCCAGGCACTTGTTTACAACCTGATCAATTATTTATATTCAACAATTAAGAGATGCAGTACATATATATTTTTTCTCAATGACCTCGTCAGCAGCCGATATGCCTGGAATCCTAGTGATTTTAGTTGACTTTGTATTTACTGCACTGCATCTCGTGCCATCTTGTGATAGATTACGTAACAGCACGCGCAAACGGGAGCCGAGAGATGAGATTAGGAGACGGCATATCGAATGAAAAGTGCTAAATGCATAGCTGTGAGTTGATGCCGATCCAGTACAATGAGCGCCTGTGCCTTTATCAGCAAAGTGACCCACTCTGAGGATTATGCAACATCATCAGGAGATGGTTCAATGTGGAGTGTGTAGACAAGGACAGCATGTTCTATGGTATCTCTTTTCATTCACATTCAATAGTTATGCACAAGCTGACTTGCTAGCATTACTCACTTTAGATCTTAAAGGGACAGTTCACCCCAAAGATAAAAAAACACACCTCTTACTTGTAGTACTACATATCAATCTGAACAAACTCAAGATAATCAGACCTTGTTGTGAGCAGCTTCATACGTTAAACTTTGCACTTCATTATATCAGACATGGTTTGAGTTATTGGGAATCTAGAAGTCTAGAAGTTTGTCATTTCCTGGTTTGGCTGCTGCTTGTTTCGTCACTTTTCTGTTTGTTTTTCTTCCAAAGTGAGTCCATCTCCACAGTCCACCTCTCATACCTGACATAAAACAGAATGACGCCACTCATCCTATCCCGTCTACACGGGCCACGACAGGAGGCAGCGGAGCGGCGAGCTCTGGACAGAATATGCAACCAAGCTGAACCTCCACTAATCCTATTAGCGTGCCCTCGCACTTCATAAGAGCTATTTAGACTCTGTCAGAGACTCACAGACGGACGTGAAATAAAGCCACACACTTAAGAAAAGCTGCAGAAATGAGATGCTGAACCGCCATCAGCACAACTTACTGCATAGAACACATAGATAATGTGAGAGATGGCCACTGTGTGCCTGCGTATAATAACAGCAACAGTCGCTGTAGATACTTGGAGTCATGTGCCCGGCTGTTGCTATGAGACTATAAACCTTCTGGAGTGTGGTGCTAAAAAAGCATGATGCTTCCAAGTTTTGCAGCAGCTGGCGTGCTGACCAATACATTTCACACTCAGCTCCATCTGCAACAGCGTATCCGTGTCGGACCACAGCAGTGGAGCTGCAGCCTCAGCCCGTCACTCAGCTGAGCACAAAAACCACAAGAAGAAGAGACTACTCACTGCCGCTCCACGATTTCAGCAAGGATTTGATGCTGATTTCAAAGAAGCCCGAGTCCTGCTGGCTGGCCATGGCTGCAGCTTTAGCCGTTGAGTGTCCCCCCCCCCCCTACCCCCTCCTTCTACTTGTGGTGTCTCTCCAGCAGCAGCAGCAGCAGCAGCAGCTGAGCTGGGACCAGCAGGTAGCGCCTGCTGTCACCTCTCCGTGACGCACACAATGCTGCGCAGGCGAGACCCTGAGAAAACACACTAGCGCTGCTTTAGCCCTCCTCTTGTGTCTTGTCCTTGGCTCTCTCTCTCTCCTTCCTTTCACTTTCTCTCAACATCTCTCTCTCTCCCTCCCTCTCTCTCTAAAGCTGTGGCAGGCAGTGGGCGGCAATGCAAGCTCCCTTTAAATAACTGCGCGGAGGCTGAGAGTGCAGGAAGCAATCCTCTTAGCGGAGTGCAGTTAATAATAACCACTGTTTGTCTGCATGCAGGGCCTGATAACGATGACAGCGCCGGGCTTTCAGCGTGACTGCGAGCATCAGATGGGCCGCCGACACTGAGGGAGGAGATGCGAGGAGACGCGGGAAAGTATGACACAACAGGCAACATCTGTGAGAAAGAAGAAGACACTAAAGTGATCAGCGAGCAGACGGGATTAACATGAAGGGATCTGCATGGGAGCAGCGGCTGACTGTTGGCTTTTAACCCTTTTATGTCTTAAGTGTGATTTTCACACTTTCATTATTATAATCATTAGGGGGGATTATTATTTTTATTTCACAATCATCTAGCCATAATTTTATCGTATCAGTTACTTATAACAGAAAGAAAAAAATAATGGTCAAGGTGACATATTCAACATGTTTACAGTCCAAAAGCATTATCTTTTAAAAATGAACAAAATAAAAGTAAAATAACACAAACAAAATGAGAAAATTGCTGTTTGACCAGATATGATTAGTTCATAACTTGTGTTATCATCATTATCATGTATGATCTCTTTACTCATGTGGAAGCTTTGCCATCATTACTCTCGTTTGCATTAATTAGGATATATAAATCACACACACGAAAGATATAAAACACTTCTACATTCGCATTTAAAGGGATAGTTCGGAATTTTGGACATAAGACCTATTTTCCAAGTGAGCCGGTGTGTTCGAGACGTCTGGAGACGTTTTCAAGACATTTCATTCAGTTCTTCTAGTTGCCGAGTTTGCTTATGCTATGGCTAGCGCAAGTCAAGGGTTCTAGCTAGCATATCAACACATATGTTCATCGATAGTCTGCCGTTACAATGGATTTGCCTCGGGTGCACTGTGGAGTCGGTATGAGTGTTTTTAATGCCATGCTAGCTAGAACCCTTGACTTGCGCTAGCCATAGCATAAGCAAACTCGGCAACTAGAAGAACTGAATGAAATGTCTTAAAAACGTCTCCAGACGTCTCAAACACACCGGCTGACTTGGAAAATAGGTCTCATGTCCAAAATTCTGAACTATCCCTTTAAATACTTCTACAACTGTTTTTTCAGCGTTTGAGCCTCAAATAATAAATATTTACATAATGGCTTTTGCATGCAACAATTAAATCCAACCGTCGCGATGATCTGACGTGTAAAAAGCAGACGCATGTCATCAACCATATGGACCAAACAGTCTCCAATCCCCCTTCCTCGACTGCCCCTCACTGCTCTTAGCATAATCCCATCAGAACTCTGTGCGTCCATCAAGCGACAGCCACTTGACCTTCATTACATAACACACTTTGCTATGCAGGAGCCATCCCTGGTTCAGCACTGTTTGGTAAACACATATTTCAGGGCCCCCGGCGTCCCGACTACAACCGACACTGTGCTGCCTGGCTGCTCCTCGCAGCGTCGCTCCTTCCCACAGAACACACTTTGCTTTATTTGGGCACCACTAAATAAAGCACCTTATACAAAAGTGCCCTTGTGCCATAATTTATGTGTTACTCATTCATTTTGTCATGCGATAGCTAATCCACACTCCAGGGAATTGAGTCATTTTTTTTTTAAATATGCAGAAAAACAAGACTGTGTACACTTTGCAGAGCAGTTCTGCCGGTTATGCTAATAAAGAAATCTGCATTTAAGGTAAAACACTGCAAACAAGTTTTCACGACATGGGACAAGTTAATGGGACAGTATGTGGACAGTGAAAAAGCTCCACGTGAGGTTTGATACGGTAACTATGACGACAGCAGCTCTCACATCTTAGGGAAAGTGGCTCACAAAAACAATTGACATGTTGATGATTATACTTAAACTCATATTCACATAAATCCTTCTCTTTCTGCTCAGTTCGCATACAAAATAAAAAAGTAACTTCTTCTCCTTTAGCCTAAAATAAATGTTCACAAAGACATCATGTACCGATTACTTGTACTGTATGTCATCCTGTTTGTGGATAAACTGTGTAAAAAACTTTTAAATCTGTACAAAAATCAACACTTACACTGATAAGGAACAGGATAGTCCAAATTTGACTAATTACGTGTAATTGCTTGGCCTATTATGGTCAAAATATGGTACAGCTGAAAACAGAGCTCGGCCCAAATAGCTTCTTTAAATACTGCGGAAACACAGTTCACTTCCTCGACTTATCCATCAGTTATAATCTGGTCAGCCTGACCTGTCCAGTAAGAGGCCCTCCGTAGGGCAACCGCTTATAAAATTCCCTCATTGAGAAGATTTCTTAACAAGGGATGCTCAACATGATAAGAGACATCTCCCAAACATGCCATTATTTAAGAAGCAGTACTTTAAACTCGTCTAAAGGTGATATCTAAACTGTCAAAGCACATCAGAAGAATATGTAATGAATATGCCAGAGAAGACACAACGACATAGCAGTCGGGAGTGGATATGGTGAACATATCAGACAGAGTGCCACACCGAAGAAGCTTCAATACCATGTTTATGGCAGAACAGCGTATCTGAATATCTCTCAACCGGTCCTGCTGCCAAACATGTAGACGTAAAAACCCAGACTGGCACGCTGGATCGGATCAGTAATACTTCCATAATGACCAGGTTTATTTATTGGCTGCTTCACCAGCAGCTGCATTTAGACTGCAACGGACCAATAAATCATTTTGTTTTTACTTCGTTAGACCCTTTGGGTAGGGTCGCACACAATAAGCACTTATTAAAGTCATTATCAGGGTCTGATGAAGGTCAGGAATGTGAGCTATGTCTGTCCAGGTCAGCCGTCTTTGTGGTTATCAGGCTCAAACACTTGACTCCCTCTTACTCTTGCTCTCTGCCCGCGGCGCCTGTACTTCATCATCTTCTTCTCCTCTCTTTTGGCCACAGAATCTGGTCTCTCATGTCCCTTCATTTCCAGTCATTACTCATTGTTAGGAAAAAAGACGTTTTGGATAGTGAGGTCAGATAGAAAGCTAATTTGACTTACTCTAACATGGTCTATACAAGCCAAGATTCCTAGGTGAGCATGGCAAATACAAGGGGGAGGTGAGGTTTTTCACAAAGTGATGCTAGTAGTATTAAAAAAAAAAAAAACAGCTTTCTCCCGGAGCAGAGCAGTACCTACTTTCAAGAATGGTGGGCCTCTTCTTATGGCGCATCTTTTTAAACTTCCCTCTGAAGTCCCTGGGTGGGAATGGATCCAGAGGTAAGCTGGCAATGCGCCCCAGCACCACCTCATCCAGTCCCTCAGAGCAATCCGTCTCACTCTCAGCCATGCCTCTCGCAGCACTCTCCTCTGAAGACATGTCGGATGGCAGCGAGCCCACAGCTACCTCTATCATTCTTCCAAAGAAGTCATTTGAAACGGTGCCAAGTTTTCCCCTCTTTTTTTTTCTTTTTCAAGTGTCGTCTCTTCTTTTTTCTCTTCTTTTTCCTTCCTTACAAACTTCTCTTGGTCGGGCAGGAAAACGTCTGCTGTGCAGAGATGCAGCCAGAGCTGTCAGCTTCGGTCTGCTAATGTGTTTTAACCCCTGCACTTGTCAGGGCAGTTCAGCAACTTACAGTAACATTCATGAATTGGGCAGCTATTGGATTACTTAGACGGCCCCTCCTCCTTTCAGCAAAAAGGTAAGAGAGGGGCAAAGTCAGAACTAAATAGGGTGGGAGAGGCAAAGAGAGGCTGCTCTGACAGCTACAACATCCCCGCCTACCGAATGCCCACGAGGCATTCCTGAATAAATATCCTGTATTTGTCTTGGAGTCCACACATCAAAGTCACACATGTCTTGCCTCTGGCAGCGTTAATGAGGCGCAAACTCATTTCTCACATAATGATGTACTCATTACGGGCATTAATGAGAATATTTAAAAGCTGTATACCGACTATTCACATTCAGAGATGTTTGTCGGAGGAATACATCCTCTACATGTCCAACGTCCTCACTGGTTCCATCTGTTCAGCACACCACATCCCAGCACTTTTCTTCTGGATCCAGCCCTCGTGTCGTCCTCCCACCGCGTTATTTCCTGCTCATTGCGGGCGTCATTGGGGGAAATTAGTGAAAGGTGTGAAACCATCAAGTAATAAGTCAGCCGGAGGAACGTTCCCACACGTTTGCAGCTAAATTCCCTGTTCGGTCTTTTTCAACCCACTGAAGTGAAGACTAACTCCAAACGGACACACCTACCACATGAACCAGTTTTTCCAAGTCTGACCTACATCAGCAATACAAACAGCCTGTGTATGTACGTGAAGGGAAGGCGTTTTCTGTTTTAGCAGGAAACCACAGTTAGAGCATGGAACAACCAGCCTATAGTCTTTTCTTTGTTACGTCACTGATGGATTTCTCAAGAGTTGGTGCTGCAGAAGCGAACAGAGCCATGTGGCCACAATTAACATGTCAAACAGCACACCTAAACATGGTTTAACTTCACGGATGACTGAACGTACGGAGCTGAATATGTCAAATAGCTACACAGCAGGGAGCCGCTGGCAACAAGTTTCCCTTCAGTCTAATGAGTCCAGCATATTTCACTTTTCATCCACCTGTCAGAGAAAAAGGGGAGGCGAAAGAACACTGCTCCTGCAAGCAGCACACCAGAGAAAACTGTCAAAACAACAAAGTACATCCATCATGTTTGGACCACACCTGCAGAGTAATACCTCAGTATGAGACCTGACCTACTTACGAGCGTCCTTCAGGACAAGAAGCATCATGTTGTTATAGTAAATAACATAAGAGAAAAGACGTGTCTTCACAACATCTAAAGCTTTGTGTTTGGGGTTGAAGGACATGATTAGCATGCATATATATATATATATATATATATATATATATATATATAAAATACACACACTAAAACACAAACAGATCACACAAGGTCACACCTGCCTATACGCTCACTCTAATCCAGTAACATGAGCACTGTTTCCAACATCTAAATATGCACATTTTACAGTGTTTAACTTTGTGTTTGATTTGAATTTTAAAGATTTAATTACATTCACACCTTTTCTTTCATCAGATATTATTATTATTATTATTATTATTATTATTATTATTATTACCACTTACTGTTCTGTTGAACTCTGAATATTGACTTTTCATTAAAATAATGAACACAAAAAAAATGTACCATAAACCAAAACATTCACAAGTACCTGAGTGATGTCCTGCTGTGTAGTACCTGTGTAGTATTGTAATGTATTACTGTAAATAACATGAGCTAGTAAAGCATGTTGCAGTAAGAGTGCGCCCTCTAGTGTTCAACAAAAATACACTGACACGAATGACGATACTTGAGATAAGAATTCTTGCGCACGCACACACACACACACACACACACACACACACACACACACACACACACACACACACACACACACAGTGCAGTTGCTGGCTTGCTGTGTGAATTAAACTGAATATGGTGAAAGAAAAGCAATCAGTCACCATGACACCAGCAGTCACCATTCAGCAAGAAATAGATTGTTTTTAAAAAATCTATATGATTATTTTTTCTCTTCCCCAATAGTAGATGGTCATTCAGCCAACACAACTTTCCCAGTCTGATGAAATATATTGCAATATGTGGATACGTCAATAACAACCAACAAGTACTCAGCAGCCTCGCTGTTGTGCAACATGTTCAAACTTTCTGTGAATTGTTTGAGTGTTGCAGATCATAATGGTTATTATATTATAGCAACTTACACGTTTATTATAATATATGAGCAAGAAAACACCCTCTAGATCTAAAAACGCAATTTGTAAATGAGAGTGAATATGACACGTAGGCTGTACAGCATTCAAGACAAATCCATAAACAAGTCATGTCTGAAAACAAACCGAACCAATTACAAGTTGACCCGAGTTCAACTAATATCTACTGCAAACTGCGCCGTTTGTTTCCTCGCATGAAGCAGAATGTGGAGCAGAGCAGGACTGCCCGGACGGAGGAGCGAGGCTGGAGCCGACGCGGCCGCTGAAGCACCCTCCGGCTGAGACAGAAGGCTGTTTCCATGGTGAGACACATTTAGATTTGCACAGGCAGAGCAGAACATTATGAATAATTGATAGATATCAGGCCCTAATGTTAGCACCAACCAGCTGAAGGTTAATTCCAGCTACGCTCAGTGCGACTCACGCGACTCAATGCGAATAGTAGACAAACAAGCAGCAACACTGTGGGAACTGCTGCAAACGACTGTTACGTAACACACTTAACGGCTTCAAGTGATCAAATATTGGTGTTTGTGTGAATGTTCCACTCAAGTGTGTTCCACTAGTCTGTGTTCTCTCGACACTGAGAGAGCTACTATAGTATATATATATATATATATATATATATATATATATATATATATATATATATATATATATATATATAAGAGGGGTGTGAATCTTTGGCTTCACAGCGATTCGATTCAAGGACAAATTTTTGGGGGAACGATTGGATTAGATTCTGTAACTTTTAACCAAAATATCCATGAAATATCCAATGAAGACTATCTGTATTCTTCTGAAAGGTGAACAAATAAACAGACAACAGAAAAACTTACTAAAACATATTTAGTCTATAAAAAAGTAGTCCATTGTTCAGCTATTTTGAACATTATTCAATAGACTACATGCTGGCAGGGGAGAGAGTGTCTTAAAAGTCTTAAAACATTAATCATAATTAAGAATCGCGATTCATAGGTTTTAACGCATTTATATCGTTTATTGGTGAAGCCAAAGTGATTCATTCTATTTAGTTATTTTAGCAGATCGATTTAGTTGAATTGATAGGACTGACAATCGATTCATTGATGCATCACATGAATCGTTACACTCCTAATATATATATATATATATATATATATATATATATATATCATAGCAGATAAGGACAGAACAGACAAAAGCCAGCATTGAATTACAGCTGGGATGACCCACATTAGGACCTTTCAAGGGATGCAAACAAGTCCACAATCTGCACCTGTCCCCTGCCTATTATCCACCTGGGGAGGGAGGGGCTTCCAATGAACACACTACCGCCTCAGAAAACAAGAAACCAGGTGAGGTGAACACCGAGTATATCCTGTTACAGTGAGGCGATTATATCCTAACACACTTGTGCACCATGCTCACTTTTTGGAGAGAATAAATACAAAAAAAAAAAATCACATATCTATTAGTCCTGATGGATATTTGAGCGTTTGCCCCATGTAAGCATGGTACTCTTACTAACTTTACAGGAGCCTTTCATTATTGATTCTGGCTTTTTTGGCAGGTGGATATCCCGGGGTTTTATCTGAGCAACTCAGAAGGGATCATAAATATAAAAAAAAGGAGAGACACGTTGAGTTATTAAAGCCTTCATTTTATCCACTGCCTACAGGCATCCACAAACTCTCCAGAGGAGGGCGGGCTGAACATCATTAAAAGTACTCTCCGTCTATGCTAAAGATGCTTCAATAACCCTGGTGCCTGCCCCTCTTGGAGGTGGTTCAATTTGAAACTGTTTTTAAAAATGTTTTCTCCTGACCTATAATGGTACGAGTAGGTCTGTGTTATTATTGATTACACAACTACACCGCTTAAAGAAAGAAGGCTCCTAAAAACCGCGTCGTGGATGACGTTTGCTCTTGATTTATCACGCATTAGTTTCTAAGGAGCCACGGAGGTCCACATGGGGAAGAGGATGAGGTGGCGGATGGGTTCAAAAACCCAGGACTTTCACCCAGGAGACTGCTGTTCGTGTCCCATATAAGCCAAGCACTTTTTACATTTTTTTTTTCCATAAAGATAATCAAGTAATTTTGTTGTTCTGTTCGTTAAACACCATGAAACCATTTGGTCTGGAAAAAAAAAAAAAAAAACCAGAAACTTAATTAAGAGTGCAGTGCAATTGTATGGGGACTCCATTTGTAAGAGACTGGGTTTCTTTCATCATATCTAATTGAAAAGGAAGTGCTGCGACTGAATTCTAAATGAAAATGTTCTGTCTCACAGAGTTTTATGTGGGAGACATTTTGGGTCGACAAAAATCACTTATAGCAACATCGAGTCAGTTCAAATCAAATATGATTTATGGAGTGTTTTTGTTCGTTTTACAGAAATAGGACCAAAGCAGAATGAGGTTGCACACAGACTGTATGTTTGAGGATTTGATGAGTAGTTGAGAGTCACCACTGACTGGAGAGAGCACACATCAAAAACTTCACTCGTGCTTACTAACGACACAAAATAGAAAAGCAAACAGCATCCAGACAGACAGACAGACAGACAGACAGACAGACAGCTTCAACACATCTTAGTAACTATAGTTTCTGCAGTTATTCCTACGGTGCAACACAGTCCAAACTCAATCCTAAAACTCTATTTTGTGATGTCATCAAGTGTAAAGTTTGGAACCACAGAAAATGAATTGGGAAGGATGTTATAGATGACACTGAGAAAGTTACTCTGAGTAACTGAGAAAGTTACTCTGAGTAACTTTCTGTTGCAGAAGTGAGGACACAACAATATGATCTGACTATGAAGAGGTGAGGGTTCATAGAATCTATGGAGAAGCTCCAGATTTATACTTTAGATCAAATTCTAGGCCATGGAAATAACACATAGGGATTCTTAGTTCAGGTGGTGTTGCCCTTTAAGATCTCGTTTAGAAAAAGAAAACTCAATCTCCATTAAAGACGTTCGGTTTCATTGACAAATCCCCACAAATGCGATTAAACAAGACTCCAACTCCCAGTTTGTAGAAATGCTCGCCACCCCGACTCTGATCTGAGGTCTGCGAGGCCCCACGTAACCGCAAAACCCACAGAGGTGGAAACAGAAAACACTTGTAGCAGCTTGACAGCGCCGGAAGACGAACAGGCAGCAACTTCTACACACTTGTCAACATTAGAAGCGACGTGAAATACCTTGGGCTGCAGCAGGGACGCTCGTTTCTGCAGCTCACTCCATCTGCACTCGGAGAAGCGAGTCCAAGCTGGAGCCTCGGCGTCCCTCCAGGCGATCCACTTGTTGGGATGCACGTCTCCGCCGCCTCGGCGTCTCTGCCCCGCCCTCCAAGCCGGCCAGCCCGCGGCCTCCTTCGGCCCCCATGCACAGACAGACTCCGCCCCCAGCTGCCACCCTGCTCATGTCCTCCTGAATAATGAAACGCACGCATCGGCTTTCTTCAGTCTGCACCATGACCTGGCTCCGGGCCACGTCTATGTCCGCCGCTTTGAAACACACCTGCGGCCCTGCGCTTCGTTTAACACGCTGACGTCACACAGAAACAAGAACATATATCATGACGTAGGCACAATTTCACAGATACTCATTTGGAACCCTTTTTTTAATGCATTTGTAAAATAGTCCAATTGAAATAAATAGCCTTGCAAATTCATTTTGCATGCATTTTTTGTATCTTACACAGCTTATTTATATTTCTTAGAATGCATCTGACAACATATTTCTCTAATGTTGATGTATTTTTATGCATGTATTGCTTGTTGTCCCTTGATGGATGAGCCTCTATACAAATAACTCAGCAACAAAAATAGAGATACCATAAAAAAAAACACCTGATCATTCATGTGACGATGACTGATAACTCTTTTAAAAAGGGTTTGGAAATGATCCACTTAGTTGTAACATCTCTCTATATGACAGTATATAGGCTAATGCAACACTACTTTATTATACTGCATAACTGGTGATCATAATGACTTCTTCTTTCCTTGAGCAAATTTGTTTAATAGTTGCACAACAATAAGCAATAAGAGAGGTGACAGCATCCAGACTTTGTGCCTCCAACATTACAGTATGGAAGAGTTAGCCTACTTTAGCTGCAAATGGATGAGTATTGTTTTGATGTGAACAGTGAGTGGGACAGAAACACTTTGAACTTCCAGTGAAATGTTTTTAATGAGGATCCAGCAGATGGCGTCAAAGAACATGACAAGAAGGGAAATATCTTTGAAGAAAAGGGGGTGAAGAGCAGCACCGCTGACATGTGTGTTCGCAAAAATAATAAGCCCGAGATGTAGGAGAGGATGGTTTTCAAAGAGACGACTAGGAAATATAAATGCACATAATCCTACAGCTTGATGTTTTCTTCATGGGAGCCACACGTCTTCAGAAGAAATACCATCCACAAATATCTCTTTGTGCTGGAATAGATGTGTCAAAAATCTCGTTTTAAAACATATATCTCGGTCATTTGTGAACTGGAAGCCTCAGAGAGACACAGCTGTTGTTGATGGGAGCAGAGACTCTGACAAGGCTGGTACGCAGTTCAATGGCTGGCCATCAACCTCTCTGACATCGCTGTTTTAGCACTCAGGGAGAGCATGCTACTGATTCAAGATGATAGGATGCCCAAGAGCTCCATCCAGACCAGGGCAACAAAATTGCTTTGTCAACTGTATGCACACACCGGGGCTTGTCAGTTGTCAGGCTGACAGCAGAGCTCCACGGTGCTGCTGGGTTATAGAGCACCAGGAGACAAAACATGAAAACACAGAATAAACCGTTTCCTTTTTCAAATCACCAAGAAATAAGCATGTGAGTGGAAATGTGGAACTGTGACAAAACCAGCATGTGCTCAACCTGAACAGAGACACGCACTGATGCAATCTGCAATTAAGCTTTGTCTTCTGAAATGAGCCAGGTATTATTGGCTGCAGCACGTTGGCTGTCCATCAATGGAATACCACATCATCAGTGCCACAAACACAAAAGAAAAACAAAATTCAATGCAGTTGCATGACTCAGCACCGCAGCTTTTGGTCTGAGTCAAATGCTCCTCTCTGGCTTCCTGGGGGAATAGAGAAAGTGCGTGATAAAGGAGGATGTGGATGATTGGGCCTCGGTGCACATGCAGGTAGTTTTCAGCTCAAATGAAATCCTGCAAAGCAGCTGAAAGCCATGACCCACACCGACATGCATACAATCACATTGGCCACATCTTCTTCAAAGTGAGTCATGATTTACTTTCCACTCGGGGGGGGGGGGTGTATGCATTAGTTCAACTCCTACTTGACATTGTATAGGGGAATTTCTATGGCTGCTGATACTCCTGCAGCTATGCCATATGGGATTTCTTGTTACAATATGAAACTTTTCCGCTTACAACCTCGCAGCGGAGAGTCTGAGGCATGATGACCCCTTAATTCATGCTTTGGCTCTTTTAATGGGAAAAGCGTGTTCCTTTGAAACCTTTGAGTCGTAGCACAAGAGATCAGTCCCCCACAGAGAGGTGGCGACGGACGGAGAAGGCACTGAGGCGGCAGGTCGGGAGTGCGGATCAAAAGCTCTCATGTCTTGCAGGGATGCTTTGACTGCTTGGTTTGTGCTGCACAAGTCCACAAACATGTTGATGAGATGAACTGTGCTTCTTCAGCAAACTCTGCAGAGTATATGATATATGAATATATGAACAAAGGCACTCCGGTGCCTGTAACAGATGTGTGATGTATAATGCGTCAGGTTTTTTTTTTAATATAATTTTCTGAATATGATGTTTGGACCAGTTGAGCTTGACGTCGCCATTTGAATTTGCATCAAAAACAAAACACACAGGAGGGAGTGTCAAAAACTCTCTTTAATATTGTTGGCATAATTGGAGTCGACTGAGGTATTTGTAATTCGTACCAAAGGGAAACTTGGCACAATTAGCAGTGGTTTCTTGGAGAGACGCTTTCAAGCAGCAGGTGATGTTGTAGCGACTGGAGAGGAGGGAACTGACAAATTATGTGAGAGGGGATATTTATAAAGAATAATCAAGGACTGAGAAGGAGAAGGTGACATGGAAAAGCCAGAGATTAATGTGTGGTTTTAACGCTAACAAACAGCTGGTCCATCACAGTAATGGCCTTCAGACAGACGGAAAGTACAATGTATAATTAGCATGCAGGACCTGGGGGGCATAACGACGCCACCTTACACTATTGATGTTTTTATAGCGAGGGCTTAAAACTCAAGCAAACCTTTAAATCACTGGATTTTGAACCGTCTCCAAAGCCTCAGAAGTAACCGTTTGTAGCCAGAATTCCTGTATGATCAGTAAACTGCACACATCACGCTCATGTTTACCAAGCCGGGCTCTGATTGATTTATGCCAAAGGATACCAAAGGGATGACGGAGGCTAAAGACTGAGAGACCAGCCTCTGCTGGATGGAGCAGTCACTCGCTTGCTGTTTCTCTTGTAATTTGGATTGAAGTTATTCTCCGTGAGCTGACAAGTTTCCAGGGTCTCACTTATGAAAAAGCATGGGTGTTAGTAGGGGTGTGAATATTTGGCTTCACAGCGATTCGATCCGATTAACGATACAGTAGCTGGTGATTCGATTCAAGGACGATTCTTTTTTGTAAAGATTTGATTCAGTAACTTGTAACCAAAATTCTATATCCTTGAAATAAACATGCAATAATGCGAGTGAGACTATTTGTATTCTTCTGAAAGGTGAAAAAATAACATATTTATTCTATAAAAAAGTAAACCTGCATAATATTTTATGCTGAATAAAACAATGTAATTAAAATATGTTATTTTTAACATTTTAAATAGACTACATGCTGGCAGGGGAGAGAGTGTCTTAAACGTATTAAAACATTAATCATAAGTAAGAATCATGATAAATCAGATTAAATGCATTTATATTGATTATTGGTGAAGCCAAAACGATTCATTCTATTTATTTATTGTAGCAGATCGATTTAGTAGAATCTATATACTGACAATCGATTCATCGATTAATCGAATGAATCGTTACACCTCTAGGTGTTAGGCTTCTGATCTATAGGCTGCTAAAACAGGTGCACTTTTCCATAAATATCTCACCTAGTGGGGGGCATTAATGCTATTCTGCCACTTTCATTACATGTTTAAGGTGCACATCAACTGTTGTCATAGAGATGATTAATACAGAAATAGTAAACGGATAAAACATCATCTGACAATTATCCCCCACATGAATGCCTTCTCCTTCACACCAGTAGCCAAAGATAATTCTCCTTCCGTGAGGAGCCTGGATTTTATCTGGAGAGGTCAAGAAGGGACAAGGGACATTATGGAATTATAAGACAATAAATCATATTTTCCAGATAAACCAGTTACGATTGACGTACGTGCAGGAACTGGCAGCTCCAGCCACGGCAATGATTTCCTTTTATGCACAGCCATCCACTTGGCACACCGTGCACGCTACACTGCAGCCCCCATGCTCTGCACGACTAAGAGGACTTTAATGGGTTTTTCTTTCCACTTCAAATTTAGCAACAAAACCCAAAGCCACTTGCTGATCGGGACATCAGCGGAGTCCCACCTGCCTCAATTGACTGCATTTTGTGTGCTCAGCGTTTCACACAAAACGGCGTCGCCTTGAGGTGACTTGTAAGGAACTTGTACCTCGACACACCCTGATATCGCTCTCAAGAGGAAGTGATTTATCTGCTTGTCACAGACAGTTGTGGTCAAGACGTAAAAAAAAAAAAAAAAAGAGTCCACCTTAAATGTAAGTGCATGTATAATGGTGATTCATGCCAGCATCCCAAAACAAAAGAGGCAGTGTCGCCGAGTAGTCTTCCAGAGATGAATACATCCCTTTGTACACTTATGATAGATCTGTTCAATTTCAGTTCTCCAGCGGTGCTTCTCTGGACATTTTCCATTTTTATTAGGAATGTATTAGGCTGGGTTGTCAAACTGTCAAAGCCGTTGGATCATATCATCGCTTTAAATAAATATGATAACCTTTACATCTCTGTGTCCAATTCTGGCTCAATCTGGGATTGTTTGACCTCGATGTTTTTGTTGTTGTTCTAATCATTGCTGTGTATTTCTTATTGACTGCTCCACGCTTGAGGCAGCAAACATGATTAAAACGATATTAAATGAATATTAGTTGGAAAGCAGCTGGAACAGCACGAGTCTCACGGCAGAATGCAGGGACACAAACCGTTTATTTTCCTTTCTTTGTTGCTCGGCCTGAAAACAATGCCAGTGGAAAGTTCGTTGGGATCCCTTTTCATGGTGGAGACACAAATTAAACACATTTGTGTGACTATTTTATAGCTTTTTGCAGTCAATTATCAGCTGTCAATCACTGATTATATAAATATGTAGCTCGGTCAAAGTGCATTCCGAATCCTGATGAATTCTCCTTCTCATCTTTCCTTGACCTAAGGCTGCTTTCCATCGAGGTCTAGTTAAAAAGTGGAAAAGATATTAGTAATTTTTGGACTTTTGGACCGCAGCCTTGCTCTTATTGTCAGGACTCTTTGGGAAAGCAGAGGCGAGCCACCGGTTTCATTTTATTGGAGCCGACGCTTCAATTCATCATCCCCTCTCTGTCTGGTTTTCTACCTGCTAATCTCTCCAGGAGGGATTGAACAAAAGCATGCAGGAAGGCTGCTTGTTTATCTGTGATTTTATCAACTATCTGCTTCTCTGGAAATAAAACACACCACAAGATGACACGCTACCAAGTTATGAGGCTGTTAGAAGATATTACACTCAAAATTAAAAGATAAAAAGAAGAGTATGCCCAGATGGGCTTTTCAAATCATTTTGGATGTTATTCTTGGGCGGTATAACTCACAATATATGAGATGCATCCTCAGAAGCTGAAGATGCAAACTTCCGGTTGATCTGCCTGGACACACACACACACACACACACACACACACACCAGAGTCATGTTGGTTTTTAAAAAAAACAGTCTCAGAATATATGTTTTGCTGTGAGTAAACAGTTTTCTGTGTGTGTGTGTAGCTGTGGAATTTGTCCTCTGGTCGTCTCCTGATTTGATTACTATGTTCGGATCTAAAGGACGAAGGGCAGCAATAATCATTATCTGCAGTAATATGTATCACCCTTTTGTGTTTTCCACCAATTTGCCTCGCATAACTGGATGGGACAACTTCAATCAGAGCCTCTCCCGGTGATAAATCCCAAACAGATGGCAAGTTGAAACCAATAATATGAAGAGAGACATCCAGCCACACTGAGTACGCTTGCAGGGAAGCAAACGCAGACAAATTACATCATATCAGAGACAATATATTCTTAAAGCTCTTACAGTCTCCAATGCAGCCACAACAACGTGTTTAATCTTCATATATCTTGCTGAATTAGTCGTCACATATTTCTGACACTGCAGTATCCTCTCCCATTCACACAATCAAATGCTTTGCTAATTACGTCTGTGATGGGTTTTTTAAAATAATGCTTTAGATAAGTAAGCACTCAGCAGACCGGGGACTCGCTTATAGAGGTGACTGCAATACAATACAAATCCATTACAACTTTGACAAAGCAATCCTGTCTGGCTGAGAAGGATAACAAGGACACAATAAGGACATGCTTACTCTGTAAGTTCAGTAAACTGTGAAGTAAAGCCTTCAATGGAGAACGTACGTTTTGAAGTCAACCTGCCAGCCACCTGCATATTAACTTGTTAGCGTGCTGATGTTGACTGACTACACCAAACTAAAGTGTAGAAAGAGGACGGAGCTTCATTCTGCTTTGAACTGCATCTCTTTTTTGTCGCTACTGATCAGATTCTGGCGTCATCGCTGCCGTATGAACTCACACACGGCCTGACTTTCATTAAGCCGGATCAATAATGAATGGGACAATAAAGAAAATATAATACTGACAGCAATTTTAGTGATATTAATGACCACTGGAACACATAACTGTAGGGATACTGGACTGATATAATCAGATTTAAACTGAATGACGGAATAGAATTCATCCCGAGCACAACACATGTTTTTAAAATAAATGTCTAAAAAAAACCTGACCTTGCTCAACAAAAGCTAGAACAGGACCACCATCTATGTCTTGCCACAGCAGCTGAAGGGCTAAAGAGGACTGATCGGGTTGCCTTCATACTGTAAAATCACACCTAGTGTGGTTGGTATACCAAAAAGGAATTAATCACATGAAATAAAACCTGGAGCTCAGCTTCAAGAGGTTCCCAATGAGAGCTTGCATGCACTCTGCTATTTTAGTTTGGGCTGAGTGGGCACTAATGGCTTCAGCAAATAATGTTTTGCCTTTATTATGCCTAATTATTCACTTGTTTTTATTTTACAGTGCAGCCTTTGCTGCGAAGATACTGTTTGGATCTTTTACAGGCTCCTCGGGTCGAGCATGATATTCCCAGTAGAAGATTTAAGGGATTCATTCCCACTGAGGCTGCCCATGCTGGAATTGAACACATATATTTATCTAGACTTTAATATGAAACCTTGCTGTACCTCATTGTATTGCACCGTACCACAGATTCAACCAGAAGATGCCGAATGCATGGAAACAATCTTATTACAAGGACATAATTCATAACATGATGATAGCAGCTTGGTGATTTAAGCAGGACCACGCCAGCCGGGAAATCTAGATCAAGTGTGCATGAAAGAAATTGCTATTCACTTGTAGCTCCCATGCCGCTTGGTATTTGCCAAAAGTTGTGCGCATACAGAGCAGGGGAGGGAGCGTTCGTGAGGTTTGCATTCTCTGCATGGTGCCACCATCACAGAGCAGATTCACAAATTAACAATTTTTCAAACAATGTGGCTTGGCAAACGCTTGGCAGACAATGAATTACCATTAACAAAACGTTCAGGAAGGTTGCTGGTCACAGTAAAACATTGGGGTTGTTTTTTGCAATTCATCCCGGGTACTCAGGCAGCTCATATTTATTTCTGCTCTTCATTAAAATGCAGGTTTCAAAACTGCTTCCTCCCCCCTCTTCCATCACAACATATTATGCTAAAAGGTCACAAGGTCAAGGTATTATTATTCATCTGGTCCAACGCGCTTCCAAACATCCTTACACATTTTAATTAGTAACTAGAATTCTGTAGTCTTTTATTTGTAAATAGTATTTTTCATTATGCCTTTAGGCACCAAAATGTAATTGGTTCATTAATAAGTGATCCGATTTTTGTACTAAAAAAGTTGATGTGATCGTTTCCAGTTTGCATGATGAAGAGGATTTCCCATTGATTGTATTATCACCAACAGTAAGTGAGATAAAGGTGTTTGTTTCTCTATTCCATGTTTCCCGCCTCTCTTCTTCTGCAACCAACAGAAGGATTACAAGGAGCTTTTCTGAAATGATTCCAGTTAAAATTTCACCTCCAAAAATCAATCAAATCAATCAATTTTAAGGCATGGATGTAATTTGTTCCTAAACATGGTCGAAGATTTTGTTTCCATTAATGGCTCTTGTGTCTTTGGCTAAGGTTACTGATGCAGACCCCAAAATACACCTTTAATAACACAATGTCGGGCTGCACGGTGGTGTAGTGGGTAGCACTCTCGCCTCACAGCAAGAGGGTCCTGGGTTCGATTCCCGGGTCGGCCCGGGTTCCTTCTGTGTGGAGTTTGCATGTTCTCCCCGTGTAAGTGTGGGTTCTCTCCGGGTTCTCCGGCTTCCTCCCACAGTCCAAAGACATGCAGGATGGGGATAGGTTAATTGATGACTCTAAATTGCCCGTAGATGTGAATGTGAGTGTGAATGGTTGTTTGTCTCTACATGTCGGCCCTGTGATAGACTGGCGTCCTGTCCAGGGTGTACCCTGCCTTCGCCCAATGACAGCTGGGATCGGCTCCAGCCCCCCCGTGACCCTGAATACAGGATAAGCGGTAGAAAATGGATGGATGGATGGATAACACAATGTCCATGGGGATGAAGTACTGTAGTCATTTCCAAATGTGTAGCTTCACCTATTTAGCGAGAAAAAACCACAACAAAAAACAATGTACTAGCATTAGGTCAGGTCACTTAATTACAGAGGAAGTGCCACATCTAACCTCGTGAGAAAAACACAAAACATCCATTAAACAGCGCTGAATGAGTTCTGCGTTCTGTGAAAATACAACAACTAAATATGTTTGTCACCCTGCTATTATGAAAAAGAAGGTTTGGTCTTTTTAAATCCCCCCGCTGCAGTATTTCCAGAATTTTCCTCACACATCAGACACTATATAGCTGTGAATTATGGAGCCAGTGCTCCGACTTTCCCACACCTCTCAACATAATTACACTTCACGCGGAGATGAAAGTGAACAGGTGGCTTTTTTTTCCCTTTATCCCTCTACTGTCTGCGTCTGCAAGATAAATGTGGGTTAACATGTGTGGGAAGCATTCTTCCTGGTTGCAGCGGACCATGTTGTTTGCATTGCACAGTTCCAGTATCAAGGCACCTGCACACGGAGCTGCTTTGCACTCTTTATTTTCTACTTATTGAATAACGACGCCCGCTCATCACTACGGCGGCATCCTCACTCGCACCGTTTGAAAGCAGACAAGCATTGAGGAGTACTATTCTAACACGCGCGCCACCTGAATACAATATGGGACTCAGTCAAGGACAGCGGCCTCAGAGCTGCTCCCCAGGTGCAGCAGTGTGGCTGCCGACTGCTACTTAAGAGTTGACTCGGGTCAAATTCGGAAGACAAATTGTCTACAGGCATTAAAGTGCCAATGAACTTGCAGAGCCACCATGCCATCACGGTATATTCCTCTAAGTGCAATGGCCGTGCAATGCACCAGGCAGACGTTATAGTCCTCAGACTGCAGTACAAGAAGACAGACACGGCTGCTTCTTGTAGGGTTATGCTGCGAGAGCAGAATTATACAGTGTACATTTCCCTGTATGACAGTACTGAACTCTCCTATAATCCCACAGCCGTGTCACACCTACGTGCAGCTCATACAATGGCAGGAACTGGAGGTGAAAGCTCACATAATCAAGTTCTCCCACTCCTTTCTCACTTCTCACAAACTCAGCTTGTTAAAATGAATATTTTACCCTGAACCTGTGACTATCAACACAGCCTCTCCCGTGTTACTTTTCACACCGATGCTCAGAAACCACAACACTCCCAACTCCCATCGTTAAAGCCTCATGTTATATACATGTCGGACTCAGGGGTGATGACAATTCCTCCCCGCAGAAATGTTCAATAATCAATCCCCTAATTTTACATATGAAGAAAATGTTACTTGTTATGAAGGTCAGTTACTGCTGCCATCAATGTATGGCTGTTAAAGGGAGCCAACAAGTATTGTTATAGCCTATGAGGCCATTGGGACCTAAAACTGTAAAAACCAATAAAAACATTCAAATCATAAAACAACTTAAGTTAATGCTGCCAACATCGGAAAGCTCCCTTCAGGAAAACATCACTGTTTTTAACTGTAAACGCAGTATTTTGTTGATTTATGTCGAGGTTTTTTGGTTTCCCACTTGACCCAGCTTTCTATCTCATCTTTACTGCACTGATATATTGTTGTACCCATAAAAAAGTTGATCACACAAGAAAATACATATAGCCTACAATGAGTGTATATATCAGCAGACTCCGCTCACACCTTGGACAGCTAATACCGTCTCTTCCCATCAGGCGGATGATACAGTGTCCCATGCTGCAGCCTGGGCAGATACTGCTGTTCCCCTGCCAATAAATCTGATTAACTCAGAATGATAGTCTGGCTCTCCGCTGCACAAACACACACCGGCTCACTTTCCTATTCTACCCTTCCCTTCCTTCCCATTACGATGGCGGCGGTCATCACTGAGGTCGTTACTGCGTTATTGTGGTAACTTGCCACGGTATGATACTATAATTGTGTTTTAATTACATTTAATCAAATGTTATAGTGTCATATCACAATAAAAACATAGCTTTCCTTATCGAGCGGGACTACAACACACTCATGATTTTCAAAGTCAAACAGAAAACACTGCCTTAACAGACTTCAGGCAGATATCTCTTGTCAGGGCTCGGACCAGAAGGAGGACGGAGGATACAGAAGGGAGCAGGTTTGACAGACTTTATTCTGACTTGTGTGGCTCCGTAGAAGGAGGGAAACAAAACAGGCTATAAAGACTGTCGTCAGAGGGACGAGGGCTATGTGAAAGCACAACACAAAGAAAACCAAAAATCACTCCCGAAAGAGGAAAAACCTCTAATCTACACCATCTTTAACCAAACTAAACTCTATGAAAAATTACAACAAAAAAAAAAAAAAACGCTCGCTAGGAGGAAAGAAGGGCAAGGCTATAAATGAACTATTCTTCACTGGACAAACCTAGATCTATGGGACAAAACAAAACAAACTCGCTCATAAGGAGGATCCTAGATCTATGGGACAAAACAAAACAAACTCACTCATAAGGAGGATCCTAGATCTATGGGACAAAACAAAACAAACTCGCTCATAAGGAGGATCCTAGATCTATGGTCTCTTGTTGGTAAGTCAGAAACTAATTGTAGATTTGAGTTTAGGCATTGTGTGAGTAAAGCTAGTGGTAACATTCAGTCTAGTATTGATAGCTTGTTGTTGAAATTCTTGTGAAGCTGTCTGTGCTAAGTGAGCAATCAGCTTGTTTTTGAGCCAGCTCACCTGTAGTGAATAGACTTGATTAGAGGGAAGGAGGAGCCACAGTCAGAACTTAAGGGACAGCAGTAACTCTCTTCAAACCACATTTTGTCTGGAGAAAGGAAGGAAGCTGCTTTGTCTCTTGTTGGTAAGTCAGAAACTAATTGTAGATTTGAGTTTAGGCATTGTGTGAGTAAAGCTAGTGGTAACATTTAGTCTAGTATTGATAGCTTGTTGTTGAAATTCTTGTGAAGCTGTCTGTGCTAAGTGAGCAATCAGCTTGTTTTTGAGCCAGCTCACCTGTAGTGAATAGACTTGATTAGAGGGAAGGAGGAGCCACAGTCAGTACTTGCGGTAAATTGAGCACTTAAAAGGCTGTCACTTCAGCGTCAGCTGCAGCGTCGGGCCATCAGAACGAAGACATCTGAACAAAGACAAGGGAGTCTATCTGCGGGAGTCAAGACATCTGAACAAAGACAAGGGAGTCTATCTGCGGGAGTCAAGACAGCTGAACAAAGACACAGGGAGTCTATCTGCGGGAGTCAAGACATCTGAACAAAGACAAGGGAGTCTATCTGCGGGAGTCAAGACAGCTGAACAAAGACACAGGGAGTCTATCTGCGGGAGTCCATCGAGGAAGCCCATTGAGGTAGGTATAACATCTCAACCCCCCCCCCCCCCTCACAGCCATGTGTCTTATCCCAGTCAGGACATCACACTGGAGAAGATTTCACCGAAGTCCCTTCACTCGAGGCTGTAACCCATCCAATCTCTGCTACCCACCACTCTCCACCGGTAAGGAACTTGAAGTACTAGGGGGGCTGTGGAACTGCCAGTCTGCAGTCAAGAAGGCGGACACCATCTCAGCCTATGCCTCCCTGCAGACTCTCCACTTCCTGGCCCTCACAGAGACCTGGATCACCCCAGAAAACACTGCCACTCCAGCTGCCCTTTCAACTGCCTACTCGTTTTCACACTCCCCAAGACGAACAGGGCGAGGAGGAGGAACTGGGCTCCTCATCTCACCCACATGGTCCTACCAGGTCCTTCCTCTGGACCACCTACCCCGATCTACGCTTGAATTTCACGCCGTCTCTGTCACGCTTCCTTTCAAACTCAACATCATAGTGATCTATCGCCCACCCGGTCCTCTTGGTGACTTTTTGGATGAGATGGATGCCCTCCTGAGCTGCTCCCCTGATGATGGCACACCACTCGTCGTCCTCGGTGACTTCAACATCCACCCGGGAAAGCTGCATTCATCTGAATTCATAGACTTCTTTTCCGCTTTTGACCTTACACTGTCCCCCTCTCCACCAACTCACCGGGCCGGGAACCAACTTGACCTTGTCTTCACAAGATCCTGTGGCATCTCGGCACTCTCTGTTACCCCCCTCACCGTGTCCGACCACCACTTTGTGACTTTCTCCCTCCCCATGAAGCCCACCTCATCCCTCCACTCTACGCCTCGAATGGTCACCAGCCGCCGCAACCTGAAATCCCTCACTCCCTCCGCTCTCTCCTCAACTGTTATCTCCTCGCTCCCATCCTCGGAACAGTTCTCCTTAATGTCTACTGAGGAAGCCTCCTCTATCCTGATGTCCTCACTCTCCTCTTCTTTGGACACTCTCTGTCCCCCAATCTCACGACCGGCGCGATCATCTCCCGCCCCTCCCTGGCTGTCTGAACCTCTGCGAACCAACAGATCATTGTTGCGAGCATCAGAGAGAAAATGGAAGAAATCGGGACATCACAAGGACCTTGCTCACTACCACCTCCTCCTCTCTGACTTCACCTCAACTGTTTCGGCAGCCAAATCTGCCTTCTACCTGGCTAAGATCAACTCTTCTGCCTCCAACCCCAGGAAACTCTTCTCCGTGTTCTCTTCCCTCCTCACCCCTCCTGCCCCTACCCCCCCTTCTTCCCTTACTGCTGATGACTTTGCAACTTACTTTACCAAGAAAGTACATGACATCAGCTCCTCATTCACACCTATTCCCTCCCAGAAGACATCTCCCCCAACTCTCAACTCGGATGGTCTTACCAGCTTTAGCCCCCTCACCTCTGAGGACGTTCACACACTTGTTACATCTAACCGCGCCACCACCTGCTCCCTTGACCCGATTCCCTCCTCTCTTCTCCAGGACATCTCACACGACATCTTGCCATTCCTCACCACCCTGATCAACTCCTCCCTCACCTCAGGTGTCATTCCAGCGGATTTTAAGACCGCTATCGTGAAGCCTCTCCTTAAAAAACCCACCCTAGACGCTACTGACATTCAAAGCTACAGACCTGTATCTCTTCTTTCATTCCTCTCTAAAACCTTGGAACGTGCCTCCTACAACCAACTGTCATCCTATCTCTTGCGGAAAAACCTCCTAGACCCTAATCAATCAGGATTCAGGACTGCTCA
The DNA here is from genome assembly GCA_029853015.1 of Chelidonichthys spinosus. Classification (NCBI taxonomy): domain Eukaryota; kingdom Metazoa; phylum Chordata; class Actinopteri; order Perciformes; family Triglidae; genus Chelidonichthys; species Chelidonichthys spinosus. The sequence continues at coordinate 4,487,175 of CM056828.1, read as the reverse complement.
CTCCACTGAGACGGCCCTCCTCACAGTGACCGAGTCCCTGCGAGACGCCAGAGCCTCGTCCCACTCCTCCGTTCTCATTCTCCTCGACCTATCTGCTGCATTCGACACAGTCAACCACCAAATCCTCCTCTCCACTCTGGCTGAACTTGGCATAACTGACTCTGCTCTCGCCTGGTTTACATCATACCTGACAAACCGCACCTTCCAGGTCACATGGAATGGCTCTATGTCCAAACCCTGCTCTCTGGACACGGGCGTCCCTCAAGGCTCAGTATTAGGACCGCTTCTGTTCTCACTATACACCAGATCACTAGGTTCTGTTATCACATCGCATGGATTCTCCTACCATTGCTACGCAGATGACACCCAGCTGTTCCTCTCTTTTCCCCGTCCTCTGACGCTCACATTGCAACTCGCATCTCAAACTGTCTGGCTGACATCTCTGTCTGGACAACTGCACATCACCTCAAGCTCAACCTGAACAAAACCGAACTCCTCTTCATCCCAGGGAAAGACTGCCCTCGCATGGACCTGTCGGTCACTGTCGAGGGCATCACAGTATTACCTTCCTCAACTGCGAGGAACCTGGGTGTAATCCTCGATGACCAACTATCCTGCACCCCCAACATCACTGCTGTGGCCCGATCCTGCAGATTCGCCCTCTACAATATCCGCAGGATTCGGACCCTCCTCACAAAGGATGCAACGCAGCTCTTGGTCCAAGCACTGGTCATCTCCCGCCTTGACTACTGCAACTCTCTCCTGGCCGGACTCCCGGCCTCTGCGATTAAACCATTACAGCGTATCCAGACTGCCGCAGCACGCCTTATCTTCAATCTACCCAAATTCTCCCACGTGACCCCCCTCCTCCGTGACCTCCACTGGCTCCCTGTTGCAGCACGCATCCAATTCAAGACGATGACACTGGCCTTCAGGGCCATCAATGGAACGGCACCCTTCTACCTTCAAACACTGGTCAAACCTCATGCCCCGAAGCGAGCACTTCGCTCTTCTACTTCAGCTGGCCGGCTGGTACCACCATCGCTGAAATCAAGCAAATGTCGCTCAGCAAAGTCCAGACTCTTCTCTGTTCTGGCGCCTCAGTGGTGGAACGAACTCCCGACCAATGTCAGGACAGCAGAGTCATTTGCCATCTTCCGAAAAAGGCTCAAGACTCACCTGTTCAGACTTCACCTTGACTCTACATAGCATGACCCACTAGCACCCTCCCTCGACAACCCCCCCTCCCCCCCCCCCCCAAAAAAAAAAAAACACCTTACCTATAGCACTCTGATCTTAGCACTGTTGCTCTTGAAGTACTACTTTACTCAGATGAGGACCTAACACTTGTTCTATTTTTAGCTCTTACTTTATCGGCAATGATACGTCGTGGTTTCTTTGTTTCCTTCTTTTGACAAATGTACTTATTGTAAGTCGCTTTGGACAAAAGCGTCTGGCAAATGACCTAAATGTAAATGTAAATGTATGGGACAAAACAAAACAAACTCACTCATAAGGAGGATCCTAGATCTATGGGACAAAACAAAACAAACTCGCTCTTAAGGAGGATCCTAGATCTATGGGACAAAACAAAACAAACTCACTCATAAGGAGGATCCTAGATCTATGGGACAAAACAAAACAAACTCACTCATAAGGAGGATCAGGGGAAAAAGGGTCTGAACTAAACTTGCACTAAACTGCACTACAAAAAGGTATAACCAAGGGCGCTCCACAAGGAGGAAAATAAACAGGGCTCTGAAAATTAACTACCGCTCAAAACTAAACACTGGCAATTTCTCATGTGGCAAAAAGGCTTTCCGGGACAGGAGAAGACACAGACTATATACACATCAGGGAGGGGAGCACAGGTGAGAACAATCAGGGATTCGGGATGACGTCAGACCGGAGACACATGAAGGAGGAACAAGTGACCTGAAACGAGAGGGAAGTTATTCTTCAAAATAAAACATGAAAATTCACGAGACAAAAACCCCAAGACAGGACAGCCCTCACCACTATGTGACATAATGACATTAATACTGATACTATATCTGTGTTTTATATTACAATACTGTAATTATGTTTTTGGAATGATAATATATCTGTGTATTATATTATAATACTGTAAATATGTTTCTGCTGTTACTATACACATGCCACTAATAATGATTACTGGACACTATTTTACTATATTTATTATATATATTTATAATAAAAGGTATCAGTCTGAGTGCTAAATTGTACAAAACAAGTGTTTATTGATGTTCCAAAACCAATCTAAGAAATTGTAAGTGGTTTAAATAAATATCATGTTGTACATCACACATAATCCAAAATGACCAGGTGCATCATTTAAAAAACAAAACAAAAATACAAACCCTAAACGTAACAGGAAGTATCCTGATGTACCAAACAGATACATATGAAGCCCGCGGTCTCACTTCTCATTTCCATAACATCAATAATGCTGCAGCTCATTGGACTCCACATTAAAAGTGGTCTGGCAGAACTCACTTGGGAACTCAGAAAGCTGTTAGCAAACAATTTTCCAAACCCCTTTCTAATGGATTGGTGCAACGGAGGGACAGTCTTCACGCTCTGCCCATGTGCGAGGTGTGCAGCATGATAGCACAGAAAACACCAAGAAGCCTCTGCTCTTTAATGTGAACTTTACAGGATGTGATGATACTGATTCAGTCTCTCGTCATCCCGGCTAGTGAGAGATCCCAGGATGTCCTGATGTCTGCACACATATCCTCCTTTATGGATGGATTACAAGTGTTTTGGGCAACAATCAGGCAAATTAGACTGAATGGTAACACGGTCGTTTGTGATGTGTGTTTGATAAATTGTGGAAATGAGTTGATAAATCATGTTTCTGTCACCTAATTGTCATCTCTCGTTTTTGTTGCACAGTACAGAAAAAAAAAAAAAAAAAATAGATCCAGCAAAATTCTTCATTTTTGAAGTTTCAAATGGATGCCTGAATGTAAAATCAAACACATATATCACTTTTTGTTGTATTGGAAAAAATGTGACTTCAAACTATGAATAAAATAAATGTCAAACATTCTTGTGTCATTTAATAATGAACAATAAAGGTGGTTGGCAGCTGAGCAAACCTCTAATTTGTACACTAAAATAAAAAAAAAACAAATCTGAAATTAAATCACATAATTCATTTGATTGCATTGAAAAACTTTGCATCCAATTTAACCTAAATGTTTGGATTCTGACTGTGAAGAACATAATTTGTCATCTGCACTATAGCCATAATGCTACGCCAATAACAGTAACTGTTCTGTGGTCGGTTTATTTCTGTGTCGTTCCACTGTAAAAATGACAGCAAAGGTTATTGGATTCTATTTTAAAGGACTTTTTCCCCCCCGATGGTGGGTGTGATTAATTGCAATTTCTGTATGATATATTTGTTTTGGTGCCCTTGCTGCTGTGACTTCCATGTCCAAGACAAATTCCCCTGCAAGGACAATAAAGTGTATTTGATCTAATCTAATCTCTCTTGGAATAAGCAGCAGGTGAAGTGTGAGTATTCAAAACTATATTTATCGCCATCAGTAGCCTGACACTATGACAGCACACTATTTATTCTCCTATGAACTGGCTATAAACCCAATCGTGTATAACTGGTGGTTAATAGCTGTTAGTATTTTGACTTTAAACTATTGTCCTTTGCTGCAGAGCAACATATTTTCACCCCATTTACCGGCTTTTCTGCACAAATTTAAAGAGACCCCTCTCAAGATCAGTATTAAAACATCACACTGGGTTTATTCTGTGAGGCTTAATTGTGCAGGCAATCATTTTACCCTTACAGGACACCGCGGAATTACATATACATGAAAAGAATTAATTCCACAGCCTTGCCAACATTAATTATCGTGATTTTCTTATTCCAAATAGACAAGCAAAGAGATGACTCCTGCTGAGGAACGCCTTTTGCATGCATAATGTTCAAAATCAGGACTTAATTTGATTGGAGAGGATCAGTGAAATTGCCCATCGATATCAAACTGTTCACAAAGACATGCGTTGGGCACGTCAAACCGGCTCGGCCCGGCTTTATACGAGCGTGACAGAGAGGGGGTGTGATGGTCAGAGGTCTCACATTAAGGAGGACTAAATGAAAATGTGATGAAACTGATTTGTATTTTAAGACTGCAGCGCTTTGAGCTCATGTCCTCATCTTAGCATGCTAACATTTAGCATGAAACACAGCTGCGGCTGATGGGAACGCCATTGTTCGCAGGCGTCAGGAGATCCCCGAAGTCGTTTTACACAGATATTCCTCCAATAATAAGAGTTAAAGTGGTGGACCAATAACTTCCATCCTCACAGAGCCATGTGGCGCTGCTAGCATGGCTAAAATGCTGCAAAAGAAATGTGATCATTATATCGTATGGTTCAGTCATTCCTAACGAGATCACTTACTGGAACTGGGAGTCATTTGCTTTGCGATATCATGACTCATAATTGTTTTTGCTGAAGACAGCGTTGCAGCCACTGTTGTTCTCCTGCAGGGATGGAAAACACAGATTGCCAACAAGTGAGATCACTGAGCGATGATAAAAGCCTGGGCTGAGCAGACTGAAACAGAGATTTGAGATGGCACTGACTGTGGCAGCTCTTCTCATCCGCTCCGCTTTGGAGGCCCTGCTGGTCGCAGCCGATCCTCTGAGGAGAAAGCACTCATGTTCAAACTGAAAATCTGAAATCTTCCAACTGCATTTCAGCCAGGACTCTCCACAGCTCACGCATGCTTTTATTCTAATAAAGCTTTATGAATATTAATCCGGGCCATATGAACTCCAAATCTCTGGTTACAAAGATCAAGGCAGATGGTGAAATATGATGAGAACCTGAGCTTTTCTGCACAGTTCATTTGTAATCCAGTTAACTGCTTCAAAGGGAGGAACGAAGGTAAATGGGGAGCGTCTGCAAAGTGTCACCTCGTTCTGTTCCCAACATAACTCACAGCTATTCCCAAAACAATAAAGAAAAATTACAAAACATGCGGTCTGGACTTTTGCTTTGGTAGAAAGTATCTCAAAGGCAGATTTCTAAACACCTAAACAAAAGAGAGGATTTCTTTTTTTTTTTGCAATTTAAGTGAAGGAAGATGAATATTATGAATATGAATATATATAACACAAACATCACCATACCCGAACTGGATGAAATGTGTGAATCATGATAACAACAAAGAGGAAAAAAGGCACAAAAAAACATCTTTCTGAAAAGGGAAACAGTTCAGAGCAAATGAGTGCATTTGGTTAGCATCTGTGTTTTTAAGCATATGATGCAGGAATTAAAATGATCATCAAAGCCACATTCATAGCTGCACGGCTGATGTTCTATAAGGATGTGAGGACACTGAATGTCACCTATTTTTTCTCTGATAATTGGAATTTCTCTGCAGGAGAGTTTACATGTGGTGTTTTTGCAAGCATGACTCCATATCTTTTGGTCAGCAATATAAAATATCTATTAAGAATTCAGTCTTTACCCTTCAGAATGTGATACCTGGCCGTGTAGAAAGGCTTTGCAACAGCATTTAGACCATAGAAAATAAAATCTGCTGTGTTCTGCTTTACTTCTTCCAATATCTGTTCAATTCTCTCTTCTGCAGGGTTGGATGGCATAACCTCAGCATTTCTTAAGACTCAGATTGTAGTTTGAAGGAAATACAGTGCTAAACTCATCTTCGCTGTTTTGGACAAAGATAAAAGCATTCAATTCAACAGCAGACAAAGTCGAACCCGTGTGGGACTTGCTGACGCGTTAGAAATCCTGGCAGAGCGAGCATGTTGTCTGGACCTACTTAGAGTTACGCAGAGGATTTCCCTCAGTGCAAAGCAGTGTCTTAGCACCGCTCATCACTCTGTGTGTGGGTGAATCCCAGTAGGAATTCAACTTGTTCCCAGCAAATAGGTGTGTGAGGAGGTGTCTACTTGACTTATTGCACGGCTTCAAACGCCCGGGGCTAATAGACTTTTCATGAACTGGAGCCGGCCTTACTGCGCTGTTAGGACAGGGTAAGTTCAGCAGCACCGTACTGACAAACACCTTCAATATTACAGCGTGCCTCTCACAGCCTGACAGTAATGCTTTGCCCACATTAACATTTCACATTTTCATTAGTTTGGTGTAATTAGTATCAAGCCTTTTATAACCCAGATAACAACTGTAATGTGACCCTGGCTGTTTCGCCCCAGGGATCAATATCGTATTTCTAATCCACATCCTGAGGTTTTCTACAGGTTTTGTGATCATGAAGCCACAGCTAATTTTTAGGATGAAGTATTATAGCTGCAATGTATTTTTTTTTTATCATGGCAAACAGCCAGGAGAAAATGATTTCATTCTTTAACAAGTGCTCAAGGTCTTTGTAAGACCTTTAATACTGGTCAGGGACTCATTAGGTCTGCCAAATAATTATCTGAGACAGTTAATTCTGTGGGATAAAAAGTGAAAAATGCCAAGAAAAAAAAGAAAATGGTATTCATGTCGATAAAACTAATTTCTGCCTAACACCTCAGGACATCAGCTAATGTTTAAGCAAGTATATCTGACACTTGTGTTCCTGTTACTGAGGTCAAAGCGAGCCCTGAGATGGTCTTGGCCCAAATTGTAATGAGGGTGTTTAGCTGAGTCTGAAGTCCAGGTAAGACGTTTATCTGCCTGGAGCCTTTTAAAGAGTACATGTTGGGTTCATTTAGGGAGTAATTACAAACCTTCAGCATACTTTAGAGAGCTTTAATGCCTTTAATGCGCCACCAAACAGTCTGACTTTCACCATCTTAGCCGTAGCCTCAATTAACCTTAAAATTCAAACATTACTGGTTGGAACTAAATCCCGTAATAGACCTCCAATGAAATAGGAAAGCAAAATAATATCTCAAACATTTAGATTTCTATACTTTTATGCAAAATAGAGCACATTGTACAGCATGAATTACCTTTTTTTTCTTCTTCTGTTTTTTTTAAAGATAGTGTCTCCCAGAGGAGCAGATCCTCCTCTGTGAGGTTCAGATTATTCATGATATAAATATACATATACTATATCCATATTTCCAAAATAACAGTAACCTCAACATGCAACTCAGTCATGAAGACACTCACAGAATAATAAGTCATGGACACAGCTCGCATCTTAATAACAGTTCAACATCAACAATACAAAAACATTTACATCTGTGAATGACAATTCCATGACTCCATAACACACACACACACACACACACACACACACACACACGCTTTAAAATTATTATAACTCCGTCTTCGCACTCTTATTAAGTCCATCTGAAGCTTTTGCCCTCAAGTCATCCTTAAGCCATTTGTTGAAAACAGCAATGGGGTCGATGTTCCAGTGTTTATGGAAAGAGATGGGCACCTGGTGAGCTAAGAAGTCTCTGGCATAGTCCTCTGGGCGTGCCTGAAAGGTATGATTAAGTACAGTCATTTATTTGGAAGCGACCACAGGAGACTGCGTGCAAGTGCTGCAGAGAGCAAGAGTGAAGGCGTGAAAGTATAAGTTTATGTTAACACGGCTACGGAAAGTATTCTTGTTTTCTGGATGAATTTGAACCAAAAAAAAAAAAACGTTTTATTTATAGGCTTATTCTCTGACACAGTGTCCTATAATGTGAATGAAAATCCATCAACTGGCGCATTAGAAAACCAGGACTGCGTGCGTTACACATGCTGCGACAAATAATGACCTTTTTTCCCCACGGAACTCAGTTTTACATGAAAAGTCTTTAACAATAAAAATAATTCCATTTAGCTGCTTCATATTCAGGGTCCTGGTATATTGTGTGCTCATGTTCACACAGCCACATGACCCTGGCTCACTGCAGCTCACTTCAATAGAGCAGAACCATCGATAATGTCATGAGCAATACTTTGGCTGCTGGGATTTTTCCTGAAAGACGGGAACATGTGCAACATGAACCTATTCACTGATCAAGTGCTTCAATGTCATTGCACAGTATTTTTAACCTCCACATACCCGTGGGGATCTTTTCCATCTTTACCAACAATCCCATGTGACGTGAATGTGACATGTTGCTGCATTTACATCATGTCAGCAGAATGGGTAGGAGTGGAAAAAACCTGACGGAGCTGCCAGCTGTGCAGTCATTTTTTTCTTTTCTGCTTTCTAAATGGAACATATCATAGCTGTCAGACATTCCTGATATCTCCGACTAAGATACGAGGCGGTAAAAAGCAGAGGTGTAATCAGCCGGGAAAACCGGGAGTGCAGCGTATCTGAATATGAGATATCAGCTAGTCGTGTTGACAACCAATAAGATGAGTCTGTATAAACTGTGATGAAATCTGACTTTCTGTGCAGTTTAGCACCTAGACTCTCGCTGCATCTCTTCCTCTTTAACTGAACAGGAGTCGAATATGGTATGATTTTACTGCACAAAAAAAAAAAACTATTTCCAGAAAACATTTGGCTGGTATTTTATTCCCCCCAAAAATCCATATCAGTCTCACCACGGTAGGTACAACTTCACCCAGACAGAAACAGAATATGAATAATGTACTGTATGAGTGTGAAAACAACCTGGTGGAAGAGCGGGCTGTGTGTGATGGGAAGTCCGAGGGCATTGAGGCACATTCCCAGCACCATGTCATCGGGCGCGTCGTTGCTGTAGCACTTACAGCCGCTGTTCAGGAGTCGGACCACAGCCTCCCTGCTGAACACCATGCTGCAACACAGAAACGGTTCAAATACATACACGTCACAGCCGATTCAACCATATATAATCAGTTTAGAAACCACTGTTGGAAATGGGCAGAAAATAATAAGTATCTGTCATCTTCAGGTTCATCTTAAGGCAACAGAGTTGTGAGTGAAAGTGAAAATCAAGCTGGGAAGGAGATGTGCTTTTTTTTTCTGTAAATTGGCTCTGCACAACAACAACGTTACACCTCTATGAAAACAGACGCAATTACACTTGAAAAAGTTATCTTGGGATGTCAAAAAAACAAACAAACAAACAAGCAAAACAAAACCTTTTGCGCCTCAAAACAGCTATTAGAAAATATCACTTTTGACAGAATTGGCAGTTGCAGTGTTGTTGAGTGTCTGAAGTGTCCATAAACACACAGTTTTCTCACACAGCTCAAGTTGTATCTGCTGTCCAGCACTGACAACTGATTTACACGCTATTGTCCACTTTTTATTGCAATAACCAACAGATTGTATGATGCAGTATTGTCTTATCCACTGTTTGCTTATCCACTGTTTGCCTTCATTTCCCTTCATAGATAGAGCACACATGAATAGAAGTTGTCGGTAAATTACAGATTACAGGTAGAGATGAGTATTGGCAAGAACCTCACGATACGATACGTATCACAATACTTTTGTCACGATGCGATACATATCACAATATCACGATATTGCGATATAAATAAAGATGAAAACACAAGTACCTGTATATGTACATCAGATGATATTGATCAGAGGACAAATTGAGTCAAAACTATTTCATTCAAAACAGCCTCTCCATTTTATTAATTCCCATGAAATTCACTGGAATATATATTGAAAATGAAATGAAAAAGTATAAAGTACCCTGAGTGACCATGCACAAAATAATAAATAATAAAAGCATAATAATAATAAATAATGTTTCTCCTTTTGTGTCACTGAGTTGAAAAATCGATATTCTATTGGGCAGCAAAGTATCGCGATATATTGCCGTATCAATATTTTTACCCACCCCTAATTACAGGTTTTATATTACATATTCGAGAGTCCCTCAACATTCTTCCTGAGAAACTCACCCGCCGCCTCCTGTGATGTAGCTGTAGCCGCCTTGGCTCAGGCCGTAGCCGTACCTCTCCCCTAGACACACCGGTTCAGAGGGGTTGTAGCAGCTCAGCAAGACCTGCAGTCTGGAGAGGCTATATGAGGCAAAGATTAAACTCATCATCATCATCATCATCATCATCATCATACGCATGTGAAGCTGTCAATTTAGAAGCTGAAATAACTGCCCTCCCTCAGGCACGATTACACATCCAGAGGCTTCTACAGGAAGGGGAAACCTGACAGATATCAAGTGAAGCCAGCTGGACTTGAATTTATAAAGTCGGCTTTTCAGATGTTTGACAGGATGGGTATATCTCTGGAACTCATTTTCCCAAAATGACTTCATTCCGAGCATTTCTCTCTTCCACTGAGCAAACCTGTTTCATGGCTGTGAGACAGAATCTGTTACAAAATGTATGAATAAATGTCACTCAAACTTTGGGGGGGAAAAATAATGAAAGCGTGGCATTTAAAGAATGAGACACTGTGTCCCAGTTGAGAAACACCATGTTAAAAAAGCCAATTCCAGACCATGAAAGTCTACCTGATAAGTGTGTCATCGTCCACAACAAGGAGCCACTTGGTGTCCGGGACGGAGCCGCTTACAAATCTTTGAAGGATTGCAAAAGTTTTCCCGCAGTGGCCTGCAAGCAGAGACATGCCATCAATACACACCGGCCTGTAGGACTTAATCACATATTGACCATGTGCAGTGCTGTGCTTCACGGAGATAAATGACCCTGTTGTGGCAAGAAAAACACACTTAGCATAAGCAGGTGTTTACACACACAAACACACACACACAAACATGTACACAGGACACTAAATTACACTAACGCTAAAGGATTTGAAAGATGTCAGGTGCAATTAGTAACTGCAAAAAAAGACGTTACTTTGAGGAAATAACCTGCTGAGAAAAAAGAAGATGAGGCCAATAGAGTTTTATTGAAACAATATAAAAACTATTTTGCCAGAACAATTTTTTAATTAGACTTTCATTCTTTGAGGAGGAAATAAAAATGAGTTGGATTTTCATGCCCATGCCTAAAAAGGATGCCGTACATTTGCAGCTTTAGCTTACATTTCAGCATTCACTTGACAGTCGAATGCATCACAAGTTACAAAAGGTGTGAACAAGTAGTGGTTTTGCATTCTGCTCAAGGACATCTCAGAAGCGTGGCTGTAGGCGGACACCTCAGTGATCACACAAGTGTCAAACATTTAAGGATGCCAATTGTAGGGCATTAAAGCAAATCTCTTCAATGTGAGGATTTGTCCTCTCGAGCTTTGTGAGCAGAGAGAATGCTGTAGTCTATATTCTGGCACCTCAAAGAAATAATAAGGTATGTTTGACACGATGGGCCAGAAGGATCAAACTTCCACTCTGGCATGTTTGACATGATGCCAGATGGAACAAAATCTTCTGCCAGCTCCTGAAAACAAAACAAAAAAATAAACAACGATGTGGTTGTTCACAGCAAATACAAGGAACCCAAAGAAATATACCCATCAGAATCCAAATATCTGCACACCATCAGGGCTGAGACATGGAAATCCCTGGTGGCACGCATCACAAAGAATACTGAGGCGCTACTGTTTTATTTATGAGGCACCCACTGTGTTTCCCCCCCCATCCTATATGAATATAGAATAAGTAAGGACACCTTGAAATGCTGACAGGAATAAAATCCAAAAATGCGCTTTCTGCCGCAGATCTCCAGACAAGCCTGGTAATCTTATTTCTAGTAAGCGGAGGTTAGTGTGTGAGGTTCAGGGGTGGAAAGGTGCAGCAGGTTCCATGTTCAGTTTCTATCATTAAAATGACGGCCCCCAAAAAATAGACTTACTACTGCTCTTCAGAAATGTCTTCCAATACCAAGTCTTTGTTCTCCCATTGGAGGAACGTATTACCCACTTGACCGTGAATCATTTTTACTTGATTCAACTCCGATGCCATCTTCCCATTGCAAGGTCTTGCATCACCCTCCTCCACAGTTGCTCCATCATAACTATATATAAAAAAGTTGCAACCTCAGACTGTTGAGTTTTTTTTAACCAGACATCATCTTTCTTTGGGACTACAGATGGCAGCATGATGGTCCAGACATATGGAGTCACAGCAACCAAGAGAATGGGTTTTAAATTCAAAAGTCTGTCTATAATGGATTACGACTTGAAACATTTAAGATTCTCTTAAAAAAAGTTGGTGGAATCAATGAAGTCAGTGGAAGGTGAACAAAATAAAAGGATAAAGGTGACTACACATTCTTGACATATTGATGCCTGTTGATGAACTCCAAGCTGCAACCTTCAGAATAACTCGTAAAAGAAACAGAAAGAGGTCGACAAAAATGAATGCAGTTGTGTTTTTCCTGAATTTAACTCAATTTTGGTCCGATAACTGAGTCAGCATCAAGTGTGTTTCTGGCACCGAGGGGAAGGATAATCTGCTTATTTTTCATTTGACCTCAACCATTTCTCATTTCAGTGCATGCTTATCTGAATTACACAGCGGCCAGCAGCTTTACTCTATCTCCCTACATGACGGATTCCATTACATATTTGTATTTAAAGATATAGTATAATGCTAATTCTATTCACTGTTGACATGGCGTTGTTTAATCAAGTGTCATTCACCTTTAAAAGCTCCCTTTTTCTAGACATCAGGCTAAAACCACTGCAAAATCAGTATTATTAATAATGGCATTTTATGTGTTCTGTTTGATTGACAGTAAAGATAGTTACTAAACTGAAACTAGCTCCAGTATCTGGGCATTTACCAAACTACAGAAAATCCCCTGCCGTGATGATGGACTGCAGTTTCCTGCCAAACTTCCAACACTCATTTTCTTGCCTCCCGAAAAGTAATAACACTGGCATGCAGTGGGAGGCAAAATTAAAGGAAAGGAGACACTTTCTCCCAGATGATCTATGAGGAAGACTTATCCAACGCTGACTTCCCTGACATAATTTATTGGTTGAGATGAGCTGAGCTGTGCCTTTTCCCCCATGTAAGACGCCAAACTCAGCAACAAGTCACGCCAACCTCTGGTACCCCGGGTGAGGCTGTCTCTCAAGTTATGCAAATTAGCAGGTTTGCGAAGCCAGACGAACTTCTACTTGATTTCATTTGCTGTCATGGCAAAACCACCTGCCAGCCTGCCAGTCAGCAAACATATGTTCTTGCCCCGACCACACTATCTGTCACATGGAGGGCAACTATCATGAGAAACATCATATAAACAACAGAACAGGTTAACCAGCTTATCTGTCAACTAGAGCTGCAACTATGAGGTAATTAATTGATGGGTACTTCAACAAAAAGCCAAAAATAAGTTAGGATCCCATCTCATGTATTAGTAAACTTAAAGGTGACGGAGCATGAGAAACTCACTTTTTCAGAGCTTGTGCTCAAGTTTTGGGTATGTGGAGTGAAATAAGACAACCCAGTCAGTCAGTTTTATGAGGGTTTCCCTGGATCAGAAAACATGAGATTCAAAAGGCCATGCAGAGCCGGGTCCCCTTCCAATGTTGCATACAGGATCATTAGAATATACCGCCCAAGTGAGAGTCTCCACCCACAGCTTGACAACTACCTTTGCAAAGTGCAGCATATGTTTCAGAGAAGACTTGGCATTTTCAGTAGGGGGGCTTGAAGAGACAGGCGCTACATCTAAAACTTTTTGAACATTTAAGCAAGTAAATATGTTGGTTTTCTGACATTTCTTACACCAGATGATATATTGATTAGGTTGGGAAAATAATCAGCAGATTTATGGATAAATGAGTGTTACTTGCAGACCTAATCTAATGCAATCTACACCCTGTCACAGTTGCATGAATTACCATTTTGGATGAATGACAAGGGCTTCAGATAGCGATGCTGTGCTGGACTTTATTATATCCTTTGCCGGTCATGCATGTTAATGCAGGTGGATTGGGCATTAGAAACACGTTTCTGTATAATTCAATCGAAGAAGACCACCAATGCAATCAGAAAGTCAATACCATGCACACCAATCAATGAGGAACTATAGGTCAACAAAACAAAAAACAGCTGAGTTTAATTAAAATAATTGGGCTCTATTAGGTGAAGTCTTTTAAAACTATCGCTGCACAGTATGGACATCTTTCCACCGACAGTTAAGCCATGCAGTGATTGGCTCTATGATACCATCAGGTAGCAGCATTTTAAATCATTCCTCTGCATTTTAATGTTCCCAAAACCAGTCAAACGTGGCCCGACTCCAAACAGTAACACATGAGTGATGCGTTTTAAGCTGAAGAGAGGTGCTGTGGTAAGCTCAAGATGTTCTGTAGTCATGACTCTATTTTTACGACATGCATCAGTTAGGTCAGGATGTTCTGGTTGTTGACGCGGTGTAAGCTCCGCACACATTTGCATTTACTGGTGGCATCTTACCACCGGATATAGAGGGGAAATGAAAAGCAGCTGGCTAGACGGAAGACTGATTGTCTTGCTCTTCACAGAACAATAATATCCAGTCGCGGCGTGAAACTCCTCCATTGCTGTTGATTCCTGCCGCCGCCATGTCGTTAGCTGTCAGTCATCATTCTAAATGTGACATCAAGACGCGACGTAAACATTTGTTATCAGTTTGAACTCACAATCTGGAGCTGGGGTGAGACACCTGTTCAAACTTTCTTGAATAAGATCATCCTTATGGATATTTCCCATGAATATATGTATTTCCAAAAAATAAAATCCAATGCGATGATTCCAGAGAGGATACAGTAGTATGCCTGGAATCTAAGAGCATTGACAACTGTTGCAACAACAATGTAGTTCAGAGTGAGGACGGCAAACGGAGCTTCTAGTGGATTTGTTTCAGAGCGAGAAGCCGCTTAAACCTGTCACTATTCACAACGAGCTGGTGGAGATGAGGCGGCCCTCAAGCACAGGGGTTGCATATCAACAGCAACCTGGACAGATAACTGCGTAGCTTTACAGGAAAAAGGTTGACGTTTATTCTTGACGAGTCTCGGCCTGCAGCTGACTCCTCTTCATGTTCCAGTAAGTCGTTTGCATCTATCGCTGCCTCAATGCAAACAAGTCCTTGTTAAAGAGCTGAGCTGCCCGGAGACAGTAACCAAGGGGATTGTGGACTCTTTGGAACGCTCATCCCTCCTACAGTTGGGTGAAAGTGCATCATCCCATTAAAGGTGCAACATGAGATGTCTTATGTGCTGCACGGTAATTCACGGCCAAAAGGCTCAGACCACCAAGCAGAGAGCTACCGCTGTCTCTACAAACTCACCTGGATCGCTTTGAGCGGTCTGACACCCCATGTACAGGTTCTCGTACTTCATCCTGATTATCATAAATTATGGATTATAGCATCCAGCATCCCTCAGGAGAAGCTGAAGGATTCACTCCCAGACCAGCCGGGGAAAGGGTTCCTTCTCTGTTGCAGCTTCTCCCAGTTAGCCCTTCCTGTTGCTGCATCACAATAAACTAGGCATGAAATGGACTTATATAGCATTTATAAAGCACCTTATAGCGCTTTACACTACATGTCCCCCATTCACATGCACACATCCATACACTGATGGGACAGGCTGCCATGCCATCCTGCCCGTCGTGATTGAATCTAAATCTTCATTCACACCGATGGTACAGCCTTCAGGAGCAATTTCTGTTCGGTTTCTTGCACAAGGACACTTAAACCGTCGGAGCCGGGGGAATCGATCTGCTGATTAGTGGACAACCCACTCCATCTCTGACCCATAGCAGCCAAACTAATGACAGATTATCACATCTTAACAAACAATTATAAGTCCCGAGAGTAAATGTGCAGTTTACAGTCAGAGAGAAGCTCCATAACATTCAAGAACAAACAGAAGACACATTTATCACCTCAGAAGGGTTGTGAGAAACAGAAAGTATGCAATAGTTTGAAAAGTATCCATCACAATTTGCTCTTCAACTCGAGTTTGACATTTCATTATTAATGTGTTCCATGTAACCGAGGCTTAAGATGTAAGAGACCCTATTAAAGGAAACGTACCTCTTTCTGTGTTTGGTACGCCTAGATCAATGGTTGGTATTGCAGGATCAGCGTGGTCACTGTAGTACTCTAAAAAGAAGGCATCCTTTTCCCAAGTCTTCTTTATCACTGGAACTAAAGCGAAGGGGAGAAAAATCAATACTGTTTACCAAGTTTCACAACAAACAGACCTCTGCTTATAGATTCACCTGAGCAAATTATTATTTCATATTTACTGCAATACATGGTTTCTCAAATATTCTATTCAATACGATTGGAGAGGATTCAAAATAAATAAATGATCAGAGACAAGAGGGAAAATAGATTGAAAATAAAAGAGGAACATAAGATAACAAGGTTTGCTTCTTTAATCCACCTAACTTGTTGAATATTAGAGAACTAAAAATACAAAAAAAAAGCACTCTCTTCACTTTCAGGAGTTATTTTTGAAGTTTTCCTGTAGATTTGATTTGGACCTGACTGATGAGACCTGAAGGCTTTGTGATGCGTTTCTGTGTTGAGGAGACATCGTGAATGTGGGCTGAGAAAGCCAGAATACCCAGAGATCTGCAGCAGCTCCAGGCGTATGTTCAACTCTCATAAATCAACAAAAGTGAATCAGAGTGGCATATCTAATACTGAAAGAATCAACCTAAAGGAAAAAAAAAAAGAGGTTGCTGGCCTTCCCTTCCTCTTATGGCTCTTAGATTACATAAACAAAATTTAATATCATCACAATTATTGTTTTTAATCATGCAGGTCAGATGTCGATTGCCTGCCATACTGTTGAAGACGATCAATAGATGTTAAACCAAACCAACTACACATCCAATCCAACCCTAACACTATATATTTAAAATACAGAATTACACGTTATTTTAATCCATCCATCCATCCATTGTCTACCGCTTATCCTGTATTCAGGGTTGGAGCCGATCCCAGCTGTCATGTTATTTTAATGTCTTATTAAAAAAAGAAAGGGTGAATGTACATAGTATTTTGATATAATACTGTTCATATATATTAACTAAGACTGTACTACTACTACTATAGATGTTTCTTATTTCTTCTTGAAGGCAGTTCAAGGTAGTTTCTTCTGCCACTGTTGCAGTATTAAAGTACCAACAACCAACAGAAGTCTATTGAACTGTAACATAGTTATTGAATACATGCTTTAATTTCTAAAGAGATGGAAGAATTCAGATAAAGAAGATGAAACAAACCATGACATCGTAAATTAAATACAAGGCCCTTTTAAGTCTATTGCTGATTGATCTAAACTAACCTTTGATATATAAATCTGATATTCATTTAATCTTGTCTACAATTGAAACAGATAATGGCAGCTTGCCAGAGGAAATGGTAATTAAGGTAATTAGTGCAATTACTTTTGAGTGACACTCATTGAATGCAATGCACGGTCTGTCTGAACCCTCGGAAATTAATCTGCTATCTGATCTATTGACTGAACCAGCGACAACTTTATTAGGATCATGGATCGCTTAACCTCACCAGGGCTTACAGATCATCAGTCAGGGATTTCTTCACATCTGCAGGGGTTTCAAGGGGGGATATTTTGTGATTTTTTTTTCTTCCATACAGTAAAACAACAGGAAAAAAGGCTTTTGCCCTTTAAAGGGGGAATTGTGCAGGTTCTGGGAGTGTGACTCACCTCTTTCACTGTGGAACTTCCTGCACGTTTTCACAGCAACAAATATATCTTCTTTACTTACAGGCTCCCCCTTTGAGAAAAATAGGAGACATGAATCAAAGAAATGATTAAAACAGAATCTCTCTGACTGTATATTATGCAGCCGAGGCAAATGGTTGAAATTGAGTTTTTCAGGCAACTGCAAGTGATCTGTGGGAGTTGTTATCATCAAAGTGAGGTTCGAGTTGGAGATTTCTGTAAATGGTCTGAGGTCATTTGGCATTGTCTTTGGCTCTCTCTCTCTCGCTCAAACCAAAGACATACAGCAACTGATAACGCTGCAGCTTATGTAAAAAAAAAAAATCCAGAACTTTATGCTGAATTAGGTCTACGCTTGCGAAATGTAAAAGCCTTGGGAATAAAAAAAAAAGGAGCAACAAGTGAGACTCGGAAAGATGAATCATTAAATGAAAGCGTAGAAGACTGAAAATGGAACATCTTTGTGTCTCTGAGCCTTTTGTTACCACATACAGTCCAAAAGGGAAGAAACTGTGAAGAAAAAAAAAAAACATCCACAGTCTCAGAAAAAGATTCGCTAAATCAACAACAGACAGAATGCATTAAAAATGTACCCGACATTAGGAATGTTATCTGCAACACTTTTCCAAGCACGTGATGTACAGTAGCAGCATCTAGTTCCCCGATGAAGCCTGAACATCACATAGCAACCAAAAATGTCAGCTAATTAATATTTCACTTATTTCCATTATTATGAGGAAAGAGTTACATTAGCTTTCACCCAGAGTCCAATAATCACTCTCTTCTAGTTCTAGTTTGGTCTCTACTGACTCCAGAAGGAGATATCGGTCTCTTTCTCTACAAATGTTCACCTACTAGTCACTAACTGTGTCTTTCAGCTGTCTGAACCAAAATAGTTGTGTTCGGACAGCTAAACAGAAGCTCCATAAGGTCGAGGGGAGCGGCAGATTCAGGTGATTATTCTCTGGAGGTTCATGACCCACATTTCAAATTTGAGAATTTGGAACCTACAAATGTTAATCATCAGGCTTACACCACTAGGAATGTCAGACAAGACCCCCCAAAACCACAACAAACTCCCTGTCAGCTTTAATGCTGCTTTTAGTTTCCTCCACAGATGTTGCTTTTATAAAACGACTCTTGTCCGACTCACATCAAGCCAACAAGCCTCTGTGTTGAAAAGCAGCGAGCAGCAACACCACAATCAGTTTATTGCCTGAAAAAAAAAGGACATGTTTTGCTGCTGTGACTCTTGAGGCTCTTGACTCTGAGTTGACACTGCAGTCGAGTGCTGCCGTGGCCTCGACCTGGCGGTTTGTCTTGTAAGTGTTTTAAATACAGGCCGATAAGAATGTGTCACCTCTGGAGAATGTGATTCAAACCTGTGATTTCATGATTCTCCATCGGCTGCTTGAGTGATCAAATGAATGTATTTGTATGAGGAGGTAAATCCACATTAATATAAAAGTGACAGTTCAGAATGTAGACCACATATATGCACAGTCATTGTCATTTGAATCACTAATGAAAAGATCAGATTGGATTTTTGGAGACACCATACTGGGAAAGAAAAATCTGTTCTGCTGCATTTCTGGCTCCCAAACTTCAACTCACCCTGCAGTCACATGCACATCCATGCACGGTCACACATCTGTTCTTCTCAACATTATTGATCGTTTTAAATGTGCATGTGGGATCAACAACTACAGACTAAAGGATAGCTGACCCGATGGGCTCACAGACTAAATGTTCTTTATTTGTTCTATCTATCATGTGGCAAAGCATGCCACAATGATATACAGTAACACTATTTCTTTTGCATGAAATCATTAATTCAAAGAATAAAGTAGTTGATCCATGACCCAGTCAGGAATCACCAAATTAATAATAATAATAACACATTTATTTATAGAGAAAAAAACAAGAGTTACAAAGTGCTTCACAGAGCATAATTGCTTATTCCTTAGCCAGTGTGCTTTACTTTAAATTCATCACACAACACATTAGCTCATGCAACAGCATTCTGAGGAGCATCTGTGTAAGATAAAAGCAGATAAAGGAGAAGGAGCTGGACTTCATGCTGTGAATTAGCAAGTTGTCTTGGTCCAGATATGATGAAAGGATATAAATCTAACAGAAAAAAACCCTTAAAACGAACTTCTTATCTTGCATTAGTTGACACCAAGTCAATATTGGAGATGGATCATTTGAACAAATTTAGGTGAATATCATCATTTGTTGAAAAGACAGAGAGAAGAATGTTGCTTAGCAACGGAGGAGTATTTCTTTCTTTGCGGATGACTAAATCAAATTTTGCAAGCAAACAAATCTCCTGCCTTTGTAGGTTAATGCACCATGTTCTCCTGAACAGCATATAAGAGCGCACAAGGCCGTACCGCACCATGAAACATCGGCGGTGCTTGGACGCAGGCCGTGGGCACGCCCGGATATCGTACATCATCACGCTGCTGCCAGCACCTCGCCCTCTGTTTTATGCTGTTGAAATCGGTTCCCTGACCGTCTCCTGGGAAACGGGGACGGTCTGATTGCAGTACTCACACACAGAGGAGGCTCGCTGCTCAGAGTGGTGGCACAGTGTTGGGTCTGAGGAGAGCCCTCCGGCTCAGTGCACAGCTCGGGAACAGCAGTGAGATGTGGACCGTTCCCATTGTCCCAGATATACAAGGCAACCTGTAAAAAAAATATATTGATCTTTTCAAGCTTTCCAGCTAAAGACCAGATGCAATCTGGACGACATGAATGCTTTAATAGCAACCAGATGGGGAATGGTTGCTGTCTTAATGTAAATGCAACACTTTTTCTCTAAAGGCAAATTTATTAATGAATATTTAAGATGAACAAAAGGATATAAAAGGGAGGGGAGAGGAGCAGACAAGGAGAGCTGGCGAGTATTAATGTAGAGCAAAATAAAATCTAGGATTTCCTATTCTACAGGGGAAGAGCCAGACGTTTACAGTAAAAGAATACGTAATGAGGACAGTACAATCAGTGCCGGCTGAATATCGGTGTCTCCGAGGCTAAGAAACTTCACAAAGTGGAAACTGGGATGTTTAGCTGACTTACAGCCCGGAGCAGATCTACAGTAAACTGGATTGACGATGAGCATTCTTGCAACATTTGTCTGTATTATAAGCATATATGTGATCTTTATTTTTACTATGTCGCGTGATTGCATCGTGGTGATTGGAAACCCAATAATCTGCAACTTCATATCATTCTGAATTTAAAAATTCCGTTTGTCCATTTGAAACTTTGAAATCCCATTGCATCCTGTTTTGTTCAACTTGTAAAGAATAAATAGTACGGCATTATAATTGAATCTGTTGAACTGAACTCATGCCATCTCTAAGTGAACCACCTTACCCAGACTGAGCCCGATACGTCTGATGCTGTGTTTACTCAGGGAAATCCCTACAGATGCCTCCCTGACTGAATTTCTGTGATAAAAATAAGAACCTCAATGCTGCACCATGACAATTCTCCAAAGTAATAGGATTTCACTTCAAGGTTAGATGGATTTCATGCTCGC
This sequence comes from Chelidonichthys spinosus, assembly GCA_029853015.1. NCBI lineage: Eukaryota > Metazoa > Chordata > Actinopteri > Perciformes > Triglidae > Chelidonichthys > Chelidonichthys spinosus. The sequence continues at coordinate 4,466,071 of CM056828.1, read as the reverse complement.
TCTTTTTGTGCAAATAAATTACAGCCGGTCTGTGCTGTGCGAGTGTGAGGAACGAGGAAAAAGAAAAAAAGAGCAGCCTCGTCATCACTTTACAAACACAACAACAGGTCTGAAGTTAACCATGTGACTCACCTCGTGTTTCAGGTCGATGGTGAAGTCAGATTTAAGTGGCTCATCTCTCACTTTGTTCGCAAGCCTACAACAACAAATCACACATTCCGTTGTCATATGCAATAAATACAAAATATTACTTCTCAAAAAAATTTTATACATAGTAAACACATACTTACCGAACAGCAAGGGTGGTGCTCACGACCCAAGCGGCAGCGAAGTCCGGGTATCTAAAGACGGAGGGATTCTCCGCAAACGCGTAATGATGGATGATGGTCGACTCCTCGTCACGGAGCGGCTTTCCAAGAAACCACTCCTGATGAATGAGAAGGAAGGAGCAGCACAGGTTACTTCTGTGTTACGATATGTTCTTACACTTTTTACCATTAGCATATAGTCGAGCATCTTTGGGAGCGTTCCTACTTCACTTACCAGGAAATCATTTCATCTTTCCGGTAACTAAGTTTTTCACTGTTTGTCACTGGCTGTGAAAATAATGTGTTTCTGTGAGCCACAAATCATAATTATTGATGCATCTAGAGTAAAAATGACATTATATTTAGAGAAGATCTGTTATATTACATTTTAGTAAAAAAAAAAAAAAAAAAAAAACTACAGCCAGTTTAACATGGATTTATGTAATTTGGAAAAAAGCAGAAAACTACTATTAAATATATAAAATACTACTGTGTTTTCCTGCTCAGAGCCAAGAAACCTCCCTCGTAAAAGGGTAAATTGCTGTTTTTGCAATTTCACTTTTGTCCTCAGAGTGGTTGAGAGGTGCTGGAAGGCAGATGTTACATTTAGACTAAGCCATGCTCTCTGTCTCAGTCTCTGTGTTAAACTAAGCTAAGCTGCCCTCTGTAACTTAGTATTCAATGTGCAGATATGAGACAATAATGAGCATGGGAGAATACTTTACCAAGCTCACCAACAGGAACAAATGACTCAACAACAAAACAAATCACACACAGTGTCTGTAAAAAGACCTGCCTGCAGCCAACCTCCCAGCCCTCGCTGCCCATAGCACCCGACCCCAGCCTGACCCCTGAACTCTAATCTCTCATTCCGACTCTGACCTGGACTTGAAATAGCATACAGAATCTAAATAGTCCACGATGGCAATGACAAAGGTTTCCATTCATTATTGTGCAGTATTTGCTGATAAAAAAAAACATTCATAAACTAACATGGAAAAAGCCATTTTGTATTTCATGAGAACCCAAATGTATGATTTTCTGACTGTAAAATGAATCCCAAATGTATTTTTAACCTTCCCCACCGAGCCACAAGCAAGACAAATAACTTCATGAGTGGAGAGACGGATGGGTTTACAGCAGAGACAGGAGTGACAGGTGAGACAGGTAACAGTGGGTGTAACGTAGCTCAGCAGCTGGGGCCAAACTGATACCGTATCTCCTAATTGAGCCGATGATCAACTAAGCTGGAATTTGAAACTGGAAGCTGCGGTCTCGCTGATGAATTTGGCTTTGGAGAGACAGAGCGGCAAAGACGGAGGGATGGAGGTTTAGTGAGAGAATATTATACACTTACTTTATTCTTGTCAAATTTAGCGAGGACTTGAACCAGCTTAGTCATCTTCACATTTGTTTCCTCTTCAAGAAATACAATCCAGGATGAGTTCTTCCCGAAGGAGTGTGATAAGCTGAGGACGCGCACACGCACACACACACACACAGCACACACACACACACACACAAAAAAAGATAATTTAAACTAGTTTTAAATAATGAAACAAGAATAAATGGAACATACACAGACACACTCTACATAAAGCTGTTTTTCCATTTCAGTCCAGTCTGAGCAACTCTCTAACTGAGTCAGTGAGATCAAGGCAGCCACAGAGCTTTCCTAGAGGGCAGAAAGACAAAAAAAACTTCAAAAGCACACAGACTCCTTTCAGGGAGGGTGGCTCTGTAATGATTAGAGGGTGCGTTTGGTAATCTATGTTCTAAATCTTTACGAGGGGGGAAGAAAAACAGATTCAGATGTTATTCTGCATCTCCTTAAAACAGAAATTGAACACATATTAGATTTTCGAGAAGGCCCAAGCATGTAGACAACTGTAACTAATGTCATTATCATGCTGTTCGGACCGCTGGATAACTGCCACGTGAGGCTTATTGTTGCACTTATAGACGCATTAGGAAGCCATTTTTTATAATGTGAGGCAATCACTCACAGTTATTGTGTCGGTAATAGCTTCTCTGCAATCTGTAGGCTCAAAAATGCGGCTGACAAGATGTCCTTAAAACCAAAACATAACCTCCAAAATCTCAACTGAAGGAAGACACAGTGTTTGTAACATTTTGTCCACATTTAGGACCCTGGAGTCGTTGGTGAATAGCATTCCCATTCGGTCCTGAGAGTTCAGGGAAACTTACTAAGGCAGCAGAGGAAGGATGCTCCAGTCTCCCTCGTTGTCTGATAAAGTGTGGAGAAGCAAAACCACCGGCGGTCCCTGAAAGACACACAGTGATGTTCGTTAACTGTACAAGTAAAAGCAACTTCTCTGCAGCCAAGCACCCGCGGGTGCACTGAGGTTGAGACAACGTCCTGGAACTGTTTGAACCCATTTAATACAAATCACATTATTATTTTACATTTTTAAATATTTCCTTTCTACCACTTTATGGAAATATGAAAATCCATTAGCATTGCCATTATTACATTATCACTGCTCGTCCTCACAGCAATATTGTTTAACGCTCACAAAGCTAGGGGTGCGTATTGGCAAGAACCTCACGATATGATACATATCACGATACTTTGATACGATGCGTATCACGATACTTTGGTCATGATACGTATCATGATATCACGATATTGCGATATAAATAAAGATGAAAACACAAGTACCTGTATATGTACATCGACAAACTGAGTCAAAACTATTTCATTCAAAACAGCCTCTCCACTTTATTAATTCCCATGAAATTCACTGGAATAAATATTGAAAATAAAACTAAAAAGGATAAAGTACTGCATTCACACCGCGTCTAAACATTAATCTTTTCTTTTTTTTAAACGATCTTTGGGGTTGAAAAATCGATATTGTATTGGGTGGCAAAGTATCGCGATATATTACCGTATCGATATTCTTACCCACCCCTACCAAAAGCAACAACGGATTTATCCTACAAGTGTGTGAAGTCTGATCTCCATTGTTGTCATTGTTTAACTGCCGTGTTCCCATGAATCAGCAGATGAAGAGGAAGGAGCCAAGAAACGACTTCCCTATTATCCCTGACAGCAACGACGATGAATGTTTATGTTTCACATGCTAACACACTTTTATGAATGACAGTGAACGGCAATAATTCACATTCATCGTCAGTGGATGTGGCTCTACATACATTATTGCGTTGAGGGCGACGGTGATGTGTGATTTATTTGTTATATGCTCCTGACCAGAGGACGACATGACAGGTTCACTGAAATGAGATAAAACATCCTTCTGGCTTCAAGTTGCCTGCAGGCTGGCGTCAGAGGACTCACGTAGAAGCAAACATGGGGCTCGCTACACATGGGATAATGATGAATTTAAAATGATGTGGGAGTGGTTCGAGCTCACTGGGTAGAGCGACCACAAGGTCGATGGTTCGGTCCCCTGATCCCTTACATGTGGAAGTGTCCTTGAGCAAGACACTCAGAACCAAGGTTGCTTCACAGCAGCCCGTTGCTCCTACAAATCAGGATGGGTCTCAAATTTCATATATGAACATGACGATTGAAAGTTTTTAAGTCAATTTGATTTATAGAGCTAAATATCACATTTCACACATTTGCCTCATTTTCATCGCCAAACATCTGTCTGATTCATTCATATTGTGTCGTCTCACCTTGGCTTTCCTTCAATTTTGTTTATTTAGATTTTTTGTGCCATTGGTTGGCAATATGAAAATGTAAAAAAAAAAAGATCTTATAAAGGAACCCTGCCTTCGCCCAATGACAGCTGGGATCGGCTCCAGCCCCCCGTGACCCTGAATACAGGATAAGCGGTAGACAATGGATGGATGGAGATAAAGCTTGTAAACACATTGGTATTATCCTCTCAAACCCAATACTGCCTTCAGGGCTGATGCTCTTATTGGCCCTTAGAAATAAACTGCATAAGAAAGACATAAATATCACTGGAAACAAGCACGTCGTGTTTCTGGACAAGTGATCCAACGTCCAAATGAGAGCAAATCAGCCAAATGTTCTGTTGTGAGGACGGACAGTAGAAGGTATGTGAGGATTGTCTGAGGGAGCCAATGTTTCACACTGCGGGAAAAACAAAGCAGCAGAGCGTAAGGGCTTGTGGTTCATTACTGCATGGTCCACTCATCATGCAGCGAGTCAGGAGGAACAGTCTCCTCTGAGCCCTTCTGTCCAAGCCTGTTTGATTAGGAGATGAGTCTGACAGTGTTTACACATATTAAACACTATTAGTCAGTTAACTCTCATCTAATATGAGCTTTATCGTGGAATAATGACACATACCGTGTTTTACTAAACTGACGTTCACACCAATGTGGTTATATAGGGGGAAAAAAATAACTACAGCTGGTCATGCAATCACCAGAGCAAAGCTTTTGCTTGAAAGAGCTATTGATATTCCTGTGATGAAGGAGGCGTTCAATAAGAAGAGAGTGAGTCTTTTATGGCGACCGTGCAAGCTGCAGACTCCTCAACAGATAAGAGTCGGCCCTCGTCAGGGACACGCTTTCAACCGATAGATTGCTTGGTGACGTGGGAGAAGATGGAGGTCACTGAGACCTGGTTGGAAGGGAGGGACAGGAAGCTATGCTTTTACCCACCGCTGGAGGGGAGGCTGGAGATAGCAACCTGCCAAAACCACTTCACCGACCAACTGCAGTCCAAATAGACATTGTTGATTGCAATGAGGGACAAATCTCTAACTGGAGAACAGAAATCCAAGCACCGTTTTTTTTCTTTTCTTCTGAGTTTAATGTCATTCTGTTTGACTGTGTGCGTCTCCGTGGATGCCAGCATCGGCTAAACGACACAAAAACGGTATAAATGTAATGTGAATTCCTCCCAGAAGGCAGAATGTCAAACTGTAGGAACATGGGCTGAGAGCTGCCACACAGAATACAAAAGTTCCTTGTCTGTGTACATTTGTGGATATCACAAAAACCTTCCACAGTCAGAAGAGTATAAAAACAGAACTCTGCTGAGGGTGAAAAAGACTCAGAGATAGAAAAACAGATTGTACATGCGTTTCCCATCTCGGGGGTGCAGCGATCAGGTCATAAATCTCTAAGTTATCGCTGATGTTGGCCTGAAAATACACATATTTATTGGTACTAAATCATTTAAGACATTTTGGAACATGTTTGTAATACAGTGCTGACCTACAGAAAAGAAAGTCCAAGCACAACTGGATGATAAGATCAACCAAAAAAGGAACCTTGAGTCTTGATCATAGGACGATAAATCAAAGGTTGTTTCAATTCTCTTGACGTTCGCTTCTCAAGGCATAAGTTTTGGGGTTTTCACAGTAATGCACCACAAGATACTGTACATCAAACATGATTTGATGACTTACAAAATAAGCAAATCTCTGGTATTACTCTGCTTTGATCTTTTTCCATCAGTATCCCTCGAACATCCTCTAATACTGTTGAACAGCAGAATTATAAGAGTGTGTGTTGTGCCTTGGAGGTGGGAGTGAAGTGGTGGATGGCTGGATCTAACTCGTGCTTGGGTTAGGAAGTTGGGCTGCTAGTATTTAAGATGGATTGGAGAGGGTACATTTACATTTTTGTTGCATTTTAAACTATATTTGAAAACTGAAAAGATAGATATGGTCTCTCAAAAACAGGTTTGAGCAGATGATTTCCTTGATCGCTCTGTAGGTTCTGATGCAGATCTGTTTTTTTTCCCCCTAAATTAAAATGATTTTCTTTTATTATAAAAAACTTAAAATGAAAAAAATAAATTAAAGATCAAATAAAACGAAGCATCAAAACATAATACTAAACAATAACAGTAATTGACAACACCTTGGATATTATTATAAATATAATGACAAATGGACATTAATGGAATCTTGCATTGTAAAAGCAGAAATACAAATATTAAATTGTAATGAGGAATCCGAAAATATAAATATATAAGATATATATGTAAGACGATTGGAAAGGGAAAATTAAGTATTCATCTCTAATGTTATCATTTCATCCCTCTATCTATTTATTTATTTCTTTTAATCTCAGTTCTGTAAAATGAATGTGGATCCATTGTTTTTACGTTTTCTATTCATAGATAAATGCTGTTTCCAAGGAGCCTGCCGTCGTGGTGGAGGTACAGCCTGCGTTCTGTCTTTGGGTCTTACATCTCTTTGAAATGCTGTCAAGCCTGTTTGACCATCTCTGACAAGTTGCTGATTAAAATCCTCCCTGGACTTAGTTTGTGTAATTGAATGTAACGGACACTAAAACGCCAGACATCTCCGAGATCATAAATGCAAACACAACATGATGTGGTATTCATAAAGTCTGTCTCTTCTTCTAACATTTGACGTCCATCAGTGTAACTGAATCTGGTCATGATACATCTCATCCAATGGCACAACCGCTATACAGTACAGGGAACATGAAATCCACATTTTTAGAATCATACATGAAGGTGGAGAAAAGGATTTAAGGGCTGCTGTCATATAGGGGACAAACAAAGAGCTTGATGTTAAATTATGTTGCATACAGAGTATTTTTCAGAGCAACAGTAAACAGACATAATGTCACACTGTGATTGTATTTATATTTTTCAGTTTGGTACAGTCAGTCAATGGTGTAGATAAAAGGTGACATCCTGCAGTAGAGGAGACAGAAACAATAACAACAAGTCCAAGACCACAGAAATATAAACCCCAACAGGAGGTCTAAATTGTTCTTTTGCAACAGGAAACACAGCGAGCAGTCCCTTCATGTAATTTAATAAAATATGGTCATTAGTGATGCTGCATTCATTATTTAACCAAACGGAATAGGACTCATTTGGCTGCGAAGAGGAGTAAATTGGCATTTCAACCTGGAAATGTGCTCGGTATCTTCCTTTGGCATGATGCATATAATCAGGGATTACAGAACATCACTTCTCATTAAACATGCATCCATGAAACAGGAGAGCAGGAATGGAAGGTAGATTTGTGATCTGAAATAAAAACTGCAAAAATAGTTGCGAGTAACTGAGAATGTTGCATATTTAGATATTACACTTTCATATTTGGATGTAAGAAGTTTAAAATTGGGGATACCAAGAATAATTCTTCATTCTTCAATACAAATATACTTTTACTTCGTAATGAAATCATTTGTTTAAATACAACTCCTACTAGATGTGACTTCTGCTGCTAGATATGATTGCTATGTTTGAAAATGCATGCAAGCTTTCATGTGCTCTCCCCTTTCCAAAGTTAGAGCATGTGTGCATGAGTGAAAGGGGTCTTGAATCTTACCTCTGTGAGACTGTGTGCCTGCTTCAGTAAGTCTGCTCTGCGTCTTTCTGCCTGCCTCACATGGAAGGAGTTGCTTTGACTCTGGATGACAAACACTATCTCCCGCAGGTCTGCAGGAACACAAAGGACAGCGACGTGAGACTGCTCACATTCTCAGGAAAAAAAAGAAAAAAGGATCATGCCAATCAATGACCTTCTGAGAGAAAGACACAAGAACCACGGTCTGAATAACGGAGGTGGTTTTTGCTCTCCATTATTGGCCGGGTGATAATAACCGGCACATCAAGAGCTTAATTGGCTTGAGGAAAGAGTATGTAAATGTCACAGCCCAGACTGTGTTACTTAATAAAAGATTAGCAGTCGGAAGAGGCTTTCCTCCGAGGAGCACCAAAAAGGTTGACACAGCCCAGACAGCAAACCTCGCTATTGTTCCCGCACGTTAAGGCTCAATAATACCAGTTTAAAAGCTGCTAATTCAGACTACTTCAATGCCGACTACATGCCAAGATACCATCTTTGTCATTGAGCCAGCTTGCTGCGGTTCCTCTTCATGTGAAATCCATTTACCGGGCTGTGATAGTGACACAGCTCAGTGAAGAATGACATTGGCTGCACAAACACGACCACATCCACCCCCGTGGCTCTCACGTCCAGTACAATCTAAACTAGACCAAAGCACCGGGGGGGTGAGGGGGGGTGTCTGGCTCAGTACAATTACATTTGACAACTCCTAAACCCTGTAAGCTGTCCCTCACATGCCGTCGGCAGCACCTGGCTGGAATGACAACAGAAAGAATGAAGAAAGTACGGCTGAAGTATGAAGAAAAGCAGAAGAGACGCCGGACTGTTGCTGCTTTGACAGGCAGCTCAGAAACATCCCAGTAATGAGATGTGCTGGGATTCTTTTTGTGACAAACATAACAAGCTCTGTGCCAAGTCATTCTCTCTTGCTTTAGATGTTTTAATTAGCTGCTTAAGTATTTGTACAGAATATTGCCATAAAAGGTATACCATGTCATAAATGATGATTACCGGAAGGAGGTTTTTTCCCATGAAGCACTCCAAAGTTTGCTGATTAAGTGGATTTTTCGCGTTTCAAAACATAAGTAACAGCCACTGCTGACAGTCAATATTCTTCCCAGTGGGAAAGAGCAAAGGCAATACAGGGGAAAAAAGGGGGGGATGGGTGAGAGCTGAGAATGGCAGGATTAGATGGATCGCCTCCTCCTCAATTACACTACTTGAACCTATTCCAGGGGTTCAGATATTAGCAGCGGGGTCAGGGGTAGTCGCCATGTCACGAGTACAGTATCTGTCCCGGATCTTTTTAATTAACTGGTGGAGGGTGTGTCGCCTCTTTGCTTCCCTCATAACAAAGATCCCATTGATCCTGAAGCCCTGGTGAAAGAGGAGGGGGGGGGGATTTATTTGCTAAATCTCAGCATGTCCAAATCCCAACAGATCTAACCTCCGCTGAGAGCTGAGCTTAGAGAGGCAACACCACTACACCACCTCTAAATGTCCTTCTGCTGAGTTTGCTAAACGAATGACTACGTGTGTGTGCATCTGGTTTCACATAAAGCAGCGCATTTTAAAGCCCCAGGTGGAGGAGCAGCCTCCCGATACTGCACAATGCAGCAATAATACGAGCTGCATGAGACTAGCAGCGAGATCTGATAAGCAGGTTGCCAATCCCTCATTGTGCAGATAATGCGTACCCCTGTGTCAACGCGAAAGAGAATCAGGGGGTAAAAGAGAAACTAATTAAGCCTGAATTCACTGGCCTCGTCTGCGCACTAATGGGTTTCGATTCATCATCAAACAACGAGGAGAAAAGGAAAAATCCTGTTACAACGCCCTTCTTCCTCCACCTCCATCATTCCTGTGTCCTTCCCCGATAAAGTAAAAGTCACACTTGTGCCCCGCTTCGACACTCGTGGCATACAAGATTACAATTGTGCAATCGATATGTCTATCTGTGTTTAATTACAGGTACAGATTTAAAACAACGGCTTCGGTGCCGAGGAAAACACTTTTCAGAGGATCGGTGAGATTGTCCAAGGATGCCTCATGTCTGAGAAGAATACCAATAAGAAACGGTGCTTCACACTTTGTCTGTACTTTTATAAAAGGTTGTTGAAGAGTTTGATAGTTGCTCTGGCGATGGTAGATGGTTGAGGTCATTCTGGGTGTTGATAGGGTGGATGGTTGTTAGGTCTTTGTTGCTGTACCATGTGACCAATGGGAGTTATGTCAGACGGTATCATGCTGTTGCTAAACTATAGGGGTCAGTGTCATGCAACGTTTAAGAAAATGTTCCTTTCTTTAAACTTAAAAAGACTTTTGTGGTTTGACCCAGTGTGAAACTAGTCCCCCGAGTCTAGCAGTGATAGTAATTATACACAAACACTCCAGACATGTGTTCATTATGTCTGCCTGCAGGTGAGCTCGCTCTGCTTCTTCCTCACTGATCAGTGTTTGTCCTTGCTGTCAACTTTTTTTATTTTTTTTTTGTTATTCCTTTCTTTGACGTTGAGAGAATCCACTCAGAAAATATTCAACTGAGCTTCATTCTCCTAGCTGCTGCTCCGTCGCTACGGTGTCGCCACCCTTCTGTTAAGGGGGAATGTTTTGATAAAAATGATCTTAAAAAGTTAAACAAATATCCTGTTAAGATGACAGTAGTTTATATTATGACAGTTTTTTGTTTGTACATCAATATACAGAGAAAAGTCTCTCCCCTCTTCCTGCTCCCTTTCACTCAAATACATATAAATATATTAAAAATGCATCACCTTCGATGTGCTCGTGCAGGAAAGTCGCCACAGACACCAGAACTCTGGTGTAGACAGCTTTCCCTGGCAGCGATATATCTATTAATCTGCATTATCTCCACTTATTTGGTAACTGCTTGAATGTTGAGGGTGCTCATCTATATGTAAAGGCCCTGCACTCCGTCTTTGAATCTCACATCTCAAGGGTTCCCACCATGACGAATACATGCTTTGGTGATTCCCTGACTTTTCCTCTGGTGCCACAATCAATACTCACCTCAGCCATTAGTTTAAAACATAGAATACAAGCAGAGAACAGCCACTCAGAGCCGCTATTTAAGAGTGTGTTTTACAAAGCGTTAAATTCATTAATTTGCTTGCCCCTTTTTTGCTTTTGACTTGGCAGTTGCTAGTGTATTCAGGTAGGATGTTGCCAGATGTTGCTTTGGAATGGTCACTGAAATGGTTGTTGGGGTGATTCTGGGTGCTTGACAAGATGTATTTAATGTTTGCATGCCAGTTCCATTTTCACAGTTGTCACAGAGGAAATGCTATTAGTGACGGCGGCGTTAATAGCGGTTTTTCCCCCCCAGAGGTGAAAGGATGCAATCAATTCATCTGTTTAATAGTAAGGCAAAGTTGTGAAGCAGCAGCCTGATGCCACGACACTCGTTTTTTGGAAGTGAAATTATCAAAAGGATGCCTCTTGGCTATAAAACAATATGCTTCGAATGACAGAGATTGAAACTTCCTGGGAGATGGAGCTGAAGACCCTTTCACCTTGGAACAGACGATTTTATTTCACCAGGCTGATGGAAGTAGAAAGCATGAGGCGAGTGTCCGTTTGTCTCCCCTCACTCATTCAGTATTCCACAGGGGCCACTCCATTGAAAAGAAAGACTGTATCAGCCTTGAAATATATTGGATGAAATGAGACACGGGAGAGTTCTGCCTCATTCTCTCTCTGATCTGATGCTTTTTTTCAACACACGGAGCCCTCCTTTAAAAGGCCATCACCATCTGGTCCATGGCAACCTCTGTGCAAAGGCATCTCTGCACACAAGAGGGCCGAGGACTGATTAAAGGATTAAGGATGACACACTAAAAATGTGTTGGTATTTCTTGGTTTGTACGCATACCGCAGGGTGTAGAATGGAGATTGTGTGCTCTCATAGTGACCCGGCTCTGCAGTGTTGTCACCTCATTGACACAAATCAATAGTGACACTTCCTTAGAGTGCGATGGCAGACGTTGCCAAGTGGCAGAGGAGCTGAGAGCACATTGACCTCTAGGCTGTCCGGGAGCTCCGTCAGCCCCATCGGTGTCACAGAGCAGGTGTGTGTGGTCACCGGAGTCGTCACGGCAACACTTCATCTCAGCCCCCCCCCCCCCCCCCCCCGAGTATCACCATCCCCGTAGTTAAATAAAGACACGTGCACGGCGATGCGTCTGACAGTGAGCATGCACAAATGGGAGGGCAGCATTTTGAAATCTGGTTCAACCTTCTAAAAGGAAATAAAAGGAGGAACGTGAGGAGGGGAATCAATAGTGCGATTTCTCTGACAAACGCCTGCAAATGTTGGGAGGGATAAGATTCTGCAAGAGGAGCTATTAGGCTTTCGTGGGAACAATGAAGCTGTCACGACAGATCCAAAGCTCTTCATCGCCAGCACATAGTGAGAGATGATAGAGGATGTCAATAGCTCATTACCATAGTCCAGCTTCATCATCCAGCAGCTGATTGTGCTGGTGTAAAACCCGCCGCACTCCAATGACTCACATTATTGCTCTCCCCGTGACAAGACGGCCCCGAATCATCCTTCTCCTAAAAATCCCCCCTCCCTCTCTCTTCCTCATGTCCAAAACTGTGCATCTGGGAGACATACTACACCGAAGACAATTGGATTGCAGTTTCCTGACCAAACTAACCATGACCGTCACACCAGAGAGCACCAGGTTTAATAGCCAATCCACCGACATCTGGTCATATTCAATCCGAGCCCAAATTCAGCCCGGTCTGCTCCAAAATTATGTTTCCATGCAACTACACTGCACAGATTTTACAGGTTTTTTGACTTGGTTATGTTCAGGCAACAAGGCTACTTTTTAGGTTTAGTAAAAACTTAATGGCTTGGCTTCAAGTAAGTATTTCAATTATGGATGTAATTAAAAGAAGCCAACTTTTACTTTGGTTTCATGAAGGAAACGAAAGTCTTGATGTGACCCACACATCCACTCTCCTCCCTATCAGACTGTTATTAAACAGATTAGTGATACGTCAAAAACAAACAGAATTAGGCGGATAATACGTTTCCATAATTGACAATGTAGTTTCATTGATTGATAATATAATTTTAGATTTTGAGGATTTTATTTAGTTGCATAAAATAAATGTACCTCTCCGAGCGGCTGCCTATGTGTCTTGAAATGATTTTCTTTCAGCCTTTGTCTCATATTAATACACACTATTAATTGCCTTGCACACGATCAATAGAGAACATGGTGTATTTAACTTTCGCCTCACTGCTGAAAAGGTCAGAGTCATAAATATAACTCAGTAAAACAGAGAGAGGGGCAGAGTGGGCCGACAGAAAGGGAGTGAAATGAGGAAGCAAACCACTAGAGAGGGATGGGAAGATGCACTACGATCGCATATGAAGAAAGACAGGAAGTGTGTGTGTGTGTGCCATCAGGGGGAAAACTCGTGTAAAAGTTAGCTCATTACGATTCTGTCCAAGTCGAAGGGCAAAAAACATGCCGACGAAACAATCACGCAGCAGATGCAACACGTAGAGGTTGAAAAAAAGGTCTCAAATCTGTGATTATCACACTCATTACAGGTTCTCTAGAGTTCGTGACTCTGAGGACAACTCTGCTGAAGACTAATGAGAGCTGAACTCAACCCTTAAACCACACTTAGCATCAATAATTCAGGAAGCTAGGGTAATTAAAGCTCAACGGATTCCAGGTTTTGCTTACAAAACTCATTATCCATAATAGTCTTTTCCAAAATGGATGTGACATTTGTTTTCTACCAAGTAAGTAAGCAGATTTTATGTTTTCAAAAGGGAAATTATTTCACACTTCATATTTTAATATACGCCTGTGACACTGTGTGAAGTGTTTGAGGATGGATGTGTGGTCTTTTAATTTGCAAAATAAAGTCATCTGCCGTGTTCAGAATAAGAGAGAAAGGAAAAAGCAGAAACGGCGGAGCCGGCATGCAGCCAGCCACGAGGAGAGACGAGAGGGTGAGACAGAAAAGAAGCAGGGAGAGTTCAGTCAACACCTTGTGTACATCGAACCTTCTTGAAAGACACGATGAAGCCTGAAGAAGCCGCCTCCCTTCATGAATATAACACACCTGCTGAGGTGACAGAAGCAACGCCTTCCTGGGCAGAATTATTGTTATAGCGATAATCTCATTTAAATTCTGGCAGGAATTCGCTGCTCTCAAGCAACACCATTCATTGTTTGCGGTTAAGAGGCGCCCTGAGCCCGAAGCTATCAAACACTTTAAAAAGAAAATTCTACCTCAAAAAAGAAAAAAGGGAAAAAAATACAGGTTTTGCCGCTTGTATCCTTTGTTTGCTGGAACGTGTTTCTCTCTCCCACAGAAAAGGAACAGAACCGACAGGTCATATATTTTTCTACATCAACGGAAAACATTTGATTTTGCTTCTAAAATTCCCCCTCGTAGTCAAAGAGCAACGTTTTATTTCTACACTGGCAGCAAAAGTTCAGCAAACAAGAAAACGCAAATAGTGAGAAGAAACTGTGGAGAAATAAACATTTCTCTTCCATTGTAATGTTGAAGTGTTGCAGACCAGCGATTTTAGGTAAGGTGGAATCATGACCAGAAATTAAATAAAAACACACTTACACAAACAACTAGGTATTGTAGTTACCTGGAGAAGATAAATATGTTTAACCTTTTGCATATTTTCTTCTATTTGTGGTTCAAGACACAATCTCAAATCTGGACTCAGTGCAAAATCACTTAGTTGCAATATGAGATCTTTATGGGAAAAAAAAAAGTATAATGAGGCAGCCAACCCTAATATATCAGATATATCTGCACTTACTGTTTAACTTAAATGAGAAAAAATATCTGAGGTTGCCGAAATGTAAAAAGGTGCAGAATATAAATTCAGCTTAATTGTAAAGTGAGTAATTAGAGGGATGTGGATGAACAGCCAACTGGATTTTAGTCAAATCACACAACGTCGCTGCCTCACATCTTCGTACTGAAGCAGCCGAGCTTGGCAGACCAGATATCAAAACATGTGAACCAGGATGAAGCTAGACTCTCGATTTAAAATACACTTGGATGAAAAGTTGAATTGAATGACATAAATTATTATTTGTGACTGCAACTCCGAATTTAAACAGCAATGTATCTATTGTAATGTTTCCCTCTTATCGCTCGCTGATTCGATTTAGACAGCAACAGGTTTGTGTTATTATGATGTTTTGTGATACGTTTGTTTTTATGCTTCAATATAAACTGATTTAGAGGACAAAGAGATGCGGTTTTGGTGTAATATCACTATGTTTATCAACTAAATGTAATGTTGAGTGTGTTAAAATTAAGCATGCTCCTGTCGGCTAAAATTTATGCCGGAAGCTGTGAAGCTACGATACGTTGTGTGGGAAAAAAACAGATTTGTTGATTGTGCTGCGGGAGATTATGCTACGTTCAGTAGGCACTTGGGGCCCTGGGCACTGATGGAGAACATTTTTATAGCACTCACTATTTTAACAACGCATTTATGTATCTCTATATTTCTTTTTCCTGGGGCAATTCTGTAGGAGTTGTTCTCCAAGATTTCAACAATCAGTGCTTTTGAAATGTACAATATTGCTTTTTTAAAAACACTAAAACACAATACGCCCTGAGGACTTTTTGTAATGTGATCATGTAGATGCGTAGTGTGTACAAACACTATAAAACGCTTAATTGAGACATCTTTCCATTTCGATTTGGCAGCCTGTTTTCCCTCTAAAGAAATGTTTGAGTGATTACTTCTAATACTTGTTTAAAGGTCACCAGTTCCTCTAAAATAAACAAGCCAGTTATTCCTTTTGCTGTGGTATTGTTAAAAACAATAGGGCGCTAGCCTTTCTTTTATTCATCATCTGAATTCCTGCCCACAAACAATGTTCTCTGTAGGCGAGTGTAGCTTTATTCCTGGTGTGACAAAAGGAATTACTACGGCGGTGCCAGATAGCGAAGCTCCATTTTTCAGATAGCTGTCTGTTTGTATTTCCTCTCTGTGCCCGGATGCCAAATGAGAGCATTATGAAGTTGCTTTTGTGTGCGTTTGCGTCTGTGGTGACCCAGTTGAATGAACAACAGGCAGAGGTCCAGAAAACGGGCTCTAAACTCTGCAGGCTCATGAAAATCACTCTCAGACGGTGATTGTACGAGCCTCCTGGAGCACGACAGGCATGCATGAGATCTTCCTATTTGCTCTTCTTATGAAATTCCTGCTTGCTGTCAAAATCGATGAAGAGGTGGGACTACATTTATGAAAAATCTGAGGAACTCGAGAAAATTGCATATTCAACGCAGAAGACCTTTTACCTACTTCATTCATCAGCATTTACTATTCAAATATCCGGCTGTCCAACTGTATTCATTTCAAGATTACAATTATATATCAAGTGGCAACGTATCTCAATCCTTTGATCTCACAGTTAAATCTTTGCAATGTGTCATCCAACATTACATATTATTTCCTCTGATGAAGACATCAAACACAATATGACTAGAAGCTTTGAACACAGGAACTATCAAAACCAGAAGCAATATCATTGATATATAAATAAATTAATAGGTATATTTATAAACATATAATATATTATAGTCTTTAATAGATTGCAGTCAAAAAATCACAGTGTAAGTAAAGAAATTTACCCAGAAATACATGTATTTTATTTAATTACAGTATAATGAATAGTGTGGTGAGCTATTGCTCCTTTCACTCAAGTCAATATGGCATATTTATATATTTGATATTTTATATTTATATTATATAAATATAATATATTTTGATTTCTATAAAGTGAAACAATGGTTGCCTCATATTCATGACTACATCTATTGCTAAAATGACACAAAGGCTAAGCCCACTGGTCTCCCATCTGCAGCCTAATTATTAATTATTAAGAACTGAATGATTATAATTGCAGTAATTTATTTCAGGGCTTCTCCTAAATGCGAGTTGTTATTCCTTATTTCTTAAGCTTCAGTGAGTATTCAATGTGCAGCTCAAATGTGCAGAATATTCATACGGTACGGCTGTGCTCTAAATGGTTAGCCATTTATTCTTTGCATATTTTTTTATTATTACTTTTCTTATGACTGAAATGAGAAAAAAAAAACAAGACTTACCCAGTTGATTGTTGTGGATGACATGCATTTCATCTTGGCTCTGAAAAGACAGAAATATTTTTTAATAAGTACAGCAACATGAAGGATCTTCAAACGCATCTCCAAATAAAGACCTTTATACATCCACTTTTATGTTTTAAAAAGAGACACGAGGGGAAAAAACAACGAATAAATAAAGAATAAGTCTTGTGTGAAATGCTAATTTTCGGCTAAATGCTCCATTTCTTCTTCCTAATCACTAATTAAGACTTAGTGATACTAATTATGGAAAGCCCTATAGGTTATTTGGAGAAAAAAATGGGTGATGCCTCACGTCATTAGTACTTCCTAATTGTGTGGGTTTTGTGCCTGCAGCATTTAAGCTTTTCACATTCGGCTCCAGAGCTGTCAGCGGACGCAGCAGACCGCGGAGGGACGACTAAATCAAAACTTTCAAGGGCTGTCTTTCACCTCCATCTTTCTGAGGAAACCTTTCAGTCTTGGGAGGAAGTGAGCCCGTGAGACATCTGGGGGGTTTCCAGGACCTCAGAATGAGAGCGGCAGAGTATTAATAGATAATGACAAACCGAGGTCTGTTTTGATTTATGACTTCCTCTAGACTAACAATCATTTTACTGGCAAGCTGTTGCAGCCTTCAGAGAGCTTAACTAAGTCATAAATTCACCTTCAGTGGGTGTGGTGCAGTGGTTGGAGGGAAGCGCTGTAGTTTGGTGGTAGTTGTGTGAACAGGTAAACTGCTAGATCAGCACATTTGGAGCCATTTATTATAATAGAAAACAATTCATTTAGCACTTTACTTCCCATGAACAGTTTCCTGTAACTATCACGAGTAGGGGTGAGTATTGGCAAGAACCTCACGATACGATACGCATCACGATACTTTGGTCACGATACGTATCACGATATTGCGATATAAATAAAGACGATGTACATCAGAGGATATTTCAATCAAAACAGCCTCTCTATTTTATTAATTCAATAAATATTGAAAATAAAATCTAATAAAATCTAAAGATGTATCTTTTATATAAATCGATCTTTGGAGTTGAAAAATCGATATCTTATTGGGTGGCAAAGTATCGCGATATATTGCCGTATCGATATTTTTACCCACCCCTAGTCATGACTACACATCAGTTATGTTTTGGAGAGCTCATGCTTCTCTCACGTCTTCCTCATCCTCTTTCCTATAAATCAAGTCGTGAATTGAAAGTTCACCATATGCACAGCGATGATTCCTCTCTGTTTCTGGTCATTTCTTTCAGGTAATCAGAGTTAAAGGCAAATATATGCACAGGCAGACAAGATCATATCAGGGTGATTTAATTCAGTGGGTACAAGACATCAGCTTAATTGGACTCAGTAGCATTAGTCATGCCCGCAAGCTTTCTGTCTCATCTTATCACACACCACTCCTCTGAAATCATTTCCTCAGCTGAAGAGAGAGGGCACCTCGAGGAAAAAAAAATTGCACCTCACGAGCCAGGAGAATCGTTATCAGATAATTACTCTCACAAAATCTTTTCAACTTGAACAAATATGATATATAGCAACGGGCAAATATTCATAAAACAACTCTGTCGGGGAGAATGTCGTCGAGTGGCAAGCGCAAAGATTTTCACTCCGCCTCCTTCAGCACAACTCAACTCTCAGACAGAGAGGAAACAGAAAATCACTGCAGTGTCACTGTCAAAGAAAATGAATCGAAGCTCCAGTGTGATGAATGGAGTGGTCGCTGAAACTTTACCAATTATATTGATTGTGTGTAACGTGTGCACGTGGGTGTACTACATGAACCGACTGCAGATGAGACCTAATGTTTTATGACAGGATTTAATGAGCCTTTAATGAGAAATCTCTAAATCTGGCCAAACTGTAGACACCCTTACACTGTAATACATCAATGTGGAATGTTCTGGGTATTTCGGGGCTTTTTTTGTAATGAGCTGTAGTAATATCGGCTGCATTGGGCCCGGAAAAAAAAAGGCAGCCTCCTCATTCATTTCAATTAGAGCACTATTTTAACACAGCAGTTCCCCTGACAAAATAACACAGGGTCACCTGGCAACACATCATCCAGCAAGGGCCAATCACACACATGTAATTAATGACTAATATTATTATTAATATCATTCTCTAATCTAGAATTATTCATATCTATGGACTGGGCACCCATGTTGCAATACCCACAAGTGGCCACTATGTTAGGCAGCTAGCGCTTTGTTCCACAAGGACGTGCTGAGATCAATAAATCAGATTGCTCTAATGGTGAGGATATCTTTATTCATTAACACCTTTCACACGTTTATTGTCCACCGTTGTCGCTCACATTTATATTTGATGATGACTGACGGTTGATTGCTCACCGTGACGGGAATTCAAGAATGCACTACTCTGGGATCGGATTCCGACCTCTCACACTTCCCCATTTTCAAAACCATCGATTAATTTCGACAAAATATCACTGTATTGAAATATTCTAGTGTTATCAATGTAAGTAATTAAACCATTTTTATTTGACAGTAATCTAATATATTTATAAAATACATATAAAATTGACACATCACTATGATAAATATAAGATCATTAGTTGCTAATGTTTTATACAGTGTATATTTCCTATTTCACAATGTAAGATCCAAACCTGGTGAATGCGTTTAAAACTGATATTGGGCCTTTAACAAAATACTTTTTGCTCCCTCGTCACACTTGAAAAGTCCCTGTAGCAGTGTGACACCAGGGCCACATATCTTTCTCCGGTAAATGAGCCAATATTCTGCGCAACAGTGAACTCAGATCAGGTCCAACATCATTTTCGCCATTACAGACGGATGAATTATTCCCAGCTCACAGAACTCGGCTCTTTTTTTTTTTTTGGCCTTTTATGCTTCTGCACACAGGTAGCACGTTTAATCCCACCTGACAGCAGGCTGTCAGCCATTTGCAGCGGGAATCAGACACCCATAGGTGTTAAAAGGGAATTGCGATGAGTCTACAACCGTCTACCTGAAGGAGTAGTTTCACCGCGCCTTGAGCGCTTTCGGTCTGCGGCACCTCAGCGTTGATGCAGACAGACAGGGAGATTGTGCCCCGTGCAGCATAGCGGCTACTGAGGTGTACATGTGTAAACTCGTCGAGCTGCTCAACCTAGTTAACGTGAAAATTACGGAATGGAGGACACCGGCAAAGACGAGCCTTTGAGCCCTGCCTTTGATTCGGAGGCTCTTCACATAGCTCCTGCCCCGTGCTACATCTCTGGATCCCGAGGGCCCCGACGCTCCACTGATGTCAGTGACCCGTCAGCTCCCATTAGCTCTCTGTTCACTGATGGCAAGAATGATTCAAGGTTGCTGGATTTTATGAGTTTTGACATGTGAGAGAGAAAAAATGTGTGATGTTGACGAAAGTTGTCCAGAAGGATGTACCCGAGTGGCTGAACACCTTTATTCTTGTTCCCCATCTGTATATTTACATTCAATGAGAATTAGAAATGATTGGTCCATAAAGTGCAAATGATCAGCCTCATTTCGTGGATGCTTTCAGATCCATTCAGCGGTTTAAAGAATTAAAACGCCTTTGCATGCCTCCTCCATGTCAGGGTGCCAACAGAACTGACAGATGAAAATTTCATTCAATAGACATTTTTCATGGCAAAAGCTCTTAGAACGTCCGCTGCCTTTGAACATCATAAGGCTTTTCTTCGTCGCCTTCTTCTACATTTAGCAGACTTAAATTGGACATTTGGAGACACAAACACATGATAACGGTCTGTCGGGCCTAAAGTCTGAAAATTGGACAAGTTAAGCCGTTAACTTAATGATACTTAGCATTTCTCCCATGATGTGCGTGATGATAACATTTACAAGTCATTATCAAGAAAGGACCTCTGTAATTGACTCTTCGATAAGGCTTGGCAGATGTTAGTTACTGTTGCTAAGCCTGTTGAGCCTTACTTTCTTACAGCAGCAGATTAACCACTTGAAATTCGTAGTAATATTTTAAACAATATGTGTCCTTGATTTAAGATGCAGCTACATACATACTCATGATATTGAGCTAAAAGATTGAGGCATCTAGGAGAGTGAGTCAGACTTGTTGAGGATACACACACCGTTTAATCCATTCCTCACTCTCACGCTGGTGTTTTTGGAAAGGCATCCATATCCAAACTCTTTAAACGCTGAGCTCTGCTCTTATGAAGAGCTCCATGCACACTGTGGCACTTTGGCATAGTTTGGAAGACCTACTCTGCTTAGCGACGGTTGCTAAGCTACGGACAACCCAAATCCTGGGGAACAATTAATTATAACAACTATCTAAAATAAAAAATAAGTAACTATTTTGAATAGAAAGTAGCTAATTAAGTCAAGCTAACTGTATTTAACTTGAGCTGTTACCCATTTTCAGGCTCATCTCATTAATATGCATCTACATATATCTTTAATTAACAAATTTACAAACTTTGTAACATACGTGTCATGAATAGAGACGCTGGAACAAAGATGAAAAATGTCACATTACATCATTGGAATAAAACAAAAAAATATGGTTGCCTAAAAAAGAATAGGGATCAGTTATCGGCCGTTATTGGTCGTTAGGTTCACACAGTCACATTTTTGTCTGGCTGCTGATCGACCGACTGAACGCACCGCTGCTCTCCCCTACCTGTGGGAACACAGTCCAGAGTCCGGTGAGAGCACACTCACAGAGAATTACTGGCGACTCTTCTTCAAGGAAGAGGAGTTAACGTCTGCCGTTAGATTTGTCACTAAAAGAAAAGTCACTAGAGGGTTTTAAAAGTGTCTAGTCACTTACGCTACTTTACTGTGCAGATAACAAAACACAAACAAATGACATAGTAATTATATGCATCATGTTCAGGTAACTTGAATATGCAGGCTAATTACTTGGCTTCAGATGCCGTTTATAATTGGATGGTATCCATAGCAACAGGCATCATCCTGTCCCCAGTAAAGTAGGTAGCAGTGATCACTGAAGCACGCCTCTATGACCCATCCCAATGATTTTACATGTGTTTGTATGCACAGTGTGCTCTGTGTGAAGAGGCTACAACTTTTTTATTTAACTTTCTCCATCTCCCTTTGTGTCACACACACTTGAAATGGATTTAATGAAGAAAAAGGGCTTTGCTTTATTAATAATCGGGAATATGACAATAATGTCACTGCATTTAAATGTCACATTTGCAGGTAATTTATAATTGGAAACAGCATCAAACAGAAATATTTTCTTATGATATCCTATTAGTCAAATATCACCTAAAGGTTCAAATTAATATTCAAGTGATATTTTTTTTCTGAAACATCATTAGCTGAATGACTAATGGCGAGAAGACGCAGCGCCTGCTTACCACAGATACCTGAATGTCAATTGTTTATCATCCCTGTGACTCAAAATGTTGCATTAACCTGGATGAGGAAATGTTTTGCAATGATGTAAATATGTTATTTGTTCCCATTTCCTTAAACAAAAATATGTTTTACTTATCTCAAAAGCTCTGATGAAATTTTTTACTAGAATTTAATTCAAAGTTGTGTTATTGTAGAATGTGTTACTCTATTAAATTTGGATTTCTCTCAGTAAAAGGGTTCAACGGGGGCACTCTCGCTTAGTTAGACCACTGCACACAGAAGGATTCAGCTTTGTTTTTCTAAGCACAGAAAAAACTGTTGCCAACAGAGGTGACCAGACCGCACCAAATTGTTGACAGTGGTCCAAATCTGGTTGCCTGGGGCAACAAGGCAACTGTCAGACCCTGCTGTGTAAGTTATTTAGGGTCACAGTACGCTCCACAGCCTTCACATGAGATGGCGGAGAGATATTTTTCCACCAGATTTTACCCATTTGGTAACACATGAAAACATCAGTGCAGCTCTAATGCTCTGCTTGCTGGACTATATCTCAGTATTATTGCTTCCTGGCTGTTAATATGGCTTACCTGAGCCAGGTCAAAGGGCTACAAGAGGATACTGACTGCTATGAAGGGCTGTGTTAAATCGAAAAAAGGCTTATGGTCTGTACAGGATCAATCTAACTCAAAAGAAACTTAAACACTTAAAAGTAAATTCAATTACTGACACTTCAAGAAATATAACAAGGTAATAGAATAAGTTGTTTATGTTAATTAAGGGGGTTCAATTAAATTGATTGTGAGGGCCTGTTACAACACACTGAAATTAAAAGGATTCCTGGTTCGGAGTTGGAGCGTGGGTTCTCTCCGGGTTCTCCGGCTTCCTCCCACAGTCCAAAGACATGCAGGATGGGTTAATTGATGACTGCCCGTAGGTGTGAATTGTTGTCTGTCTCTACATGTCAGTCCTGTGAAAAGACCACCCCCCCGCGACCCTGAATACAGGATGAGCGGTAGACGATGGATGTTCTAGTATTTGTTTAAAAGCAGTTACTAAAGCAGTAACATGAGCGGCAGAGCAGATGGTTACTCCGACCCAGACAGCACAAGAAGACAACTCTGACCACCAAGTTCAAATTGGTGCAACCTCAATTGTTTGTACCACATTTGACGACATTTCCCAAAATATCACAACAATGTGAGGTCATAATGACCTCGACTCCAAAATCTGAAGACAGTCCCTCCAGGAGTGAGATATAACTCAGGAGAATGGCCGGACGGACAGATAGACAACCTGGACAGATAACCCAGCGGGGGAGGAATAATGAGGAAGAAGGTCAGAGACATTTTTTTGACGAGAAAAAGAGATAACCAAACGTTTTTGTCCAGTTGCAGTCGAATCTCCAGGTGCACAATGGCAGCGTTTATGCAGATTTGTTATCACAGAAAAACAGAATATTTTCTGCAGAGATAAGGTCACTGCAGAGGAGTTGGAGCATTGATTCAGACATCAGTCACACAGCTCTTCTTAGGTTCGTTTTTCTTTTCAACAAGTGCTCATAGGCAAGGAGCTGCTGGAGAATAGCAAAGGCTTTTATGCATGTAGCGACAGCCAGAACAGGTGACAGTCTAAACATAAATCTTTACAAATTGATGTTCGGCAGAGAGCACGACAACCTGCAAACAAAAGGGAAGGATGTATTGTCCAATCAGACACAATGAGTTTAATTGAGTGTGTCGTTAGGGAAGGCAGCGGCTCTTTACCTTCAAGGCTGGTCTTTGGCCCCGTACACAGGAAGCAAAACTAACTTTTTTTCTCCGTTTTGCCTTGGCATCAATTCAAAGGATAGAGCGCAATCTACCTTAATGATAGAGCGCAATCTACAGAGAGAGGAAGAACTCTTCAAAGGATAGCATTTCTCCTATATGGGCTACACTATCTAGTGTTATTTTGGCATACTTTGATATTTCAGTAAATGTGCTGTTCACCTCCGGCCCAGCAGAAGAAAAAATATTTATATTATGTAAATTTATAAAGCCCCCATTTAGTCTGGGAACCACACACAATAACTCAATGACTCAAGGATCAGCACTTTAAATTACTTCTGCTGTACTGGTCGTGTTCTTGTGTATGTCATTTGACTGGTTGTTGCTTTCCCACATCTCAGAACAAGCCTGAAGGCTAGTCGCCTGTTTCAGCATAAAGCTTCCTGCTTGCAGTGTCTTTTAAAAAGCGTTGCTGTCTTGAGAAGACCCAGATGGTGCCAAAGAGACAGAAACATTAATCTGTTGAAGTTGTTCATTGACTTTGCGTGACCCTCAGCAGGAAGTCTGTAAATAATTTCTCACACGGTGGAATCCGTATGCATCCTCTCCCTGATCTCAGTCCTTTGGGTGCATGATCAAGGCACTTCAGCTCAAATTAGCAAACTAGTGGTACACTTGTTGTTCAGGCTCTTTATGAAGCCCTTAAGCGGCAGACGATCACGCTACCTGTGCTCGCCTTTGCCAACTTCTCTGAGTCATTCTAAGTTCAAACTGATGCCAGTCATCAGAAGCTTCAGGCTGCGTTCAAAGGAGGACGAGGAGGGGGGGATGCTAAGACTTGTTCTGTATGCGAGCCACGGCCTGCGTTCAAAGACCAGCTCTGAAAAGTACACTTTAATGTTTACTGCTGCAACCATGTTTCCTTCTTTACATATAAGCCTTTTGTAGCAATGTTTTGCAACTACAGTGTATTGATCAAAGCGGAGCCAGCCTGCAAACTGAAGCATATCTGATCATCGTCTCCTCCGGAGTAAGGGAGCCAGCTGTAGGCTACAGGGTTGCAGAATGGAAAAATGGATTTATTAATTCTGAATATATCTTTGGAAGTGTAATACTTCTTGCTGCTACTTTGCATTTTAAGATCAGTGTTACCCATAGAACACACACTCTCTGTGTCTGCATCTTGCCAGCTCTCTCTGCCAGCTTTTAATCGTGATGGGATGAGCCCAGCTTTAGTCTGATGGGGAATCCTCTCTTATTCGCTGCCATATCTTCAACACTGACCGCTGAATCAACAATCGTGTGAAATAAGCTCTGATTAAACAGTGCCTTAAAAGGCACACATTGGTGATTTGGGACATGATGAATGCAGTTTGCATCACTGTATCCAAAAGCAAGCTCATAAAGATCCATAAAGTTTTTGCCACTAGTGGATTTTCATATCAGTAAACGGTGGCTGAAGGAAATGTGCATCAAAGAAATCTAACAATCTATACTTTTGGGGAATATGGGTGGAAATATAAATCATATCATGATTTTTTTCCCCAGGCAGGATTACGATCACCAATCCTCTCACAATTCTTATACATGTGGCTTTTTAAGACTATTTTTGCAACTTACTGAACAGTAAAACCAATTCCTTCCAAAAATATAGCCATACAAGGTAACATAACACTTTTATATTTCCTTAAATATTTACTAGTTACTTTTTCAAATTAAATCCACCACTCAGCACTTATTTATAACTAAAAGCTGGTTGGCCTGTTACTGCCGTTACGTCCTCCTTCCAAACCAGTGGAGAGAAAAAAAAAAACACCAGGATCAAAACTCCAGAGAGGTTGAGTTTTCATCAAAACAAAATTATGACTCATGTGTTTACTGGATGGCAAATTAATCAGCGCACACTAAACAAAATTGCCTCATTAGTTACCATTTGACCAGTTGCTGACAAACAATGTCGCAATTAAAAGGATATTATGTTCCCGAACAACAAAATATCAATCATGTTTGGTGCCTGAACAACTGAGTTATGGGTGGTGTTGCAAGTTCCTGAAACCAAATAATAGAAATATTGAAATTATTTTGTGAACATGAATTGGAGAGGCAGGAATTAAGCTTATTCGGGAGACGTGTATTTATTATTAATGCACTTGGAAATCCTGATTTATCGCAACAAAACCGTTTAGCTCCACTGAGAAAAGGTCCCACCTACACCACACGAGTTCATGTTAGAAAGTCAATAATCCTCTGAGTTGCTTTATTCAGCAACTGGTTCACGTTTGAGATAATAAATCAAGTGTGTACACTTTTAGAATCCACTAATTTACAAGCATGTGCTGTAAATTATTATGTATGTATTATGGAAATTACTGCCCACCCTTTACATAACCAAAAACCACAACTGGAGAGCTTCCATGACCTACAAATTTGTATTCCTCTCTAATTTGTTCATGTTGTTCTTAGGCTCAGGAGATCTAAAAAAAGGGGGCAACAACCTGGTTTCCACTTTGGAGGTGGTCTGTTCGTCTGTGTTCTTCACATATCTCGAGAAGCGCTCGCCCGATCTACTTCAAACTGTGTCGCTCGGCCCACGATGGAGTGCTTTGGTAGGATTAGGGCACGTTTGATATTAATGACCTTTCAATAAACAGGGACACAGCGCTCTGTGCAGCATTGGGGGGGCGGAGCTTCGGGGCTCTGCAGTCCAGCATTTCGTCCACAGTTCACTTTTGCTGCTGGATCCTAGATATGGACTGCTAATGCTATGTGAAAACTGGACAAGTTTACAACCAAACTTTTCTTCACTTCGCTGGAGTCAATACATTTAGAAAACACAGGGCATGATGGGAGAGTGAAGTAGACAAACTACCGCCTGTGGTAACCAGGCAACACCATGAGTTCTATAAAACACTCACAATCACATGACTCAGTATAGATGTATCGTTAAGACTTTACACAAAAATGAACCCCGCGCTAATAATGTCTTGTTTCCCCAGCACATTATTTCTGAATCCTGAAATCCACTCTTGCAAAAACACTCTTCTTTTTTCATTCCTTTAATGGGTTTCTTGTGACATTTAAAGCTTTGTTTTATCACTCGTCACTCTGAGCGGCAGCTGCCCCTAATTGTTCTGTAATAGAAAAAGAAACTTGGGATTGCGTGAAACTGTTCTTTGACCGAGTATCCCTGAGAGGCACACTGATGATATGATAATTATTTTAAGGGAAGACTACATGCTTCAGCAAACATTTTTCGTTCAAATTATCTTTATGTGCTTCTCATAAATGCGAATCTAATAGAATGAATTGCTTCAGGATGTTTCTTTTGTACTTCACTGCAGAACAAAATCCACTTTATATGAGAAAAACGTGTCAAAGAGAAAGGGGTGAAACTCGCCGAATGTCTCCAGGGAGAGCAGCGGTCGGCATCAGGAAAAACAAGAGTAATTTCCCTTTTCTGTGATGCTAAGCACCTCTGCCGTGAGACTTACTGTCAACATCTTCTCACACCAATGACAAGTGGAGCAACTGAACATGTTTATTATTTACCGAGCAACTGCAGACGGAGAAAATGCAACAGCAAGAAAATCATCTCGCACTCTCAGGAAACGGTTTTGTATTGTGGAGTAAACTGTATTTTTCCCCCACGGTCGTTCATTTCAGCTGGTCGTGTAAGTAAGGCTCTAATAGAGGTGATGAATGATTACCTATAATTATCAAGAAACTAGGACAATGCAATGGTTCCCACCAATCTGCACACAGGAAATAAACTGTTTTTCTTACCTGTGAGCCTTTTCCTGAGCTTCCAGCAGAAAAGTTGATATGAACTGTAAGAAAAGAAAGAGAACAATGTTTTAGACCAACAGCGATGAATCCTTTCAGGCCATCTAGAAGCTGCAGTTCACAGCCAGGGCGAAGCAACGTGTTTCAGGTTATTATATTCAAAACAATAACTCAGAGGCTAATTCCTAGTGCTGAGGTTAATGTTGGATCTCTGAGAGCACCATTCATCTATTCAAGTTTGTAA
This sequence comes from Chelidonichthys spinosus, assembly GCA_029853015.1. Taxonomy (NCBI): domain Eukaryota; kingdom Metazoa; phylum Chordata; class Actinopteri; order Perciformes; family Triglidae; genus Chelidonichthys; species Chelidonichthys spinosus. The sequence continues at coordinate 4,438,138 of CM056828.1, read as the reverse complement.
TTGGAGACTAGAGAGCTTCTGGCCAATTAAATTGCCATCGATTCTGAGATGAGAAAATCTTCTCAGGAAGATTCCCAGGATTTCAAATCAATACATCAAAAACCAGCGGTGTCTTCGAGAATGAACGCACACCGCCATTTATGTCAAAAACAGCAGTCCAACATCCGTCGGCTGTAAATCTGACTTTGATCAGGTGATAAAACCAAGATATCGCAGCAGTGGTTGTTAGAGGGAGAGAGCGTTGATTAAAACCTAAAAGTACATCTTTGAGGAACGATTCAGCTGGAATTCCATCTAGAGTTTTACAAAAAAAGTCCAATATTTTAAAAGCACCATAAAATAGATTGATAGATCTAACGTCTGCGACTTTGCTTTTATGACTCAATCTGCAGTAATTTGGTCAGATACAAATTCCATTGCAGGGGGAAGCCTCTTCTTAAATTATTCAAAGAGCGGATTTAACTTCAAAACACTGTAAAGCCTGGAGTGAAGCCACCAGTTCAGAACAAACGAACAGTGTAATAAACCTAATTATTTTAGTCATGAAAGCTGTTACGGATCTAGTGTGTTGTGTTTGTGTTGTGTTTGTGTTTCATTGTGTTCTCTCCCCAGATGACCTTTCCCCCCCCTTTCTGATTGCAACCCTGGCAATCAGGAAATTTAGTGCACCTGTGCTCACCTGAGGGCTATATAAGCTGGGAGCAGACAGCTGCACACCCCTTTTTGTGCCATCAAGCAGTTGACAATTGTTTGTGTGTGGGAGCTAGTGACGGAGTGCCGTTGTTGTAGTTCTGAGTGGTGAGTAGTGGAGTATTTGGTTGGTTTGGAGTTAGTTCCTTTGATTTGTGTTTTTGGGAAACACAATCAATAAACCTTTTTGCTTACAGCTACCTCTGTCTGTGTCTCCTCCTTGTCCCCCGGAACCTAAAAATATTCTTTGTTACTCCCCAGATCCCCCTGGATACTATTTGGGGTCGTAACAAAAGCACAAAAACAACAACAACAATGGACTCAAGCCAGTTTTCACGCCGTCCAAATGTGCCAACCAGGCCAAAGGAATATTATGTTTGCTTGTTCCTTTTAAAGACGAGATGCAGAAAACATCCACTGAGGTTAAGATTTAGATGGTTTGATTACAGATTATTTTGTTTGTTGCTTCAAGAGGACACTGTTCACTACAGCTTCCTGACTGTTTGTGAGACGAGGGCAGCTCAGAGTTTGTCACCAACAGAGAAAGTGACGAGACAAATGAGCATATTAACCAGGGTGCCTGGAAATAATTAACAAACTGAGAAAAGTGGCATCTCATTAATAATGTCACCTATTTCATATCTAATATTATAATAAATTATATCAGTAATTATATAATTTATAATAGTGTAAACATCATTGGCTATTTAATAAATTCTCTTTATTATTATCTAAGATCTAAATGTTTTGGCCAATATGTCATAAAAGCACTCTGAATAATACATTTTTTTTAAATATTAATAACTTCTTTCTTATCAACTGCCACTTCTAAAAAGTGTCATGTTTCTTCTAAATACAACACGACGGCTGCCAAATAAAAGAAAAGCCTGTACTCGCTGATAAAAGGAGGAACTAATGGGCATTTGCGTTGCACGGCCTCCTTTTTAAATCAGCAGGAAAATTAATTAGCAAAACAAAATTTAGGCTGAAGACACTGTTATGTATTTTCCATGAATCCTAATTGCCTTGTGGCGTTCACAAACTAATAATCAAATAATAAAATCCGATCCAGCAGATGAGGAGTTACGACTGCACTGTCATCTGGCATCCCGGTTTCGGACGGCATTAAAAATGCAACATTTGCTGTGAAATGAAGCTTCCTGCAGGAATATGTTGAACACAATGCATTCTGCTACAGATGCTCCAACCCTGCAGCTTTTCATGTCTCCCCCAGGAGAGGGAGAGACACAGAATGGGAGAGGCAAAGGGGGGAGTAACTCCCCACATAATATCAGGACGGCTGATGGGAGCACCTCCATCTCATCTCTTCAGCATAATCAACTCTCGTTTCCAACCATGTTTCCAATTGAGCTGCACCGAGGGGAACTTGCTTGCCTTTATTTTAGAAAAACCTCCAAATCACTGTGTATGCTGAATGCCCCGAATGGTTTAGCTGAATGCTTTTCAACAAGCTTCTCAATTTACATTGTCTTTGTAATAATAGCAGACGTCTGATTCAATGAGCCAGGAAACGCTGTGCTCATAACAATGGGAGGGAATCAGGTCGGTGTGGGTGAACAGGACCACAATTCCTCATTCTGCCATTTACATCTACTTGTCTTCAGCGTAAGAATCTTGATGGATTCCTGCTCATTAAGCAATGATTTGCTTGTTTGATAGGTTGGTTGTTTGGTTGGTATTTAACGGAACGTTCCGTGTCGTTCAGGATTTAATGGGATTTACAGTGGGGGTGCAAATAAATGGAGACACCACACCAAAGCACTTTAAATGGAATCGCACATTTGACACTATACAACTCACATGAACAAAAGTGCTACGGAGGCGTATTATATGAACTTGAATGCTAATTAGCAGCTTTAGAAGGGGATCTGATAATCACCACGTCCATGTGTTAATGTTCAAAGCCAAGTGAGACAACTGTAGCTGCACTGGCCAGGAAAAAGTCATTTCATATGGCAAAGACATTCAAATCTAAATCACCAGAGGCGATACGATATGATTGGGATTTTCTACATTTTGCGATATTCTGAATGCTGTGATTTATTGCAAATTTTCAACTGCAAATTATGCAGTATATACATCTGTTTTGTCAGTCAAGAAGACAGCCTGACCAACACTCCATCTTTGTTTTCATCAATGACTCTTCTCCAAAATATAGCAATGTAGCAAAAATATCACGATACAATGTAGGATCAATCAATCAATCAATCAATCAATCAATCAATCAAACTTTATTTGTAGAGCGCTTTTCATACTTGTTAATGTAACTCAAAGTGCTTTACAGAAATTAAAAGCAGCAGCAGCAACAGTTACAACAACAGCCCCGCCTCCATAAAACTCTAAAACTAACTAAGAAGAAAAAAAAAAAGATGTTTAAAAGTGGGAAAATAAATAATCATAAATAAAGTAAAACAAGATAAAACAACGTTATTAAAAGAAATAAATGAATAGAAAGTGAATTGATGAAGAGAATAAAACCTGGTTTAAGCAGGATAAAAAACAATAAATAAATAGAATTCAGCTAAGAGCCAGCCTAAAAAGGTAGGTCTTAAGGTCTTTAAAGTATCAACAGTCTCCAGAGCCCTCAGGTCCTCTGGTAGGCTGTTCCACAAACGTGGACCGCGGTACTGAAGGGCGGCCTCGCCGTGAGTTTTTGTTCTCACTTGGTTAAAAGGCTGTGACCAGAGGACCGGAGGGTCCTGGAGGGTTCATACGATGAAAGCAAATCTGATAAATAAGTTGGGCCAAGGCCATTAAGGATCTTAAAATCAATCCTGAAGCAGACAGGTAGCCAGTGCAGAGACTTTAAAATTGGTGTGATGATGTGTGCTCTCTTTCTGGTCTTAGTTAACACTCGTGCTGCAGAGTTTTGGAGAAGTTGTAACTGAGCTAAGTTATTTTTTGGGAGACCAGAAAGTAGAGCGTTGCTGGTGATAAAAGCATGCGTTAATGTCTCTGTACTGGCTTGGGAGAGGAACGGTCTCACTCTGGCAATGTTTTTTAGATGATAAAAAGCTGTCTTACGTTATGTTTCTGATGTATGGGTTAAAACTGAGGTCTGAACCGAAAATGACACCGAGGTTTTTTACTTGGTTAGCCGGTTTTAATGCCAGGGCGTTCAATTAGATGAAGATGCTGATATTCATAGTGGAGCTTCCATCCAAACCGATGCACAAACATCCCAACGCGGAGATTCAACCCTTACCAACCTCTTCTAAAAGGCAGACAGCAGCTGGAGTTCATACCGCAGAAATCAAATGAGAGCTAAAAGCCAAGCCACTGGTGGCGACAAGGTGAACTCAAATGGGATTCTCATGTCGCCTTGTTTCTCCCATTTAGGTGTGTTGAAATGTTGATTTTCATCTAGCTTTATTCATGCCAATTTGATGGCCGCAGATGGGTTTTTTTCCGGGCCGCTTTCGCCACAACAAGAGTGCCGAGCAGCGATGTTGGCTGCAGCTGTTAGCTAACTAACCGTGCCTTCAACCCAGCGTACCGCGGAATAACATCCATTTTGGGTGATTCTGTGGTTCCAGGGCCAATGTTTAGTGCCAATGCAGGAAGCAGTTTGCTTTATATAAACTGGAGCAAGAAAGACTTTGATGCAGCCAACAGGCACGAATGTTGCATTTACGTTTGCCTTTTCTATTTTAACCTTGTGACGTTCCCTGACCTCGACCATACCTACTTACTGTGCAGATATTGCAGAAAGCGAGCATTTTTTAAAACGTTGGGATTAGATAAGAGAAACGAGACAGTGTTATTGAACCTATTCTGGATTCTGCAGTATATGGATACTCTCGTCTAGAGATAGCATTCATGCCTCTGACAGTATGGGAGCTCAGACTCGGACTGATCTCAAAACGTATCAAGGAGTCCAATTCTTTCTGCTATGACCCCTCTCAGCTTTATTCTCGTCTAAGGAGTCCCTCCGCTCAATGAGAAACACTTTGAACTCACACAGACCTGTCTTAACCTCTATTTGAGTTGCATAAATCCTTGTCTGTTTGCTTCTTTCCAGTCTGAGCACATTTTAAGAAGTATGGTATGTCAGGGTTGGCTATTTTTTGGATCTCTGTTCCCTAATTATCAAAAATGCAGCTTTAACCTATTGTTTATCGTTTATAAAATGTGGATCCTTCTTTCTATAATTATTTCATGGATAAACACTTTGCGGAGACAGAGGCAGCAGCAGACCCGGTTATAATAAGAGTAGCTCCTCAAAGAGCAGGCACAGATGGCACACAGTTTGCGCTGCACATACAATTGTAATAATGCATCTGATTTGTATGTTAGGGGTGAAGGAAGCACAGGATTCATCTGGCATCGTGTCATATTGAATCTAAACTTTTTATTTCCACTCAAGGGCCGCCAGCAGCCAACTAGAATGCATTCTGGTGACTCCTGACCCAGTTGTATATCTCTATTCAGTTCTTTTGATAGTTTTTTTTTATGCTTGATATGCGGCATCTGCCTTCTGAATCAGACACAATCCTCTGTTTATTCCTATTTAAATGCATCAGTAATACGTTTTGACCAGGTGATTACATTATATATCACAAGCAAAAAAATTATGTTAAATTAATGTTTTAATGGATACAATTATCACATAGTTTTGGCTGATCCAGGAAAAGTAAATACCTGAAAAATCAAAGTACTTGATCCCATTGATATTCTGATAGAAAAAGATTTTGGCCTCTTCCCCCCCCGGGTTCTTGAGCTGACTCCTTTCAGTGTGTGGGAGTCCACACAGCCCTTTTCAATCTCAGACCTCCTCACCCTCTCACCCACAGCGAGGCCTTCCAACGAGCAGAGAAACCTCAACGGGGCTCTTCGTATCCGTGATCTCAGTCCTTCAACTACCCAAAACTACTACGAGCAGCTGGCGGTCAGAACCCAAGACGAGCTTTGCTCTGTGACGGAGCTCTTTCCTTCCCATCAATCTCACAATCCTTACTGTCACTCCTGAATGAGAGTCTGTGATGGAGGGATAAAATGTCCATCTGTAACTCTCCAGATGTTCAACCTTCATTTAAGATGACAAAGCAGCAATAACCTTTCAGGCGTTGTTTGTTGGGTACGCAATGAAACTGTCATCGACCAACAAACCAACCGAGTGTTTTACTTCAGTGATAAATTGAGACCCAACAGGTGCAAAGGAACATTTCTCCGTCGCAGAGAATGAAGATCATTTCCCCACGCTCACATAAGAACGGCGTTAAAAAACGGCTTTAAACATCAACTCCACACTTCACGTACAGTGCTTACTCCGTCCCAGATGTTGTACATCATTGTCGTACACAACAGAGTCTCACGGCAGGTTGAGGAATATTCAGCAGAAAAACGACGCCATCGGAAAGTCAATCGGGATCCTTTTTCATGGTGGACTCTCAGATTAATGCATCCACGTGCCAGAAGTAGGGACGTAGCATTAAATATTGAAAAAGACCAGAAATAGTGAGTGCTGTACGTACTTCTTCTAAGCCCAACCACAACGTTTTCTTTAAACCTAAATTGTAAAGTTGCGATGCTTCCATTTAAAATGCATTCAGTGGAAAGTCGTGACACGAAAAAACAATAAGGAAAATTCAGGTCCATGCACACGCATCACTCAATTTCCAGAATTGCCGCAACACTGTGTTGCTCTGCATCAACAACCACATGCAGACCAGAGAGCCACAATAGAAAGGCGGCCCACGCGGACTCACAAAGAGAGCTGAAGGTGAGGTGTTGCTCCTCATCCCGACCGCTCCGGTGCACATCAGACATGACAGTCTGCTGAAGCCTCATGGACAACATCATTGAGAAACAGCAGAGGTGGCAAGCACCCTAATGTCACCAAACTGGACGCTCTCCAGACCGCGGCTGTGCCTTGATGTTGGGTCGATGAATATTACATACGGCAGTCTGATGCCCAACTAAACATGTATGTTATATGTCATAACCACACGCTTGCATAGCAGCTCTGAATTATACGTTTCTGCTCAATATGCAACATCTTCGGGAAGTTTTGCATATTGAACAAACATAAATTGGGTGAAAGAAGATGTGACATCTTTTCCTGCACATAAATTAAAGTCTAATTTAACTAAAGAAGCAAATCTAAAAGAGTGACAAATTGCAGGTTAAAAAGTAATTATGGACATTTGAGAGAGACAAAAGGTCAAAGGTCATATAGCGTGGCAAAAAAACCCAGATGCTCTGTCTGAAGATGAAGATTATGCAGCTTCCAAACGATAGAGGAGGTCTAATATTCCCACATATTCTATATTATAATTGGGCCTGCCACAGTCGAATTATTCATGAAAGGGTTCACTGCTATCACAACCTTTTGAGGCCTGGGAATGTGGTGCCTTTGTATTGATAGGAGAGCTCACAAGTGCCAAGAGACCACGCTCTAGGGCAGGCGTGCTCAACCGGCGGCCCGCGGGCCAACTCCAGCCCGCCAATCAAGTTTCACCGACCCGCCGATCAATTCTATTTACAAATCCTGAAAAACAATCCTGCAAATAAGGGACATTTAGTGTGCCGTTAGCATCTTGGTGCTGAGAAACGTTATCTCATTTCACTGTGTAGCATGTATACAGATGGAATGAACTTGAATAAATGATATAACAGATCATAGATATAGAAGAGTATGGCAAAGAGACAGACAAGGTGGAAGCAGCAAGCTATTTAGACCACCAAGGTAAAAGTGAGATACATCTATTATATTGTAATTCATGCCCATGCATGCTGATCAGTCAATGCAGTCAGCATCATGCACACGCATGCAGGAGTGACACTGAGTTACTATGGTTAAGTGCATGCCCTGTGTCTCAGAAACCTTCTGTTAATAAACCATTCGCGATGCAGTCTTGGTTTTTATAGCCGTCTCAATCTAATCAAGACGAGTGCGGTTTCTTGACTTCATCCAAAACTTTAGGTGGTGAAGAATTTAAGGAAATGCAATACTGGATGACATTTTAAACAAAATGAACCCCATCCGTGTAAAATCGGTAAGTTCTGATGAAAGATCCTGCCACCCAAATCTTAAGTCTTGAGGTCCTGAGTTGTTAACTTATTTTCCTTGCAAGAAAATGCATACTTTTTAATTGGATCCAAGAAAAAAAAAGTCATGAATAACATTGGTGAGGCCATGGTAGAAAGAAATCTTCAGAGTACCTCCCGTGGAAAGACTCCAAACTAGTCTGCCAAAAGAAAAGGGGAAATGAGAGCAGCTTCAGAAACGTATGGCAGCCACTGATAAATCACTAACCCGGTGGTTAAAGTGACTTAATTCAATGAAGACGGGGACTCCAGAGGTCCAGAGGCCCTTCCACAGTACACTTAGTATGGAAACAATCATGTGTTACTGTGTGGATTACAGTTTGCACATGCATGTAAAATGTATCTTTCAATGATTAACATGGGTTTAGGACCCTGAAGGCATCACTACGCCCCATAATCTTTACAAATAATTATTTGAACATTTCATAAATGTAGAATTTCCTGATTAATTAAAGCATTCTTGTTGATTAGAAAAAGAAATAACCCGATTATACTTCTGTAGGATGAATCCAATTAATAATGAATCATTGTGACCTACAGTGATATAGATTCTTTGAGTCTGTTATTAGCCTGTAACATATCTGTTCACTGTCTGGAACATGACATTATTATTCCCCATTTTATTCACCATGGCAGGTGTTGCACTCTCTTTCAGTATTATATTGTATATATATATATATATATATATATATATATATATATATATATATATATATTACAGGAGACAATTTTCAGTCCTGACAAGCCAGGCAGAGTCTCCTGCGCCCAGCATTTATCTCACACTGTGCAGGAGGACGTCCACATGGTACACAAGGCCAATGTATTATCGGTCACTCACTGGGATTCTCTCCACAGCTGCAGCCCCCCCCCCCCCCCCCCCCCCCCCACACACACACACACACACACACACACACAAACACACACACAGTGCTGTAGCCAGATATACTCTGTATGTGCACAACATATGCATGGACACGCTGCACGTATAGATCCCTATTCTAAACACAGCATGCAAAGTAGTACCTGGAGTCGTTCCAGCCTGTTTCTTATTCCTGTGAAATTTAATTCTCATGAAATATTGGATATTTGGGCCATTCGTTTTCGTTCCAATTAAGCAATCAATTGCATGGAAGGTAAAGAGAAAACTGTAATGAAGCACATGCTCCTAACGTTTTAATCCAAGTACAATGAGACCTCTCACTGTGTGGATAATATGATTTCTAGGGCAAATAAAAGAGGAATAGATTCGCGTGTAGGTCCCTACGTGTGTTGCTTAGTCCCTGCTGCACACCCAGACAAGACGGGGAGAAATGGGAGTTGGTGAAGTAGCTTTAGCCGGAGGTTGCGTTGCCTGACTCCGTGTCAGGAAGCAGCCACTTAACGCCGCTCTGGGACCAGATTCTGACTTTCAAACGTGTTCCTGTGATCAACTCTCGTGTAAAACTTAGTCGGAAGTGTGCACGAGCCCACATGGCAACCAGCGGGAGCAACCAAAAAAAACGCCTTTCAACTCCTCGGGAAGTTGAGGCGAATCACGGCTCCGCACTTCTCCAACAGTTGATACTAAGTCGCAGCTCGTCTCTTGGACTCGGCGCTACATTGTCGCTTCTTTCGCTAAAACGCCGAGCTTCACCCCCTGAACGCAGCAGCACCCACCGTTAACAAGGTGTCGCTGCGCCCGTCACAGCTGTGCGGTGCCCCCCGCTGACACCGGCGTTAGAAAGTGAAGTGAGTACTTACGGAGGGAGAGGAAAATCAAACAGCCTGCCACTTTGTGAGCGACGTGAGGCTTGTTGGACAGCATCCCGGGAGAGTCCTGCGAGCGGCGGAGGCGGCGGCGGGGGAAAGCTGCCGGTGCATGGGCTTTCTGACAGTGTTCAAAAAAACAACGGGGCTTTTCCTTTTCACAGTTTCACGGAAAACGGGGAGTGGGTTTGTGTGCTCTGCGAGGGAGGCATCCCCGTTTTCTTTGCACGAGGCTCAGGCGCGCCCTCTGCTGGCTGGATGGAGGAAGTCACATCGCTGCTGCGTTCATGTGCTTCTGTAAAACACTTCTGTTTCAGCCTGCAGTTTGGTCACAATTTACATAGTGAGAACTTTAATAGGGTTAGCAGCTGGTGTTAAAAAAATATAACTTTATTGAACAATTACTTTGTTTGGTTGATGAACTGCTTTGTAAATTATACACACCTTCACCGTGACATGTCCTGTTTTGTCTTCTAAAACTCTAATATTCAACATATAAAAGCAGCTAATCACCACAATGGAGAAGTTACAACCAGCAAATGCTTGGCCTTTCAGTTTGAAAAATCTAGTAAAAAAAAATTCCTGTCCACAAACTCATAGAACATTCCCCATGTTAATATATAAATATTTTTTGTAATTTCATTAAAGCTAACTGTTCATATGCAGCCTATGTAAATATTATCTCACCACATGATCTAGATGCCGTTTCAAAGACCAGGCTGCCACGCTGCTAAACCACCATACGAGAATCAGCCTCAAACACCATCTGTGATGCAAAGTCCTCCTCCGGCGGTGCCAAATCAGGAGCAACAATACAAAGGACAAAGCCATAAAGTCCTGAGCTTTCGGAAAAAGAGAAATAAACATTTGGTCTTGGTGCAGCAGGGAAGGCACAGGTGTATATTTGCAGTAATGAACAGTGGCTCCTAGTAAGCCATGCCAGTGGGCCCTAAATGGGAAGTCACCATCATTAATGTTATAAACAACATCTGTGCTTTTCAAGTCAGACTGAAAAAGTCCAGCGGAGGCTCACCGTTTATGTTCCTGACAGAGGAAGTGTAGACCGGCTGTACTGAACAGTTTTAATGATTTAACCTCGCTGACTTCCAGTTAGAAACCGGCTCAGCTGGACAGCGTGTTTGGGGAAAGAAACAACTTTTTTTCACCCACATATTCTGATAGCGTCTCAGGACTTGTGACCAGTGTTTTGCTAAAGTATTTTTTTAAATGATTTAATGATTACAAACCCATGAAACACCCACATGTTGCCGGATTAGACCTGATTCTCAGACATCTGAGTTAAGGTGTACTTAGAGTGGATTTGCACCTTTATCATTCCCATTAGACATTGATTACATAATGTATTCCCAGCATAACTTCAACCTGAGCAGGAGCCTAATTAACCACTGATCTCTTTTTCAGCTATTTTGCATGTCGGCTTACTCGCCTGAATTTAACTGAAGCATTCCTCAGTTACAGCTGAAGCTGCAGGATAAAAGTTCAGTCGTGTCTTTTTCACAGATTTGTTATGAGATACATCATTTGGAAGGGAATGTTTTGTTTCTGAGGGATGAAAAGAAGCTGAGAGCTTAATGATCCTGTTGAAATGAGAGAAGTGTCTCAGCCCTGACCAAAGTGGTGGCTTATGCTTTAAAATGATAGAAAAGGAACATTAAAGAATGTGCAATACAATCAATTTCTTCTGGTTATTATTATTATTATCAATAATTAGGATGTTATTTAGTGACAACATCAGTTTGACATGCAACTATTTCTGTCCCAACAAACACTGAAAATGAAAAGATGGTGATATTTTGGTTTGTATATCATTAGCATTGAACTTTTGTTTAGTGTTGATGTGGCCTTTGTTCCGGTAACATGGGCGTTCCACTTCCACTGCTTTATAATTTGTTTTCTGTTGCCTGGATTTTTCAATGCCGTTGCAGAAACAACATTTCCAGCATTCTGTGAAGGCAGCATTCTGCACTTTTGACAGATCGGTCCAGATTTGTGACTAAGACTCTCCCACAGCCAGAAACAAGAACATCAAGGCGGCGTCACCCAGGATGCTTCTCCACTGACAGAAAATGAAAGGACACATTTGTGGACAGTGATGGTTGCTTGATTTTACAGAAACACAGTCAGATTTTTCGGTTCGTGTCTGCTGGAGAAAGAAGAAAAGTGTCACTGAAGCAGATCTGTGTTTGGGCTGAAGAAAGCCTCGGCTCCGTGCTTCTGGACACGTCCTTAATAATTGATAATCTGCAGAAAACTAACATTGTAATTAACAACATACTTTTACTGTCGGATTGTAACTAAATCATATGGCTTGTGGGTAGCTGTGACCTATAATTAAGATGTTTCCCACCCTTTCAAAATGACCGTTCTCTCCCTCCCTCTGTAGGAACTCATATTCACGGAGCATTCCTGCATCATTAAGAGCTTGCATTTTTGTGGGCAGTTATGTTATGGAGTTGTGCTTATAGTTGCTGTAATCAAAAAATAAATGTGGCGTGTATTACCTCCTCCGGAAAGTGTTGTTTGTTAACATTAAATTGCACAGACTCATACATTTTGAAGATAAGGAGGGTGTGTGTGTGTGTGTGTGTGTGTGTGTGTGTGTAAAAGGGATGAGGTATTGCAGCTTTTCTGCAGGTATGATTTCTATGAATGGTGTCCCATAAAAATGTAAACACCACAGAGACAGTTTACTTGATGGACTGTTTCAGAATGTGATTGCGTGCACACACTGCACCTCATTCCCTCATTGAGTAATTTACCGTACGCCACCGTTTGTTTGGCTGGCACAGACGCGACATCGTCTGCACTCACATCACTGTCAACCTAAAATGCACAGCTTAGAGCGCGTATACTGTCACCTTCTAAAATATTACTGTTGAGCATACACTATTTTATTAATAACTGTACGCCAGAGCATCTTAACAAGAACCTTGATAATACATTAAATACACGGATATCTCAAACTAGAAAGGAAGCTTTCTTTTTCATATTTTCAGAATCAGCTTGTTCATTAACGGTAAATTCTCTTTATTGAAAATATTACAACATGATACCAAACAGATTTACAAATCCAGCAGGCATATTTTCCATCTTGTGTCCACCTGATGAATAAAGTCCAATATACACTGACCTTTGAGCTCTGTTTTGGTCTCCACCACTTTGTTTTTAGAGGTTTTTCCACTAAAAACACTCAGAAGACACTATATAAATCACTAAGACATGATTGCCAAAGTAGTCTAATGGTAATTGGATCCCAACCCTTTGTTTTTTGTACTTCATCACTATGACCTGCTGTTTGGTGGCGCCACAGCATCAAAGCTTCTCAGAGCGCGGTGGTTCGATAGCTTGTTAGTATGCCTGACAGCTTCATGACAGAGCCTGAGACACAGAAGGCACACTCACTCTCACTCTTACTTACATACAGTAGTTGCTTTCGCTGTTATCATGGTTGCAACTCACCCAGTCTTCAGTGTTCCTCTGGGTAAAATGTGCTTTTAATCTTTCTTAATGCCTGCGCCACTGATGGATGCTGGGGGAAGTCTCAGCTTACTGTGTGTCCCTGACTGCAATTATGGAGGAGCAAGAGGAGCGAGCAAAGTTCAGTTCAGTTCAACATGTGTAGGTGGGGGAGGGGCACACGCCACAACACACAACACAATAATCTTTAAAGTAATGCAGCTCACCTTTAGTTCACCTCGGTGATCACCAGTCCTGTCGGGATTGACTGAATCAGAAGGACGTGTTTCAACAATGAGAAATTCGTGATGGGGCATACTCAGTGGATCGATCAGAACCTCGTAGGGGACGGCAGGATGTTTCCACGAGGAGGGGGTGTGGACGCTCCAGCTCTCACACTGCCCAAAGGTCCCTGTGGACAAAGACCAAAATGTTCCATTTCAACGTTCTTCCAAATTGCACGGCATGGTGTTGAAAGGATGTGACAGGGTAAAAAAATGTGAAAATGTCATCGTGTCTGAATCCATTTGAAATCATTTCTCCGCAGCGTGCTGCTTTGTAGCCAGACCCAGTCTCACAGCAGCTTGTCATGAAATGTAATCTCTTGGATTCAAATCTCTGTTATGAATCAGTTTTTAAAAAAAATTTAAAAAATGCAACAATTTCTTTAAAAAAATGCAAAATATCAAGTTAGATGTGAATTTTATTTCAATTTTTCATGTAATTTTCCCCTCTGGGAAAGTCCTTCATACAAAACATACAGTATATATATGATAATTTGATACCTAATATCCTACAAATATGTTAAAATGCATCCCGGTTATCTCGTATGGGTATTTTAAGGCGGTGGAGCCGAGTGGGATCACACTCTTCCCTCGGCTGTTTAACAGCATTTAGAGAAACGCTGCTGAGAGTTGTACCAGATGAACTACAAGGCAACATGTTCTCACTCCAGTGTGTTAAATAATGCAGCTTGGTTGGAGCTCCACAGTTTCACACTATGACACTCTACATACTCAAGCATCACTTCAGCGCATGTCAGTCACAGCCAGTCAATACTCACATGCAAAGTGTCCTTTCTAAATTGACACAATCCTGCATTTCTCTGTTGCTCTACCCGTAATGCATTGGGTGGGCGAGTCAAAAACACACGCTGACCATGCCGGTCTGATGGATGTTGTAATTTCTCTGTGGACCTCAGAGGTTTAAAGACTCCTCAAACCCCCAGATAAATGTACACTTTACTTTTCATCTTTTTAATTTGAATTTAATTGATTTATTTAGTTTTATCTTATTGTCTTTCTAGCTCATGATTTTGAGTTAATTTTGCTCTTTTGATATGTATATATGTGATGTGTATGTGCTATTTGAATAAAGTTATTATTATTATTAGTAGACTGTATTTGTTTGCAATGCTATGGCCCTTACCTGACTGGAGGGCATGACTCATTTATTCAACTAATACTGTGCTTTCATGGTGCATATCTGGAAATCAATTAGTGTTATTATCACGTATTATTATAACTGACACACTAAAGCCATGTAGTATTATAGTATACAGCGCATCTCTAGGCAAAATATAATTAAGCTGCCATGTAGTTTGCTGTGTGTACACTGATCGTTGAAAGTGGAAGGAAGGAGGCACCGTGAGGGCCAAACAGCTCTTTTTTTTTTTTTTTTTTTTACCTCAGGTCCTTAGTGGGTTAATCAAGCCAGTACTGTCACACTGGAATGAACATGATTAATGTCATTTGCATGGCCATTAATGATGTCTAGGAAGAGGGGATTGACGGATGTGAACTGGCACCCACCTATGAATTCTCCGTGTGCACTCCAAAGGCGCACGGTGTAGTCGGTGGATGAGGTAAGCACCACTTGATCATTGTCAACAATCTGCAGGCTGGACCAGAATAAAGAGACACGAGATGAAATGAGAGAAGGCATTTGTGGCAGAACACTCTAAATCATCCTCTCTGTTGGTGCGTTGGATGGCAGATGCACTCCGGGCTGCATCTCACCTGTACAGATCATCTGTTTTTAGACCTTCCCACACAAGCGTTCTCCTATACTTACTTTACTCCTGCAGCAGAAGGAATGGACTTGAATGGATTTGACTTACCCAGTTATTCTGCTGGTGTGGGCACGCCAGAAGTTTTCAGCTGAATGAATGTGGAAAAAAACAAATGTGATTTTGCATGTTTTTATTGACACTTTCTCTTCATATTGTCATTGTATGCAATGTCAAGGGCAAGAAAAAAACCTCTCGGTGAGTGTTTCTTGAGGTCAAACGTCTCCATGTTGTAAACATAGATGTAACCAATGAGGTCAGCAGCGTAGAGCCGCGTGTCCGAGTCCGGTTTAGCCAGTTTGGTGATCTTCTGTTGGAATCGAGACTGCAAAACGGAGAGAAAACATTACAATCATACCAACTCAATTCAGACAAACTGGCTGCAGTTACATTCCCCCTGATAATAGTGCTCTCCAGATAATCATATATCATTTCATACCAAATGTGTCTGGCAACAAATTGTAGAAACTAATCATGAAGAAGCAAAAGTACCGCAATAAAAACCCCGTAACAAATTGTTTAGAGCCATGATTGCTAGGCTACCAAGCACAAGTGATAGCAAAATAAAAATGTTGTTTTAATGTCTTTTTTTTTTTAGGTTTATAGCCTCAAAATACAATATCTGCTTCCACAGGCACATCTTTTATTCCAGGTTTATGTCCTCATGTTCACCCAGCTCCCGGTATTAAAGGTCCCTGCTTTGCATTTAGCAGCTGTAAGGTACCTGCTAGTTGTTAAAAACGCTAGAACCAAGCAAAGAAACACATTATCTAACTGTGTAATCAGCAACTTCAAAGCTAGTAGAAAGAAAAGTGAAACGGAGACATGTTGTTGGGTTAAATATCTTACAGCTTTGAAGCTGCCAACCATTGTTCCTCCGCTGAGCACGTTCCACACATGTATACAACCTTTTACAGAGAAAAGACATACAGTAATTAGTATTGAAACACGTTGTGAGAGGTTGTAAAAGGCTGTAATTAGTGGCGCTCATAATAGCACTGACCCATGACTCCAGACGACAGCAGAGCTGTAGACGAGGAAAGCTGCTCTAATTTGGAGTTCTTAAAGAAAATTATGCTTTGGACACTTGTATCCAGTCCTGTGCAACAGAAAAAAAAACATAAATTAAACGCCACATCAGAGCTTTTCTTGAATATATTCGCTTTGCTCCAAATGTACCTTCAAGATTTTGGTGTTCAGCTGAAAGACGGCTAACGAGCCGACACTGTATGCGTCCAGAAACCAGGTTCCACACTATAACCTCACCGTCGTAGCTGCCGGTGGCGAGGAGCGACGGGGGACACTGCGCCACGCAAAGGATGTCCTCCTTATGGCCATTTTTCTGAGGAAAGACAAAGTGTGAGTCTCCCTAAGCAGCTGCAGGATAGAAAAGTCAAATGTTCAACCACAGTCATTTTATTTCCATTAGTTTCTAAGAAAGATACCTGTCTTTGTTTGCACATAGAACTATACAGTATAAGCTGGTGGTAGCTTATACTGATCATACATTTCACAGCGGAATGGTTAGAGAGCAAATAAGTGTATTTCTGATATTATATTAAACTACATCTTTAAAATCAATTTAGAAATGATGATGCACCTCACCCAATAAGTGAAATGAGGTTAAAGGTCACCAGTCTGTCCACCAAAAGCATCTAAAATGTCTCTCTGAGGAGCTAAGGACTCTCATTCCACAGCTGAGAGGAATTTTCGGGTGATTTGTTTAAATTTTCACTTTTTGTCACAGAACTCAAGTGATCAAGTGTGTCGCACATTTGGGATACATGACTGCCTCGATGTCAAACCCCTGAGTGAGCAGACAAGCCAGACATTTCTGCTGCCACTGATGCAAAGCGATCCATGATGTGCTGCTTGCTTTCTTGCACTGAACTCCACGGGAATATTTGGCTGCCAACAAGAAACCGGACCACAGATCAGAAAAAAGCAGATGGCACGTCTGACTTAAGGCGGGTCCACACCGCACCGACTGCCCGACTCGTGAAGTCGGGCTACTTAACATGGCAGACTCGAACAACGACTTGGGCGGTTCACACCTACGGAACTACAGCCGACGCCATACGTTCCGCGCTTGCGCGAGATGTAATGTCTCCAAAACAACAGGCGGCGCTAATCTGTATTGTGCGCCAAAAAACACGAAAACCGGAAGTAGGCGGTCCTCTCTAGACCACCTTCTTCGATTCTACTGGTTATCTGGTATGTTTACATCGTCACTTCCGGGCTTCACTGATTCGCTAGTCAAGCTGCTAGCCTCCACCAATCAGAATGGTAAAAGAGTCACCGACTCGCATGGCAGATTACACATTTGAATCGGCTGAAATGAACCCCGACGTGGGCCGATTCGAGCGACCACACCAAGCAGACTCGTGTCACGGAGGCCGACTCTCTCAAAAAAACGATTTTCGGCCCGGTGTGGACTCGCCTTTAGGATCTGATAAGTGAACTTACTGTAAAACACACTTCAAGACTTAACGAAACATTTAGCTAAACTGGGCCAGGTTTTTAAAATATTAATGAGAACACTGACCATCTGCAGGAAGAGAGAAATGCACAGTGAACTGAGGCGCAGTGGATAAGGCAAAGAGAGCAATATATATAGACCGGCCCATTGATCTTCATCCTGCAGGCCATTAATGGAAAAACAATTGTAGGAGAGTCTATAGATGATTAGAGGGGTTGGTTTTCTTCCCGGCCTCTTTAATGCATTCCTTCTGGTCTGTTAATGTGCCTCTTTGGGGTGAATGTAACCAGCAGCCATAATGAAAGAGATCAGCGTCACCTTTTATATGGGATGACTGAGAATCCTTCCTGCTGCTCATGGAGAGGGAAGCGTGTCTGACCTCACATCCTGGTGAAACCTGATCATCTATTGTGTGATGTTTTTAGTAGACTGAATACACAGCTTTGAGAGGCCGCATTAATAAATGTAGTTGGTGATTTTACCTCATAAAGAAGTGAGATGTTTGTCTCTTCATTATCAATATCACGTTATCAGATGTTTAGAATCGCTCCAATGTTTTAAAAATGATTTTATTCTTACTTTATTTAATTGTATTGGTATAAAATGTGCTACAGATATCCACAATGTTCAGTCGATAAATAATTCATTGGCGATCCCCTCACTTTTCCTCTAGCGCCATCATCAGGCCAAAATGTTAAATTGTCTTATTGTTATTGTAAATACTTGCTAGCATAATGACAACCCGATCAGCTGTTCTTTGTGATTAGTGCTAATTAGCTCATTTTAGAATGCCAACTTGTTAAAAGAAGAGGGGGATCTATTTCATATATAGTGTTGGTTTGTCTGATTTTACCTTTTAGAAATATGACAGTCTAATTGTTGGGGTATCAGATAAAATGAATTTATTTCACAATCCATCACCCTCGATGATGAGAAATATAACCCCCGAAGAATACAGATGTCTTTGCAGCTATATCCGATGGGCCTCTGATTCCAAATCTGTGACATTTTAGAGGAGCGAATCATCTTTATTGGTGATTTTTCTTGAGATTACATTTTGAATACACAATAATACTGCAACTACTCTTACTGCCAGACTCATTGACATTAAACGGCATGCATACTGAGATTGGCTGCACTGGGACACAAAGAGTGTATAGTGTATAGTGCATACAGATGTAATATGGATTCAGGAAGACAATATGAAATATATAATGTTATTTCTTAAAACTGCAGGAACAAGGGAAGAGGGCGAATAAGAGCGGGATTGGGGAACTTGCTGCCTGAGTTAAAAACAAATCTGCAGGTGATGCTGAACAGAAGGGCAGAGATCAGGGAGGCTTTGTTACGTTTCTCTCTTTGAGCTTTCCAGCAAGTCAGCAAAAAACAACCCAAGGACCAAAGAGCAGCATCCTCCGTGTGTACAAATACCCAGCAGGGAAGATTTATCTTCACAGGTACTTATGTATTGGAATACACTTCATTCATTTTCCACCACTGGCAACAGAATGATGCCCTGATGATTAGCTAACAGGCAGCCTGATGAGCCTTTTGCATTCAGTTCACAGTGAAAACACCCAATTTGTCCTTTTGTCACTTTCAACACAGACAGCTCTGCTTTTTTAGAAATGGAAGAATAACGATTGGATCCATACAATGTTTCTCCCGCTGTCGTCTAGTCTGCCTTAAAGTCATGGGGGAATACTGACTCAGTCAGAGCCCGTTGCTATTATTTTTGGTTCGCCTGAACATCTCTTCTCAAAGTTATCGTGCAGACAGTTTTCTGTTCATTAATCACCAAATCATCCGGCCATGCAGGCTGCGGTCTCTGGACATGATGCAGGTCCTCAGGTGTGTCCTGGAAAAATGTACAGTCAGCAAACCGGGCTTTTAATATTCTTTAATATTTAATATATTATTTGATATTCAATATTAACACATTTTTTGGGGGGCTATAAAATAGCTGGTAGAACATCCTATTAGAACATTCAAATTCTAATTAACCAGACAATGACAAGAGGTGTCATCCGCCCGTGCAGCAAAAAGTAATTATTATAATGAAATTGAAAACACGCTATATGCAGTATGAACTATCAGTCCTGTTTGTTTCAGAGTGGAATTCAGCTGCTAATGACAGTGAAAACAAATGCAAATGGGTTGCAATATGCGATGGAGGGTTGGAGGAAATAATTGGACTGGGATTTCTGAAAAATAACACCTAGAACTCCCGTCTTTGGTACTCACTGGGTAAATGTCAATCTTCCGGTCCCGGCCGAGAGACATCACATAGCTTCAAATGAAAAGAATCGCACGAGCTCAACATGGATTAAAATTCATTCTGAGCAAAGAACACTTGCCAAATATCACATCATTACTCACAGATTCTTGTGAACTTGCAGGAAGATGCAGTCGCAGACTTCGTGACATTCCCCCTCTAGGGTAGATTGGAAATCATTAATAATACAGTTATTTCAACCCTCTTTGTTTCAAGGATGTAGTGAATATGTTTAACACATACCTTTCTTTAGTGTCTTTAAGCACTGACCATTGTTGAAATTCCAGATCTTCAAATAACCATCTCTTCCACCTGTGATGAGCCTGCAAACACAAGAACGTATTTGAGTGCAATGAAGTGTGTTCTATGAAAAATTCACAAGCTGCTTCATGTACTTGTACCTCCTCCCTTTGGGGTCGAATGTCATGCATGTGATGGCAGACAGGTCATTTGTGCCACCAAACTCAAAGAGCTGACGCCCAGTGTCGAAATCCCAGACTTTCACCACCTGGAAGAAGAAACCTTTTGAGTTTTAAATAAACAGGATTCATCTTTCTGTGAATATGTATCTGTGATTATGTAAAATCATGTTTTACTCACGGATCCCTCAGTGCAGCTGACAACTTGACGGAGCTCCTCACTGAAGCCGCAGCACATTACAGTCTCATTATGTGAAACTGTCAGACGGCTGTGGAGTCGGGGTCTTGCGGAGGCACAAGATAATAGAATGAGAAAAAAAGAAAATGAACATTAAGGTGCTGCAGGAAATCCCTGAAGGAAAAAAAAAATGAAACAATCTTTTTTTTTGGTGAAAGTAAGATGTTTAATGTCTCAAAAGCAAATCTTCAAAAAGCAGCAGCTGTCTTATTCTTTTTTTTTTTTAGAATTCCACAATATCATCCTTAAATTAGTTCAGTTGAGGAATACTTTCAAAAGTATCTTCAGAGTACATTGGATTCTATGATGAAGCGCAAAGCTACGACAGCCAACCTTATCTTCAGGGAGAGCACAGCCATGCAGTCTGCTGCGATGTAAAAGGATTTCATAGCAGCGGAGTACGAGCAAGCAGAAACGTCACCGTGAATGCCGCTGGCTTGGGCCTCTGCTGTAAACAGGCAGCACTGCTCTGGAATATCCCAAATCTGAAAAAGGGAACAGGTGAACGAGCAGTGGAAGAGGCATTCACATAACTTGCATGAATGCAATACCACATTAAGAAATCACAGACTTTAGATGAGAAGTGGATTTTTTTTAGCTTCAATTTTGGTATTTTGGCCACAACAAGTTTTTTTTTTTTATCAGTGCAATCTGGGAATTTTGCAACCAGTGAACAGAAGTGACCATATTTGGACTGTTGAGGAGCGACGGGTGGATCTAACCAACACATCTGCATCTGGATCCATGGATCAGAAGCCAGATGCATCAGATGCATCTAGCTTCTGGTGTGAGGTGCTAAAGTCATCTTTGCATAGAGACAGTAGCGAGGCCGTGGTAGCGGTAGTGATGAATCGTGGTGAAATAGTAGCATAAAATGTAAAGAGTCAAGTAAAGTTTTCTTAAATTTGGATAAATATAATTAGTAATTTTCTACCGCTGCTGGAGAAATATCCACAGTGCATAATACATACCCAGTAATATGAATGCTCTTTTACTTTGGATCATTTATAATGATATGACTTACTTTTACGGTGTTGTCTAGAGAGACAGACAAGATCTGACTGTCCTCTGAGACGATATGGATGTAGGCGATGGGAGCAGAGTGGCCTTTCAAAATACCAGTTGGTTTCCTAGAAGAACAAAAATCATTTTTATTATTATAAAATAAATAGAACGATATAAAATCTTGAAAAGAAAGCCCACCGAATCCTGTCTCCTCACCCAGAGAAATGTGGGTTCCACATGCGTATGAGTCTGTCCATGCCTCCGGTGACCAGCAAGCTGTGCTTCTGACAAAGGTCAAAGGTCTTGACACCCTTGTAGACGGCGAACACTGTTTGGTCACATGATGCCCGGAGCTGTCCAGTCCAGCTCAGTTGGACCTTCTTGGTCTTTCCTTCGTAACAGGCCTCTCTTATCTCACTCAGCTGCTGCTCGGCATCGGTTAAAGGCAGCAGGCAACCTCCAGGAGGAAAGAAAGGCATTTTATTACAAGGCCATGAGTTTGAGCATCGATCAAACATGCTTTCTGGAGCAAGGGTAACCCATTATCAGAATAAATGACCAAGCTGGAGTGGACATGGCCAATCACACACACACACACAAACACACACACTGGCATTGCTAGGTTGTTTGATAGATGAGTCATCGTGCATCATCTCTACAGCTCTCCTACCAGGCTGCCTGGTTCAACCCCAACATTTAATTACTGCACACTGTCCATCAAAAGGACTTCAAAGTTTGTATCATCATTTTCAGCGTTCACTTTGTTTTTTTACCTGGATTTTAACTCACAGTTCAAACCACTATACGTAGGATTGTTTGCTAAATTCCTGAAGGTGCTGAAGAAAGGCCAACAAACGGCAAAAGATAAACTGAAATTACCTACAACGAGAGAAGCAGATTCTTCATTTGATGAGGAGACGACAGCTTGAAAACTCTGAAAATATTTTGCCTGCAGTGAGAGAAGAGTTAGTTGCTTAGAATATTTCAGGGATATCTGTACATAATACAAGTAAAACGAATTGTTACACAGCTTCTGCAGTAATAGTACATTGTATCTTGGCTGAACTTCACCTTACACAAGGAAATGTAAAATGTCACCTGTGTCACCCAGTCGTGATGAACCTTCCATCTGACAAATGTCACGTTGGAAGAAAGCACTGCATTGCCAATCGCTATATTGGGCATATTTTCAACCTTTGGTAATTTATTCCATAATCTATGAAAAAAGGAGATATTTTTGGATGTACAATCAGGTCTGAAATGGGTGACGTTTTCTGAGACAAGCCTCACTTAGGTAAAATGCATATAATTTATTTGATTGGAGGGGAACCGATGTCATCATTTCCCACCACACCTTTGACGTTTATGTTCTAATACAGTTTTCTACCCTGCTATTTTCTCAGTAGTTCACTACTCTGTCTCTGTAACAAAATAATTGCATCTCTGCTGTCTTGCCGTGAATCATCTCTGCTGTCTTGCCGTGAATCACTCTCACATACGTGTGCCTTCATCCACTGAAATATGCCGTTTAAATGACAGACGAGAAATACAAAAGAGAACGTTTAAAGCCACAGCCGCAATACCGATGCAATACAATGACCAACTAATGTATTTACGTCACAAACAGATTCTAAAAGTTTGTTACAGCCTGAGAAAACGATCAAAATTTCCCAGCTACAGCGGAACACTTTCCCTCAGTAATAGCTACTTAATGAATTGACAATATTCACAAATGACCAGACATTTTAGTTTACTGCTCTAAATATCTGCTGATGAAATGCTCAACATTTCATATTTTTAGATAATCAAGAAGAATATACTGTAACATAATATTAAATATAAAGATGAAAACAGCGTTATGTTAAGAGGACCGGAAAGTCTAATTCCCTGCAAATGTGTATCGCAAATGAGAACGGAAATTCAAAAAGTTGGCCTTAGCCTTCCAGAAAATAAATAATCATCGTCAATCATAGTTCATCTTATTCAGCTGAAGTAGCTCCGTTTGGTTTTAATTGCAGCGCCGGAGAACTACACGTCTAAGGAAGCAATTCTGAATCCTGATGAGGCCTTCATTGTGAAATCATGCCGTGGTTGCTATTGGCCACATTACTCATCAGAACCTTACATTTCTTACTTATCAGTGTCGAGTGTTATTTGGTTCCTGATGCAAATGCACCTCATTCAATACATCCTCAAAATATTCTCCTGTCTGCTAACAAACACTCCTTTTGATCAGTCGAGAACACGATCTGAGAGGGAAAGAAGAAACTACACAGATCTACTTGGCTGTTGAAGGTTGATGTTGCCCTCAGTCACAGATCTGTGGCTTCAATTCCTGCTCACATCATGTTCAATAGAAGTTTGCATGACAGTTAATTCAACTTTTATCGATCTGTTTATTTAAAATTGTACTAAATCCTTTAAGATGAAATCTCTTTTATTGATGGCAACCTGGACAAGAACATACATACATTCAAACAAATGTAACAGTTGCATTGTTGCAAGAACAGTTTGTAGTTAAAATAAATGAGAACATTCCAATACCAAGGGCCATAATAAGATAGACTACGGGCTCAGTCAGGCCATGTTAATTAAAATACACCCAGACCTGTCTTGTACAATATGCAGTAAGTCTTTAGAAAAGCATAATTACCTGAGGGTATCTCCAACAGAGGATATTGAAATGATAGTCACACATCCCTGAAACACAAACACAGAAACGCACCTCTGTCACGATCCGGTAATCAAGAGGAATGTAATGAATATCCGTTGGAGAATTAGGTTTCAACAAAAGGACCTACGTCTGTGTCTCCATACAGAATACAACACTTATCAGGGCCAGTGTAGCTATGTGGGAACAACACAAACCATTATAGTGACTTATTGTGACATTTGAAAGACGCGTTAACGTGCCGTTGTGTTGCTCACCCGTAGTCTAATGTCAAAGGCACCGTGTCGAGTCCATTGATCTGGCAATAAGGCTCCAGAGTGGAGAGCTCATACAATTGGATCTCTCGGTCCCTGCAAGATAACGAAGACAAAACCAGAACACCTGCTGTCAGACTAATCCCTGTACTTGATAAATAATGTGCTCTCTTATTAAACCTTTTCTCATATTACCCCGTTCCAATCAGCAGCTTGTTGAACTCTGTCATCAGAGTAAAATCACTCGCCCACTTTGACCTCCTGTTTGCAGGTCCTTCATTCTGTAACACATTAATATGTTTCCAGGTTTCACTGGGGAAATAGCATTATTTGATGCAAGAGAGTCATGGAATAAATGTTTGTGAATATTCACCTTCAATTTCTACTAAATGTAGTGTATTTTGTCACCTTTTAGCTTCTATACATATGGATAATTTTAAAGTTTTGCTCATATGTAGACCTCCATTTAAAACACATCAATGAGCCACGTTGGGGATGATGTTTTCCATCATTACGACTTTTAAAGGTGCGATATATAAGATTCTGTGACGTTATCAGCTGTTACCGCAGTGTGAGAGCAGCGCAGATAACAACACACACAGAGGGACAGCGACATCATCCTCTGCTCAGGTAGATATTACTTCCCTATAGCTTCACATAGCAAATATTGTTTGCTGCAATATTAATGTGGGTCTTTTATATTGCACCTTTAAATGCAACTACATATTTCTGGACCTTTTTTTTAAAAAAAGATCCTCAATAGGAACAAATAGGCTTGTGGCTTCAATGCCACAGAGTTGAAAGACAGTTCAACACATTGATTTTGGTCTTTTCATTGGATTTGTTGACAAAAAGAAAAATATTGGAATGACACCAGATCTATCCTTAAAGTGTTCAGGTAAATGTGAAACATACAAACATGTGTTTGCTCTTCAGGGGTTTAAGTTCAGGGCTCCAGTAGCAAACAACCCCGTCTTCTCGCACTGTTACGACGGTGCCATCGTGAGCAGGGTGGATGTTGACGATGGGGACGCCATGACACAACGCCTTCATGGTGGCCGGCAGAAAGAAAGCCACCTGCTTACTGCGTCTCACAGCTTTCTGCTTCTCTCGGTACTCCTGCAGCATGTGTGTGCAGAACTCCCCCTGCGTCACATGTTGTCCTGTTAGGTTCAGGTTGTTTATACCGTCGATAGTCAGAGAATAGTTAGAATGGTTGTATAACAGGAGCGTAGGTTTGGTTTCAGAGGTAAACAGAAAGACAAAAGTTCTTCAAGAAGTGTTTTAATAGACAAACTTTGAAGTTTGGTAAATACTCTTCACTGAAAAATCTGATGTCCTTCACTGCCTTGTCTAATATTTAATATAAATACACCCCATCAACAGTGGAAATGACGCCCTTGGAGATGAGTGCAATTTTAAAATGAATGATTGGACTCTTAAAATGAAAAAAAACAAACCAGATATTTAAAACTTTAAGATGCAAACCAGGATGTTTCAGCTTTACAATTCATACAACCTATTCAAATTATTGATCAATACGTGTCATTAATCAACACCAATGACGGCTGTCACTTGGGAAACCTTCTCCTTTGTACGTTATATGTTATTGGACAGTCAACTTGCCATTAGAAAAGCTCATTTACACCTAAATGATGGTGTCCAAGTGAGTTGCAGTTACACTTTCTCCACTAATCATAACTGAATAATGGTTGCCGAAATAACACTGTCACATTATTACAAATTTATGGGCATGCATGAGAAATATTATAACCAAGGCAATTCAAATGGATAAAAAGCCTTCATGCTCAATAAGAAACAAATATGAATTTCATCTCACCCATGAAATGCTTCCTTGGCCTGAATAATCAATCTTCTTAAACAATCCTTGAATCTGTGCATTGCTCTGTGAAATTTAAAGAAGAAAAGAATAAAGAACAATGACACTTATGGTGAATGAATCAAGAACTGAAATTGCAAAGGCTTGTCTTCAGTTTCAAACTGTGAGCCACGGTGATGATATAATCTGAGAGAGAGGAGGCTATAAAGAGAGATGTCACACTGCTGTCTTACCGTCTGAGGCAAACCCAAACACTTCTTCACTATACGTCCAAAATGAGTCGCATCGATGGATCTCAAGCCATCTGGTTCAAAGTCCTTTCAAGGCAAACAGACAGTCAAATACCCAGAAAATGAATTACTGACTGTCATTGTGTTTAAAAGATGAATACAGTACCTCAAATGCTAGTTTCAGTCTCTGGAGGGCGTTGAGTACGGTGGCCGACAAGGGCAAACGCGCCGCAAACGGCAAAACGCTGCAAACACAGGAATGATGCAAAACCAAAAACACACAAACACATAAAACAAATGCAACAGAAAAACGCTGCAAGAGAAATGCTGCAATCACAGAAACGAAGCAGAAGCAAAAACTTACAAACCCACAAAACAAATGCGAAAGAAAAATGCTGCAAATATCAAAAACACACAAAACCCCGAAACAACTGCAAGAGAGAAATGCTGCAAATTCACTCCACAAAACGGAAGTGCGTCAGGCCACTAGGGGGGGCTCGACCTGAGGGATGGACCGGTCCTGTGGGACCAGACCCTCTTGAAAGAAGAAGAAGAAAGTCGGCTAAGTTTTGGAGAGGAGAGTGAAAAGGTACGTTTTCCTTGGCCGTAATCTTTTACAATATTATAGAAGAGCAGCATGGTTACGTAGCCAATGTTAGCATGTTTTAATTTAATTTAACGTTAGTTTTCACCAGTGCTGTACTACTCGAGTCCGGACTCGAAACGTTTTTCTGTTGTCTCGGACTTGTCTTGGACTCTTTGGTATTTGGACTCGGACTTGTCTCGGATTGGCTATGGGGATCAGCACCTTGACAGCGACTATGACACGTAGGGATCTATAGGGTGATCTGTCACTGTCTGACTGAACAGCCTAATGGAAATTATATTTTACAATTCTTCACATTATTTACTAAAGAAATTCGTTAAGGCAAGTAATTTGGTGCTTTTAAAGTCATGATATTAAGCTGACATGGATCCTGTATTTTCTTTGCATTCAGATGCTGCTGCTGCATCTCCAGCCGCGGTGTCAGATATAATCGGTTTAATTAAGTCAGTGATCACTCAAAGTTTAAACTATGAAAAAAAAAAAAACTCTCAGTCACTGAGGTTTCGGGTGGATTCTTCCGGAGATTTTGGGGTCTTTCTTCAGTGACTCATTTCACTACAGCTAACTGTTGGAGGTAAATCCGCCACCTCTAGTATTTCACTCCGAGGTGTTTTGGATAAAGTATGAATCCAGTGTTCTTGAAGTTTTGGGCTTTCACTTGGAGTTTTGTCTGAGATTTTAAATGTGGCAGCAAACTGCTCGTTGAACCCCAGTTCAGTGCGTTTGATCCCATGTTTAGACAGCGCAGCGCAGCGACACTTTACATCCTCATTGTTTAAAATCTTGTAGTATTATGAAGTACTTTCACACAAAACTGGTGGCAGAAATCGTGTTGTGTGTCTGATTTAGCCACAAGTTACTGTACTAACTTCATTTAGGGTCAGAAGTGTTTGAATTCATACAGTGGTTCCTACAACTCGAAAGGCACAAGACAGTACAATATTAAGTGAAATTGCTATCTCATTGATCCTACAGTGTTTTTACACTGCACATGCTTATTGATGATTATAAATCATAGTGCTATTGTAGAAATAACATCTTTAGCATCACAAAATTTACAAACAAGTAAGTGGTCTCAAAAGTGTGTGAATATATCTATATATCTATAAATATCTATATATCTGTCTATATATATATAGATAGATATATAGTCTGTATAATATGTCTGTGTTTACTCTCGATCTCATTTAGACTCGGACTCGGACTTGGACTTGGACTCGGGCCTTGTGGACTTGGACTTGACTTGGACTTGGACCTTTTTTGACTCGGACTCGACTAGCATGGACTTGGACTTGTCTTAAACTCGACAAAGGTGGTCTTGACTACAGCTCTGGTTTTCACTCGGCGACATCGTCTCCTCATATTGGACACTTAGGTGGTCAGAGAGATGACAAACCAAGTGCAGGTAAATTAAGGACAGAGTACAGGCCAGGGAGATGGCAAGGAAAGAGAAAAGGTAGCAAATGTGAAGAAGAGTAACAGAGGGAATGCCAGGAAGCAGAGAAGGGACATTAGGACAAAATGGGAAGGTGATGAAGAGATGTAGAGAGCATTAGACAAGCTCAAGATTAAATAAAAAGCAGAGAAAGGTGACAAAGAGAGAGAGAGAGAGAGGTAACAGTAAAACAAGCATCCATAAGCAGCAGAAACTTAACACGCGCAAAATTACCTATTCCTCTGAGGTGGCCTCTCTCCTTATTTAGTGATGATCACTATGTAATTTTAAATTGAGTTGACTGAATGGATTCACCATAACATATCATTGTCTATTTTTCCAGGCTGCCATGTTTTGCCCCTTCTGCGGCCAAGATCTGGGGACAGTTCAAGTGTTCTGTCACTCATGTGGCAAAAATGTACAGTTCTTGGCACAAGCTGAACACAACAGTAAGTAGTCTTGAAGTACTCTTGGTACAACATGCCACACTTTTTAAGATACTAATGCCCAAACATGGCTTCTTCCCAGATAAACCAGTATTTTTGAGTGTAATAATGTAATGTAACGTACATTAAACAGAAATATTTTACAGGCCTTATCTGTACAGTATGTAGACAAACTTTATGTGACTGAGCTGTAACAACCCTTAGCTGATT
This sequence comes from Chelidonichthys spinosus, assembly GCA_029853015.1. Taxonomy (NCBI): domain Eukaryota; kingdom Metazoa; phylum Chordata; class Actinopteri; order Perciformes; family Triglidae; genus Chelidonichthys; species Chelidonichthys spinosus. The sequence continues at coordinate 4,408,977 of CM056828.1, read as the reverse complement.
TGACACAGAATGGTGCAGCCTGTCCTTGTTGAAAATGTATTCTCTTTTTCTCCCCTTGTTTGTCAGGTTCAGCATTGGATAGCCCCACAGAAGAGGATCTGATTAGAAAGTACTTCCATGATGGCTACAGCAACAAAGAAATTTTGGATTTCCTGGCAACAATTCACAAAATTAAAATGAGCCTTCGCTCTCTAAAGAGTAAATTGAAAGGTTTTTCACTGTCCAGGCAAAAAAATTACACTTCTCTTGTTACGGTACGTGCTGCCATCGAAGAAGAGCTGAAGGGACCAGGCCAGCATTATGGCTACCGTTTGATGTGGCAGACACTGCGCCAGAAGTACTGTCTGACAGTGAGAAGGGATGATGTCATGGCTTTGATGGGAATGCTTGATCCCTCAGGAGTACAACTTCGTGCAAGACGGAGATTTGTAAGAAGAGTTTACAGCTCACATGGACCAAACCATGTCTGGCACATCGATGGTTATGACAAATTAAAGCCCTATGGCTTGGCAATTAGTGGCTGTATAGATGGCTACTCTCGCAAAGTACTGTGGTTGGTGTGTCGAGCAAGCAACAATGATCCAGCAGTGATTGCTCAAAACTATCTGCAATGTGTCTCAGAATGTGGGATCATACCAATGCGGCTTCGCACGGACTGTGGCACTGAGAATGGCACAATGGTGGCAATCCATTGTGCATTAAGATCATCACACACAGATGATTTTGCTGGGGCTGCCAGTCATATGTATGGATCCTCAACAGCAAACCAACGAATAGAAAGTTGGTGGTCATATTTCCGAAAACAGAGGTTTGGTCATCAACAATTATTTTTATTTTTGCACTCCTAGTAGTGATCAGTATATCTTAAAATGGTCATGGAATTTTAGTAGTCTCCATAAAATGAACAAGTTAAAATTGATCTATGCTGTTATCTTGTCCCCCCTCCTTCTGGAGTACTATTTTAAAATATTTACATAAGGTTATGGAATCAGATTAAAATATTATGCTAAACCATTTATTTCCATTCCACTGAATTGTTCAGAAACAGAAAATACTATGTGGCACTGCAGGTTTACAGTTGTTATTGCAGTGCATTACATGTAAATGTAAACAAATGAACAACAGCTCTAATTTGAGTCTGTTACAGGTCTCAATTCTGGATGGACCTGATGAACGATCTGAGGGAGAGACATCTCTTCAGTGGCAGTCATGAGCACACATGTCTAGTGCGGTTTGTGTTCATGGATGTGCTACAAAGGGACCTTGACGAATGCAGGGAACGGTGGAACACACATACCATCAGACCTGTCAAGCAGTCTCGCTGTCCGTCTGGTAAACCAGACGTCATGTACTACCTGCCTCACAGGTTTGTTTCTATGAGATATGTCTTTTTAAACAAAACAAAAAAACACATTTATCAAATTAACGTGTAGTTACTGTCTGAAAATGCAATTAAAATCTGTTGCCTGTTGAGTAGCTTTCAAAATATTTTTCTGCAACAATGAGTATTCAGTCATGTATTCATCTCATGTCACCCATTACTCTAATAATCTCTACTAATCTTCAGTGTGACAGAAAATTGTTTATTTCCACACTTCAAGTACAAGTATTACATCATCAGTATTACAACTGGCTATAACATTAAACAACATAACAGTTGATAGTGCCAGTTGAAAAAATGTAAATATCTGACTGAACTGATGTGCAGTGCATATTTTACCCCCAGGTTCGGTGGAACTGACTGTGGGTTCCCATTCTCACAGGAGGAATTGGGCCAGTTTCTAACAGAGTCAACCTGCAGTCCATGTGGAGATGACCGTCTCCAGACACACTTTGAGGACCTACAGAGACAGAGTGGTCTGATGCAGCCACTGACCTGGGAATCCTGTGTGGAAAACTATATGAGACTGAAGAACACGGCTGATATGTAATTAAAGGTGAGTGCAACGTTCAATCTTTGTATCAAACAACCAAAACAATAAAGTATCAGAACTTTCACAGAACAACTTTCAAAATGGAGTCAACTGCCAACATCACATAGTTCAACATCATAATGTGTTTTCTGATACTATATTTGAAATTAATAGAGTCCAAAACCAGGAGAGTTTTGTATCCCAAAGTCCATGTCTTTTTGAAACTCATCATAAGTCTTGGACATTGGTATTTTGATTGTGTTTGCACAGGTGCTGCTGACTGGAAAGCGAGATGTTGACTGAAAAATCAGTCTGGGTTGTGGCTGAATTCCAGAGGGAGGCAGTGTGTTTAATCCCGTGGCAAACATCAGGATGTCCTGGAGAGAGAGCCCTGTTTGTTGTTCTGAAAAAAGGAGAAGTATTGAGTTAAACATATTACAATACAACTGATATGAACAGAAAATGATAAAGATAATAATTGTTCTAATTAAAATAAACCTTCTGTCTCAAGGAGATAGTCTCTCCAGAATCCTAGTACTCTGGTTTCTTCATGCCGTCTTGTGCTGCCCTTTTCACTGAGCTGAACCTCAAAGATTTCCTCCAATGTTGCAGATGTCAGCTGCTCCACACTTGAGCACATAAAGGGCCCGAATACAGATGCATGCTGCTCCAAAGCATGAATGACATCGAGTGTTGAAAGCCCATCCTTGAATCTAGAAAACATTTAGTGAAATCATCACCTCGATGATGCTAACAATGGCAGCATCTTAAAGGAGCAGTTCCATCAATCATACATGAACATAATTTGTTAGTATGTTTAATCTTCCAATCTTTTACACAAAGTGATCTTGCATATTAACCCAGTGTCTGAAACTGACTCACGTGCCAAATGGCCAGTGAAAGTTTTAACAGCCATACAGCTTACCTTTTTTTTCCCCACTGAGTTAAGTAATTCTACCAGCCTCTTGCTTATTTGGCTGGTGACTACTGTTAAATTCTGACCCTGTATTCACCTTTTTGACTAATGTATTTGACTTGGAAAAAAAAATTTAATGAACATCTTTAACTTTGGTCAAATTAGGCAGACATATTAATTACCTTTGTATTGAGAAGTGGTTGCGGTAAATTATGTACCACTGCATGAAATCTTTTATGATCTTGTTTTTGTCATCCACACTAACAGGGTACTGAAAGCAACCAGCAGTCTGCAGCATACTGGAATGTCTGTCAACTGCTGAATGTAGTTCATCCAATGTAGCTGCGTTGGATATCTAGGGTAGAGAACAATGAGCACAAACATCAAGCAATTTGCTGCAGATTTTTTGTATCCTGCAAAATAGAATTGTCTTTTATAAATATAGATAGATAGATATAGAAGATATTTTTATAGTAACAAAACATGTTTGAAAAAAGCTGATGAGGACATAATTAAAAATTGTTTCAGTTCATTATTCCCCAGTTGAGCCAACTTGAAGTTGCAGCCAAAGTTCAAAGGAGCAACACATGGCTGTGACATGACTTGAACAACTACTTGAGGTTTGTTAATAATGCCAACCTACCTCAAACAGGGAAGCTCTCATGGTGTCGTCGGTGATATCTTCAATCTTGGCTTCAATGTCAGTGGTTGTTCCTGTGAGGTGCTGGTAAAGCGTCTCTGCCAAGAAGCGAGGACCTGGACCACCATGAACGATGGAAGTAGCAATCATCCTCCCAGCAAGAAAGTATTCATCATCTTTCGCAGCTGTAGATATTTTTTGTCAAATTAGTGCCACATTAACCAACAGTTGCCACGTTCTCATGAAGAAAATTCTGAAACTCGAAATAACGTCATTACCTGCACTGTCAAACGTGATAAATTTCCTGTCCTCTGGTCCATCAAAGATTCTGCGTGTTCTTAGGCAGTTCATAAGGAGGGTCAGGAACTCACGCTTTGGACCACCATTGTCCAGTCCATCCTCAGCTCGTCCCTCATCGTCAGTGAACCGCACTAATATTTCATTGGACGGGTCAAATAAAGCACGTTTGAAGCCTCGGACTGCTCCGTCCCAAACATTGGCTCTATTGATATTGAACCTGCTGTGAGATGTTCGTGTAGTCTTTGCAAAGAGCTCTGAAATAATGTCTGCAGCAGTCACATCGTCTGTGCTGTAAAAGAAGATGTGGTGTATTATTATTTCAAATAATAAAGGCACAAATATGATTTAGAGAAATACTAATTAGTAATTACTACCTTTCCTCTGCAGAGTGCTCCATAGTTTCCTCTGGCTCTGACTCACTGTCAACTATGATAGGCGCATACACATTTGTATAGTTGCTGTATTGAGAGAACAGTTGAGTAAATATTTTCAAATATTTGGTATATGCTTCAAATTTAGATCTAATAAATGATCTTTAAAAAACATTAGGTTTAAAACAGATAATACCAGTATGTTTGGCACATTCCTGCACACTGCTCATAAAATATGAAAAAATAAGAAATAATGATTGAACATCCCAAACTATTTGTGGGAATTGTTCCTTTGTTTCATTGAGACTATAAGTAGGGGTTCCATTTGGAAATGTAAAAATGTCCGAGTTGATCTTAAAATTCCAATTAGTTATAGTGCTTTAATTTATGCCTAAAGGGCAATTTTTTGATATTTACTTATTATCTTGATTCAATACACTATCATCAAAAAAATAGTCCACGGTCACAATGTTTTCTCGACCACATCTTTTTATCTACAATTTCCAGCAATCATTAAGCAAATCTGTAAAGGTTGCAACTGTCAACACAGCTTACCAATAGTAGTTGTTCTGGCCCTGGGTGGATTTGACCTGTTCCTGGACTTTGGTTTGTCCTCCATCCTAGTTTAACCGAAGAAATTACTGCAGTTAATCTAATGACAGTGCCACTGGCTTAGCAACTAAAATAGTATATATCACATCTTGAGTGATTGGCTTGGTGAATTCATGAAAATATTTTTAGGCATTTTATGATTTCATGTTCACACATTCAACACTAAAGGGGATGAATTCAAGTCTTACTTGATCAGACCCTGGTTGTGTGTCTCTGAAAGGTCTGGAAATATCAAAAATAAATGAATTAAATAGCTGTACTGTGCATTGCACAGTCCGAGGAACAAAATATGAAGTGGACAATGTTTTGTATGTTGTTGTTTTGTATTTTACCCATTCAAAATGTTCTCCGTTCTTGGAGTGCTCACTTTATCTGGACTATCCCACACCTGCATACAACATACAAATGACAGATTTCAAATTAAAATATTATCAATTCACTTCACTTAAGGAGGAATGTCATACAGATGCAAACTGACCAGGGTGTCAGAAAGTGGACTGTCTCCAGATGGCAACCTAACATGGACCACACTGTCATCGTCACTTGAAGACTGTCCACTGTAACCTATGAAAAGCAATAATTATCTTGATTGCTATGGGTATAAAGATGAATTGCATTAATCTCCCCAGTTTTATCTGTGATTAAAGGTTATTTTGAATCCTTAAATCTTTAATTTCTATCAACCATAAATGTTTAATTAAAATTCACTACATAAATTTGGTGAAATTTATCTTGTACAGAGTATCAGGTGTAGGTGGAAAAAAATGATTTTTAAATCTAACATATAATAAAGTTGAGCTTAAAACAAGATGGAAGATGTGTCAGAAGCACTTACAGCTGTTTGCAAAGTCCTCAACAGTGCAAATGTAAAGTGTTATTCTTTGGTAGGACTTTCCAATTGCCTCTTTGTACTGATGCACCGTGAAAGGGGTGTCTGTTCCTGGGATGTTTGTAACTTCCTTAGCATCAGGATACAACAAAACATGGGCACAATCTTCCATATCCTGGTTGAAATCTTTCTGCTTCTTTACAGCAGCAGCCAGCAGTTGTTCAGATGACCAGTGAGGCTGAATATCAATGGGAAGTGACTTCCCTCTCACAGGCTTAAGGGAGTCCTTGTGCATCTTCATAACTCCAACATTAATCTGAAGAAAGATGAGATAATGAAATTAATAAAATAAATTTAATTGATAGAATCTGTCATTTACAGTTTATGAGTCTGCATTGGTCACCATGTGTGGGCATACCTTCACTATTTTCTTTTTCTGTTCCTTCCCTGTTTTGTTCTGACGCGTCTTTGAAAAGAATGTCTTTCTCTCCCTCTCTTTTATAGCCCTAAATGTCATAAAGGACTCTACAACTGAGCTTCCTGATAGAAAAGTTAAAAATACAGGAATTAGACATTAGTTAATCTTTTATTATTACGCTTGCTATTCTCATCATTAATCTTTCCTGCAGGGCATTTATAACATTTAATATACAGTGCTGAGATGTACTGAATACAAGAACACAATTTTCAGTTTACCTGCACTAGTGCTTGGCTGTGCATCAGGAGGTGCACTGGTGGTGGGCTTCTCCTCGGGGGGTTTGTTAACCTGATCTGTTACGTATTTAATGTTTCTGCCACACAGACAACAAAAGTCTGAAGAAGCTATCACGGCAGCTCCACAGAATGGACAGTACATCTGTGAGGGGAAAGAGGAGATTATTAAATTGGCGAGGTTACATCAGAGAGAGTGGATATTTTATTTTCCTGAACATTTAAATAAGACATTTTTAATATTCCACTTTCAGTCAATTAGCAAGTTTATTAGAGATAATGGACACGTGGCCGGGCATTATCCCTTAAATAAATACAAGCTCTTATAAATCAAAGTTTCTAGCACGCTAACATTGGCTACGTAACCATGCTGCTCTTCTATAATATTGTAAAAGATTACGGCCAAGGAAAACGTACCTTTTCACTCTCCTCTCCAAAACTTAGCCGACTTTCTTCTTCTTCTTTCAAGAGGGTCTGGTCCCACAGGACCGGTCCATCCCTCAGGTCGAGCCCCCCCTAGTGGCCTGACGCACTTCCGTTTTGTGGAGTGAATTTGCAGCATTTCTCTCTTGCAGTTGTTTCGGGGTTTTGTGTGTTTTTGATATTTGCAGCATTTTTCTTTCGCATTTGTTTTGTGGGTTTGTAAGTTTTTGCTTCTGCTTCGTTTCTGTGATTGCAGCATTTCTCTTGCAGCGTTTTTCTGTTGCATTTGTTTTATGTGTTTGTGTGTTTTTGGTTTTGCATCATTCCTGTGTTTGCAGCGTTTTGCCGTTTGCGGCGCGTTTGCCCTTGTCGGCCACCGTAGTTGAGTGATATCGTCTCATCAATCTTATTGGAGAGAGGACAATTTGTAACATTATATTATGACACAAGACAATTAATAATGCAGGCTGATTATGGATATTCTACGAAAAGAGCATGCAGCGATATAATATCAGTAATAAAGGTTACTCGGCAAAAAAATGCTCCTTCCAATCTTTTCCAGTCTACTCACCAGGCAGTTCATAAAGTCTGAGTGCTGGAGAGGAGATATTAACACCGTGTAATTATCATCACACAGGATTAGGGCTCCACCTCGGAGTATTAACGACTATCTGTAAAGGCCACCGCAAGCCATGGCCAGCCATGATATGTCTCTGAGGTGCTTGCACAAGGCCACGTGAAAGGCCATGCTCTCAGGGTTAACGGCCCCCGTTTCCAAAGCAATGGATCCTTGACACTCTTTGATCTGTCATTTATAATAAAGACAGGGATAAACAGACTATTTCCTCAAAGAAGGAAGTTTCCCCACGGTATAATTGTTTTATCAGTATGATGGAGGTGCTGAAAGTGTTCTCATAACCTCGACTGCTTTGCAAATCCCCTTCATTATATCTGCATAACTTTGAACTCCTGATCCTGCCCTGTCTAATCTGTCACAGCACATTGCTCATTACATTAAGCAGGAGAGTGTGACTGACATCTGCAAATGCAACTTCATCTGGTGCTTTTGCACCGGCATCTTACATCGGTCCATCATTCCTGTCAGCTTGAAAGCATTTTAAATCTACTGAGGCTCCTTTAAAGTATTTGGCTCAGCGACTATGTTTGTTTTACTTTGGCCTGAAACATGGCCGCCCCTGGCTCGGGGACAGATTGTCCCATGAGCTGTCAGGCTGCGAGGAAGTATTGATCATCGACTTGATTTAAAATGGCACTTTTTTTGCATTACCTCACATTCATCCTGCTGCTCACCTTGTGAGTGAGATATACTCCGACTGTAGTTGAGTGTGAGGCTTCAGAAAGAGCCTCTGACACTGGTGGGTGTAACAATACAACCCTCTAGTGACACCTTGAGGTTATTAAGAAAGTAGACCCATCAAGGAGCGTGTGCAAATGTATATCAAGACACAGAAACATTCCAGACATTTTCAGATGCAGATAGAATTCATTTTCACGTTCAGATTTTGAAAACTGTACCTTGAGGCTGCAGAGTCCATGAGTTGAGTCGACACTGTGGTTCTGTTGTCTCATGATTTTAGCCTCATCTCCGAGTGTCACAGAGTGTCTTCGCTTGTTCTGTCTTAGCAGCTCTTGGATCAGCCATTCAGGCTGTTCTGGTCCATCCTCAGTGACACACCTTTTTCTTGATGTTGAGAGGTCATCCTTGACTTTCTCACCCCCAAAACCTGGACCTGGACACCTGTGCCCTGTACTCCCCAGTTCAGAGAGAATGCTGGAGGATGTGAGATGTTTTTTTCAGTAAATGCACTGTAAGAGTACTTTATTTGTGTACCCACTGCCAACATGGAAGTGGAAACTACTCATGAATCTAATCATCTGAGTGTGATTGTAAGTTCCAGATGAGCAGACTTCCTGTATTACATGGTAACTGCTCAGTACTGTCCCGGATAGCAGCTCAAGCACCATGACAACAGTAAACATGTTCTGAGCATGACAGAGAAACAAGGCAAGGTGTCACTCTATGCTCCCATTGTCTCTTGCCCAAAAATAAAAACCCTTCAAATTGGTATTCAATACAGAACAAAAACACGGACACGTGTTTCACAATGAAAACCAAATAGGAGATTACCTTTTCACATGTTTGGTTTCTAATCTTCCTGAAGCCGAAGAGGAGCGGACCCTTTTCCCCAATGGCATCCTTATCAAATAAATAATATAAGCAATATAAGCCGTCTTTAGTGCAGCACGTCCTCCAAACAGACAGATCTCACATTAGTCTACCTGACACTCACTCTAAAATTACACCTGAGCAGGGCAGGTGGCCCCATGGTAACTAAGAAACCAAGAGTGACGTCTGAGAAACTCACATCCTTAATCAGTCAGCTATTGTAGCAAATTGCAGGTAATCATAGTTTAATCCACCTCATTAGTGTTAATTCATTTTTACATTTTCATTGCAGCTACCAAGGAATTACATTTAATTAAACAAAACATACGATAACTATTTATTGTTTTAACAATGCAACACAGGAATGAAAAGTGCTTGTAACATAGGACTCATTAAATCAGTGCAAATTGTTTTTATTCTGCTTTAATCCGAAGCTGCAAACAGACTACATAATATCAGATAGCAGAGTATGGGGGTGATGAAACATAACATGTCTACCAAATTACATTAAAACACAAAAAACAAAGACGGATAACATGAACAACAAGATTCAGAGAGGTCCTGTCCAGCTTGATATCCACTCTGCTGAGTGGGAATGAAGCACAACCGGTGGGAGTGTATTCACTTTCATTCTGTTGTTTGGATACTCAAAACCTCCTTTTCTGCAAAGCCAAAAGACACGAAACATGACGTACCTGTCGGTCAAAATCAAAATCAGTAAGCAACCTGCTGAAATGCTGAAACATTCAAAGGCATAAAGTGATGCTTACCCCCTTGGGGTAGAATGTGCTGCAGCTCCTGGGGCATCACACATGTTAGTGACTCTCTTTCCACAAAACCTGTCGTCGTTTGTCAAATCTGATATTTTCTGCTGAGTCTGTCTTTTCACAGCAGTTGGAACTGCAACACACAGAAAATAGTTGTCTGATAGAAAGCATATGCTTGGTGAATTGCACTATTTGCTTGTTTTTACATGAGTATTTTTGCATGCAGTACCTATAATACCACGACAGGGCATGTTAGGATCCGTGCGGCAGTAATTGCCCATCAGTTCAGACTTTTGCTGTGGCTGCCGATAATTGCCCCTCATTTCTGTTTCCGTAGAAAGCAGCATTTCACGCCTGCTGCGCAGAGGTGCAAGTCTTCTTTCTCCATTATAAATACGACCGTGTCCTGTCAAATATGTTATACAACCAACGGAAAATAGTATGAGAGAAATAAATTGACTATTTCATTTTAAAGCTCCTGAATGTCAGTAGTTCAGCTGTTCTGACATGCTTACACATGACATACCCATGTAGTCACATCTGTAGATGGAGCTGTACTGTGCTGTCAAGGCCTTACGGATCTCCCCCTCAGACTGGGGACCAGTCCGAGGGAAGCCAACATACTCAGAGTTCCGTATGGGGTCCCTGGGCAGCCTCCACATCATGAAAGACTTGGGGGGGGAAATTACTTGATTTAAAGGTCGCGAGGTCAAGTATGTCATTCAAACTATAAATGTAAAATTGGGTATAACCTAAAAACCAACCTGACTGGGTTGAGGGTTATTTCTCCTTCCTGTGCGAATGCATTCAGTTTTACAGGCCGGCTTCCAGCAAAACTCATTGTTGTACACAGTTGAACCGAAACGTTCAGACTGTGAATAGGAGTCTATAAAGGAAGTTGATGCTGGGCACCTGCATATGTATCAGCATCAACATTAAATTACACACAATAACAAACACACAAAGTATGTTTGTCCACTCAGAACTTGACCAGAACCCCATTAATAGAACTCAGAGCAGAATCTCTGCAGCCGAGTTTGGCCAGTGGATGAATTCTCTTCTATTAGATGTTTCATATGGATCCCACCATTGTTTGCACTCTACTGAAAAAGTTCTATTAGATCGCAACCCATTTCACAATGAACAGGATGCAAAATTATATGGATTTTTCCAATAGATAATTGTTGTATTGACTCTCCAACTAAAATGATACAGTATAATGTAACAGTAACTATGACTAAATGAGATAAACTCAATATATAAATAAACCAAGACGTTAAAAATATGCCTGCTAAATCAAACAAGTGTTTGCAATTCAAAACAATTAAGTTAGTTAACAAGTTTAATTTTTACAAGGCTATCCTTGGTTAAACATTACCTTTGGTTGCCATTGGTGACCAGTGTTTGGGGATCTTGCGCTACAGTTGTTTTCCATGGAACAAAAACATTTCCATTTCCATTACCAGATCAGTACATAGATGGTTTGTTAAAAAAAAGTGGAATTGACAACTGTGGATGAATGAGTTTGACTCCAGGTATTATTTTTTTCTGTGCTGATCCCAGCAGGATGTTTCTCGCAGTGCTGTGGTTATGGATACCTGCAACATTTGAATGGGCACTGTGAGCTGCTCAGCAGGGGAGATGTATAAAATATTCAACAATGCCAGATATACCTTATTTATGTATGTTAATGACAGTGGCTAAGACCATTTAATCAGTTATTTCAGTCGGTGTTATAATCTTCAACTCTTGAGATTTCAGAGGGAAATACAGTACATTTTCTGCAGCTACAATTACTCTGCAGATAGACAGCAGCTTTTTTTAAATTTCCTTTTATTTGCAACAAATGCTGCTTATTTATTGATAGTAATATAAACATTAGTGGTGGGAATCGTCAGTCACCTCACAATTTGATTATTAAACGATTCTGGATTCATCATGATACATCTCTGTTTTGGATATAAATATAATGAGAATATTTCCTTTAAATCTTTCAAACCAATTCATATTTGTCTTATATGTGCTACATTACTTGAATAAAATGTGGAAATTGCCCAAAATTATTTTTTAGAACAAATATATTATTATGGAAGCCAAGAACGGCCATGGATTGTTTGATTTTTATGCACTGTTATCCTGTGAGAAAGAACTTATTATTTTGTTATCAGGAGTAAATTATCTTTTTTATGTCGAGATAACGAAATAATAAGCCGTTATCACGAAATAACAGTGCATTAAAAAAAATCCTATGGCCTGTCTTGGCTTCAATAATATATATAATTAATTATACATTACCGCATCAATACAGAATCTTTCAACAAAGCATCCCAATGCATCATAAAATCGATTATTTCTCCCACCTCTAATAAACATATAGGCCTGATAATAGAGTACTCTTAATGTTAAGTGTTTGATATTTTACGTGTGGTTTGTTGACATTATTAATTGAATTAAGTGTTTTTAATTGAATGATTGCACATTGTAGATGGTTAATTCCTTTTATTTAAGTAAACGCATGATGGGTATTAATTACATGTTTATTTTGTGTTATTTTTTATACTACAATTAGATTATACTTGCATAAATCTGAAATTTGGGTTGTTTTTTTTGACATTATTAATTGAATTAAGTGTTCTTAATTTACTAATTGTACGTTGTAGAGGTCTAATTCCTTTTATTTAAGTACACGCATGATGGGTATTAATTACATATTTTTATTTTGTGTTATGTTTTCCACTACAATTAGATTACGCTCGCATAAATCTTACCTTCATTGAATTTAAGGCGTTGGCTCTTCTCAGCGTTTAATTTTAGCGCCACCGCTGCTGCTCGTGTCGTTTGGACAACCCATCTGCACACACCAAGCGGGACTGAAGCAGCCCGTGTCCAATGAGATAGTCCAAGGAGCTGCCTGTAGCCAATGTCCGACAGCCGGAGCCCGACACTCCGACATCCACTGTGGAAGAAGCCGCGCGCTGCCTGACGGTGCTTCTCCTCCCATTGTTTGAGACGTACAACCGACGTAGAGCTGGCTTCACACAGTGCTTCAGGGGGGGTAAGTATAACACATGATAGCGTATTTAACAGTGAAATGTGCGCCTTATGGAAACACGGGTTCCACCGTAAACATCGGCGTTGTGACGTTTAACCTTGCGTGTCTAAATGAGTTGCATGACTGAGCTGGATGGGGAAGATGCTAACGCAGTATCTTGCTTGGTGTTTTCACGCAGCCTTTTCCTAACTTGGCTGCGTTGTTCTCCAGCACAGATAACTCGCCTCTGACACAGATGATAGGCGAAACGATACGAGTAACTCCCCAATGAAAAAGTCAACTTATTTTGTATTGTAGTCGCTAGCGTGTTACGAGCTAACTCACCACTAGCTAGCCATGCTATCCCGGTAATGGTGGCTGGTAGTTCTGGCCGCGTCGCTATCACAGAGCTAACGCTAGCTAGAAGGTGAACGTAGGTTAATACAAATGACTGGTGCTGAGGCAGAGTGGACGCAGCGACGTAGGCGGAGCATCTTTCCCTTCATAACTACTTTTATTGAGACTTTGAAACACGTAAACTGCGTTACTCAAACAGACAATGCGGGTTAAATTTGAGGCCTGTGGTGCGTGATTGCAGCCCGCTGGCCATTGTTCGCAACGAAATCAGCCATTTTAATAATCGTCTCATGAAAATGAGGACTGTCATGCCAGCTCGCTAAAACTAGCTAGCCTAGCTAGGCAGTTAGTGCTAAAAACCCGGCTATGAGACACAAAGCAGGAGCGCACCGTAGAGGCTAACACGGCTAGTGAACAATTAAAGGCAATGAAGCTTGTGCTAATTTATTCATTTTACATGCTATTTGAAAAGCACACGTTAATGTGTTACACAGACAGCGCTCTGCGCTGTATTCACTGCAACGCTGCACTATATCAACGTGAATGCATGCTGGGAATAAAGTACCAGTAAAAATAATATGTAGTTAATTTGAAAGCAAGAATCACGTTGGCCTCTTAAATAGCATACAATGGATTATTAGTCATCCCAGACACACACACACCCCTCCCACCACCGACTTAAACAATAGGTGGACAAGACAAAGCACGAGGCAGACAATTGAATAGGGGGTATTTGGATATTGCTGCTGCATGTTTAGACTAGAATACATTTATCTCAAAATATACATTTCTTTCTATTTAGCGATCCAAGATGGGAAAGGATCCTCGCAAGCCCAAGGGCAAAATGTCCTCATATGCCTACTTTGTGCAAACATGCCGAGAGGAGCATAAGAAGAAACATCCAGATGCCTCCGTCAACTTTGCAGAGTTCTCCAAGAAATGCTCTGAGCGGTGGAAGGTAAATTAAATGACTCAATATGTGATTTTTTTTTATTTTTTATTTTTTAATCCTCTGAATCCAATTTTTTTTTTTCAAGCAGCAAATGTCTGTTGGATTTTTTTGAAACATCTTTTGTTTTCCCAAAGACAATGTCACAGAAAGAAAAAGGCAAGTTTGAAGATATGGCCAAACAAGACAAGCTGCGTTATGAGAGGGACATGAAGAATTACGATCCCCCGAAGGGCCAGAAGAGGAAGCGATTCAAGGACCCCAATGCCCCTAAGAGACCACCGTATGTACCATAATCAACTTGCTCCTGTGTTTTGACAGTAAGTGACACCTGGATTATGGTATTTTAGTTTATCAGACACATTTTTTCCCCACAGGTCTGCATTCTTCCTATTCTGTGCAGACTTTCGCCCCAAGGTAAAAAGTGAGCATCCTGGACTTTCCATTGGCGACACGGCAAAGAAGCTGGGTGAGATGTGGAACAGCTTAACTCCAGAGGACAAGCAGCCGTATGAGAAGAAGGCTGCAAAGTTGAAGGAGAAATACGACAAGGTAAACGATCAAAGCTGGACTCGTATTTTTTATTTTATTTCCTTTACTTTGAGGCGTGTAACGCCTAAAACACATTTGTTGGGGTCTCCACAGGACATTGTTGCTTACCGCACAAAGGGCACAGTGGATTCAGCATCTGCTGCTACAGCAGATGACGATGAGGACGAGGAAGAAGATGAGGACGATGATGATGACGATGATGACGATGATGAGTAAATTGCATTGGAGTGGGAGTTTTGTTTATGCCATATAACTCTAATATACTCAATTCACCATCTTGAAACATAAGTCAGACAGAACAAGAACATGTGTATATTTAATGTTTTTAAGATGTACAGTGTTATTCTCCTTTTTTTTTTTTTGTAAAGTTAACACTACATATCTTAAGTTTGAAATTTTCTAGTGGTAGTTATTTATCCCCTGCCATATTATGTAACAATTTAGGTCAAAAAACTGTCTAAAAGTAACTAGTCTTTAGGTGTTACAACTCAAAAATGAGATTTCTGAGTTGGTAGTGTATCTTCTTTATTTTGGAAAAAATATTTTTTTATGTGCTGTCCACGTGTCTTTTTATTGTTCTTTGAATACCACTCTTAATATCAAACACAGCTGTTGACATTGAAGAATGTCTTAAATAAAGGTCGTTTTTTTTAAAAGAAGTTTGTTTCTTTTCTTAGAACTAACGTGTAGAACATGTAACCTATTGAGTATACACATAAATGATTCCAACACAATGAGGGTTGATTTTTATTTTTATTTTCTCATTAAAATACTGTATCTGGTGGCTGAATATGGGAAAGATGACGGCAGCTCTTTGTTAACGTTTCTGCTGTCTTATTCTTCAACGCTAAATTGGAAAATAGTTATTAACTGGAAATGACTAAATAATATCAACAATTTGAACTTAATATTAAAAGTTGAAATTAAAACGATTTGATCTCCGTTACAGAAGCATTTAAGAGTTTGAGTTTATTGCCAAGTAGGTTTTTACATCCCTTGATGTTCTGATGCATAATAAAGAAATGAAGGAAAATTAAAAAATAAGTCCTGCAAAAGTCAAGAAACATGAATATAGAACTGGAGAAAATATAGAAATACAGCAATATATTGAATTATTTTCAATATGGAAGGATTGTAAATGTGTGAAACTCACAGTATGAATAATATGAATGTTATCTATCTGCCTGATTTCTATCTTGTGCGATGCTTTTTCAGTTTTGCTCTTCCTAAATTGCCTTGAAAAGTGAACGTAGTCCCGTTTGAAAATTGTACTATGGTTTGTGGAACCTGAATCCAGGAGGGGGCGCCACTATTAAACTGTACAGTTTGCAGTTGAAACCATAGTTAAGTTAGTATTTGATTCAGGCGCTCTGGGCCCAGCCCACTCGCATTTATAGGAAACAAAGTTGTCATGGTGACACATTTGGCGGACATGAACATAACTTTGTACGTTGCGTTGTGAACGATGAACTTTGTCTTTATTCTCAATCTCAAACGAAACGAAAACAGTCCAAGAAGGCAAAAAGTCCTATTAAAGTGTGTGTGTGTGTGTGTGTGTGTTGAAATCTCACCAAAGTGTCCGGAGAAAAAGCTCTTTCTGTGTGCATCCCCCCAGGGACCCTTTGTGATCCTTTCCCGGGATAGTGTTACCCCTGCGTGTAATTGGAGACCGTCTCACAGTCGCGGTGGCCTCACAGTCGCTTAAAGAGTCTTCACATGTCCATTTATCAGTCTTTTCTCAGCCACATTGACCTTTGCCTTACAAAGACCCGTCCTCTCAGAAGCGTTTGCAAATATGAACAGAGCCACAGCGGTCTCCTTTCAGCGGGACCCTCACAGAAACAGGCTTTCTTCCTCCGTGTTGCTGCATCTAGTTAGCATTAGGATTACAGCAGATGTTTTAATAGGGAAAAAGCAGTGATGATGATGCTCCAGTTGGAAGAGTAAATCATTAATGTAATCCCATAAGAGGCAGTGCATTCATTCTACTTTGGCAATGCTGGTCACATACTCTAATTCTAGACTTGAGAAATTTAGATTATAGCTAATCTAAATTCACTTTTAACATTCTGTGCCACAGTTTTGTGTCAGCCGTCCTTGGAAACCTGTGATTCAGAGAAGCAGTGTTCCTTTCTCTCCTTTCACCCGTTGAATGAATGCCTTGCAGTCCCTTAATGAATCCCCCATCTGACATACAGCAAGAAAGGATCCCTCTAGGCTACCTTACTGCCGGCAAGTGTTCAAAGAGTCCGTTGCAACTCATCGTGGTCCCTTCACGGACGGAATATAAAACAGACCAATTCTGCAAAACATGATAGTTTTTACTTCCCAGAATTCATTTTTATAAAGAAAGTGTGGATAATACATTCAGGGATTGTGAGGCTTTCTTTTGAAACGCAACAAACTTTAAATCTGGAGCATTTTGGAGCCTCAAAGAGCTCTTTTTCCTCTGCTGCAGGATTTGCATAGAGTGATGTCAAAGGGGTGTGTCACTCAGGATTACAAGCTGAGCAGATTGAGTAATCACTATGGATACAGCTTTTATAGCTGTCCATTTGTCGGTCTTGTGTGGAGTAAAGCTGTGCTGTTTCCACGACTTCACTTTTTTTAAGCCATGTCTCTTTTGTTTTGCTCATGATCTTTTTTTGTTTTGTTGTTGTTGTCCCTTGATTCTGCAAGTAAGAGGCACTTATGAAGTAAACTTTATTATGGACTCTACTGGACGAAAATGTGCAATTTTATTCTTTCATTTTGTGGTAAGTTAGCCTCATTTGTTAAAAGAATTGATCCTAAATCTATGGAATCTATCATTTAAATGCTTTAAAAGTTGCCTTTTTATGCACATTTCAAGTCTTTTCTGTGTTCCACGTCTCCTCAGGTGTTTAATGGTTCCTCACGTGAACCGTCATCTGGAAATACAGTGAATGTGAGTAATGAAAGACAGTTTGCAGATATGGCTTCAGGGCAGCATACGCTTCCCTTCTGGTATTATACATCTGTTGCTGTTGTGCCCGAGCATGGCACAGTCGGCTCGCACTCCCATAACAGATGGCCGACGCAGATGGCTTTCTCCAAAACTGTGTATTCTTTTGAAGTGAAAGAAGACACAGAACCAGGTTAGTCATCTGTACATCGAGGCCTCTCCACATGTCCATTCAGCACAAATTAAATTATGTTAATTTATGTATTTATTATGATTATTAATGTGATTTTTACATACTATTTTTATTGAAATGTTTTTCTTTTCTACCTCCATTTCTAATATTGCTATATCTAATATAGAATTATTCATGTGTTGACAGGAACAGTTGTGGGAAAGGTGGAAGCGGTGTTTGAGAGTCTCACGCCTATCACATACTCGGTGCAGGAGGACGACGGTGAGAGCCTGTTCCTCCTCAGCCCCTTCTCGGGGGAGTTCCTATTATCCCGCAGCCTGGATTTCGAAGCACAAAGATTCTACATACTCACCGTGCTGGTGCAGCGGGGGGATTCACAGGTATCCGGTGTCAGGGTGTACTTCAATGTGTTGGATATGAACGACAACCCGCCTGTTTTCAGTTGGGACACCTTTTCTGCGTCACTGCTAGAAGACGCACAGTTGGGCATCTGCTTCCTGTCCTTGGATGTGTCGGATAAAGATGAAGGTAGGAGCAGAAGTACAATTGAAATAAAACATTCTTGCAACATCCAGCAGATGTCAGATTGTATGAGTGCTGTTGCATTTGAAACACAGTAAATTCTCCAAACAATAAGCAGCACCAACATGTCAGAATAAAATGTATTTACATGTCAAAATGATGCATCTTCAGAAAACAATGAAGTAATTGTTGTTAAAAACTGAAATTTAAGTAATAAAAAACCTAAAAGCCTCAAACTGTTGCACAAAGGCTGTTAAATGACCGAACCTTCTGTAAAAGCATCAACTTAGTGTTGCATAAGCATTTTTGGGTAGACAACCTCAAACAGCATTGTTCAAAAGCTAGATTTTTTTTAAAGGGTTGAGATTGTATTTAGGGAGAAGAAGGCAAAAGCTCATATTCTATGTCAGGAATTCACCATAAAGATGTAATTAAATGTGTATAACGCTAAAAGCACATTTGAATGTTTGCTTCATTGTTGAATTCATGGCAGAGAAGAAAATACAGATACATGTTTATTGAACATTTTTATTTTAGAATTGGACTGACTTTACCCTCATTCACACCTGGAAGCCTTCCAATACAACCACATTCTGATAATTTGCCTTGCTCAAAGGCACCTCAATGCAACCTTCTTTATCTTTGTGGTATTTGAACCTCCTGAGCCCAAATACACAAATCCAAGTTCACATATAGAACACCAAACCATATGAGGAGGACGATCCATCACATGTGATGACATCATGTGTTGTGTTTTCCCCTCCACCAGGTGACAACGGAGCACTTACACTAAGAGTGGTCGCTGGCGATGAAGAGGAAGTGTTCTTCATAAACCCAGCCGGGAGTTTATGCCTGAAAGCAGATTTGGACAGAGAGAGACGGCCCATCTACAATCTGACCGTCACAGCCAATGACCGTGTCCAGCCTGCGTCTCTACAGCTCACCAGCACAGCACACGTTATTGTGGTGGTTGATGACGTCAACGACAACGCTCCATCGTTTGTGTCGGCGATGGTCGTCAGCGTGCCAGAGGACGCGGCACTTCATTCGGTTATAACCACTGTACACGCCGAGGATGAAGACGCCGGGCCCAACGGGGAAGTTGTGTATTATTTAAACAACACTTCTGGTGTCTTGAGCATCGATAACAGGAGTGGGAACGTCTACCTGGAAGAGGCGTTGGACCGAGAACAGGTAGATACCCTGACTGTTACTGTAATAGCCACTGATAAAGGCTCCCCCAGCATGGCGGCCGCTATGAATCTCACGGTGCACGTCTCGGACGCCAACGACCACGACCCCGAGTTCCCTCAGAGCGCCTACAGCCTGACAGTCAGAGAGGACGTCCCTCGAGGAACGGCCCTGTTTCAGGTGCAGGCTCTCGATCGGGACATCGGGACGAATGGGCGAGTAAGGTACATGCTGACCCAGGAGAGTCCGTTCATGGTGGACGCGGCTCGGGGTGTCATCACGGTCATGGAGGGACTGGACCGGGAGACGGATTCAAACTACACCTTAATCATAACCGCCGTGGATCAGGGGACGACGCAGAGATCTACTACGGTTGCCATCGGCGTCACGGTGTTGGACGTCAACGACTGTGCGCCCGTCTTTACGCCACAAACACTGAGCGTCCACGTGATGGAGAATGGGAAGGATCAGCTCACACATCAGGTGTGCCAGGCTCTTCATTGAATGTTGGCTCCAGAATGTTCTGAAGTTAATATCTAGATGTGTCCTTTGTTACCCAGGTATCAGCCTCGGATGAAGATTTCGGCACCAACAGCCAGCTAACGTATTTTATACAGGAAGGAAAAAGTGATGGCTTGTTCTCCATCACTCCCAGTGGCACGTTTCAAATTCTACACAGCCTGGACAGAGAGAGGGAATCACTGCACCACGTTACTGTCATCGCTGTTGATTCAGGTGATGCAAAGTTAAATGGGATCACTTAATAAAATGTACATCTTTTGACTCTGCGTGTTAAACCATTGGTTACTTTGCCCTGTGAAGGATTGCCACCTCTAACAGGAACTCTAACCATCCACGTCGTAGTGGACGATGTCAACGATAACCGTCCAGAGTTTAGTGAGGACGTCTTCAACACCATAGTACCTGAGGACAGTCCCACAGGCACCGTGTTTGCCATGGTAACGGCATCTGATATCGATGACGGTGTCAATGGGGAAATAAGGTAAAATGTCAAAAAGTCACTCCAAATTTGAGAAGCACAGTCTATAATACATAAGTAATTAAAGGTTGAGTAGCCGTGGCAAGACTGTAAAAACGCTGTCCAATCAAAAAAGTCAATGCTTACTTCCTGATTGAGCGCCCTCTGTTCTGGGGTTTGGACAGAGGTCTGAACGAAGGGGCGGGATTTTTTCAGTTCTGTGATGCGTTCAAAGTCTCTGTGGTTTTTCCAAATGACCTACTCAACGTTTAAATTACTGCTAAAGCTTCGGTATCATGTTTCCAGTAGCGTAACATTACGATCAACATTTCTTCTTTCTTGTGAATTTGCTGAATATTCGACATTATAATGATTTATACTTCGACTCTCCTTCAGGTATTCCATGGAGAACCTCGATGTACCTTTCGCCATCGCAGAAACATCAGGCGAGCTGTTTACAACCGACATCCTGGACAGAGAGACACAATCCGTGTACCGTTTGATGGTGATCGGCAGTGATCAGAATCCCACCCAGCCTCTGTCGAGCTCAATGCTCGTCACCGTTCTCATCGGAGATGTTAACGACCACTGGCCCAGGTTTATGAACGGCCCCTATGTGGCCTACGTGCCAACAGAGATGACTCCAGGTGAGAGATTTCACTTCCATTCGACAGGTATATAATTAATTCTGCATAGCATGGAGAGTTTTTTATTTGATGCTTCTTTTTTTTTTGCAGGCTCGGTCGTTTGTGCAGTAAGAGCAACAGATGGAGACACAGAGATGAATGCAGAACTGCATTATTCCTTGTATGGACAGAGTTCACATCTCTTTTCCATCCATCCTCACAGCGGCACTGTGTTCGCTTCAAGCGCTCTCTGGGGACTGGAGGCTATCATTGTTGATGTACTCGTGGAAGATGGTGGAGAGAATCCTAAATCTGACACCACGACCATCAGCGTCAGGTTTCAGAACGTCTCCGAGTTCCCAGAGATGAACGTGGATGTGATGAGTGACGTCCTCCCAGAGGACGAGCCGGCGGGAGCGTTAGTCGGTGTCATCTCTGCGGCGAGCACAAGAGCCGAGCCCGTCTCATTTTATCTGGCTTCTGGTGACTTCAGAGACAGGTTTCATGTGGATCGACTGAGTGGAGAGTTGACGGTGGAGAACCCCCTGGATTATGAGAACAACAAGAAACTCACTTTGTTGATAGAAGCCAGAGACTCCGGCTCGCCTCCTTTCTCCTCATTTGCAGAAATTCACATAAACATCAGCGATGTGAATGATAACCTCCCTCTGTTCACCCAAGCCGAGTACAGGTGTGAGGTCTTTGAGAACTCCCCGCCATCCTGGGTTTGTGATGTTCTTGCCACTGATGCGGATTCAGGCAGCTACGGTATCGTGCGGTACAATATCACCGGAGGAAACGCTGATGTTTTGTTCACAATTGACCCTGAAAATGGTTTTCTGAGCACCGCCGTTCAGTTAGACAGAGAACACACTCCTGAATTCAACGTAACGGTTGAAGCTGCAGAGCTGAACAACCCTCTCCATAAAGACACTGCAACGGTTATAGTTGTGGTTTTAGACAGAAATGACAACGCACCTCGTTTTTCACAGATCTTTCTCACCGAGGTCCCTGAGGATTCCCCCGTCGGACACACGGTGATGCAAGTCAGCTCAACCGATGAGGATACTGGTGCCAATGCTGTTATTAATTACTCCATAATCGACCAAAGTGATGACATGCCGTTTAATATCGACTTCACCACCGGCCACATCACCGTTGAAAGGCCTCTAGACAGAGAGATGCAGGATCATTACGTCTTGAAAGTAAATGCAAATGATTCAGCGTGGAGCATCAGCACCGACGTCACTGTAGTCATCAGAGATGTGAATGATAACAGACCGGTGTTCTCTGATGGTTTCTACAGCGTTGTCCTCTCTGAAACACAAGATAAAGAGGTGTTTGTCATGCAGGTTCTTGCCACAGATGCAGACTTGGGGCAAAACGGTGAGATTTTCTATGTTATTGAACCTCAGAATGAGCAGTTTTGGATGAACGTGTCCTCTGGTGAGATCTACACAAAGCAGCCACTGATGTTACATACCTCAGCTTTTCAGATCTACCAGTTTACAGTTATTGTGTATGATCGTGGCAGTGTTCCTCTGTACAGCAATGCCACAGTCACTGTGAAATTAGAACCATATAACTACCACCCACCAATGTTTTTGCCTTCCCAGCCTCTGATTGCGATCCCCTACCACCTGGATGTGGGTACTGAGGTTGTCCAGCTCACGGCGATAGATCAGGATGTCGGTAACATGAGCGTCGGCGTTGAATACCTTTTGAATGGAGGTAATGCATCTGATTTCTTCTGGATCCAAGCCGACAATGGAAAAGTGATGTTGAATCAAAGTTTGGTGGAGAGCCTTAATTTGCTTTTCACTTTATTGGTTATTGCTAAGAATCAGGGCTCGCCCTCTTTGTCATCACAGACTGAAATTACATTTGAAATAACTGGCAGAAATCAATTCTCTCCCAGCTTTAGAGAGCCACATGTCATTTTCTCTGTCCCCGAGGACTTGCCGGTAGGATCGGTAATTGGGAAAATTCAAGCAGAAGATTGGGATGATGGTCCCAATGGTGCCATCGTGTACTGTATTACCCCGGAAAATCAATATTTACAGTTCTCTGTGGGAGAAGCATCGGGGCGGCTCACACTGATCAGAGAGCTTGACTTTGAAATAGAAGGTGTTTATCATTTCCAAATCACAGCACTGGATGGAGGCTGGCTCTCTAAAACTGGCATGTTAAATGTTACAGTGGTAGTTATGGATGTAAATGACAATCCTCCAGTCTTTTCAGCCTCGACGTTTACCACATCAGTGCCTGAAAACTCTGAAATTGGAACAACTGTCTTAGTTGTGAAGGCTACGGATGCTGATTCAGGTGCACAGATATCCTACTCTCTTATCGCTGGCCATGTGGATAAATTTAAAGTTGATTCAAGAAATGGCACTATCACCACTTTGGACGTCTTTGATTACGAGCGAGAGCAGATCTTTGACATCACAATCAAAGCTTCCAACGTCGGCGGTCTTACTTTATTCAGTTTGGCACATGTCGTCGTCCAAATCTCAGATGTTAATGAGTTCATACCTGCATTCAGGAACAAAGAATATCACTTTTCTATATTTAAAAACGTGCCTGTTGGAAGTAGGATTGGACGAGTAGCAGCCACGGATTACGACCACGGCTCTGAAGGTCAGGTGTTCTACCTGATGTTTGGTCAAAACAAATACCTGGGCTTTGACATCAACAAACTTTCTGGGGAAATATACACGACTGGCAGTTTGAGGAAACAAGGCAACAGTCACGTCGTTGTAAAAGTCCTGGCGAAGAACTCTGGAGTCATCACTGGCTTGGATGTGGACGAGGCTCTGGTCCACATCGGTGTGATGGATACAAACGATGCCCCTGTTTTCACCGTTGCCCTTTATGTGGCCAGTGTTGCAGAAGACATCCCACTGGGAACGTCCGTGGTCACCGTGAGTGCTCTGGATGAGGACGCCATCTTGGACTGGAACACTTTCTTCTTTGGTATTGAAAATGGAAACACAAACTTGTCTTTTGCCGTCGATCCATCTAGTGGTGTTATTTCAGTCAACGCTCCACTCGACAGAGAACTGTGGCCGGTTTACAATCTGACGGTTACGGCCACTGATGATGGCTCTCCACCAGCCACCGGGACTACTAACGTTGTTGTGACTATTGAAGACGTTAACGACAACGCTCCCAAGCTTGCGATCACCGAGGCTCGATTGAAGGAAAATCAGCCTCAAGGCACGATAGTTGCCAGATTAAATGCATCGGATTCTGATTTGCCTTCGAATGGAGGTCCTTTTACCTACTGGTTGGTCAACCCTTCTCCTGGTGGTGCTTTTTCACTGACTGCTGATGGAGTTTTGTTCACCACATGGACTATTGATCGGGAACAAATCTCCGTATATCGCCTCCTGGTGGCTGTCAGGGATGCAGGGCTCCCTCCGCTCTCATCATCAACAATGATTCACATCAACATCGTGGATGAAAACGACAACCCTTCACTGCCTAGAAACATCTTCATTGAGGTGAAATATTTTGGCAGTTCTTTCCAAGGAGGCATGATCGGAAGCGTCCGTCCCGAGGATCGGGATGAGTCCGACACGTTCAACTGCGCCATCAAAAGTGGACAGATGAACATGTTTACAATACCCTACGGGACGTGTGAGCTGTGGTCGTCTCCTTTCCAAGGCGAGGCTACATTTAACATCACGATCGAGGCTAAGGACCAGCTTCACTTCCCGGTCAACAACAGCATCTATGTTCACTACAAAGGCTTCACGAACGCCTCTATAGACAGCTGCATATTATTCTACGTGTCATCGCCCTCAATGGAAGAGTTTATGTCTAATAAGTATTTGCGGTTTGTAAAATCCCTGGACAGTCTGTTTAACCTCCAGGCCTCTAAGACACACGTGTTTGGAATCAAACAAATTGGCAGTGAAATCCTTCTATTGGCTGCGGTGAAAAATTACAACGGTCAATATCTTAGCAGAGAGGTAGCCAGTGGTATCTCTGTAGGGCATCAGAAGTTACTGGAAGGCCAGAACAATGTGACGATTTCTCACATTACAAGTGATCCGTGTCTCACTGGGCCTTGTCGCCATGGGGCAACGTGCAACAAAAACATCTACATCAGCCAGGACGTTGCTGTTCTGGAAAGCCCGGCGGTCATCTTCGTGTCACCGCAGAAGGAGATTTTTAATTGTACCTGTGCGGCCGGCTTCGCCGGGACACTGTGTGAAGATGACATTGACGAATGCGAGGTGAATCCCTGTGAGAATAACGCCACGTGTGTGAATACGCCAGGAAGCTTCTACTGTCACTGTCGCCGAGGTTTCTCCGGCTCTTTCTGCTCCGCCGATGTTGATGAATGCCCAAAGGTGAAGTGTCAAAATGGAGGAACTTGTATTCCCACTCAGGATGGATATCTCTGTCACTGCGTGCCTGGATTTGAGGGTAGACTTTGGAGCGTTAAAAAAAGAACATTATTCTGCATTAAACGAGTCTTCAAAGTCTGACCTTTGGTGTTTTTTTCCCTCCAGGATACATGTGTGAGCATTTCATAGACCACTGTGGATCACTCCCTTGTGTTCAGGGCAGCTGCCTCAACTCACAGACAGGATTCTCTTGTCATTGTCCCTTTGGTAAGAATAATGCATTAAGAGCGATCTTTGAAGGAACATTTTGGGGAAATATGTGAGAAGGTCGATACAACTCTCATATTTGTCTGTTTACTATAAGATCATAGTAAAACGACGAAGCTATTGTTGCCCTGAAGTTGTGATAAATGACCTTTATGGTGATTCTGGTGGTTTTGTTTCCTGTGGACAGAGCCAGGCTAGCTGCTTTCCCCTCATTTCCAGTCTTTGTGCTAAGCTAAGCTCACCGGCTGCTTGCCTTATTTTATTGAATATAATATGAGAGTGCTATCGAGCTAATCATTAAATTTTCTGCAAAGAAGTGAAATTAAAAAAGTCATTAAATGTACTCCCAGCTACAGGTGAGAACAACTTCCTTGCACAAAATGTTCAAACGCAATGCTTCATCTTTATTGTAGGAGTCAGTGGAGTCCACTGTGAGGAGCGCGGTTACGGCTTCGAGGAGCTGTCCTTCATGGAGTTTCCCCCGTTGGATCGTTGGACTAATTTAATCTCCCTTGAGTTTGCGACGGTGCAGAGGAACTCCCTGCTCCTGTACAACCCCGGAGGACCATCCAGCAGGGACTTCTTAGCACTGGAGATCCTGAATGGGGCCGTGCACCTCGTTTATGACCTTGGCTCAGGACCCGTGAGGCTGCAGGCGCTCAAGCAAGTGGCAGACGGGCATTTCCACAGCATCACCGCCAGGAGGATCGGCAACGTGAGTTTGAGATATCTGGGGCACAAGGGTAGTGAGATGGCATTTTTAAATTGGAAGTGAGTGAAGTCAATCTGAAAACTCTTGATGATTTACATTTAACAGATGGGTTCTTTGCATGTGGATAACTGCACAGATGTTGAGAACGATGGGTTTTGTTCTTCACGGAGTGATGGCAGTAGTTTAAAGAGGTAGCACTGACATAATAATCACCACTTACCCACAATTCACAGCCTTGGGTTTAATCTCTATTAATGAATCCTCTTTGTCTCCATCTGCAACCAGAACATTGGACGTTGGCAGTAATATGACGTTTGGAGGAACCGCGACTTTTGAATCTATTTTACTGCTTCCTGCTCAATTAAAAAGCCACGACTTTGTTGGATGTATTCGTAACATTCGTGTGAATGGCATCCTGCTGAGACCTTCAATGGCATTCACAACGTATAACATTGTTGATGGGTAAGCGTTTATATACTTTATATATATACCTTGTGACCTTCAGCAGCTGTTTATCAGGCCGCTCCTCTCCATCTCTTAAATCGCCAAACACACTTTTAAAAAACTGTTTTGTTTACGTCTCCATGTCAAGGTGTCCTCGGACAACACCATCACCATGTCATAGCAACCCATGTAAGAATGGCGGCGTGTGCCGTGACCTCTGGTCGGACTATCTTTGCGAGTGCAGAAGCCCGTTTACTGGAATCAACTGTGCTAAAGGTACAAAGTCCTTTTAAAACACAGGGCTGGTTCCTCATCCTAACTTTAAAACCATTTTTTTTTCTCCATCATCTGTTTTTTTGGAACAGAAATGTCAGAGGAGCTTGTGTTGCGATTTAATGGGAATGACTACATCGAGTATGTCATCAAGGAACGATTCAAGAGAGACTACCTGCTGAAAGATGAAAAAGAGGCAAACAACAGAGACCAAATAGGGATTAACATCAAGTTCAAGACCCAAGATAATGGAGTGTTAATATCTGTGGTTGGACAGACAGGATACACTATGCTGAAGGTAGGTATGGATGCATTTATCCACATACTCGCTCACCTTGGATTTAGGTCTGATGGGTGAAATGTTGTTTTATTCCTGTCTAATTCAGATATCAGACAGAAAGCCTGTGTATATTTCTAAAGATGGACAGTCGGGACACCTGTCAGAGTTCACTGCTGACTCTCCCGTGGCTGACGGGCTCTGGCATGTTCTCTCCCTGCTCAACAGTGGACAGAATACCGTTCTGCTTCTGGACAGTAAATCAGTCTTGAACATCACTGACCACAGGATGGATCTCACTCCTGTTAGTGTGGAAAAGATCATTGTTGGTGCAGCTGTGACAGAGGACTCAAAGTCAGGTAACTATACACTAACCAGTGCTTCTTACTGAGATAATTAGTCAGAATCACAATGTATCTTGAGCACATAATCTGGAAGAAAAAAAGTGAATCTTTGTTGCATATAAGCTCAAGTAAAATTATTTTGTGTGTTTGCTGCTGTAAGACAATAATTTCCTAGTTTGGGGTAAATAAAGTCTGTCCATCCATCTGTTTGTGATGTATACAGTATTTTCTCTTACAATCTATATGTAGATATATGTAGATCACCCTAAAATCAACCTGTATGTCTACACTACAATGTTTTGAAGCACTTTGAGTAACACCGATGAAACTGTCTCCATTGTTTTTACATGGCAGGGTTCATTGGATGTGTGCAGTATTTCAATGTGAGCGGTTACACTCTGCCTGTTGGTGGACGCAGCGTGACGGTGGACGTCTGGCCGAGCTCCACTCTTGTTCAGTCAGGCTGCAGCTCTCTGGGCGTCTGCCTCCCCTCTCCCTGCTCTGAGGAGGACACAGCCGGGAAGCGTTGTCTCTCTGCAACCTGTCAGAGTCGGTGGAGTGTGTGTGGACCTGCTGTGCAGAACGGATCCTGCATCTGTTTACAGAACGTTTCTGGCCACGCCTGTGATATATGCACATCTCCAACGGGGAGCCACAATCAGTGCTCTGAGGTGCAGGGCGGTGTGCCTCTGTGGCTCATCGCTGTGATCCTTCCTCTAATCTCCATCCTGGTGATTACAGGAATGTGTGTCTCCCTCTACAGAGCGAGGCGGAGGAACTCAAAGTGTCCGAGTGATGGCTCGCCTCAGAAAACAGAGGGAGGGACAGACAACGTAGTGTTTTGCTTTGATGACGACCAAACCATCACAGATGCTGCAGCTGCAGAAAAAGAGACACAACGAGACCTGACGAGTGCCGATGTGGAGTTTTGCGTTGATGCCAGCCTCTCAAGTCTTCAGCCGGCGCCAAACAGTGAGCTGGAGTATTATGAAATCGGCAGCATCTCCAGTGCACTCCATGCAGACGCTGCCTCACTGAAGCTCAGCTGGCACAAGCATCTGTACAGCACAAAGTGTTTGAAAGCTGATCCCAAATGCTGGGGAGATGTGAGGACGCTGATGCCAGGATTAAGGAAAGAACGCTCCACTGAGGAGAGGGCAAAAAGTCAGACGGAGCCTCAGGATGTGGCTTTCCTTAACAAGCAGCTGTTGGCTGAGATCGAGGCGGAGCGCTCCCAGCTTACGCCGCCTTGTTACAAGAAGAGGTTCCTACAACCAGAGTGTCTGGAACCTGTGCAATGCCTCACTTTTGAAGAAATTAGCAAATTAAACTCCGTCAAGAAAACAGCATCCCTAGAGTCTAGACTTGTCGAGTCCACCACGATGTTCGTTGCCTCCTCGTCTGACAGCGAATCAGACAGCACATTCACCTGCTCCGAGGCTGACTTCAGAAGTTTCCCATCACCGGCGCCAGGATGTCTACCTTCACACATACCCGTCACTCTGCTCTGCAGCATAATGCTCCCTCGGGTACATTTGAGCAATGGGAAAATATTTTAGATATGCACCTCCCTTTTATTAGCTATGCTCCTGTATTTGAGGATATAGCATCTCTACCTACTGAGCCTCGTCAGAGCTATGACATGCAAAGTGATATAGAGGAAATGATTTGATGGCGGTAGACAGTAAACATTGATGCAGTCTGTCACTTTTATTTTCTTTCAATAATTGATGATTAATGGAAAGACGTTGTATGTTCAGCTGTATTTTTATTGTTATATTATTTTTTTTGTCATGTTTTGAAGTGTCTTTTGTGCATATTTTATGTTTTAATTTCCTGTTTTATTCTGTTAACTCGTCTCACCATAGATCCCCATGTTTTTAGGTTTCCCACCCGTGTGATTGCCTGCCCTGCCCTCATGTGTTTCACCTGTGTCCCGTTGTCTCCTCCCCTCTTACGCTGTGTGTTTCCCCTCGTCCGGATCAACTTAGCAACTCAGCGTTCCTTCCTTTTGGGTTTCCCAGTGAGTATCCTCATGCTTTGACCTCGTTTGTGTTTTGCCTGCTGTGTTTTTGTACGGTTCCCCTCACTAACTTCCTTCCTGTGTACTGAAGCTGAACTGATTATTAAAAATGTTTGTTGGCATCTGTGGGGGGTTTGGTGTTTTTGAGAGATAATAGTGCCAGGGTGCTGTGTTTTTTAATATAAAATATAGACTAATATTGGCTGTAATTCATTTAGAATTTGATGACTTGTGAAAAGAGAAGGGGACTGGTCATTGGAGACTTCGCCAATGGACTTCGATTCATCACAGATAAGCACTGAGATTTCACCACACTCCATTTAGCAACACACATAAACACGATGGAAGTACTGATGAGGTCCCTCATATTTAAGTGTCTAATGTACTAAAGTGGCTTGTACATTTTTAACAAACAAATGTGCCATTAATTAAATTGCCAAAGAAGCTGCTTTTATTCTTTTTTGGTTAAGTGCACATATGGGATTGCTTGAATAAAGCTTAATCCTATTACTATAAGCTGTTATCAAATCAAGCACGAAATGGGTATTTCATAAAGTTACCTTCTTCCAAGTGTGATATTCCATCTGTTCTCAACTCGAATAGAAGCTCAGCTCACGTTGTCAGGACTTGTAATTATCAGTGGGATAGAATATAAAACTAAAGGATAATAAATGTAGTTTATTGGAGAATGTACTTTGACTACAGTTGATTTTGATAACATCAACAGAAATGTATTTAACAGAAACTCACATCCTCTAAATTAGACATGGAATCCATTTATATACTTTTTGTTTTTTAATATTTTCAAAAATGTACCCATATTTCTTTCTCCTGCTATAGCTAGATGAAATGCATCAGAATACGCCAAATGTTCTGGGGGAGGACCCCACACCCCCGTTTAATGGTCCCATCCACATGTATTTTGCTTGCGACGCCCATGTGCAAATGTACAGTATTATTTCTTATCTAGCAATTATATCTGATATCGGACATTATAATCTGAGCTACAGGCTTTACAGCAATGACACACTCGAGCACAAAAAAAAAGAATTTCGACATCATCCCAACCTTTAATTAAAATAATGACATTTCCATTGCACACATTTCTTGCAAACTAAGCCTAAATGTTAGAGTGGATGACTTTGGTATCAGTCTGTCTAATCCTAGTCGTTTTCAGCTTATTCATCAAAGCCTGCTTGATATCCTGAGTCTTGAAACAATATATAACTGGATTAACAGCAGCAGGGAGAAGACTGTACAACATTATCAATAAAATACGAACATCTAAGCTGAAAGAAAATCCAACAGTATTGGCCACATAAACAAAACATCTGGGGAGGTAAAAAAGGCAAGTGATAAATATTTGCGGGGTACATGTCGTGACGGCCCGTTTACGACCCGTGGTATTGGACATTTTCAAAATCACCACAATGATGGAGATGTAAGAACACAAGATGAATACGAGAGGGAGCAAGAGAGAAAACATGGCCAGACAGAGAGCAGTGACTTGAACCGGTTTCACGTCCTCGCCACATGCCTGACTTGTTAAAGAGATGTGGTCACAATAGCACTGAGCGATGACGTTCGCTCTACAGAAAGGTAAAGTGAGGGCATGGAGTACAATGGTCACCATCAAGGGCAGAGGTATAAACCAGGCGAACCCACAGAGCACAGATATGATGTTGTTGGTGATTAGGGCAGTATAACGAAGTGGAACGCATATTGCAATAAAGCGATCGAGAGCCATCACCAGCAAGATGAAAGAGGTTACTGCTCCTAAATAATGAACAAAAAACATCTGTGTAAAGCAACCGTAGAATGAAATGATGCCGTCACCAAACCAATATTTTGATATGATCTTTGGGAGCGTCAAAATGCCAAATGTTAAGTCATTCAGTGCCAGGTGACAAAAGACCAGATATGTTGGTTTCTGCAGAGACTTCTCGTAGATCACAAATGTTAAAATGAAGATATTTCCTATTGTAATAGCCAGGTAGATGAAAAACAGCAGAGCTGACACAGGTCCGTAATATTTTGGTGAGAGTCCAGGGAATCCGATAATGAAGAAGCTCCTCATCCTCGTGGCGTTGGTGTAGATCATAATCACCTATTTTTTTTTCAGTCAGTGAAAATTGTTTGATTTAAGTTGGCATGAAAAACAAGAAATATAAGTTAAAGCTACTCAAATGTGAATATATAATCTCACACATTAGCTTTAGGCTCTGTTTACTTCTTATTGTCAATTTGTATTTTTTTTTTTTTACATTTAATAAGATATAAATTGATAATATAAACAATATACAATGAAATCATTAATTCAATTTAATTCTTTCAATTCAATTCAATTCCATTCATTCTTCTCTTTCTGCCTGAGGAGGATATCACAACAAACAGCTTTTGTCATGAATTTTAACACTTTATTGCACACGTTTTGACAAAAGCAAACATAAAGATAATATAGATTTTGAGTTTTACATTTAGAATCCAAGTTTGAGTCTTACCTCTCAGGCCAGCAGCTAAAGGCTGAGTACAATGCCGGTGACAACTAATATAATGTGATGTCTGACCATCCTCAAAGGGTCATATTCTCAAATGAGTCTCCCCTAACCACTAGGAACAATTCATTGAAGACAAAACAACTGTGAATCTCCATCCCCAAAACAATAATAATATTGTTTGTCCTCAAACCTCCATTAACATTTAAAAAAAGGCTGTACACAGCTGTGTTTTTTTTCAAATTGTGTAGACTAGTGCATTTGTTAAAATGTCTAAAAATTCAGTAAATATGTTAGCAAGACCAGGTGAAGTGGTGTTTCACTTCCACACTGTGATCTGAAGCTTCTATCTTCATCTTTATCAACTATGAGCGAATTCCAAAATATGACCAAACCCCTTAAAACACTGGTCCCATCATGTATTGCCATTTAATATGAATTAATGTGCATACAGTAGAACAGAAGTATGTGCTGATCTGGGAGCAGATGTTCCAGAGGTAGTAGTGATCACGGCAGAGGTTAGTGCTCTCAGTCACCAGCGAGTGGAGCTCCAATGCTAAAAGTTATTGATCCTATTGTGACAATGGTGATTCAGTGTGTTGTACATGTTTGTATTTAGTTTAGTTTACAAGTAGATATAAAAATAGGAATGAAAACAACAACAAAATCGAAAGTCAAACAATTAGACATTCCAGGTAATATTTGCAGAGCAATGAAAATAATAAAGCAAAATTTGAATGACCAACAACATTTTTTTTTTTTTATTCCTTTACAGCTTGGAAAGGAGTGAGAAGAAGAATAACTTATTTACTCTCACCCCTTCTCCATAACCCTTCTTACATATTTAATAATTGGTTAATTAATAATAATTATTATCATTATTATTACTGTCAGTGCCATTGCTTATAATAACAATAATAACAACAATGATGTGTCAATAATAAATCAGTGTATTATCAATTACATACTGTATTAGACCCACATTTAACCATAGACGTACCCTAGACATTTTAGACATGCATACAGACATATATACATACAACTGATATACACATACAAATCATATGTATGAAGTAACCAAAATAAATAAATAATAAGTAAACATTAACCCCTGTTTGTCAACCATCCCCTTCATCCCTGTACCTTGTGAAAAAAAGTTTTTTGTATTTCATTTTGAATTGGTTCATATTTGGACATTGCTTTAACTCCGCATTTAAACTGTTCCACAATCCTACTCCACAGACCGAAATACAAAAGGTTTTTCTGGTCGTTTGGACTCTTTGTACCTTAAAATGAAATTTTCTTCTTAGATTGCAACCCTCCACTCGTTCATTGAATCATTTTTGTATATTGTATGTTGTATATAAGTTTTTATTTTTGGCCCTAAACATTATCTGTGCTGTTTTAAATGCAACCAGATCTGTTATTTTTAATAATTTTGACTGTAAAAATAATGGATTAGTGTGATCCAGGTACCTCACATTGTGAATAATGCGTATTGCTCTTTTTTGCAGAATAATTAATGAATGCAGCGAAGTTTTATAGTTATTGCCCCAGACTTCTGCACAGTAATTTAAATAGGGTAAGATTAGTGAACAGTAGAGAATGCGGAGTGATTTGTGATCCAGTACCTGCTTAACTTTGTACAATACACAAATGCTTTTTGACAGTTTGGATTGTACATGTTTAATGTGTGATTTCCAGCTGAGTCTATCATCCCTTATAACCCCAAGAAATGTATTTTCATGAACTTGTTCAATTTCGACCCCATTTATCTTTACAATTGCTTGTGTATTTGTTCTGCAATTACCAAATAACATTATTTTGGGTTTGCTCAAGTTTAATGATATTTTGTTCTTGTCAAACCATGTTTGAGTTTGCCCATTTCTTTTGTTATTTTGTTCAGTAGTTGTTTTAAATTCTCCCCAGAATAAAAAATATTTGTGTCGTCTGCAAAAAGGCCCAGTCTCAAGACATTGGACACATTTCAAATGTAATTTATATACATAATGAATCATTTAGGACCCAACACTGACCCCTTGGGGACACCACAAGCAATGTCCAAACATGTAGAATTGTAGCTTCCCAATTTCACAAACTGTTGCCTGTTATTTAAATAGCTTTTTATCCAGTCCAGTACTAGACCTCTTATGCCATATCTTTCTAATTTATTAAATAGAATCTCATGGTTGATCGTATCAAATGCTTTCTTAATATCAATAAATATCCCAGCTGCACATAGTTTATTATCAATAGCGTTTGTGA
The DNA here is from genome assembly GCA_029853015.1 of Chelidonichthys spinosus. Lineage (NCBI taxonomy): Eukaryota > Metazoa > Chordata > Actinopteri > Perciformes > Triglidae > Chelidonichthys > Chelidonichthys spinosus. The sequence continues at coordinate 4,374,526 of CM056828.1, read as the reverse complement.
TCTCTTCAATTGATTCTATTATTGCAAGTGAAGTTGATCTGTTTGATCTGAATCCATATTGACTTTCAGTAATTAGTTTATGCTTTTCTACAAATATGTCTAGTCAGTTTTTCTAGTATTTTGGAGAATTGAGGTATAAAAGAAACAGGTAGGTAGTTTGTGAAATGATGCTTGTTCCCAGTTTTGTCTATTGGTATGACTTTTGCTATTTTCATTTTGATTGGAAAAGTACCAGTTTGGAAAAATAAATTACAGATGAATGTAAGTGGTTTGTAAATCCCCTCAATGACCATTTTAACTAATGACATGTCAATGTCATTGAAATCAGTGGACATTTTGTTTTTACATGTTACATGTTATATGTCTTTGACAGAAAATGTGAACAATCATATTTTAATTTGCTGAGCAGACTTGCAAAATGTGACAATTAACACCATTACACTATAAAGAGTTCACATATATCATAAACTTGCAATCTGGTTCAGATGGAAGAATTAAATGCACATATTCAAACACTGCATTACCTTGAAATGTGATTAATTCCAACTTTAGCATTTTGCAATCTCTTCAGCAATATATTTTTGATATCTTTGGTTTTGAAGCAGTATATGATTGGATTCACAGCACAGGGTAGCAGACTGTATAACAGTATCAATACAATGCGGAAGTCCAAACTGAAAATGTATCCTGTATTATGAGCTAGATAAACAAAACATCTTGGCAGGTAATACAGGCAGGAAATCAACAATCTGTGGTGAACACGTTGATAAGGTTTTGTATCGTCCTGCTGTGTTTGATATTCCCAAAACAACTACAAAGATGGAAATAAAGGAAGCTATAATAAATGAAAGTGGAAGCAAAAGGCTAAACATTGCAAGGCTGACGGCAACAGCCTGAACATATTTAACGTCTCCGTCACATGCCAGGTTTGTGATTGAGATGTGATCACAATAACATTGCACAATGACGTTAGAGTTACAATAAGGCAGAGTTAGGGCATGAAATACAACCGCCATCATCCTCAGAAATGTTCCAATCCATGACAACCCACAGGCTACAGAAATAATGTTGTTTGTAATAAGAACAGGATATTTTAAGGGAAAACAGACCGCAATAAAACGATCAACGGCCATAATGAGCAGAAGGAGAGAATGAATAGCTCCCAAGGAATGGACAAAATACATTTGAGTGAAGCAGGCTTCAAAAGAGATCATCTTGTCATCCCACCAATATCTGGATATAATTTTTGGTAAAGTCACTGTCCCGAATAACACATCACTCATTGCCACATGACAGAAGATCAGATATGTTGGCTTGTAAAGCTGCCTCTCAACCAGAACAAAAATTAAAATAAACACATTACCGACGAGAATAATCACATAGGTGAAGAACAGAAGTGCTGCCACAGGTCCATAATATGTTGGGTTGAGTCCCGGTATTCCAAGTATCATGAAGTCTTTGATTGCTGTTAAGTTTGCATAAATCATTGTAATTTAGGTGTTAAATGGAATTGGTAAGATTGTTATTCAATTAAATTTTTCAATTCAATTTTATTTCTTGTGTCAAATCACAGCAGATGTTATCTCAGGACATTGAGCAGGATTAGAACACTCATGATTTTCAGAGTTAATACATTTTTAAAGTCCCAACATAATGGTTATTCATCATCAATCACCTCTCAGATATCATCTAGACCTAGTCTCCATGATGTAATTGTCTCTGGATTACCTCTGAGGCTTCGACGCGAACCCAAACCCAAACTGGAGCCTTAACGACGTCTTATAACGGCTCCTCAGCGAATGACGATGCATTATTCATGACTTCAGTGTGCACTGAGCGGAGCCTACACATTAATACCTTGCGGATCAAATATGTCTTAATTTTAAACAGCTAACATTATGTTAGGAAACAGAATAACAGCTTGCAATAATTAAATTGTATTTCAATCATTTTCTAAACAAATACGATTTTTCATGAACCCCATCTCCCTCCTGCCAGTTTTCTCTGTTCCTTATCTGCACAGAGAAACCCAACAGCACCAGTTATGGAACCTTTTCTTCTTCATCTGCCTCTCCTGCAAAGTCAAATATCTTAATTAGTAACTTTCTTTTATTGGTAATAAGAGAGAATTCATAACTCATCTGACTATGATTCGATAAGTTATTGATTCATTTCCTTTTCTTTGTATTGAGAGTAATTTGGACATATTTTACTCTTATGATTTCATATTTTGATGTGTATTTAAAAGTGTGTGTGATTATTGTGTATATGTTTTTGCAGTGCGTTTAAGACATTACTTTACATTCTGCCTCCATTTCATTTAAACTATTAATTGCCATTTTCTACCTGTCCACCACCTGCTCACCTGTTCTGCATTCATTGATTGAATTTAAAATTTAAATTTCTATTAACCTATACCTTCATTATGTTAGAAGGTACAAATAGTTTAAGCAGATTTTCTCAGATAGATATGTGATGGTTCCGGTCAAACAGTTATATTGTATTATTGAGATGATATTTTGTCCATATGACTATCGTCACTGTTCTGCTCAGAAAAATAACATTAGCATGCTTGATGGTGTCTGACTGTAGCTGGGTGATGTCATAGCGTCACCACCAGATGTTACCCAATCAAGGTTAGCAGAGTAATACATTATACCTAATGCTTGCAGAGATGAATGTCTCTATGTTGAAGCATATTTTTCTTAAAATACATAAAACATTATGAGGTACTTAAAGGGGACATTTTATGAAAAACAGGTTTTCTCTGGTCTCTACACCTATAAACTGGCTGTTCAGATTCAGCTCCTTTAGTGACATAACGATAAGGATCTTTTGCATAAGCCAAACTCCTCTGCACGATGATAGGAGATATCCAAGAGGGGGCGTTTCGCATCACAGCGCTGAGAGCGCAGCCCAGCCGACAGCTGAGTGAGCTCCGCCTGACCGACAGCGCGGAGAGCAAGCGCAGCCGAGAGCGAGCGCAGCCGACTGACAGCGGTCCGGGTCTGGTCTCTTGCGTTTCATTTTTAATGACAATGTGCCGGCTACAGTCTGTGTTAGCTTGTATGTGTGTGCTAACCACTTCACATCAGGCTGCTTCAGTAACGAGGGTTTTCAGTAAAGCTGGCTTTGTCTCGAGGCTGACCCTCGTAAAAGGATCTGCCCCAACCATACGGGACCCAGCAACTTCACCTGAGCCACATAGGCGAGCCATAGCAATAAATCCACCATTAACATTGGCGCATGCTGCCGCGTAGCATAAGCATCATCTCCGTAGCTCTCTGAGTAGGCAATGACAGACTGAGCTCATTAGCATTTAAAGGTGCAGACACAGAAGCAGCCTGTTCTCAGTAGAGCTCATTTGAGCAACTTTTAGACAGACTGAAATTCAGGACCACGGATGGGTTTGGGGCAATGCATATCGAAAACAGGGTTGTTGGACCTCTGAGAGCTGTGTGAAATTGATGAAAAAAAGTATAATAAGTCCCCTTTTAAACTCTCATTTTCAAAGGCTGCATCTGCTCCGTTCAACTTCCATTCTCATATATTACTTACCACTGCATGGTATTAAACATCTTCTTGAAATATGACTGAACAAAATCAACATATATCCAAAACTCCTCAAAATATGCCTCTATTACCTCCATAGAATGATAAAACAGACACTTTATGAGCAGTATTTATTTTTTACAGAGGGGTTTGGTCCTGGAAAAAAAACTCAATTTCTGTGCTGGAGGTCAAAAGACAATGTAAATGATTCTACTTATTATTGTTAATATAACAACTACCATACTGTTTTTGCCTGGTGACAACAGCATGACAGGAAATGCATGTTATTCAATTCATTGTATAATAAGTAAATAGTCAATAAAAATTATACCATACATTTGAAATATTCCCTCATTCTGTATAATCACTTTTCTATTTATTTGTGTAATTTGACACAATGATGGGATTACAGGCCAGGACACGTTCACAAACCCATTTTAAGCTGTTTTCAAAATGACATGGTAAACATCGTGACAGCTTTGAACTTTCAATGTATCCCAGAATTTGTTTTATGAAACTTTGCAGTCCTCACAAAGAGAAAAAGTAAAAGGAAAGAAACATTGAATAATGCATTGGTGGGTTAGTCACTAATGGCTGAAACTTGTGCTCTTTGTGGAAAGGTCATTCTTCTGAAGTGCTTCTGCAAGCTTTCTCTCATATCTTTAGCTCTTAAACAGTATATAAGTGGATTAATCATGGGGGGTAAAAGGCTATACATCATTATAATTACTATTCGCACATCAGCACTAAAACTAATGCCAACATTGCTGGCTAAATACACAAAACATCTGGGTAAATAATAGAGTGATATTACAATAAGTTGAGTACTGCAAGTTGACAGAGATTTTCTGCGACCTTGTGTATCTGCAATCCTAAGTACTGCTTTGATAATGGAGCAATATGAGAACATAATGAATGCCAGAGGTCCCAGTAACGCAACCATTGCGAACATAAAAGCAGGAAAACCATAAGGGGCCCTGTCAGTGCATGCTAGGATTGTTATACCAATATGATCACAGTAGCAGTGGTTGATTATGTTTGAGGCACAGTAAGGAAGAGGGTATGCCCTTATAACTAACATTAAAGGGCCTGCCTTGGCAACAACCCATGCTGTAATACTGAGAATCTGGATATTGCAGCTGTTGAGAACAAGGTGATATCTGAGAGGATGACAGATGGCCAAATACCTGTCTAAAGCCATCAGGAAGAGAATGTAGGAATTCACTGTGCCAAAATAGTGAACGAAGTACATTTGGACAAAACAAGCATTGAATGAAATATTCCCAGATTCAAACCAGTACTTACTGATGATCTTCGGTAAAGTGGTTGTGCTAAAGAGAATGTCGCATGTAGTCAGATTTAGAATGATGTAATAAATGGGTTTGTGAAGGCTGCGGTCGGTTGCGAATACAAAGAGGATTGTAACATTGCCCGTCATGGTTAAGAAGTAAACGAAGAACAACAATGCTGAGACATGGCCTCTGTACTCTGGATGAAGTCCAGGGAATCCAGAAAGGATGAACTCAGTCACAATGCTGTGATTTCTCTCCAGCATGATGCAGGAGAAAATGAACTAAACGCACTGAAAAGGAAATATGAGAGTTGTGAGTTAACATCAGTTTTTGCTACTTTTCCAACTCATTTATAGGAATGAAAAGCAGTTAAAGAGACGGCTATCAGACTTTAGATGGTTGTATCAGTTTCTAGGTCTCAATCATTTGCACTTACCTTTCTCGAAGAGTTAGGCAGCATTCTGAGGACTCACATGCTAACTCAGCTCTTAAAATGACTCGAGGTAGCATGTCTTGTAATGGAGGCCTATTCTTTTTCATTCTCTCTCTCTCTCTCTCTCTCTCTCTCTCTCTGCCCCCTCCCCCCATACCACACTAATGGCATTTAATTTTAATTAATCAATAAAAACAAACATCTCTGTTACAAGATAAGCAAAATGTAACAAACATTAATCATAATAGTTACAGTAGATGTTAATGTCCTGTTTCCTACCAATAATGAACTAATAAATAATTAACATAATAATCCACATTTAATATAGGTAGCAAATACTCTATATGCATAACAAAGAACACTCATCTCATGATGGTTATTTGGAAGAACCCCTAATTAAATCATGTTAATGGTTATTAATCCCACAGCGTTAAACAAGAGCACTTGCACAAACCCCATGTGTCACCACATTTATTGTGAGGAGGGAGTGTTGATGTCCCCAGTGTTTAATGGTATCCTACCGGGTGTTCTACTCCATCTAACCCTCCTTGTAACAGCACTGCTCCGGCAACACTCACTGGCATCAACAGCAACACTGAAAGGCCGGTCAAAGTTTGGAGCAGACAGCACAGGAGAAGAAGCAAGCAAAAGTTTAACATTGTCAAATGCTTCTTGACATCTGGGAGACCAATGAAACAGAACTTTAGGGCTAAGGAGGTTGGTCAAAGGTGTAACAACAGTAGAAAAGTTCTTACAAAATTACCCTTAGTAGCCTGCCATACCAAGAAACCTACGGAGTTTCTGGCGGTTCTCAGACAGCTGTTACTGACTGGGAGCTTAAAAACCCAACCAAGGCATCGCTTATTGTTACCGACAATGCACGTAATATGGACGTGGATGTGCGCGACCCGGGATTGAAGTCGCACATCTTTTTAGCGCACACTATAAATCTTGCAACCCAAGCTGGCCTCGGTGTTCTCCGCTTGACTCGTTTACTCGGGCGGGTGAGACGTGTGACTGCTTTTTTTTCATCGTAGTTCAGCGGCTACCGCGGTGAAAATGTCCAAGCAGAAACGGCTAATTGCCATCACACAAGTTAATGACGGGCACGTTGGATATGCTGGCTCGTTACCTTGAGCAGCAAGCTGACATAGCAGCATCACCAGCCCAGAGTTAAGACAAAACTCCTGAAGCATTGATACAGCTGCGATGTCAGAGATGCTTAAGATGCTGTAGTTGCAGCATGTTGTTCATGACATACTTGGTCAGGCTCCGTTTGCACTATTTGAACTTTGTATTGACAAAGTAGAACTTTGATTTGGTATTGACAAAGTAGATCTTTGATTTGGTTTTGCACATATTTACACTTGGGAAAAAGGCAAGGCAAGGCAAGGCAACTTTATTTGTATAGCACATTTCATACACAAGGCAGACTCAAAGTGCTTCACATCATAAAACAAAGTGAGAAGAAAAAAGAAAAGAAAAATAGAAGAATTAAAAGAAAATAATAAAAATTTTAAAAATGCATTACAGAAAGAAAATAGAATAAAAACATATTTGCAATAATTAAAAACAGTGCAGACATTAAAAGATTTAGCAGAAAGCTATGGTGAACATAAAAGTTTTCAGTCTAGTTTTAAAAGTGGTCAGAGTTGGGGCAAGTCTTACATCTTCAGGAAGTTTATTCCAGCCATTTGTTGCATAGTGACTAAATGATGCTCTCCCGTGATTGTTGTTTACTCTGGGAATCACTAACAGATTGGTCTCAGAAGATCTTAGTGGTCTAGAGGGCTTATGTAGTGGGAGCATATCAGTGATATACTTCGGTCCTAGACCATGTAGTGATTTATATGTGAGCAGGAGGATTTTGAAATCAATCCTCTGACATACAGGGAGCCAATGTAAGGATTTAAGAATTGGTGTAATGTGCTCACATTTTTTGGTCTTTGTAAGAACTCTAGCAGCAGCGTTCTGAACAAGCTGTAGCTGCCTGACAGTTTTTTTCGGAAGACCTGCAAGGAGACCATTACAGTAGTCTAGCCTACTAGTAATAAAGGCATGTACAAGTTTTTCTAAGTCTTGAGCTGACATGAGCCCTCTAAGTCTTGCTACATTTTTTAGGTGATAGTAGGCTGATTTTGTTACTGATTTAACGTGACTGTCGAAATGTAAATCAGAATCCATAATAACCCCAAGATTTCTGGCTTTGGTTGAGGTTTTCAGGGACAGAGAGTGAAGGTGTTGAATTACTTTAAACCTTTCTTTTTTAGCACCAAAAACAATTATCTCAGTTTTGTCCTCATTTAGTTGTAGGAAATTTTGGCACATCCAGTCTTTGACTTGCTCAATGCACTGGCACAGAAGATCTATGGGGCGATAGTCGTTTGGTGATAGTGCTACATAGATTTGTGTGTCATCGGCATAGCAATGGTGGTCAATGTTATTATTTTGCATGATTTGTCCTAGTGGGAGCATGTAGATGTTGAATAAAGTCGGCCCCAAGATTGAACCTTGGGGGACTCCACACGTTACATTGGTAGGTTCTGATACAAAGTCGCCAATGGAAACAAAATAGTTCCTATCTTGTAGATATGACTTGAACCAGCTTAAGACTGTGCCTGAGAGCCCCACCCAGTTTTCCAACCTGTCCAAAAGTATTGAGTGGTCGACAGTGTCAAATGCAGCACTGAGGTCTAGTAGCATTAATATTGAAGTTTTGCCAGAGTCTGTGTTAAGACGGATGTCATTTACAACTTTAATAAGGGCCGTCTCGGTGCTATGAAAAGGTCGAAATCCTGACTGGAAGTTGTTGTGGCAGCCAGTTGAAGCCAGGAAGTGATTTAGTTGTTGGAGGACAACTTTCTCAATTATTTTACTTATGAAGGGTAGATTTGAAATTGGTCTGTAGTTGTTGATAATAGAGGCATCTAGGCTCCGCTTTTTTAGAAGAGGTTTAATGACTGCAGTTTTGAAGGCCTTTGGGAAATTGCCTGATTGAATGGAGTTATTAACTATTTGCAATACGTCTATTGATAGGCAGTCAAAAACATTCTTAAAAAAGTTGGTAGGTAAAGCATCAAGGCAGCAGGTGGATGATTTTAGATTTGTCACCGTTTCCACTAGAGTTTTAGAGTCTATGGCATTAAAGCTTGCCATCATTGCTGTGTTACTTTTGCCTGAACAGGTTGGTGATCCAACTTTTTTGTTTGAGATATTGATGGCGCGTCTGATGCCTTCAATTTTATTAGTATAAAAGAATGCAAACTCATTGCATTTCTGCGTGGAATGTAGTTTAGCTGGTATTTGTGTTGGGGGGTTGGTCAGTCTGTCAACAGTTGCAAATAGGGTTTTCGCCTTATTAGTGTTGTTGTTTATGATATTGGAGAAGTATGTTTCTCTCGCACTTTTTAAGACTAAATTGTAGGCCCGGAGGCTCTCTTTGTAGATGTCATGGTGAATATGAAGTTTAGTACTCCGCCAGATTCGTTCAGCCTTCCTGCACTCTCTTCTCTGGGCTGTCACAACAGCAGCTTTTCTCCAGGGTGCCTTTTGCTTACCAGAAATTGTTTTAACCGTAGCAGGTGCAATGACATCTATGACATTCAGAATTTTGGTATTAAAGATGTTTACAAGATCATCAGCATGACATGGGTTTAGAGGTGGTAACGAGGAAATGGCATTTTTAAAGAGTACATTGGCATGTTCATTGATGTATCGTTTTTTGACCTTATTTGATTCTGTTTGTGTGTCAGGAATGAAAGAAATATTAAAGAAAACACAGAAGTGATCAGACAATGAAGGATCAGTCACAAAAACATCAGAAACATTGAGACCTTTTGTGATAATCAGGTCCAGGGTGTGTCCCTTACAATGAGTAGCCTCTTTCACATGTTGAGAAAGGTCAAATGTGTCTAGAATATTAAAAAGTTCTTTTGCACCCTTGTCATTCAAATCATCAATATGAAAATTAAAGTCACCAGTTATAACTAGGCAGTCAAAATCAGTGGAGATGCTAGACAATAATTCAGTAAAATCATCGAAAAAATTTGACGAATATTTAGGTGGCCTGTAAATAATTAACAGGAGAACTCTGGGAGAGCATTTCAACACAGCACAAAGATATTCGAATGATGGAAAAACACCAAGGGACATCTGTTTCCCCTGAAATGTATTTTTAAATATAGCAGCAACCCCTCCCCCTCTTTTCCCAGATCTACAAACATCTATAAAATTATAGTTGGGGGGTGCTGTCTCGATCAGAATGCTTGCACTATTATTTTGTTCTAGCCATGTTTCAGTTAAAAACATAAAATCAAGTTTAGAAGTAGTAATAAAATCATTGACTAAAAATGATTTGTTATTAAGAGACCTTACATTTAGCAGACCCATCCTGATGGTGTTATTGACAGGCTTTGAGGTTGACTTTGATTTTGAGAGAACAGGAATGAGATTGTTTAGGTTAGCTGTGTGTTCAAGTTTCCCAATGTTTACTCTCTTAGTAGTCACAACAGGAATGCAGAAGGTGCCATGTTTTGATGTAGGCGACCTTGGGTCCAGCTGATAATGCGGTCTACTGCTGAACCCTTTTCTGTCTCAGTAATATTCAGGGCTGCTGTCAGGGTGGGGAGGGGGTGGCCAAAAGGGAAGAGTCTTGGAGGTCTTGGATTTTAGTGACTTAGTTGCAGCTTTGAGAGAGGGGGTCTTGGATTTTGGTGACTTCGTTGCAGCTTTGGAAGAGGGGGTCTTGAGTTTTGGTGACTTAGTTGCAGCTTTGGAAGAGGGGATCTTGGATTTTGGTGACTTCGTTGCAGCTTTGGAAGAGGGGGTCTTGAGTTTTGGTGACTTAGTTGCAGCCTTGGGAGGGGGGGTCTGAGTAGGGCAGGGGGTAGGTGGGGGTAGCTCCTGGAATTCCAAGGGGAGGAGGGGAGAGAAAGGTTTATTGGAGGGAGGGAGAATGACGAAGACCTGGATTGGGATTTGGGAGGGGTGGGGGAGGGATCCACATTCAGTCCTCCTTCGACGTTGTTGATAATCTGAGAAGGGCGGGGGGTAGGTGGGGGTAGCTCTTGGAACTCCAAGGGGGAGGAGGGGAGAGAAAGGTTTATTGGAGGGAGGGAGAATGATGAAGACCTGGATGGAGATTTGGGGGGGGTGGGGGAGGGATCCACATTCAGTCCTCCTTCGACGTTTCTGATAATCTGTGTTTCGTCTTCCCTCTTTGTTGGTTCCTCTCGTCTCTTGTCCTTGGCGACAGATGGATGACGCAGGCAGTAAGACATGTTGGTGATGAATAGCTTTGCCCCCAGCTTATTTAGGCAAAGTCCGTTTGTCTTAAAAAGATGCCTGCGGTCCCAGAAAAGGCGGAAATTGTCAATAAAATGCGTTGGGCGGGCAAGAGATGCAGTTGAGAGCCATTTGTTGAGCCAAAACAGTCTACTGAATGTCTCCGCTCCTCTCCCGGTCGGGGGCAGAGGGCCACTGATGAAAACCTCAGCATTCACAGAGCTGACTGTTTCAAAGAGTTTGTTGAAATCCTCTCTCAACTCTGTTGATCGTTGTTTTTCAATGTCATTAAATCCAATGTGCAGAATGATATTTTTCACAGTTGGGTGTGCAGCCACAATTTCCAGGATTCTTTTTTCCAAATCAGACACCGTATCCTTCGGAAAGCAGAGTACTTTGATGTTATTACTGCTTTTCATATCTTTTACAGAAAAGTCACCCACAATCAGATTTTCAGGCCCTGTCGTTAGCTTTCTCTGTGGCTTTAAGTTAGCAGGTCTTACCCTACTGCGTGGTGGTGGGGGGTTATCCAGGCAATCAGAGGGGGATCCATGGTCCTGCAGCAGTGGAGCAAACCTGTTCTTTAGTTGAACAGTTGTTTGCTGGGGAGGTTTCTTGGTAGCTCTCCTCTCCCCAGCTGTCCGCTGCTGTGTCCTACGAGGCAGTGGGGTTGAGGAGACGCTGTGCCTGGATGGAGATGGTAACGCAGGCCAGCCGGTCAGATCACAGATATCGGGGCGCTGGGTCCTGCCAGATATCCGTTCTCCCATGTCACAGGGAGATGGTCTTCTCTTTGGCTTCGCACCAAGTGTGTTCCAGGGAGGATTATCGCTGGTAGATTTATGACCGTGGACAGGATCCTCCCGTTTCTTCATAGCTTCATTATAGCTAGTTAGCTGTGTTCTAGCATGCTCCTGTCCACTGTTTTGAGTCAGTGCTAGAGTGGTGTTGTTCCCACAAAGTCCATTCACTTCTACATTTACTTCTAACCGATTCATTTTTGTTTCCAGCAGTAAAATCTTCTGTAGGAGTTTATGGTAATCTTCCGTAGAGAAGGGAGGCATCTTCTGCTAATTACCTTTAGCAGGCTCAGGCTTATCTTGTTTGGTAGGCCTCCTCCCGTAGCGTTGAGGAAGTCGTAAAAATATTGAAAAATGCCCGTTTTATCTCAAAGAAAATATAATCCCACTGGTTTTGTAAATATCCAGGAGCTGTTGCTCTTTGTTTCTTATTGAGGAGAAGCAGATAGCAAAAAATAGCAGAAAATCGCAGGCAGGGGTGAGAGCAAAGAGGAAAAGCGTCTGCACTGTAGCAAAGCCGGAAATAGAAATTTCTTAAAAAGAAATATTTTATTTTATTTTAAGTTTTATACATTTTAGTTTTAGTTGAAATTTGTGAAAGAAGAAGTTTATTAAAAGATCAAGCTTACATCATGCATGTAAAGAGTTATAATAAAATATTTCAAAATGCATTTGCAACTCTGTTAAATTAAAGTCTGTTGGTCCAGTCATATATTTTGTCATAGTAGTTTTCTTAAAATCTCGTCTCGTCTCGTGAGCGGAGTGTATCATCACACCCCTACTGTTAACCTATAGCCTCATTATGTTAGAAGGTACAAATTGTTTAAACAGATTTTCTCAGATAGATATATGATGGTTCCGGTCAAACAGTTATATTGTATTATTGAGATGATATTTTGTCCATACGACTATCGTCACTGTTGTTGCTCAGAAAAAGAACATAAGCATGCTTGATGGTGTCTGACTGTAGCTGGGTGATGTCATAGCGTCACCACCTGATGATACCCAATCAAGGTTAGCAGAGTAATACATTATACCTAATATCTGTAGAGATGAATGTGGCATCACTCTATGTTGAAACATATTTTTCTTAAAATACATAAAACATTATGGGGTACTTAAACTCTAATTTTCAGAGGCTGCATCGTCTCCGTTCAACTTCTATTCTCATATATTACTTACATGGTGTTAAACATCTTGAAAGAAAGTTGACTTAACACAATTTCCAAAACTCCTCAAAATATACATTTATTATGAAACAGTTAAAATAAAAAATTACCTCCATAGAATAATAAAACAGACACGTTATAAGCAGTATTTATTTTTTTACAGAGGGGTTTGGTCCTGGGAAAAAAACACCTCAATTTCTGTGCTGGAGGTCAAAAGACAATGTAAATGATTCTACTTATTATTGTTAATATAACAACTACCATACTGATTTGACCTGGTGACAACGGCATTCCAGGAAATGTGTGTTATTTAATTAATTTTGTTATAAGTTAATAAATAATAAATAAAAATGATGCCATGTATTTGAAATATGCCATCATTCTGTATAATCACTTTTCTATTTATTTGTGTAATTTGACACAATGATGGGATTACAGGCCAGGACACGTTCACAAACCCATTTTAAGCTGTTTTCAAAATGACATGGTAAACATCGTGACAGCTTTAACTTTCAATGTATCCCAGAATTTATTTTATGAAACTTTGCAGTCCTCACAAAGAGAAAAAGTAAAAGGAAAGAAACATTGAATAATGCATTGGTGGGTTAGTCACTAATGGCTGAAACTTGTGCTCTTTGTGGAAAGGTCATTCTTCTGAAGTGCTTCTGCAAGCTTTCTCTCATGTCTTTAGCTCTTAAACAGTATATAAGTGGATTAATCATGGGGGGTAAAAGGCTATACATCATTATAATTACTATTCGCACATCAGCACTAAAACTAATGCCAACATTGCTGGCTAAATACACAAAACATCTGGGTAAATAATAGAGTGATATTACAATAAGTTGAGTACTGCAAGTTGACAGAGATTTTCTGCGACCTTGTGTATCTGCAATCCTAAGTACTGCTTTGATAATGGAGCAATATGAGAACATAATGAATGCCAGAGGTCCCAGTAACGCAACCATTGCGAACATAAAAGCAGGAAAACCATAAGGGGCCCTGTCAGTGCATGCTAGGATTGTTATACCAATATGATCACAGTAGCAGTGGTTGATTATGTTTGAGGCACAGTAAGGAAGAGGGTATGCCCTTATAACTAACATTAAAGGGCCTGCCTTGGCAACAACCCATGCTGTAATACTGAGAATCTGGATATTGCAGCTGTTGAGAACAAGGTGATATCTGAGAGGATGACAGATGGCCAAATACCTGTCTAAAGCCATCAGGAAGAGAATGTAGGAATTCACTGTGCCAAAATAGTGAACGAAGTACATTTGGACAAAACAAGCATTGAATGAAATATTCCCAGATTCAAACCAGTACTTACTGATGATCTTCGGTAAAGTGGTTGTGCTAAAGAGAATGTCGCATGTAGTCAGATTTAGAATGATGTAATAAATGGGTTTGTGAAGGCTGCGGTCGGTTGCGAATACAAAGAGGATTGTAACATTGCCCGTCATGGTTAAGAAGTAAACGAAGAACAACAATGCTGAGACATGGCCTCTGTACTCTGGATGAAGTCCAGGGAATCCAGAAAGGATGAACTCAGTCACAATGCTGTGATTTCTCTCCAGCATGATGCAGGAGAAAATGAACTAAACGCACTGAAAAGGAAATATGAGAGTTGTGAGTTAACATCAGTTTTTGCTACTTTTCCAACTCATTTATAGGAATGAAAAGCAGTTAAAGAGACGGCTATCAGACTTTAGATGGTTGTATCAGTTTCTAGGTCTCAATCATTTGCACTTACCTTTCTCGAAGAGTTAGGCAGCATTCTGAGGACTCACATGCTAACTCAGCTCTTAAAATGACTCGAGGTAGCATGTCTTGTAATGGAGGCCTATTCTTTTTCATTCTCTCTCTCTCTCTCTCTCTCTCTCTCTCTGCCCCCTCCCCCCATACCACACTAATGGCATTTAATTTTAATTAATCAATAAAAACAAACATCTCTGTTACAAGATAAGCAAAATGTAACAAACATTAATCATAATAGTTACAGTAGATGTTAATGTCCTGTTTCCTACCAATAATGAACTAATAAATAATTAACATAATAATCCACATTTAATATAGGTAGCAAATACTCTATATGCATAACAAAGAACACTCATCTCATGATGGTTATTTGGAAGAACCCCTAATTAAATCATGTTAATGGTTATTAATCCCACAGCGTTAAACAAGAGCACTTGCACAAACCCCATGTGTCACCACATTTATTGTGAGGAGGGAGTGTTGATGTCCCCAGTGTTTAATGGTATCCTACCGGGTGTTCTACTCCATCTAACCCTCCTTGTAACAGCACTGCTCCGGCAACACTCACTGGCATCAACAGCAACACTGAAAGGCCGGTCAAAGTTTGGAGCAGACAGCACAGGAGAAGAAGCAAGCAAAAGTTTAACATTGTCAAATGCTTCTTGACATCTGGGAGACCAATGAAACAGAACTTTAGGGCTAAGGAGGTTGGTCAAAGGTGTAACAACAGTAGAAAAGTTCTTACAAAATTACCCTTAGTAGCCTGCCATACCAAGAAACCTACGGAGTTTCTGGCGGTTCTCAGACAGCTGTTACTGACTGGGAGCTTAAAAACCCAACCAAGGCATCGCTTATTGTTACCGACAATGCACGTAATATGGACGTGGATGTGCGCGACCCGGGATTGAAGTCGCACATCTTTTTAGCGCACACTATAAATCTTGCAACCCAAGCTGGCCTCGGTGTTCTCCGCTTGACTCGTTTACTCGGGCGGGTGAGACGTGTGACTGCTTTTTTTTCATCGTAGTTCAGCGGCTACCGCGGTGAAAATGTCCAAGCAGAAACGGCTAATTGCCATCACACAAGTTAATGACGGGCACGTTGGATATGCTGGCTCGTTACCTTGAGCAGCAAGCTGACATAGCAGCATCACCAGCCCAGAGTTAAGACAAAACTCCTGAAGCATTGATACAGCTGCGATGTCAGAGATGCTTAAGATGCTGTAGTTGCAGCATGTTGTTCATGACATACTTGGTCAGGCTCCGTTTGCACTATTTGAACTTTGTATTGACAAAGTAGAACTTTGATTTGGTATTGACAAAGTAGATCTTTGATTTGGTTTTGCACATATTTACACTTGGGAAAAAGAAATATTTTATTTTATTTTAAGTTTTATACATTTTAGTTTTAGTTGAAATTTGTGAAAGAAGAAGTTTATTAAAAGATCATGCTTACATCATGCATGTAAAGAGTTATAATAAAATATTTCAAAATGCATTTGCAACTCTGTTAAATTAAAGTCTGTTGGTCCAGTCATATATTTTGTCATAGTAGTTTTCTTAAAATCTCGTCTCGTCTCGTGAGCGGAGTGTATCATCACACCCCTACTGTTAACCTATAGCCTCATTATGTTAGAAGGTACAAATTGTTTAAACAGATTTTCTCAGATAGATATATGATGGTTCCGGTCAAACAGTTATATTGTATTATTGAGATGATATTTTGTCCATACGACTATCGTCACTGTTGTTGCTCAGAAAAAGAACATAAGCATGCTTGATGGTGTCTGACTGTAGCTGGGTGATGTCATAGCGTCACCACCTGATGATACCCAATCAAGGTTAGCAGAGTAATACATTATACCTAATATCTGTAGAGATGAATGTGGCATCACTCTATGTTGAAACATATTTTTCTTAAAATACATAAAACATTATGGGGTACTTAAACTCTAATTTTCAGAGGCTGCATCGTCTCCGTTCAACTTCTATTCTTATATATTACTTACATGGTGTTAAACATCTTGAAAGAAAGTTGACTTAACACAATTTCCAAAACTCCTCAAAATATACATTTATTATGAAACAGTTAAAATAAAAAATTACCTCCATAGAATAATAAAACAGACACGTTATAAGCAGTATTTATTTTTTTACAGAGGGGTTTGGTCCTGGGAAAAAAACACCTCAATTTCTGTGCTGGAGGTCAAAAGACAATGTAAATGATTCTACTTATTATTGTTAATATAACAACTACCATACTGATTTGACCTGGTGACAACGGCATTCCAGGAAATGTGTGTTATTTAATTAATTTTGTTATAAGTTAATAAATAATAAATAAAAATTATGCCATGTATTTGAAATATGCCATCATTCTGTATAATCACTTTTCTATTTATTTGTGTAATTTGACACAATGATGGGATTACAGGCCAGGACATGTTCACAAACCCATTTTAAGCTGTTTTCAAAATGACATGGTAAACATCGTGACAGCTTTGACTTTCAATGTATCCCAGAATTTATTTTATGAAACTTTGCAGTCCTCACAAAGAGAAAAAGTAAAAGGAAAGAAACATTGAATAATGCATTGGTGGGTTAGTCACTAATGGCTGAAACTTGTGCTCTTTGTGGAAAGGTCATTCTTCTGAAGTGCTTCTGCAAGCTTTCTCTCATGTCTTTAGCTCTTAAACAGTATATAAGTGGATTAATCATGGGGGGTAAAAGGCTATACATCATTATAATTACTATTCGCACATCAGCACTAAAACTAATGCCAACATTGCTGGCTAAATACACAAAACATCTGGGTAAATAATAGAGTGATATTACAATAAGTTGAGTACTGCAAGTTGACAGAGATTTTCTGCGACCTTGTGTATCTGCAATCCTAAGTACTGCTATGATAATGGAGCAATATGAGAACAAAATGAATGCCAGAGGTCCCAGTAACGCAACCATTGCGAACACAAAAGCAGGAAAACCATAAGGGGCCCTGTCAGTGCATGCTAGGATTGTTATACCAACGTGATCACAGTAGCAGTGGTTGATTATGTTTGAGGCACAGTAAGGAAGAGGGTATGCCCTTATAACTAACATTAAAGGGCCTGCCTTGGCAACAACCCATACTGTAATACTGAGAATCTGGATATTGCAGCTGTTGAGAACAAGGTGATATCCGAGAGGATGACAGATGGCCAAATACCTGTCTAAAGCCATCAGGAAGAGAATGTAGGAATTCACTGTGCCAAAATAGTGAACGAAGTACATTTGGACAAAACAAGCATTGAATGAAATATTCCCAGATTCAAACCAGTACTTACTGATGATCTTCGGTAAAGTGGTTGTGCTAAAGAGAATGTCGCATGTAGTCAGATTAAGAATGATGTAATAAATGGGTTTGTGAAGGCTGCGGTCGGTTGCGAATACATAGAGAATTGTAACATTGCCCGTCATGGTTAAGAAGTAAACGAAGAACAACAATGCTGAGACATGGCCTCTGTACTCTGGATGAAGTCCAGGGAATCCAGAAAGGATGAACTCAGTCACAATGCTGTGATTTCTCTCCAGCATGATGCAGGAGAAAATGAACTAAACGCACTGAAAAGGAAATATGAGAGTTGTGAGTTAACATCAGTTTTTGCTACTTTTCCAACTCATTTATAGGAATGAAAAGCAGTTAAAGAGACGGCTATCAGACTTTAGATGGTTGTATCAGTTTCTAGGTCTCAATCATTTGCACTTACCTTTCTCGAAGAGTTAGGCAGCATTCTGAGGACTCACATGCTAACTCAGCTCTTAAAATGACTCGAGGTAGCATGTCTTGTAATGGAGGCCTATTCTTTTTCATTCTCTCTCTCTCTCTCTCTCTCTCTCTCTCTCTCTCTCTGCCCCCTCCCCCCATACCACACTAATGGCATTTAATTTTAATTAATCAATAAAAACAAACATCTCTGTTACAAGATAAGCAAAATGTAACAAACATTAATCGTAATAGTTACAGTAGATGTTAATGTCCTGTTTCCTACCAATAATGAACTAATAAATAATTAACATAATAATCCACATTTAATATAGGTAGCAAATACTCTATATGCATAACAAAGAACACTCATCTCATGATGGTTATTTGGAAGAACCCCTAATTAAATCATGTTAATGGTTATTAATCCCACAGCGTTAAACAAGAGCACTTGCACAAACCCCATGTGTCACCACATTTATTGTGAGGAGGGAGTGTTGATGTCCCCAGTGTTTAATGGTATCCTACCGGGTGTTCTACTCCATCTAACCCTCCTTGTAACAGCACTGCTCCGGCAACACTCACTGGCATCAACAGCAACACTGAAAGGCCGGTCAAAGTTTGGAGCAGACAGCACAGGAGAAGAAGCAAGCAAAAGTTTAACATTGTCAAATGCTTCTTGACATCTGGGAGACCAATGAAACAGAACTTTAGGGCTAAGGAGGTTGGTCAAAGGTGTAACAACAGTAGAAAAGTTCTTACAAAATTACCCTTAGTAGCCTGCCATACCAAGAAACCTACGGAGTTTCTGGCGGTTCTCAGGTACAGTAAAGTTGCATATGGCTTCAATCTTACCACGAGATCTCGTACCATGAGATCTCGCGATATTAAAGTTGATGATATTTCTTGTCGCGTTAAAAATGTGTTTCGCGAGATTTGTGAGCTATATATAGCTGAGGTTTAACAGACAGCTGTTACTGACTGGGAGCTTAAAAACCCAACCAAGGCATCGCTTATTGTTACCGACAATGCACGTAATATGGACGTGGATGTGCGCGACCCGGGATTGAAGTCGCACATCTTTTTAGCGCACACTATAAATCTTGCAACCCAAGCTGGCCTCGGTGTTCTCCGCTTGACTCGTTTACTCGGGCGGGTGAGACGTGTGACTGCTTTTTTTTCATCGTAGTTCAGCGGCTACCGCGGTGAAAATGTCCAAGCAGAAACGGCTAATTGCCATCACACAAGTTAATGACGGGCACGTTGGATATGCTGGCTCGTTACCTTGAGCAGCAAGCTGACATAGCAGCATCACCAGCCCAGAGTTAAGACAAAACTCCTGAAGCATTGATACAGCTGCGATGTCAGAGATGCTTAAGATGCTGTAGTTGCAGCATGTTGTTCATGACATACTTGGTCAGGCTCCGTTTGCACTATTTGAACTTTGTATTGACAAAGTAGAACTTTGATTTGGTATTGACAAAGTAGATCTTTGATTTGGTTTTGCACATATTTACACTTGGGAAAAAGAAATATTTTATTTTATTTTAAGTTTTATACATTTTAGTTTTAGTTGAAATTTGTGAAAGAAGAAGTTTATTAAAAGATCATGCTTACATCATGCATGTAAAGAGTTATAATAAAATATTTCAAAATGCATGTGCAACTCTGTTAAATTAAAGTCTGTTGGTCCAGTCATATATTTTGTCATAGTAGTTTTCTTAAAATCTCGTCTCGTCTCGTGAGCGGAGTGTATCATCACACCCCTACTGTTAACCTATAGCCTCATTATGTTAGAAGGTACAAATTGTTTAAACAGATTTTCTCAGATAGATATATGATGGTTCCGGTCAAACAGTTATATTGTATTATTGAGATGATATTTTGTCCATACGACTATCGTCACTGTTGTTGCTCAGAAAAAGAACATAAGCATGCTTGATGGTGTCTGACTGTAGCTGGGTGATGTCATAGCGTCACCACCTGATGATACCCAATCAAGGTTAGCAGAGTAATACATTATACCTAATATCTGTAGAGATGAATGTGGCATCACTCTATGTTGAAACATATTTTTCTTAAAATACATAAAACATTATGGGGTACTTAAACTCTAATTTTCAGAGGCTGCATCGTCTCCGTTCAACTTCTATTCTCATATATTACTTACATGGTGTTAAACATCTTGAAAGAAAGTTGACTTAACACAATTTCCAAAACTCCTCAAAATATACATTTATTATGAAACAGTTAAAATAAAAAATTACCTCCATAGAATAATAAAACAGACACGTTATAAGCAGTATTTATTTTTTTTACAGAGGGGTTTGGTCCTGGGAAAAAAACACCTCAATTTCTGTGCTGGAGGTCAAAAGACAATGTAAATGATTCTACTTATTATTGTTAATATAACAACTACCATACTGATTTGACCTGGTGACAACGGCATTCCAGGAAATGTGTGTTATTTAATTAATTTTGTTATAAGTTAATAAATAATAAATAAAAATGATGCCATGTATTTGAAATATGCCATCATTCTGTATAATCACTTTTCTATTTATTTGTGTAATTTGACACAATGATGGGATTACAGGCCAGGACACGTTCACAAACCCATTTTAAGCTGTTTTCAAAATGACATGGTAAACATCGTGACAGCTTTGACTTTCAATGTATCCCAGAATTTATTTTATGAAACTTTGCAGTCCTCACAAAGAGAAAAAGTAAAAGGAAAGAAACATTGAATAATGCATTGGTGGGTTAGTCACTAATGGCTGAAACTTGTGCTCTTTGTGGAAAGGTCATTCTTCTGAAGTGCTTCTGCAAGCTTTCTCTCATGTCTTTAGCTCTTAAACAGTATATAAGTGGATTAATCATGGGGGGTAAAAGGCTATACATCATTATAATTACTATTCGCACATCAGCACTAAAACTAATGCCAACATTGCTGGCTAAATACACAAAACATCTGGGTAAATAATAGAGTGATATTACAATAAGTTGAGTACTGCAAGTTGACAGAGATTTTCTGCGACCTTGTGTATCTGCAATCCTAAGTACTGCTATGATAATGGAGCAATATGAGAACAAAATGAATGCCAGAGGTCCCAGTAACGCAACCATTGCGAACACAAAAGCAGGAAAACCATAAGGGGCCCTGTCAGTGCATGCTAGGATTGTTATACCAACGTGATCACAGTAGCAGTGGTTAATTATGTTTGAGGCACAGTAAGGAAGAGGGTATGCCCTTATAACTAACATTAAAGGGCCTGCCTTGGCAACAACCCATACTGTAATACTGAGAATCTGGATATTGCAGCTGTTGAGAACAAGGTGATATCCGAGAGGATGGCAGATGGCCAAATACCTGTCTAAAGCCATCAGGAAGAGAATATAGGAATTCACTGTGCCAAAATAGTGAACGAAGTACATTTGGACAAAACAAGCATTGAATGAAATATTCCCAGATTCAAACCAGTACTTACTGATGATCTTCGGTAAAGTGGTTGTGCTAAAGAGAATGTCGCATGTAGTCAGATTAAGAATGATGTAATAAATGGGTTTGTGAAGGCTGCGGTCGGTTGCAAATACAAAAAGGATTGTAACATTGCCCGTCATGGTTAAGAAGTAAACGAAGAACAACAATGCTGAGACATGGCCTCTGTACTCTGGATGAAGTCCAGGGAATCCAGAAAGGATGAACTCAGTCACAATGCTGTGATTTCTCTCCAGCATGATGCAGGAGAAAATGAACTAAACGCACTGAAAAGGAAATATGAGAGTTGTGAGTTAACATCAGTTTTTGCTACTTTTCCAACTCATTTATAGGAATGAAAAGCAGTTAAAGAGACGGCTATCAGACTTTAGATGGTTGTATCAGTTTCTAGGTCTCAATCATTTGCACTTACCTTTCTCGAAGAGTTAGGCAGCATTCTGAGGACTCACATGCTAACTCAGCTCTTAAAATGACTCGAGGTAGCATGTCTTGTAATGGAGGTCTATTCTTTTTCATTCTCTCTCTCTCTCTCTCTCTCTCTCTCTCTCTCTGCCCCCTCCCCCCATACCACACTAATGGCATTTAATTTTAATTAATCAATAAAAACAAACATCTCTGTTACAAGATAAGCAAAATGTAACAAACATTAATCGTAATAGTTACAGTAGATGTTAATGTCCTGTTTCCTACCAATAATGAACTAATAAATAATTAACATAATAATCCACATTTAATATAGGTAGCAAATACTCTATATGCATAACAAAGAACACTCATCTCATGATGGTTATTTGGAAGAACCCCTAATTAAATCATGTTAATGGTTATTAATCCCACAGCGTTAAACAAGAGCACTTGCACAAACCCCATGTGTCACCACATTTATTGTGAGGAGGGAGTGTTGATGTCCCCAGTGTTTAATGGTATCCTACCGGGTGTTCTACTCCATCTAACCCTCCTTGTAACAGCACTGCTCCGGCAACACTCACTGGCATCAACAGCAACACTGAAAGGCCGGTCAAAGTTTGGAGCAGACAGCACAGGAGAAGAAGCAAGCAAAAGTTTAACATTGTCAAATGCTTCTTGACATCTGGGAGACCAATGAAACAGAACTTTAGGGCTAAGGAGGTTGGTCAAAGGTGTAACAACAGTAGAAAAGTTCTTACAAAATTACCCTTAGTAGCCTGCCATACCAAGAAACCTACGGAGTTTCTGGCGGTTCTCAGGTACAGTAAAGTTGCATATGGCTTCAATCTTACCACGAGATCTCGTACCATGAGATCTCGCGAGATTAAAGTTGATGATATTTCTTGTCGCGTTAAAAATGTGTTTCGCGAGATTTGTGAGCTATATATAGCTGAGGTTTAACAGACAGCTGTTACTGACTGGGAGCTTAAAAACCCAACCAAGGCATCGCTTATTGTTACCGACAATGCACGTAATATGGACGTGGATGTGCGCGACCCGGGATTGAAGTCGCACATCTTTTTAGCGCACACTATAAATCTTGCAACCCAAGCTGGCCTCGGTGTTCTCCGCTTGACTCGTTTACTCGGGCGGGTGAGACGTGTGACTGCTTTTTTTTCATCGTAGTTCAGCGGCTACCGCGGTGAAAATGTCCAAGCAGAAACGGCTAATTGCCATCACACAAGTTAATGACGGGCACGTTGGATATGCTGGCTCGTTACCTTGAGCAGCAAGCTGACATAGCAGCATCACCAGCCCAGAGTTAAGACAAAACTCCTGAAGCATTGATACAGCTGCGATGTCAGAGATGCTTAAGATGCTGTAGTTGCAGCATGTTGTTCATGACATACTTGGTCAGGCTCCGTTTGCACTATTTGAACTTTGTATTGACAAAGTAGAACTTTGATTTGGTATTGACAAAGTAGATCTTTGATTTGGTTTTGCACATATTTACACTTGGGAAAAAGAAATATTTTATTTTATTTTAAGTTTTATACATTTTAGTTTTAGTTGAAATTTGTGAAAGAAGAAGTTTATTAAAAGATCATGCTTACATCATGCATGTAAAGAGTTATAATAAAATATTTCAAAATGCATTTGCAACTCTGTTAAATTAAAGTCTGTTGGTCCAGTCATATATTTTGTCATAGTAGTTTTCTTAAAATCTCGTCTCGTCTCGTGAGCGGAGTGTATCATCACACCCCTACTGTTAACCTATAGCCTCATTATGTTAGAAGGTACAAATTGTTTAAACAGATTTTCTCAGATAGATATATGATGGTTCCGGTCAAACAGTTATATTGTATTATTGAGATGATATTTTGTCCATACGACTATCGTCACTGTTGTTGCTCAGAAAAAGAACATAAGCATGCTTGATGGTGTCTGACTGTAGCTGGGTGATGTCATAGCGTCACCACCTGATGATACCCAATCAAGGTTAGCAGAGTAATACATTATACCTAATATCTGTAGAGATGAATGTGGCATCACTCTATGTTGAAACATATTTTTCTTAAAATACATAAAACATTATGGGGTACTTAAACTCTAATTTTCAGAGGCTGCATCGTCTCCGTTCAACTTCTATTCTCATATATTACTTACATGGTGTTAAACATCTTGAAAGAAAGTTGACTTAACACAATTTCCAAAACTCCTCAAAATATACATTTATTATGAAACAGTTAAAATAAAAAATTACCTCCATAGAATAATAAAACAGACACGTTATAAGCAGTATTTATTTTTTTACAGAGGGGTTTGGTCCTGGGAAAAAAACACCTCAATTTCTGTGCTGGAGGTCAAAAGACAATGTAAATGATTCTACTTATTATTGTTAATATAACAACTACCATACTGATTTGACCTGGTGACAACGGCATTCCAGGAAATGTGTGTTATTTAATTAATTTTGTTATAAGTTAATAAATAATAAATAAAAATGATGCCATGTATTTGAAATATGCCATCATTCTGTATAATCACTTTTCTATTTATTTGTGTAATTTGACACAATGATGGGATTACAGGCCAGGACACGTTCACAAACCCATTTTAAGCTGTTTTCAAAATGACATGGTAAACATCGTGACAGCTTTGACTTTCAATGTATCCCAGAATTTATTTTATGAAACTTTGCAGTCCTCACAAAGAGAAAAAGTAAAAGGAAAGAAACATTGAATAATGCATTGGTGGGTTAGTCACTAATGGCTGAAACTTGTGCTCTTTGTGGAAAGGTCATTCTTCTGAAGTGCTTCTGCAAGCTTTCTCTCATGTCTTTAGCTCTTAAACAGTATATAAGTGGATTAATCATGGGGGGTAAAAGGCTATACATCATTATAATTACTATTCGCACATCAGCACTAAAACTAATGCCAACATTGCTGGCTAAATACACAAAACATCTGGGTAAATAATAGAGTGATATTACAATAAGTTGAGTACTGCAAGTTGACAGAGATTTTCTGCGACCTTGTGTATCTGCAATCCTAAGTACTGCTTTGATAATGGAGCAATATGAGAACATAATGAATGCCAGAGGTCCCAGTAACGCAACCATTGCGAACACAAAAGCAGGAAAACCATAAGGGGCCCTGTCAGTGCATGCTAGGATTGTTATACCAATATGATCACAGTAGCAGTGGTTGATTATGTTTGAGGCACAGTAAGGAAGAGGGTATGCCCTTATAACTAACATTAAAGGGCCTGCCTTGGCAACAACCCATGCTGTAATACTGAGAATCTGGATATTGCAGCTGTTGAGAACAAGGTGATATCTGAGAGGATGGCAGATGGCCAAATACCTGTCTAAAGCCATCAGGAAGAGAATGTAGGAATTCACTGTGCCAAAATAGTGAACGAAGTACATTTGGACAAAACAAGCATTGAATGAAATATTCCCAGATTCAAACCAGTACTTACTGATGATCTTCGGTAAAGTGGTTGTGCTAAAGAGAATGTCGCATGTAGTCAGATTAAGAATGATGTAATAAATGGGTTTGTGAAGGCTGCGGTCGGTTGCGAATACAAAGAGAATTGTAACATTGCCCGTCATGGTTAAGAAGTAAACGAAAAACAACAATGCTGAGACATGGCCTCTGTACTCTGGATGAAGTCCAGGGAATCCAGAAAGGATGAACTCAGTCACAATGCTGTGATTTCTCTCCAGCATGATGCAGGAGAAAATGAACTAAACGCACTGAAAAGGAAATATGAGAGTTGTGAGTTAACACCTTAACATCAGTTTTTGCTACTTTTCCAACTGGTTTATAGAAATTAATGAAAAGCATTTAAAGAGACTGCTATCAGACTTTAGATGGTTGTACCAGTTTCTAGGTCTCAATCTTTTGCACTTACCTTTCTCGAAGAGTTAGGCAGCATTCTGAGGACTCACCTGCTAACTCAGCTCTTAAAATGACTCGAGGTAGCATGTCTTGTAATGGAGGCCTATTCTTTTTTCCATTCTCTCTCTCTCTCTCTCTCTCTCTCTCTCTCTCTCTCTCTCTCCCCTCCCCCCATACCACACTAATAGACAAACATCTCTGTTACAAGATAAGCAAAAAGTAAGAAACAGTAATAGTAATAGTTACAGTAGATGTTTCCTACCAATAATTAACAAATGAATAATTAACATAATCATTCACATTTAATATAGGTAGTTAATACTCTTTAGAACGTTCATCTCATGATGGTTATTCGCTTATTAAATAATGCCAATGGTTATTAATCCCACAGCGTTAAACTAGAGCACTTGCACAAACCCCCAGTGTGTCACCACGTTTATTGTGAGGAGGGAGTGTTTATGTCCCCAGTGTTTAATGGTGGTCTCTCAGCACATATCACGTGTTTAATCTGAGCGGATGCCTTTACAGCATACCATTACAAGCAACTTATGAACATGAAATGTGAAGATTTTGTGTTTTAAGTTGTTGGGCAATGTCCGCGTGTGGTTGTTGTTGTTATGAGTACAGTTCTTTGTGGTAGTTGTAGCTTTAGTATGGGTGGTGTCATGGTAAAAACAGTTGTTGATGCATGATTATAGCTGTGAGGAGTATACACAAGCTTCATCTAACCTCAACTAACCTATGGGCCGCTGGAGGTGAGGCTGGGCCGCATCAAGTATTCCACCAAAAAGGGGACCATGCGGCTTATATTCAGGTGCACTTAATTGTCTGGAAATTCAGGGCTCCAGACTAACTTTTTGCATTGGTTGCACTGGTGCGCCTAACTTTTTTTTTTTAGGTGCACCAGCACAAAATTTAGGTGCACCCACATTTTTCATCGTGTCGCCTTTAACGCCAAAAAGTCACCTTTTTATCGCTCTCCTTTTACATAATGACACCCCCCTTATGGCCTAGCTTAACTGCAGCACCATCAGCACCCAGAGGAACCGTTTTCTGCAGCCAATCTGCACACTGATGCTGTTTGTGGCACAATAAAAAGATCATACAGGTCACTAGCCTATAGATTGCAAATGGAAACTGTTTATGTGATCTTAGCCTAGCCTACTTATATTTTTACTTAGGCTATTAATTTTTAATAATAATATTAGGAATAGGCTACTATACAATTTTCCTATTCATGATCTCTCATGCTGTAATGTGGGCCTTCAAACACTTTGCGTGTCCATGCTCCACCTCGACATGTCCAATTAACATGTTGACCGGCCTCCCTTTACGCAAAATGCAGCAGTAGACAATAACGCACTCCTTCATAGAGACTTCTGTGTCTCCGTCAATCATGAATGACGTGTACGTGGCGTTTCCAACCTCCGCAGCTGTCTTGTTCTTCAGTGTCGGCATTTTTTTCATCAGAATAATTTCGGACTTAAATTTAGTGAACGACAACTCCTCCTTTGCAATACTGTATGCAACGTTTAATTTTATAATAATTTCAGATTCCTCAGCGGACCTCATCGATGCAGCCTGACGCTGAAATGCAGCTGGATGAGGGGCCAGTTTATTAACACACTTATCAAGGCATGTAGTATGCTTTTTGGACACATTGCGCTTTTTCAATGTCTCGATGCGAAATGTTGTTGACTCCTCCACAAACGCACTATTACCGGACAAATTCTGACCGCACTCCCGACAATAAATTCAGTGTATTGAGTCCCGTTCTTTATCGTACATCAGCCAGGGAAATTGCTTCAACCAGTCCGGTCTGAAGGCATATTTTTGGGCTTTTTAATTAGTCTCGGGGCGAGGCTTTCTGCCTCTCTTCACTTTCAAAGAGAATCGAAGCGCTCAGAGTACCTGCTCTGCTCGCTCGCATTTTCGAACTGACACAATTTACAGCAGTGAAAAGGACCACAGCCAATCAGAGGCAAGGACCCGCCCGAGCTCCGTCTCTTATTGGTTTAGACCACGATACCGTCAGGAGAACATAAAGAGATACTGCGCTTATGATTTTTTTTTCACTCGAGCAGCGTTAGGTGCACCAGTGCGACCTACTATTTTTTTCAGTCGCACTCATAAAAATTTTGGTCGCATATGCGACCAAAATGGTCGCACTCTGGAGCCCTGAAATTACGGCACAAGTGACTAACGTTGCTAATTCATGTTGTTGTCACAAGCCTGAGCTATGGTATCCCACAAGTGTTAAAAAATACAAAAATGCACAAGGCAACAACATATCTCCTAAATACAGAAACAAAAGCACGAAATATATTTGAACTGCAATCGAAAGGCGCCTTGGAAAGCGGGAAGTTTTCATCTCTACGAATAAGCGCCTTTCACTTTTTCCGTTGCTGTGATCTGAGAATTGACATGAAAACCAACCTCCTCGAGTGTGCTGTTTATTGTGTACATTACTTCTCGATGAACCATGAGTAACCCAGGTTGTACACATGCAAGTATGTTAACATTCACAATGTTGACTACGCTTGGTTCAAAAGCAAGTATTGGACCTGTTAGGGTTACCACCTACAGTACATTTCTAATGTGCATTCCTTGCATCCAACATTAGCATTTCCCAAATCTAAGGACTTAACTCAGATGAATTACAAAAATAAGTTAATGTTTACAAAATAGTTTGAGAAAATTTGTTTCAACAAGATGTTTTTGAAACAGTGTTATGTTGTATATTCTGGAATAACAATGTTATTTTGAAATGGCAATACTCTAAGGTACAAAGACACCAGCAGTGTACGCACACACATGCACACCATAATCACTCACATGAGACATTAATTAGCTTCCTCTTGGAACTCATTTGCGTTGTTGCTTCTGTTTTTCACAACGGCCTGAAAACAAACACGTCACTGCCTCCATGACAAAAAGTTTTTGATGGGATGTTGTTGAATACAACTTCGATATATGTATTGAATATTACAGGACTTGTGCACAAAGCTTCCATGAAGTCCAAGTTTGTTAGGGTTGGGGTTTACAAGATCTTAATTATTAATTATCAAAAAATATTTAGATATAGCACAAAATCTGTATAATAAAAGGTATCAACCCAAAGGTTGCTGCAACTCTTTTATAAAAAGTTACCATGGTAATGGCAACTATATATACAGTGTATATATATATATACATACATCATAATGTCTTCATTAATGCTAAGTTCATTTAAATTAGGGCTGTCAAAATTAAGTACATTTTTAACGCATTAAGTTGTTGGCTCTCTGGATGGGAAGAGTATATAAAAACTAATATGGAACAATCAATAAACATGCAGACTCATAAAACTACTAAAATACAATGGCACCAACACCACTAAAGGCTGGATTATGCTTCCGCGTCGACACAACGCAAGGGAGCTTGCGGACCCCTTACGTCCTTGCGGACCCCCCTTGCGTCGACGCAAGGGCCTGACGTGTGCCTCCCAAAAATCCTCGACGCGCGTCGAGGCAACGCAACGCCAACGCAACACCAACGCAGCGGCATCGGCTGTGATTGGTCCGCTAACTACATCCGCTGGAGACCGCTATCCGGTTTCCATTCATAAACACCGCCATTTAAACTTTTAAAAGGCTACTTTTATTGTTTTCACCTCGTTTTATTGTTTGCACCTTGTCGCTTTTGCACAAAGAAATAAAACACCAGGTTCTGAAAAATTGTGGATGTTTAAAGCCGGAAAGTAAA
The DNA here is from genome assembly GCA_029853015.1 of Chelidonichthys spinosus. Classification (NCBI taxonomy): domain Eukaryota; kingdom Metazoa; phylum Chordata; class Actinopteri; order Perciformes; family Triglidae; genus Chelidonichthys; species Chelidonichthys spinosus. The sequence continues at coordinate 4,344,939 of CM056828.1, read as the reverse complement.
CAAATACGCTATAACGAGGCTACGACGATATATGTCAAGAGTCTCGGTCGGTCGGTCAGTCTTTACAAAAACCATAGCGCCCTCTACCGGTGTGGCATTGAATTGCATTTCGACACGTAAACCCAACGCAGAACCATCACGGTCTCCAAGCAACTGCGTCGCCGTTGCGTTGCCGTTGCGTGATCACTACGCGGAAGCATAATCAGGCCTTTAGGCTTCATGACATTAACCTCTCACCATTGACCCCAGCTGCAACAATAACCTGATGAACCTGGTTTCCACCGATGTGCTACAGCCGTTGCGACGTAGTGTTAGCATCACACTAACAAACCTCTCACACACATACTATCAAACCTCTCACACACACACTATCAAACCTCTCTCACACACTATCAAACTTTCTCACACACTATCAAACCTCAAATGAACTTCAGAAGGCCCACCCCTCTCCCCTTACCGTTTACCCTATAAAAACAATAGGATTTGACGATGGATCTGCCCAGTAGAAGGTTTCTGTTCTGTTAGGCCGTAAATCCTGTCTGGTAAACATAGTTGGTTATGATATACAATATCTTTAATCATTTTTTGCTTTGAGAGTATTCTTTTTCCTGAACTCCTGTTTTGCTTGATTTTATTGAATATGCCTTTGTACAATACTTCAATCAAAGTAACAGAATTTATTATCTCTGGTTTTGACAAAACAAAAAGACCTTTAGTAGTTGGTGTGGTTATGTTGATTACTTATGTTCTAGTCATTCTAGCCAATGTGATAAACATCCTCTTCATTGTTTATGACAAGAGATTACACAAACCAATGTATGTTCTGATTTGCAACCTTGCTGTTGTTGATATACTGTACACCTCCAGTAGCAGTCCGACAATGATTGGGGTTTTGGTCGCCGGGGTTAAGACTATAACGTATGTGCCGTGCTTAGTTCAAATGTTTATGTTCCACTTAGGAGGCGTGATGGAGATGTTTGCTTTAGCGGCTATGGCGTTTGATCGATTGATTGCTATTGGCTATCCCTTTCAGTACCACAGTTACTTAACAAATGTGCGCACAATTGTCCTTACATGTATTCTGTGGATTGCTGCTTGTGCTTTTGTGGCTCTGCTGCCTGCAACTCTGCTTCGTCTCCCTCACTGCCACTCAACTCTGAAGTACACTTTCTGTGACTTTGCTGCCATAATACGAACAACTTGTGTTGACCTAACTTACTATTTCAACCTGGTTACCATCATATTGTTTTTTCTGATATTTTTCACTTTCACCTTTATTTGCCTGTCATACTTTTGGATAACATATTTTGTGAAATTATCCTCAAATAATGAAAAAAGAAGAATGGGAGGCACTTGTTTGAGTCACTTAATCGTGGTCACATGTTATTACTGTCCATTATTTATCTCTGTTATCTTGACCAGGTTAGGTGTTGTACTGACTCTCGAGGCTCGTCATGGTTTAATGATCGGCACCATCCTTGGTCCTTCTGTAGTAAATCCTTTGGTGTACTGTCTTAGGACAAAAGAAATCAAATGTAAGATCTATAAAATATTCAAATAAGTTGAGATTTGTCAGTAGATTATTATGAACTCTGCAATTAAATCGAGAAATTGCATCAATTTATTTTCAAAGTATTATGTTAAAAATTATATATTCACAGACATTTTCTAAACTTTTTGCCTGTTAAATATTTTTTATGTCAATGAACTCTATGCCATTGTTAACAAAATTATTTAAAAAAAAAAAATTAAAAGTTTGTTTATTCACACTAACATTGTCAGTCCTGACTGCTGCTGAAAAAAGGGGGAAAATTTTTCTTTTACTTGTTTACTTTTCAAGCACATTATCATCACACTTAATGTAGGAGGGTAAGGACCTTTTAGGTATGATTTATGGTTAATGTATACACAACAAAATGCATGAAAAATCATGAATTAATTAATTGAGTACTATGAAAAATATCTTGTAAAAAAATATCAATATAGTTGGTTTTCAGGCTTCTTGTGATAAATCAATTCATTCATTTAAATAAAATGTCAGTTTATGAGCTCATAGGCATTTTGATGGACATATATATATATATATAGTATGTGTCTATATATATAATTGATATTTCCATTCTCACATTTGGTGCAGCAACTTTTGTGTTGACACCTTTCTATTATACAGATTTGTACAATTTTTATTTTACTTTTTATTTTATTTTTACATTTGAAAATGGATTATATATATTATATATATATATATATATATATATATATATATATAAAATATATATATAAAAATATATATATATATATATAAATATATATATATTTATATATATATATATATATATATATATATATATATATAAAAATAAGTCAACAAACACTAAATGAATGGCTGAGGTAATGACATTTCAATGCCCTTGTTAAATTAAACACAACGTCTCAAAATAAATATGACGATTTATGCTGAGCCAGTTTGAGGGGCATCTACTAATTCAAATGTAAAAACTTCTATTTCTTTAATTATAATAAGTAACCAATTATTGCTCTGTTGACTTTGAAGTTTAAAGGTGTAATGTGACCCTATAGGAGGCATTTCTCCAAGGGGACATTAAGTACATGTACAACACATCAAACCAGTGCTGCTGGAACTGACTGGACTGTTGTCTGTTTATGGACCAATGTAGGAATTTAGAGTTAATCCCAAGTTATGCTTCCACGTTGACACAATGCAAGGGGGCTTGCGGACTCCTAACGTCCTTGCGGACCCCCCTTACGTCCAACGCAAGGGTCTGCCGTGCACCTCCCAAAATCCTAGAGGCGCGTCGAGGCAATGCAACACCAATGCAACACCAACGCAGCGGCATTGGCTGTGATTGATCCACTAACTACATCTGCTGGAGACCGCTTTTCTGGTTTCCACTCATAAACACCGCCATTTAAACTTTTAATAGGCTACTTTTATTGTTTTCACCTTGTTTTATTGTTTGCACCTTGTCGCTTTTGCATAAAGAAATAAAACACCAAGTTCTGAAAAATTGTGGCTGTTTAAAGCCGGAAGGTAAACAAATAGGCTATAACGACGATATACGTCAAGAGTCTTGGTCGGTTGGTCAGTCTTTACAAAAAACATAGCGCCCTTTACCGGTGTGGCATTGAATTGCATTTCGACACGTAAACCCAACGCAGAACCATCACGGTCTCCAAGCAACTGCGTGGCCATTGCGTGGCCATTGCGCGATCACTACACGGAAGCATAACCGAGGCTTTACTGGCTTAGATTAGTTCAGAGCATTTCTTAAGAATATGACTAGTAGGGGTGAGTATTGGAAAGAACCTCTTGATACGATACGTATCACCATACTTTCGTCACGATACGATATGTATCACGGTATTGCGATATAAATAAAGATGAAAACACAAGTACATGTATATGTACATAAGATGATATTGATCAGAGGACAAATTGAGTCAAAACTATGTCATTCAAAACAGCCTTTCCATGTTATTAATTCCCATGAAATGCATTGGAATAAATATTGAAAATAAAAATGAAAAAGGATAAAGTACTGCATTCACAACACATCTAAACATCAATCTTTTTTTGAATCGATCTTTGGAGTTGAAAAATCAATATTGTATTGGGCGGCAAAGTATCCGGATATTTTGCCGTATCCAGTGTTGGGCAAGTTACTTCAAAAGCGTAATGCTTTATTTATTACTTGTTACTGTCATCTCAAAGTTATTAGTTACATTACAATATTACTGTCTTTGAATTGTAAGGCATTACACTACTTTTACATTACTTTTGCATTACTTTTCACCAAAGTAAAAGAAAATATGGATTTTTTGTTCTCAATAGATCTTCTTGTGTTTAATGTAGCTCATTACACAGCAGGATGTGATGTTTTTCGCTTCAAAATAAAAGAACGAAAAACGGAAAATGACTCGTTAACTGATATTAGATATCGTGTTCATGAATGGAATTCGGGGATGAAATAACAGGGCCATTTTTCATTCGAGATTTGCCGTTCGTCTTATTTAATGACCTTGAAGGCGCTGTGTTATGCCGCGAAATTACCTGAAAGCCTACCTGAGACATTTAGGGGGGCTCTAAATCACTGTTCATTAACGCTCTGACAGCGTCTGACGCTCGCGTTTTGAAATAAACCTACTGTTTTAAACTCGCACCAAAAGCGTTATGACGCGGACATAAAAGCGGTTCAAAAACGACGGGGAGAATCGGAGCCTCTGCCTTTTCGCCGCTGCCCCTCAGCTGTTGATCCTCGGTGTGCCAGGTCGGCTGCGCTCTGACCGACCGGGAGCCGCTCCATGATTCGGTGCCCAGCTCATGGAGCCTGCTAACAGCGCTTAATTAACATAGTGTAAGAGTTACACGGAGCGGCTTTCACACTTTTCCAAAAGTGGAGCTTATGCCCATCTCGCGATTGCGAATCTAGAGTCAATTGATTTTGGCTTTAAAATGCATTGTAACGCGCGTTACTGAGATTTATACCGAGTAAAATATTACCAGTTTTTTTTTTGTAATGCCTTACATTACTGCGTTACAGCAAAAGTAATGCATTACAGTAATGCATTACTTTTGTAACGCGTTACTCCCAACACTGGCCGTATCGATATTTTTACCCACCCCTAATGACTAGACTACTACAATACATTTGGGTTTGTGTTATCATGGACACATAAGGGATGTATGGGCAGATATGTGTCTCTAGAAACTCGCTTTGATTCATTAAGATGTGAATTTGAATTGTTCAACTTGAATAATTGCATTTAAAAAATGTAATAGTAAAATTTTATTTTATTTTTTATTTGATATGGATCCAATCCCAAAAGAAGTGCTTTTGTCATTCACTTCAGTACACTACAATACAACAATCACCTCACAGGGACTTGACAGATGGAGAGAAATTCACAACAGTGAGCATTTTTGACTGTACAACTCAGACAGAGAGGGTGATGTAGTATTACTTTTAGTATGAAATATTCAGAAACCCAACATTCATTTTGTTGCATAAACTTAACTGTGTTAAGTTCTTTGTGTCTTAATGTGATATTTTGGAGGTATTTATTTTGACCATTTTAAACAATTTTCAAGTGTTAAAAAATATTAAATATAGTACAAAATTGATATAATAAAAAGGTATCAACCCCAAAGTTGCTGCAAAACCATATGTGAGAATGGAAATGGATATTATATATATTCATCATTATGTCTAATGCTTATACTCTTTGACAGTTTATTTAAATGAGTGAATTGATTTATGACTAGAACAACTTGAAGCAGAGCTGAATGGCATCTCAAATTGATCTTCAGGTTCATAGCTTTGAGATGATGCAAACTTCTGGAAGTCCCACCCCTTACCCTATAAAAACAATGGGATTTGACGATGGATCTGCCCAGTGGAAGGTTTCTGTCCTGTTGGGCCGTAAATCCTGTCTGGTAAACATACTTGGTTATGATATACAATGTTTAATAATTTTTCGCTTTGAAGGTAGTATTTGTTCCTGAACTCCTGTTTTGCTTGATTTTATTGAATATGCCTTTGTACAATACTTCAATTAAAGTAACAGAATTTATTATCGCTGGCTTTGACAAAACAAAAAGACCTTTAGTAGTTGGTGTGGTTATGTTGATTACATATGTTCTAGTCATTCTCGCCAATGTGACAAACATCCTCTTCATTGTTTATGACAAGAGATTACACAAACCAATGTATGTTCTGATTTGCAACCTTGCTGTTGTTGATATACTGTACACCTCCAGTAGCAGTCCGACAATGATTGGGGTTTTGGTCGCCGGGGTTAAGACTATAACGTATGTGCCGTGCTTAGTTCAAATGTTTATGTTCCACTTGGGACTAGTGATGGAGATGTTTGCTTTATCGGCTATGGCGTTTGATCGATTGATTGCTATTGGCTATCCCTTTCAGTACCACAGTTACTTAACAAATGTGCGCACAATTGTCCTTACATGTATTCTGTGGATTGCTGCTTGTGCTTTTGTGGCTCTGCTGCCTGCAACTCTGCTTCGTCTCCCTCACTGCCACTCAACTCTGAAGTACACTTTCTGTGACTTTGCTGCCATAATACGAACAACTTGTGTTGACCTAACTTACTATTTCAATCTGGTTACCATCATATTGTTTTTTCTGATATTTTTCACTTTCACCTTTATTTGCCTGTCATACTTTTGGATAATATATTTTGTGAAATTATCCTCAAATAATGAAAAAAGAAGAATGGGAGGCACTTGTTTGAGTCACTTAATCGTGGTCACATGTTATTACTGTCCATTATTTATCTCCGTTATCTTGACCAGGTTAGGTGTTGTACTGACTCTCGAGGCTCGTCATGGTTTAATGATCGGCACCATCCTTGGTCCTTCTCTAGTAAATCCTTTGGTGTACTGTCTTAGGACAAAAGAAATCAAATGCAAGATCTCTAACATATTAAAAATAAGTTGAGATTTATCAGTAGATTATTATGAACTCTGCAATTTAATCGAGAAATTCCATCAATTTATGGTCAAAGTATTATGTTTAAAATGATTTATTCACAGACATTTTCTAAACTTTTTGCCTGTTAAATATTTTTTATGTCAATGAACTCTATGCTATTGTTGTTCACAAAATGATTTTAAAAAATGAATTAAATCTTTATTGTTTATTCACGCTAACAAAGGTGAAAACCTTTTTTCTTTTACTTTTTTCCAAGCACATTATCATCACAGTTAATAGCTATTTCTATTCTCACATATGTTGCAGCAACTTTTGTGTTGACACCTTTTTATTACACAGAAATTGATTAAAATGGTGTGTGTGTGTGTGTGTGTGTGTGTGTGTATATATATATATATATACACACATTAATAAAAGAGATCAACATACACTAAATGAATGGTCGAGGTAATTAAATTTCAATGCTTGTGTTAAATTGAACACATTGTCTCAACACAAATATGACAAATTACGCTGAGCCAGTTTGAGGGGAATCTACTTATTCAAATGCAAAAACTTCTTCTATTTCTTTAATTAATAACGAGTGACCAATTATTACTCTGTTGACTTTGAAGCTTTAGAATATTTAATATTTTGTAGATCGATGTATTGTGACCCTGTAGGAGGCATTTCCCCAAGGGGACATTAAGTACATGTACAACACATCAAACCAGTGTTGTTGGAACTGACTGGACTGTTGTTGTTTGTGGACCAATATAGGAATTAAGAGTTACTGGCTTAGATTAGATCATAGTATCTTTTAAGAAGATGACTAGACCCGAATTAATTCAATAACTACCGTCCTATCTCAAACCTCCCTTTCATCTCAAAAGTTCTTGAACGTACAGTAGCCAGCCAACTTCAAGATCATCTATCAAGCAACAACCTCTTTGAGCCTTTCCAGTCTGGTTTCCGTCCCTTCCCAGAATACATTAGTGTTTTTGTTATCATGGACACAGAAGGGATGGTTTGAGCAGAAATATGTGTAAAGAAACTCACTTTGATTGATTGAGATGTGAATTTGAATTGCTCAACTTGAATAATTTTAGGGGGGGGGGGGGGGTTAGATATGGGTCTGATCCCAAAATAGGTGCTTTTGACATTCACTTCAGTAATAATAATAATAATAATAACAATAATAATAATTCTAATAATAATACATTTTTTTTGTTTACTCGTTCAAACACCCAAGGTCACCTTACATGTTAAAAACTGAAACAAAACAAAAAAATATATTAAACATATTAAATACAATGGCACATATAAATACATACACACATACAAGGTGCACCTCATCGCCAGCAAGCACACTCCGTCTCGCTTCCAGCAGCTGTAAAACAATCAATAAAGACAATCAGTACTGCGCGATGCACTGCGCATGGACACAACACATCTATTAATGCACCTGAAAAATAGGTTTAGGTAGGTTTGGTCACATTGACCAAAAACGGATCTAATAAATCTAATAAGTCTTAACCTCTTTCTCCTGGAACGACTCCGAGCTGACCTCTTCACAGCTTCCGCCTGCGATGCGAAATCAGGCTGTGTGTGTCTGAAGCTCCTGCGTACCGTTTCATAGTATGTCTTACAGGCAGCTGGAAAACAATTAAATGAGTGGTATGAATAAGAAAACTTAAGTCACAGTAAAATTAAAACAAGGAAGAAGAAAACAGTAAAAGTTACTTACACACAATGGCGTCACTATCAGAGTCATAGAAATCCGGACTTGCGGACAAAGCTCCGAGCAAGTAAGAGGTCACTGCCCTGCATATAAGAATTATAACATTTAAACCACATTTTCTTAAGTGAAGCCTCTCAGAGCAGCATTCCTCCAGCCGGTGAACGTCTCCTCATCGTTCCCTCCACTGAATGACGCACCCGGTGTCTGCATCCGTCCCTTTAACGGACAACGGTGCACGGCGTTATTAATCACCATTAGTAAATATATAACCACGGTTTAACATAAGCACTATATTATTAGTTAACGTCGGTAAAAACGGCACATTTTCCACTTCGCTTACGCTCGCTAACCTCTATGGTAAATTACCGTCAGTAGGCTAGCCGGCTGGCAGGACCTTCGATTCGTAACGTTAACGTACAATGCCAACAACAATAAAGTAACGTTCATTATCAATACGATTTAAAAGTCAGCTGGAAACATAAAAGTCATGTTACAGTATACTTACATGTGTACGCGGTTTGTGCCGGGCTGTTGCCAGAATCACCGCAGTCGTCCACCATTATCCAAAACTTTTCAGAAGTCAGACGAGCCGCAATGCATTTTGGGGAAGTTGAGTAGATTTAGCAAGGTCCGCTGTATACTCAGAAATTCTTGCCAATGCAGTATACATCCGGGCATTTCTCGCGTACAGAAATTCACATACTATTGTATGTGAACGCACTACGTACTCAAATTTACGTCACAATTAAGTACGAGTAGGACGTTAGTATGGCATTTCGAACACAGCCAAGATCTATGATCTATGAACCCATCCTTGACCCACTAGCAGAACTACGACCAGCCATTATAAAGCAGTTTATAGTTGTTAATGTTGTGTCAAAAGGTACTGCATATAAACATGTTATTGCGCAAGTTTCCTGGCTTCATCCCCATCCGGACAGACATTTTTATGGAAAGCCAATAGAAGTTTGGAGCTTGCAGGGAACAGACACGTCATACCCAGCATCATTTCTGCCTGTTGAGCGCATTGCTGGGAGATGTGTGGTTAACACATCCACTGTGCATTTAAGCAAGACAAAAGAAAGGGTCACTGTAGTCATGCCACTATGCACAGTGGTTGAGCTCTAGGAGACTGTGATGTTGTTTGCATGAATATACATTTTACCTTTTGTGGCAAAGCCTGATTAAAAGTAATTGTTGAAGCAAATTGTTTTGTGTATCTTTGAATGAAGATGAAATGAAGTTATATCTTTGAATGAAGATGAAATGAAGTTAACACCTTTGAGAAAAATGTCACCTGGGGTAAAACTCCCCCTGCTACCCTGATTTGCATTTGTATAGCTCACAGCATTTTCATTTACATGTTAAAGCCTCCCCTAGGATTACGGGGAGGGGGGTCATGGGGGGACAACTGCCAAGCAAGGCCCACGTCAATTCCTGGCAATTCACGTCAGTTTTCGGTGTTTCCTGCAAATTGCCGTGTGCAGTCATAAACCTGAACTTCCACGGCAATTTACAGGGCCGCTAACTGACGAAAATCCCACTTTTTATGCAGTGTATGTTCGAGAACTTTTGAGATGAAAGGGAGGTTTGAGATAGGACGGTAGTTATTGAATTAATTCGGGTCTAGGCCAGATTTCTTTAGTATCGGTAATACAGAAGCAGTTTTGAGTAGGAAGGGAACAACACCATTTGACAGAGAGGAGTGAACAATTTGTGTCAGGAGAGTGTGGGGAGACAGGCCTTGACCAATGTGGTAGGAGGTGGATCAAGTAGACAAGTGGTAGACCTGGAGGACATGATCAGTTGAGAAATCTGTTGGTCCGTGGGAAGATGGAAAGCAGACAGGATACTGGTGGGCCGGACAGTAGCATTAAGCCAAGGAGTGTGTGACTGAGAAAACAGGCAGGGGGTAAGATGGTGATGAATGGAGTACGTTTTGTGATTGATGAAGTCGAAGAATAGCTGACACTGAAGGGCTGATGTGAAGCGGGTGACAGATTCTTTTGGGTTGAGTAGTTTATTTACTGTGGAGAATAGAATCCTGGTATTGTTTCCGTCGCAGTGGATGATGTTGGAGTAAAAGGCAGATTTGGCAGCATTTAGAGCAGTCTTGTTGGAGGTGATGTGATCCGAGTACATTTGAGAGTGAACAGTGAGTCCAGTTTTCCTTGCAATGCGCTCAAGGGGGTGACCATGTGTTTTAAGTTGGCAGAGGTCAGAGGTGAACTATGGAGCAGTCCTAGAAAAGGTCACTGTGCGGGTTTTTGATGGAGCCAGGGTGTCCAGTGCAGTGTGTAGTGTGCTGTTGTAATGATCGACAAGTTCAGTAGCTAAGAAAAGGTGTGGATGAGAAATTAACCTAGAAATTGAACTGTTGAGTTCAGTGATATTGATGTTCTTACGGAAGGACATGATACGGTCTTGGCGGGATTTGCAGACAGGAAGGATTGACATAAAAAGTTATGAATTTGTGATCTGACAATGGAAGTTCTGTACCGCAAAGATTAAATCGGACAACTCGAGAACAGCAGATCAGGTCTAAAATATGGCCCTTATTGTGTGTTGGAAATGTAACATACTGAGTGAGGTCAAAACTGTCCAGGGTGGAAATAAAGCCTGTGGAAAAAGTGTCCTTAGGATTGTCAGCATGAATATTAAAATCCCCAGTTAAAATTATATTTGGAGTGATGGCACATAGATCTTCTAAAATAGATGAGAGTTCAGTGATGAAGGTGGTAAAGGCCTTAGGTGGACGATAAACAGACACAATAATGGTGGGTACAGATCCCTTTAACTGCACAGCCAGCACTTCAAATGATGGCCAATCTTTCACAGGAACTGGGAATATTTTTAAACTCTCGCGATATACCAGGGGGAGGCCACCGCCTTTACCGGAGGTGCGTGGTTTAGCAGTGTAAACAAACCCATGTGGCAGAAACTGATTTAAATAAAAACAGTTGTTAGGCTGCTACCAGGTTTCAGTAAGACAAACAATGTCCAAGTTAGAGTATACACTACAATACAACAATCACCTCACAGGCACTTGACAGATGGAGAGTAATTCACCACAGTGAGCATTTTTGACTGTACAACTCGGACAGAGAGGTTGATGTAGTATTAAATTTAGTATGAAATATTCAGATACCCAACATTCATTTTGTTGCATATTGTGTTAAGTTCTTTGTGTCTTAATGTGATATTTTGGAGGTATTTCCTTTTACCATTTTAAACAATGTTCAAGTGTTAAAACATACTTAAATATAGTACAAAATCTATATAATAAAAAGCATAACCCAAAAGTTGCTGCAAAAACATATGCAAGAATTGAAATGACACTTTGACAGTTTATTTAAATGAATGAATTGATTTATGACGAGAACAACTTGACGCAGTGCTGAACAGCATCTCAAATTGATCTTCAGGTTCATAGCTTTGAGATGATGCAAACTTCTGTAAGTCCCACCCCTCACCCCTCCCCCCTCTCCTTACCCTATAAAATCAATAGGATTTGATGATGGATCTGCCCAGTAGAAGGTTTCTGTCCTGTTGGGCCGTAAATCCTGTCTGGTAAACATACTTGGTTATGATATACATTATGTTCAATCATTTTTTGCTTTGAAGGTATTTTTTTCCTGAACTCCTGTTTAGCTTGATTTTATTGAATATGCCTTTGTACAATACTTCAATCAAAGTAACAGAATTTATTATCTCTGGTTTTGACAAAACAAAAAGACCTTTAGTGGCTATGCTGCCTGCAACTCTGCTCCGTCTCCCTCACTGCCACTCAACGCTGAAGTACACTTTCTGTGACTATGCTGCCATAATACGAACAACTTGTGTTGACCTAACTTACTATTTCAATCTGGTTACCATCGTAGTGTTTTTTTCTGATATTTTTCACTTTCACCTTTATTTGCCTGTCATACTTTTGGATAACATATTTTGTGAAATTATCCTCAAATAATGAAAAAAGAAGAATGGGAGGCACTTGTTTGAGTCACTTAATCGTGGTCACATGTTATTACTGTCCATTATTTATCTCCGTTATCTTGACCAGGTTAGGTGTTGTACTGACTCTCGAGGCTCGTCATGGTTTAATGATCGGCACCATCCTTGGTCCTTCTCTAGTAAATCCTTTGGTGTACTGTCTTAGGACAAAAGAAATCAAATGTAAGATCTCTAACATATTAAAAATAAGTTGAGATTAATCAGTAGATTTGCAATTTACTCGAGAAATTGCATCAATTCATGGTCAAAGTATTATGTTAAATATTATATATTCACGCACATTTTCTAAACTGTTTGCCTGTTAAATGTTTTTTATGTCAATGAACTGCCATTGTTAACAAAATTATTGAAAAAAAATAATTAAAATTTGTTTATTCGCACTAACATTGTCAGTCCTGACTGCTGCTGAAAAAAGGGGGGAAACTTTTTCTTTTACTTTTTTGCTTTTCAAACACATTATCATCACAGTTAATGTAGGAGGGTAAGGACCTTTTAGGTAAGATTTATGGTTAATGTATGCACGACGTAATGCATGAAAAATCATGAATTAATTCATTAAGTACTTTATGAAAAATATCTTGTAAAAAAATATTAATATAGTTGGTTTTCAGGTTTCTTGTGATAAATCAATTCATTCATTTAAATAAAATGTCAAAGTGTATGAGCTCATAGACATTATGATGGATGTATGTGTGTATAATTGCTATTTCCATTCTCACATTTGTTGCAGCAAATTTTGTGTTGACACCTTTCTATTATAAAGATTTGTACTATTTTTTTGCACTTGAAAATGGATTAAAATTATATATATAAATCAACAAACACTAAATTAATGGCCGAGGTAATGACATTTCAATGCTCTTGTTAAATTAAACACATCGGGCCCTAGTTTCGTAGACCGGCGCAGGGTGGCGCAGCCGGCGCAGTGCAAGTTTCGACCCGCGCAGCCTTGCGCACCGTCAGTTTGGCAGTTTGGTGGATCGCCTGCGCCAACATGGGTGTGGCGGCGCAGCAGGGGGAGGCGTCACAGATTCAGCTTGGCGTAGCGGAAGTTTCGTGACAAAAAGCCTCGCCGAGACTGCGCTGAAAGCTCGCCAGCTCCGACCTGGTCTACTTTCGGCGCAAGGCGCAAGGCGCAAATAAAGTCCATTCATTCAATGCGAATCACAGCTGGCGGATCGGAAGTTTGGCGGACCGGCGCGCAGTGCGCACACGTCACCAAGACCTCACAGGCAGGTTTCCACAGTTCCAGGCACATTTAAATGCAATACATAATCACAACAAACACTATTTAATGCAACCAATGAATCAACACCTGAATGTATATCTATATAGATTGTCCCGTCACATCTGACGTCAGATCAAAGGCGGATGGCACGCGTAAGGGAAACTCAGCCTCTCGGACCAAAACATCTCCCTCTCTCTCTCCTTTTTTTTATAATATCAGCATTGTTATTATTATGATACGCGCGCACAGCGCGTGATGCGCGTGGTGGGAGCGGCGGCGCTGCTTCTGTCATCAGGTTGTCAAGTGATGGATCTTCCACTGAACCTCCCCTAACGCATTAAAGGTGAGGAGAGGAGCTCATTTGATTGGTGAAGATCTGAATCGGCTGTATTAATCTCAGTCCACGCCTCGTCTCCTCCTCGTCTCCCACTCACGCCTTTTTCTCCTCCCTCTTTCCCACTTGCGCCGGTGGGCGAGACCGGAGGTGTGCCTGCGCGAGCCTGCGCGGTCCACGAAACTTGCAAAGTCCAGGCGGACACGCCCCGTCGGCGCGGCGCAGGTGCGCTGAAAGCTGACTGCGCCTGGTCTACGAAACTAGGGCCCATCATCTCAACACAAATATGACAAATTACGCTGAGCCAGTTTGAGGGGAATCTACTTATTCAAATGCAAAAACTTCTTCTATTTCTTTAATTAATAACGAGTAACCAATTATTGCTCTGTTGACTTTGAAGCTTAAAGGTATTTTGCAGGGTAGATCGATGTAATGTGACCCTATAGGAGGCATTTCTCCAAGGGGACATTAAGTACATGTACAACACATCAAACCAGTGTTGCTGGAACTGACTGGACTGTTGTTTGTTTATGGACCAATGTAGGAATTAAGAGTTACTGGCTTAGATTAGTTCAGAGCATTTCTTAAGAATATGACTAGTAGGGGTGAGTATTGGAAAGAACCTCATGATACGATACGTATCACCATACTTTGGTCACGATACGATATGTATCACGATATTGCGATATAAAGATGAAAACACAAGTACCTGTATATGTACTTCAGATGATATTGATCAGAGGATAAATTGAGTCAAAACTATGTCATTCAAAACAGCCTTTCCATGTTATTAATTCCCATGAAATGCATTGGAATAAACATTGAAAATAAAAATGTAAAAAAAAGTACTGCATTCACAACACATCTAAACATGAATCTTTTTTTTTTAAATCGATCTTTGGAGTTGAAAAATCAATACTGTATTGGGCGGCAAAGTATCGGGATATATTGCCTTATCAATATTTTTACCCACCCCTAATGACTAGACTACTACAATACATTTGTGTTTGTGTTATCATGGACACATAAGGGATGTATGGGCAGAAATAAGTGTCTCTAGAAACTCACTTTGATTCATTAAGATGTGAATTTGAATTGTTCAACTTGAATAATTACATTTAAAAAATGTAATAGTAAAATTTTATTTTAGTTTTTTTTAGATATGGATCCAATCTCAAAATAAATGCTTTTGTCATTCACTTCAGTACACTACAATACAACAATCACCTCACAGGGACTTGACAGATGGAGAGAAATTCACAACAGTGAGCATTTTTGACTGTACAACTCAGACAGAGAGGGTGATGTAGTATTACTTTTAGTATGAAATATTCAGAAACCCAACATTCATTTTGTTACATAAACTTAACTGTGTTAAGTTCTTTGTGTCTTAATGACAATTTTCAAGTGTTAAAAAATACTTAAATATAGTACAAAATTGATATAATAAAAAGGTATCAACCCCAAAGTTGCTGCAAAACCATATGTGAGAATGGAAATGGATATTATATATATTCATCATTATGTCTAATGCTTATATGGCATCTCGGCACTCTCTGTCCCCCAATCTCCCTCCCCTCCCTGGCTGTCCAAACCTCTGCGAACCAACAGATCATTGTTGCGAGCCTCAGAGAGAAAATGGAAGAAATCGGGCCAGCACGAGGACCTTGCTCACTACCACCACCTCCTCTCTGACTTCACCACAACTGTTTCAGCAGCTAAATCTGCCTTCTACCTGGCAAAGATCAACTCTTCCACCTCCAACCCCAGGAAACTCTTCTCCATGTTCTCCTCCCTCCTTACCCCTCCTACCCCTCCCCCTCCTTCCTCCCTTACTGCTGATGACTTTGCAACTTACTTTACCAAGAAAGTAAATGACATCAGCTCCTCATTCACGCCTATTCCCTCCCAGAAAACATCTCCCCCAACTCTCAACTCTGATGGGCTTACCAGCTTTACCCCCCTCACCTCTGAAGACGTTCACGCACTTGTTACATCTAACCGCGCCACCACCTGCTCCCTTGACCCGATTCCCTCCTCTCTTCTCCAGGACATCTCACACGACATCTTGCCATTCCTCACCACCCTGATCAACTCCTCCCTCACCTCAGGTGTCATTCCAGCGGATTTTAAGACAGCTACCGTGAAGCCTCTCCTTAAAAAACCCACCCTAGACGGTGCT
This sequence comes from Chelidonichthys spinosus, assembly GCA_029853015.1. Classification (NCBI taxonomy): domain Eukaryota; kingdom Metazoa; phylum Chordata; class Actinopteri; order Perciformes; family Triglidae; genus Chelidonichthys; species Chelidonichthys spinosus. Next base: position 4,328,991 of record CM056828.1, on the reverse strand, counting down.
GACATCCAAAGCTACAGACCTGTATCTCTTCTGTCATTCCTCTCTAAAACCTTGGAACGTGCCGCCTACAACCAACTGTTATCCTATCTCTCGCAGAACAACCTCCTTGACCCTTATCAATCAGGATTCAGGACTGCTCACTCCACTGAGACGGCCCTCCTCACAGTGACCGAGTCCCTGCGAGACGACAGAGCCTCATTCCACTCCTCCGTTCTCATTCTCCTCAACCAATCTGCTGCATTCGACACAGTCAACCACCAAATCCTCCTCTCCACTCTGGCAGAACTTGGCATAACCGACTCTGCTCTCACCTGGTTTACATCATACCTGACAAACCGCACCTTCCAGGTCACATGGAACGGCTCTATGTCCAAACCCTGCTCTCTGGACACGGGCGTCCCTCAAGGCTCAGTATTAGGACCGCTTCTGTTCTCACTATACACCAGATCACTAGGTTCTGTTATCACATCGCATGGATTCTCCTACCATTGCTACGCAGATGACACCCAGCTGTTCCTCTCTTTTCCCCCGTCCTCTGACGCTCACATTGCAACTCGCATCTCAAACTGTCTGGCTGACATCTCTGTCTGGACAACTGCACATCACCTCAAGCTTAACCTGAATAAAACCGAACTCCTCTTCATCCCAGGGAAAGACTGCCCTCGCATGGACCTGTCGGTCACTGTCGAGGGCATCACAGTATTGCCGTCGTCAACTGCGAGGAACCTGGGTGTAATCCTCGATGACCAACTATCCTGCACCCCCAATATCACTGCTTTGGCCCGATCCTGCAGATTAGCCCTCTACAATATCCGCAGGATTCGGACCTTCCTCACTAAGGATGCAACGCAGCTCTTGGTCCAAGCACTGGTCATCTCCCGTCTTAACTACTGCAACTCTCTCCTGGCCGGACTCCCGGCCTCTGCGATTAAACCATTGCAGCGTATCCAGAACGCTGCAGCACGCCTTATCTTCAATCTTCCCAAATTCTCCCACGTGACCCCCCTCCTCCGTGACCTCCACTGGCTCCCTGTTGCAGCACGCATCCAATTCAAGACGATGACACTGGCCTTCAGGGCCATCAATGGAACGGCACCCATCTACCTTCAAACACTGGTCAAACCTCATGCCCCGAAGCGAGCACTTCGCTCCTCTACTTCAGCTGGCTGGAAATCAAACAAATGTCGCTCAGCAAAGTCCAGACTCTTCTCTGTTCTGGTCCTCAGTGGTGGAACGAACTCCTGACCAATGTCAGGACAGCAGAGTCATTTGCCATCTTCCGAAAAAGGCTCAAGACTCACCTGTTCAGACTTCACCTCGACTCTACATAGCATGACCCACTAGCACCCTCCCTCGACACCCCCCCCCCCCCCCCCCCAAAAAAAAAAAAAAAACCTTACCTATAGCACTCTGATCTTAGCACTGTTGCTCTTAAGATACTACTTTACTCAGACGAGGACCTAACACTTGTTCTATTTTTAGCTCTTACTTTATCGGCAATGATACGTCGTGGTTTCTTTGTTTCCTTCTTTTGACAAATGTACTTATTGTAAGTTGCTTTGGACAAAAGCGTCTGCTAAATGACCTAAATGTAAATTTATATCTATATAATAAAAAGCATAACCCAAAAGTTGCTGCAAAAACATATGCGAGAATTGAAATGACACTTTGACAGTTTATTTAAATGAATGAATTGATTTATGACTAGAACAACTTAATGCAGTGCTGAATGGCATCTCAAATTGATCTTCAGGTTCCTAGCTCTGAGATGATGCAAACTTCTGGTCCCACCCCTCACCCCTCCCCTTACCCTATAAAAACAATGGGATTTGACGATGGATCTGCCCAGTGGAAGGTTTCTGTTCTGTTGGGCCGTAAATCCTGTCTGGTAAACATAGTTGGTTATGATATACAATATCTTTAATCATTTTTTGTTTTGAAGGTAGTATTTTTTCCTGAACTCCTGTTTAGCTTGATTTTATTGAATATGCCTTTGTACAATACTTCAATCAAAGTAACAGAATTTATTATCTCTGGTTTTGACAAAACAAAAAGACCTTTAGTAGTTGGTGTGGTTATGTTGATTACTTATGTTCTAGTCATTCTAGCCAATGTGATAAACATCCTCTTCATTGTTTATGACAAGAGATTACACAAACCAATGTATGTTCTGATTTGCAACCTTGCTGTTGTTGATATACTGTACACCTCCAGTAGCAGTCCGACAATGATTGGGGTTTTGGTCGCCGGGGTTAAGACTATAACGTATGTGCCGTGCTTAGTTCAAATGTTTATGTTCCACTTAGGAGGGGTGATGGAGATGTTTGCTTTATCGGCTATGGCGTTTGATCGATTGATTGCTATTGGCTATCCCTTTCAGTACCACAGTTACTTAACAAATGTGCGCACAATTGTCCTTACATGTATTCTGTGGATTGCTGCTTGTGCTTTTGTGGCTCTGCTGCCTGCAACTCTGCTTCGTCTCCCTCACTGCCACTCAACTCTGAAGTACACTTTCTGTGACTTTGCTGCCATAATACGAACAACTTGTGTTGACCCAACTTACTATTTCAATCTGGTTACCATCATATTGTTTTTTCTGATATTTTTCACTTTCACCTTTATTTGCCTGTCATACTTTTGGATAATATATTTTGTGAAATTATCCTCAAATAATGAAAAAAGAAGAATGGGAGGCACTTGTTTGAGTCACTTAATCGTGGTATTATGTTATTACTGTCCATTATTTATCCGCGTTATCTTGACCAGGTTAGGTGTTGTACTGACTCTCGAGGCTCGTCATGGTTTAATGATCGGCGCCATCCTTGGTCCTTCTCTAGTAAATCCTTTGGTGTACTGTCTAAGAACAAAAGAAATCAAATGTAAAATCTGTAACTTATTAAAAATAAGTTGAGATTTAAATGTTGTTTATTCATATTAACATTGCCGGTTCTGACTGTTGGTGAAAAACAGTGGAAACTTTCTTTTCAAGCACATTGTCATCACAGCTCATGTAGGAGAGGAAAGACCCTTTTAGGTAACATTAATGGTACGGACACATGAGTGCATGAAATGCATGAAAATCCGAAATTAATTAATTGAGTACTTCATGAACTACCAGTCATGTGTAAGGATTAATAATATCTCATGCATGAATTAATTGCAGGAACAATGTGTTAATCAGAGTTTTAATGATGTTCATGTCTTCTTCATATGTTGCTCTGCAGTTAAAGTGACAGGCCAATAAGACCACAGTGTACATACATTGTTCGGTCTAATTCCAAGTGTTGATTTCATCATAAACTATACATAACATGACCTGGTCGGCCTTTAGCAATAATTAGAAAATAAAAGCACATTGGAGATTTACATTTACATTTACATTTACATTTAGGTCATTTAGCAGACGCTTTTGTCCAAAGCGACTTACAATAAGTACATTTGTCAAAAGAAGGAAACAAAGAAACCACGACGTATCATTGCCGATAAAGTAAGAGCTAAAAATAGAACAAGTGTTAGGTCCTCATCTGAGTAAAGTAGTACTTCAAGAGCAACAGTGCTAAGATCAGAGTGCTATAGGTAAGGTTTTTTTTTTTTTTTTTTGGGGGGGGGGGGGGGGGTGTGGGTAGCTATGTAGAGTCAAGGTGAAGTCTGAACAGGTGAGTCTTGAGCCTTTTTCGGAAGATGGCAAATGACTCTGCTGTCCTGACATTAGTCGGGAGTTCGTTCCACCACTGAGGCACCAGAACAGAGAAGAGTCTGGACTTTGCTGAGCGACATTTGTTTGATTTCCAGCCAGCTGAAGTAGAGGAGCGAAGTGCTCGCTTTGGGGCATGAGGTTTGACCAGTGTTTGAAGGTAGAAGGGTGCCGTTCCATTGATGGCCCTGAAAGCCAGTGTCATCGTCTTGAATTGGATGCGTGCTGCAACAGGGAGCCAGTGGAGGTCACGGAGGAGGGGGGTCACGTGGGAGAATTTGGGAAGATTGAAGATAAGGCGTGCTGCGGCATTCTGGATACGCTGTAATGGTTTAATCGCAGAGGCCGGGAGTCCGGCCAGGAGAGAGTTGCAGTAGTCAAGGCGGGAGATGACCAGTGCTTGGACCAAGAGCTGCGTTGCATCCTTTGTGAGGAGGGTCCGAATCCTGCGGATATTGTAGAGGGCGAATCTGCAGGATCGGGCCACAGCAGTGATGTTGGGGGTGCAGGATAGTTGGTCTTTTAGTTGATAGTTGGTCTTTTACATTGAGAAACAACTATATAACTCACTTAAGGAAATGGAAAAAGAAGAAAAGCATAATAGGTCCTCTTTAAAGAGGTATTAGTCTGAGTAAAGGGAATAAAACTGTTGTGGACAAATTTGTGCAAATTGAATTAATTTAAACAAATGTAAATTGAAGGAAGGAGCAGTGGGCTGCTGTTAAGCCCTAGTGGAGCCACTTCCATGTCTCGCTCACACTTTAACATGCAGACAAGGAGCGGGGAGTCGAACCGCCATTTTTTGAGAAAAAACAATCTAGATTTTTGTACAACACGCATGCCAACAATCATCATTTAAGTCCCAGTCATAAAATAACAAAATATAAACATTAATCTTCATATAGCTAAGCTGCAAAGAACTAGAGGGACAGTTCTAGTGGCCATGAGATGGTCAGATTATCTACATGTTTTAATCAACTATTAAAATCCATAGCTTTCCACTCACTTTAAAAAAAAAACATCTTCTCCTGTCATGAATCATCTAGTTACTTCCTGCCCTCTCCATTTCCTCTCATCACTATTCTATCTATCACATCTATCTATCAAATCCATCTATCACATCTTCTTCCATCTATTTTTGACTACTTTTTTTCATTTCCTAATTCACATTTACTTCTCCTTTTTTTGTCAAAGTTTATTTGTCAGCCTTATACACTGTATATTGGGCTTCGTTCCCTCCTTCAAATCGAATCAAATCAAACTTTATTTATATGGCACTTGTCATACTTTAAAGTAGCACAAAGTGCCTCACAGAAAATAAAAGCGAACAGAACAAAAACGATATAAAAAAACAAAGAACACCATGAAACCCAAGCCTCCCACCCCCACAAATATACAGCACAGAGATACACAGAGACATACACACTCCTTTTGATTTAATGTGTGCTAAATAAATAAACTAAACCTAACCAATAGGTTAAAAAATTAAACTCAAATTTTTATTATCCAGAGACAAAACCTCAGTGGCAAGAGTAAGAGATTTAAGTTACAGACATCTATAGTACTAAAGGATATAGATTTAGTTTGTTTTTTGAGTATTTTATAGGAATAGACTAGACCAGAGATCTTCAACAAGGTGTCCACGACCCCTATTGGTCTGCATTAGCCGTGTCACTATCAGCCAAGGGGTTCTTGGTCTGAAAAACCTTGGAGAACTCTGGACTAGACTACTAGAACAACAATACACTTGTGTTTTTGTTTTCATGGACACATAAGTGATGCCATGGGCAGAAATATGCATCTCAAGGCAAGGCAACTTTATTTGTATAACACATTTCATACACAAGGCAGAATCAAAGTGCTTCACATCATAACATGTCATACAAAAAATCCTAGTGGGAGCATGTAGATGTTGAATAAAGTCGTCCCCAAGATTGAACCTTGGGGGTCTCCACAGGTTACATTGTTGGTTCTGATACGAAGTCGCCAATGGAAACAAAATAGTTCCTATATTGTAGATATGACTTGAACCAGCTTAAGACTGTGCCTGAGAGCCCCACCCAGTTTTCCAACCTGTCCAAAAGTATTGAGTGGTCGACAGTGTCAAATGCAGCACTGAGGCCGAATAGCATTAATATTGAAGTTTTGCCAGTCTGTGTTAAGACGGATGTCATTTACAACTTTAATAAGGGCCGTCTCGGTGCTATGAAAAAGTCAAAATTCTGACTGGAAGTTGTTGTGGCAGCCAGTTGAAGCCAGGAAGTGATTTAGTTTAGGTTTAATGACTGCAATTTTGAAGGCCTTTGGGAAATTGCCTGATTGAATAGTTACTATTTGCAATACGTCTATTGATAGGCAGTCAGAAACATTCTTAAAAAAGTTGGTAGCATCGTGGCAGCAGGTGGGTGATTTTAGATTTGTCACCGTTTCCACTAGAGTTTGAGAGTCTATGGCATTAAAGCTTGCCATCATTGCTGTTACTTTGGCGTAAACAGTCTCTTTAGAGACTCAACTTGAACAATTGCAAAAAAAAATGTAGTAATATGTTATTTTAGTTTTTAGATGGATACGTTTATTTATTCGAATAAACAGAGAGTAAAAAAGATGCAACAACAAAGTGACAGTATAGCTACTTGTGTGGTTGAGTGACCTGCAGGGCTGACATTAGATTCCCGGCCTGAATTATTCTCCATGTCTGGCCATTACATATATATCATATTTTTTTATGTCTTTAATTTCTGGAAGAATCATTTAAATTAGCCCAGTACCGGCAGGAATATTAAAGGGAAAGTCAATATAAATGTTAAACAGATAACCTTGCGACGGTCCAGTGGACCGCACAGGAAGACGCCCGACTCAGCTGCTGCACACACGTGCACTTACACGCTCTATACATTGTATGGTCTCACATTTATACTGCTACTTCTCCCATTATGTGATGCTCTGATGGATGTGAAGACCCGACACACAATACTGATAACACAAACTCACGGACTTGGTGCCAGCGGAGGACGCACTTAAGCTACTGGCCAGAGCTATGCGGCTACCGCAACATCTGCACTTATCATATTCGTCATTAGTTTGCACAAACGACATTTTTAACTTTAATAAAGAACGACACAAAAGATGAAATGCTGAAATGCAATGTTGCGCCTTTTATTTTGTTATAGATACAACACAATGCTTAAGTTAACTCAGTTCCGTCACAAACCTGTAGATAAAACTGTCGTCATACTGTCAGTAACAACTGAGATCTTAACAAAATGCAACAGGATGTAAGTGTAAGTTCTGCGATTAGTAATTAAGTTTGTTTTTATGCTTTGAGATCATTTTAATATCACAAACTCACTTCAGTCAAATTGAACTGAAGTGGATTTATGATTGCATTTTTTTTTTTTACTAAACTACTTTTGGAAAGACCAACATTTATTATGTTATGGCAAAAGTAAGATATTGTAATTAAGTGAGCATTGAATCTATTTTAGCTTGTATTTAAATTTCTAGAAAAGAAAAGTATTTTCACTACCTTAGAATTACTCAATTAGAGAGCTAATTGTCGATTGTGGACTTTTGACCAGATGTAATAAGTTACTGCAAGTTGTCTCCACATCGACTTGTGCGAGATATTCTAGGTCCATTTGTTTGGCTGATAAAATGTTAAGTCTTTATTTATGAAGTCTATCTTCGAGGCAAACTTCTATCCGACTTCCACATGTTGTTGGAACTGTTGCAAAACAAATCAGTCCCTGTTTACTGCCTTGTGTCACCAAATCCTCGGAGGTTCATTACCAGAGCTGAGTGCGGAGGACGCATCACTCCGGAGGGCTGTGACTGACGCATCTTTCCGATCAACACTTCGTAAACAAAGTAGTCATTAGCCTAATGAGCAAAGTTTAAGAAAGCAACAGTAACCAATCTCGGTAACCATGACACGATGTTAGGAACAAAGTTCAGCCAACCAATTAGATGCTGGAAAACATTATTCATAGTAAACAGTGTTAGAATTATGAGGAACTGGCTTGCATCAGCCTCATATATTTTTACTTACAAGACTTGAAACAAAATTAAAAGGTAGAATTGATCAAAAACAAGCAATTAAAGAAGTGGCAAAGTCTTCAAATCCACTTTTTTTTTAAGTGAATCCTATCAGGTTTGACACATTAACTGCCTTGTTTGTTCTGTTTTATGATTCACCCAGATGTTGCACATGTAAAAGCTACAGTGTTCATAGTTTACAGCCTTCAAAGAGTATAATAAAGAAATATAGAAACATATTTACCCCCCACATGCAACAGTACTGTTTATTATGAGAGCAGGTGTCACCTTCAGTAAAGTTCACATTAGCGGCGGTGAGCACGAGTGAACATTATCTCAACATCAATCAAAGCATTTTGTTTCATGATGTTTAATTATATACAATTCACTGTGACCCATTATTATTTAGATTTTGAACTACTTCTTGTTCTTGTCTTTCTTCCCTCATGGCTGTATTGGCCAAACTGTGATTTTACCTTTTACAGCATGTTTGCGTCTAATTTTACATGACTGTGATAGATTGTACTTTGTATACATTGAGCAGTATTTTACAGAAATATACAGTACAACAAATCATTTTAACCTGTTCATGTCAGGCACAAACATTCATTGATATATTGCCAGATTACATTATTCGCATCTTCTGCATATAACTAAACATCTCAAGTGTGCCGAAAGAAAGTTAAATGGAGGAAATGTAGTTATAGGTTGGAAATGGCCCTTGTAGATTATTTGGGATGCCTGTAAATGGTCATAAAATTAAGGTGTGCAAAAGAATAAACATGTTTGAAATCATTATGATGGAGTGGGCAGATGTGCTACTCTTTGAGGCACAGAAAGACTCTTTCAATAACAACGATATAACAATTAATTTCAGTTAACTTTAATTCACTGATGTGGCTCCAGCCTCCCTTGCAGCTGTGTTTGAATGTTTTTGAATTACTATAGTGCTGCTGAAGATAGACATAAAAACTTGGCAGAGGGAGGGGATGACAAGCAGCAAGGGGCCGGGCTCGGACCCCAACCAGGGCCAGTGTGGTTAGGAGGACTTAGTCTTAGTATTAGAACATAGGGCCCTGGTCTGGCACCATTATTTTCTGTTTCTATAGCCCATTTCTAAACTACATTGAACGTTGTTTTTTTTACCAAGTAAAATCCAGCAAGACTCTAAAGTGAAAGCATAGTACACAGCTGCTGAATAAATAAATAAATACATGAATAATTAAATCGTAAAACAACAATATATTTGCTTTTGATATTGTCATCTTTTGAGAAACAAAGCCATGGAGATTTAGGACAGTAGTCAGTTTAGTTAACATTGCATGTTATTGCAAAGAGTGCCTTTAGTTGTAATGAATGTAAAATGTGCGATCACAGTGAAGACAGAATGGTCCGCAGAGGTGGGAGGAGCACAGCTTTCCTGTGCATGTTATCTCATTATTCCAACCCTAATCTCCAGAGCAGGAAACTCTGGGGACTGTTGGCAAGTTGTTTACCTCTGAAACTCTGGCAGCAGGATTTACTTTGTTTTTCTTTACAAGTTAACCCAGGTACTTTCTGGAATGTGAACAAAAAATACAACAAAAACATCTATTTCCCATTTTATTTTCAATCAACAGTCTCACATAAGCACTATACAATGGTATTTTGTAGTATTATGCTGCGTTCCAGTGAACTTTCCACACCAAACGTAAATGAAGTCATGGCTGACCATAACAAACTGATGTTACTTTGACAAGTGGACACCCTAGATTGTAAATAAGAAGTGGACGTGTGTGGACTACGACTTTTGAAGCCTTGACTTCGGCATTTTAGCCGCCGAGTTAAGTTGAGGTAAACTTTATAACCAAGTGTTAAAGTAATCTTAGTAGCTAACTGCATTGGTAGTAATGGTAGAGACGCCTTGGTTTTGACCTGTCAATCATAAGGAAGCTCCGCCCTAAAGCATCCCCATGCTCTTATCACTCTAAATGGATCATAATTTACAAAATGAACATTAGAACTAGACTTGTTTAGATAATAATTACTTGCTGAGATAATAAATCAAGTGAGCAGAGAGTGGGGTCATTCTTTCATTGAAAATAAGACTTCTTTTTACAACCAGAGAAGTCGCCCCCTGATGGCCATTAGAGAGAACTTAAGTTTTAGGCACTTCAGCTTTGGCTTGTACTTCCATGGTTATGTGACGTTTGAAATGCAGTATTAAACTGCTGATGGGAGGAATATTTACATTTCACATATATTGTAGCATTTGCTGTTTTTCGAAACTCTCTACTTTCTGGTAAATGGTAGCAAACAAAAGATTTCTCCTCCTCATAAGGAGGTTCAAGGGGTCAATGTGCCACAGTGCAGCAAAGATTCAGGTTTACATGGTTTCACTTATATCTGCATATTATAAAATGTCCTTTCCTTATGTTTGTGACTCCTAACTTCCTAAAACCATTTTTTAGTTTTGTGTTAGTTTCATTCAGCTTGTTTTTAATAATCTCTGTGTGCTTTAAAGAAATGACTGCCTCTTGTTTTTTGTTTTCTTCTGTCACCTGACCTCAGATGACACAAGATGGCAGCAAATCACACCAAACAGATCCATCCCAAAGTATACCTTCTGTTTGTTTACTGTGAATGATTTTAGTGTGTACTGATGGCGCCCTCTACTGTATTTGTTTTGTGGATACACACATACTGTTAACTTATTCCTGACAACAATATGCATTATAAAACTGACAAAGATGTATTCATAAAAACATTTGAATTGGCTTTAACAGCGTGAGGAGAAAATGACAATGTGATCGTGAATTTGCAATAACTTTTCATTCATCATATATTACTAATAATGCAATAATGAGGTATACAATCAAAATGTGGCAGTACTTATTTAGCATTACCTGTACAGTTAGTCAATAGTTTCTGTTAAACACATTTGTTGAATTTTACATGAACATAAAGCCAAAATACGGTGTGTCAGGGTGTTTCAGTGAAAAGAAAATGATTAAGTATCAAAGGATGTATTTATGAGGTAGCGAGGCAAATTCAATGGTGTCACACTTTCAGCTTGTTGCATGCTTGAAAAGGATTTTATACCTAAAAAAGTGAATTACTTTTTCTCTAATTTCTTTTGTTTTCAGTCCATAGATGATTGGATTCAATGTTGGGGGGAAAATTAAGGTCGACACTCCAATGAACTTCCTCAAATGTGGAGAAATGTTCTTTATCCTGTATGATATGATGGTGAAAAGACCCAGACACTCCAGCAGGAGAAAAACAATTAGATGTGTGGCACACGTCTGCAGAGCTTTGGCTTTTGTGTCCGATCGTTTGGATCTGAAGCACGCAACAAGAATCTGGAGATACGTGTACAAAATCATCCCATTAGACATCACTTGTGTAAAGGCGACTATGAAAAGCCCATAAATGTTATTGATGGTTGTGTTGGCACAGACCAGAGTCAGCAAAGATGGATTATCACAGTAAGGGTGTGTTAATTCAGATCGGCATCGGGGCAATCGCAAAAGCAGTAAAAAAAGCCCACTTATTATAACTAAATTAGTCACCCACACAACTGTGATTATTCTCATAATGTGAGCATAAGTCATAACACTGTTATATTTCAAAGGCCAGCATATAGCAATGTATCTATCATATGCCATAGCGCTCAGAATGAACACTGTGCCTGCTGCATAGATGTGGATGAAGAAAGCTTGGGCAACACAGGCTGAGTATTGCATTGTCCTGCTGTTTGTCAGGATATCTTTAATGGCCTGTGGGAAGAGTGCCGTGGAGCCTATAAGGTCGTTGATAGGAAGGTTCAGCAGGATCAGATACACGGGCTGATGCAGAGATTTGTTCAGTACAATGGTGAGGATCAGAATAAGGTTGCAGAAAAGTATGATCATGTAGCTCAGAGTTGCAAAAAGAAATGCAGGAAAGACATTTTCAGAGGAGAGATTATAGCGATTCAGCACAAACACGTATGAGGTGTTGTAAAGGGGTTTGTCCATTGTTACGCTCTTCCTGCCTAGAATATAGAAAAACGAATGTCAATGATTTCACAATTATTTCTTAAATAGCATCAATTTAGCAAGAACGTTGAAGACTTAATAAGACAAGAACAACATACAGAGATAAAGTTGTTAGAAGTATGGAACTTCCAGTCATATCTGAGTTATAATGAACACATTCTCTCTGCTAACTTACCAAGTGAAATGCTGACTGTCCACTCCACCTCACATACAGTCTACATACATCACATAGGTTACACATAAGTTATTTATCTCTTGGATTTACAGCTTTGCACTGACACTCCAGGAAGATAAGAAACATGTGGATCGTCAATGACTGACTAGTAAGCTGTTCAGAAGGATTCGCAGCTTTATAGGCGTGATTCAACACCAGATGGCTCCCCAGAGTCTTCTGTCAAACAACAAAGTTCATCTTTACATTGTATGACTTGGGCACTGGCTCACAACTTACAAGGGGCTTTGGTAGAATGTTAAAGCTGATAGTTATTCAACAACACCCACACATTCACATAAACAACAGGTCTCGGGATTAGTGGAGAACTTTTCCCCATTGTTGGTTCACATAGCTTGTTCAGTGATTGATGTCATATAACTTACTCATAAGCCCCCGTATGGCTTCTTCATTATAAGCATCAATGAATATCTGAATAATCACTAGTGCTGACTTTGATTAGATCCTTTTACCCATAGAAAAAGAACAGGAGTAGAATGGACATAGAATTGATTGTTTTCAGTTTTCATTTGACCTGTACAAAAGTGAATGGCTATTGTTGTTAGTTGTTATGGCGACAACACACAGTCAGTGTGTGGCTGGAGAGCTATTCCTTTTCTAGACTTGTTTTCTCTAAACGGTCTAGCATTAAAGCATGGTGGAATTAGCAAGCTAGTGTTGCGATCTAGACACATTTGAGACATTTTAATGGACTTGTAACAGATCAATTACTCAAAGGGGAAATATTTTTAATTTAATTGTATTTCCGTTAAAGGTTGAATAGGTCATTTGGAAAAACCACAGAAACTTTGACTTTGAACGCATTGCCAAATTGAAAAAGCCCCACCTCCTTCGAAGCCACTCCCCCAGAACGCCAAACGAGTTCTCAAGAATTAGGACAAATAGAAAGGCCGTCCACTTATTTTCTCCAGCCCGACTTTTTGATTGGACGGGGTTTTACAGTCCTGCCACGGCCACAGATGACATTTTTTAATTTCTTTAATGTCGGAGCTTTTAATGTATTCATTGCTATCATCTAATCAAGCATTCTGTATAGTATTCACCATACATATAACATTTTTTTTTATTACTAAAGCAAATTATTTAGAAATTATTTCTGATCTTGAATTATGTTGGCTTGTTCAACATGCACTATCAGAGAGATGATAGTTCCCTGCAGTGTTGTAAAAGCTCTCATTGAAATGAATGAGGAGTCTGTGGTTTTTGAAGCAGTGCTGTTTATTTTTTGTGTGTGTGTATGTTAATAAGATTGATCTTGGTTAGTGGTGTTGACACAATTTCACTGCAGGGTTTCACACAAAAGCATCAATGTTTGGTGCCCCCCAGTGGAAGCATTAGAGAAGACACAGTTGTGTACACTGTTGGATGCTGATGACCCCCACCCTGGGTTTTTTGCTGTTTGGGGTTTTTAATATAAAACCTGCATTAAAAACAATATATATGGAGTTTGAAAGAAGACATTTATATACAAATCAGGTGACAGGCATCCAATGAATCTACAGATCTTAGATTCAGCAGCACAAAGAGCCAGCGAACCTAAAGCTCTGTGTAAACAACAATTTAGGTACAATGCTTCTGTATTTCGATACATCGTTATTTTTTATGATTTTTTCCAATCTGTGCACTTTGCCACACAAGTACTTTTGATCTCCCCATTAGCTCCCAATGTTTTTTTCATTTTCCCAATATATAGCAATATGTTAACATTAATAGAGTATCTTAACAATACTATATGAGAAATGTGTTCCAGAGTGAAACTCTTAACTTGTGATTTTTTCTTGTGAAATAAAAACACATTAAATAAATCTGGGAAACACTTCTGATTTTCTGTTTTAAATTAATCAGTTCTATCATTGTAGACTATGAGGATATTCACTCCAGACAATAAAAACAAAAATAAAAAAATAGAGGAGGGTTTCAATATTGAGTAATGGACTAAAACAGTGTTTGCCTTTACTTTACTCAGTTGTGATCTATGAAAAAATGGATACAATTTAGAATCATGTTAAACACAACACATATTTTTATTGCAATGTCAAAAAATAAATCACGATCGCATTCAAAATCTTTCAAAAATGTCCTCATCGGTAGTCCATCTCACAATCCACATAGTGCACATATGATTCGAGTCAGTGTTGACACATACAACACAATTTACACAATCCTGTGAAATCCAAACATACACATATAAATGCACATATGATAATTATATCGAGAAATGAAGTGTAATTATGAGACAAGTGACTGTGAAATGCAGAGGTGTGTAACTTCTCCACAGTGGAGTAATACAGAAAAAACACAGGCACACCTTGAGCATGACAATTCTACTTCTTCTCTTCACGTCTAATCACAATAGAAAAGTCGTTACAACTTGGTTGAGCAAACATTTTTAGGAACATTATTATTTTCTTCTTCAGTTCTGTAGTTTTAAGTCCATATATAATAGGGTCAAAAAGAGGGGGGAATATTAAAATTGACACTCCAAAAGTCCTTCTGATATACGGGGATGTGTTTCCAATGCGATGAGTAATGAGTGTGAAGGCAGTATTGATTTGTAAGATTAAGAAAACAGCTAAATGTGTGCTACATGTCTGAATGGCTTTTACCCGGGCACCAGACTGATTAGTCAGGAAACATGTACGCAAAATCTGTGCATATGTGTATATTATTATTGACAGTGGTGCGCCTTGGACTAAAATTATAAAAAAAATCCCATAATAGTTGTTGACTCTGGTGTCTTCACACACCAGTTTCAGTAATGATGGATTGTTACAGAACAGATCCACTATATTCGTCCTGCAAACTTTAAACTGTGCAAGCATCAAAATCAACGTGACGATTATTGAGAAATTTATACACCATATAATAATAATAATTCGTGTTAAATTGCGTGTATCCATGATGTCATTATAGCTCAAAGGACAACAGATAGCAATATATCTGTCGTATGCCATGGCACTCAAGATTAGCAAGTTTCCTGTACCATACGTATGAATCAGAAAAGCCTGAAAAATACATGCAGGTTGGGAGATCTGTCTGTTCTGTGTTGCAATGCTGAAAAGAAGCTGAGGAAAAAACGCTGTAGCTCCAATCATGTCACTAATGGGCAAGTTGAACAGCAGGATAAACATAGGCTTGTGTAGCTGTTTACTCACAGCAATAGTCATTAATACCAACATGTTGCAAAACATAATAATAAAATAGGTGAGTGTGCCGAATACAAATGCTGGATAAACCTCTGTAGCAGACAGGTCCAATGGTGCCAGTCTTAGTAGGCCTACTTCCCCAGAAGATGCGTTTGTATGCATAATTATACAGTCTTTAATATGTTGCTTCCACCAATGAAAAAAAAAAAGTTCCCCAAAAAGCCAGCTGATGAAGGATCTTCACCTGAAAGAAATGTTCTTATTAACAAGCCCGTTTGGATGGAGTCCTATGCATCAATTCAAATGTACTTGGTTTTACACCTGTTGCAGTAGCTCACCTGCACTGCGTTGTAAGGACCTGTGAAAGAGGCGCCGTCTTTTATTGTCTTTACGGTAAACACACAGATGACTCATGGGGTTGGAGAGCTCAGTACGTCAGCTTCATGGTGCAAAGCCAAAGGGACATCATGAGACAAACATTTATCACGCCACATGGTTTTAAATATATCCCTGTTTGCAGAAAGTAAAGTTAAATTGACAGACTTATCTCAGTCACTTATCATTTGTTGTATCACTGTCCCCTGTGGCGTTATATATGTGTAGCATACACATACAAATATATATTATCTCCTTTATTTATTTTGGATCTATACCTGGGTTTATTTAAACTTGATTCAGGTTTCCCTAATGTTAAAATTAATGAATGACTATCAATTCTTTGAAAAGAAGCAAGTACCAAATCTGCGACTTTATAAAGTTGAAAATTTGCTACTTTTTTATTACGATGCTAACAACCGGCCTTTACGCTAGCTAACTTCCCATAAATGTACTCATTTATTTTTCTAATTAATATATCGCAACATGTGACAACGCCTTGTTAAGGTCGTTAGGATGATGGCTGTTGATGGTTGTTGTTGGTTTTATTTATATGGGCTAGATTATCATCTTATGGGTGTCATAGAGGAAGTAAACGAGTTGAGCGGATAATTGCCGTTGCTATGACAACAAGTGAAAGCTACCACTAGCAACTTAGCCCAACGCCCGATCAATAAACACCCACAAGATGACAATTTTTGCCTCATATTAAAACAACAACAACAATAACCATCAACAAACATCACCTTAAGGACCTTAATAAGGTGTTGTCACACGTTATGATGCATTAATTAGAAAAATAAATGCAATATTAATGGGAAGTTACTTAGCATGATGCCGGTTGTTAGCATCGTAATAGAGTAGCAAATCTGCAACTCATGAACTCACAAATTTGCAACTTTTTTTCTTTAAATTTTGCCCACCTCTCTCGGCTGTACGCCATCGTATTTACCTATATGTATGTCTTTATTTTATAAAAGTTACACGTCTTTCTAATAATTAGGATATCAACATTGTATCCATTGTAAAGAAAATCAAAAAAATCTCGACATCAAGATATATTTATGATATATTTAATTTTTTATTCATTTTTATTCATTACATAATGATTTATATAGTTACATATTTGAAAATGCAATGGCATTACATTACAAGGTTTGAAACAGAGCAGAGTGTATTCATGTATTTGCCCTTTCTTAACAACTGCGGTAGTTTTCTTTTATACCGGCAATCTTTCAGTTTTGTCATCATTATGATTAATTTCCACAGTTTTTCTCTCACATCAGTTTATGTCATCATATTCCTTATCATTTATTGAAATGTCTTACAGTAGAATTCTCCAGACGAGAAATGACTTTGTCCTAATGCTCATAAACATACAGTACGGTAATGTTCATCAACATATATTAACATAAAAATTTACATTTAAAAATTCACTTAACATGTAACCATCAAATGGAGAAACATATTTTAAGGGAACACAAGACATTTTTGTATAAAGGATATTTTTGCTCAAAGAAATAATATATACTGGATCTGAAAGTCAACATTAATTTATGTTGACCATATAATTAATCTTCTTATTAGAAACCAAAACTGCTTACAACTTTGTTAAACCCACATTTCTTTTTTAGGAACCTTATAATGCTCTGCTTGAGTTCCTTTGTATTTAGGCCATATATAATTGGGTCCAGAAAAGGGGGGAAAATTAAGACCGACACTCCAAGAGCCCTTCTCACTAAAGGGGATGCACTCCCAATGCGATGAGAAATTTGTGTTGTGATAGTATTGATTTGTAGGATGAGATAAACAGCTAAATGTGTACCACATGTCTGAATGGCTTTTGCCCGGGCATCAGACTGATTAGTCAGGAAACATGTACGCAAAATCTGTGCATATGTGTATATTATTATTGACAGCGGGCCACCCTGGATTAAGATTATAGTGCAAAATGCATAGTAGTTGTTGACTCTGATGTCTTCACACACCAGTTTCTGTAATGATGGATTGTTACAGAACAGATCCACTATATTCGTCCGGCAAACTTTAAACTGCACTAGCAGCAAAATCATTACGACTACTAATGAGAAATTTATACACCATATAATAATAATAATTCGTGTTAAATTGCGTGTATCCATGATGTCATTATAGCTCAAAGGACTACAGATAGCAATATATCTGTCGTATGCCATGGCACTCAAGATGAGCAAGTTTCCTGTACCATAGGTATGAATCAGAAAAGCCTGAAAAATACATGCAGGATGGGAGATTAGTCTGTTCTGTGTTGCAATGCTGAAAAGAAACTGAGGAAAAAACGCTGTAGCTCCAATCATGTCACTAATGGGCAAGTTGAACTGCAAGATAAACATAGGCTTGTGTAGCTTTTTACTCACAGCAATAGTTATCAATACCAACACATTGAAAAACATAATAAGCACGTATGTTAAAGTCCCGAACAAAAATGATGGGTAAATAGTTGCCTCAGATAAGCCCAGTGTTTCCAGTGTTAGTAAACCTGCAGACGATGCATTTGTGTACATATTTGTACACTATAATGTTGCTGTTATTGTTGGGAAAAACTCTCCACCTGATGAAAGGAATACAAAACATATATTATAATAGTATCCCTATCAACAAACAATCTGTGTAATAAGTCAGCTGTGGTTGTGATATCTTACCTCTGGCAGTATGTTCCTCTTCTCACAGGCCTGCAGCTGAACTGTGTTGTCAGATGTAATGTTCCCAGCCTTTATTGACTATTAAGCCCAAGAGTACAGTGCAGAACATATCTGACATGTGAGCCTTCAACAGATTTGTTTACTCAAAAGGAAGTAACTTGAACAATCATAGGCTTCATCACTCCAACATGCCTAATATGTGTCTCCATAGATGTGTTAACTTTCAACAGAAAGGGTGATGACATGCATTACATAGGTAAAGCATGTATGATGCAATACATGTTAAAAAAGTTGCCTTTTGTTTAGGATATGAAGTGTAATGTACAACAGTTGTCTTACTGTACATCTTGTTGGTTTATTTTATCATCTGTCCACTGTACAAAATCATCTAGCACACAAGCCAGAGCAGGTTTAGGTGTTTATTTGGTTGGTTTGATACTGTGGTTTATCGGTATGAAACTATTGTTGCCTTCTGTGTAGTAAACAGAGGATCGACCTCTTCTGGATTATGACCATAACTTCAACAAACACATCAAGAAAGTAAAAAAAAGTAACAAAAAAACTGCCTTTATCACCTTGAAAATATTTTAAGAATGAAATAATTAATGTCCCAGCATGACCTCAAAAAACTGGTTCAGTATCTTTACAGGTCCCTCGAGGTTCTATGTGAGCACATAAAGCATAAAACGAACATTAATTCATGTTATTTTTCCACTTTAGTAAAATCTCCACCTTATTGATGGCATTTAACTGTATCTATACCATTATGTTAAAAAGTTACCCATGTGTGTAATAATTTGGATATCAACATCATGTCAATTGTAAAGACAAATAATCAAAATCTCGACGTCAAGATGTTTATTGTATATTTCATTGTTTATTTATTACATGTTTATTCATATAGTTACATATTTAAACATGCAATGGCATTGCATTACAAAGTTTCACAGAGAGCAGAGTGTATTCATGTTTGCCCTTTCTTAACAACTGTGGTAGCATTCTTTTATATCAGCAATCTTTCAGTTCTAAGAGCGTTTGTCGGCATTATGATTAATTTCCACAGTTTTTCTCTCACATCAGTTCATGTCATCATATTCCCTAGCATTTATTAAAATGTCTTACAGTAGAATTCTCCGGAAGAGAAATTACTTTCGCTCTTTCATGTGGTTTCTCATATTTATTTAAAAGGTTGCTTAAGCTCATAAACATACAGTAGGTAATGCTCGTGAACATATTTTAACAAAAAATGAACAATAACATGTAATCATCAAATGGTGAAATATATATTTAAAGGTTGGGTAGGTGATTCTATTCAGAAAACACTTTCTGTTATATTACTTGAAATCTTCATGACATACTGATAGCAATGAATGAATGAAATGCCATCACATAAAAAAAATATTAAAAAATAGCATCTACGGCCATGGAAAGAACACCATCCAATAAAAACAGTCGGGCAGAGAAAATAATTGGATGGCCTGTCAGTCAACTTCCTGATTGCACGCAGTCTGACGATCTCAACACTCGTTTGGCGTTCTGGGGGAGCGGCTTTGAACAGAGGTCTAAACGAAGGGGGCGAGACTTTTCGGTTCGGTGATGTGTTCAAAGTCAAAGTCTCTGTGGTTTTTCCAAATGAACTACTCTGCCTTTAAAGGAACACATGACATCTTTGTGTACATACCATATTTTCTCAAAAGATTCAACTTTACTGGATCTGAAAGTCAACATTAATTTATGTTGACTGTTAAATGAATCTTCTTATTAGAAACCAAAACTGCTTACAACTTTGTTAAACCCACATTTCTTTTTAGGAACCTTATAATGCTCTGCTTGAGTTCCTTTGTATTTAGGCCATATATAATTGGGTCCAGAAAAGGGGGGAACATTAAGACCGACACTCCAAGAGCCCTTCTCACTAAAGGGGATGCACCTCCAATGCGATGAGAAATTTGTGTTGTGATAGTATTGATTTGTAGGATGAGATAAACAGCTAAATGTGTACCACATGTCTGAATGGCTTTTGCCCGGGCATCAGACTGATTAGTCAGGAAACATGTACGCAAAATCTGTGCATATGTGTATATTATTATTGACAGCGGGCCACCCTGGATTAAGATTATAGCGCAAAATGCATAGTAGTTGTTGACGCTGATGTCTTCACACACCAGTTTCTGTAATGATGGATTGTTACAGAACAGATCCACTATATTCGTCCGGCAAACTTTAAACTGTGCAAGCAGCAAAAACAACGTGGCTATTATTGAGAAATTAATACACCATATAATAATAATAATTCGTGTTAAATTGCGTGCATCCATGATGTCATTATAGCTCAAAGGACTACAGATAGCAATATATCTGTCGTATGCCATGGCACTCAAGATGAGCAAGTTTCCTGTACCATAGGTATGAATCAGAAAAGCCTGAAAAACACATGCAGGATGGGAGATTAGTCTGTTCTGTGTTGCAATGCTGAAAAGAAACTGAGGAAAAAACGCTGTAGCTCCAATCATGTCACTAATGGGCAAGTTGAACAGCAAGATAAACATAGGCTTGTGTAGCTTTTTACTCACAGCAATAGTTATCAATACCAACACATTGAAAAACATAATAAGCACGTATGTTAAAGTCCCGAACAAAAATGATGGGTAAATAGTTGCCTCGGATAAGCCCAGTGTTTCCAGTGTTAGTAAACCTGCAGACGATGCATTTGTGTACATATTTGTACACTATAATGTTGCTGTTATTGTTGGGAAAAACTCTCCACCTGATGAAAGGAATACAAAACATATATTATAATAGTATCCCTATCAACAAACAATCTGTGTAATAAGTCAGCTGTGGTTGTGATATCTTACCTCTGGCAGTATGTTCCTCTTCTCACAGGCCTGCAGCTGAACTGTGTTGTCAGATGTAATGTTCCCAGCCTTTATTGACTATTAAGCCCAAGAGTACAGTGCAGAACATATCTGACATGTGACCCTTCAAGAGATTTGTTTACTCAAAAGGAAGTAACTTGAACAATCATAGGCTTCATCACTCCAACATGCCTAATATGTGTCTCCATAGATGTGTTAACTTTCAACAGAAAGGGTGATGACATGCATTACATAGGTAAAGCATGTATGATGCAATACATGTTAAAACAGTTGCCTTTTGTTTAGGATATGAAGTGTAATGTACAACAGTTGTCTTACTGTACATCTTGTTGGTTTATTTTATCATCTGTCCACTGTACAAAATCATCTAGCACACAAGCCAGAGCAGGTTTAGGTGTTTATTTGGTTGGTTTGATACTGTGGTTTATCGGTATGAAACTATTGTTGCCTTCTGTGTAGTAACAGAGGATCAACTTCTTCTGGATTATGACCTTAACTGTCATGATCTACATCATGGCAGCCCCTCTTCTGCTGCTTGTTGTCTGTTTTCACCGTGTCTGTCTGATCCCCCTGTTTCTCCCCCCTGTCTGTGTTCCTTGTGTGTGGGCGTGGTTTCTCTCTCCAGCAGGTTGAGCCAGGTGTGTCTCATCTCAGTAATCAACCTCTCCATAAGACCTCCGGACTCACAGTCACTCTTCGCCAGTTCATACTCTCTGCCTGTGCGTTGATCCTGCCTGCCTGCCTGCCTGCCTGCCGCCGGTGCATCTGCATGCTTACCTCCCCGCCTTATCGCCTTCTTCCGCCGCTGCCGGCCACGGTGACCCACCATCCATCTTGGAAGCCTCCGACCGGCGCAACGTAGACCACGGGGACGCGCAGTTCCGCCATTACGAGTGGCATCAGCACAGACTTTTCACCCGTCACCACCCGCACTCCTCACGGGACCCCGGAACTCCCCAGCACCTCCCTACACCTCCTGCACCATGGAATTTTCTCTGTCACCAATAAAGTGTACTTTTGGAACAGACCCCCTTAATCGAGTCGTGCATTTGGGTTCACTCTCTGTTGTTATCGTAACAGAATGAACTGGCCTCCAACATGAACCCAGCCGACTCCGAATCTGATGCACAAACGACGAACCTCTTCCAAGCTATTTCCAACCAAGGGGCGCTATTGGGACAACATGACCAGTCTCTTAGAGGTGTTATGGGAACTTTATCCGACCTGGCTGCTGGACTCGAGCGAGTGGAGAGACAACTACGGATCCCTCCTCCTGCGCCAACGGCTCCAGTGGGTCCTCCTCATTCCCGGGAGCCCTTCGTCCCTGCACCCGAACGTTACGAGGGCAAACTAGGTGAATGTAAATCTTTCCTGTTTCAGTGCTCCCTAGTATTCGAGTTACAACCTTTAACCTACTTCTATGATCGAGCTAAGATCGCCTACATGTTGGGATTGCTAACGGGGAGGGCTAGGTCTTGGGGTACTGCCTTCTGGCATAGCAATGCTAATAACAACGCAACTTTTGACGAGTTTTCGGCGGAGATGCTCTCCGTTTTTGACCACCCTGTAGCTAGCAGTGACGCTGGTAATCGCTTGCTCAGTCTCCGTTAAGGTCCTCTTAGTGCTGCTAATTACTCAGTTGAGTTTTGGATGCTAGCCACAGAGCTGGGGTGGGATGACGGGGCACTGCAGAGCATGTTCTTGAGGGGTTTAAACAAAGCCGTAAAGGATAGTATTGTTGGTAGGGCTGAGACCACAGACCTACAGGAGCTGATAACACTAGCCATTAAGGTGGCTAATAGGTTGAGAGAGAGGCGTAGGGAGAGGATGCAGGGCTCCCACGTGGGGTTTGGGGGAGCCACCACGTCCAGACTGTCTTTCCAACCTTCGGAGGGAGAGTCTACCGATACCAGCAGGACCGCCTTGTCCCCGCTACCTTCTGAAGAGCCGATGCAGCTGGGACGGAACCGGCTCACTGCCGCCGAGCGGGACCGAAGGTTTCGAGGCAGACTGTGTCTCTATTGTGGAGAACCTGGACACCAACTGGCAGCCTGTCCTTCGCGGTTAAACCCGAAGCCTCACCAGTCACAGAGATTTCCAGAGATTGTGGGAAAATAAGCTGTTTGTCAAGCAAGAGAAATGTGAGTTCCATGTTCCCTCAGTGACCTTTTTAGGCTACATCCTGGAGAGTGGACGAGTGCGACCTGATCCCGCCAAGGTTCAGGCGGTCATGGAGTGGCCACAGCCCAACACACGGAAACAGCTCCAGAGGTTCCTGGGTTTCGCCAACTTCTACAGACGGTTTGTGAGAAGCTACAGTCAGGTAGTGGCCCCCCTCACTAAACTAACCTCTCTATCTGTCCCGTTTGTTTGGTCCCCAGCAGCTGAGGAAGCGTTCAGCGATTTAAAGAGGCGCTTCTCCTCAGCCCCCGTTCTGGTCCAGCCTGATCTATCCCGTCAATTCATCGTGGAGGTGGATGCGTCGGACCTTGGGGTGGGAGCGGTTCTTTCGCAGAGAGCCAAAGGAGACGGTAAACTGGACCCCTGCGCATTCTTCTCTAAGAAGCTTTCTCCAGCAGAGAGAAACTACGATGTCGGCAACAGGGAGCTGTTAGCAGTCAAACTAGCCCTGGAGGAGTGGCGCCACTGGTTGGAGGGAGCGGAACCACCTTTTATGGTATGGACAGATCACAAAAACCTGGCATACATTCAGACCGCGAAGTGGTTGAACTCCCGTCAAGCTCGGTGGGCTCTGTTTTTTGGTCATTTCAACTTCACCCTCACCTATAGACCTGGTAGTAAGAACATTAAGCCTGACGCTCTCTCCAGACAGTTTTGTTCAGACTCTGACAGAGCCCCAGTTCCCCATACCATCCTCCCTGAGTCGTGCCTGGTGGGCTCTCTTACCTGGGAGATTGAGTCCATGGTCCGGTCGGCTCTACGTAGCAACCCAGATCCAGGTGGTGGGCCTCCGGGTCGTTTGTTTGTGCCCATCTCTGTTCGCCCTCAGGTGCTGAGATGGGGAAATACTTCACGCTTCGCCTGTCATCCTGGAGTTTCCCGCACCCTGCTCCTGCTTCAACGGCATTTCTGGTGGCCATCCATCGCGGTGGATACCCGTGAGTATGTGAGGGCCTGTACCATCTGCGCTTGGGGTAAGGCCACTCATCGACCCCCTGCTGGTGTTCTCCATCCGCTTCCTGTACCTGGCCGACCGTGGTCTCACATTGCTCTGGACTTTGTGACTGGATTGCCCCCACAAACGGTAATGATACTATACTCACCATTGTGGATCGGTTTTCCAAGGCTGTGCATTTTGTGGCTCTTCCCAAATTACCATCCGCTGCAGAAACGGCCGAGCTGATGGTTAACCATGTCTTCCGGATTCATGGGATACCCCTAGACATCGTCTCCGACAGGGGCCCTCAGTTCACTTCCCGTGTATGGAAGGAGTTCTGCCGTGCGCTGGGAGCCACTGTCAGCCTGTCCTCCGGCCATCATCCCCAGTCTAATGGCCAGACGGAGAGGGCTAATCAAGACCTGGAGACCGTCCTGAGATGTATTTGTGCCCACAACCCAGCTTCATGGAGCTCACCTGGGTCGAATACTCACACAATTCCCTGACTTCTCCCGTACCGCACCCCGACTCTGGAACTCTCTCCCCCCATCTGTCCGCGACTCACCCTCACTCCCCACATTCAAGTCCCGGTTAAAAACATACCTCTTCTCCCAAGCCTACGACCTTCCCTACCCATAGCCGGTCTCTCCATCACCTCGCTCATTAATGTCTCACTGTGTACTGTCTCTCCCTCGTCTCCCCCTGTATGTCCCTACCCTGTTTCTTTTGTGTCCTGTAAGCGTCTTTGGGTTATTGAAAAGCGCTATATAAATTTAATGTATTATTATTATTATTTCATCTGCTACTGGTGTGACACCGTTCAAAGCATCCCTTGGCTATTTACCTCCTCTCTTTCCTTCCCAGGAGATCGAGATAGCCGTGCCGTCGGTTGAACACAACCTGCGCAGGATCCGCAAGGTCTGGAGGGAGACTAGAGCGGCTCTTTTGCGCACCCGGGAGCAAAATCAAAGGTTGGCGGACCCGCGACGGACTCCTGCTCCGGTATATCGACCAGGTCAGAAGGTTTGGTTGAATACTAAGGACATTCCACTCAGTGTGGAGTCAAAAGAAACTGTCTCCTCGTTTCATCGGGCCTTTTGAGATTGACAGGGTCATTAATCCTGCTGCCGTCTGTCTCAAACTCCCTCAGTCTCTCATGATTCATCCTACATTCCATGTCTCCCAGTTGAAACCTGTCTCTACTAGTGATCTATGCCCTCCTTCCGTCGCCCCTCCACCCCCCCGGCTCATTGATGGACATCCCACATTCACTGTTCGGAGGATTATGGATGTCCGGCGTAGGGGGAGGGGTTTCCAGTACCTGGCCGATTGGGAGGGTTACGGCCCTGAGGAGAGGAGCTGGATCGCCAGAGGTCTCATCCTGGATCCTTCACTCCTTTCGGGAGTTTTATGAGAGACACCCTGGGAGACCTCCTGGAGGCGGTCATTGAGGGGGGGTACTGTCATGATCTACATCATGGCAGCCCCTCTTCTGCTGCTTGTCTGTTTTCCCCGTGTCTGTCTGATCCCCCTGTTTCTCCCCCCTGTCTGTGTTCCTTGTGTGTGGGCGTGGTTTCTCTCTCCAGCAAGTTGAGCCAAGTGTGTCTCATCTCAGTAATCAACCTCTCCATAAGACCTCCGGACTCACAGTCACTCTTCGCCAGTTCATACTCTCTGCCTGTGCGGTGATCCTGCCTGCCTGTCTGCCTGCCTGTCTGCCTGCCGCTGCATCTGCAAGCTTACCTCCCCACCTTATGGCCTTCTTCCGCCGCTGCCGGCCACGGTGTCCCACCATCCATCTTGGAAGCCTCCGACCGGCGCAACATAGACCACGGGGACGCGCAGTTCCGCCATTACGAGTGGCATCAGCACAGACTTTTCACCCGTCACCACCCGCACTCCTCACGGGACCCCGGAACTCCCCAGCACCTCCCTACACCTCCTGCACCGTGAAATTTTCTCTGTCACCAATAAAGTGTACTTTTGGAACAGACCCCCTGAATCGAGTCGTGCATTTGGGTTCACTCTCTGTTGTTATCGTAACATTAACTTCAACAAACACATCAAGAAAGTAAAAAAAAATTAACAAAAAAACTGCCTTCATCACCTTAAAAATATTTTAAGAAAGAAATAATTCAAATCCAAGCATGACCTCAAAAAACTGGTTCAGTATCTTTACAGGTCCCTCGAGGTTCTATGTGAGCACATAAAACGAACATTAATTCACGTTATTTTTCCACTTTAGTAAAATCTCCACCTTATTGATGGCATTTAACTGTATCATGTAACATGTCAATCGTAAAGAAAATTTATCAAAATCTCAACGTCAAGATGTTTATTGTATATTTGATTATTTATTACATATTTATTCATATAGTCACATATTGAAATATGCAATGGCATTGCATTACAAGGTTTCACAGAGAGCAGACTGTATGTGTTTTCCCTTTCTTAACAACTGTGGTAGCATTCTTTTATATCAGCAATCTTTCAGTTCTGAGAGCGTTTGTCATCATTATGATTAATTTCCACGGTTTTTCTCTCACATCAGTTCATGTCGCCGGACGAGAAATTACTTTCGCTCTTTCATGTGATTTCTCATATTTATTTAAAAGGTTGCTTAAGCTCATAAACATACAGTAGGTAATGCTCGTGAACATATTTTAACAAAAATGAACAATAACATGTAATCATCAAATGGTGAAATATATATTTAAAGGTTGAGTAGGTGATTCTATTCAGAAACACTTTCTGTTATATTACTTGAAATCTTCATGACATACTGATAGCAATAAATGAATGACATGCCATCACATAAAAAAAATATAAAAAAATAGCATCTGTGGCCATGGTAAGAACCCCGTCCAATCAAAACAGTCGGGCAGAGAAAATAATTGGATGGCCTGCCTGTCAGTCAACTTCCTGATTGCACGCAGTCTGACGATCTCAACACTCGTTTGGCGTTCTGGGGGAGCGGCTTTCAACAGAGGTCTGAACGAAGGGGGCGGGACTTTTCGGTTCGGTGATGTGTTCAAAGTCAAAGTCTCTGTGGTTTTTCCAAATGAACTACTCTCCCTTTAAAGGAAAACATGACATCTTTGTGTACATACCATATTTTCTCAAAAGATTCAACTTTACTGGATCCGAAAGTCAACATTCATTTATGTTGACCGTTAAATTAATCTTCTTATTAGAAACCAAAACTGCTTACAACTTTGTTAAACCCACATTTCTTTTTAGGAACCTTATAATGCTCTGCTTGAGTTCCTTTGTATTTAGGCCATATATAATTGGGTCCAGAAAAGGGGGGAAAATTAAGACCGACACTCCAAGAGCCCTTCTCACTAAAGGGGATGCACTCCCAATGCGATGAGAAATTAGTGTTGTGACAGTATTGATTTGTAGGATGAGATAAACAGCTAAATGTGTACCACATGTCTGAATGGCTTTTGCCCGGGCATCAGACCGATTAGTCAGGAAACATGTATGCAAAATCTGTGCATATGTGTATATTATTATTGACAGTGGTATGATCTGGAGTAAGATTATTGTGAAAATTCCATAGTAGTTGTTGACTGTGGTGTCTTCACACACCAGTTTCATTAATGATGGATTGTTACAGAACAGATCTACTATATTTGTCCTGCAAACTTTAAACTGCACTAGCAGCAAAATCAAAGTGGCTATTATTGAGAAATTAATACACCATATTATGATAATAATAATTGTTAAATTGCGTGTATTCATGATTTCATTATACCTCAAAGGACAACAGATAGCAATATATCTGTCATATGCCATGGCAGTCAAGATTAGCAAGTTTCCTGTACCATAGGTATGAATCAGAAAAGCCTGAAAAACACATGCAGGATGGGAGATTAGTCTGTTCTGTGTTGCAATGCTGAAAAGAAACTGAGGAAAAAACGCTGTAGCTCCAATCATGTCACTAATGGGCAAGTTGAACAGCAGGATAAACATAGGCTTGTGTAGCTTTTTACTCACAGCAATAGTTATCAATACCAACACATTGAAAAACATAATAAACACATATGTCAAAGTCCCGAACAAAAATGATGGGTAAATAGTTGCCTCTGATAAGCCCAGTGTTTCCAGTGTTAGTAAACCTGCAGACGATGCATTTGTGTACATATTTGTACAATGCTGTACACTATAATGTTGCTGTTATTGTTGGGAAAAACTCTCCACCTGATGGAAGGAATACAAAACATATATTATAATAGTATCCCTATCAACAAACAATCTGTGTAATAAGTCAGCTGTGGTTGTGATATCTTACCTCTGGCAGTATGTTCCTCTTCTCACTAGCCTGCAGCTGAACTGTGTTGTCAGATGTACAGTTCCCGGCCTTTATTGACTATTAAGCCCAAGAGTACAGTGCAGAACATATCTGACGTGTGACCTTTGAACTGTCATAGGCACTTTCTCTCTCTCTCTGAATATTGCCCACCCCTCTCAGCTCTGTTTTTTTCTCTCTCTCTCCTACAGCAGCCCTAATACATAGTATTTCTTTCAGATGTTACATTTAAAATTTTCACATCTATCTCATGTTATGCTAGAAAGACCAGGGTGTTAAGCAATAGTCTGAATTACATGTATGTTTTCCCAGAAACACTAATGTGCACAATGCTCTACAACATGGAAATGAGAAATGCTTTGCGATGAATGTGTTGGGTCTTTTTTTGTTTTTTTGGGGGGAAATAGGAAAAAACTATCATAACAAATGGGCACCATCTTGGTCATCTAAATCAATCGAGTCCGGTTATATTTTTCAACAATTCACTATTTTGCTAGATGTTGAACTAGTTTCCGTAGATATGTAAAAACTCAATGCACTTTGGTTTGTGTTTGATGTTTTTGCCTTTCCATTCATTACATTTATATAAGATGTCAGCATCACGAATTCTTCAGAAGATGTCACATGGGTTTGAATGTTAATGTAAATGTGCTCCTGTGCTCTGAATTTAACAATGTGATTAAAAGGTTCTTTGAGAATCCTGTTGTTGTTATTTAGGAACTAACAATGCATTTCTCAGTAAAAACTCTGCAGCTAATTGTTATTTTTGTGAGATTCTGCTTTTATTTACTTGATGGAGCACAAAAGGATGGTGTAATGGTACGTTCATGAAATAAAGAGGGACTTCCTAGCAACACCTCAACATTCTGTGGCCCTCAGCAGCTGATTCAGAGTTACTCATGGAGAAAGTGTTCAGTGTGTCAAGTGATTCCTTGAGATGTAGCTGTGAGGTGTAAGGAACACAAGCACAAATGTAACTATAAAAACAAATTATGGTAGAATTGCACCTAACCACCTTATCTGCATACCTTTGTGTTGTTTCCTTTCCCTCAGTTTCTTAATTTGTATATGAAATTATACTTTACCATATGAAAATTATATTTATTGTATGTTGTTATTGAAACAAATGAATAATGAAAAACAGCAGAATAATACTTTTTGTTCATTTGATTTCAATAAATGATTTAACAACATGGAATATGATTTCAGTATTTGGATTTTATTAATAGACCAAACTGCAAACATCTTGCATATATTGTATTGTTACGTTTGGATTCTCCAATAATCAGTGTGATAAATGGAAGATTATTTGCAGACATGCAGTGCATGAACACTTCTTTATAGCAAATAATATTCAAACATACAATCAAATGTAATGTGAGGATAAGAACAAGTAAAACACAAATTTGTTCCTGCTCTCACTGGCCTTATAAATACTTACTATAACTGTACTATTTATTGTTTATATTATAGTGTATTAGTTGTTGTAAAGATAGCTTGAACCTTGAAAATAAATAGTTTTAGAAAAAAGAATGAACATTTAAAATATGATTAAATAATTATTACGTGTGCAGTATGACGATTATTTGCATTTACAATTATACACCATTCTACTTTAACAACACAAAATGTTGTACACAACAAACTTGTACATCGCTGGGCGAAAGTTTGTCTCCACCTTTTACAAAATGGAAAAAGGAAAAACTAGATTAACAAATATATCCAGAGTAAAACTTCCTGTTATACAGAAAACTGCATTTCTATATAATATTCATTTTTTCCCCAAGACAAAAAAATCTTATGCTGATATTAGGTTGTACTTCTGTACAACTGTTCCATGTATAGTTGATATTGTTTACACTATCAGAGAGACTTCCTGAAATAACACATTATTCTGACTTTTATTAACCCACTTGTTTAAAAATTAACATGGATGCTCTGTTTTTTAATGACTCTCAGGAGAGTGTTTCGTATTTCTCTGGTATACAAACCATATACAATTGGATTCAGAAGCGGCGGTACGAGAAATATCAACATGCCCATTATCTTTTGCAAGTCAGCTGAGACATTTTTGTACCTATGAGATAAAATTGTGAAAGTTCCAACAATCTCAAATATGAACAATATAAGCAACTGTGCAACGCACGTGTTGACAGCCTTCGTCTTCACCTCCGACCTTCTTGTGACCACACATGTGATCAGAATCTTCACGTAGGAAAACACCTGAATAGACACACTTAAAGCTTGCATGATAGCCGTGTTAAATAATCCTATGATATTATTGAGTGCCGTACTTCCGCACGTGAGCTTCAACAAAGAAGGGTTATCACAGAACACATTCATAATCACAGATTTGCACCTTGGAAGGCTTGTCTGTAAAGAGAACAATAACACAATCAAGGCAAAGTCAAGACCCCAAACTAGAGAGATAATACAAGTGACAGCTTTGGGGGTCATGACGGAGCTGTAGCGCAACGGCATACAGATGGCAGCATACCGATCGAAAGACATGGCAGCGAGGATAAACAAAATCCCACCACCGTACATGTGGAGCAAGAAGGCTTGTAGGACACAGAGAGGGTAGTAGATTGAATTTGTCTCCGTAACGATGTCTGAAAGCACTTTGGGTAACATTGCAGTGATGCCTATCAGGTCATTCAGGGGAAGACTAAACAGGATTAAATACATTGGCCTGTGGAGGTTCCTCTGCAGAATGATCAAAGTCAACAAGGTCAGGTTGCAAAAAATGGCAAAAAGATAAATTGCTATACCAAGAAAAAATATGGGATACTTTCCTCCAGGAGGAAGGACAAATGGGTGGAGGGTTAACTCAGTGCTGAACCCAAAAGATTTGTTCTCCATTTTTTTTTTTCTCCACGAACTGTAGATTAGCAAGAAGAAAACAGAGGAAATGACATTGCTGGAAAGCAGTGAAGTGAAATGTGGAGAAGTGCCGTCTTCTGCCGCCGTTCCCGCCTATTCTGCTTTATTTATTTTTCACTGCTACCATAACTTGTTGACATCACTGTTGCCCCGGGGGATCCCCACTGGCTTCAAAAAAACATTTCTAGTATTTCTGGAGAAATAAAGTAACTTTTTTTCGTCGAATGGAATTACCCTTCTCTAGTGTACTCAGGGGTTTGAGGTGCATTGAATAGTATAGCTTTCCCTCAACACAACAATATCACTGTTGTAACCCAGAAATAATGTAAATTACTTTGATTGTTTGTTTTAATAGATGCATTTCATGCCCAAATAAATGAAAGTGTCCTTAACTTTAATGCATTTATGAGTAGAAGTAACAGAACAAATCTCATAAAGACCTTTTGCAGGCCATAATAAATTACGTGCTTGGAGATATGCTTGACCTGTTTGTATTTGTTTATAAACTTTCTGATGATTTTCCTCACTCCCATGTGTGTTAGCATTTAAATGTGTCAGAAGACATGATTGACTTCAGTAAGTCACTGCTGACCCTTTGACCTTGGTGTGACCTCAGGACGTTGGTTCTCCTTCATCCAAAGCACTATTTATATGCTCAATAGAATTTATTTTTTTTGCACTTCCCTTGCAGACTTGCGCATTTGAACTTCCCTGTTATAGACCTGTGTTTTATTGTGTTTGTTTTACTGTTTCTATGTGAATTTGATAACCTTAACATACAAACTAAACAATAATTGTCTTTTATTTGACATTACAACTAGATTAACATTTTTAATCATATAGGTATAAATATCGTTGTTCTTTATTATGGTAATTACCAAATGTATTCATTTTATTCATTCATTATTTGATTTTTTTTCATTGTTTTATTTTCACAACCACGTCACTCACTTTAAACTTTCAAATTCACATTGTGTTGCTGTCCAGAGGTATAATTGTATTAATACAGGAATAGAGTTTTAATGGTCCAAACCACATTTTGGCCCACATTACTGCTGGA
Source organism: Chelidonichthys spinosus (assembly GCA_029853015.1). NCBI lineage: Eukaryota > Metazoa > Chordata > Actinopteri > Perciformes > Triglidae > Chelidonichthys > Chelidonichthys spinosus. The sequence continues at coordinate 4,296,551 of CM056828.1, read as the reverse complement.
TTTAGAAGTCTTGCTCCAAAGGTATCTAAATGATTTATTTATTTTATTTATTAATGATTTTCTTCTTCAGTTACATTGAAAAGCTTCATTTGATATCACACAACAATATGAATACAAAAGGTGATCTTTTCCAACTTCTCTTATGCATCTTTAGGGCTACTGGAGCAATATGATGTAACTGAACAGAGTTAGCTAATCAGCTGCATTGCCTCATTACTTTGTCAAAACACACTTATTAATGAGCCCCTTTGAGATATAGCTAAATGATGTATTATTAACTGTGTCACTTGTAATTAATCCCTGGACAATTAGCCATTCCTTGTTGTTTGCTAATGAAGGATGTTGTTTAATAACTCCCAGGCGAGGCTGTCACATGTGACATTACAGCTCGTAAACATTTGATTCCTTTACTTTTATCACGACTTTAAGTGTTTTAATATGTAAAACACTTGAGCAGAGTAAATTCACAGTCGAGGTTAAAGCATCACAACATCTTTGTTTTCTCTCCATTCAACCGTGTTGGAGAAAAATCTCCATACAATGTTTTGTAAACAAAACCAAAGTTTAAATAAATATGTTAAATGTCTCAATAAATTATAAATGTATCACATATTATATAACCTTTTCATATCAGGTTCAAGAAGAAAAATAAATAAAAAATAATAATAATTGAAACAGAGCACTGAAGTGGTCACATCAGGCCTTTGGGAAAAAGGACCTTGTTCATCCACACAAAAGAGCCATTAGGACATTAGGACACTGGGAACGATTAATCATGTCACCCAAGAGGAATAAATGGACATGATGGACTCTGGAGGTCCTTCCATTATTGATTTGACCTTCTAATTACTTTCTATGGTCTTCCTCCTGTACACCAATTAGTATGATAATAATCAGGCCTTAAATCAGTGATTTTTAGGTTTGTGTGGATAGTATTAATTAGGATCCTTTTGCAACAGACATAACTAGTGATATTAATTTCATATTATTAAGAAAACCAACAAAACAAGATGTCCCAAAGTGATTTTGAAATGACGTGTTTGTGGCAGTTTTCCTAAACCTTACTAAGACATTGTGTTGCCTTAATCTAACTATGGTTTTCTTGATGTCTTCCCAACTGAAAAAACACCTCAACCTGACCTCATGAGTTGGAGAAAGGCCTAAAGACCAGATGTGACTCCTGTGAAGTCAGTTGTAAAGGTAGACTGTATTGTATTTAAATACAGTATTTGTAATTTACAAAGTAAGGTAAGTGTACATTTCTGTATCCTCTAGAATCTATATTGTATAACATCTGTCATGACTGTGCTGCCTTCAAACTGCAGGGTTCGAGTCAATTTCATACTTGCAATTTCCCTTCTTGGCTTGAACTTTGCATGGAAAACAGATAGACAAACATGACAATTCATCTTAAACCCTGTTTTGCTGACATGTAATTGTATAGTATTTGATTAAATTTGATGAATCAATTAATCTGTTGGGTTTAACTGGTGAGCGGTATTAAAGAATACAGGAAGAGAAGATGACTTGTCAAAGAAATGTGGTCAGATGTGATGTCCCTGTGATGACCTCTGACCTCAGGGGCTTTTTGAACCTGCTTGCCAAAAACTATGGCCCAGTTCAAATCTGTGAGTGAACTTCGTTTAAAGTCGCACTCACTGATTGATTATTTAAGGTGTCCGGTATAAATATAGTTACAAGCTCTGGATAAACTCCTCTCTCTGTGGCGGGAACAGGAGCTATCCTAACTTTTCACAGCCACGGTTTCCTATCTAGAACTTTCATAAACTTCAATAAAACTCCCTAACCCTCCACATGTAACCTTGTGGAAGTAGAGGGCGGGGAGGACTTGGAATTGGGCCTCTGTGTATAACAAGCTAAATGAAATGCTGTAATGGTGAGGACAGCTGATTGATGTCATGTTACTCACGGCGAGTATAAAAGAGGTCAAGCTCGAGCTGCTGCGTTGGGATTCCCACCTCCGTGTGCAAGGTGCTATCATCTGAAGGATTGAATGACCGTCATTGTAGTGTAACATCTTGTTGTTCATATTATAATCGCCCCTTCCATCATAGAATACAATGTGCTCAGATGGTATTTCTTCAGGAAGAGACTGAAATTAAATAAAGTAAGTATTTTCTTTATTTCATATCTTTTTCACTGTCTTTTTGAGATAAATCATGTGCACTTAAGAATGATGCCCAATACGCTACTTATAATGTTTTCCACCAGTTGTTGTTGCACTTGATATAAACTTGATCTGTATTTTTTCCCTATATTTTAGGTCTTTCATCCACTCAAACAGAATGGAAAGCAACATGACGCATGACATCCTAAAGCTCCAAGGTTTTGACATATCTCCAGAGGTCACATACCCTCTATTTTTCTTACTGCTGTTTGTTTACTCCACCCTGCTTTGTTCTAACATCGGCGTCCTGGCGCTTATCATCACCGAGAAGAGTTTGCACCAGCCCATGTACATCCTGTTCTGTAACCTGTCTGTCAATGATCTGATAGGAAACACGGTCCTGCTGCCTCAGCTGATGGCTCACATCATCTCAACCGAGCGCTTCATCTCCTACCAGCAGTGTGTGGTCCAAGCCTTTCACAGCCACACGTTCGGATCGGCCTCGCACATGATCCTCATCGTCATGGCGATTGACAGATACGTGGCGATATGTCACCCCCTGAGGTACAGCTCCATCATGACCACCAGAGCCGTGATCGGGCTGTCGGCGACCGCGTGGGGGGTTTCATTGGTGCTGGTCTCCATTCTGATCGGCCTCTCTGTGAGGCTTCCCCGTTGTAGATCTGTAATATACAATTCTTACTGCGACAACGCATCGTTGTTCAAACTCTCCTGTGAGGACGTCTCCATCAACAATATCTACGGACTCTTTTTCACCGTGCTGCTGTTCTCGTGCTCCATGGGAGGCATAGCTGTCACCTATTTCAAAATAGCCGTCGTCTGCTGGATCAAGAAAAGCAAAGAGTTGAAAAACAGAGCACTGCAAACCTGCACCAGCCACCTCGTTCTCTATCTCATTATGCTCTGGTCGGGGTTCATGACAATCATATTGCACCGTTTCCCAAATTACCCAGATTTAAGGAAAATTGCATACATTTTATTTCATGTGGTCCCGGCTAATTTAAATCCCATCATTTATGGAATGCAGTCAAGATCATTACGTGAGAAGATTTTCCAGTTACTGCCAACAAAAGTGACTCCAACCTGATACCTTTTCTATTCATGCTTATAGTTGCACATAATGACACATATTATTGTTTCCACTAATGAGACGATAACTCCATTTTATTCAAGTTAGAGTCCTTTCTGCATACTCTAGTAAGTGAAATATAGAACATCATAAAATATACAATCTTTTTGATCAAGCTCTCTACCATCCTCTTGTGTCTTGATGCTGAAATGCCATGAAAGTCACTTAAATTATCATTTTTTATTGATTGTTATTTTAATGAATAGCTTGTCATGTGCATAAGTTTGGTGTATATTCCTGAATTAATTACAGGGCTTATGTTAATGTCATGTGGCGTACACATTGTTAATAAGTGGTAAATGCTGAGTCACTAGGATGCACCAATACAATAAAAAGTTACTTATCTGCATATAATATTGTGCATACAATTGTATATGCTCGTAACAATAACTCATACATATATTAAAAATATCTATTTTACCTTTTTTTATGGCCAAGTGATTAACTAACTTGCGAATTTTGATTTTAATCTCTTTATTGAATTTATTAATTTTTTTATTATTATTTATGAATGACAATCCTAAAGTGACATACATGATGATAATGTGTTGCCTTTTATTAAAGAAAACCTGTATATAACTGTGTATGTATATTTCTTAACAAGTAAAAACATAATGAAAAATGCCAGTCTTTCCTCCATCTTTGCTGTAATGAGGATGTATTTAGTACTCGATTGGTTGGATGATCTCTTGATGAAATGTCAACCAGACGACTCAGCATTTCTTGTGGGCTGATTAAGTTGTCGTGTTCGTCTCATTTTAATTCCGACCGAAAAGCAATTCTCCGCTTGCACATTTCTCAAATCCAGTGGACTCAGGGTGTCACTTTAGAGGCCGACATTCTAAAATAAAATCTCATGTTTTATTCACCACTTCTGCATCCAAGAAGGCATTTTTGCTGCAGTTTGCTCGAACACAGCAACACCAAGGGTTCAGATTAAAGAGTCGTAGCCCGGTTTGCAACATAAAGACCCAGGATAATTCACATCGAGAGCAGAGTGGTGATCCTGCGGATTTAACAGATAATCCATGTGAGCTGCATTGAGATGTTGTTCTCTTGCTCTCATGTTATGTTCCTGGTTCTATCTCTGAACATGTAATTCATGTCATGAGAGTACATTTAGCAATCTATTACACACACTAATCATTTTACCTTATACTACTGTGTGTATATGTGTATTTTTTATTGTATTACACTACTTTATCTGTTTGTAATGTTTGAAGCAATGGATATATTTATTTGTCACTCCTCTTTTAAATCCCTTGACTAATTGTTTCAGACACAACTAAATAAATGTACAAAAACAAATCACTATTTTATTTAAAATAAAAGCACACATTTGTGGAAATTCCATCAGTAGAAAATATATGAATTTGCTGACTTGCTATTTCTTGGACACAGCATTGGGGAAAAAGTTAGGGAATGCAAGAAATTAAGTATTTATAATCAGGACTGCAGCCTTCAGAATCCACCATTTCTAAGACATTAGGGAGTGAAATCCGAACATTAATTAAATTATGGTGTAACTTCTCAGTCAGATGGCTTTGCCCATTATGAGAAGGCTCATGAAGAACACCATTATGAAGAATATCCACATGAAGAAGCGGTCTAAAACTTTGGCGACTTTCTTCCACTCCCCGGTCCTTTTCTGCGTCGCCCTCTGATCTCGGTAGCAGTTGGCGATGTACTCGATGTTGCGCAGCAGCTGCCTCTCGTTGCTGTGTTCGCTGCAGGAAACCTCTCTGTCTTTTCTCTCCCCGTCGCTCTCACCTCCCTTCCTGCACCTCCTCTGACCTGCCGACTCGTCGCAGTCCATGCTCATGAAGGCGCCGTTCTTCCAGGCGCTGTAGTCGTTGGTGGGGTTCTTCCCGATGGATCCTATCGGGCTCATCATCTGCTCCAAGTCCTCCCTCTCCTCTGCGGTCAAGGAGCCCAACGTCTCCTGTCCTCTCTCCGTTTTGAAGACGCAGTCGTCTCTGCCCGGTCCTGCCTGACCATTCATGCAGTTGTTGTTCTTCACAGGCGGCGGCTCTTGTTTCTCCGGTTGCTGCGGCGACAAGCAGTTCTCCCCCACTTCGTACACAAAGCACATCCTGGCCATGTACTGCAGGATGACCTTCTTGGCCCACTTGGGAACCGGCTTGGCGTCCGGGCCACAGTGGTGGATGTTCATGATGAAGATGGTCAGGGCAGTGGAGGCGGTGATCATGGTCATCGTCGCAATGTAATACTTTCCTGTGGAAGAAACGGGGAGAAATCAGCACAGACGTCGTAACACACTTTTTAGATTTAAGCCCGTTTTATCGCCGTTACCGATGAGTGGCACGTTCTCAGACGGCGGCATGATCTCTGCAACCAACAGCTGGAAGACAGTGAGCGCCAGCATCACGGTGACACCCAACGACACCTTCTCTCCGGAGTCAGCGGGCAGATAGAAGCCCAGCGGAGCCAGGAAGGAGATCATCACACACGGTATGAGCAGGTTGTAGACATAAAAGGAGGCTCTTCTGTTCAGCTTCAGCGTGTAGGTCACATCGGGGTACGGGTCCGCACAGCAGCCGTACTGAATGACGTTCTTCTTGGCCGGCATGCCCAGCACCTCCCACTCCACGTTCTCCACCAGGTCGGCCAGGTCGGCGCTCTCCATGGCGTTCAGGATGTCCAGCTGGTTACCGTTGTAGGTCCAGGATCCATACGTGAACCTGCACTGCTGAGCATCGAAGGGGAAGAAGGACACGTCCACTTTGCAGGAGCTCTTGGTGATGGCGGGGGAATCCCATATGATCTGGCCGTCATGGCGGATCACTACGTTGGTGTCCATGGAGCCGGTGAAATGATCATCAGCACTGAAATCACACAAAAAGCTTAGAAACGTGCTAATAGATGTTGGATACCTTTTTAGAAAACAATTGAGGAGCAGCTGGAGAAGATTTGAGAAAGAAACTTGATCAGGATACAAAGGCACAAGTTCACCAACTGAGGGAAGAGTCAACACAGTTATGAGCGTTGTACTCATACTTCAGTGTTTTGTCTGCGTTTTACATCCTTTCAGTAAGTGTTTAAATATGTTTAGTGTACACAGTGTGAGATCAGTCATGTTTCTGTATAAAAAGCAGACAGAGGCCTGGACACTCCTTGAAATAATGTCTTCAAGGACTGTTCAGCTTGTGCCTTCTATACTGACCAACACCCAATGATTAACCCCATACCAATCCGACCTACTTGTTATATAGGACTATATCAGGTCTCCATACATAACTACCAGGTATGCGGATGGTATCGAGTCCATCGTAATCATCTTTATTCCATTTGAGGTGTGGATCGACCCACACTTGCCGTATCCATAAATAGGCGGTCAAAATTTGGTTTCGCTCATCCTGTAAAAGATTGAAAATGAATGAAAAGTCACAAAGGTTATACGTGTTATTGTGTGTATCTGCACAGGGGTGATACATGGCCGGTTACCATGTCGATGATTTGTGACAGTGTGACCTGCAGGGTCACGTTCAGTATGTTGTTGGTGTCCTCCACAGGCCTCAGCGCGCTCGTGTAGTCGGTGAACAAATCATTCAGGAGCTTTTGAGCGTATTTCCCCTGAGCACACCGACAGGCTACGACAGGCAGAGACATTTTTTTTTGAGTCAATTATATATTTTCTTTAAATGACATTGTGCTGTGATCACTTTTGATCAATCAATGTTTTGGCCCGAGACATTCAGAGTAAAAGCAGCGGCATGGAGAGGAACTGTGAATGCATGACAGATGGGGATGTCAGGCCGGGTCGCCCTTTATAAAGCTCTGGAGAGATCACTTAACATGCAAGTGGCGTTAAAAACAGTAATATACACACGTAGAATAAGCCTTCTTTAGATTTAATATTTCACGTTTTATCAGGAGATGATTCATGCCACTTCTACATAAATACGTTACCAGAATATAGCTATGAATAAACACACTATTTGATATTCTAACAGCAGCTTGGTAACAATGGATTTGGGCTGCCAGATGTTAAAGCCTCTGAGCTGCATAGAGACGGTCTGCGGGATTATGATGATAACAAATCCCTGAACAACTGGCTCCAAGTTTGAGGACAATAAAAGCATAAAAGGAATGGGATGAAACGATCCATAACCTTGCTTTGACAATATCAAATACAACCTACAGCATTTTTATGCAAATGTTTTAACATATTTAATTTGTTTATTTATTCATGTATTTATTTGCACACATAAAAAATACATCAAAATCAAAAAGAATTAACCTAAAGAAAAGCATAAAAGGTGTGGCAGGAGAGGTCAAGAAGCCAACGGGCTTACCTCTTAAGAGACATATAAAACAGCTATTCATCAATGATTTCAAGCAAGTTGAATTGATTAATTGCTTTTCTCTGGAATGAACTTAAAACTGCATCACAAAAACATTTGAGGGAAAACTAAAAATGCAAACTTACTTGACAAAATATTGACATACAGAAGCAAGCGACATAAAGTTTGGGTTCCCCATGGTTTCATCTTGCTGGAACAAATGATGACGATCCGCAGACCATCTGAGCTGCTCTTTGTCCACTAAATCATCAAAAAAGATGATTAAAGGGTTAGAATATGGGATGTGAAAAAAAAAATCAGATGTGTCTATTCTGGCGCAGCACCACGGACAGCTCCCCCCCGCGAATATTGGATTTGAAACAGCGTCTAAAGGTTTGAGGAGACGCCTCTTATACGTGATTCAACTCCGGCATCATCTGACGTGCAGCGCCGCCCTGCAGACGCAGCGACCTCCCGCTCTCCTCCGCTCTCCTCCGCTCTCCTCCTCGCTTTCTCTTCCGGGTGCTGCTGATGCTTTTCATGGCTCCTGGCATCGTCGTATGGAAGCGTCTTTTTTTTTTTTGGTCTAATTGTAACTGTGTTTGCGGAACAGCCCGACATCATGGATCTTATTGTAACAGCGTCATTATTGACAAGCCAGTAGCGATTATCGGCAAGTATCGGTAGACTGCAAACCCAGTGGAGGTATGTTGATGTCGTTCATCAGAGATGCTCTATAAATGCATGCATATGTATTCAAATGTCCTCAAATAACTGCATACATGTGTGCTAAGGCCTGGCCTGCATGAGATCTCTGCATACAAGCCTATTAAGGCAGTTTTCTCTTACCCTGCTCAATGTGTTACATGTCCTGAGATGACTTCTGTTGTGATATGACACTATAAATTAAATTGAATTGAATATTAATCTCCAAATACCTGTTATTCATGCCACGTGTATCGGGCTGCATTAATAGCCTCTGTGAGATGCTATGAAATGACTCGTCCCACTGTGACAGATCGAGATGCTACAAGGCTCGGGCATCTTGGGGCACGAGAGGCCCCTGGTCATCAGGGTGTCATTCAGCTCCTGTGTGGTGGCCACTGTGTGCCTGCCACTCCTGGGACTCATCACCTGTGTCTTCATATCCTCCGTCTTCCATTACGAGGACTCTACTGGTACACATTGTCAGGTAATGTCCCATATTTTACTAATTGAACCACCCTTTGATGCTGACGAGACCAGGTCATCACTGTGTGTTTTCCAGGTTCCTAATTACCTGCCATCAATCAGTGCCTCCATCAGCCTGAGTCCTGAGTGCCATATATGGAGGTTCTGTATCGGACTGCACTCGGCACCGAGGCTCCTGGTGGCGTTCACCTACTTCAAGTTTTACAGGACGCGTTTCGCCTCCAGGTTCCCGGAGAGCTCACTCAGTTGTTTCAACCTGGCTTTTTCCATTTGTGAAAACCTCGGCCTCCTGCTCCTCACATACGTGTCATCCAGTGAAACATACTGTGAGTAACTTTAATTTACCTTAGTTGCTGCTTTTAAATAAATCTGGGACAGGTTTTAATTGCAAATTAAGCCCAGTTTGTTTCTAAACTCATCTATTCAGCAAACTGAATAACCTTGCTGGACATATTTTAAAGTAATATTATCATATTTATTGATCATTATTATTATTGTTACGCAATAGTCTTGTATTTGGAAATGCATTATTACTTTTTCTGTGGTTTACTGACCAACCTCTCTTTGTATATTTCTGCTCTTCAGTTGTACATAAGGAAGGTTTTGTGCTCTTCATTATCAGTTCCCTCATCTACATGCTGATAACCTGCCGTCTATGGAAGACTATTAAGAAGTACTCATTAAGTCCCGAGGTAACATCAAATCTGAAATCTCTCATGTTATTTGCAGCATTAAAGTCCAATTCAGTATTTATGTATTTTTTTCTTTCTCTCCTGGCTTATAGGATGCCAAGTCTCACCACTGGAAAGTACGCTTTTTACTTCTCAACGTATCCTTCTGTGCTTTGGCCGGATTCTTTTATTGGAAACACAACATGTACTGCGAATCAGGAAGTAAGTCTCCTAATCCATCGGTTTGATCATTCCCATCCAATCTGTGAGGAGAGATAACAGCGTTATGGATGATTACAAAAATGCTGAGCAAATCACATGTCCATCATATTCCCCTGTTTCTTCTTTTCACAGGTTACACATTATTTGCCCTATTCGAGTATCTGGTGGTCTTCTCCAACATGGCCTTCCATCTCACAGCGGTGTGGGACTTTAAGAGCCGGGAGGTCATGGTCATTTCATCTTCTGATGATAAAGACTTCTGACTAGAAACTCAAGGACTACGTGCTAACTGTACAAGCACACAAGCAGCTGATGCTAACAGACTTGATCCTGCACAAGAGGAAGAGTGGGATGAAGGCCTTTTCCATATATTCCCATGATGACTGCTCTCAAGTCCTTTAGGACAGACAGGTTTGGACAAAAGGTATGCACAAGTGCTGCTGTATGGTTAATTCACTCCATTTTTGCCTTCGCCCACATGCACTATTTTGTGTCACTTTAAGTTTCACCTTCTGAACGTTGCATAACAACACGTGTGGTCATGCTGTATTTGTGCCAAAGTAAAGTGAGTCTTTAAAGTGTGCTTGACCTTTATTCTGAAACACCATAAGCAGCCATGTTACATAATAGACATGTTTTTGTGGTTGCAAATCTGGTAAAATGTCACCGGGGGGTCAGCAGGTGTTGGTTCTTTTACTTGTCAAAGCTCTTTGCAAGACAAGACTGTATTACCTTACCAGGCCATGCTGACGTAAATGAACGCAATAGTTCTCCCATGTGTACTACAAGTGACCTTAATGCCCTGATGTTAATCTGCTGCAGGTATTACAACCGCACATCACTTACCCAACTGTGACCCAAGAGTGAATGCTGCTGGATAAAAACCCAGCAGCCACGTTCAAAGCCTCTAATGTCTTTAATACTAACAGCACTTATAGGGCCTTAGTGAATGGCATATTATTATGCTTTATATTATCTCACGCACCACTGTTCAATACGTCCATGCATATAAATATAAATCTTCTTTGCATAATGGTGTTATATAAATGTATGCTATACAGAGACTGCTTGAAGTGTTGCTTTCGTTAGCAAAAATTATGGCGAAATATCGTCGTCAACAAACCTTTATCATGTGAGGAAAATGAGACCAGACGCAACAAAAATGCTGGTCATATTAACGATAATAACGCAATATTGTAGACGAATAAAAACGAGACTTAATGTGGTTTACAAAATAAAAGCTATGCTAAAATGTCTCTTCATTTTCGTTGACCAAAAATAAAAGTTCAGTCTGTTAACAAACAACAGCAGATACGTTGTTATAGAAGCAGCTTCTGGGTGTGAATATTGCAGGCTCACAAGCTCAAAACAAGTATTTGACCTTTCAGTCCATATTACTTTTCAAGCTGTGATCTGACTGTTGCTGTACCCACAATGCTGTTGGGCTGTGACCCGAGAAATGTCTTCAAACCAAGCAGGAGAAGACAAGGAACAACTACGAAACCATGCAGAAGCAGGAGTCGAAGATGGACTGCCTGAAGAAAGATTTGCTGATGCAGGAGGCGCAGATCCACCAGAGGGACAACGAAATCCTACAGCTCAGGAAAGACAAGGAGGGTCCCTCTCAGCAGCTCACAGAGATGAAAAACCTGGTTGTGAAACTCGTGGAGAGTCTCTCTTTTCAAAATGCAACAATCTGGATGCTAAGTTGAGGATGGAGCTGGACGAGAAAGAACAGGTCCAGCTGTGGCACGCCCAACAGATGGAGGACCAGAGCAGGGAACTGGAGGACAAGTTCCAAAAGGACCTGGTCATGTCCCAGAAGAGCTCAGAGACAAGCCTGTTGGAGACAATAGTCCAACAGATGGAGGATGAGAAAAAGGAACTGGAGGACAAGTTCCAAAAGGACCTGGCTGTGTCCCAGAAGAGCTCGGAGACATGCATCCGCCTGCTGGAGACAAAAGTCCAACAGATGGAGGACGAGAAAAAGGAACTGGAGGACAAGCACACAAAGGGCCCTAGTTTCGTGGCGCAGCGCAGGGCGGCGCAGGGTGGCGGAGCCGGCGTAATGCAAGTTTCGACCCGCGCAGCCTTGCGCACGGTCAGTTTGGCAGTTTGGTGGATCGCCTGCGCCAAGATGGGTGTGGCGGCGCAGCAGGGGGAGGCGTCACAGATTCAGCTTGGCGTAGCGGAAGTTTCGTGGCAAAAAGCCTCGCCGGGACTGCGCTGAAAGCCCGCCAGCTCCAACCTGGTCTACTTTTGCAAGGCGCAAATGAAGTCCATTCATTCAAGGCGATATATATATATAATAAAAAAATATATAAAATAAAAAACTAACAAATTGTATATATAGTATTGAGGCTGGGCAATAAAAAAAGTAACACAATCACAAATTAAAGTGTCTGCTTAATATTAATAATTATAATAAGTATATAAAGTAATTATTAATATTACTTTTTTTATTGCCCAGCCCAATACTGCAGAAGGAAGCTTACAAATTTGTAATTGTAGGCGTTTAAATTCGGTGTGGTTGCTCAAATATGCCGCTAGATGGCACAATTCCGTAATTTTGTTATTTTGACAAGACCTCCAGTACAGACTCCAGACACACGGGGGCGATATTTGCCAATGACAACCAGGGACTCTGCGGCGTAGAGGAAGACAAGCCCGCTGTCAACCACATTCTGCGGCTTTTTCGATCCAGTCTCGGTCGGGGAGGGGGAAGACCGAGAGACCTGTTTTTTACGGGAGGTGGAGTTCGCTGCGCTTCAACTCCGAGTGACCAGGCATCTGCTGCAATGTTAACACAGAGCTGAAGCTGCAGATCTGCTGGCTCTAATACATGACAGGTAACTTAATGTATTTGTTTATTATTCAGCATTACAGGGTTCTAGTAGTAACATTATCGTGTAGCCTAGCTAAAACTAACGTCACAGTTGCTCTTTGATAACGTCTGGCATCTTGTCGTTAACTGTTAGCTAAACGCCAACGGTAGCTAACGTTCGTCTGGATCAAATCGCAGTGAGTCGACACCGATATAAACTGGAGGGGGGGAAAAAACACGGAAGTAATGTAACTCCCCTTTGTTAAATGTTTCATTTCCTAGTTAGCCGAGATGTTTCGCTAGCTAGTCTGGGCTTGTCAGATATCCACCCACCAGACGCATAGACTCGTAGACCTGGCTGCTGTTACTTTGATCTGATCGCGTTGTTCTTCTACCTGTGGGCTGACATGTGTTTGCAAATAATAAACAGCTAAACCGGCCCACAAATGAGCGTTTTTAAAGGAAGGAAAGGCTGGTTTTAGCAAGCTAACGACTGTGTACGTCCATTCATTCAGGAAGAGCTAACGTTACACCCGAGAGGAGATAGCATGTGTCCGCATTTGCTGCAGGGGGATCTTTATGTAACTATCCCGTAGTCTCCTCCTTGCTAAGGTGTCCTGTGTTCCACCCAACAAAGTAGCTCCATTCTTTTTTAAATTCTGAGCTATGTTTAATTGATTAGCTTAGACTGAAAAACACTGGCCAATCCGTTTTGCTTACATTTATCAGATTTGTCATGGGAGTCTGCTATCCTATACAACTCATTTCATGTATGTGTTCACACTTACTTGCTTGGGCCAATAGAGCTGATTGTGATTCTGCTATCTTCTTTCCAGCACACACCAGTCATGGAGTTCAACAAATTGGTGACCTTGTGGATATTGTGCTTGTGTCTGGTGGGAGAAAGTTGGACCGAGAAGCCAAGTTCACCGACACCAGACAGTCAGATTGGAGAAAATGGGGTGTCGGGTGAGTAATCAACCATGTCTTTAATTATTTGTGGCATTTAATAGTCTATTTCTATCCACTATGAATTGGCTGTTGGGAGTATTACTGTTCGTGCCACATCTTTGTGGTTGTGCAGACACCACGTAGCCATGCTGAGAATAGTTCGGCTGGCATTCCCTGTTAAGTCCTGTCCTCCAACTCACATCATGCCACCTGGCCAAACAGGAGGTTAATTGATCTAATGGTTTAGTGGAGGACACAAGCTCAGGTGGTACTAATCAAGATGGTAAATTATTTCCAATAAATTAGAATCAATCATTTTTAAATATGCCCCAGTGTTTCCACAACATACATTCTTATTAGCTTGACTTGTATTGTTTAAATTAGTATAAAAACGTTGGTCGAGCACACATCTGTGTTATCATTATGTATTGATACTACAGAGGACTCTCAAAGACACGTATATCTCGGATTTTCACGTTATCAAGTGTGCCACCAAAATTCTTAACGACAAAAACTAATGTCACGTTATCTGCATTGTAATATTCAGCGCAGCATAATTTCCCCCCTTTTTGATGCAAGATTGTATTTCAAGCTCATGTACGTTTCGTGAATATAAGGACTTGCTCTTGTAAAAATGATAATCTGGTTAGATGAGGTCGTCTACCACTGTGATTATATGTTTACCCCAATCCACAAACTGATTTCACATGAATGACGTGGACAGTGGAAACCAGTGTGGGACAAGAATGAGTTGGTTATGACATACCATGACTCAGCGTTTTTTGTAAGTGTGCTATTGTCAGAATTCATAACTGTTTACAAAAGGTACAACTGTTGCTTTAGGTTTTAAAAATACTCATCTTGACTTTACCCACTATTCTTTTAGCTATGGTTCATCAAGGACTAAATACTACAAACTTGCACGGTTGTGATTTTATTAGCACTGCTGAGCATTGTGGTTAACCTGGAGCTGTTGAGGCATTGTCCCAAGTTCCTCTTTCACATTTTGTGTTTGAAGTACATTTTTACAGATGTGTATCTCATGTCCCGAGAGGCCACAGTGCTACGGTAATTTTCAGACCGTGACAGTGATCGTGAATGGGGACAGGATGTTGTAACTGCTGCAGTCTTGAAGTAGCAAAGTTACGGAGTGCCTTCATCTACATGCAGTGACTTACGTAACATGAGCTTTTAAAAAAGGCAGGCTGACTGGTATGTAAATATCTTATCTTGTGTCTCCGGAGGTTTGCAAGCCAAATGAGAAAGAGGGCCAGGTTGGGAGAGTGCTGCAGGTGGTCGGTTCTCACTAGGCTTACTGTCATCCTTTGTTTAACATGGTGTGCGTGAATGAAAGGAATTGCCTTTTTGGTATGTGGCTTGCTTTACGTGTTCTCTGAAACTGAATGCTTGCATACCTTTGGCTAAAAAAAAAAAAAAGAACTTTTCACTTCACAGAAGTTCACATTGTGCATCGAACCTTCCCAGTTCACGTAGAGAACTATAATGCACAGTTTGCCAACTACAAAACTATTCATATACACATTCATGGACACAGTGACCATTGCAGAGTTTAATCTGTGACATAGCTTACCGTCTGTTTTATCTCTCTCATCGAAACAACTGACAATCTGTCATAACATGGTTCTGGGAATGAGTACAACATGGATTGGTGTTATAAATTGATCTGTGGGAGGGGGCATTACGCTAAATGCCAGCTCAATGCAAACCGAATGCCTGCAGATGATGATATACTTTTGCCCGAGTGACAGTAATTCATTTTGACTTAGGGTCACTTTAGATTTATGGACCTGAGCTCAGCCATTCATGACAGAGGAAGTGAGTTTGATTTTGGTTACTGCTACACCATATTAATGAGGGAAAAAAACAAACAAAAAAAACAATGTCTTTCATTTTATGCAAGTGTAAAAATGCCACTTACCAGCAAACATGAATCAAGGATAATCTAACATGTTATTCAAAAAGTAATGTTGTGATTAGAAAAGTTCTTGGCACATGTCATATTTTGCTTTCCAGGAAGAAAATAATATTGGATCTCCACATTTTTTTCAGCATTTATTGTTAAATAGGTACACAATATAATCAGGATGTGATCTAAAAGGTTTAAAGGGGCATTTTTCACTTCAGCTCAACTTTAGCCCTCATTGTGCAGTGAAAACTCAATAAAGCATACTTATATATATATACTTATACTTATATAACTTAATTTAACCAGGAAAAGACATCTCTGAGATTGGAAATCACAAATTATGTGGAGTGTCCTGGCTTTGATAGCAGCTGCACTTTGAACATGGATGTTATATAAAACAGACTTAAATATCACACTTCTGAAGTTGGTATTCTTTTTAGTTCTTTTCATCTTCACCAATCATACTGCTTTAAATTCACATTTAAATGTACTGTTAGTACAGGTAGACTAGACTGTCATGTCCTTTCCCACAACTCCAGAGACTGCAGAACATGCCAAACAAGGTTTCATCTTCTCAGTGGGAGTGGCAGCATTATCTTTGATCTGTGGCAGACGAGCTCAAATCCCTCAGGAAAGAGAGGAAACACGGAGGGCAGACGGGCTTCACTTGATTATCTACAAGTTGCTATGACCATTTACTGTACTTACATATGAGATTTATCTGCAATTAATTGTGGAACTCCACACACGGAAGTCCTTGTTGAATACAGTTGAACATAAATTATATATAACAAACCCAAGTTTTCTTGACAATGAACAGAACAATGAAATCCAAATTGACCATAGATTTAAAAGTACACTGAAATCCTGTTATTATTAAAAGCCGATTTGCCTTGAGGAATTGACTGTTTTTGGACAACGTATTAGGTCTTACAGTCATGGTATCTGCTTTCTTGCTAACAGCCTCACATAGAGCTTTACATAAACAAAGCTTTGTCTTCAGCCAAGAAATGTTACTATCCGGTAACATTTGTGGGAGAGAGGTTGAATTAGGGCAATCCAACACGTGACTTTGCATTACGATTTTTCTGCAAAAACGTTAAAAGTCATGAAATGTTGTGGCTTTTTTCAGGCGTTTTTATTTCTGTATTGAAAAACATTATTATTTGCTATAGGTGACATTTCTAAAATTGCATGTTTGGTGGTGAAATCTAAAAAAAAAAAACTTCAGCGTACTTTAGTTTTCTGTAGTATCTTGTAGCTGCAGGACGGATCATTACTAGAATTCCCTTCAAATAGCATTCATTCATGTTAAAGAAAAAATAAATAGTACCACCGTTTTCAAAGTTGGCTGGAACACCATCTTGACATGACTCTGTTTCTCTACCAGATCTATGTCGCATCGACGAGCCACTATGCAAGGATGAGAATGGGATTCTCAGCTACGAGGCCATCCGCAGCATCCACAAGCAGATGGACGATGACGCAAACGGCAACGTCGACGTTGTAGAGACAGACGGCGTAAGTGTCGGCCTTAAAAAGTCCTCATCAGCAGGAGCTGATGCTCTGTCGATATTCCTGGTGTTCTGCTTTTATACAGTCAGACAGGTGACGTTCATCCTGTGTGAAGAGGCTTCCAGGTATCATTATCACAACCCTCTGCTATCTGACTTGTCATAGGAGTCCATGGTCAGTTAATCATACCCCTGTAATGTCCTTCTCTTACTCTGAGTAATTGGAGAATTTGTCCTGTTTGCGCTCCAGTGCCCTGTTTACTGAAGTTTTTGTCAATAATTAACCCAATTCACATGAGTGTGGTTGTAAGTGTAAGTGCACATGTAACAAAGAATGCTAGTGTACCTTTCAGTCAGGCCAGTTTGTATTTTTAAAATGAATGACAAAAAGTATTA
Source organism: Chelidonichthys spinosus (assembly GCA_029853015.1). Taxonomy (NCBI): domain Eukaryota; kingdom Metazoa; phylum Chordata; class Actinopteri; order Perciformes; family Triglidae; genus Chelidonichthys; species Chelidonichthys spinosus. The sequence goes on along the minus strand of CM056828.1, from coordinate 4,279,273 downwards.
CTTTACTTTTCAATACAGTGAAGTCTACTGAAAGCATACTAGTTAATACTGTATAATTCTCATTGGAAATGGATTCTGTTGCTTCTCAGACATGACTGGTGCCTTAAAGTTACTGCACGTCACCTGTTTTATAGGCGTACATCCTGAGCTCTAGTCTAAACTACATGTCGGGGCCTTGAGGAGGAAGCTCATTTCACTGTGGTTCAGTCTGTCATGTGTGTGGTTGAGGCCAGACCAAAGCTGTCGCTGCTTGTCGTAGAGGAACGTGGCATATTAAAAACCCCAAAGGTGAAGAATCGGGTGCAGTAGAGTGATCACTGTAGTGGCTCCGAGCCGAGAAATAGAAAGCTCAAAACGCTTAAGAGCACTTCAAGGAAGTAGTCAGGCCTCTTCCTGTTATCCTAGAATGATTAAATAAAGAGCATAGCTGATTTCTTTATGACCAAGATCAAAGACTGCATCTGGCTTTTAAGAAAAAGCCTATTATACAGGTCCTGCTCATTTTCCAAAGGATATTTTTTCAGGAGCTCGAAAGTTCACCTACAGGGCCGACTATCTCTCTACCCTGTAGTGAAATCCTCCCACACAAATCTATCAAGAAAGAAAGGCATCATGACTTAACACCCTCTTCCACCCATGTTGCATGAGTTGGCTTTTGTGGGTCTGCAAGATGTTCCGTATGAAAGTGAGTAAGCCTACAATATAGTGGGCGACTAGTATAGTTCATTGGCCAATAGTTGACTACCACTGCTTTAATGGGGGTGTAAATGGAAATCAGAGTGACATTTACTATGTGCCATGGTGTCTTGTGTACAACATGCAGAACGATAATCCAGAGACTTTTTTTACTACCCTTAATGTATTATGTTCAACTTATAGTTAGGTATGTGTTTGAGAGGTACTTGAAGAACAAGTTAAACTCTTTGTTGAAAGGCTACTGTCAGCATGGCTCAGATAAAAATGAAGACTAGAACCAGGAAACAGCGAGCCTGGCTCTTCCGGCTCAACCAGTTAGACAAACGAGATATAACGTGTTAATTGGTGCATTTAAAACTCAAAAACAAAGTGTAAAAATGTGGTTTTCCTGGGGCGTCATGTGTCAGACTCTTACTGGCTGGGAGCAGCAACTTCCTGAGGTCTAGGCTGGTTGCCTTCACAGTGAACATAAGAATTCAGGAAAAAAACGACTGCATTTTTTTCCCCAACAAGTTGCAGCAAGAAAGGAAAGTGTTACATCATAACCAGCTATAGTTCCTCAAATCTGCCATCAGGTCTAGCTATTTAAGCCTTTGCAACTGAGTCACCAGAGCAAATTGAAAAGCCTGATCATGAATTCAGTCTGAACATTTGTGTTACGCAAACATAATTTACTCACTAAACTGGTCTAAAAACCACAGAGACGGTGAACATTTCTGTGCTGAGTGGGTCCCTCAAGCAAACACACAAATATGCCACAATAGCTTTAACAAACACCGCAGTAGCCTTCCAAATACCCCAACAGCAAATTACCAAAAAAAAGTGGTATTTGTCCTTCAGCTATTCATACATTTTATTCAACCAATCCCCATGTCAGCCAATCCAGATATTCCTTTTTTGTTAGAGATGCTGGTATAAAAGTCTCCATACAAATGTTTTTCCACCACCATCCCCTCCAAAAAATATTTGTAAATATTATCCTTTTACTTTGTTATAGTCATCTATAGTGATTATTTGCATTTAACATACTATTAAATCCGTATGAATCACTGGTCAACTACGGTCTGTTACAACTAGTTAGAACTACTTTTTCTTCAGTTAAAACTTGTTGGATTCTTTGTAACCACTACAAACATCCTTGTCATTCTGCAGTTCCTGAGAGAAGATCTCAATTACCACGACCCCAAAGCCAAGCACAACACCTTCCATGGGGACGACCAGTTCATCAGTGTGGAGGACTTGTGGAATGCATGGAAGGGCTCTGAAGGTACTGTTTTGACCGATTTGGACCATCAGTTATTGTTCTGCCTTGATACGTTGTGCCAAAGTGACTTTTTGATGTTGGACCCTCCAGGTGACTTTAATAGTTGGCCTAACCAGCAGTGGTTTAATGGCCAGTAAAAAGGTGTACTTATTTACTTGAAAGTGTGGGTCACATACTGCCCCTGCTTGACCTGCTCCCTCGCCCAACAAAGGAGCCAGGCAGTTGATCAGGTGGCATGTCAAGCAAAGTGCAGTCCACTTATCAGCTTCAGCCAGTGGCGAGACCTCATTGACTCTGTCAGCACAAAATTCACATCCACACTCTCACCTCCTTCTGCCTATCTCTTTGGCTAGGCTAGGCTATGGTGTACTCTTTAAGTACCTTTCATGTGCTGTATCTGGCACCCCATATCGTTTCACACCATTCCTAGCTGCCTTTCCGCCCCTTTTTTTTGCTAATAGTACTGACGTATCCTGCATTGCAGTGTCTTGACAAGCCTCTGGAGCTTTGGAACCAGAAAAAAGTGTGTTTTTGTTCAAGAGAACAGCACATTAACACAGCCAGCCCACACTGTTGATGCTTTGCCAGGAGCTGGGGAGCGTGTATTTTCTTTCCCCACTTATTTCTGTGGGCACGCCAATGTTTGCTACGCTGGATAAGTCATAGATCATTCAGGATACAGCTGTATATGGTCATGTAATATGTCTCATGTGTCAAGCTGCATATACATTGCAGATAGGAAGTGTCCCGATAGTGACACGTTGTTGTTTTGGCTCTCTACATTGGATTTAACATCAGACAATATCTATGAGATTAGTGCTGACTGTCACAAGCTTTTCTGCAGATTTCACTATGACCGATTGCTTGAAGTTTATGATCCATAGACGTCAGCAGACGCTTGGTGTCTTCCCTGGCGAAGCTCAGTGGCCAGTACTGTAGCCATCGAAAAGTCTTGCTCTTTGTTTTTTTTTTTGCTTTCAAACACATGATGAGTTAGGCTGAAGTCAGCTGACTTACCTACATCTTGGTCCCCAAGAAAAATCTCTTAATTGCTTTTTCTGATTGTTTAGGATCACTGTTCTGAAAAAGTACATTGTTCATTAAACAACATCATTAAAGATAACAGTCAGCTGTTTGATCTGATATATTGTCGCCTCATCGGTACTGAATTCTGCAGGTATTGGCTGAATGGAAATTGATGAGCACTTTTCATTTATGTTTCCTTTCAGTGTATAACTGGACAGTGGATGAGATGGTGGAATGGCTCATCACCTATGTGGAACTGCCCCAATATGTGGATGCTTTTCGAAAGATGTATTTTAATGGAAGTGTCATGCCGAGGTAAGGGATATCATATCAATGGACTTGATACAACTTCTTTAGTGCCATTTCCATTAATCTTTATACGTCATTATATTCCCTATTCTGATCAGTCAGCGTTAGTTTTATTATTTCTGTTCCCCAGTGTGTCTAATGATCATGAATGTTTTAAATCTAATTGGGGGATTGAGAAGATTTGTTAAGGGATCACATTACTCAAAAAGGATTACACCCTTTGCTCTTCCTTCGTGGTTTCCGCAAAGTGACGGTGTGTCTGTTCTCTCTCAGGCTCGCTGTAAAGAACACCACCCTGACACTCTCCATCCTGAAAATTTTGGATCGCAGCCATGTGCAAAAGCTGCAGCTCAAATCCTTGGACACTGTACTCTTTGGAGCACCTCTGAGTAAGCGATGTTGTTCTTTTTTAAATTCTTATTGCAGGTCTGATTCATCCTCTCATTCAAACAGCATCAGGGGATTGTTATAGTTGTAGATACTCAACTGTCAAACTAATTTGAAGGATTCTGCATCATTGACAGAGTTATGTGTGCCCAAATGAAAGCCACTGCTTGCTGTGTAAATATGTTAAAACTGGCTCTTTTACATAAACCTATTCATCACAGAAGCATAAACGACGTCCAAGTAGGGGTGGGCGATATGGCCTCTAAATGATATCGCGATATTTTTTTGCTATATCGCGATACACGATATATATCTCGATATTTTGACATTTCCTCTAAAGCACTTAAAAATGCTTAATTTAACCCTTTGATGCATAGTCACGCCAGTATGATGATTCTAGTAGTCCCTGCAACATATGTCTGCATTAAACCATTCTTATTTATACTGTATTCATTAGTGGTTTCTATTAGAACAATTTTAAACTTGTGTGCAAAAGGGGTAAATCACAACGAAGTTAAATTTAACAAAACAGTTTTTATTCAAGGCAATTGCAAAATGCACATAAGCTTTTAGCAGCTGGTAAATTAAAATAAATAATGCCACATGATGTAGGCCTACATACTGTAGCCTATTTCTATAATAATACAATAATACAAATAAAACAATAACAATAAAATACACAAAATACTAAAATCACAACATTTTTTAAAGTGTAGAACAGTGTGTGATCAATAGATAATAAATGATCGGAGTGTTTGATGTTTAGTCATCTGCAGGTTGGACCTCCGTTCAATATCGCCGATGTCCGACAGCTCTACAAACACAAACCAGAGAACAGCGGTTTAATCACAAACGTGTCCACGACGCCGTGAACACAGATGTTATGTTACGTTGGTAACGTTTAGTGAGCCAACGGCAGTCAGAAAGTGGCATGCTAACGTTGTTGTTAGCAATATCACGCTAGCCGGCTAGCTAGCCGGTCAGCTTCCATTACCCGAGGAAGCAAAGCCACTAGTTGCTGCTGTTACGAACGTAATCACTAGCTTGGTAAACTAAACAGAAATGTGTCGTTGGTTTGCAACGAGGTGAAACATTTTAAAATTGAAACTTACCGGGAACAGCAACGTTAGTAAAACTCCGCACTCCGCAGCGGCGTATTTCCCCCGTCGCCTTGAGCGTTAACCCCGCCCCCAGCCCCTAACGTAAGCCGGGGCCGGTGTGTGTGGGCGCGTGTATGTGACGTAAGTTGAGCTAGTGGGTGTGACTTTTTTTCTGTTGTCTGTGAGCGGGACAGAGGAAAGAGCTGCGCTAAAACAAGTCACACTCGGCCGTGGCGGCTTAGAAACTGACGTAACAACATACACTCGATGTTCACGATATAGTCATTTACTACATCTCATGTAGAACAAGCCGCGATACATCGAGTATACTCGATATATCGCCCACCCCTACGTCCAAGTGACTAAGTCAACACTTTATGTAATTCCCTCAAAGGAAAAACCGAATTGATTCTCTTGAATTGGAAGAATATAAGTGCAAAACATCTGTAGGAAGTTTTGAGTTTGTATTAACAGCCTAGCGACATCCTGAACACTGCTCTGACGTAACATTAGCACCGTCCCTGTGATAGGGTTAGTTTCTTTTGTGCTTGCTGATATACTCATTTTCTCACTTGAGTTGGCCCACCGTTGATATGTAGGGGAAATCCCGTTCCCACCTGTGTTTGTTTCATGGATGAAGGAAGAGAGGTTAGACCACACTGCTCTGTATTATTAAATATACACCCCACTCATCCTGTAGACATTCTGCTTTTTTTTTTTCATTTGTTTAACATCACAATGAATAGGGTGGTGCTCAGCTGCCATACCTCTTGGCAGTACTTTTTTTTTTTTTACGTAACCTTTGTTGACATTAGGACAACATGTTCCCAGAGTGACAAAATATTATTTTTCCAAGAAAAACAACACGTTTGTTTCTGATAGCTTAGTTAACATGTGACAGCTGAATACTACGATTGTGCATGCAACTCGGAAGTAAGTACAATTTTTAAATAGTGATAAAATGAATGGTGCACAGAGACAGTTTTTCTCCAGTAAAAAAGGATCGGACCTCAAGGCTAAGATGATTAAAAAAGGCAACGAGGGCAGAAATATGTTATCGTCAAATAAAATGTAATGAGCCTTCATAGTCAGCAGTCCATTTCCATTAGAAATAAATTGCACCGGGCACAGCGTGTAGTGGTCTGTGTCTGGCATGTCTCATTGTGGATGTGTTCGTGTCACACCCAAAGGAAGACATTAGCGAGTGCTGTCTGGCTTTGACAGCTTGTCAAAGCCAGGGGTCCGACTAATACTCTCATTCTGACCCCCCGTATTCGGAGCAGCAGCATTTGAAGACGCATCTCACAATGGGGTGATCCTAATCTAGTCCCCAGTTTTTGTAATGATAAGCAGCCCAAGGACATTTCCAGTTTTGTGGTTAATTAAATGTCACTTTATGCTCTCTTGGTGGTATTTCTGAAAGGCAGTGAATGTAGCGTTCCCTGTATGTAACTTGGGCGATAACAGCAGGCGAACTGCGTTTCCTGTTTAGGACCGATAGTGTTGTAAAGCGCATTAAACAGAACAAAGCTATAGGAAGATAATGCCCTGCATTTCCTTTCAAGCACCCTTGATCAGTCACAATGCAGACCCAAGACAAAGTAGTCTACAGTGGTTTACAGCCATCCTGTAGTTTTTCTGTTTCTCACTGGTTTGTTGCTTTGAGCTGGCACAGCTGATCCACGCTCCTTCACTCCGATGAACCTGTGTTTGTTCTGGTCTTTATAAGCAAGCCTACAGGAATATACACAGCTCTCCTGGAAGATCATTAAGCACAAGCTTGAGTCTTAGCGATGTACCTTTTCAACACACAGAGGCTTGAAGTGAGATGCGAGCTGTTGAAATCATGGTGCGACTTGACAAACTAAACTTAAAGAACTATATTTGTATGTGCAATGTATGTTCCGATCACATCTAAAGAGAAACCACCCTGTACTGACCTTTTCTCCTAATTCTACCTCCTTTTTATCTCACTCTAGGATGTAGAAGTTTTTGACATCTCTTTCCCGCACACCCCTTTGCAGGTTTTGCAAGAGACGCTTGTGTGGCTTGCAAGGCTGGAATCCAGGCTTGCTGCATGACATCATCAAATGGCAATTGTGCCTAATAGACTTAATATACCCAAACTTTATTATGGGTTTAATCTTGTGATTGTAAACATTGTCTCCAACTGAAAGTTTAATCTAATCTAAGGCTTCTTCCAAACGGGATAGCTGCTTTCTAGCTGCTGTGACTTTTTAATAGCTACGAATCCCTTACAATGACAACATGACAGCATACTCACGCTTGGTGATTACTCGGCTTGGATACGTAGCTCCTCATGTTTATCAAAATATTCTAGTTGCCATTGTTTGGTTTTCTGTGCATGTTTATTAGCATTGGTTACCAGACTGAAATAGGCTGTGTTAAGCTGGCTTTATCGTGGTCTTTTGCACAAGGCCCCTCTCGCTGCCACCTCAGCTTGTTATTTGTGTCACTCCACAACACTTGCAGTATGACGAGCCTATGTTCACCACATCCTTGTGAAGCTTGCTCATTTCAAGCAGCTTTATCTTATGATCTTGATTAGAATTGCTTGGTTGACAAAAATGGTCCGCTTTATACATGCGTCTTATGAATTTGATTGTGTTAAATGTAACTGTTGTCCTTCTTTTCTATCAGTGAACAGACACAACCACTTGAAGGACTTCATGCTGGTAGTGTCAATAGTCATCGGCATGGGTGGCTGCTGGTTTGCCTACATCCAGAACCGCTACTCGAAGGACCACATGAAGAAGATGATGAAAGACCTGGAGGGACTGCAGAGAGCTGAACAGAGTCTGCATGACCTACAACAGAAGTAAGGGTTTTTCCCACCACCCACACAACTTACTGTTATACCCTACAAGGAGTGTATTGTGCACACATACCATCATTAACTCCACATTAAGCAATGTATTAACTTTAAATTAGAACTTTTGCACATGCGACAAATAGATTTATATCTTCTTGTCTACAGGACGGGTCTCAAACCACTACCTTAAAACGACTTCAGACTTATTTGAACTCAAGAATATTTGGATAAATAACAAGTATCAGTCTTAAGACTAACATCAGCCAGTGTTGGACTAGCAGCACTCACTTTTTCCCCCCTGATACTGCGACATTTGTTCTGAACATGTTCTGTGAACTTGTTCTGAATTCTGACAGACTCGGCAGCTTGTTCTCTAAACAACAGCCTCATTCATGCATTGTAAAGCCGTTGGTGTGTGAAATGGCACCCTTGCACTTTTACCCTGAAATGTAGTTTTTTTTTTTTTTCTTTTGGTGTTTTTGGTGTTTTTTTGGAATTAATTGAAAGGAGGCAGCTAGCAGGAAATCAGTCTCGTTGATTTTACAATGCAAAGGAATTTGCATGTAGGTATGGAGGTAGGTAGAGCCAAGGTCACTGTCATAAGAAATAATTGAAGGTATTAAGCCATATCAAACTATTTTGGTCCTTTTCGTCCTTTAAGGAATGCTTGGAATGTGCTTTTACACATGTCTCATATTACTTTTAAGGATACTCAGATAGAGAGTTTAACATGTATTTCTCCACACAAAAGCCACAAATGCATTACATTTTGAATCTGCCAAGCTGTGTACAGCGTGATAGAGTTCTTGTCATTTGTGTTGTTGAAATGTTATGTGCACCTCCTCGTTCATTATGAAAAGGTACAGAATGCTCCCCACCTAGATGTTGTGGCAACATTTTTTTTAATTTTCTACAAAGAATTTGGCCTGAGGTCCCCCTCTGGGGAGCAGCGGCAGGCGTTGTTCATTCCTGTCTTGAAGCTTGGGGACAGATCAGAGATACGAGCTGTCGAACTGCAGGCATCAAAACCCTCATTCTACTACCCGTATTACTCACATGAGTTGCTCTTTGTATCAGCTGGCTGTTTAGGAGACGCAGGTTGTTGAAACATGATATCCTCTGAACAAAGCAAATGGGCTCAGGCGTGGCTCCTATACATGCATATTTTATATAGTGTAGACTTTATGAGATGCATTTCTTTATTGGAGTAGAACAATAAGGGAGGAGTGGGAAGTATTTGTGTGGGATTTGCCTACTGGATACAAATCAAAAGAGCCATTGACTGCTCCAGTGGGGCCAAACTATTGTAGTCCAACTCTGCCCTCCTCAGGGACTGCCAGCCCTGTCTTTGTGTTACCTCTGTGGCTTTTTACTGTGAAAACATTCCTGCCACCGCTGCCAACTTTGAAGTTGGATTGATTTATGCTAAGCTAATTATTCACGCTTAATTATCTTCTGTAGAGAAGTTTTAATAAATCTGAAAGACATTATTCAGCATGTTCTGTAGGTATTCAAACTTGCATAACTGGTTGTTGTTTTAGGACACTGCTGCAGTGTTTCACATGCATTACCTTGACCAGTGCAGACTTTGCTTTAAATCTCATATCCCAAAGTTACCCATTGAGCGGTACAGTATAATTTATCTGCAAGCAAACTAATTATCTAGTTTCTATTGTAAGTAGAATATGTCCCACAATGCATAATCCTTTTTGTGTATTACTTTTCAGAAGATAATGTTAACCTATGTATATACTACTAAAAGCAGACTAAGCATTTAAGCATGGACAGCCAAGCACTCTAACTGTGGGAAGGGATATTAAATGATATTGTATGTCAGTGGGACGAGCAAGAGGAGACCTTCATCTCAGACAGTATCAGTTCAGTTTCGAGCTGAGAGAGAGAGAGGTATGTCCTCTTGTCTGTAGCTCTGCCTGTCTTCCTGATCCCTGCTGCCAGCTGCCGTCTTTCCATACCTTCAAGCAGATCGTGTGGTGGTATCAAGTAGCCTGGCCCAGCAATGGCTGCCCTGTTGGGAGACGGTGGGAGGAGTCTTGGACTGAAGTTGGATTTCCTGGGTGCTCTGCCTCACTGGTGGAGGATGGTGTTAAGCATGACTGCTTAACATGTCAGCTCTAGTGCTAATTCACCCGCGTTTGGATTGAGGTGTGATGTAGACAGGCATATTGGACAAGGACAACCACATTGTTTGTGTGACGGGCTTTAATAAGTTACTTTCTTTTCAAGTTCATCAGCTCAGGGAAGTGTTGGAGAAGTCAGTCATATCGGCGTATTAAAAGTTACGGCTTATTGTTTGCCTTCCTGTCTGCAGAGACACTCTGTCTGCGTCCCGTGAGACCTGCAATTCGGGTCAGGTGAAACAACATTTGTCATCTTCTCCCCGGGCATTGTAGCTCTGCCAGTGCTCTCGAATCTTAGCTAGAGAACGACAGAGGTCAGGGTCGAAAGTATTAGCAGGATTGCCCACCACCCACATTTTCCACAGCGAGCTCTCTGGATCACCTTTCATTTCACTGCACTTCTATGCTCGCTCTGCTGTTTGTGTCAAGCCTGACATTAGGAGTGTTTTCCCTAGTGACTGAAATATATGACCGCTTCCTGCCCTTTTAATATCTGGGGACTAAAGGGAATGTTTATGCCTCTGTGCCAGCAACACCCGTGGACGGAGGCGTCAGGTTTTCCTCTGTCATTCTCACGAGCATGATATCTCCGTAACTGGGGGTCCTCACATCCTTCCCATTCTCGTGATATCTCGGGAAGACCTTTTGTTTCTTCAAACTTAGCGCGAATGTCCACTTGGACTTGAGGATGAACTGACTAGAATTCGGTGGTGACAGACATGGATTTAAACGGCAACGTGACTGGTTAGCAGACGGGTACAACTCCATTTCGGTAGCCTAATTCTAGTTTTGTGTCGCGGTGTTACACTATTTTTATTTTTTAAAGAGGCTAAAAATACCCCACTACAAACCAATACTACAGGAGCATAGGGTACCACACTGTACTGTTCTAAATTTACAGTGACAGCTGTGCCATTCTTCATTCTGCTCCTTCTGATGTCAGTTCACTGTGAGCAGCCTAGCAGCTGGCCATGGCTCTTTACTTTCTACATGTTAGCCATTGTTTCCGGTGATTCATAGCTGATGCAAGTCCTTCATTCCCCACATACATGGCTCTCACATGCTAACGCGTCAGGCCTGCCCACAGACACTGGCACCTACTACATCATGTGAAATAAGCAGCCGCTGATGTCCTGCTTCTCGGATGAACTGATATTTTAAAAGTTTCTTTCTTTGTGTTCAGGCTGCAGATCGCGCAGGAGGAGCACCGTACAGTGGAAGTGGAGAAGGTGAACCTGGAGCAGAAGCTGAGAGATGAGATCAACGCAGCCAAGCAGGAGGCCCAACGTCTGAGGGAGCTGCGTGAGGGCACAGAGAATGAGCTGAGTCGCCAGAAATATGCTGAAGAAGAGCTGGATCAGGTAGTTGCAAAGCGATACATGTCGTTTGAACGTTGAAGAAGCACTTGGAACTTGAGAGAATAGTATTTAACTTCCACGGTGGCAGTTTTATCAGATTCACATTGGCTATAGTTTTCATACGCCCACTCAAGTCTTTGTCCATTAGGAATTTGGCAGGAACAGCACAGCACATCCCACACAAGTAAGTAAAACACATGAGTATTTTCTTGAAGGACTATCACAGTGATCTATTTCACACACTTGTATCAGGTGTTTGTTTTATTCAGAAACACTGTGGTGAATTGGACACATTCAAGTTTCAGATTTCATAATTTCAATATGCTTTGACCTTCAGTGGTCCTACATTCAAGATCCATCAATAAGACAAAGTTTTTGTTCAATTTGAGTTTTGAACTATGCAGGATTGAGACATGCAAGTCTTGCATGTGTGTTAAACTGTATTTTAGACTATTTTAGATTGTTTTAATGTAGTACATCCATTTTCAACATACTTATCTTACATTTCAGTTGCAAACCCAAACTTTTAGAATTTTCCTAATTTGAAAAAAAGCAAAGCCCTACAAGTAAAATAGCCGTTGACCAACACGTGTTGCTGGATAATCCAAAGATCATGGGTGTGTTTTTTTCTTCATTTGTTGCAGGTGCGTATGGCTTTGAAGAAGGCAGAGAAGGAGTTGGAGTCACGGAGTAGCTGGGAGCCGCCTGAGTCCCTCCAGAAGTGGCTACAGCTCACCCATGAGGTGGAAGTGCAGTACTACAACATCAAGAAGCAAAATGCTGAGCGGCAGCTCCTGGTGGCCAAAGAAGGGGTAAGCATGTAAAAAAAAAAAAAAAAAAAAAAGCCTTATTAAAGGGAATGAGTGTAGGATAATCAATTTAAAATCACAGATTTTATTCCAACGCTCTTATTTCACAGACACCTAAGACTGAGACGAGCCTCAATCGGGGTGTTTTCAGTTGCTAATGCTATTTAAAAATTAAAAGTTTGCAGTAAAATAACTAAAGCGGCATCATTATTGTGTTTTTTGAATACTCATCAGACTGTTGTGCCTTGGAACACGAATTCCCCTCTAACACATTATATGGACACTGTCTATACAGCAGAGATAAATGTTTGGTCATTCGTTTTCACAGGCAGAGAAGATAAAGAAAAAGAGGAACACCCTCTTTGGCACTTTCCATGTGGCTCACAGCTCCTCTCTGGATGATGTGGACCACAAAATACTGGCAGCAAAGTAAGTCGGAGAATTCCTTTAATAGAATATTAGGCATTTGTAAAAAAAATAAACTCCAAAAAAAAGCAAGTGACTTGATTTGGACAAGATTTAACATTACAGGACTTTCAGCTCCTTTCCTCTACGTCGGTTTCTAAAGCGATGTTTTCTCCTCATTCATTTATAGACAAGCCCTGGGTGAGGTGACGGCCGCTCTGCGGGAGAGGCTTCATCGTTGGCAGCAGATAGAGATCCTCACCGGTTTCACCATCGTCAACAACCCAGGCCTCCCTTCTCTGGCCTCATCTCTCAACCTTGATCCCACCTTCATGGGCGGCAGAGCCACGCCTCAGCACTTCATCATGTCTGACGACATGGACGACTTGGATGAGGATATCGTGCCTGGAACTCTGCAATGTAAGAGTTCATCAGAATCTCTTGGCCAGTCTGTGGGGATTAGCAAACGAACCCCTAAACACGCCAAGGCCCTGCTGGGAAAATCCAAAAATCATCCCACATGAGAATTTGGACCTTTTTCTCTCTTTTTTTTTTTTTTTTTTGCTACAATTACATGAATTTGTCCTTGTGGCCTCCCTGGTGATGGAGGTAGTGAGGGCCACACATGTCTATGAATGAATGAATGAGTGTTGTTTTACATTTGTGTAATGTTTAAAGGTATATTCACATGAATGTCTTTTGTCTGTTGTTTTACACACATTCCTCAATCCATGCCTTGTTGATTGTTCTCATTTCGGTGTTAACTCGACTCTCAGTCGATTATTAATGAGGACCGAACTGATTCCTGTGACTTTCCTCTGGAATTTGAAATGTCAAGAAAAATACACGTCTTCATGAGAACAAGCTTTTGTGCCGACCTATTTGTAGTGGTTTTGTCCTAATATGTGCTGGAGACCTTTTTGAATCGGATTTTGGTCCGGCAGTTGGAACCAAAGGAAGCATATTTAATGCAGTAAAATTTAAATTCTAGGTTTAATATGAGACAAAAAATATATACAAAAGCTCCCAAAATCCTTTTCTGTACAGAAACTATTATTATTTTCATCAGAGGGGTAAACACATCTCACACATAGTTATCTCATAAACCTAACTGATGACCATGAAGCTGCCTAACCATCTTGTCATGTGCTCTTTATTTGACTTATTATAATGCACGTTAGGTTTGGGTTTGACAAACTGCAGTAGACCTGTTCTGCAGAATCTTAATCGGACTGCGCTAGTGAGTGAATCTTTTATTCAACATTAATTGCACTCCCTATCTTACTCCCCTCTCTCCCTCCACCACCTTTCTGGCACTCGGCCTCCACTGCTGTCTCATTGGGCTGACCGCAGATGGCCCCCGACTGTTGGAACGGCGAGCCAGCGACCTGTGGAAATATCCTGGTTGGCCATTTATTCATGCCCCAGTTCAGTCCTCAGTTTGACCTCCCTGTCTCTTCCCTTGACGTTAAGGCGTAGTTGCTTGTTTCTAAATATTGTCACCACCCAGTGCACCCCTGCTACTCTCCCATGTGTCGCTGACTTGTATTGTTAATGGGCATTTTCTCCATAAATGTGCTAATTGTTGAATTTTTTTGTTTTCTTTTATTCATTTAGACAAGAAGTCTGTTTTGTCCTTGTTTGATATTTTTCCTTGTGAGAAGGAGAGATAAAAAAGTGGTGCTGGGATTATATCTTAATATAATGATGATAAATGAGCAAATGAATTAATCGTATTCTAGTTGTGAAGACTGTATCCCAGCACCGGATTATCTTTCCACTAATCTCCCAGTCAGTCTCACCTTGTCTGTCACACAAGTGGTTACTGATGCTGTTTGTTGTTTTGTGTCCACAGCTCCCAGTATGATGTCCCTGCGCCAACGCCACATTGACCCCCAGCTGGCCATGGGCTCCCAGAGGTTGGTAGAGAGTTGCCTGTTGGGGGGGCAGCAGGGGGAGGGGACCCTATACCCACCCAGGTCTAGGCCTACCTTCAGACAGTCTCGCAGCCAGTCGTTTGGGCAGATCGAGTGTCTTCCTGCTCTTTCCATGGCCGTGTCTCACCCCTCCAACCTAAACCCTCAGTGCCAATCCTCCTTGGCCTCCTCTGCCTCCTGCTTACCCAGCTCTTTGGGTGGCATCATAGCCCCTCATTCCTCCCATATATATCATGCTTCTTTCCAGCCCATGGATCCCATTGCCGATTTCACCTCCCCAGATGTCTCCAAAGCACACCCCTCATACAGCGACGGCTTCGGGTACCCTTCTCTTTCCAATTCTCCACACACATCGCATGTGGATGTGTCTAGTTTTTATACTCCATGCTGTCATTTCATTTTTTTTAACATAAGTATCATAGAGTAGGAATTTCATCCCGCCATCTTTGTGTTTTCTTTTTTTTTTTTCATTGCATCTGATGAGGCTTTACAGAATCTAAACGTATTTTTCAACCTCTCAGTGTTCCTGTTCTTTGCCTGCACAATTAACAAGTGTGGAGTCCCGGTGTCCAGGCTGCAGCCAGCGAATGTCCACTGCTTTGCAGGCATAGTGCAGACAAACCCCCAGCATGCACGGCTTCAGCTTTGAACTGTTTGGGTTTGTTTCTTCCATCGTTTCCACTAACTTGTGTTCTTTCCTCCGCCTTACAGAGACCTTAATCGCTCTGACTCCGAGTCCTCCCTGTCCCTCTCCCAAGTCGGCGATCGGCTATCTGCCTACAGCTCCAAAGGCCACCTAATCAAGCCCACCTCCCTCATGCACGACGCTATCTCCCTGCACGCTCACACCCCCAACGGAGGGAACCGCATTCACGAAGCCAGCCCTGCAGAGCCCGTCCCCGACAGCCCCATACTCATGAAGCAGGTGTACGGCACGGAGCAGTCTCCCAGCGTGGCAGAGGTCAACAGCCTGTCCGAGTCCTCCCGCTCCCTCAGCCCCAACTCCACCGAACCCGACACGCCGTCGCCGACGGGAGGGCAACCGGGCGCAAAGGGAAACAGCCGCATCCCGCAGCTGTCCTCCAAGAAGAGCCCGCTGGAGGAGGACAGCGGCTCTACAGGAGAAGACACAGATTCCACTGCCAGCCGCAAGAAACACACCTTCAAGATCTTCAAGAAGCAGAGGAAATAAGGGCTACATGAACTCCAGGCTGTCGAAGCTGTTTGACTGTATTCCTCTGGTCTGTTTTTGAATTGTCAAAAGTTATGTTGGATCTTTTATGGGCAAAAATGTTGGCACGATTTGTTGCCGTTGCATCTTTTTGTAGGTAGGACGCCTACTCTAAGAACCTGTAGGAGCAAACAGCTGTTTTATCTGCGTTGGTCCATGTCTGATATGTGGGGAAGGGGTAGGTTTGTACATTGGAATGTAAAGTATTATTTATTCTGCAGGATATTGTGCCAGTCTCGAAGGGAAACGTGTCTCCCAGTTGGTTTTTCTTTCTTGTTCTACAATCTATAACATTTTGCATGTCTTCACTTTCGTTTGACTGATATTCGAATGCTCTTAGTGTTTGCTTGGTTCTCGTCGTTGACCTGCTTAGAAAACACTCGATGTTTCTTTTATGACTACCTAACCACCTAGCCTACAAATCCAAAATGAATGTGCGCTCCTTTTACTTCGATGATTACTGCGTTTTTATTGATGGTTACGTGTATTTCTGTCTTTTGTGGTGTTCTTCTTGGCAGAGCAAATGACACATTCACAAGTTCTTCAAACAGAGTAGTCGTAGGAAGCTGGGATTGGGTAGAATAGTGACTTTATACATTACTCACAGACAAAAGTGACGTTTAAGTGCCGTTTGAGCACAATAGCAGCAACTTTGTTGTGATTTTCACTCCCTAGAGGTCAAAATCAGTTGAAAAGATGTAATTCTCCCTCTAATAAGTTACGTAAGGACTCTCAAATTGCGACATTATACATTTGCTTTATTATGAGTATTTTGTTGTTGAGTGCATGAGAGAATGGCTTTGCTTGAACGCCCAGCTTTTAAATAATGCCAACAAACGTAACCACTGACACGTCTTTGTGTTTAACAGCTTGGATTATTAGGCGGCAGTGTTACCAAAAACAACAGAACCAATGAGACGGCGTGACCATGAACTTGCATTTGTAAATCAGGATGCTTCTTATTTGGTGTGCAGTATTTGCCATTAAAAACAACCGATTTATCAAAGATGTTAACACAAAACGCTTGAAGGACATTCTGCTATACTCTCTCCTATTGTTTTTATGACTATTAACACAGGTAATTTAAAAACTCCTCAGCGGTTTGTCAGTTATGGGTCGGGGTAAGGGCTACTTCCAAGGCAACATCATTTGCTCTGTGTAAGATAGAAATGTTAACCACTTTTTAAGTCCACATTTTATGGAAGATTTGGCTCAACAAGTTCTGGAAGCAGAAGACCAATCACGACCAAGTGCCAAATCACCATCTCTGTCAGAGGCCTTTGTATTTGTATGTGTGTGTGTGTGTGTATATGTATAGATATATATATACATACACACACACACGGAGTGTAATGTTTAAACGCTGAATGTCTAAGGGTATTGTTCTGTAACAGTATCATCAGTCCAGTATGTTTACAGACGATTACAGTCCTCGGATCAGTTTTAACAGCGTCCTATGAGCACAGAACTATGCATCAGTAGTTGTAGGTGATTCCTAAGTAGTACGGACGCCAGTACAGTCGACGTGTTCCAATGAACAACCAAAAAGCGCTGCAGAAGACACAGTCGGCCTCCCCCAGCCTCATAATGTTACAGGTGGTTTGGGTGCATAAAACATATTTGAAGTTTTTCTTTTAGAAACCAGCATAAAAAAAAAAGTCAATTTCCTACTGGTACTTTTTTAAAGTGTCGTTTGTACCTCTTTTGCACGACAGCTGTAAATGGATAATGCCATCTGAATGCGTGAGTGTGTGTGTGAGAGGGTGTGTGTGTGTTTCCATCTGCTCACAGTATAATGCACTGTAATGTTGATGCATGTCAACTGCTGTAACACCTATATTGGGTTAAACGGGAGGATCAGTTTCAACTCTTTGCTCCCAGCCCAACTCTCTGTTTCTCTTTGTTTCAAGCTTCTATTTATGGATACACACAGTATATTTGTACAGAGAAAATGATAATTTTGCATCTTCTGTGATGGTCTACACTTTTATGGCACTCCTGCATGATAGCAATAAACTATTTTGAATGAAAGATGAGCTGATTTGTCGGACATTACACAACATTCTGCACAACACGGAACAAAGAATTATAATTATTCTACCTTGTGTTAATATGAAACCTGGTCCACAAAGTAACTGCTGTGTGTGTGTGTGTGTGTGTGTGTGTGTGTGTGTGTGTGTGTAGATATCAGGGTGGGGCTACAAGCGGTTAAATATTGACTTATGCTTCATGGAAGTGAGGTGGAGCAGGATGAGTTCCGGATCTTGAGACTTCTTGTTTCTTTGCAGCTTGAGGATGTTTAATGGAGAGATTAAAGAACACACTTTATGAACCATGGATTTCCATACGCTGCACACATACGTCTGTGTGTTTGGGCTCAGTTTGCAGGTAGGAGCCACTTTTCCTTCACGATTCATTTAACAGGTTTTTTGAATGTGCATCTTCTGCCTCACACACAGATCGTCTGGGCTTTAGACGAGGTGACGCTCCTGAATCCTCCGGAGGAGCCTCTGTCTCACCATGTGTTGGAAGTACTCTACTCGTGTGATGGACCTGCTACAGTACAGCTGGACTGTATTGTGTCTTTTGAAACCGGCACCACTTCCTCAGTGCTGCTGCGACGGTGGAGCTGCGTCCCCGGCGACCCCACAGTCCAGACTCTGGAGCTGAACTTGCCGGATTGGTTGGTGTATCAGGCTGATGGGATTATTCCAGACACCCAGTGGGTGCAGAGTTGCATCCTTCTGGCGTCGGTTAGATACAGTGGATCCGAGTGGTCCGTCGCAGCTCAGGATGTGGCAACTTTGCAACCTAGACCTTTTTTCAGCCGACCCGTAAAACAGCATCAACTGTGTTTTTCCTGGAGTTCACAAATGCTGCAAATAACTCGACAGTCTTCAAAGAAACGATGCCCTTTGGAGCAAGGTAAGGGGAGAGAAGTGAGCGTGAAAGGCCAATCAAATACCAAATATTTAAAGGGTGCTTCGATAAATGATTTGGATAATGGTATGGATTTAAAATCTCATCTTCATGTCACTCAGAAACGGTGCATCTCCTGTCTTCAATGTATGCTTCAACTGGAGAAAGCTTCGGTATCACAAAAACACTGGACCCTTACAGCAACTGAGGCTCTGGAATATCTGCGTGTTAAAGCCATCTCCGTTCCATGGTGAGACACCACATATAACCTAACTTTATATGCTTGTAAATCAGACATTAATGAGGCATTATTAAGCATGTTTTCTACCAGGTGTATGTTCTCCATCTGGATATTTGTGACCGGACACTGCCAGGAAAACATGTGTGGCTTATTTTACCATATAGACTCCCATAATAACTACGTCACACCAACACTGTTTCTCAAACAATCAGGTAAGATTTCCTTTTATGGAACTACACAATGACATTGATCTGGACTTATGAGTCACTGCCTCACAAACTGCACGTGCAGGCCAGCTGCACATCCAGATGGATGGAGAGTCTGAGGGATCCTCGGCGTTTGTTCCTCCGTTCGAGGTGCCTTTGAGCGAGTGGTGCCAAATCAGTGTGATGCTGCTCGGTAGAAAGGTGAGTTGTCTCTTGTTTGACAGAAGATGCCTTATTACCCCGTGTAATAATGGTAATAATAACATGGTCATTGTCTTGTTTGTGCATCTCAGGTGACTGCCTCCATGGTGTGCTTGGACAAGGAGCAGAGAACGGTTAATTCATTTGATTATATGTAAGTCCACTTCTGTCTACATATTAACATCAGAAAGAATAAATGCTCTGGTCGACATGTCCATATTGTGTGTCCCAGGTTGGAGCATGCTGCCGTGCTGGACGACACAGATGGATATTTTGTGGTTGGTGGAGGGAAATACATCAGTGGTGTGGACGGTTATTTTGGGCCATTGGTTCACTACCGAAACAGAATCCCTCCTCACAGAATGGTAACGTGCTGCACCTGCTCACAGCCGCTGTCTAACTGTTCTCTACATATCCAGGCTGATCATTTTCCCCTTCTCTGCAGTCTGACGTTGTGCTTCCAGATGTGATCACGTCCGTGAACCTGACCGGATGGCTGCAGACGTGTCAAGAATTTCATCTGGAGATGACTGTTAAAATGACTGGCTATTCTTTGCAGGCCCAGCAGGAGACAGAGTCTGGTAGTAGGCTTATATATCCACTAGATGGTGCTAATGTTGCTGTCTCTATGCTAAATTGTTGGGTTTATTCTCAGAGCTCTGCTTTGACGCCTTCCATGAGTGGATGGACAAGGACAGACTCCCATCAGGGTCCCAGTGTGAGCTGTGGGAGGGGACCGTCCCTCGCAGAAGACAAGCTGCCAAACTAGTCAAGCTATTGGCTTTCAAACATAGTAAGAGATACACTGCATACTTATTGCATACATCACTCTCTTTAATTTCCCCTTAAGTAGCTTCATGGTGAGACAAAAACTCCCCCTATTCCACACAGACAGAGCTGGTATTATTGTGCCTTCTGTAGATTATGTATCAGCATGTTCCAGCTCTAAACTGATGTTAATGTTGACACTGAAATTAAATCATTCAAACCCATCCATGAAATGGAAATATTCAAGATGTGTTGTGCATCAGTTTATACACATTTGGGATCTCCTCTAACATGTAAAATACGACCTTATGTTCTCCTTGTTATTCGGTCATGATGTCATCATAAATCAGTTCTTGACTCGCAGGAGGAAGCAGAAGAGTCGGCCTTCCAGCTGTGGGCCGAGCGCTGTACTCCTTATCACTAGATGAGGTGAGCAGAGCCAGCAGCACCGGAGAGGTCAGCAGAATATTACCACGGCTGCTCCAGGCCGGCTGCTTAGCCGATAGCCGAGCTCTGCACTTGTCCTCGGTGCTCTACAGTTCTGGTCTGGGAGTCCAGAAGCGGCCCAACAAGGTGTGTGTGTGCTGCTGGGTCCAGCTGTTAGTCGTGGACATGTTTTCTCTTCTCTCACGGCCGTGTGTTTGGTGCAGGCTTGGCTCCTGGCCCTGCTGGCAGCACACCAGGATGACCGCTTAGCACTTCTGCAGCTGGGGCACCTGCACCACCAGGGTCGCCTTGGCCTCCCCACAGACCCAGACCTGGCCTATGCATACTATGCAAACATTGCTAAACAGACAACTGTAGACCGCCACACCCACACACCACAGCAGGTAATAAACTATGTGTGTCCTTTTAATCCAATTTCTTTATCCTTATCAATGGAGCCCTTTTTTACATCCATCAATAGTGTTTGTCTAATATGGTGTGAGACATGGTGAGGCTGGGAGGACTCTGTTATGACAACATATGAGCTGATATGTGATATGGTCATACATTTTCTAGATTTCCATCTTCAATAAGTTGGTCTTCGTCACTGATTTTCATACTCAGAGAGATACCAGTACGATAAATGATCACATATTTCTCTTGAGCTGCACTTCTGAACTGTTAAAGTGAGGACAGACACACAGAAGAACAATAAAACTCTTCCATATGTTTTTCCATGTTGTATTTTGTAGAAATTTGTCGAGGCCGTTTTGTTAAACAATGACGAGGCGTTAAATCTCCAGACCAGTGAAGACCATCACATCTTCCAGTGGCTGAAACTGCAGGCACGCAACGGAGCAGCTGAGGCCGAGGTATTCTGTCCAATCTGATATTTAAGTTCCAGAACAACAACGAGGATTAAAACATGAATAAATGAGGCCTAAAATTGTACCACCTACCACCACCTCTGTTTTGCAGCAAGTGGTTGCCCGCATGCTGTTCTGGGGTCAGCAGGGCGTGTCTCCAGATGTGCAGAAGGCTGCCAAACACTACGAAAGGGGAGCTGTCCTGTTGGAGGACCCCGTGTCAATGTACGACTATGGCGTAGTCCTGCTGCAGGTGAGGAACATGACAGTGTATCTACTGAAGGAGGATCATTTAGTTCTTATAAATATTTATGTGTCTCTCTGCAGGGCCACGGGGTTGAAAAGGACATTCCCAAAGCTCTCACTTTCCTGAAGAAAGCAATGGACCAGGTTTTGATAACATCACTCATTTCTTATCTGTACCGTCAGCTTCCTGTTGCACCACCTTTCAGAGTTTACAGTATTCTGTCCCACAGGATTTCGTCCCTGCATTCAACGCCCTGGCCTGGTACTACGAGCACTTTGAGCAGGACTACAGGAAGGCGGTGGGGCTGTGGGAGCAGGCGGATCTCCTCAAGTGTCCGGACGCTGCTTTGAATCTCGGGGTCATACACTCACAGGGTCTGTATCCTGGAAGAGCTGCCGACCAGGTATGAACGCTCCCTGTCACCATCTACTTGCATGCTTCCGGATGAGAACGCTGATCCTGAGGTCTCTCCCGACAGTTTGTGGCCTATCAGTACTACCTGAAGTCTGCAGAGAGAGGACACATCAGGGCAGCCGTTCTCCTCGCCGGCATCTGGACCACCGGGATCCCTGGACGTGTCAACAGACGTCCATCACAAGCCCTTTTGTGAGCAGCTTACCCTTTAATTTATTTATTTATGTCACTTCATACCTCGTCGTGACTGACGTGTGGTTGCAGGTGGGCGAAGTGGGCAGCCGAGCACAACGGGTATCTGGGCAGCGTCTTGAGGAAGGCCTTGGATTCATATCTCAGGAGTGACATGTAATCTCCTTCTCTGCTCTCACACGATGCTGATCAGGACGCCTGGTGGTCCCAGTCGCAGCAGAAATGAACATTCTGGCTTTTCAACAGGTTCAGCTCCCTGTTATATTACACCGTGGCTGCTGAGTCCGGGTACTCGCCCGCCCAATTCAACGTGGCGTACCTATGCGATCAGAATATGGTGAGTTATCTCTACTCAGCAACATCGTGGTTGTATTCATTGTTTTTAAATAACGTTTTTACTCCCTTTTTATGTCCCTAGTCGGGTTTTCTTGATGCTGATTTTGCATCAAACTGTACGTGGAGATATTACAACCTTACAATCCGGAGTCAAAATCCTGACCCTTATGGTAAATAACTATCCTTAGGAATATAATAATAATAATGAATCATTTACTTTAAGCTTGTTCGACCTGTGATTCTACTTCCTGTCCAGCCCTGATTAGGATGGGAGACCTGCTGTATGACAGGCACAAAGACTTGTATTCTGCAGCAGTGATGTACACACAGGCAGCGGCACGGGACGAGCCACAGGTCTGCTTCTTTTAAATGTGTTGCTCATCATTCAGCCTGCGTTACTTGTTTGGGTAAGCCATCCTGTCCTTCCACACAGGGATGGTTCAGCCTCGGCCTCCTTGCTGAGGAGGGCTACAGACTGCCGCTGTCACTGTTGAGTGACCTTGACCTTTCAGAGCTCTACCTGGCAGACGACACTTCACTCCTTAGCACTTTGTACAAAAGGTGAGTTTGAGTTGCAGCGCAGTTTATACTTTTTTTCAACGTGGAATCAGTCGGAAAAAGAATCCTATGTTTTCTTCCAAAAGATGCAGAGACTCTGAAAATACGGATTCATACATGCCCTGCAG
Source organism: Chelidonichthys spinosus (assembly GCA_029853015.1). Lineage (NCBI taxonomy): Eukaryota > Metazoa > Chordata > Actinopteri > Perciformes > Triglidae > Chelidonichthys > Chelidonichthys spinosus. The sequence goes on along the minus strand of CM056828.1, from coordinate 4,256,278 downwards.
CCTCGCCCTCTTCAATGTGTATCTTCAGTCATTCCAAAAGCACTATGGTGCTGCTATTAAAGTAAGTGTGATATCCTCTATACACAAGCATATTACCCAACTAAAGTATTATCAGCAATACATAAAATTGGGCCTTTTTGATTATTGTAAAATCAAGACTACTTGATCTGATTTTAAAACCAGTATAATGAAATGGAAATACTCAAAATGATACTCGATTACTGTACTTTAGGGGCAAATTACAGCCACATTATTGTGATCCAACATTTTGATCATGTTATTTCCCACAGTTCTCCACTGCTGTTGCCGTGGTTGCAGCTCCAACCGTCTACTTTATCGTCCTCGGTGTCCTCAGGAGACATGTCCTGTCTCCCAACTAGTTTTAATAGGATCGTCGGTGCAACCAACTCAAGACTAAACATTAACGTGCACAGCGACAGTGTTGGTTTTACTGTAAAGAACAAATGTGAATTTGATAAAAAAAAACGAAATAAAAAAAGAATAAAATGTTGTTTTTGTTGTTAAGTGAATGTATTATGAAAAGAAGTGTGTTCTGTGAATGGATGACAGAATTCCAGATAATGAATGCCCAGATGTCGCCTTTAACAAGCTTCATATTTCAGAAATACTACAAGGAATCCAGCCTCCTCTCACTTTTGTCCAGACAGATCACCCACTGTTTTAATTCAATCCTATCAGGAAATGAAGATTTTGTGGATAAAAACATCACAATCACAAACCTGCAGGTTAAAAACATTGTCATCCCGGGCCACAACATTGATTTTGCTCCAATTAATAATTTGTTGCTGTTGTTGTTTATGCGTTTCAAAAGCTTTATAATTATATTGTTCCCCAAAAATCAGTTTTTTTTTATTCTGTATAATTTGCACATAACACGCTGCTGCGCATCAAGTATGGAAAACCAATGTGCCAGAGCATTTCCAGCCATCGTCCACGAACCAAAATCAAGCAAGCAATTACAGACACTTCTCATGAGAGCGAATCCATTCAACGCTGCAACATCTCATTAACACCGGCAGACACGTTTAATCGCTTCTGTTTGTTGGAATGATTCACAGTTTGTTGGGGCTAATGATGGTTAAGGTGGGATGGAAATAGAATACCTTTAATCAGCTTAAAGGAAAAATGATGATGATATGATGATGATGATGAACTGAATATTTAAAAAAGGAAATGATCCAATTAAAAATGAAGAATGCACATGCCACATGACAGAACAGGCCATTTCATTAACTCACATTTTTTTTGTAATATAATTCCTATTGCAGATAATAATTAATATAATTATTACATCATGAACTGTCGGGATAAAATGCACATAGAATATTTATTGTTAGACTATTGTTTTGTATTTGTTTCCTGATGTTTATTCCATTAGATGTAAATATTCGTAACATCATGAATATATTAAAATAACAATACAAACGGACTACAATTCATCTGGCGAAGAGTAATGACGTGTCCAATTAAAGGAGCGCGTGGCAGGAAGTGACGTTCACTTTTAGTCGCTGCGACAATTAGCATCAACGCTAATTTAGCGTTAACTCGAAAAATAGGGCAAATGACGTTCCTACCACCAGCAGGAGGAGTGAAGGTAGGTGGACACAGCACGTGGCTTTCCGGCGTGAACGTGGAAGGTGTGCACGCGGACAAACACAGGTGTAGCTGATACGGTGACGTGGCTGGAAGCAGGTGTGTTTGCTGGCGTCGCGTGCCTTGAAGCTGCTTCTAGTGGAGGCGGAGAGTCTGGTTTAAACCTGTGGGAATGGTGTGACGTTCATAATGGACCTTCATTGGATGGTGCAGATGATGTCAGAACAAGACAGAAATACGTCACATATGGAGTCAGGTACAGTGGTTTGTCAAGGTTTCTTAAGGATATTTAAGGTGGTTCCTGTTTCATTCATACTATCATGTATTACATGAGTTTAAACAGCAGCAATAAGTGAGCATTACAGGAGTGTTCTGTACAGTAAATGTGCTCGAGACAACTGTTTATTTTACCCTCAACCTTCTTCATATTTGATCAAGATTAAATGAATTACATAACTAATAATAAGTTAATATTTATATATGAAGGTTGTCCCTTACTGTAGTTTATTTTGGCTTGTACTATGTAGGTTCTGTTTAATCCAGGGTGAATACGCGGTGACTATAATTAGAAGTGGAGTTGATATAATAGATGGTGTTTTCTATTCCAAGGAGGGATCAGTGAATTGGGAGGTGTGACGTGGCGTGTGACTAATGGACCTTTGGGACAGCAGGGTGTCGAGTCAGCAGGGAGCGTGTCCTTCAGCGGTAGTCCCGGGTTCAAGTCCCTGCGTCAGCATATGTTTGTTGCTGGAAGTTGCTGAATTCTTACAACCTCCAGGTTATCTGGATGACCTCGTCTTTTCTCTCGTTCAAGGGCAGTGACGTGGTCACAGAGCTGGAATAATAACAGGCGAGCCAGGCCTCCGTGCCATCCATCACCGCCGTTCCACACAATGTACGGCGGTTTGATTTGTGTCCGACGTCATGCACATGTGGCCGACGATAATCTGGCTTTTGGGGGCGTTTGGAGGCTTTAATCTGTTGGTTAATGATAATAATGATAATACAAGTTACTTTAGCTTTACAAGGAAATCATGAAATTAACAAATGATATAATTTATTGACTGATACTGATAAGAATTGCAAACTATTTGAAACCTCAAACTGCAGATTGGATTTAGCAAGATAGAAATCTTTCTGTTCCTTCCTGTGAATTCTATGATACTTCATCCCCAATAACACCGCAGGGATCACGACTTAAACCATTTAATTTGATGACAAACACTGCTAAAGTCAATGTATGCCACCTGCAAGTAAGTATCAGCAGTCAAACAGTTAGCACGTTGTTAGCTTTTAGAAATCAATGAGACGAATGACTCAAACAGGGCCAGGTTGGTTTACAAAGCATATGAGGATCTGAGTATAATAATAATAAGAATAAACTTTATTTCTAGCACTTTTCTTGTGCTTTCCAGAACAACAGAACATAAAACCAAACCCAAAAACAACAAATAAGACGGTAAAATAAGACAGTGGGATGAAGAAAGTATCAAACATAAACACTGGAGGATAAAATAAATAAGGAGAACATATTAAAAGGCCAAGGAGCAATGAAAAAACCTAGCATCAAATTAAATATTCATAAACGCTTTCCTATAAGAGAAGGTTTGAAGAAGGTCCAGCTGGCTGTCTTTGTGTTTCTCCTTTAATTTAAGGAAGTGGTGTGGGACATCCATCCAGCTCTCATCCATGACGTTTTTTCTTTTACTTTTGTTTCCCTGCATCTTATTGTGAATTCCCAGCGTTTTGTTGACTCTGCACTGAAAGGCTGTTCGCTACGCTGTCTAGTGCTTCAATGAGATCCTACACTGTGATTTAAAGTGCAGCCCGGCTTGTGATGTGGAGCTCTAAAAGCTGAAATGCGAACAAACGAATGGAAAAAGGAGACGGCAAGCACTGAGGGAATGTGAAATCAAATTAGTTAGATTTTTTTTTTTTTACTCCCTGCACATTGGCTTAGCAAGAATGCAGCTCCTGACAATCTGCATTATCAAAGCAATCTCTCTTTTTCCTTTTTCTTCACATTCACATCCATTGGTTTTCCTCTCCTTTTCTATTTTTTTCTCGCCGTTTCCCCTCATTTTCCCTCCCTCTGTCTTTGCAGATGGACTGTTTGGCCACTGAAGGGGAAGCGAGCCGAGCCAGTAGTGAGCGTACAGCGGAGGCAAAGAGAGGAAACTCTGGACGTGTTGGTGGGATAAACAGCAGAAAGGCAACACGGAGGAGCAGATACACTACAGGTACTGTGTGTGTGTGTGTGTGTGTGTGTGTATTTGGGGGTGTAAAGTAGTTATATATGATATATTAGCCTTGCTGTCTGCAGCACTGAAGACTTGCAATACATGTTAGACTTTTCCAAGACTGAAACTCAGAAGTTAGTTAAGTTTATTGTTTAAATGTCTGCTTAAAGATGTTTTTGACTCAGAATATTCCTTTTGTTGTCTCCTTGAATGGTTTTCAGCTGTGTTTAATAATCTGCTGTCAATAATTAGTTTATTAGACATTATATGAAGCAGATGGCGAGTCGATGTGTATCCTCTCTGTTCGATGTTTTCGGCAGCTGTACACGAGATGATGAAATGTGAACGTGTGTCCGAGGTAACACTATAATAACACTGTAATAACAATATAATCAACGCCAACTGAAAAGGTAAAATCTCGTCTACACAGGCAGTGTGGTGTGAGCAGCACGTTAGCCACACGATGCGTTCAGGCAACAGTACTGAGGGTAGGACACCCACGTATTCTCAGTCCAACGCACGACCACAAATGGCGTGTGTGAAATGTGTTTGAAGACCGCTGGATTCATGTAAAAGGTTCCAGTTATTATATTTACTTCATATTACAAAGCTTTTCTGCAGCTCTAAGATACATATTGGGGATAGGGATAGTAGTGAATCACAGTATCGAACCTACTGACGTCTTTTACAGCCAACAAAGTCATGTTTAACATAATAATACATTTAAAGTTATTTCTACTTACACCAATCTGTGTAGATCTCTGCTGCTGTTTGATTGGCTCTGCCAGGAAGGTGGTCCATTCTTCTCCTGCCTGTAAAGCCCTGATTCACTCTGTGGTTTTAAAACTGAAACAATCACCAATGATTCTGTGTAAAATCCTGTTTAAAACAGTGAAAAATCGTCAGACAAGCAAGCAAAGAGTCAAAACACATCACTCCTAGTACAATCAGACATGGGTTTGGATGTTTAACTGCAGAGTCTTGAGTTTTTAATTCCATTGAATGTTATTTATTCACCATTGTTGACTGTGGACTCAGAATGCATGGCTGGAAATGTAACAGCTGGTGATCAAACATAATTCCTGTTGTTTGCATGGTGTTTGTCTTTTTATTTCAAGGCAAAAAGCATGCTTTTTATTTGCATTACCAATGATGCAACTGTGCCAAATAATGCGTCCCTCTCTCGGGTGTCGAGATGTGAATATGAACGAGTGCATAAAAAGTGTAGGCCTATTAATTTAGTCCTTCCCTTGGAAGCCTGCTGTGAAATGTCAGGGTGAATGATAGCACTTAGTTTTACAACTTTACAGACATCAGTTCATAGAGCTAGGTGACCTTATTCTATCCATACATTGCACATCTGTATCAATGTTACTGATTTCATATTTAATTGCTGTATATCATTTCTAGTGGCTTTCCTGTTTTTGGTTGAATGTTTTAAGAAATAATACTAAATGAATGTCAATACATTTTCTTCTTGAACGCATATTTACTCTGCGTTATTAGAATCTGATAAATTGTTAGTGAAAGCGTTTTGTATTTATAGCTCTGCTATTTTGGCCACGGACTAATATTTAGTGCTGAACATCTGGTGAATTTAATATCTGCGGATGATTTATCTTCCCCGACGGGTCTCGTGGGCCCAGTTGTCTCATATTTTGTTGTCGTGTGTTTAATGATCCTTTTCCCCAACTATATCAGGAAATGTGCAAGTAAAGTGGAAATGTTCTACTCGTGTAAGCACGTTGTTGATGTTCGTTCCCCCAACAGGATCCAATGGTGCCGTGGACGCAGGGAGCCAGTGGACTCCCAGTAGGTGTGCCTTCATTCACCCTCCAGCTCCTTCTCATCGCCTGTGGAGGCTCGCTGGATGCCCAGGGTCAAGGTAAGAGCGGAATGGTGTTTCTTCTGGGCCTGATTGCGAGACAAAGCGTTTAGGAGAATACCAATATCTTAATACGATAGCATAATCTTCTTTATTGCTCCCACAGTAAAAACAGGAAAATAATATTCAAATCCTGCAAATGGGATAAAATGTTAATTACATACAAAACAGAACAACGGATTATTATTAATCATTGCAACGACGTGTAATGTGCAAAGGTGCGGTGTATTTATGACGTAGTACCTGTTTGTAGAGCAGATTTAATCCTCACATCCGACAGCGACAAGGCCACGCTGCCCTCTGCTGTCAAAGCCCTCCACTGGCTTCCATCCCTCCCTGTGACTGCTTTTATTTATAGCATGGCAGGGATTGCTACACTAACAAGTGACAAGAAGCTCAAAATATCCACACACATGCAGCACACCGGTGCCAGCGTTCAGGGGTGGTAAGGGCCAGCAACAAGGTTAATGCACGAGAATCGGGAGCAGTGTATTGAGCTCTTCTGAAATGAGCTCTGATTAATGGGCCTCAGCTGTGGATGCACCAGGGTGAGACGTGTGGGAGGACGGGAGAGGACAAATGCCAGAGCAGGAGACGATAAGAGCATCCTCCAGAAGCAAATATCAAACCTTTAAGCTGGCATTTAGAATCATGACTGAGTTACACTTTCTGCTCTGAAAAATAATCTCTCGGCTGCGTTTTTGTTAGATAACGACTCCCACTTGTGCTTGTAAAGAAAGCCAATTATGGAGTTTCATACTTGAAGTTTGATAATTGTTTTTTATATTGTCTTGCACTGAAAACTGCACTCACAAGCTTAAAGGATCATATAACGGTGAGGTTGCAGATTGCAATCCGCTGTATATCCCTCCGCTCACCCCTCCCTCTCCAAGCGTGTTGGAGAACTACGGTGGCCTTCAAGTAAAACACTTTGAGTTACACGATCCTCTTTCACTCAAAGCAATCTCAACGTGCTCCGATTGATTTTAAGGTTGTTACTCTACGGCTTGTGTTGGACTCACCGGCATCGTCGTGTGTGTGTGTGTGTGTGTGTGTGTGTGTGTGTGTGTGTGTGTGTGTGTGTGTGTGTGTGTGGTTGTGTGTGTGTGGTTGTGTGTGTGTGTGTGTGTGTGTGTGGGTGTGTGTGTGTGTGTGTGTGTGGTTGTGTGTGTGTGTGTGTGTGTGTGTGGTTGTGTGTGTGTGTGTGTGTGTGTGTGTGTGTGTGTGTGGTTGTGTGTGTGTGTGTGTGTGTGTGTGGTTGTGTGTGTGTGGTTTGTGTGTGTGTGTGTGTGTGTGTGTGTGTGTGTGTGTGTGGCTGTGTGTGTGTGTGTGTGTGTGTGTGTGTGTGTGTGGTTGTGTGTGTGTGTGTGGTTGTGTGTGTGTGTGTGGCTGTGTGTGTGTGTGTGTGTGTGTGGTTGTGTGTGTGTGTGTGTGTGTGTGTGTGTGTGTGTGTGTGGTTGTGAAGTTATTGTCCGTTTTTAAGATGTGCATCTTAAAACTGTCATGCATCTTGTGTGTAAATTTGACTGGCTTGTATGAGACCGATCAGCTGGTCACGGTCGATCAGCTGACAACCAGCCAGTTTTTGATTGGTCCGTCATGTCATCATTTCCACATACATTAGGATGTCACGCAATTAACTGTTATGTTGCGTCCCTCATATGCACTTTGGCTGTTTCTTGAATTTTCAGTTGATTCCTTTGTAATTCCTTGTGATTTTAGTGATATATTTTTAATAATGTACCCATCGGTTTGCACAGGAGGTTTGCATGGAACAGGAGTTTGCTGTCAGTATTACAGTAGTATATGCTTCGACGGTTTGACTTCTTATTTCTGAGGCTTTGTTGGAATTAAACGGAGTATCTTTGTGGTTCTTAGCTTTTCTCCTTCCCATGCTTCTAAATCCTCTGCTGAGGATATGGTGTTCTTGTCAAGGTGAACATTCTGCTGCAGAGACACCGCAACACCTCCTCTTCTTCCAGTGCGCCAAATAACGCAGCTTGGTCAGAGCTCCAAAGCTTCCAACGTATGTGTATGAGGCTCACAGGAAGTTGGACTATATCGCTCTTTATACTACGACTGTTGCTCTACCCATAATGCAGCAGGTGCATGCGTCACGCTACCCACAATGAGTCCCGCAATGAGTGTCGACGTCAGACGAGCTGCATTATTCTCCTTGGCAGTGAGACCCGGTTGGACACAGACAGGAGAGTTCTCCCCGTATTTATGTATTTATTTCGATATAAACACTGTAAGTAATGTTTGTTACTCTGTTGTAAATCCAATCATTCAAACATGTTCCTGCTGTTCGGTTTGTTAGATCGTGGTGTAGGAGAACAACATGTTTGCCAAAGCAGTAACTCATCTCCTGAATTTTAAAGAATTAATCATGAAAATTGCACCGGTGTGGCCATTAGAAGCCCTCCTCGCCTGTCTCCGTGAAATGAATTGGTGGCAAGTTAAAATTACATAGTTGAACTGCTGAGTAAACACCAGTGGAAAAAAAAGCCCGACATCCAACATTAGGACTCATGAATCAATCTTTTGAGAGATTAAAGTTGGACTTTTTTCAAAGTGGTTTCTCCCACAGGGTCGTAGATTACATTACCAGGGATGAAGATGAGACTGGACTATAATTATGATGATGATGGTGAAACATGATGCTGCTTCAACAACACAGAAACTTGACAGATTTGAATGTGCCTTTGCAGGAAATGTGCAAAAAAGGGTATTTATCAAAGTGTTTACTGTTAATCATCTTCGTCAAATACTGATGACATCACAAAACGAGAGATGCACAATCATCCTGAATCTTTGGCGTTTTTTTTCCCCGACTTTTCTCGTCTGGTCACTTGAATTAATTTGAACTGTTTCACTCTTCTTAGCCTGTGGCTTGTTTTAATCCTACACTAAACTGTCATACATCTGTTTATGGTAATTCTGTCAAGTCGGGACCTCTGATTAAACAATCAATGTGAATGATACGCAAATCATTTACACGCGGGACGACCAGCTGCAGCACTCGACACACGTGAGCTGCTTGTAATGTGCCAAAAGACAACTCTGCCTTATCAGCAGCCGTGGACGCCTGCCAACCACCTTTCAGATTGATTTTTTTATTGTCCAGAATAAATGAATATTGAAGCTGTGAGTAACGACAGTGACCTGGCAATGAAGACACTAATGTATTTAAGTCTAGTGTGGGGGAAAGCTGAGTTTGACAGCTAAGCTGATTCTATTAGGTGTAGTGTTTTACATTTACACAATGAAATGTGCCCAAAACCTGCGAGTAGGAGCGCTGAGAGACTCATTACACTGGAAGTGGGCATATATTTTCTACTTCAACTTCAAGTACGGTTGTATTTGTGTTTAGATATAATAAAACTGTAAACTGTGTCACTTTGTATAAGCTTGCATCCAAAATGCTCAGCAAAGTCCAGACTCTTCTCTGTTCTGGCGCCTTGAAAACAAGGAAAAAGCACTTCTATGTTCTTACCTATAGCACTTTGATCATAGCACTGTTGTTCTTGGTTCAGACAAAGACCTAACACTTACACACACTATTTTTTAGCTCTTACTTTATCAGCAATGATATGTTGTAGTTTCTTTCTTTTGACAAATGTACTTATTGTAAGTCCCTTTGGACAAAAGCATCTGCTAAATGTAAAAGTAAAATGATGTTCAGTCCCAGTGCCCATTCTGCAGTGTTAGACACATCACGTTGCTTCATGTCAGGTTGGAGAGTGAGCTGATGGTTTTCCTGACAGCTCCCGGTCCGCTTCAAGTAAAGTAAAGATGTGCTGATACCCAGCAAACGTACCGGAAGCATCAGACAGACGTCTGACACGCCGTCTGTCTCTGCTGGATCCTGACACATGAGGCAACGTTGAAAACCTTGACAGACATTCAAAGCAGGAGCGTGGAGGCACAGCGGGAACTGAGCCGCTGCCTTGCTGAAAGGGAAAATCTGGAATTAGTGAGTGGGAGTCCACGACCCAGCGGCAGCACATTGTGGGGCGTGGATCATAAAATGACAAAATATTAAAAAAAAGCATGAACACGTCAAACGAAGACAAAGAGCCTTGCATACCTGATCAACGATTTTACACTCAATCATATTTACCAAGATCAAGACCTGAGTGGCATATAATGATGAAAAAAAGGTAATATTAGGTATGATTGGATGAATTAAACTTATAGCAGAAACAATTAATTTTATGATGACATGGATGAAAACAGTTCCATTAATCTGGCTGATGCATAATCCCTTAAATGGTCATTATATACATAGTAAGAATCACATTCACAAGCTTTTTCTATAAAAAAAACTATGAATTCTGAGTATTAGATTGATATACCAGCATACACATTTTGTTACTATGCTTTTATTTTGAAGTGGACTAAGTTGTTTAAGTTGTTTTGATGCTGTGAAGTCATAATAAATGACACAGCCGCCATTTCTCTCTCCTCAAAACATATATATCTTATTATTTTATGAGATGCCATCTTTTGGGAGTGTGCCGAGCCAATGAGGGGGATGTCCAAATCTCTCATCACACTAGATGGCAGTATTGCTTTGTTTGAAAAGCAGTAACTCATCTTATGTTTATAGGTGGGAGCAGCTCCGTGTCAGTAGGACAAAGGCTTTAGTTAATAAACACATACCATGAAGCGACTACCATGTGTTTTCATTGATTAAACGTGTTCTTGTCATACCTTACCTCCGTCGTATCTGTACTGCGACGCAGCTTTGTCGATTTTAAAAGGCTTTTTATGACTCGGATCGGGAGGGTTTTCTAACAAAAACATTTTTATTTTGTTCTCCAGTGAAGCTGCAGTGTCTACTTTTTTATAATTAAATTGTGGAGTCAAAATCATCAAAGGTTCATTAGGCCAAACGTGGTTGGAAAAAAGAAACAGCAGGGAGCAGCTCCATTACAACACAAACGACTTCCATCTTTTGAGAACCGCCATTTAGGGAAGTTCATTTAGGATGCCCGGTTGCACTCGCTTATTTAGATGACCTTCATGTCACTGAGCCAAAACACATCAAAGTGGAAGAGTTTATGTCGGCGTGTTGATGTTAGGATGCTGTGCTTTTCGTCTGATTTTACCAACGTATAGGGTCATGAAATATTACAGGGGGCCATAAAAGCACATCTACCACCCAGTACAGAGTCACGGGAGTGGATTCCCAGTGGACTACCTCACAGTCACAGCCTCTGACTCCCCACACACAGCAAGGCCCATTAAGTCTAACTATCTGGCTTTATGCTTCCCAGTAGCAGCACCTCTTTTCCAGCTTAAAATCACTGTGACAATAATGTTTATTCAATGTTACAGGAGAAAAATGATATAAATGTGACACGCAGCTTATATGTGCCCTTTTAAAATTTTCTCCCAACTAGGGAGCAACAAAAAAAATTGCATTTGAATATCTTTATTTGGCTGGTGACCCAGAGCAACAGACAAAACGCTTCACTTACTAGACAGTCAGCGGTTCAAGGGAGGTGTTTTGGTGTGGACTATTTATGCAGCCCAGTAAGTCTGAATTATCATACCTCCTGCTGCCAAAATGATAAGTAAGTTGACAAAACAATCTCACCACAAGGTCCGCTTTAGAAGCTGTTGTGAAGCTTTCACTTGAATCATTTTTTTTTTTAGTATTACTCACCCCGTGAAAAGGGTTGGATCATTTCTTCTGAGGCTCTGGAGGGAGTTTTCTAAAGTCTGAGGAAAAATAACACTGATAATGTCATCAGGGTTATCTCCTTTCAGGGCTTGGAGACGGCACATTTTTATCAGAAAACCTGTGTTACAAACTGTGGCATGGCGTTTGAAAGGCATTCACCAGGGAAAGTATGCGATGGTGTTGCATTAATGTAGGATTTACTAATACCGTGGAATAGAAATCATGGTAACTCAGCGGCTGGTGCTTCGGTTTTAGTATTCTTTATTTTCTTAATGAATGCGTCGGTTGCCTCCCAGACTGTGGAGTATTCCTGTATGGACTTCTTGCTTATGTTGGCTTGAGTTTCTGTTTGGATTGAAGTCGTGACGTTCTCACTTCATCTTCAGCAGATGCTTTATTGACCAAATGATTTTCTGTTGTATATGCTTTGAGGTATTTTTTTTTTTGTAAATTTGGTTGTCATCCATTATCATCCAGCTAGAGGCCAGCCACATACCCCTGCTAGAGGAAACTAGATGAATGGTTGCAGCTGAGCTTACATTAGATTAACTGAAACAAACACTTCCAGCTGTAATGGAACATGTAACTGCGCGTTGACCTGCCTTGAGGGAAGAGTTAAAGCTGCGGAGGAAAAGGTCCAGTGCACCTTGTCATCCTACACAATGACCCCTGCATTGTGTGTGCTTGTGTAATGCCCTCTCTCCCCCGACTGGAGCCCAGATCACATTCTCTCCTCATCCTGCTGCAATAATAGCTGAGGACTGGGGATTTAGGCTCACCGCACATGCATGCCCTTGGAGAGACGGCCATTAAGGAGATCTGTTTGATATTTGAAATGAGATCCAGTGCCAATGCGTGCACCAGGTGATGCTGCAGAAAATGCATGGCATTTATTTATTTATTTATTTCTGTGTGTGTGTGTGTGTGTGTGTCTGCCTGAGTAGGAAGCATCCAGATGTCCTCCAGAGTGTTTGTCCTCCCGAGTGCGATGGTGTTGTGGTAAGGGGCGTGGCTGCGTGACCGGGCTCCAGCTTTTGGCGGTAGCATTGACACCGTTCTTCAAAGTGACATCTGAGGGAGGGACCTCTCACCAAACACATCACAGTCTCATCAAGTGTTGCAGTCTGCCCAGATTAATGGGGCTGAGAGCTGATTATGCAGGGCTGTACATCATGTCTGTCTAACTGCCTGCTGCTCTCCCTGCCTGTCAATGATCCACCCTCCTATATCCTTTCCTTCCACGGGGAAGGAGAAAAAAAAAACAGGAAAAAGCATTGTCGCCTTCAGCGAGGCGGGCTCCCGTGGTTTACTCCGAGACTTAAATAATTTGATGCGGTTGAGCAGTTTGTCATTTCTCTCTGGATAAAGTGCAGGTTTAGTGAAACAGCTGTAGTGTACACATGTGTAAATCCATCATGTCTCAAACACATACCTGATATAATGATAGTGACACATCTGTGGAACGTCCTTCAACACACAATATCTTCTTTTTTTAAATGCAAACGTCATACTTGTATTTTTACCTTCATGATGGTGCAGACTGTACAGCTTAAAGTGTAATTAAATGGATTGGAACTGCTTAAATACAGGTATTTTACAACTCCGAAGGCATTAACTGCTGAGTTGGGCTACCTGTATGTGTGAAATTTGGTCTGCCGCCGCACCCTGTGAGCCCAGCCCCGCGTGGGGGGATGGATTAATCTTCCCAGCACATTATTGAATGTGTTCCCTTGCTTGGGAGCAGCCAATAAATTGTGCTTGTCACAATGGCCCTGCACCTGCTCTCCATAGCCTTGGAATTTCTAACAAAGCATCACATTTCTTAACCCGGCACTCGGCGGATGTAAAAAATAAAAAAAAATAGTCCGAAAATGCTTAAAGGTGCACGTGTAAGATCTGGATTCATGCTCCAGACAAATTAGGGGATCAGCATTTGACCTCAGCTACCGGGCCCATACAATCTAAATACACAGTCATCAGTTAGAAAAACCTGCTGGACTGGTCTCCTGGTGGACTGGTCTACTGACAGACTGGTCTCCTGGTGGACTGGTCTCCTGATGGACTGGTCTCCTGGCAGGTCTCCTGACGGACAGGTCTCCTGACAGACTGGTCTCCTGGCAGACTGGTCTCCTGGTGGACTGGTCTCCTGATGGACTGGTCTCCTGGCAGGTCTCCTGGCGGACTGGTCTCCTTGTGGACTGGTCTGTCCTTTCTGGCCCTTTTGGGTTTTATCCAATAAATAAACTATCAAAACGAACGATAACATGTACCTTCAACGTCCTCTCATGACAGATTGAGCACAAACTAGATGCTACAGTGACTCACTATCGCCCCCTGAGGTGAAAGTGGTATTGCACGCTAGCTGCTTAAGGTGCTCACTTCCCTAGATGTCTCCAAGACAACAACACATTAAGATTAACTAGTTCTATGACCTCACTAATACACATGGAATCTACACTTTTCCAACAATGTGAACAAAAACAGAAAATATCACAAAGTCCATATTCTCAGTTTGGACCACAGTGTCTTACGAGGACTTATTTTAATGTCGCCTCAAGACACTCCAGTGTGACTTGTGCATTATAGTATTACAGTTTGTATACAGACTCCTACACACACGAAGCAACTGTAATGGCTTCACATGATTCATGTGGAAGTGAAATCTTTGGCTATTAACAGCTATGAACAGTCCACTGAGCAGAATTAGCTCATTGTGATATGCTTGGATGTACATCCTCTGGGAATATTTCACATTTGGAAACAAACAAAAGAATCAATGGGCTCCCTTTTACATCCTTTGTATTGCTCAAATGATCCCACAACTTTTCTTTTTTTCAACTAGTCTCCCTGCACTTTTTCCATGCAATTATTGTGATCCAGGTCGATAATCTGTACACTCCATTGAACTCACTAAAGACTATTGAGTTCATGAAAATCTTATGAATGTCTTTCTTTTTCTCTTTGTTTAGGAGCTGCTTCATTCAGACACATTCTTCATATACAAACCATACCGTAGAGTTTTGCTGTATTGATGTTTGAGCCTTTAAAGCCACTGAATGTCCACATATGACATGAAAATGCAAAAAAAAAAATGCTTTTTTCAGTTTCACCAATAGGGGGAGCTTGCACGCTTGCCATCACCTGTGTTCTTCAGAAGCTCCTTTTTAGTCTCTTGTCATACATCTTTATTCATTCCCCACCATATAGCTCTTTTTACAGCCTTTGTTTTACTCCACACCTTAAAAGGTCATATGCTGTATATTTACATTGCTTTTGTTATGTCACATTTGCTTGTAAATGGTTCACAGGGCTCACTCGGCGGTGATTAGTTTGCTTCATTGTGGAGTCACTGAAAATATTGTTTTTCCTGAACAAGGCCATTGACACCAGTTAAATGAATCTCACTACATCTCCTACTCCATCTTCACCCTCGTCATTCCTGTCTCTTTGTTTTCACTCACTCACTCCGTCTTTGCTTCCTCCGCCAACCACCAACACCACCCACCCCCCCCCCACCACCCTGGCTGCGCTCATGCAGTTTCATCCCCAGAGGTGAAGAGCAGACTCCTATAATTACCCAAGTGTCTGTGAAATGAATCATTGGGCGGCTGATTGAGCTGCATGATGGGAAACATCCATCCTGAGTAGTACGACTGAGTGTTCTCAGCCCTCCACCTCATCTCTCTGCTGATGCCCAGGGCTGGCACGTGTGCATGCTCACCGCCGCCGCCGCTGCTGAGAGAGGGAGGCAGGGTGTGGTCTGCTGCCGCTGCATGCTTTTAGCACAAACCGTGAGAGCTGACAGGGAGCCCACATGTGGTTATCATGAACGCCGTTACATAAACAACACCTGGATTACGGCTCTCGTACAGCGGTAGCACTTGAAAGTGTCCCACCCTACCGTGAGAAAGGCGCACCTTTCGGTGGCAGAGTGTTTGTTGGAGGTGCTCGGCTAATATGCACCAGGAAATACAAAGCATAAACTGTATAAGCTGTGCAAAAAGTGGCAGTTCATGGTTGATTTTTTGCATAAAATGTACATTTCTTTGCAATTTAGCATTGAATTAAAGTGTATGAGCTGTAGGTTGAGTAAGCTTTGCATGCAAACAGGTGTAAGAGTGCAGGTTGCCAAAGAAATGCTTTTGGAAAAGCATGAAGAAATCAAGTGCACTACACATTCCTTCAAAAGAGAATTTAGACGAGGAGTTCAACAGCTAATTGAAATGTCCTTCATAAGGCAAGTGAATATTTGAAGTAAAAGCACAAGAACGGTGTAGAGAAAAGAATATCTACAACACCAAACACACACACAAAAAAATAAATCCTATCCATGAAGTTGCTTCTTGAATCTGCTTTATTACAGAACAGCGTGTTGTGTGACCAAATGTTTTTTATGCACACAAATTCATTTTTGATAAAATGCGAGGCCAGACTTCTGTTTGTGTCTGACGTTGAATAGAGGAACTCGAGGGGTTTCCATGGTTACCATGCAGAGTCACAAATGAGCTGTTACAATCTAGTTTTTCGTAGAAGAAGCCTAAATGTGAATGGTGTATTGAGAGCGTGCCTGGTGACACACACACACACACACACAAACACACAGTTTTTGAATTGATCTTTATTGAGAGGACCATGATTGGCTCTCAGTGCCTGTGTGATGAGCCGGAAGACCTTCATTGTGATAAACAAATGACATGCCAGCCATGTTTGCCTGGTTGAAAGCTGGAGGACCATTTATTTAATAATAAAAACAATAGTAATGCATTTTTATGTATCATGTTTGTCTCCACTGGACCTCAGTGCTGAAGATGCTAGCTTGTTGTTAGAATGAAAGTCAATACCAATATTGTATGGGATCGGTCCAGTCTTTAGGTCTCTCAGCCCAGAAAACCTTAGAAGGATCGACCGGACCCCAGTACCCCACATGCTTGCAGTACCCCTCATAGGACCCCCCAGTGGACACTCCAAGTCCACGAAACCTATGTAGTCTGGATGCCCGTAACCCCTTTGACAGCTTCCTTTCTGAAGCTCGTCCTGAAAATGCTAAAGAAATGATGCAACAAGCAGCGTGACTGTTTCCATGATTGACTGGTTAAGGTCCTTGGGGACCATGATCTTAGAAAACCCACAGATGTGATAGCACCTCCAGCATTAAAACACATCCCGACAGATGGTCAATGTACAAGTATTGAACCTTTCCAAATGTCTAACGTTTTAATGCAGTTCACTTTCGTTCCACCATCTCCCACTTCCTAATTTCCATATTTAAATTCAGACTTACTGCGTAATCTCCATCTGAACACATATTGTGTCTCGCCCCACTCATGTTGGACCTTATTTTTTTTTCCCAATCGGCCTTCAGATGTCCACAATGAACAGCTGCTAAGCCTGTTGCCGGGAAATGCTGTATGGGCTTCTTTGCTTTGAGTGTACCCACCCCCGCCTTAAAACTTTTGGAACTTTGTCACTTCTTGATTTTAAAAGTCACATTTTAATTAGTTTATTTAATACCACATTGTTCGTAATATCAAATTAATTCACCATGAATTAAAATATTTCACAGAAGCCAAGAGATGGTTCAGTAAAGGGGGACACATTAAAACTATAACTTTCTACTGTGGTAACATTGCTGTATACCGTTGGTGACATTGTTATTGAATAGTTAAGGAATAGTTTACTTTTATAAGGTCGTGTGTGTCCTTACAGGAAGTGCTGTGTCAAATGGTTCATTTCTTGCATCCACTACATCAAGAGGAAGTAATTTAAAGACAGTTTTGGAGATGCAAGTCTGCAATACAACTTCAGTCATGTTTGTGCTCAGCCAGTTTAGCTTAAACTCAACACTCAAAGCTTTGGTTTGCTCTCTCAAAGCTCAGTACGCCCACTGCTTTGATGCCGACTCTGTGCTCACAGAGACGAGCAGAGATAGGGGGACAAACAGTGTGTGACAACAGCCCTTCTCCCCGGCTGGCATTAGACATGGGACTTTATACTGGGGAGAGGATGAGTGCTGTGACAAAGTCAATAGGACAGAGTGTTAATGGGACTGCATGGGCTTGATTGTTTAATTAGACTTTACTTCATGGCATGCCAAGCCAAATGAAATGAAAAAGGGGGGAAAAGGATTGAGGAGAGAGAAAAAAATGCCTGGCATTCTTGGCCAGACCTCATTGTGACAGATTGTGATGGGCTCAAGAGATTCTGGTGCGTTGCTGATAGCGTGGTCATTGTAGAGTTTGCACTTCAGTTCAAAGCTGAGACAAACAATGATGTTTTTCAATGCTACTTTACGATTGACATATTTTAAGCCTGTGATGCAGTTATGCCGTGTGGTATTGAGCTTTGCATTGGCCATGCGTCCTCATGACTCCTGGTGTCGACTCTAACAAAGACGATGTTCGATCTGAAAGTGTGTTCACACCAAATACGAAGCAAGATTTCTCCTTGTGTTTCTCGCGGGGGTTTGATCGCAGGATCAGTTGTGTTTATTTGAGTTACCCGGTCTAGATGCACTAGACATCCATGTAGGCACCTACAATTTTTCATCAATCGTGGCTGATATATAAGCAGTAACGCTGCTTTGTACACATTGTGTGAAATCCCATTTCATTCAGCTGTATTCACTGTGATTAGCAAAACACATCGGCTGGTTTACTACAGCAGTATGAACCCAAAACAAACCATTTTGTTGTGATTTAATTGCAGTAAATGGATAAAAAGGATGCCAAAATAATTACATAATGATGACCTTTTTTGAAAAGTCAACTTTTAGAATGCTTGTTTTCTGAATGGTGTTCAGATGGATCAGAGGGAGGCTATGCTGACACTGTTAGCTGCTCCATAAACACTAACAATAAGGTCATCTAGATATAAATACGGTAAGGACCTTGTTGTTTGCTCCATAGACAGTCTGGTTTATACATACAGTGTCTCTGTACTTGATGACGAGAGAAGAAACTCAACGCTGATAGGCTTTCATGTCACAGCTACACACACATGATTTTCTCAAGTTGAAATAAAAAAAAATTGCTCGCGACATGAGTGTAATTCTAGTCGTTTGCGACATTTGCATCTATTTGCGACTTTGCATTGACTTTGACTTTGCTTTTATTGAAGCTCTGTCATGACTGGACCCTTTTGCCTTGATGTCCTCCAGGCAAGAACCGTATAGTTTTTCTCTGTTCTCACAATCTCTATATCACCTTTTCCCCCCCCTCGCTGTCCAATTTGAAAGAGTGAAGGGACGACCACACCATCAACAACACCAGGGACTCTTATGTGATATGAATGAGCTAATCTGTATTTCAGCATTGTGTCAAGTTGCTGTTTGGTAACATGACTCTCTACAGACTGTAATTCACCAGCAAACCTGATTTACACATACCCACCGATGAAGAGCGATTCCCGCCTGTCTTTTGACAGAGCGGTGTTCTATGACATCTGTTTCCTGCTGCCGGGTATGCTGGGTAATCCAGTGTGTTTGTACAGAGCGGCATTCCTGACAACTGCAGTGACTCGTCAGCAGCCTGAGAGAGATTATGACTGTGCAGTTGATACACCTGCCTATTGACGGAGCTGAAACCTCCACCCACGCACATTTCAACGCAATGTCACCCAGCCGTCACCGGCTGAAGAAGAGTGATTCTCAAAATATTCAAATCCTTCTGGTGTCCTTCTTTTTCCCAGGCTTTATCATCTAACTACAGCCTTTTTTATCTTCTCACACAGCCTTCAATGAACATGCATACTGCTTTTCCAACGTGAGAAAGAATCTTATATCAGCTTTCGGTTTAATTAATTTGTGCTTTTGTTGACCGGTATACACAATATGACCATATATTACATTTTTCATATGTATTCTGCTCTGAAACAAACAAAAGATATTACTTCTTGCTTTTTCCCTCCATGTTTAATGCATTACTTCTTGTATATAAGTGCTTATGAGGCCTGATAACGTCTGTGATATGTGACACAGTGTAATATCACGGCTGTAGCCATCGTTCGACTAGCCAATGCTGAGATTGGGACAAAATGCCTGCAAGGATAAGCTGCACAAGGCAGTTTGAGTGTGACGGCGTGAGAGAATTGGATTGATTGAATTTTCAAGAGGAAAAGGAAGAAAAAAAAAAACCCCTCTCAAACTAATAAAACACCACTGGGTATTTTCCTATAGGCTGGTATTTATGACTTCTCTGCCTTTGTGGAAATGTGCCCTCAATAAGAACTGAGTGTCACAGGTTTGTGCATTTGTCTGCAGGCTATCTTGTAATTATGAACCCCAATCGCCCTGCTAAGAGCGGGGCCGAGAGAGGGGCCAGTCACGCTGCAGCCAAAATGAGTTTGGAGCTCCCTTTATTCTCCTGTCATGCTGACACGGTTATATTCAGTCTTTCTTTTCATTTGCTCCCCTTTATTGCAGTGTCATTTACATATGCTTTACTTTGGGAAAGAACATTCTGAAGTTTCTTCGTACGCACACACTATGCACGCTGTATTAAATGGATGGTCTATGGGTAGAGAATGCACTATCTACCCCCTACGTTAGCTCTGTTTGGGACTTTCTAACATGTTTAAGGTTGTTTGGTACTTTGGTGCTTTTAGTTCTAGTTTTAGTTCTTTAGTTCTTATATATATACATATTCTGATTACTTGATTGCTTATTAGATTGCTTCTTTCACTTCAACACATGGATCTAATGCTACTATGGCAAATTGCTCCACAATCTGCTTTGAAGTGGACCGATATATCGTCTTGTATTAGACTTATGTTAGTCTAGACCAGAGTTAGACTGGTTTAATTTGTTCAGGAGGGTGTGAACATCTCAAAATATATAAAAAATATATATAAAAAATGAAGTGTTTCCTCTTGATTGCTCTTCAATTGAGTCGATATCACACATTAGCAAATTATTTGACATAGGCGCCGTTATCTGGACCTTTTACAGAGAAAGATTCAATTGAATAGCAAAGCTCCTCCCTCTTCCATATATATCTTTTTTTTTTTAAACAATGACAACTCTAATCATCACGAATTGATATTTTAAATGCCAAGTCTTGAGCTTCATTAAAGTGGTGTCAGGGGCAATAATAAATATCTTTAAAGTAGGAACAAATGTGTTAAATAACGACCTTAATCTAATTCATGTCATCTTGTTCTCTTGTGGAAGCTATTAAATTATTGTGATTGGCATATACCTCTTTGTCTGGAGGCTAAAATGAGAAACGAGCTATATTTTTGTTAAGCATGATATGAAGGCATTAATTTTCACCCGCAAACCTGACAGGACAGGGCTCCTAGGGGCGAGTTAATACAAAATGATCACATTTTCACTCATAATCAATATTGGTCAGTGACAGTGGGCCGCTATTTTTCATCCAGCCAGTTGTCTGGAGAGAATGATATGTGGCTCTTTCCTGGTAAAGGGCCCTCTCAGCGAGTTGGAGATGGAAATGGCATTTTTAACAAGTGGCCGGGGAAGCTATTGATTATAGTGCCATTTCTGGGGCTGCAGTTTCTCGGCCCCGAGAGCCTCTCCAACCACCTACGCCTGTTGGTTCTTAACGGAGTGAAAGCAGGATTATTGAAATTGTGTCCGCTGTCGTATGTTGTTTTGTCCGGGACATTTCCTGCTCATTTGTCATGATGCCATTTTGTTGTCTATGTTGAATTTGTCGGCACTCTGTCGTATATTTTATTAGAGCAGCTGTTTGTCACTAAGGTTTGAGTCTCGTTTCTTTTCTGCTTTTACCTGTTTACATGCATATGCAAATACTGGCTGTCCATCTGTGTCAGACTTAGTTTGTATGAAAATATGGCAAGATTTAACACCGTTTGTTTTTCATCTGGCTGGTGAAATTATAAAATAATAACACAAATATTTCAAGTCTCTCTACATGAAAGTAATTTGGGATTTATAGTTATTAGGCTTTCAGTTGTCAGCACTTTAAAAATAGAAGTTATTTGTCCAGATAGGACATAAATTATGATTATTATGTATCTTCTGGTGTAATTAGTACAGAGCTAGGGATCTAAAGGAAGGGGGGGGGGGATATAATAATATTTGTTATTGTAAGCCTCTTAAAGTCCATCATCAGTCATATAAAAGAACACAATTTGAGCAAACTGTTCTCTTAACCGTCTGTTTATGTGTTTTTGCTCATTAAAAATAAAACCATGAAGACTTTTCTACAAATCTGCTGTCATGGAGAACACTGAAAACACTGCCGTTGTCATCATTTATCATATTCCGTCTGCACATTTGTAGGAAGACAATTCTGTACAGCTTCTTGTAAAAGTTGACTTCAGGCATAGCTCACTTTTGCAGCTTATTTCCCCGATGACACCTTTCCCTCATTGCTCCCATGCCTACTATATAATCTTGCAGAATTGAGAGCGGAAGCAGTCTCGTAATTCAGCAGCATCAGCAGCGTAACATCGCAGGTTGTTTTTGCAACCTGGTAGGTCATAATGTAGAAACCAAGGATGTCCAGGTCTGATCCACAACTGTGATCTGAGCCAAGCATCTATAGTTGCCTCAAACACTGTCAGAGAAACTGGAAAACACTGCATTCCTTGGGAGCACTGTAGTTTTGAGCAAAGGTACTCAACAGAATATATTGATTAATATAATGGATTCTAGATTAAAATGTGTAAAATGTCATTAAAAATATACATTTAAACTTGTTTTTTGAGAGTTTTAAATGTCAGAAAATCGCAAAAATGTATCGCTAATATGGTACCAAAAAGCTCCCAGCTTCAAATTATTCCTGGTGTTGCCCCCTAGTGAACATTGACAACCCTTCCGGGACCAATATGGCTAAGAGAAAGCAGTGATTGAATCAAACATTTTCGGCAATATTTGCAATATGGCAGGCGTTTCTTGGTCTTCATTTTGCCCTTTTGTGACATTTGTGACTGTAATAGACTACACAGGACTTGAAACACTTCTCCACCTTTCATATAACTGGTGTTTGATGCAAGGCAGAAGTTAACAAGTTAGCATGAACTACCCGCTGGCACACATCTATTTGCCAGATGGTGGATTCACCTGGGTAAACACATTTTCGGAGTCTGATTGTGTTATCCTGGTGCGAGGGCCCCACCGAGACACAGCTGGCACCAAAGAAAAATGTGTGTTTTGATATGTGGCCTGGGTGTTAACCCGCATTAAAGGAGGTGGGCTTTGTCATATTAAAGCTACAAACAATATGTGTTGGATAAGATGTTTAATCTGTTAAATGACTTTAATATATCAGTGTTGGTATTTGACTAAACCCTGATAAAGACTTTTAAGCAGCGTGCTAGCAGAGCAGAAGCTCTAGTGTTTGTCTGTGTCTACACGATGCGTTTAGGCACAGCCCCGAGTGTAGGTCACCTGTGTTTTGGCGGCACTCAGAGCCCCAACACACAATCACTGTGGCTCTAAAATAGAAACGTAGCTGTTGTGTCAGACGTGTGAGACGGATGACTGAAAAAAATCCTGTGTAGACACGCCATAAGGAGGCACCTTGCGATATCGCTTCATATTTCACTTTTTATGTCATTTTAAAATGTCAGATTCTTCCACGTTGATTGTCTGGAGTCTGTGGTCGTACATGGTCACAGTTTTGTTGTCTGGCTGTACGTAAAGAGAGTGATAATAACAGTGTTTGGACATGTGCCGGGCGTTTTCTATTCATCTCTGATGGCTGGTGTGTATCAGGAGTTTTTTAGGAAGAAGCGATACTTCTGTTGAGTGCAGTCTGCTCTTTTCTCCACAAAGTTTTTAAGTGCACAGACAAACCGCTTCACAGTGTCCTTCTGTCATTCAGGGAGAGCGGGAACAGCCTGCCTGTCAAGATTTTATAGTAAGGTATAATTAAACTAGAAGGAAATACAGTATAACAATGTAAATCATTTAAATAGGGTTAAAGTATGACTGCGCAAGAATAAAACTAAAAGTAATTGATGGTGGAAAGAAGACGGGTGGAAATAAATTGGAAGTGACCCTTTCTGTACAAATACATTCTTAAAGGTGATGCTTAAAATGGCATTAATATCCAATCAGTTAAGCCAATCACCTAAATATGTTATAAAACCAGGACATCCTCTGCCCGTCTGCCACAGGAAGTCAAGTGATGGCGGTGCAGTAGCTCAGCAGAGCGGTGTTTGATTTGGAGTTGGAACATTGGAAGCCTTCCGTATGCGAAAGCAACGGTGTCTAAATGTTGTGATAGTGGGGTGAGTTGAGACACGCCGTGCCTGCGAGTGTGACCGACTCAAATTTATCAATGTTGGTAAACGGATACAAGACTCTCTTCCTGACACGGCATGGTGCAAAGTGGAAAAGATGCTGGTACGGGACAAATACATGATGTGTCGGACGACTGCAGTGTCTGCAGATGGAGTTAGAGCTGTCAGGCTTTTAAGCTGGATTTAAAAACGGAAGAAATGGAAAAACAGGCTCCAATAACGTGGTTATTTCTATGTTTTGGAGAACAAACATCCACACCTTGTTGGCTTGAAAGGTGCATTTCTGTGTTACTATATTTGTAAGACTGTACATCACATTGCCTGTCAAGCCTTCTCTGCAGGGTTCCCTGTGACTTTAGGATGCTTTAACATTGTATAAATGCTTACAGAGGCATACATTGTCATTAGTCATTAATTACCTAATTACAGTCCAACTGTCTTTGTTTCGAATGATGGCTTACTGACCGAGAGGGCAAGTCCTCCAGCTGGTGTGTGAAAACAACCTATTAATCTTCTGTCACAGCGGTCCGTTCTACTCGTATCGGAGCTCCGGCACTTCAACACCACAATAAACTACATCCTCAATAAATGGATCAGCAACAACATCAAATATTCCCCCAAAATGTATACTTCATAATGAAAGTAAGACTTTCTGCAGGGCTGGACGACATTAGATTTACCAGAGGACATTTTCCAAAAGTGTAATCCGATATCATTTTAAAGTTTTTCTTTTCTAATCCAGCAGATTGTAAGTAAATCTCATCTTCAATGAGACAAGGGTGCATTTTGGATTTCATAATCTCCCAGGGAAGGAGGTGGTTGACATGACTCAGATCGTGATCTCCCGTAATCAGCGGTTCTAATTTGGAAAATATATATTAAGAGAGAGAGGGCACATATTATCCTTAACCTAGCTGCTCAGTGAGTTCTGCAGCCGCCCTCTGTGTCACGACTGCTCCGAAGGATTAGGAGAATCACCGCAGCTAATCACGCCCTGGAGGCGAAACCGAGGCTACTGCAGCCGCCGCCGCCGCCGCCTCACACGTCGAAGACTGATGTGGCTTCCAGATGGAACAGTGCCTTCCACATGGTGGACACTTTCCTCCAACAACAACCTGCCATTCACAGTCCTCTCTCTCTCAGACATTGACATTTGCACACGAAAGCCGATGATAATGAAGGTTCTCAAGCCGTCATGTCTGAGGAGAGTACACTTACCTCCTCAACGATTGCTCCACTGCTTCATGACAGAAACGGGCAACGATTGTTCAGGAAATGAAAGCGGTGTCGATACAGATTTGGCTTCCCAGTGCATGAGATGACTTTTCTCCACACAAGCCGAGGTTTGAGGCAGTGACTTTGTTCTCGCAAGATGAACAATGAGACTCCACTCTGACTGCTGAGGCTGCAACACTTTGACAATATTATTGCACATCATAATTGTAGATATATCCTGAAATAGTTACTGTGTGTGAGATGTGTGCTAATATCCAATCTTATCTTATCTTCAAAAGACATTAAGACTCTTTTCTTGTCTGCCTTTCTTCACTGCTGCAGGATGAGACGGGCACAATGCTGGAATATCAAATCGTTATCACCGATTTCAGGCTCGAGATGAAGGCCGTGCACCCAAAATAAAAGTATCTTCTGCGTTGGTGGATTTATTGAAAGAAAGATATTCACTGAGGTCGGAGTAAAACCTGAATGTGGCAGGTTTTTTTTTTAGAAAAGGAGCTGAAGGTTTATGGAGTCTTTCCACCTGGGACAGAGGTCCCAAGAGACCAAGAGTCTCACCCTTGCTGGCCAAGTTACCCAAACAGTGTTGGATTCTAGCATTGCAGCACAGACTGTCTGTACAAAAGCATCTTGACTTTCCATCCAGTCCTGATGGTCAGTAGATGTTCTCAACTCAAGAACCAGACCAGATCAGAGTCCCAGAGGCACTGCTCATATGGATCTGAAAGATCCACATTCCCATGAAACACCCACAGAAAAACGATGAATGAAAATGCGTGTTCGCTTAGTTTTCTGTGAGTAAATAATAAGACAATGAACAGGTCATTTAGTGATATCCCAGCAGTCCTGAACCTCTATATCCGAGCCTGAGACCAGATTCTGAGTAAAACACTCCTCTTTCATGTCATATCTTTGTGGAGAACCATCACATTATGATGAAGTCATGAGCAGTGAAGTAAAATACCATTCTACGTGAGCACCAATGCATATCTGGCCTAATTTGAGAATCAGCAAGACTTAGGTGCACACTCAGCCAGGAGCTGTCAAGTGTGAGGTAAACAGCTTCATGAACAAAGTCAGCGGTTTCCATCATTTTTCCATCGTACACTTTTAAAGAAATACTCGACCGTATCAGGACAGCCAGGACGGAGAAGACTGTGGAGTATTGGACGTGCACATTTTCCCATTATTGCAGCGTGTCAGAACAATTGTGTTAAAAATGAAAACCTTAGCTGAAAAACATCACTTACAGTTTCAGTGCCGGGCTTTTCTTTTACCCTCTGCCATCTTTCATATTAACATATATTCCAAAAAATTTAAATCAATATTTCTTTCCCCAGAAATGTCTAAGAGCTTTTCAAATTTCACATCCAATTAATTGCAGATTCCAAGCAGTGCCCCCTCTCCGAAAAAGACCCAAAAAGGAGTTAGTGTGCAGGCATAGCGACCACTTGAACACCACCATGTGTGAGATGATAATCACTCTCATGTCCTTGTGTCCTCTGCTGTTGTTACATGTTGCTCATTAAAGCTGCTTAGTGTGGGGGGGCCGGGCCACAGCTGTACATGCGCGGCCATATGCAGGCCTCCTCCTGTCGTTTCTACTGTTTGACACATAAGCTCTGCTGGTGCCAGATGAGCTCTCACTGACAGCTGGATGTAGGCCGGTCAATCCTCACGGGTTCACCTGTCAGCCTGTGTTTCTCTTCGCCTTCTAAAGTAACGCTGACACTTCCTCTGTCCCTCTCCTCCGCTCCTCTGCTGTCACTCTCCTCCACCTCGTCACCGGCGTTTTATCTCCAGCACAGGGTTAATCATCTATAGCTGCTTGTCTTTCCATCATCCCACATCCTTCCACGCTGGTTATCTGCGTCTTAGTCCCCACCAACAGGACAACGTCTTCGCCCCGCCTCTTCATCCCCTTGTCTCATGCAGGTCTCACCTTTTACCCTACGATCATCTGCATGCAGTATCGGTGTATAATACACATCATTACATATGTAATGCATAAGTTAAGGGAGCAGCGATGTGGACCAGAACATGATATAAAAACCGCTGGTCATCTCCATTCATTTGATGGGCTCATGTGGTTGTAAACTTTTCTTCGTCCCTCTATTAGTCCGTTTTTACTGCTGTCTTGCTCCATATTCTTTCATGTTGGACAGCAGAGCGTCCAGTTGAGATGTTTGCAATCAGCCATTAATGTGTTTTTTTTTTTTTTTTTTTACGATTGGCTGCCTTGCAGTCCAATCAGATTTTTCTGAAAATGAGTTGTAGTGTATTTCAACCCTCCCAGCTATGTTCTAACTTTGGTGTAAGAGGTTTGATTTGTTTATTATAGATTATATATGTTTGCCACATGCATTGTTAGGTATGAATATATGTACTTCTTCATGACATTGTATTTGTTATAGAGTCAGAATGGACCAGTCCCAGTGTTTCCATTTGATTTTCTTATCTAATATAATGTCATAATAATTAATTAACATGGCTTTTTCAGCCTAATATGATTAATTGCTCTTCTGCAGAGTTCGTATGTGAACAAACAACATAAGGACATGTCATTTATCAACACAATCCGCTGCGGGTATTAAAGTTCAAATAACAACAGCATGAGAATAATTCATGCCAACATTGTGTAATAAGTCACGCAATTAAAACACGAATTACCGCCTCGTGGTCGTACGCCTCCATCAACTAGTCAAGTCGCAGTTTGTATCCACGCATGTCCAAAATGTCATTGCTTCATAATTGTATCCTTTTTGACATTTTTGGTTACAATTATTACATTTTAAAAATGTGTTTTGTGATGTCACGGTGACCTTTGACCACCAAATTGAGTCCACTTTGTGTTGAATTTGAAGAAATTCCCTCAAGGTGTTCATAAGGATGGGACAGACGTGACATATAAATGAAATATAATGATATATAATTATGTAATTGGTCCTTGAGTTCATCTCAGTACAAACAATATTCCAATACTGTAGTGATTAAATTACATTTTGATTACCATATCAAGATCCAATAATAAAATATTTATATTATAGAACACAACAAACAAACCTTTATTGATTTGAGGGTATAAAAATGAATCCCTGAGATTAATCAGCCAGTATGAAGTCCAACCATAAAGAAAGAAAACACATGGGCTAACCTGTCAGTGGCCATTCATTGGAGGAGAATGATTTGTGCATCCTTTTTCAAATGAAGCGCCTCTTAAGCACAACAGAATGCACGATTTCATCGTCTCGCCGCACATAAAGTAAGCATAACATTTCTGTCACAGTCTTGCAGATGATATCTGTGTTGATTTATTTCATCTATCCGTTCCGATGTTGCTTTGTGACGCCTCGGTTGTGTGGCAAAGCAATTGAGGGTTTAATTACTTGCTACTTGGTCAGAATTGACTTGAGAATAATAAATCACGCCGAGGAGGAGACATGTCTTCAGACTAATGCAACATAAATGATCAAAAAAGTGTATGAATATGGTTTTACTGCATTCATTACACTGAGATGCACTTGTCGAATACGGTCTTTGCTCCTCTCTTCCTTCTGGATCTCCAGCTCATCTTCGATTTCCCGGCTTGTACCTGGGTGTTAATGCTAATGGCGTGCCGTATCAGAGGAGACAGTAAAGGTGATGGCTAGCCTGAGTGGACTTCTGTCCTATATAAAACCCTATCTCCAGATGGGCCGGGGAAGATTTAGTGGCGAGTGAAGGGGTCTTTTAAATGAGTGAGTGCTGGATATGTGGAGACACATCTCCACACCCAGCCATTTGGACTGGAATGGCAGAGAGGTGAGCGCCAGGGTCCTGTCCATTTGGAAGACTGACAGCACAATCAGAGACGTCTTAATCACATCTGCTTGTCTCGTTAATCAAAGGAAGTACTATTGTTAAATGTTATGCCTCTGTCCATCAACGCACCAGAACATCTCTGTTAATAATTTGGCTAACCTTCAAGGAAAGTTCCTTTAATGAATACGCGGAGTGAAAAGCATAAGGATTATCTGCCGTCTATTTAATTTTCTCAGTTTGAAAATAATAAGATGACAAGAAAGGTTTGATTTTGTGTTTCACAGAGATGAATAGATGTTAAATCATAACTATGTGTTATATGAAAGGGTTTCCATTCACATTTGCACGTGTGGGAAATTTGATGAAACTCAGTTGCAAAAACATGTTTTTTATTTCACTTGAGCTGATATTTGCATTCGTCGAACAAAATAGTGTATGTGTTAAATGGATTATGCAGACATTTATGTGACTGATCAGCTGTTTCCGCTGACTAAACGTTCGTCTTCATCTCTGGTTCGCATAAAACATGACAAATTCTGAGAAGCTCAATAAAGAACCTATGAAATTTTCACTGAAATACAAAACGAATAATGAATTTGAAATGAATGCACAATGAGATGTGCATTTAAAATGACTAGATATAGCCCCATATTTTCCTTACATTAACTTACCTGTAGTTCATGCTAGAATCGTTATATTTTCTCCTCATTTCAGTGACATACTGTATAACAGGAAACTGTCTCAGCACTGAACACTTAATGGTGATTTGCTGGCTTAGACTCATCCTTCTATTTCGCTGTATTGTCTTTCCATTTCATTCATCTTTCTAACTGCCGTGACCTTTCACCTCTGGACAAGGCCGGGGTCCTGAACACCTGTCCGCTTCCTCGGCAACGACCCAGAGTTGTAGCACTTCCCCCTCCTCCTCCCCCTCCTGAACACCGCCCCCTGTTGGCTGACGGACTAGTTCATACACATTCTTAATACAAAATTGATTTACGGAAACAGTCATCACCCATCGTTGCAGTGTGACACTGGTGCATTTTATCAGTATTTTTCAGATATTTATATATTTTTTTTCTCCCGCAGTGTGTAGCATAATGCGTTGTGCCTATTTTGTAGGAGAAAAGCAAACAATAGCTTGTCTTCAACCCGTGAAAACATGTTGACATCTCTGTACAGTACGTTTTCAGATTCAGCCGGGGACAAACAACGCAGATTCATGAGGAGCGTCGGCTTGCAGCCGGCTATGACCAGGTGACAGGCAATTTATCTGCAAAAACATTCATATTCAGCCTTGCATCATCACTGTCGCCAGTGTGATAAATGCATCGCGGTCAGCTTTTGTGTCTGGCAGTTTGTTGCACTGAATGGAATTTATCGATCGAAGTCGTAGTTGTTTGTTTTTTGCATGTATGGGATTTTTAATCAAAACCCCCAAAAAGCAACACAAAGGTAAAAACCCATCTCCATGCTCTGCAAGGGAGTTTCAACCGACTTCTGCAACCTTCAACTTGGACTCATAAAAGCTGTCTAACTGTCACCCTGTCAGCACGGCCTAAGAGATGGACGAGGCATGTCATCTCTACAAAATTTAAAATGTGTTTTGAGGCCCCCTGGCTGAGTGGCTGCCACTCTTTCTCATCGCCAGGCAGATTTAATGCCCAACACTACTCCCAAGAGCAATGGGAACCACCCCAGCACACCAAGGGGTGGGCTTGTTCCCCATGTCTCCCTCCCTCTCTGACTTTGTGAAGGGACCCAGGTGGGGGTTTTGTGGAGCTGGACCTTGAATTCCCTCCCAAATGCTTCTACAGGACAGGTCAGCGGTTTGACCTCTCCGCTTCCTGTTGACGGGATCTGAATTGGAGTTGTGTGTTAGATATTTGTCTGCCACTGCCATACAGGAACCAACACCAAGGTCATAAACAGACATTGTGCCTCCACTGCTGCATATTCTCAATAGAGCTCAATAGCATAAAATGCATTCAATAGCTGAAATATGTTAATTAAATGCATGTTAATGGTATATATAGAGTGGATTTGGCGAGAAACGTTCTTCTCTTTGAGGGAGCTCTCGGAGAATCTGAGCAGCAGAAGGTGTTCTGCAGGAGAACTCCTCTACTCTGCTCTAACGAGCACAAACTGTAAATGAGCATTGCATTTTAGTCATGTAAAAAAAAAAAAAAAAGAAGACGAGCTGCAGTCGTTACTGGGGCTGGCCTGAGGGGATATGCAGTAATAGTCAGCAAGTGCCAAGTTGTAAAGGCCACTGTGTTGTCCTGGTTTGAGTGTGATTGGATGCTACTAGTCAGCATGTACCTGAGCAGCTGATGAGGTAGAAGTGTAAAAGAACCATCTGACACTAAAAAGTTTAAGAAAGAAAGTGAGACAAGTTTCTGCATGAACTAATGCAATGCTCCATATCAGTGCTGAAACATTACATTCTGTAATCCTTTAGTCACTGATGCAATGTGAGGATTTCCTTCTTTTCTCCGACGTGTATTTTTGTAAATCTAATACAGCTGGGTTTTCGACTGCTGGTGGAACAAAACAACCAGATTAAGAAAATATCACATTGGTACTCAAGTACTTGTGAGTGTAATTTCCCCCCTAGTTTATACATCAAATGCTGATTCATCAATTGAAACACACTGTAATGCAAGTCATGTTAAATTGCAGCCCTACTCCATACTGTACTCCATTCCCACAGTGATCTCATGTATGACACGCCAACACGTATGCCATTATGGTGTGCTATCACTACGCACAATCGCCTTTTCGCGTGTTTATCAACGCCGAACCCTAACCCTAAAGGGCGTCATATACACGCGGATGTAATGGGTCATTTCGCTAGAGGGCGCTGACCAACACGCGGATAGCTCAAATTGTGTACAGATAACATCACTTCCTGTATATTTACGAAAAGTCATGATGCCAATCCTGAAGCTGAAATCGTTAAAGCGATGGTCTACATTCTGAAAATCAGTTGAGCCTCTGAGACAGATTTGAAAATAGCATCCCGCCCCCCCAACCAAACCCCTCCCCTCAGTGTTCCACGATTCGATGAGGCGTGATGACGAGGAGCAGGGGAGATGAGGGGATTGGATGGAGGGTACGAGCCTTCCGGAGCCTTCTGGAGCAATGGCTCCCATTGGTCAGTTTCTATGCAGGCCTACGGCTGATATGCTGACTGGATCTTTTTTTATTCCAAATTGTAGACCATAGCTTTAACTGTGTGCTAGCTGTCATTCTCAGATTATTCAGGACGCAGTGAAGGTCATGTGGAGGTCATTGTGTCATGTGGAAGCCTGCTGTTTATTTAAAGCCAATGCAAAACTGTGAAAACGCGCCAGCAAACGCAGCGTTTTACCACTGTGGGGCTTACGCTGTTGATTTAGATACATGGCAATACAATCATGTTTCCAAATACATCGTTGACAGTTGACTGCAGATTGAGAATTGGCAGAATGATCAGTCTGGTCAGGAGCTACCTGACAGTCAACAAGCATGGGTATGGATCTCCAACAAGGTACTGGTATTTATCAGTCACGTCAACATCTCTGTGGAACCAGTGTGATGAAAGCAGACACATTTCCAACATTTTGTTCCCTGGAAGAAAAGTGATCCTATTTCCTGCGAGGAGAGGAAACGATTGAAAGATGAGGAAACAGAATATCATTATGGGAACTCTGAGTGCATCTCTCTCCTGCTGTTATTTCTACAGTCGTATTTTGAACTGGATGTAAGAGGGTAGATTTCATATCGACTGGCTTATTATACTCATTCAATTTGCAGTGATCAAAAGTGTTACTGAAATGGAAGGATGAGCTGAAGGCTCGGGCGACTGTGCGGATGCTGAGCTGGCAGCTCAAATCCAGCCTGAGGGGTCTCGAGTCCACCTGGAAGAGTCTGGGAGATGATGTGATTGTTGCTGATGATACGAGGTAATGGATGTGTATAGCTTTCAATCCACCGGCAGTCTCTCCTATAGTCCTCTGCCTCTAGCTGGATCTCATTCTGTAAACACCTCCAGAAAGTTAGTCTGCGAGACGCCATCCATCTGACTAAAATGGCACTCCCACAATGCTTTGGGTGTGTGTTTTTATAATGAGAGCCTCTTTTGCTGATCCCAGACCACCTTTTGGCATTTCTGCCACAGTTATTGTATGTTTGATAATAAATAACCCAGAGGAGTTACTTTATATTCTCACAGCAAACAAGCCTCCAGACTGTATACAGCTGATGATTGATTGGCCACCAGTGTGGTAGTTTGCAAATGTACAGTATTCAAATGACTGAGACTGTGCAACAGCCTGAAGCTGAACCGAGGTATTGATTTATGTGTCGACTTCAGATAAGTACGGCCCATTTCTCACCTTTTCATATAGCTACCTATTATGGTCTCTTTTCTACTTGATGCACCGGTTTATGATCGGTGGAATGGGAACATGTGTACCTGTGTGCACGGAAATGATCGCATTCAGAACATGAGTGGTACAAGCTGCAGATGATAGAGGGGTTGTGGATGTTATGGTAGAACGTGAAGAGCTGATTCCAATTAGTGACCCATTCATAATTAGAAATATCTTGATTAAAATGACTGACTTTGGGGAGTAAATATTCTGCACTGATCGTACGCTGCACAACGCAAGGGAAGTGAAGTTGATTGAAGGCATTTTGGAGCTAAATGTAATATTAGACTTAACTTTACGTGGATTTAACGACGTCTAGAAGGGTTATTTTCTTAAGTATATATACTTAGGATAATATAAACAATTTTATAATGTATGCAACCCTGAACTAAATGTAGTATAATCAGAATATAATTGTTATCATCTCTTATCTGTTACACTATAATGTAACTCCTTCATATTACGCTATTTAAATACAGGCAAATACTTTATCTTTTAGTTGTTGCAACATGTTAGACTTAATTTTTCTGTTTCCCCTCCTTCCATTTTCAAATAGTTAGCTTAATACCCTGCAACTTCATTATGCAATTCACACTGCGTGAAAACATTATGCACTCGGAACATTTGTCCACCAGTCATGTCACAGCCACGGGATGCGTATTTATTTTGGTTCCATTGAGTTTATACTTATTGCCCTAACTGCAGTCTGTGATAGCTGTGAGATTATAATGGTGTGCTGTGATGGTAGTCACTTTCATTCTAATAACATTATTAAGGCAGAATCTCGTTGGATTTTGTGGAAAAACAAGTGAATACTAACAAACAAGTATTGTTGTCTATGTAGTTCTGCAGCTGAGTGTGTAATTGAGATTTTATAGCGTTCCTGAGGGTGTGAGAGAGACACAGCTGAGAGCTGCGACTGTTGAAACCTGTTATTTAATTGAGTGTGTGTGACAAAGTGTACAGTGCTGCTGGTCTGAAGAGAGGCTGACCTTCACCAGTGAGACCAGTCATCAGGTGAAACTCCTCAGCCGAAATGGGGACTAGGAGTGCCGTCCATATCTGTCCCTGTAATACTCCCCCCCCCACTCCACTAATGGAAGCTGGAGCAGCAATAAATTGATTCTTCTCATTACAGTTTCACAATGAACTTGAATTGTGGCACAGTGTGCCGAGTGTGATTGTAAACAAACACTGCTCATGCTGTAACGGCTGAAAGTAGGCTTAGAATAATTTCTGGTAATGTTTGCATCACATATCTGAACTATAATGTCGCATTTACGTTTACATTTAGCTCGTCGTCCTTGGGGATTTTATTACGTAGGCGTGGCGTTTTTGAACTTGGATATAAATTGTTAAATTAAACCCCGTTGTTCACTTACACAGCTGATGAACAGGAATAAAATGCTGCGTCCAATTTTCTTGATTTACTAAGAAAAAAGCATTTAGAAGATGCTAATATCATGCACCTTTACCATTAAGCTAAAATCAATCTTGCTAATCCTATTAAACCATGATTAAGTGTGTGTTCCAGCCTCATGCTACCTGTTGAAAGGCTTGTTTTCCAGTTTACATTCCTTTCTACTTCCTTTTTCAACATTGTGGTGTACAGGATTTATGATATTTTGGTCTTATTTTTGTATTGTATTTGTTGCTGAGCTGCTGACACAAAGACATTGGAGGTTTAAAGTACTGTAAATGTCAAAGCTTTAGACAACAACAAACACAACAAACTTATCTATCTCGATATAAGGGTTTAGTAGAGATTCACGTGTTCGGGAAGAATAAGACGAGGCTTTGAATACAATACACTTATGTGAGTTTGTAAATGGTTGTTTTGATATAGTTTTGCTGTTGTTAAATGCTGCCCCCTTTTACTTCTAGTCTTCAATCATTTTTCTCTGAGAAAAGCAACATTTTCTCCAAGAATTCAAGGTAACACAGGCTAATTGATATACAAACACCATTTTGAGGTTACTGCATCCCACCCTTGTATTTTCCTGACCACCTTCCCAAAGTATTGCAGTATTAAATGTACTATTGGAAATATTGTTGATCAATTATTCTGAATGAATATTGGTATTCCTCACACGTCTCGTTTGCTGCAAACATGGTGAATAAAATAGTAAATATTTGGCATCTGAAAACTGTAAATGCATATGTAGATCATGATATTTATACATTAATATTAATTTGCTTCCTCCACTCTGTTTGATATATTATGACACGCAGTTAAAAAATAATATTTTCTATAGATTTGAAAAGGCTCAATCTTTAACTAGCTTGTTAATGATTCATACATATACTTAATGTGATGTCAGTGGTTTCAATACATTACAGTATCACAGTACAACCACCTGTTATCACATGACCGCAGCTCCATACTGAGATCACATGGTGACAGCTGAGGCATCTCCATGACAACTGAGCAAATTTTCACCTGCCAATTAGGACATGCTTGAAAACTCTGGGGGGAAAAAAAGCTTAAAAATTGACCTTGTGTTTAAATAATTTTGTTCAACCAACACTGACATTTTATCTCTGACCAGACAAACTTGCACCACCTTTGTATTGACATTAATACCATATCCTACGCAACATTTTTGTCCATAATTCTAGAGCGTGACCCCAATAATAACGTTTTACCAGTTTGCTGTTGAGGGGCCGATGAGTGCGGAGACAAAAGAAAAGCTGAGCGTTGGTGGGAAACGTCAGGCTGGAGCCTCGCTGCCACCCGAATCCCATATAAGCTTGACACTGTTGCTTTTTTTAGCGCCTGCTTTCCAGTTTGCAATGCTCTATTAGACAAAATGTCCATCTGCCAATATATTCAGAATGCACTATGGAGGTTATTAACATGCCCTTGGCAAAAAGGGTTTAGCTCTGTGGGGCAAGCATCTCCATAAATCGCGGCAGAGGCAGTTTTATTACAGGTTGTAAATAGAAGCTCCTGCCATATTTTATGACAGCCATCACTAACTCATTCTGATTCTTATTACCTCTCTGTTCTTTGACTTGCGGGACCATTCAGACACACATTCTGTGCCCAAGTTTATGCGGTATAAAGGATTGATTGTAAAGGAATTTATTCCTGATGTAATTGCACCTTCGGTTTGCGCCACACTTTTGTCTTCAATTGCTGTTTTCATGTACATTATAACAAGCCCAGCCTGTTTCTGAAAGGTTACATATAAAATTTACATATGGATGCCTGTACCCGCCGTTTGATTGAGGAGCTGTTTAGCACGGCATGTTATGAGGTGCAGAGCACAATGCATTTTTGATTAGTTTACAGAATGAGATCGTCCATATTGAGTTTGACGGGAGCACCTACATTTCCTCTTTTCACATAAAAAGTAGATTTAATAGGAAATTATACACCAGTTCATTCATTTTAAAGACTTCGTTGTTTATCCACTTTTGTAATTAAGAACTGACTTGACCTTTTATTCAAAATTAAACTGCAGGATATTTTTTTACAAGCTGCTATGATTTCCAGTTTTCGCAGCAATCATATTTGCTAATCGTTTTGTACAAGCAGCATCTTTATTAGGCTTGTTTACTCTACTTACTTGAATTGGCCGACAGTGCCGTAATATGCTGATGATATTTAGCATTTGGTTGCCAGGAGCAATAGTGGGAGTAGAGTTGTTGCTTTGTCGGCTATTATCGTTTACATTTTGAGTGAACGTTGTAATAAAAACATGAGCAAACATACTGGACTTTGGTCTGGTTGGTAAGAAAACAGCTGCTAATAAAAGAAAGGTCCACCTCCGATTGGAATTAGAACATTAATCATCACCCAGAGGTTAGCATTGCAGGGGAAATGATCATCTCAGTCGTTTCAAGAGAGACAAACGAACCAAATCTATTCCATTCTAGACTTCCAAACTCCACCCGTGTCCTGTGCTGGGACACACATGGGCGGAGTGAATGGGGATGGATGGTTGGATTAGGAATGCCGCGAGCAAGTAGATTATCCAGTATCTGGGCAGGCAGATGCGTAGAGGAGAAAACGACTACACAAAGAGCCAGATCTCCATCAGGGGATCAATTCATGGTGCTCACTCTTTCACTTCCTGTGGAAAAAGCACATTTCATGGTGTGTTTTCAAGAGGCCAGCATAGGAAAAAAAAAAAACATCAAGAAGACATTCTCTCCTCTTTTTTTTCCCTTCTCCTCTCCAGCTCTTCCTCCTCACTCACTTTACTCTCTATTTCTGGGTTCAGTTGTGAGATGTGAAAATGTGCTCTCATCTTCTTCCGCACACAGCTACACTTTAGAGACACATGAACGCACGCATGCTGTAACCTATATTTGCTGAGTATGGTGAATGCCTATGTGTAAATTTTTTAAGAGGTTTAGCCAGCGAGAGCTGGAATGAGCGTTGCTGTTGGCTGAGTTTCCCAGCCCGGGGCCCCCTTGCCTCGCTTCCCCATTTCACCCAGTAGAGCTTCATCCTTATCGCTGTCCTGCACCCCATCACTGCTGAAGCTGGGCTCCTCTCCTGCTTGACCACATTTATCCAGGGGCCTCTTGTCTGGGGGTGATAAGCTGTCAGACTTACCAGTACGGACGTGAGGGGTTCCCATACCCCCTCCACTTCACCCTACTCCGCTTTACTCCTTTCCACGGTAGTATTGACTAATACTCAACATTACTTCTGTGCATTTTCCTTTTCTATACATCCGCCTTGACTATCACACACTGCACAGGTTTCCCCTCTTATCCCTCTGCTTCTCCCCCTCTTCTCTGTCTTCGTATAAAAGCAGCAGAAAGTAGTTGTGTTGTGAAGCAAACACAGCTTTGAATGGTTAGTGCAATGGGCTCAAAGGGACCCGAGACAAAGACACTGTGAATGCTAATTCCAGCTACACTTCAGCAGATTTATGTCTGTGTGAACTAATTTTACACAAGAGGCGGTCGGCATCAAAGTCTGTCTCTTTTATCCACGGATGACACAACGCTGCACGTTTGTTTTTGGAACATCTGTGTTTTTCTGTTTCTGAACTTTGTTTCCAGAACTTCTTCCACATAATTGTTAGTATACCTTGTTAGTATGCCATCTAGCTTTTAGATTATTAACTCTTCCACGTTGCAGTGCCGTGGTTTTAGTGCTCAGTGTGTTGATAAGTCTTTTTCCATCTGAGGTGTAAATGAATACTCTGCCGTAGTTGCAACAATACCAATGCCATTATGGCAATGATTGTTATTTTCAAGGTCCTTGCTCTACACCCATGGCTCATGAAGGAGCACAGCCATGTGACACCGACTGTAACAAGCTGTCACTGTAGACCACTTACTATTTAGCACAAGCTGTACCACATGCTCCATCTATTTTCAGGTCGTCCTCCACGAGCCACTAGCATCGAAGCTATTTGGTGTGTTTCCTCGCCAGCATCATTAAAAACGTGGAGCCCAAGGTGCCACACTAGGCTCTTAATATGCAAAAAGAATCATCTCTGAATATTACTGTTTAACACAAAAAGCTCCAGGCTACTGATGAAAAAGTCCTACTAAGAGGTGTAGACATGAAGGCAGATCTATTGTACCATTAGGGTTTGAATTCACCTTGTCAAGTGCAGATTTGCTTTGTAATTTTATAACTCAATTTCCGAAGGGACTGTCGTAGTTGAGAATGATGTACTTAAGCTGTGGTGTAATCGCCCAGAGAGACGCAAACACCGCGGTTGTTTATCAGTCATCGGAAATCTGTATATGGCCAACAGATGCTCCTGCTGGTGTCTTAGACAGGATATACATCTCTTACCTCATGTGCAGAAAGCTTAATTATAGTTTCTAGTTGTGGGTTGTTATGGGGGGAAGCGAGATATAGCGTGAAGGAAGAGGAGAATGGGGGTGGGGGTGTGTGTGCAGGTAGAAAAACGAGTGAAGATTATGTGGATTCATGATATTAATTTAAACTGTGGATAAAAAATGATGGACTTGATCATGGTTTCCTCAGAAGCTGTAATTAGGACATTAAAGCCATGGTGTGTGCACGAGGCTGCCTGTTCATCTGAACAAGTACCTGTTTTATGAACTTGGGAGCATAATGACCTTGGAGCCAAGAGAAATGTGTTGATGTGGCTGCTTTGCTGTCATGATAAGACGGCGTGCCTCGCATCCAACAAACAGGCTCTTTCAAAATCACGGCTGTCAGTGAATGGCCAACACCTTCTCACTCCAATGTGTCAAATAATGCAGTTTAGCCAGAGCTCCAAAGCTCCAAACTACCATCCACTACCTTCCCCCCTAGTGTCACATGCTTCTTTGCAGGAATTAGGTGTAGGCAACGACCCACTTATTTAGGTTTAAAAGCGCATGCTAGATTCTTACAATACCCATTGTCCTGCCCACCCTGCTTGGACTATCTCACTCTTATATACTACGTCAGTTTATCTGCCCATAATGCAGCAGGTGGGCGCCTCGAGAAGACACGCTTAATGAGTGTTGGCAGCAGCAGAAACTGACCAAGCTGCATTATTTGACGCCTTGGCAGTGAGAACGGGTTGCCATGGCATGCAAACCCTAATATTCTGCAAGTTGAGCTTCTCCATAATTTCAACACAGTGGTTGCTAGAAAATAAAACCGGTGTGAGACCTAATTGAGGTGCTGGAGCTATAGACTAGCAAGCTAGAAGCAAAATGAAAAAAAAATCTTTCCATCAGAGACCTTCTTCAAGGTCAACAGGTCAGTGTAGGAGAACAAAGGTACAAGACACTTAACGTGTTTAGGTTTAATACGAACCACTTGAATCAAGGGAATTGTAGTCCTGCCTGTGATGCAAGTTAAAGACACGGTGTCTAAAGAGGCGGTCATTAAACCATAGATAGCATATTGATTGTGCATTAAATAACTATATACAGAAAAATGGAATATGCAACAAAAGAGATAAATGCTATGTTAACATTGGGTTTAAGCCGTCATCAAACAAAGCATATGGAATCTTTTGTAGTTTATTCATTGCAAAATCCTCATTGAGACCCAGTGGTTGTAGTGCTGCTCCAAAGTGGATCCACAACTGCTCCTTCTGGCATACTCCTGTCAACATCGCCCCTCTATGAAGAGTAATCTGCTCCATCTCCTGAACCTAAGGGAGCCAATGGGATGAGTGATTCTTAAAATGACCCACGATGCTGTAGTTCGTTGCATCTTATGGAACTTTTGTGTTCACTGATTCTTTGTTTCAGAGGGAGGATGTTTTGTCACACGGGAATTTCTACAGGTACACAACATTTTTTTGTTATTGCATGTGATAACTGATGTTTATCCGGTCCTAGTGTGTCTAAAGTAATTGGTTCTCCAAGTGTTCTGGCTTTGGCGCAGTAACCACAGGGGTTTGATGATGGCTTCCTTTTCTCTGTGGAACATTGAGCTGACATGATTAGTAGATTAATCCGTAATACGATCAACGGAGTCGTCAGCTATTCTGAAAATTGCTTAATCGTGAGTGATTTATCAAGCAAAAAAAAAAAAAGCCAAATATTTTCTGGTGCCAGCGCCTCAATTGTGAAGATTTGGCTCTTTTATCGGTTTTTTATATAATTGGAAATTTGAGTTTGAGAGAAAGAAAGATGTAACCTTGGGCTATGAGAAATGCAGCTTTTACTATTTCTCCCTTCCTATTGACTAAACACTTAACTGACAGATGAATTAACAATACAGATAACACAGAGTTAGGAGAGGACTAGTGGTGGAGCAGACTTCTTATGAAATGGTCCAGGACAACATGCTGACGTTATACTGCTGTGTGAATGGCAGCGTTGGGTCCTGGACACTCAGGTGTTTCTTTCTATTCATACACATTGTTTTACACGACATGTTCTGATGTTATCATGTTACTTTCAAATACAATTTCACCACCATGATTTTGTTTGACATGGTCCAGGCATATTTTGACCATGAGCTGTCATAACAGAGGGGGGTGGGTCAAGAGGCGAGAACCCTACAATTTCCCCACCAGTGTGCACCTTCATGATCCCCTACCCTCTTTTTCCTGCCCTCTCTTCCTTGTCCTCTCCATGCTCCGTTGCTCCCAGTCAAGACGCCCTCACTTTGGCAAGGGTGATGCAATCTCCATGCAAATGTCTTCCTAAAAAAAAAAAACAACACAGATAGGTTTTCTTTCCTCTGTCCTCTTTGCTCACCTGCTATTCTGACTTGTTGGTTTAAACTACCAGGCAGCTCCCAGCCCACCCCCCCCACCCGAAAATAATTCTTTCTAGAGTGCAGAAGGTGGATTGTGCCTCCACCTCTCGTCTCCTCCGCGACGTGAAGCTCTAAGCCAAAGACGGAGCGCAGAGGAATAAATTCCCTCTGCAAACCCCTGAGTGAGGAGGGCAGGAAATAATTCAGCAGCAGCTCCAGCGGCAGCATCGGCATCAACAGCGGTGGCAGCAGTGAGCGTGAGAGAGGTGGAGATGGGAGTGTGTGTGAGTGTGAGGGAGAGTGTGTGTGTGAGTGAGAGAGAGCTTGAGTGAGAGCGAGTTCCTATGCACTGTGCCGAGCGTAGCTGAGCCGTGCCGTCGCGTGGCAAGCTGTGTGCTCCCGTTTGGTTCCCGTGCACTCTGGCGAGGCAGAGCTTCCAGGAAGGGGGGAAGAGATGTGGCTTCAGCATCAGTGAAGAAG
The DNA here is from genome assembly GCA_029853015.1 of Chelidonichthys spinosus. Classification (NCBI taxonomy): domain Eukaryota; kingdom Metazoa; phylum Chordata; class Actinopteri; order Perciformes; family Triglidae; genus Chelidonichthys; species Chelidonichthys spinosus. The sequence continues at coordinate 4,214,532 of CM056828.1, read as the reverse complement.
CAGCAGCAGCACACGGGTCCGGGGCATCACACAGCAGCATGGTAGGACTACAGACCCGCTGCTGACACCAGCGTGACTGATGATGACAGCCCACGCGTGGGTTACCATGCGCCACAGCCGCGCCGCTCTAGGAGGAAACACAGCCATGTGAAAGTGACTCGGGCTGCCAGCAACTCTTGGACATGTTTTCCAGGGCAAACTCTGGATTTCTTTCTGTGTTTGAACTTGTTTTTTTTCTCTTGGTGCTGTCTGGCTGTCCTGAAATCACCTATCAGGCTAGGACTAAAGGCAGATGGAACAAGGGGGGTAAGTGATGATGGGAGAACCGGGATCTACGTTGTGCGTTTTGAAATGTTGTGTGCTGTGTCAGCATTCTTTCGGATGGTTTTCGGGAGATCTTGGGAGGAACGGTGTTAATAGTTTGCATGGCAGCCCTGACCTTGCCTTGAAACACTTTTGGATTGGGATGTTTTGTGCCACCATTACTCTGGACTTGTACGTATTGCTCTTTCTTTGCTTTTCTTTACAAGTCTGACTCACTGTGGCAGCTAAAAGGAAGTTTCTTTTAGCTTAGGAGGAAGTGATGCCCAATTATGTCCGCTGATTGGTTTGATCTAACTTTCCGGTGGTAGTCATCGCTGTGAATGAACACTTAGGTTTACTGCTTCTATCTTTAAGTGTGTGCATGTCAACACACACACCCTCTCGGTGTGGTTGAGTACATCTGTCAGCTTTGAATGTTTGGTTAGCGGGACGCGCCGCTGTGAACTATGCTACTTGGTTTAGAGACTTAGATCACCAGTCTTGAGGAGAGGTGTTAATAATTCCTCTCAGCCCCTCCGTGGGAGCGGTCCTCTCACCCCTGTTGTAGCATTTAATCCCCTTTGTCGGATTAAAGGAACCCCTAATCTCAGTGCTAGTTCTCAGTGAGAAGGCTGAGAGATGCTCCCTTCAGACTACCGGCATTGTTAGCCCGTGGAGGGCTCGCGCTCAGTGGGACGCTTGTGTCTTCAAAGCGGCGGTGTCACCCCTGTGATCTATTTAACGATTCCCTGACACTTTTTGCTCTTGTTCGGCTTCGCCCACTCTCCACTTTTCTTCAAACGCATCTCTTTTGCGCCCTCCTTGTACGGCGTCGTCGTACTTCTGTCCAACATGCATCATTACCACTAAGAAGTTCTGACTTAATGACTTGGATCATGCTCTCATGATTGATGTTCCACACTTTCAACTACTGGATAATGAAAGGATCTCTCTTTTTGATGTCCGGTTCTGCTCTTACTTCAAATCAGTTCACTTGTGCATAAATTGTTAGACCCATGACATATGAAAATTCACCATGATTTCCATTTCAACCGTAATGTGATAACATCCTATGATAGTAGGAAAACAAGAGAGTTTAAAGTTTCCGCCTGCCAGAACTTAAAGGTAAGCACATGGATTTTCTGCCCAATTTGTGAATCACGTGAAGTGATGGGTTAAAAGTGTTGAATTGATGTGTTTGGTGCAACACAGCAATCTGCAAACTGAAGGAAGAGCAGATACAGTCTGAAATCCCAGCTATCACTGAACTCTGGTGAAATGGAGGGCAGTGACCTCCCTCGGTGTAATTAGGAAATCGACTCCTATCTGTGCACACTTCAGCAAATCATTCCACATCCATACTCCACATTCCAACCTTGCTTGTTTAATTATGTTTTTAAGACATTTTATAAAAACCATAATTCCATAATTACGATAAGATCTGTGCAGGGTTTACTCAGGTTTACGAATGCCCTCTCCTTCCCTTTAGTAGATACTGGTTGTGAATAGCTGTTTAACATTTCATTTGTGTGCCAGAATTGCATCATTGGATTTCTCTCACCAGCGGGAATTTTCATTGACTGTAAATTGCCATTCATTATCGCATTTAACGACTGGATTTTCACGCTTGTGTCATTTGCAACGGCACAGTGTTTATCAATATTCTCTCTGCTACTGTCAGTAAGAACACACTGTTTGGACGCAGTGACAGATTTGAGACTTATGTTTTCATAACCTTTACAAACTGTGCGATATAAGGTAGATCACCTAGTAAAAAAACATTAAATATACACCCAAACCACACTGATTTTCCATGAACTGGAATCCACCCAAAATGTCACAAACACTAGATGTGGAAGTTTGTGTTTTGCTCTCTCCTAACAAAATTGTTAAACAGCAGGTGTGGTCATCTTGCATTTATCTCACAAGAGACTCCAACGGTGGCAACCTGACCCGTTGGAAAACATATCAAAATGCCCCCGAAACCAAACCAACTGCAATCTAAATAGACTGATTCCTTGGTTGCGCTGTTACCGTCCCTGAAGCTTTCAAAGCTATAAAGTTTTACAGCTTCTGCATCTGTCAAGCCCACAGGGATGAGTGTTTGATACTCACAAGATTTTGGGTGCAGCATTCCTTCAGTGCTGTAAACCACACTATACTATATCATTGGTATAAAGGTGTGTATCTGTCTCTTAACATACTACAGTGTCGCACAGTAAGACTCTTTGTTGTATAGATGAGTTCCCTGTTTTTTTATGATTCATGACCAGACTGTGCTATACTTTGACTTTCAGCCATCCTTGCACAGCCTGACATGCGCCGACTGTGGGTAGTCAGTGGATTAACACCAGGTGTACCAGCTGTGGTACGGGGAAGGTTGCAACAGAACATTACTTATTGTCATCCCATATGAGTGGAGCACTAATTGTGAAAGTCTTGTTATCCAGAACCCACTTACCTACTTCCTATGCATGAAGTCTGACATCGCCCCAGAATCCAGAAAACGACTGTTCCCTTTATATTCTCATACCACCCTGCAAGAGAGAGCCTCCATAACTAATATCACACAGGCGCACAGATCAGGGGCAGAGATTGAAGTGAGCCTCGCAATAGGGGGGGGGAAATCCAATTGGATGTATTACGATCCCGCCAAACTACAATAAATGGTAATGTGGCGACAGCACCAGGTGCAGAGGAGCCTGGCTGCGTTCGCACAGACCTTCGAAGACAAACGGTATGCGGGACCAGCCAGGTTTAGAAACAGGGTCATTTTTCGTAATGTTCTCAACAACTGATTTGCTAAACAGCGGCCTGCTAGAGGCAGTCGGTGCAAAGAGTAATGATTAAAAGAAGTGACCAACACCTATTACGGAAAATACGGCTCGCACAATATCCCACAGCAGTGCATCCGACTGTCTGGGATGGGAGTGAGAGAGCATCAGATTTATAGAGCAGGGATTAATATTAGCACTTCCTACTCACACAGGAATACTGGAGATCAACAGCTCGGATTGCTTTCTTCATCACTGCGCCTGCACCGACTCCTTAATTGTGCAATTAGCGATGAGTGCTGTGTTCAGGTCTACTCAGACCACGACAATGAACAAAAACATTTATTGAGGTTAGATCATTCCAATCGAATTTGCAACTCTCGTTCTAAATGATTCCAAATCACCATTTAATGATCAACTCCATTTAAATAGCGATTACCCAGAGAACTCGTCTTAAAGGATAGTTCCGTAAATCTGTACTCATTGAACCGCTGAGGCGTCGCTGGAAACAAGTCTGTCAGATCATAAACCTACAGCTTAGCCAAGTGGATTAAATATAAAACAATATCCATCACATTTTGCAGACTTTCTGGTTCACTTTTCGCCAACTTTATTGCTTTGGGTTAGATTCTCAAGTTTAAATAAACTGCACAACTGTTTATTTAGGCTGCTAGAATTGAGATGGCATGGTCAAAGCCAGTCTCTTAATGTAGAATTACTATTCATGGATCTCATCCCCAACCCCCCCTCCGACATGCCAGTCATGGCCTGACCCGAGCAGGAAGGCACAACTGACTGCAGGGATAGAAATATTATACAAACTAATGGCGGGGAAATTTAGGCACCAGCCTGACAGAAAATGAAATCACTGTCATTACTTTCAATTAATATGTTCTGACTTGTGTCTTGGGGCTGGGAACAGTGATGGCTGTCAGCGAGCAACCAGAAAAATCACTCGCTATCTGTCCCTGTGACTTTTTGCTGACATACTGTGACTCAGTTTGGTTTTCCATGGAGCGAACTAGAAGAACCAGCATTCTAATTTACCCTAATGTTAAACATTGTAGGCTGCATTTCCTGCCAAACAAATCATTCTACCAAACAAAATGTTTACAAGAGAGCCAGCAAGTACATCTGTAATGCAGCAGACTTTGCTCCCTCATAATTACTCAATCATGACGAGAAAAGGCAGAAAATGCCGCCTGCTGTTCCTCATTCAATCCAATTAGATCATTAAGCTTTATGCCTCCACTGATTGAGAAGTTTCTCGAATGCACTTGCCTTCATTCTGCATGCCTACGCCTTGTTGGAAGTGCATGTAATGGGTACAAGTGTGGGCAAGATTACAGCGAGCGCTGGTGACAGGATGGAGTCAACATCAGGAATATGTTTACGGCTCTCATCAAATCAAACGAGCGCTGAGAATATAGTTTTCATTGTGTCGTCTTACTATAAAGTATTGTAAATCTGAATATGCAGTATGCACCTATGTAAATGCTGAGAATGCTTAAAATATAATTACCATAACATTTACATATCATTATGTATTATTCTTCCAAATGTTTTATTTATAGAGCTAGAAATGAAGCGTTACTCAGTCCAAGATGTGTTGATATCAGGCAACAGTTTAGATTCGTTGTGGTTTCATGACTCCGATCGTGAAAAAGTGAACGTTTTCACTTTACGAAAAGCAAAGGTGGTGCTAATAACATTAACTGTGGCTGCGTTGCCTTCGAGTGTCCAAGTAAGCCACAGTGAGCCAGCATGCAGAGACCCTGGAACTGAAGCAGCTAAATTCAATCCAGACGTCACCCGTTTTATTATTTACACCCGTGCTTGTTTTTTCGACTGTGAAACGTCGTGAAAACGGCGCCTACTACCCACAGTGTGTTTGTGTGTCTTTCTATTTCTGTTTGATTCATTTTACAACCAATTATTGTGTAATCCCCTGCAGTGTATTGATTGGTATCATCATTTTCAAGGTCAGTTCTGCAGAATAACACATCTTCACTGAGCACAAGATTACGTTTAAATCGTCTGATAAACTCTGGGTCTATTTAACCTCTGTGACCTTCACCAATCCAGCATAGTGTTGTCTTTAAAGCAAACAAGCTTACAGAATGCCATACATTGTTTTAAATTTATTTTTGTATCAATGTCAAAACAATTGTCTCATATTTTATATTATTATATTAAATGTAATATATTTTGTTATAACATGTAGTTGTACTCTTTTTGCTAATATGACGTTGGTTGCCAGTCATAATAATATTTAAAATAAAAGTTCTACCCTGTTATTCGGTTTAATAGGCTTGATATTATACAATTGAACATAAATTGCTTCTAACATCTAGCTCTCCTAATCTTCTAAATGAGAGATTTATCAGGAGTTAAAAAAAAAATCTGAAGAAAGATTAGTTATTGTGGGAAATTATAGACTGAGGCAGTGAAATAACTGATTCAGTAAATTGGTAAAGGCACTTCCTCCTCCTCCTCCTCCTCCTCCTCGCCACCCAACCCCCAACCCGCTCGCCATACAGCGCCGCTTAATTGCCACATTCCAGTCACACGTCCTCTAATGAAGCTGATTTCTAATTGCAGTGGAAATTACACTTTACAATAACAGTGTTTTATGGGTGAATTTCCGACTGTAAATATGACAACTTAACGTGATGAATTGAAGTGGGTGCGTTTTACTGCCCGGGACCCTTTCACCCTGTCATTCCCTGACTTGGCTTCAACCAAGTTGCCAGAGTATCTGCTTGATCACATGTGAAGATGGTGTAATAGTGTATGCATGGGTGCTTTACTGCGCTCCATATCCCCCCCCCTCTCATTCACTCACTAGAGATCATAATGGTGGTCATGCTGGTGATCAAATGGGATAAAAGTTTTACCGTTTAAGTGTTTGATTTAAATATTCGCAATGCAGCAAACGGACAGCGGTTCCAGTCTGCAGAGCAGAGCTTCTTCTTCTTAACTTGGTGTTCGGGGTATTTGCCTTTTAGACTTTTTGGAAATGTCAGCAGCTCAGGATAGAGTAAGATCACAGAGTCTGTGCCCCAGTTGAGTTTTTCTACCTTTGCCGGGACGATGGCGTTGTCATGGTCAGAAACAGCAATCACAAAGCATATCGGTAGACTGTATCTCAGCATGCTTTTTCACCAGATCTGAGAATTTCCTGCCTCACTCTTACTCACTTTCTTTTGATATACCTCCCCTCCTCTCTTTGCTCTCTGCAATAAAACTTTAAACAGATAAGAAGCTTTTTTCTATTTCAGGGTCACCATTAGCCTGAATAATACATTGACAAGAGAGGAGCAGTTTGAGTTCTGTGGAGGATAGAAGCACAGCCTTCAATTAAATTATACATCATTATCACAGCTGGCAAGCCTTGTGCGACGGTACCCCTCTCCATCCTCCTCTAAATGTTCCATGTTACTGTCTTGTCCAATATTGTGTTTCAAGCAACAGCCTCTTCCTGTGCCAGCCCAGCAGAGCCGGGATGAGTGGATGGATGGAGGTGCACACATCAGCATGAAGGGATATACACCTGGTGTTGTTCTGACCTACTGTCATTAAAGGAGATTGTCCCTGTCTTTCACAGACAACGGCCTCCAGTTTGATGGCGTTTAACTGACGCGATCGGTCAATAAAACCACAGCACTGTGCTGCATTCAGATCAGCAAACACACAAATAACCTCCAGTCATAGAAATGCACTGGTACGGCTCCTTAAAGTAGCTGCAGGCAGTCTGTGAGGTCACCATGGCGAGGAAAGAGGGCCGACATTTTGCCTCTCGCCCGCGTGGTAAAAAGTATGTCCAACCAGATGCTGAATGTCATTTTGGACCCCAGGAGATGCAGCGAGCTTTGTGGGAAATATGTCAGTGCAGCATTTATGTGAAGGAAGGGATTTTCACTGCCAGATTAAGGTGTCCACAAAAGCCTCCCTTTACATTTTGCATTAGCATGCATCTTATCCAGATCCCCCCTCACAAAGATGTCACCAAAATGGCAAATGCAGTTATTTAAAAAAAAAAAAGTATGATTTAATAAATGACTTCTTTAACCTACAATATAATCATGTATGGTGTATGTGTGTTGTTGGAAGTGGGGAAGGGTTGATGAAATTTGAACATTTGCTTATGATTTGGGACAAAAACATGTTTTTTTGGTGAGATTTAGTCGTCAATGCATATTTTTGAATCATTATGCAGCATTAGTTGTACATTCCTGATGTTTGTGGTTAAGCTAAAGGTCATACATGCAGAGATCATCCACTCCTGCATCAGAGCTTAAAATATCAAGTTTTAGTAGCAACTGAATTTAGCGTTAATTCGCTTGCTTTATTGCTTTTGAAATAGTCATCAGCAAAGTAATTGTACTGATGACTAATTATATTGTCATCCATTAAAAGTAATAAGAATTTTTCCACCCAGACAGTGATGACAAAATGAATCGGTCAGTGGTTTTTGGAAATGTGTTTTGGGTAATTAAGCTGAAATCGGATGATCAGAGGAGGCTGCCATTCATTACGTTTCACAAAGTGATTCTTCTTGTTTCAGGATGGAGGAGGAGGAGTTTTTCTTCCTGTTGAAGCTTAGAAATGAGTGCCATCTAATGCAGAGCAGCCTGAAGCAGCGGTAATGTGACAAAGAGATCGTAGAAAGAGAGAACTGTCAAAATAAAGAACGTCTGCTATTCTACCTGGAAACTAACTGAAAGCTGGAGTTGAGAAGGACATCCTCAAGTGTGTTATTACACCTGCCCTTCTATTAGTGCCACATTATTAACATTGTCCTCAGCCCACTAGTTAATTAACCCCAATGACCTTAATTTACCGACGCATAATGCATAACAATGGATTAACTTCCTGTTCTCATTTCTGAGATTGATTGATTAAAATCACAGCTGCTTTATCGGTCATGTTTAAATATGAACATATTTGCAGAGATTTTGCCATTTTGACTTACCACCTGCACTGAGCCCCAGCAGCAGAATATTGAGCTACAGTGAGTTTGCCTGTTCCCGTGAAGAGCAGATAGATTAGGTAGTTTTGAAACTCTGGGCGTTTCAAGTCAGACTTACTTTACTTCCTTGGCTTTTTAATAGAACATTATTATAATACATACTGCTCAACCCCTAAATCACACATCAGGCCTTGATGAACAAATGATTCAAGTTGAAAATCAACAGAATGATGTTACAAAGGTCACTGGGAACTGAAATCATACTTATGATGAATGTTTTAATACGTTTAAGACACTCTCTCCCCTCCCAGCATGTAGTCTACTGAAAATGTTCAAAATAACTGAGCATATTTTAATTACATTTTTGTATTCAGCATAAAATATTATGCAGGTTTACTTTTTTATAGAATAAAAGCTATTTTTTCACCTTTCAGAAGAATACAGATAGTCTCACTCGCATTATTGCATGTTTATTTCATGGATATAGAATTTTGGTTACAAGTTACTGAATCGAATCGTGGTTTACAGAATCGAATCGAATCGTTACAAAAAAAAAAAAGAATCGTCCTTGAATCGAATCGCCAACTACTGTATCGTTAATCGAATCGCTGTGAAGCCAAAGACTCACACCCCTACACTGATGGGTTCTCCTCCCAGACCTGGATCAGGGCTCCTGGACGCATATATAACACATCATATCTGATATTGTTATTACTGAACACAATATTTATGCAAAGCTTAGCTGCGACCTTGTTTGTACAACGAGCAATATCGTAAAAGCAGCTGACATACATCAGCTGGATACATAGAACACCTGAACTTTAACAGTTGGAAGTGTATTTTATGTCAATATTAAAACGTAGAATAAAGGGCCTTTCACACAAGACGCCGTTCAGTGGACATCGGCTCGACGCGGCTAAAAGCCGGCGTGCTGCCGCTCACGCCATTGGAAATAATGGGTTTCACAGTGCAGCGGTGCTGTTGTGGCGTTCTGTGTGAAATAGCCAATGGCAGGTGAAAGAGAGTCCTTCATTATGTTCGTCACAGTAAGAAATCAAATGTTTGGCTCCTACTCGGCTGTTCCATATGGCGGCCCTGGGAGCGCAAAGAACATCCATTTGTGTCGTCAGATGGATGTTTTAGTGGCATGCGTTCTTCATTTCTGCTCGAGTTGTGTGTATTTGCAGTGCGACGAGCTCTGCCGATGCACCATCCATCCATCCATCCATTTTCTACCGCTTATCCTGTATTTAGGGTCGCGGGGGGGCTGGAGCCAATCCCAGCTGTCATTGGGCGAAGGCAGGGTACACTCTGGACAGGTCGCCAGTCTATCGCAGGGCCGACATGTAGAGACAGACAACCATTCACCCTCACATTCACACCTACGGGCAATTTAGAGTCACCAATTAACCTATCCCCATCTTGCATGTCTTTGGATGTGGGAGGAAGCCGGAGAACCCGGAGAGAACCCACGCTTACACGGGGAGAACATGCAAACTCCACACAGAAGGAACCCGGGCCGACCCGGGAATCGAACCCAGGACCCTCTTGCTGTGAGGCGAGAGTGCTACCCACTACACCACCGGCGATGCACCATACAAATGTCAATTACAAAAACAAGGGATTGTATAATAACCACGTGCACGTGAGTGTGACCGTGACATTGTTTGTGAACGCTGCTGCTGCCGCTGCTGTGACTGGCAGCGTGGCTTCGCAGGTTTGTCACTGTAAAGTCACATTTAGTGCAGCATTATGCCTCTGCGCGTTTTTTGCTTTGCTGGTTTCGAGTGTTTATTGTCCAATTTATCATGCTCAGTTTGCCTGCCATGAAAAACTATCTCCCTATCTCTGAATATGTAATGAGCCTCTGTTTTGCTAATACAGCGAGGAGAATATTAACAGGTGGTCTCTGCGATCTTCCAGCCGATGGCTCGCTGAGGTTCCCGAGCACGATTTCCTGCGGAGAACAAAATAACTTGTAGAATATGAACCTAAAGGCAATAAGCTTAAAAACGAGGATATTGCTTCGCCTGACAAGGATCATTTTCTGCTTAAACCTATAAAAGGTATGAAATGAGAAAGTGATGAATCACCGTGAACTTCAGTTGGTTTCTTCCGTGTCATAACTGTTCCAGCTGCAGCTTCTCAGCGCGGGTGGCTATGATGCAACGGCAGCGTGTGGTGATATAAGGCCGTGGATGCTTTGAAAGATGACACGGAAGTGTTGCATGCTGAGGCTGGATTAAGAGTTTAATGACTGGTAAAATTGTGGCATTTTGTCCAAGGTGACCTCTGTGGAGAGATGATCACGCCAAAGCGAGATGAAAAGTGAAGGTAATCCGTTCTTCCTCATTTTCCAGATAGCTGTCACCAAGGCCCTGGGCATGTAATTACACTTTTATTGGCTTTAGGAAGACTGCATCATTCATTTAAAGAATAATCTCACTTGTGAGCACAAGCCACGGCGCAGATAGATCATACCTGCATGAGCGCCTCTTGTTCTGTCTCACTGCGGTTTAATGGACTTTTATGAATCCAGGTGTGACGCATTGTTAATAGTGTGTAGGGTGTTAATACCTGTGTCTTATCCAGGAGTCATCCCTCTCCTCTTCAGCTGGCTGTTTTGTGAGTTGAAGAGCAAGGCCATATTAGTGTGACAGCAGCAAGCATGCGAGTGTCTGGGTCTACTGCCAACCAGCCTTGACACCATTAGCTCTGGTGACACATTAAGGTTCTGTTTGCCTTGTAATTTGTTTTGTCTGTCATGTTGATGGATGTCTTGTTTGCCGGCACTTCCTCACACACTGGAAAATGGTGGCTCGAGGACATTGTTAAACGAACTTCAAAAAGGGAAGCAGAAGGCATTTGTTTTCTTCAAACAGGTTTTTCCTGTGTTAATGGGTGTGCGCAGCTTTGTCTCGACTCCGTGCCACGACACACACACACACACACACGGTATAATTAAAGGTGAAAAGCTAATTGAAGGAGAAAGGGAGGGGCGGGACCAGAGGCTGGAGTGAGCTGAAAATAAGAGACCACGCTGATATTCCTTGGAGTAAATGTCTTGGCTGATAACAGTGTGGAAATCTTCATATTTGTAGCTTGCCACTGCCTGCCCTTCATGCCAAGAAAAAACACTGAAGTGTGACAACTTAAATTGACCTGATGTCAATTTCACCTGCTCTTTCCCCCCCCCCCCTGTAAATGAACGCTTGTACCTCTACCGCTACATTAATTCTCCCACTAAGTAGCCACCGCTAATTCCATCGCAAATTCTTTGTTCACACTATTGACCTCACTTCGGCGAGCGGAGCAGCGGCGCGTTATCCATATAACTGCAGTTTAGCACACTCCAGGAAGTGTTGAGCGGCAACAAAGAATGGCTTCACCTGTTTCTGCTCAGATGACAGGTCAGGCTGTTGGAAATTGCCATGGCTGACCACTCGCCTCCAGCTGTGCAGTGTGGGAAGCCATCAGAGCCCCTCTACCAAGACCGCTCAGCTGAGGAAATGTTACCGCGACGCCACCAGCTCAACTTAATGAACCAGCTCGCCATAACCTGCACGTAATGCCCTCGAAGGCGTGAGAATGGAGAGTTCAGTCCCCACACGTGGCCACGTAACGCCGCTGCCTTCGTGTGTTATAATAATAGCATTCGGTCATTTAGACGTAGATGACTTTTTTTACGTAAACGTTTCTTTTTCAGACACGACGGGAGATCATTGTTTGACAATCGGAGAACAAGAACAGCCTCGGTTGAAAAGTAATGACATGCAGACAGAGGAGTGTTGTCAGTTCTTTCAAAGGCAGCATCAGTGATGGATTTTAAAAGATTTTTGTTGTTGTTGACCATCATGAGTACAAGGGAAGCACTCTGAGAATCAGGGAATTATCTCCAATTCCTATATACTCGATGGGTGATCATAAAAGCTGTAATAATCACGACATAATGTAGGGAGGAAGGGCTGGTTTCAGGGTTTTGTGGACCTGTACTGTGAGGGGAAAGGACTGATCTGAGACTGGACAACGTGACATTGATTACAGTGCTCTAAACGAGGTGAACGTGACATTTATTTAGACATGAGTTATAGTGGCATCACATTAACATAAGGAGGTCCATATCGAGGAGGGGCTTCAGGATTTGGTAAATGCGAGGAAATAAAGTGTGGGAAATGCAGATGTCAGTGCGGCCATCTCCCATTCATATTATTATTAAAAAGGGCTCGGGAACAGTGTGTGGAAGGAGATTAGATGCCACCGTACTGTTTAGTTCTGTCGGCTCCAGTTGACGGTGTGAGAAAGCTTACTCCGTCTGGAAACTTGACTGAAGTAAGCCCTGTGAGTCATTGCTCTTGACTCTTTCCCCCCGGTGCTTTCATTTGTTACAACAGACCTTGAAATTTGAGACTGTAACTGACATATCACAGTCTCAAAACCAGCGCTTTCTCTCCGTTTTCCTTTTTTTTTTTTTCTTTCTCCTTCTTCACACGTGGAGAAGATAATATGTTACAGTTGAGTCTTTTCACCACTCTAATCCACGGAGCAGGGGATGAAATCTTATTTAGGGATCAGCACCAGTGCATCACTGCCATGATGGCGACAACATGCGACTCTGCAAGCTCTTTTTAAGAGCATTAGAGCCTAGAAATGAATCAGTCGGCAAAAACACCTCTTGGCTCAATTGTTTTTTGTTTTCAATTAGAACAGACGAAGCCAACATGCTGCAGTCCTAGAGTGTGTTGCTAAATCAGTGCATGTTTTAATCCCTGCATTCATTCACAATATCAACCATTCCAGCCATTTAGTAGCTCTATACATTAAATACAGGCACCTACTTGCATTGTAATAGCAAAACAAATATTTTAAACAGGGAGCCTAAGAATATTTAAATACAACAGCTTGGTGATTTTCATTTCCTTTGTATGTGTTTGTTTCTTTTTCTGTCCTTTTGAATCTGAAGCCAAGCTTGTCTCGGTAGGATATGCTAATTTTGAAGAAGAATGGCTGTCTGGCTCCCTGAGAAGCTCTTATCCTTTACTGCTTCAGTACTGAATGGAGCTAGAAGATTTCAATGTGTTATAAGGTGGCGTTTGGACAAACTCTTACATTTGTGCGACAGAATAAACGTGTGTTTGGTGTCTGAAGAACATAACTGGACCCTTTGGTAGAGATTAAGGTGTTTGTATTTCTCTGTTCTGTTGTTTATGGCGTGAATAGCTTTGTCTTATCTATAAATAGACATTTGTTACCCAGTACTCTGTCAACACTATTATTTTCATCTTATTTCAGGCCAGTCTTAGTTTGAACACCGGATCGTACAAAAGAAAGGAGGGCACCTCACTTCATATCGTGCAGAATCATCGGAGGCTGAACTCGGCTGCCCGGCTGCTCGGCTGCACTTGCATAGCAAATAAGGGTCTCGGAGGAGCCATGAAAAGCTGGTGGAGAGTGTCACTGCTTCTAAACGCAGCTCAGGAGAGGTGTTACACTGCAAAGAGCCAAGAAGCAAAAGTGCAGCGCTGCAGTCTGACAGTCAGCTTCAATCTCTGTGTGTTACTCAAGTAGCTGCTGACGGCGATTGTTCGCCACAGAAAACTAATGGTCTCACTTTTGTTGCTTATCATGCTTGAAAATGTTCCCGGCACTTTATTACAGAGTGAGGGGGTTCCTGGAACTTCACCCGCTTCTAAGGTGCGTGAAGGAGGGAAAAGGTCTGGAAAGGACAAACCTCCAGCAACACTCGTAGTATTTAACTTCATGGTGAGGCCGTTGTGTTTCGTCTTCATCGGGATCATCCAGCACATCCTTAAGAAGCTTGATTCGATACCGTCAAAAATCTTGTGGCGTCACGGAGGCACCATTAGCATATCGGAGCACTGTACCGGTTAATGAAGGTAATTTCCTCCATGCCCACACGTGGCCCAAATCTGTGCTCCGTGGCCGCCTACAGTAACAGCTGAGGGGAGACTTTGACTCACAACAGATTGATGAGCAGATTTGAGTTGACAGTTGGTGAATCTAATGATGGGGGATAATGTGGAAAAAACAACATCCTAGAACCCTAACGGTGCTTAGTTTCCAACAATGTGATGCTTTATTCAGATACATTTATGAGGCAACATATTGTTTTTATTATATATTGTCATCTCTTCTATTTTGAATTTTTTGTAATGATACATAATCTGAATGTTGACCATCTTTATCAAAATAAGCCACGGTATCACTTTAAAGAATAACTAATGCGTATCTCAGTGTCTCTCTATTGAGCTCTCCACAGATGATCATCATACCATTACTGTAACTGCATCTACTGTGGATTAAACTACGGGTTTCCAAGAAGGTAGTAACAGAGTGACTTATTGTGGTCGATGAGGCTCAAATGTTCTCCATCCACTTAGCTGTACTGCGTGGTGCTGGAGCGAAAAAGGTGTGGTGCGACCGTAAATAGGCCATCATGATCACATATGAATATTTTATTGTATGTGCTGTTATGGGTTACTTCAGCGAGCCTCAAGGGGAGAGTTTTTTTTTTTTTTTTCAAACTGGACTTCCTGGTACACAGCAACCATAACTACTCTGTAGTTTCACCCTTCATAAATAATCCTGTATTGTTCTCTCCACCCTCTGATTATATAACTGGAAATAGCTAATAACAATTAGAATGTTTGTGCCATTAGTGCATGGATTTAACTGTCTCTTGTTATTTTTTGCTATTATTTCTAGTCTTTAATTGTCTTTGGAAACACATTTAGAAAATGTGTTTCTTTTAGTCGGGAGCTTGATAATGCTTGGCTGAGCATAGGAGCCTACAGTTCAATGTGTCTTCCAACGCATTCGAAACCCCATTTTAATTGGTTTTAAAGTTGCAATAATAGAATAAACACATTCAGTATGCCATTGGCTGCAGATTTAGGCACACCGATTTGTTTGCTGTTGAACATGTTTGGTAAATAGCGTTTGTTTGCATTTGTACTGTACTTGTCTGGTCATTCCGTGGTGCCAACGGCTCCTGTTGGTTCAGGGTTGGGCGTAGCAGCAATGTTTGTACTGGTGGCATCAGGAACTTGTGCATCTGCCTACCAGTGTTAATATCTCTGGTAATCAAAATTATAAAAACTCTGTGGCTACAAGTCTCAGGTGATTTGAGGCATTCCCCTGTTTCACCATATACACCACCTCGGAGCAAAAGGACGTTGTCATTGACAAGATGTATTAGTTCATTGCAAATATGTGTCAGCTAATTTTCCAAATATTTACTATCAGTCCTTTTTCCACATCAACATGAACTACTCTTCACATCGACAGAAATCAGATCCACCACACAGAACAAGAAAATAAGTCACTTTTAAAGCTGATTGCTGACTGTTTGCTGACAAGCAATCTAGCTTATAAAAGACTATTTTTTTTCTGGCGTAGTTCTCACTTCACATAAAATGCAGTGGAGCTACATTACATAACAGAGAAATGGATCTGTTTATATCAAATATTCTCCAGTTACATACCAAAATCTGACATACCGGGTAGGACCGATTCGTCCGGTGCCTGATCAGTTTAACGACTGCCAGTCCTACTTAAGAAAGTAACACAATGCAACATTTTTGAGGCCTGAGAAACATCGCCTTTTGTTGCCTCCATTCCGATAGTTTTGCTTGAGCCCTCAACTCCGTTAAACCAGACAAGAGACAGAGGGGGCGGTTTTATCCTCAACCTCGTCCCATCGGGATGACGTGCTGTCTTTGTTATCTTAAACCCAACATCAAACTCCTGATCCCAATCATAGCCTTTTTTTTTTTTATCTGTCCATGCTCTCAGAGCACACTTCTCCCCCACGTCACCCCAACTGCTGCAACGCTGCTCCTCAGATTAGAGAACTCGCCAGCTCTCTGCTTTATCTACCACTGTTCCCAACCAAACAAAATTGGCTCCAGAGGGGAATGGGAAGGAGAATCACGACAAGACAGGCTGGCTTTATCTTAATCAGCAGCAGACATTAAAAAGTTACCCAGAATTAGTTTTTTTCTCGCTCCTCTCTGACTAGGGTCGTTAGGGTTAACACCATAAAGAAGGGACGGGATGTGGGAGAGATTTGTCTCAGTGTGTTCTTCCTTGAAGTACAAGACTTCAAGGACGGTTGCGGATTGAATACACCTGTTAAAACAAGTGGAAGGGTCGCTAAAAAGAACCAATACCGGCTTTGGACATGAAGTCAAGGGGCTTCCTAAAGAAGAAACGCCCACCATTCGATCAGATGTAGTGGTGTTTGGATCAAGTGCCAATTCCATAACTTGCTTTGCTCATATCCTCAATGCATATTGTGTGGGTTAGATGCATCAACATATTTTCATATTCATCAGAACACAAATATATTCCTATTATTTTGCTTGGCATCTTACTAATGCAGTGCATAACGCTCTTCCTTCCCACCATAACCAATGGCAGAACGGATACAGTAAATAGAAATGCTTGGGGCATGCAAGCTTGTTGGGTATGTGGAGAATCTGCTGTGACAGAACCAAAGATGATAACCGAGTGGAAATTGTATTTGTTTTCTTTGTGATCTTCTATATGCATGCTCTTTTTCTTTTTTTTTTTTATCCCTTTCACACCTGGTGTTATCATACAATCTGTATCTTGATAAGGAGTCAGAAAAAAACACGTTAATGCACATAAACTCATCGCAAACAGAATGCGATCGGATTGACCTCAGCTGGATGAGGTTTGGCTATGATTTGATTTTAGCCAGATTTAAATCCAATCTGTACTGTTTGACCACATTCTCAAGATAAAACAAATCTGCCCATTAGGTTAAAAGGTCGCCTGGTTGTGCCTCATTCAAAGAAACCTGGTAGAAAGCTAAAGGCAACAACTAATTAAAGATCAATTGAATTGTTTTAATTGGATGGCGGTGAAAGTATAGTATATAGTAGCAAATAGTTTAAACGCCCTTGACCTGGGATCACTAAATCCACCAGCTCTACCTACCTAATCCACATATTGAGATCTGATCATAATGCATGCAAAGCTGTGATAACGAGAGCAATAATTAATACCAATAATCATGTAATAACCCAAGATCTGATGTCATTGTCGAGATAAAGCACCCCAACATAGACCACATTTTATTAAGAGGTGCAAATGGAGTCTGTTATTGAGCATATAGTTGTACTTTGTCTTTTTCTTAGTTGGAGATTAGATTATTATTATATCATAAAAGGTTAGTAAATGGGTGTGGGTCTTAACGGTTCATTTTATCATTGCCCTTTTTTAGATTATAGGCTGTTTTTTTTTAAATATTAATTCATATTCTTATCAGTTCTCACATAACCGTCTGTCCCGGTGTCCATCTGACAGTGGCTCATGATTTAAATGTGATGAAAAAGGCGGCGCAGTAAATGTATACGTCCCTACGGCCACAGTCCAAAAAGATGGACTTCATACGTGACAGTGAAGGGCAGGGGTTATGGGCAGTACCAAGTCCCTCATCAGAATTGTGATTGAAACCATAAGACAGTGACAGATTCACTGTGACCTTGACCCGAGCTGACATGACCGGGATGAGCCAGTCAAAACGTCTCACCCGACGACGAGCTCTCGGCTCCCTCGACGAGTTGACCTAACCGCCGTGTTTCTCTTTCGCTCTTTGTCGTTAGACGAGACGCAGACTTACCTCGGCTCATCCTCCAGAACTTAACTCTCTGTAACCGTTCGCAGCAAACCTCCCATTTGGCCTAATATTCCCGTGAGCTGCATGTATTAATCAAGCCCGAGGCCTGATTGACAGGAATTATCACCGGTGGATCAGTTCAGCGCTGCCTATCTGGTCCTTTCCGTCTGACTAGGAGACTGGCAGAGCTCCTGCTATCTCTTGCGCCTGCAGCCAGTGTCTACCACGAGGAAAAGGGCTGCTGCATCTGTGGCTCTCTCTTATCTCTTCCATTTTTAAACATCCCCTAATCAAAGAGCCTGTAGCATTTCCTGGCTAATTGCCGGAGGATAATAAATTGCAGAATCCCCCAACACCCCCATCCTCTCCTTTCACCTCCATCTCTGGTGTTTACAGTTACTCATTGGCAGCAGGTAGCTAATATACGCTTCATTGCCCGTCTGTGAGCATTTCCAGTGCTACATGAGTGACCCACTTTTAATGGAAACTGTACCTGAATCCATGAAACACATCAAACAAATGGAAAATGATCCAAAGCATCATTAGGCTACACTGGTTCTCTATCTGCCAACATGGAAATTTGGAGCACTGAAGCTGAGCGGGCGTTTTCCTCTCAAGATATTGGTCTTTCTCATTGCCCCAATTTACAGGATTACTATCTTTTCATTATGAGCCGGTTATGTTAAACCAGATTTACTGTATTTAAACAGATGGCGTACGAGGGTGTCAATTTTGCACGACAGGATTAGGCTCATCTCGCCATTTGGGTGTCTTTAAAAAAGCAGCAGAATATTAAAACACGAGCACATTAGGCAAGATGCTTTCATGCAGTCTTGCTGAGTGTGGAACTGAGGGGTGATAATTACTGGGGATACACCCTTGGCCCTAATAATGTAAGGCTTAATTATTCTTTGAAAAAGAAATGTTGCCTCCAGCATGCCATCTAAGCCTTATCTAGATTCCTATAGTCTTTAATGACTCCCAATTCATCATTTGTAAGCGTTCTGATTTTAAACAACATTGGCCCATTGAGACTTATCTGTGTCAGGATGTTCCCTCTGATGATCACTTTAACAGGAGCAATCTTTTGACGTGAGTGTGACAGTATGCTGTTAACTGTATGAACTGGTTTCCTAGCCCCTGCATACAGAAAACACACACATAAACACAAGCATACAGTACACAATGCACACACACACGCATACATAGTCACTAATCATGGCCCACCTGTGTAATTCAATTTAATTTATTGTATTGTCATTGGACAAATTGCACAACATTTTGTTTGTCACGACCTGACATCATTTTTTAAATATTGGCATGTGAAGGTGATGTTTTCCATAAAGCAGGGTACCTCAGATTACATTGATTGCTGTTGATTTGATCTGTTTGATTCATGATCACAGTTAGTGTGAAGCATCAGATGAATGCATGTAAACTGATCACAGCTGGTATTAAGCCCACGTATCTGTAGCCAGAAATCACTTTATCTGCCTTCTCTCAAATAGCTAGATTAAGTCAAAGTAAGTAAAATGTATTTATATAATGCTTTTCACAGATAAAATCCCAAAGTGCTTCACAAAAAACAAAGCATACATGCACAAATATACACACAAGCAATTAAAGACAGAGACGGGGGGGGGGGGGGGGGGGAATAGTTCATTATGACGCATGAAAACATGATTACAAAGTTGTATTTCGCTTTAGGGTGGAGAATAGTTTTAAGGGTTTTGGACGGGAGTTTTTTATTGTGGAGGAATTGACAGTATTAGTATGTAAAGAGTGTAGAACTCACAGAGGGCTGCAATACCAACAAACATTTATTTAAAGAAAATCAATGCTGTGTAAGTATAGAGCAGATCAGTTTTAGTTCAGTCAGTGTTGGTGATTCTGAATAACTCCTGATTCAAGTGAGACAGGTTTTAGCACCATTGATTGGTTGATGAGTACTAGTTCTGTCTCCTATACTGGGGCTGCCTACTTCACAGTGCATTTACAGAACTGAATAACACCACGTTTGATGACGGGCAATGACTAGATACTTTGATTTTAAAAAAAAAAAGGCAGATCTTGAGGATGTTTTCTGCAGAAATGTGGTGCCCTGAAACGAAAAGCTGCTTCACCAAGCTTTGTTTTGTCTCTCGAGGAGAGCATCAAGGTCAGCTCCAGATGCCATGCAATGTTTGTGATACAGAGGCAGAGCAGAGACGCACAGTTTAGAAATATATGCAAAAGTAATACCGTTTTTTAAAACTAGAAAGGTGCAGTCAGAAGAGAGCAGATCTCTGCCAGCTGTGTGCAACGACCAACTGCTGTACTGTTTGATTGAATGAATACATCCTACAATTGGCTAAGCCCTCTGGCTAGACGGTGTATCAGGTGTGTTTTTCATTTCACATCTCACACAGATTCACGCTTATTGTAATTTATGGAGATGCCTGCAGCTCAGCTCCGTAACCGCCGAGTTTTCTGATCAAATTGTTCTCCCCCCACTGTCTCGGAGCCGCAGTGGCATCAATGCACTCAGCTATTTGATCACTTGTGGCCCCTACCGGCCAGGTTCTGGTTAAGAATGGTGGGTGAGGAGTAAGCCGAATTCAACAAAAGGTCCTTGAGCATGCAGCCAGAAAGCAGCACCCTAAAGATCATACAGTTTGCTGCAGCACGACTGTGGACAGACAGAATGTTGCACACTCAGTCAAGCACACACTCACCCGATCTCATGATCTCTCATGATAGAGATAATAATAAATCCTGCATCAATGCATTAATCTGAAGCTCAATTGTTTAAGCTTTGGGCTAAAAGTGATCATTGAAAATGATACTATAAATCATTACTATTCATTGGTATTCTTTTTGCCACATGTTGGCAGCATAACTTTAAACAAACAAGCTTGTCTTGTTCACTGCGTGGCTGTGAGAAACTGAATGTTTTCTCTTTTTTGGTTATTAAAGAATACCAGCCAGATGGTCTCAGATCAGTAACAGTGAGAATAACATATTATTTTAGAGCTTTAGAACTTCATCCATGTTTCAATGGTGTGTCCTCTGGAGGATGTGCTCTTCTGTGCCTAGCATGAGGGGATCTCACGTTGTAACCCCCCCAAGTCATCCTCTTCACCATTCTTCTGTCCCAGTTCCCCCTCCCCTGTTTCCTCTGGGTACTAATTAACGTGTGGAGGAGGCTGGGAGTTAACCAGCAGCCACGTTATAGCAGCAGCCATCAGTCTCCATGGCTCCTCAAAGGACAGAAGATGCTACTTTTGATACCTCCTGAACACAGACTCACACACACACACACACACACATCCTTACATACACATTTACCTTCATAACAGAGGTGCAGTCACAGCGGTGACTCTCGCCCTGACAAACCTGATACTTGTTACTTCAGTGTTCACGTTGTCTCTCGGCTTAAGCTGCTGTTGTTTGGCTCCAGTAGAAAACAGTGTGACAATTTAAACACATATTTAAACACACATATTCATATATTTCATACTAAAAGTCACAACAGCTCCTTATTGTGTGAATTTCCTTCGTACCTGTAAAACAAAAAGCAGAAAATCCGACTTGTTTAGTATCCGGTTCCCCACTCCCTACTTTTTTAATTCTGTTGGCTGATTACATGCGTGCACAAGGCGTGGCCTACACTGCCAACTGATGACACTCTATGCTTTGTATGCCTTTGTTTATGTGCTCCAAATTGTATGAAAATACGCCTAATTCCCATTTCTTTCTTTGCTTGACAGTTGAATGTTAACACAACGTGCGTGTATGTGTGTCACTGCATGCATAAATGCTCATGAATATACAACATGTTTGAATATTCAAACATATTTAAGGTCACAGGGCTACATAACTATTATGGATAGCAGATTTAAGGACTTTGACTCACTCTTAATAAGAATTCTGAGTAATTTGTTTGGACTAGGGCAGCTTTAGCCAAGATTATAGAACATTTAGAATGCAGCCACTTACAAAGGAAGTTGTTGGCTGATGTGTTGTGAAGTGTTGACGCACTGTTGAAGTTTCACCGTGCTGTGTAATAAATCCTCTTGACTCCTATTTTTCATTGCATAATGGCTCCCATTCATCATTGAAAACATGAGGTAAATTAGCTGCTGGAACCTGGTGTTTGGCCTCAAGGCTTTTCTCTCTGCTGGTTAATTTCAGTTCCAGGACATCATGTAGCCCTTCTTAGAGACGAGGGAATTTGCACTTTAACATTTAAATATCTCCATACAGTGACATATTGTATGCTATTGAATGGGGGGGATATTATCAGACCTCACACACTTGGAAATTACACATGAGGTAATCCTCTCCTCTTCTTCTCATGATTGCTGCCTTTTTTTTTTTTTAGATCACCACATTGCTCAGATGAAATGTGTCTGTCTCCTCCCATTATTTACGGCCCTTCCCCCAAAATGATAATTAAACGAGGAATGCGTCAAAAAGCCTGGAATTAAAGTACTTAATTATGCATCTTTCACACATTCATTTTTCATGATTTGGGAATCAACATCCTGAATTATTCAAAACTGCAAAATGCATGAAAAGTTAAATGTGGAAAAGGCAGAGCAGATGAACAGGAATAAAGAAAACAAAATGCCCATGGTGGTGAAGGAAAGGTTTAGTACCACATAGTGTGCAGCAAGGTTTCTCTCATCATTTGGTCAAAGATGTGCATCTGGGAGGGAGGCTGGGTTTAATTACCTGATAAAAAGTTAATGCAGGGCAGAGGCACAGAACGGCCTCAGCAGTGCAGAAGTCATTGACCTGGAACAGAAGTCCTGCTGGGAACTTCGACAAGCAGGGACACACAGAGCGTCTAATTTGGTGAGTGTTGGATCAAAGTGTAGCTTATTACTATTATAAGTGAATGGACACTATGATAAGATATAAATTGTGCATTTTTATTAGATATGTCCAGTTTGTTTTCATCATGTAAACGGCAGGAAGGAAAATACAACAAATAAGTGAGCATGAAAACGATTCAGTCCAATCCAGAAAAGATTAAAGGCGACATCATAATCCATCCACAATAACCCCTTTTAATGTGTGTTGCAAGGTCATGCTAATGCTGTGCATGCTCTTTGTGTCTGTTTGTGTATAAGTGCATTGTTTGTTTTTGGCTGTATGAAAAACAAACAGTGAATGTATCTGAACCCTGCTGTGTCGTGCATGTAAATAGGTTTCACGTTTATGTATTCTGAAGGTCCATCCGAGGGTAAACGTGGAACACTGACCTGCACATTGGAAGTCTTCCGCTGTGTGACAGTGACTACCGCTACCCCAGGAAAGAGTTGTTACTGTGGCTGGAGGTCACCCAGGCAGGCCTGCTGGGATGGCACAAGGGCTCGCAGCATGTTTTCTGGCCACTGCTGCTTCCTCCGCAGGCCACCGTAACAAAGACGGTGGCCGGAGCCAACACTTGGCCTCGCTCTCTGGCCCTTGAAGGCGATCAAAAAAACACATGTGCACCCGTGTGCGCGTGCATACACACATAGCTGTGCATGAGAGTTGACCATGCTTCCCCATGAGGGTCTTGGCCTGTCATCTGACAAAGCCTAACAATAGCAGTGAGCAGATGCATAGGTTCCAGGGCCAAACAGATGGTTGGGCCAAGTGGCTTTGGATAAGAATCACCCTCCTAACCCAGGAAGGCAGCTTGGGGTTCTGGCTGTCAGGGTGCTAT
Organism: Chelidonichthys spinosus; assembly: GCA_029853015.1. Lineage (NCBI taxonomy): Eukaryota > Metazoa > Chordata > Actinopteri > Perciformes > Triglidae > Chelidonichthys > Chelidonichthys spinosus. The sequence goes on along the minus strand of CM056828.1, from coordinate 4,191,121 downwards.
GTTTTTTAGATAAATTAGCACAGCAAGAGGAGAAACAGTGAGCTTTGGAAAAGTCCAGGAACAGCTTGCAGCAAGGCAGGCATAAAAGAGAGGTGTGCTTAGGGCCCAGAACCCCACCATGTCTAATCCCTCATCCCTCCTTGGAAGGCCAGAAGGGAGGGCCAGGATCTCTCCATGAGGGACTGAAATATTAAAGCAGTTATAAACCATCAGGTCTGCGCCACAGCTGACAGACTGACTTGTAATGGCCACTAGATTTACAGTACCATGGTCAGTGTGACAATAAAATAACACATTACAGGGCAGTGCATCAGTACCTGATTAAAAACAACTGTACAGAAGCCGCCTGAATGTCCTACTTCTATCTCGTTGTAAATTGTGGCTGTTTAGTGTTTCTTTACTTCTGTGCTATTTCTACATTTGCTTTTTGATGTTTTTTCTTTGCTCCAACACATCTTGCCAGGCTTGGCAACTGTAAACACACCGGTGATATTAGGAGAGCAGTGAAAGAAGAGAGCCTTCTCCTTCAAAGAGCCCCTGTGTGCTGCTGATGGTACACTGTAATGATGAGGCCCGTGTTGGCAGGGAGCTGTAATTTGAGGAAGAGGAGATGCTGGCTGTCTGACCCTTGGCTTGTCAGGCAACCCTCACAGCAATACACGGTATTGGAAGTTTGGCAGTCAAATAGGGAGGGGCAGGCGGCGTAATGGCCCTGAGTGGAGTGAGAGAGGGTGCTTAGCCAGGGTAATTCAGGAGCAGGACATACGGATGGGATTGGGGGCAGAGAAGAGACTCTGCAGGGCAGCGGTGATTAGACAGAAGGGCTCTCTTAAGTGCAACGATGGAACTTGGCCACCCTTACAGAAACGGGGAGAGAATCGGGGGGACCCACCTTGTGACATCATCAAAAAGGGTGAAAGTGGCAAGGGTGCTGACCGGAGAGTTTCCGGGGTTTCCATAATCAAAGGGGCCGAAATCCTTGGGGCGCCGCTGATCGTGCTGTTTGTTAAAAAGCAAGTAGGACACCAGGTTGCAACGCTCAGTGAAAATGTCCCTGCGGTCAGCAATGTGCATTAAAAGGTTTTCCCAGGGGATCAGCATACGGGAAGTAAACAATCACCAGCCAAGTACTGTAACGCTAGACTGCAGCATCGGGCTCCCGATCCCTCACACGCCATCAGAGGAATGAGGAAATAGCACATGTCATCATGCCGTGGAACTGCAGGGTAGTTAAATAAACACCTTGAGGTTCAAGAGGTCATTGTTGATAAGGTGAGGAAACAGTGAATGGGAAGGTACCCTCCAGGCGGTTTGACGGCAGGATGTAGCAGACCCATCAAGCCAAGCAATGAATGCACAATGCCTGTAGTCTTTGAGCCCCGTGGCTCTTATTTATCCGAAAGGTAAAACACAAATGGAGAAACTGAAAATGGCACTTAGCACCTGTGCTGTGCCCACATGTCTGTTTGGACATTAACTGTAATGAAAGCCACGCGTCTCCTGTCTGGACGGGTTGGAAATGATGCAGCTCAAATGAACCTGCCTCTCGGTTAAATGTTTTCACACTTCACACTCCATTATGGCGGCGCTGATGTGAACGGCTCCAGGTGAGCAGCGGGGATGAAGGCTGTCACTGGACGAGGGGGCTGCTGTCCTTTTTGAGTGGGAGTGGGGGAATGGGAATGGGGAATGGAGCCACAGCTCATTGGGAACATCTTCCTGCTACAGGGAGGACAGGGAACATGACTCATTAGGTAAGGGCCTCTGCACTTACTATACTGAGCTGCATGCTAATGTGTGGACGACGTGGCTGGACTGGGACTCCTACTCCTACTCTTGTAGCATATGGTGGATGCAGCATCACATAACCTGTAATATAGTCAACAGGTACATATAACATCACTGTTGTGTGAGATTGGGGACATTTACGACTTGAATAGTAAAAGGAGAACGTCTTGGATCGTATACATTATGACCAGTGAAGAGCAAGTGAGCCCTGATGGAGATTGAGGGAGAGTGAAAACCTTTATCATACTAATGAGGGATATTAGCCATACTTTCCAGGCTTCAACGACATTGACAATTTTACACTTGACATTAATTGCCTTTCTCAAGCACTGAAAATCTTTTTTTTAACCTCAAGAGTGTCATTTTATGAGGCTGAGTTAGATATTGAGGGGGTTGGTAATGAATGTAGACAGGAGTCAGCCAAAAGTTTTCTATTTGAAAGGTTGAGATGTCAATAAAAAAGCTCTTGTCATGGCAGTCGCCGCTATAGGCGCACACACGCTCCTCTCTTGTGCAGACAAGGCGATATCAATTCAGTCGTATTAATGGAGTGAACCATTAATGATTGCTCCACATCAAATACGTTGGGAGGAACTATGTTTAAACACCGCAGCACAAATGAGGGCTTGTTTGCTCTGGAATTTCCTTTCTTTTCCTGCCCAGGACTAATTAAATGCTCAAGGATACATCTGATTAAACATCACGCCACTCTCACAATTAAATGTCATGTGCAATTACAATGAGTGGAGAGACTTCCTCATACCATGTGACCCATTTGTATCTTTCTATCACCCTACAAGCCTTTGTCATGTCGGAGATTGTCATTGATCAAAACAAGATGCCCTTTGAGGATTTAGGTCATTATATGAAGCACATACTATTTACATGATGCAGTCTAAAGGAGAAGTTTGCTAAATTTTTTCTTATTAAACGACTAAGTACATTCCAATAAACAGCAAATATTACTCAAATAGTAGTAAATAGTGCATTTGTTTGGTGCAGCAGGGCATTGTGTGTAGGATTGGCTCATAGTAATGAGGGAATATAATAGTTTCAGGTCACCGTTGGAGGTCTATGGCACAGTGAATAACCTACAGCAAGCTTACACAGTACACAGGCACTACTTCTTCTATTCATTGTTGGTTTTGGTCCTTTCATGGGTTTGTTGATAATAACAAACATGGAGAATATCACCAGATGTTTCCTTAAGAAGTTGTACTTTCGTTAGCATACTTGCATAGTTGGGGGTGTTCCTATATTCCAAATAAAGGTGTCCCAGTTTTAAGCAGATTTATGTTTTTACAGTCCCCATCTGAGGTAGCAAACATTCCCTCTGGGCAAAACTCCCACTCACTCACACCAAATTGCACAACAACAACTAAAAAAGTGAGGTCTCTTTGCAAGTTGCCTGGAGCATTGCAAGCTTTTCGCTACGTTGTTGTGTTTTGCTTGTTGCTTACCTGCAGTGATTTATAAGGGAATCCAGCTGGGTTTTCGCTATCATATTTTAACTTTATTCTTCAGGCATTGCAGCTGTAACAGTCTCTTCTTGCTGCGCAGGCAGCGAGTTAGGTTCACGCCTCAATGGCAGCTGGCCTGCACCGGAGTCGGCTGCGTTAAGGGGTATTTCAAAGGTATCATATCTTTTGGTCCCATCTAGACTCCTTTTTTTTGAAGCGACACTTCCTACCGGAGTGTTTCTGATTTGACTCACATGAGGTGATCATTTCCTTTATCGCAGTCTAGCCTGCAACAGTTAATCTCAAGAGGGCTCCTTTTAGATTCTCCACCCTCCTTCTGCGCCGCTGTGATCAGTCACCTGTTCTCCGTTTCGCACAAAGCTTGCGTGGGCCATGCGGAGTGTTCATCCCCGGTGCTGCCATATCAGTGGGAGAGGGTGTTTCCCCCAGAGTAATCCTGGTTTACTCCTCCGTAAACCGCCTGCACACTGCTGCTGTCTCCATGGCCGTGAAGTTGTAGCATACAGCTAGAGCCGCCCGTCTCTCCCTCACGTTTACCCCACCCATCTTACATGCTCTTCATCTGTTTCCAGAGGTGAGATTTGGAATCGGGTGGGAGTGTGTCCAATGGTATTAACCCACTGTGGAGCTTGAATGGCAGATTAGAGCAGAGGAGGGACTGTGCAGAGTGGGGCTGGGTGGGAGGTGATACAGTGGTGCGATGGGGCTCCAGGCGCCTGGGGAGGGTGGACAGCTCTTCATCAGGGCCAGCAGGGATGGAGGAATAATACAGAGATTGTGGGGCTTGAAATCCAAAAAGGGATAGGCTTAAATCGTGTGCCATTGAGATGGAGCTTTGGGGCTAATAAAGGATTCCCTTGAAGGAAGAGTGAGAGCTCTGCAGCCTCCAGAGTTTGTTGTATCCCTGCTGGTGCCAGAGCAGACCGATTCATCATCTGTGCTCATTCTTAGAGCTGCCACACTCAGGGAGGTGGCAAATGTGCCTTCGTGTCAGTGCCGTTTTACTGACCTGTCACTGTGTTCTCAAATTCGTCTTCTTTAACCAGCTTTAGAGCGCCACATTGAGATGTTTTGAAGCACTTAACTTCCAAGAGCTCATAACAGGAACAGTATTTGTCAGTGTTTTGGCGATATCCTTTCCTGTCCTATCCCTATTATCACTAATAGCGGTTTTATTAACGCTCGCCTTTCTTCTTGTTGGTATAGAACGATTTGATGTGACATTACTGTAATGAGCTTTCAAAAATTCCATTAGGCTACTAATGGAATTACGTTTCATTTCAAGATATGTGACGATTTGATCATCATTTCTGAAGTTATAACACAAATATATCACAAAAATGAATGATGTATTGTTTTGTTTTTACTTTGTTTGTGCTGAGATATTCAGTTTAGTAAGTTTAGCTTAAACACCACAAGAATGTGTGAAATATGAACAAGAACAAAACCTATGTTGCTTATTGATGGGGATCTCTTGTACATTGAAATCAATAGTTAGTTTATGGTATATAGTTATTTTCTCCAGTGCAGGTACCTGCAGAAACTACCACCCTGACATCCTCTGCTTCTTTCAGCGTTAATGTCAGTAAATAAGAAAAAGTACTTCCAGACATTATTTACATCCGGATGAACTTTCAAAATGCTAAATACATCAATCGTGCTGTTTCTCCTGTGCATGTGCATGGGTGAATGGGTCCATCAGTCTTCTCTGCACTCATTAACGAGGCTCAGGTTTATAAACATCAGGACTCACCAGCACATTAAACTAGGGGTGTGAATCTTTCTCACGATTCAATTTCATTCCAATTCTTAAGGAGTTCATTTAATAATTTGTCTCAAAATCGATTCTCAATTCTAATCAATTCTCAAGGTCAAGTTATATCATCTGATTGCAACATTGTAAACACACCAGGATAAAAAGGACATTTGAACTTGCTTGAATAAACACAGATTATTAATGTTTTTAGTATTTTTCAATTCTCAGTGACTTCGAGAATAACAAGTCAAACAAAACAAATAAAGTGCCTTCAGTTACATAAACAAAACTGCTAGAAGCTGACTTTTTATTTCCAAGAAACTTGTGAATTGGACCCCAAATAACACGGCATGACTGCTTTTTTGTGTGACTTACTTATTATTTCTATTTATTCCTGTCGCTTGCTTTGAAAGCACTGCGATGGACGAGGAACGGCTGAATCATAAAGTTGATGTTGGCTGTATTGTATGTTATTTCCAGTAAATGTCACGAGTCTGTTTTCTGTTACAAAGTTGAAACGTCAGAAGATATCTTCGAACCCTTAAGGATACGGTGTCATTCTGTCTGCGGCCGAACTCGTTGTTTAGTAGAAATACATGATTTTCTTTAAAAATCAATTTTTGGAAGTTGTGTATTGAATCAATCTTAGACGTCAGAATGTCATTTCTTGCATGCGTTGGATATGAAACCCTGTAAAAATATAGAACGAGTTCCCCTGCATAGAGATGTGTCAGTAAGGAGGCACTTGAGCAGTGAAAGTAAGATAAGTGGGTGGAAAGCAATTCAAAATGTTTTATTTCTCTTTTCAAGCAGGTGCGAGGGTCAATGCTGAGTAACTGAAAAGTGTGGCGGTTTGAGCATCAGGGTGAAGTGCGTGGGGATGAACGTTGTTCGTAACAACTTCCTGGAATGTGTACTTGGAGGGGAAGATGGAAAAACCAGACCTGCTTTTCTAAAAGCGATGGATCAGTGATGGATCTAATGTGAATCTACTGCTTACTGCAAACAAATCCCACACGTGTGCGGTTGCCATGGCGGCTGCAGCAAGGACTTATGAGTTAAATATTTATTAATTCATCAATTAATTGTTTGCTGTTGTTTGGACATTCCTACGAACAAACAATTGCTCTTTTTTCTTTGTGGCCAACAAATGATAAATTAGAGAAGCTGGAGCCAGTAGCAGATGTCATGATTTATTTTCTTTTGCTTGATTAATCACTGTTTGCGAATGAATTAATTACAATAATTGATTGTGTCGATCTAGTAATTGATTAAGTGACAAATGATTGTGTTTAAACTAGTGCTGCATTTCTAATTGAATAGTTTTTGGAGTTTAAATGTTGGTCAGATATCACTTTGAGCTCTGTGAAATGATGTACCAACAAGTTATTGATTAATCAACATAAAAATCTATCGATAGAATAGATAGAATAAGAAAGTAGGTGGAGTCATCACAAGTTCCAGGCGTGGATTGAATCTCTCTTTCTTCAGACCACCTGGCGTCAGTATCAGTATGAACTCCTGAAGGAATCTAACCTGCCTTCTAACAAGTACTGAAATTAGGACAACTAACCGTTATCCACCCTGCACCGAGCCAACCAGTCATTATTATTCTAATTCATTCAATTGCAAAAGTGTGGGGGGGGGGGGGGGGGGGAGTGGTCTTATGAAGATGAGGAATTGCAGATAATTAGCAGGAAGGCATTTTGTTTGAACCCAGCCACTCCGGCTTGGGATGCGCCTGGAAGGTTGGGTGATAAACAAGCAATGGGAAAGCACAAGGGGGAAGAGGGAAAGAAGACAACAAGCGCTTTCATCTAAGCACACACACACACACACACACACACACACACACACACACCAGAGATAAGTCTAAGGAATAATCAACTGTTGTGTTGCGGGGTAGACAGCTTGGGAATTAGCCATCTCCAATCTGATTGTCCCTGGCACTTTAATCCTTAATACAGATAAATATGGCTGTGAAGTCGTCGGGAGAGCGGCGGCAGCGTCCCCGGCTCCGGCCGGCTAACGGCTTCTGTCCAAATGGCTTTGAGTGTCGATGAAACGAGGCCGTGGCGACGGCGCTGATGTGATGCGAGCTCGCTCCCTGTATTTGTCTGTCTGTCTGCCTGCTTGTTGTTTGCTATAGGTATCATTGTTTCCATTCCATTTCACAGCAATCGGCCTTGGTGAGGGAAAAGTGCTTTTCTATCCTTGAGCTGTGTCTTTGTCATATCAAGGCCTCTCGCTTGAGCTGCAGATTCTTTATAAGCCTATGAATTTATGTGTGTGTGTGTGTGTGTGTGTGTGTATGCTATATCTACAGTACATGCCTATAGTTATTGCAGTTTAACTTCATTGTGCATGTTTTTTTAATGTGTATTCACGAGTGTGGGAGTGAAGATGTGTGTTTTGTGAAGTGAATATATTGAGAGTGCTGATGGATCTATTTTAGGCTAAAAGAATCTCTGTCAAAAGGAATTGCTTTAGTATGACAACAGACATCCAAGGCTGGTTCAAAGAATAAAGTATCTTTTATCACACCCAAGCTAGCACTTTTTCATTTTTTTTTTTTACAAATTGAATGCAAACACCTTTCTTGTGCTCTTTTATTAAAAAAAACAAACAAAAAAAACTGACAAAACATATTTTATGTGGCTATTTAAACTGCCTGTTCTCATCGGGTACATTTTGGGTTGTTTATTCAGCTACCTGCTGATTGTGCCTGTTTTTGATTTAGTGAGCGCGTCCTCAATTTTGAAGCAAATGCATTTCTGCGACTGTACAACTCTGACAATGTTTGAGGCTGATTCCTTTTCACTTTTAATTGCCTCCCTGATAACCCGGGTAGCACCGTGCTCGGAGTAATTAATCACACGCCCCTTTTGTGAGTACACTAACACAAAAAGTACACACACACATCGGGCTGTGGCGAGGTGATCAATCAGCCTGCGCCAATGTTCCAAACACACCATCAATCCCTCCATGGCCGCCTTTATCAACAGGCTAATTTGTCTCCCCCTGCCCCTCAAACATTATGAGTCCTCACACATTTAGCCCCACACCTTTCCCTTTTATCTTCCTGGCCAGCACTTAATACAGCAATTAGAGAGGTTGCAGCTTCCCATTAACTCCTGCCAGCTCAAGCTAGTTACCACAATCTCATATTGTAACAGCTACAGTAGCGACGCCAGTCCGCTGTTGCACATCCTGAGTCTCGTATCGATTATATTCCAGACGATGGCTCTGGCCTTCAAGGCCATCGATGGAACGGGACCCATCTTCCTGGTGAAACCACACACCCAGAAGCGAGCACTTGGCTCCTCTACTTCAGCTGGCCGGCTGGTACCACCATCGCTGAAATCAAACAAATGTCTCTCAGCAAAGTCCAGACTCTTCTCTGTTCTGGTCCTCAGTGGTGGAACGATCTCGACCAATGTCAGGACAGCAGAGTCACTGCCATCTTCCGAAAAAGGCTCAAGACTCACCTGTTCAGACTTCACCTGGACTCTGCATAGCATGACCCACTAACACCCCCTTCTATGTTCTTGCCTATAGCACTTTGATCATAGCACTGTTGTTATTAAGGTATGTTTGCTGAACAGCTACTACTTTACTCAGACAAGGACCTAACACTTTATCGGCAATGATATGTCGTGGTTTCTTTCTTTTGACAAATGTACTTTTTTGGGGGCGGCTGTGGCTCAGAGGTATAAGTCATAAGGTGGTGTGTTGGTGTATGAATGAGTTAGATCCTCTGCCATCAGTGTATGAATGTGTGTGAACGGGTAAAAGTGACTGAATGTAGTGTAAAAAGGTCTTGAGTAGCAAGGTAGCTAGAAAAGCGCTTTGGAGTTGGCCGCTTTGGACTAAAGCGTCTGCTAAATGCCCGAAATGTACCTTTAAATATCATATAGTAGCATCAAGTAGCCAAACACATTCTGGCTGCTGCCGTGCTCCTTCCCCCTTCATCTCTTCCTGGTGAGCTGGTTCCTGATTGGCCCTACATCCCTCTCCTCCGTCCCTTTGCTCCCGTTTGCTTTCCTGCTTTCATGTGTTCTCCTGCTCTTGTTCTGCCCTCATCCTCCAATCTTTCATGTTGATTTCAAAACTGGCAAGTCCACAGATGAAAAGTGGAATGAGTCGGTTGAAGAGAGCCAATTTCCTTGTTTCTTGTGAGGATTAGCTGGGGCTCATTGGAACGTATGCTTTGTGTTAAAGAGCCTGCCAAATGACAGAACACGGTTGGGGGATTCATAATTATCTTTTCATTACTCTGCATGTATAATGACTGCCCCCATTATAAAACTCAAGACGATGTACACGATTACATTACCCCAGACAGCACTGAAACAGGTGCATCTATTATACATTACAGTTGATGTCTTTTTGATAACATGCTCATTTTCTGTATTTGTTCATTTGAAATGAGCGATTGACTCTCAAACGGGAAATTCTCCAAGTAACATTGGACACTGTTTGATGGTATTAATGTGGTTAATATCTTACATACAATGCACTCAAACATACTGCGATATTCATTCATTTGTGTTTTTTATGTGTTTTTCTTTATTAATCCTCACTTCATGTGTTAATTCCCTGCCTGTTGGACACATTCTTTCAAATCCTGATCAGAATCCTTTCAGGTTTGTAATTGTTTGTTTTTTGCCTACAAAATCTCTGCAAATGCAAACGCAGCCATCGCTTGAGTGCACATGCGTTCTGCCCGTAGTGCCAAATGGTACAGATGCGAGTGAGGGCTGAGTTTATGGGTTTTTGAATGAGGATGGGATAGAACAAATGGGAGGTTTGGCTGTAGTATTTCTGTCATCCCACCACAAACAGAAAAACAGCAGGACTGCAGGCTTGTGAATAGACTCCGTTATTAACCCCATAAATCACCAGCCTGCTGATGGTTTCCATATATGAGACAATTCATCAGATTTTCTCCCTCTCTTTCTCATTTGCTGTCAGACACACAAACACACACAAATACCTGCATAAGGATGCGCACACACACACACGTGCAAACACAAAAGCATGACATTGCATCTGGTGCTGTTTCATTAGCATTCATATATCCAGACAGAGCGATTATTCCCTTAAAAAACACCCACCACACCCTTACTGGTTTGAACTAACGGTGTCAGACAAGGCATTCGTCAGCAGGCTGCTAGACTAGAGAGGAGACTAAGAGAAAGTATACTTCCTCCAAGAATAATCCTGGTGATTCTCACAGTTCCTCTGAAGAAAATAGAGGGTAGATAAGATTATAGGTAATGAAGAGCAATGGATTGAGGCAAAGCAGAGGGAAGAAGAGAAGGGGGGTCTTAACTTCATGACCAGCAGCTTTGTGATAGTGATTTAAGAGGTCATGGAAGAAAGATAAAGGCCTGTGCATTATTAATGCTGAAGGGATCTAACTGGATGTGATTGGAAGTTTCTGCTGGTGCTCCTGCGGAAGAAAAACGAAAATTCATCAAAGTGCCCGTGTGTGTGTGTGTTCGCACATCACTGCCTCGTGAAACGATACAACATTTGAATCTTTAGTTTCAGTCCGATGCTGTTTTGCATATTGTAAAAATAGCACAAACCGAAGCCTTTTTTGTGCTATTTTTCCACTTATTAAAAACTCAATAGTGCAGAAAGTGAGCTTTTTATCGTTTCTCTATAGCAGTGATTTGAAACACACATATATGTGTATGTGTTTGTTTGTATATATTGTATTTATATATGTGTTTGTAACATGGGGGGATGTTTATCTGCAAGCGAGGGCAGTTTGTGCACAGAGGGGGTGAAATGGCAAACTGTGTCAGTGGAGCACAGTCGGGTCCGGATGCATGTGGATTGGTGTTATGAATGTGTGTGTGTGTGTGTAGTGTACATATTTGTACAAGTGTGTTTGCATGTGAGATTGAGTGTAAGCTTGTGGTTCGCTGTCGCCCCCGGTACAGATTGATGGCTTACAGACAGGTAATTTATGACCTCTCGGCGGCTGGCAGGGAGGAGGGTGACACGCGACTTACCCCGCAGATAAATAAGCGCTGCTCTGGAGTCCACATCACATCACCCCTGCATGTTTGTGAAAGAGCAGATTTATTTTTATTATTATTATTATTATTATTATTATTCTCAAACAGCTCTCAGCTTCCAATCTCGCTTTCTTCGGTTCTTTTCTTTCACTCTCAACTCATTTCAAGCCATTTTCTCTCTCCGTGCCCCTCCTTTAACACCATGCACCCTCCTATTCTCTTACACCCCGTTCCTCTTCACCCTCTGGCTGCCTTTGTATTGCCCTCTCTCTCGGCGTGGAGCTGGGACTTTGACGTGCCACCCATCATTTACAGGAATATGGTGTGAAATCGATCTCATGGAGAACCCTGCTGCAACAGTAAATTTAGGAGGGGAGGGCTGCAGATTAATTTCAAGGTCTTTTTTTTTTTGGCGAAACATATGGCCTGTCTGAAACGGGGAGAACATATGAAGGTGTGATATCATATTGTAATTTATCATGTGGCTGTAGTCTCTGCAAGACAAGACAGTTTAATTTGAGCTGAAATAAACATCAAATGGTGGCCGAGCTCAATCAATCCCTTTGTCCGTCCGAGTAATTCTTCCCCAGAGAGGGAAGCTGCAGTGAGCCGGGCAGGAGCAGGAAGTGGAATGGCAGAGAGGAAGAGAGATGTGCGAACAGAGGTTGACTGATGGATGGGGAAGTTATTACACCGCTGGGAGGACGTGTCATTTATTGCCAGTTGCTTGTCTCTCGTTGCCTCTTGTTTCTTTTATGGCAGTGATTACAGAGCCGATGCATGGACAAACAGCTCCCCCAGAGATCCCCATCAGCCATATAACACACACTAGGTTTTAACCTTCCACAGCAAAGCCTAGCCTCCATCAGGACATGCAGGAAGGGAGAAAGACATCAGGAAAAGTTCCATTTGGCAGGACCGTGTCCGTCCCGATGTGATGAACTGCTACAGTCCAGCAGACCTGGAACAGGTTCTCCTGCTACTTACAGGTTGCATAGACCTGCATAGGGGAGGTCGTAACACGTGTCTCAGTTCAGAGACTTTGATGTCGTCAGCAGTGATTCATTCCCTCCTAGTTGACGACAGAATAAAGTCAATTATTATGTCCTGCCATCAAGCATTTATTTCATATTTTAGACAATATTTAATTTAACTTTGGACACATTTATATTATTGTCCCTTGGTCAGATCTGTGGTAAGGGACAGGAGCAAATGTTTCTATCCTGCAGAGTTTTATAAACTCAACTTTTTCTGCAAATCCTTTTTCAAAAAATATTTAACATGCAATACATCCAACATGTATCTACACTTGAGCAGCTGTACAAGACTTATAGTCTTAAATGAGGATTTCTGTTCTTTAAATGAAGTGATCAGACCTTTTTTGACAGATTTGACTGATAAATTCCTGCGTTGGTACCGTGGTAAACGGTTTTGAGGTGTGATACCTGGTACAGGAAGACAGACCATGATGCCTCGCTGTCCCTGATGGAGTAAGTGACCACGAACGGCAAGTCGCCGGCTGAAGCCGCCCGGCCTTAATCTTCTATCCAAGGACAGTGGCAATTTAGCAGTGGCCGTGCCTGACACCGTGCCAAACCACGCTCTTCTGTGTTGTCCTATTTTTCATAATAACGCTTTCTTCCAGGGCTAAACAATAACGGGAGGGAGGGACTTTAATCAGCCTCCATCTCAGCCCCGTGCAGCTCAGGGGCTTGTTGCAACAGTAACTGTGTGTATATATTATTGATGGCTAGCACCTTGGCCTTGTGTTTGCAGTGGAGGAACAGAACAGCAGAGAAACCAGGTCATCTACTGCACAATGCCAGAGGCCCAGCTGACTCACCCAACCAGCATTATTGCATTATTATTGCATTTCTTTCATTACTGCTATCGCCTGCCTTTTCAATACCTCTGGCTTGGAGTCACAGTTCCCATAGAGTTTACCTTATGGCCTTATGGAGAGCCACTTCTCACTGCTCCATCTAGTCTACACACACACACACACACTCTCTCTATACCATACTGGTTCTCGTCTCTCAATCTTTCCACCCCACCCCTTTCCTCCTTTTCTTTCCTCTCTTCTCCGGAGTTATTTCTCTTCCCTTTGAAGAACAGCGATAACGATTTGCCTTGAAAACACACCACTTCTATTCACGTCTGTTAAGTCGCTTCAAGGTATAACATGCTGAATCAAAAATAGGATGTTTTTGCCCACAAACGTTTAGTCGGTGTTTTGTTTTTTACCGAGGGGTAATATTCTCGCCTCACGGATGATTATTTTCTTTTTTTAACCGCCTGGTTTTACACATGGGTCCATGCTGTGGCTGCAATTAGTATGGACAGAACGTTCTTAATGAAAATTATGTTTTGAGGTCAAATACATAGTAAGCACATCAGACATAGCACATTGACCCCCTGTGCTGTGTTTTATGTTTTGGACTAACTATATTATACTACATGCTACACCCACACATTTAGGGCGAGTTAATTATCTGTGGGTTGAGGAGAATGGCCGCAGAGTTTGTAAACACTCAGGCAGAGCGTTTTAATCCCTGTCAGATTGCTTTCTGTTCCGGAGAAGGCAGTTGTGGAGGTTTGATCTAATTAATGCGGCGATTAAGAGTTCATTGCCTCGTATTTTTCAGCTAGAAAAGATTTTACTCTTTTTATGTGCCTCTGAATTGTAAATGTAATGGGGCTAAGTGATACCATCACATCCTGCATGAGCCATCAGTGTTTCAGCATAATTGTGTTTCCCAGAATTAGAGGCAGGTCAGCCCCTTGTATTATCACACTCCGTGATGAGTACAGCACTGAACAGTTATGTTCAAACATGTAGTAAAAGTTTACTTTACTACACCACTCCATCTTACGTTTCAATCAGACTATTTAGTATAATAATAATAATTCATAGGACTTTTTATAGCACTTTTTTGGATAATCAAAGACGCTTTACATGCTGGACAAATCCAATTTGATTTGTAATTCAAAGTCGGATTTCAACCTTCGACACATCAGCAAATGGATGTCTGCTACATGATGATGAGGGCGGCATTATGCTTTGATTATAATCCCAACAGTTATACAGTAGTGTTTACCGCCTATCAATCGATGTGTGTGCAATAGATCGCCCGTGGAAACGTTTTCCTTGACTAGCCACTGAAAAGGAGACTATTGCTGTGCAATCAATAGCTGAAGAAATCACACGTATACTCGCTGTGAAAGAGAACAGAGAGACCAGGGTTTGAAAGAGGAACCGCTTTGCTCGATGTGTCTTAATGAAAAGGAGAAGATTACCTCCTCCAACTATCTTAATGTGACGTTAACAGAATCAACCTGAATGGGTCTCTGCATATGTAGTTACAATAAAAGCTTATATTTTATTTTGTGAATTGTTTTGAAAGTTTATTAATTGATACAAAAATCCTCCCAGAGCTCTGGGAAATTGTGTGGGAAACAATTTTCTTATATTAAATAGTTTTAATTGGTTTTCAGTCCAGAATATTACTGTTTGTCACTCGTCAGTTTACACCGGCTACTCATCCCCCTTTATTATTTTATAAGGTATGTGTCTATGCTCTGTGTCATAAACTGTTCCATTGTGGCAAGAGACAGGGCCACTCCAGGACTTCCAAGGCCAGAGGTGACTAGCAGCCACATGTTCCTTGGGTCATTCATGATTAGCTGGCCTGCTGCCTGGGGGGCCCATAAAAAAGGAGATGGGTCTTCTCAATCTCCAGTCATCTTGACCAAGCTTTTTCCTCCTAGACTTAAACGTGTTCAGTGACCCCGAACAAAGTGCTTCCATAAAACACAACGCAGCGTCCCTGGACAGTCAAGTCCCAGTCATGTTGGGGTTTTTTTCAACCCTCTATGAATATTTCCAAAATGTCTGATGCATAAAGCTGCATGAAAGTGTCTGCAGCGATCTACTTTAAATGTTCTGGACACTGACACATCCACAGTCATGCTCCCCTCATTAAACATAATGCACTTCAATCCTCACTGCAAACCTGCATACCAAACTAATGATAATTGACAAATCAGGCTTCTATCAGAGGAATAGCAGACGAGGGTTTTCATCACAAAAGCACCGACACCTTTTATGGTCCGTGAGCTTAACTGTGATGCATTGGGTTAAGTGGTGGAGGGAGATGTGTTGTTTTGCATTGATCATTAAGGCGATGATGAGCTCTGTGCAAAAGCTCCGGCAGATATTCTATGAATTACAACAAAGCTCTTATTTACAGCCGTCAAACTGAAGGATTATGGGCTCTACACAGACAAATAGCAGCAAAGAAGAAAATCCATCCCTTCACCCATTCTCTTCCTCTTATCCAGGGCTGGGCCGAAGGGCAACAGGCTAAGCAAGGTACCGTTTCCAGCTCTTCCTGGGGAACCCCAAGGCATTCTCAGGCCAGGTATAGAGATATATAGACTCAGCTGTTCCCTGGGGCCTCTTACCAGTTGGACGTGCCTGGAAAACCGGGCAACTAGTAGGCACCCAAACCACTTCAACTTACTCCATTCAAGCAGTGGCTTTACTCTGGACTCCCTCCAGATGTCAGATAGGCTCCTCACCCTATAGAGGAAACTCATTTCAGCTGCTTTTATCTGCGATCTCATTCTTTCTGTCGCTACACACGCTAATGACCATCGGTGATGGTTTCAACCATTGCCTTCCTGCTCAGCTCCCTCTTCACCACAATGGTCCGGTACAATGACCCCCATCACTGCTGATGCCACACTAAGCCCCCCCTGTCTATCTCATGCTCTATTTTACCTTCACTTGTGAACAAAACCTGAAGTACTTTAACGATTTTTGCCTCGTGTAGTACACTCACTCCCTAACAGAGAGAGCAATCCACCGTTAAAAACAATCTCTTCATACTGTTTACATTGTAGACTGTCATTTCAAGACAGTTGCTGTAGTTATTTACAGAAACTAGGTTGGGTCTACGAAATAGGCATTCGCATAAAGTATTGAAAAACGTATCGTTGTGGTATCGGTATCAAATACAAGGTATCGGAATAAGAAACTGAAAAATCTATTTTAGTGTATATTTCTACCACATTGTCATCATTTCAAATGTTGCCCTCCACGGTTTCATAATGATCCCAAACTATTTTGACACTTCTCAACCCACTCGAAGAATCTCAAGTTGATGGGGGGGGGGGGGGGGGGGGGGGCGTCCACTGATGCTTGATTTGACCCATCAACTCTCAGGGGGAAACCCAGGAAAAATATCGCTTTTATCCTCAAAACTACACATATTTGATGAAACCACAGTTGATTGTGGCCCCCAAGTGCATCCTCAGCTGTCTGTTGTCGACTATTACCTTGCTCTCCGCATGTCATTTTAACTCGTCCTGCTAAGCTCATCATTTATCTTGAGACTTCCATAATATTCAGACAGTGATGTCTTTTATGGCTATTATTAGAAATGGTGTCTGTCTTCAGAAGCTGGCACAAAAGTGTGAGTGGTCCCTCGGGCACTGTTTCATATCAAGGTTAACTTGTAGTGATTAGGATAAGGAGACAAGTAGTTGCCATGGGGATGGAGGAAACAGCAGTGAAGAGGACGATAAGCCTGGAGTGACAGAAGTCGGTAGTACTGTATGCAACGCAGCTAATCTAAGGACTGTTCATATGTATTATTTCCTTCCCACGTCTTTCTGGGTAGCATTAATCATGCTGCGGTGGCAGAAACAAATAGATCCCTCTGACGTAATGATCACGGTGCAAATTACTAGTGCGGACGTGATAAAAGTTTTCAACACTGTAGTGTAATATCATTAATAAATACATAGCACTTACAGTAAAATTGCAATCATAGTTTAATTTCATGCTTTTGTTTTGGGAAATTCAGCAACAGTCTGATTGGTTTTGAACAATCTGTCAATCTTATTATGTCTCATTCACTGATGAGTTTCGGTTGGCCAACAGATCTATTGCTTTGGGAATTCTGCCATCTGTCATTATAGATATTATAAGGAATTATGAGTCACTAGATCTAGGTCAATCTTAGTGATATTCAAACATTACATTAAGGAAATGCATTAGCCCACTGACAATTCTTGAAGAGTACTGTGTGTACTATATACGACGAAAAGATCAATAATCAAGAGCGTGTCTTGGATGAAAAAGACTGATAATTGCTTTTCTTTGACTCCATTTAGTGATTATTATAGGGTATTTATGGTAAATCCCCTTTAAATCATAATCCTAAATTATGTAAAAACCTTAATCTCAATCTGTTACTATCAACTGGGTCATCTCAATTCATTAAAAAAAGTATAAATGATTTTATAACAAAACGTCACTTTTAGATTTTGACCGCTCCTACAACGCCAAGTATGTTAGTAGTAGTAGTAGTAGTAGTATTCACAATCCTTGTGTGGAGTTGATCCAGAATCTCACTCAGCAGACTTCTCCTTTGGCAGTACCTTGAGCGCTGCATGGCTAATCCTTGGAGGAGAGGGCTAATGCCCCCAGATCGCCCCCATGAGAGGCTCTATCCTCGCATCCCTTCTGCAGAGCTCTCTCTCCCCTCCCTGGTGCCGTCCCCAGCAACACAATAATTAATGAGCTCAACCAGCCAATCGCTGCAGAAAACCTCCCTCCCCGGTCTCAATTATCCACATCATGCAATGATAATTTGACTTACGTAGGTGCTAATTTCATATAAGTTAAAAGGCAATTAGGAAAATGTGTCTATTTGACGGGCAGAGGGATTAATTGCTAAGCTGCGATGCCACCAGTTTGCAGAGAGTGCAGGCTTATACTGGTTACGATGGCACCCATTATCGGTCATCGCATTAATAACCCCATATTTCACATCTCCATTTGATGTGCTACATTTAATTAAAGTGCGAGGTTGTGTGACGAATGAATGGCTAATTGGAAAGCACCTTTTGAACATTCCCTTTGCCCTACACCAGATGTGGTTGGTTATGGGGTGAGATCTTATTTTTTGCTCCTTAGCCAAAATTCAACCTTCGATTGTTCATTTTCATATACCATTTTTTTTCATACAATGCATATCCCAAGGATTTAACCTTAATAATAATGTTACAGTTTAGCACTGTAAGTTCAAACACCCCCCTCACCTGACTGCTGACAGTAAAGCTAAACGTCTGCAGCGATATGACATATTTTGGAAATGTGGACGACTGGCCTCCATCTCCTGTTTGGAATCGTAAACATATGCTATTCCAGATTAGTTTAAAGCTCATAAAAATGTAAATCTGCCATACAGGGGTGGAGTGTGTGTAGAAACTGATTTATAAATACCTTGCACAAACTGTATTCCTCATGCATTTTCTTTCTCCCTTTGAAGGCTGGTGGCTGAGAACTGCAGCTAATCTGACATTTCATACATCTCCGACTATTTAGGGAGATATTTGAAGATAGAGGTGTTATTTCCTCTCCTACCTCAGCGTTCTCCGAGCGGTGGGAGGATAATTATTGTGGAGTTGTTGAGAAGTGGGGTTAACGAGTTTACTCGCACTGTTTAGAGGCTAAAAAGCAATTTTAACGTCAGCAATAAACCATGCAGGATATTGAAATCTGATGTATGCTCGGTGGAGTTCCTCCATTTTGACGTGTTCCCGAGGACTTTTGACTGTTGTTGCACCTGCTGTTCTGTTTGGACCCAGTCTCTCTGCCCACACTGTTTGTCTTATGTGTTTTCTGCTCTAAAGGAGACCCAACAAATTAAATTTGCTTAAGAGTGGCAGTTAAACGAAGTCCCATTACAAACAAGTTGCTCCCATCTACTCTCTCGCCTTCAGCCAAATTAAAGTCTTGATTCGAAGTATCACTGAGCTTCTCACATTCCCCTTTCCACACCCAGCCTGCATCACGCTGGCTTCTGTGTATATTCTTTTTTTCATAATTTGTACCTCGCACTGTGTAGTAATGACTCCCTGGAACTTGATTAATGCAAGTATTGATTCCTTTGTTAAATGCAAGATTGGATGCATGGACTCCAGCACTATTCATCAAAATGCACTGGCATATAATTAAATTGTCTGTTTACATTTTATGACTACACATTTATTAAATATCAAACTCATGTTTGTATTAATTTGCCTACCGGAAAAATATTGTATGTGTACAGAGAGCAAGCTGATCTTTACTGGTGAAGGTTAATCTGAAAAACCAACATTAACACATGATGGAATTGAATGTTTACGTTTGTGTGTGTGTGTATATATATATATATATATATATATATATATATATATATAGGTGGAAACATGGGTCACTGGGATCATTCTATTGAAGTCCAATGTGACATTTCCTTTTTGTATAATTAACATAAGTGTTACTGAAATAATGTAATCTTTAATAATATTAAATAAACCAAAAATTCCAAGATGCATTTTACAGTAAAAGCTAAAGCATTTTATTGCTTAATTTCTTGGTTTTATCAGGTGAGTCACCTGATCTACTTTCTGATTCCTCTACTTTAAGTACTTTCCTCTTTATCCTTGCTACACACACACACACACACACACACACACACACACACACTGGGATTATGGACTGTGTCCCAATGCATCCATATTTCAGAGTTGTATCTCTGGTGTCACTCTACATCTTGTCTGTGGAGGCAACATGGAGGATCCAGCTCGTGTTTAAGCATGTTTATGTTGCTGACCCAGTTACGGGATTTTCACAGCGTAAGGTTTGTGGGCAGGGTGGGGCCGTGGCGTAGGAATGACTTCTTTCAATTCAGCCCCCCCCCCCATTGAAAAGCACACACACAGCGGTGTGCACATTTAGAAACACACATGGATGTATGCGTGACCTGGAGGGAAGCAAGCCTTGAGCTTTTCATGGTATTCTAATCCAAGATGAATACATCATTGCATTAGGTATGCACACCTATAGAGGTTCTCCGGATCCTGTGTGCAGCTACATGGTTCTAGTACAAGTGAGCTCATGATTGATGGATAATTGAAGACCTGGACTGTGTAGAGGCGGTGGTTAGATAACCAGGGGAAGATAGAACCAACGAGGA
Organism: Chelidonichthys spinosus; assembly: GCA_029853015.1. NCBI lineage: Eukaryota > Metazoa > Chordata > Actinopteri > Perciformes > Triglidae > Chelidonichthys > Chelidonichthys spinosus. The sequence goes on along the minus strand of CM056828.1, from coordinate 4,171,035 downwards.
GTGCTTTAGCGTTTCATTTAAAATCCAAGGTATTGAATAATGTAGGGAGCCCCTTGAAAGCTCAGTCGAGTATTCAAGCACAGAGGTTGTCAACAATGTCGGGAAAGTTAAAGGCACAGCTTGTACCGAGCAGCGTTGGTGGTGGGTTTGGGTACACAGTCGTGTGTGTGTGTTAGTCATGTTCATGTTTAGGAAGTAGTGTAATGACCTGAAAGGACAGTGTGTCATTCTGTTGCATTACCTGCCATGATTAATTTGTATACCTTATTTAAAATCGACACTTTAAGTGCTTTATAAATAGCCCAACATTGAGAGCCAGTTATGTTTCCCAGAAGTCATTGTAACAACCAAATGATGTCATAGATCCCTCTCTGATGGAGTCATGTTCACTCAGGCTGTTCACTAGACTCTTAGTGTTATTATATGAAGTAATAATGTCTGATTTCCTGTGTGGTTTGTTTGTATATCTTTTGACTTGGAATTGGATTTGGCGATTGGATGTCAAAGCCACCATTATTAAGTAGCACACGATGCTATGACATATGAAAGAATGGAACATATATGCACATGCCAATAGGCCGTGTACAGGCTTGTAGGGATTGAAGTCACTGCAATAAAAACCTGAGATAATTAGTTGATCGAAAGAGAAAATAGAAATTTGCTTCAATTTTGAGAATCCGTTTCAGTAATTTCTGAGGAATAAATTCCAATCGTTCTCTGGTGAGTTGCAGCCCCAAATTCAATATTGTTGACTTGGGTAGATGGAATCATTTTGTAATTTAATGATCATGTGTTCTGCCCTGAATGTGCATTGCAGCGAGCTAAGCCGATTGCCTGCGAGGTTTTTCCTGGAAGCAGCTGTTTGAAATCAGTATTGGACCAAAAAATTCAATGATAGTGATTTCAAATCAGAAAATGATGAGACGATCTACACTTTAACTGCTGAAATGTATTCAGAACAGTATGTATTAGCTGTCAACAAACTGCCTCTTTGTGAAGAAACTGTGAAAGATAGTTTATTTGATCTAGAATGATTAATCCGACACCTTTTATTCATGAACTTTTTTTTATCTGATTACAATTCCTCCACTCCACTTTTGTCAACATTTGTTTTTATAAGTGCTCTTTAAATTAATTCACTTGACCTGACTAAAGAGTACTTCCAGATAATGCCAGTAAAACAAGGGCATTTGGGTTGTAGATACAAGCTGCTTGTCAATATTTGCCTCTCACAGATCTGACAAAACGGTGGATGTAAAGATGTCAGTTAAATTGCTTTAAAGCTGTGCCAGTACTGGTTGCTACTGGCAACACAATGTTCAACTGGAACTGACTGCTGTAAGAATATATTGGTTGTTCTGTCATACAGATTCAGAACTCTAAGTATTTAAACATGAATGTAATACAAACAGATACATTTCACACGTTTATTTTTCTTGCCTTTTCCAGATAATTACATATTTCTATGTGATTTCAATCCTCCTCATGTAGTCTTAATGGTATCTGTGTTTCACATGGAGGGTGATGACTGGTATCACTGACCTTTTTAACTGAGTTCTGGCAGCTTCATCCTGCAAAGTGCCTGACTAAATGTTTGGACCCATCATAGACGGCTGGATCCTCCAGTAATGAGCCGTGTCATCACGTTAAGAAGATGCTGTTTGTGCTGTCTGCAAACACACACACACACACACACACACACACACACACACACACACACACACACATCTCATTCACCACCACTGACAGTTGCGGTTTGTCTTGTGGATCTTAAAAGGGAGATGTCCCCTCTCTCGTCGAGCGACTGTATGTGTTTATCAGCTTCCAGTGTGTCTTGTGTATTGTGAGATTGATGTCTTCACAAACCTCTGCTGTCTCTCCTGCTTCACCGGAGAGCTCAGTCTATAGGCGTCACCGCCGTTAAGAGTAGTGCTGTCATCACTGGGGTGTGTGATCAGGTCCCTGTTGGTCTCTGAGGTAATTGTTGCGATGATGATCTCACTCTGAAACTCTGATCTCATTGACCAGCTCCCTCGTCAGCACCATCCCTCCTTTTCCCACTCGCAGCGGATGAAGGGAGTTCGCTGGCAGTGCTGGTAGTGGAAGTAATAAGAATGCACACTTTTCCAGGTCCTTACATAGATATGCTAATCCGCCACATTAATCTTGTCCCCTTGCATGGAAACGTGGGAGCCAGATGCTGCACCAGTTGCCCCTCACGCTCTCAACTTCGGTTAAGGCTTTGCTGTTTTGACGAGAGAGAGCAACCTGCTGGGACATAATCAAGGCCGTCCGGCCAGGACGTCACTATGGTAACTTCCCATGACCTACCACTGCATCGGATCAGAGCAATCTGGAGGTTAATTAGGCCGACCGCTATGAATCCTCCGCCTGCCATCAGCCTCTATCAGTGGGCTCCACTCTGGCCGCTGGTTATATGGTGAACCGTTGATTGGATTGGTTACGCCCCTCCACAGTTGCAGTACACTTAACAAAACCCTTGTTTATTTGAACAACGCTCCAAAGTGAAGGAATCACTTTTTGCCAAAAGAACTGAATTTTCAAACCACATTCGTGTGCCGGACGGTTTCAGTTCAAAGTAAGCCTATGAGATCGTGAAGGGGTGAAAGCTTTGGAGAAAGTATCCTGAATTGACTCACATTTGACATTTGAAAGGCCAGAAACAAAGTCAGTATCATTTAATGACTTCAAGTTCTGCTTTTGGGTTTCAGCGCAAAAGTGAGCTGCTGAGCCACTTAATCCTAAAATAAAAAGCTGCATATTCCTTACAATTTGTGTCATCCCTTCATAAATATGTCCTCGTTCCCTGTAATTATTTCATAGGCCTCTAATTGAAAAATAATTAAATGATACTTAATTCACAACTTTCTCATAATTGCATTGGTTACATTTCATGGTGAGACTTTTTCCTCAATGTAATCTTACGGTGTAATTATTTCTAGTATCCCCTCATGAAAATGTGTCGAAATGAATGTACATCATAAGTCATTTGTAAAAATCCATCATAAACCCATTAGAAATAATAATTTAGTGTGAGGTGAGTAAAAAAGTATGGGCTTTTATTCCTTACAATATTTCCAACTGAAAAAAGAACCAAATCAATATGTTTAAATCTTGCTTTGAGCCCCAAACTACCCCATGGTCACTATTATTAATTATTATCTCCAGTATTTAACACGCCTGCAGCATGACGGTAAAACCCTTCCGTTACTGCCAATGACACCTGTATTGTGAACTCAAACGTAATGCCTGATGGTATCAAGTTAATTTCCTGTCTCCTACATGGAACTATATGCATTTACCTTCTCAGTGCCAGGAAAAAATAGATCAATTACTGTGTGTTCATGTATTTTTATGAAAAAAAGAGGAACATATCAAAAATATGTCATTTTTGTTTGTTGTGTCATCATAGCTAAAAGCACACTGATCTTATTTTCAGTCAGACATCTTTGGACACTTATAATTAAAAAAATTCTTAACAATAACAGATGTAAAAGAAATCCCCTAAAATAAACACATGACAAACAACCAGTGGAACTGCTCATTCGTGTTGTTGACGAGGGCTCCTTCTGAATGACTTTGTGCTTCCTTTAAATGATAGAAGAATTCCGACCGTGGCTCAGAAGGTTTACTCTAGTAATTAAAAACGACTCGGTACAGAACACACTTTGCCCTGCTGTTTATCCACTGTGTCAATTCATGTCACCAGTAGTTGTATAATTTGTTTTTGCCGGTTTCAGTTGGAGTGTTGTGTGGATTTACTTCAGTAAGTCTACATCCTCTCTCCACAGCGTCGGAGCGCCTCTGGACCGCTAACCATCGCCGGTAGCTGATCAAACCACTTTATCTGCTCTATCAGGTGCTGTTTCATAGGGTCGGGTTCGGGGTGGGGGGGGGGGGGGGTGGGGGTTGTTTTCTTTTTTCACTTCATGCTTTGCTAGCCACGGCTTTGTTGACCAGGGTCTGTCTGTCTGTGTACTTTGGGCTTGACACGAGGACAGTGCAGGATCAGCGGGAGAATCAGTGGAACTGAACCTGACAAGAGAACATGAAGGTTCCCTTCGGAGGAGGTTACACGGAGAAAAGACTCCTTCTCTGTGGGGGAAACATTTCATTCAGCGTTTGTTTGATCCTCTGTTGCTTCTTGTTTTACCTGAGTCGGGACCTGATGCATGGTTGCAGATGGACTCTCCGAGACTCTCTGAGGTATAGTGGATTGCTGCGTTTTTTTGAGCCTATCGGAGCAAGAAGAACAATATGTGATAGCACTCTGGTTATCAACACAATAGACAGATGCATTTGGCAGGTTATGCTCTTCAGTAAATATGTTAGCATATGAGCATAATTACTTTAAGCTATGGTCTACATTCTGAAGATCAGTTGAGCCTCTGAGACAGATTTGATAAAAGCAATCAGTGTTCCTAGATCGGACGAGGCGGGAGTGGGAGGGGATGAGGAGCAGGGGAGACGAGGGGATTGGACGGAGGGTACGAGCCAATGGGAGCATTCTGGAGCAATGGCTCCCATTGGTCAATTTCTATGCAGGCCTTCGTCTGATAGACTGAGTGGAACTGCAAATCGTAGACCATAGCTTTAAACTCCCATTTAAACTCCCATTCACCAGCCACAGTAGCATAGACTGTGCAAACAGTTGTATTATGTCATCTGTGCTTTTTGGCGTGAGCTCATTCAAGTCTGAGAAAATGACTTAATTGACATTGGTTGAGTAATCCAGGCTTGGCCTTGTAGGCTACACGTTCCTAACAGAAATCCTGCATTACATACAGAGGGCGTTGAGTGTGAAAGACGGGGCTGTTAAACAGGCAGTGATGGTATGATGCATCATGGGAAGAGTACAATCCAAGGTTATTGGAGCTTGCAGCATACCACAGAGGAATATTCATATATTGGTCTCTGCCACATTAATTCTGACGGTCAAGAAAATATTGCTCTCGTCCCCCAACTTTATTGAATGGCAACACTAAGTTGAGGGAGGGCCCCTTAAAAAAAAAGTACTTAAAACGCTTTGACCACCAACGACAATGAGTTTATGGGCTGCCAAACACCTGTCATGCCTGTCAAAAAGGTCAACAACTAAGCAATTAAAATCCTTTATGCGTCAGTTTTGTTCTGGGTTTAACTGTTTGTTTGTGTGTGACGACCAGCGGAGGAGGCTGCAATATTATAATAGTCGTATATCATAAAGAGAAAATGAAGGACAAGCAACACTGAGCTGCTGTGTTCAGTGAACACAAGCTTTTGAGAATATAATGGCAGATATAATGGAATATAATCTCCTGTTTTTTGGCATTCAGACAAAGTTGGCTGGTTATATTTACATTCTGATATTTCCTACTAAATAAATGAATAAACACAGATGAACTGGCATTTTATTCATGTATTGCTGCTGATACACAATACAAAGTGCAGGTCACTCCTAATTTTCTAATATTTTTGCATAATACTATAGCATGACAATGACATTTCATAACATCTCTTGTGACTGCTTCGGTCTCGTCAAACAGGATCTTTACTAGTTTCATATTCAAATGATGATTACCTTTTTGACGTTTGACGTGCTGCGACTACAGAAACGCTGTGAGCATTAACGTGTGTGTGTGTGTGTGTGTTTGTGTGTGTGAGTGTGTGTGTGTAAATATAATCTGCTCCGCAAACCCACATTTGTCACTTGGCTGCAGGATCCCTTGCATGGCTGGCAGTGTCACTGTGTGAGATGGCTGCTGTTGTGATGGGTAGTTGATTATGGCTCATCTGGCTGCCAGCACCCTCAATCAACATCCACAACTAAGGGGATGAGGAGGAGGGATGTTTATTTGGGCCTGGATTCTGTAAATGCCAGTGTGGAGACATAAGCCCCGTGCCTTATTTCTAAGCTCAATTTTCACTGCTTTCTCTCTCTCTCTCTCTCTCTCCAACTGCCTCTTTCATGCTCCTTCTCATCCTCTCCCTGTCAGCTTTCTACCCCACTTCCCCTTCCTCTGTCCCTCCGCCGCCATCACAGAGAAATGTTTATGAGCCGAGCTTGAAATCATGACCCAGGCCACCCTGTCCCCACGTCTCCGTCACCTGATGTATTTTCCCTCCAACCTCCTGTCTCCATGCCAGAGTAAAATTGGCCAACCCTTAACATCTACAGCCCCACCAGACAACCTCCTCCCTCTCCTCGTAGCCTGGCTCAACCCAGGCTGCCAGTCTGCTGTGCTGTTCTGTGCTCTACACGCTCCAGTGCGCTGTCGGCTGGTGACAGGCTATTTGGGATTTACCCACTGCTGCTGTGCCTGTCTCTTCATCTGCAGCCTTTCATGGCAGTAAAAAGCAGTCTCTCCTCCCCCTTATCCTTTTCCTCGTCTCTCTTCCCCCCCACCCCCTCACCCTTCAACTCATTCCACCATCCTCCCTCCATCCCTCCCTCCCCACAATCTCCGCTCCTAATCCCATCCTCCTAAAGACTGTAATTGAGCAGCACGGCATGCTGGGATTAGGACTGTTATTGGGGGTACTCTCATTGCAGGAGAAATTTGGGTGAAAGTGTGAGCAGATCTACTGACACTCGGAGGAAAGCAGATGGTTTGGGAATACGGGGTGATGGGGAGGGGAGGGTGTGAGTGTTGGGAGGCGGGGTCGGCCGAGGGAACTGCCGTCACTGGATCCCTGTTCTGACAAGGTTGATCTCCAGGTCACTGCTGATATCCAACAAACTGACAGGAAATCCATAAAACCTTAACGCTTAAACAATAAAACATCAGCTCCTACAGCCCAATATGACATCAGATCACTGAACAATGATGGACAGATAGTATTCTCCATATAGTATCCAACATTTGGAATTACACCGCACCAGAACTATGAGGGCCATTTGAGTGACTGATAGCTTTTAAAAGCTATCAGTTTAAAATGGCACGGCATGCCAGCTGATCTGCTGTGTGCTGAGAGAAAAAAGCATCGCCTGGCACGCCTGGGCCCATGGTGGAGATTTACTGGCTGGCGAGGAGCATTGCTGGTTGTAGGATGTATTTGCCAAATCTTATTGATCAGCTCTTTGGCCCTTGATCCTGTATTTTTTTTTTTTTTTTTATCCCCATCAGGAGGATAAGATAAAATGGACTACACAGAAATACTGATATGGAGTTTTCCCCTTTTGCTCTCTGAGTTAATTGAGGGATTTGCCATGACCCAGATGAATATTGATCCCTAATGGAATCCAGACTTCAATGGGCAAATGCCGCAGCAGGCCAGCGAAGCAGTCATCGAGCAACATCCACATAAACGTCTTCTCGTAATATATTATGCACACTATACGTTTGTACTGAAGTGTGCAAAGTTTTTGATCAGCCAAGTTGTCATGTGGCCAGCGTGAGGTGGGATGTGTATTTAAACTCTTCAGGATTTAAAAAGTCTTGCAAACTGCTGTGGAATCATCAAGTTTATTTCCCTGTACTTTGTAAGCTGCTTAAGTCCTGTGCCAGCTTAGTATTGCCATATTAACATCACCCAGTGAGACAGCTCTGACAAGCTCCCTTCCTCCACAGTTGCCTCCTGCTCCTACCGCCTGACTGCCATTGTGGAGGAAAGTCTTACGGAATGACACACACAACCACAGGAGCACACACACACACACACACCAGCTCACGCCTTTTGCCACACAAACACACACTTAAAGACGCGTTGAGAGGACGTGCTTTTAGGTAGGCGGCTTTACATCCCGAGCTTTGCGTTTTGATACCAGCTCGTACAAGCTCTCGTGGTTTTTCTCGCCTAGAAATGATGATGGAGAATCGTAGCTGAGGTCTGTAGATGCGGTGATTGACGACGCCGGCTGCTTTTCCCTCACCTCCGGATGTGGAGGGCGGAGGATTAGAAAGTCACTGTTTGGCAAACATATAAACAGTTTAATGCATCAGGCGATTAATTAATGACATGTCATGTAAGTAGTGTGCATTACATGGTCTTACTTGACGAGAGCAGCTGCCCTGTGACTAGGCTAAGTTTGGGTTAGCTGTTGGAAAGGCTCTGTAGCTTCTTATGTGGCATGAGGCAGCTAGCTGTTGTCATCGATGTAAATGCTATAATGATGGGTAACAACTAAATACACACAGTGGTGCATATTTAGTTTTACTATCCACCCAAAAAGGAGCCGTTTATGTTAAAGAACGGTTTACAGCAGGGGTCTCAAACTCAACTTACCTGTGGGCCGCTGGATCTAGAGTCTGGGTGAGGCTGGACCGCATCAAGTACTCCACAAAAAAAGGGGTTCAAGTATTCCAAAAAAAGTACAACCGATCCAATCTTCTCCATCTTTAATAATAACAATTCAGAACCTGCAGAACGGTATGGCTTCTCTTACTTCCTCCTACTATATACTATATTCATGTGTGCGCAATAGTCCAGAAATTACGGTACAAGTGACCAACGTTGCTAATTCATGTTGTTGTCGTGAGCCTGATCTATGGTAGCCCACAAGTCTTAAAAAATACAAGACGCACAGGCAAACGACTCGAGGTAGGGGGCCGTCAAATATCGTTCCGGGGTCCGCAATTGGCCCCCGGGCCGCGAGTCTGAGACCCCTGGTTTACAGCAATAATGAGCGTGAAATCCGAGACAGTGATACACAGCCGTCATCTGATCCGCGTGTCAATCTCCGCAAAGTAAAACTGCCGAACTATGTCAGAGGTTTATTGTGAGGCGTAAGACGGCGTTAGCGGGACGTTCAGGCGGCATTAGACTGTGTTTCAGTGTGCAATTATAGCACATGTCAAGTGTGTTGGAGCCCAGAGGGTGAATACTTAACAAAAATGTATTAGCTTTACTTCAAACGATGTACAAGTTATTGATTGTATTGCTGTCAGGTATTTTCTGCTATGTAGTTCTGAGAGTTTTTTTTTTTTTTTTACCAAATCCAAACACAAGAGATACCTCTGTTTGAGACATAATGTGAACATGGGATGAGCCTCGGCTTATGACAGGTCCAGCCTTTTGTCTCCTCTCCTGTCAGTGACTAAATTTAACATGCATAAGCCTCTTACCAAAACACAGGCAAACAAGATGGACTGTTCACTGCTCCGACAAAACAAAGGTATCATTATTATTGCTTGAAGAAATATGCCCCACAAAATTACGTCGGCCTGTCAAACTGATTTCGGAGCCGGTGCAACGCCATACATTTGGAGAGCGGAAATGTAATTCTATTCATGACATTCCATATTCCTTCAATATTGTAACATTTAGATTATGTGCCAGGCTTGTTTTCCTCTGGAGGCTCCGTCGTCTCAAAGCCTCCTGTTTTCTCAATAAAGACCTTATAATGGCATAAAGAGTATTTTCATATTGCATTCCAGCAATTTGCCCCTTTTAAGTTATTCCTATTGCCCACATTTTAACATAAAACCAAATATTTACTACACAGCCCATCTTTTCTCAGCGAGTGGAGCCCAGGGTCGGTGTGTAATTTATAATATGCAGTGTATGATTTGTCTTGGTAATGAGAACAGAGCTCTTTTCTAAGCTATTCCACCCACCGAATGCCCTGATTGATTAGAGCCTGGCGAAACAAACTCGCTGGATTCATGCCTGCCTTAATGCTCTGGACCCCAAGATGGAACATTAACCTAGATGTATTGCAATAAAATATGCACCTTCTTGTGCCTTATAAATCACAAAGTGGGCAGAGATTACAGTGAATGTTGCTCTGGTGTGTTCAGGGTCAGCCCATTTTCTCCTTTCTCTCCAGCTTCCCTTGTCTCGCCTCCTTTCTGCCGAGACAGTGAGAGCATGTCAAAGACAGACCACAGGGTGGGGTAGGAGGACACATAACCAGCCATATGTCTTCAGTCTGCAGCAGAGCAGCCATAGCTGGGGATGGGAATACCGCCTTAATCCATCGCACGGTCTGTGTGCAAATAGACACGCATGCCATCCGTTAACCTTGTTCTCAGATGCTCTATTTCATACATGAAATCTACCGTAATTAAGGGTTACTGATTACTAATTATGTTGAAATGGATGCTTAGATCTACAGTCCTTTGTTTATTTTCCTAGAAGAGAAACATTAAGACGGAGGAAATTAATGGCATGTATTATAAACCCCAAAAGACATACATTAGTACTTAATAGGTTTTGATAGCCATATGCATCCCTTTTGTTCCGCAGTATATCCCGTCATGTGGGTGCTATACTCGGCACCCGAGGCTGTATTGTAGGTGAATAATGGCAACGCAAAAGTAATCACCGGGTTTGGGAAGCAGTTCAATCATGAGCTCACGCTGAGACCTTTAATATTCAACTGGAATTTCAGTTTGACATAAACTTTCATAAAATTGACGAGAGAGAAGTATCAACAGATTAATTCCCGAGGGTTCAAAAAAAAAAAAAAAAAAAGGCTGAATGCCCAGACCTACACACACACACACACACACACACACACACACACACACGCACACACACACAGAAAGACAAACAGTTTCCCCCGATCAGCGTGCCACATTAATGCAATTTAGAGATGAGTAACAGCGAGAAACAGACAGCATATTATCAACTAATGGCTTTGGTTTTGCAATCCATCTAACAGCAAATGTGCATGCTGATTTGAATAACATTACCAACCTCGCTTGGGATAAAGTAGCATGAGTGCGCAGGGAGAGGAGATGATTGCGAAACAGCAGATGGGAAGGACGGTTCTTTGAGAAATGAAGAGGTCAGGCTCTGCTGTGATGTTTAAATTGGACAAGAGGAAAATAAGGTGCGGACATGAAAGATGGACAGCTTGGCTTAAAAGGAGTTGTTGTAGACAGCTGACGTCAAAACAAGCAGCATAATAAGGTTTGTTTGTATCTGTGTGAGTCTTGACAGCAGTCAACAATACAAGTCCCCTGAGTTTCCCAGAGTGACACATTTTATTGCTTCCTGTCTGCAACTTTCTCCCCCCTGAGCATCATCTGTGGTCTAACTGGTGACTAGCGAGATCAATGTTCCACATGTGACTGCCTTCATGTTTAGGTTTGACTCCCGATGTCAGAAATCATCATATGTTGGAAGTTAGAAAAACAGCCTTGAGTTCAGAGGACCACGAGTTATTTCACAGTAGTTATTCGACAGCAATATGAAATTTTGCAATATGTATTCTGGTTTTCTCTCACTCAAGGATCCGGCAATCAGCAGTTCCCCGTTGTACTTCAGGTAGACGGCCATTTAAAGAGGAAGGTAAAAAATTCAGTGGAGGAATGAGATGTGACTCTAAGCCTGCAGCGGTGAGCATTCCTGGGAACGAGCGGCCGGGTGTCTCTGGGTCATTATTGTGCTCGTCCTCCTAGGATGGAGCTGCTGGTGGTGGCAGCAGCTACTCGGAGGTATCCAGAAAACTAACAGGATTAACAACTCCATCCCCCACTCACCCACTTTGGCCCTCACATGTACATATACCAAGCCATTTCTATGGTAATGCTCTGTTTACATGAATGGCAAAAATCTATTATTTGCCATTTTAGCCATAAAAGCAAATGACAAATAGTGTGTTTTTCTGCTTTACCAGATTCTTATCGGCTCCCCCCCCCTGATTTTTGGTTTTCCAATGGAAAACAAATTGATGTCCACACTCTTGATAAAAGAGACCCCCAGGATTGTAAATAGCTGTGGTGCTATCTCACTCCCGTCTCGGGGAAGCTTTCCCATCCACAGAGTCTTTTACAATATCTTTATGTTCATTCATATTCTACTTCCCCCTGTTCATCTTTAAAACATCATTTTAAGTGGTTTTCTAGCACATTTACGACGGTCTTATTGATGATATTCATGAACAAAGTGCTAAAATAAGAATGAACAGCTATGAACGGTACACGTCATCCACTTGTGGAAGAATAAAAATTGCAAACCACCTTAAACATTAATATGATGATGCACCTGATCATATGTTTCTGTCCAAGCAACATATTTTCAATTTGTTACTTGTGTTGTTGTTGTTCCTGTCAGATGAAAATTAAGGCCTATGACTAATACAGTGAGACGAGTAGCAATGCTAGCTACACTCCCGGTGACCCTTGACCTGCAAAGTGTATTTATTAGAGTAGGAGCCCAGTAATCTTATTTTCCACAAAGATCGTGTTGACTTAACCTCCTGATATAAACCTCTTTTATGGACCTGTGGAGAATCTGACACGTGCTATCTTTCAAAGGATTTCAATGCATAAACCTTGATCTCTGTGGACTATTTTTCTAGTCCTTTTTGTAGAAAAGTGCATAAGGTTGTTCGTCTATTTGGTGTGATAGCAGCACCCTGAGATGGAGGAACTGCCCTCGCTGTTTTTATTCCTAAATTGGATTTTAATGGCCACTGGATTTTGTAATATAAATACAAGTGAAAGAGGCAACAAGCTGTACATGAAAGAGCTCTTTGTGCCGTCAACTGGCGAAGCCACCAACACTGTGCAATAAGAGGACGTGGTCTGTGCAGGTGCAAAGACCAATATGATTTCAAGAGAAATGTTATGGTCCTGCATGATCTGAACAAACATCACCTCAGCTGCGCAGCTCCATCCACCTTAATGTGAGCAGCCTGCTTTAACAGGTGTTGATTTGTGAGAAACAAAATGGGTTAATGTCACCACCAGCTTTGCACTGACGGATGACATTTGAGGCCATTGTGTGAGTTTTTTTTTTTTTATGCGGTCCTGTCGGATTTGTGACCAATATCCAGAATTGAAAAAATTATTATATCGCGATACTTTGCCGCCCAATACAATATCGATTTTTCAACTCTAAAGATTGATAAAAAAAAAGATTAATGTGTAGACGCGTTGTATATGCAGGATTCTTTTTCATTTTATTTTCAATATTTATTCCAGTGAATTTCATGGGAATTAATAAAATGGAGAGGCTGTTTTGAAATAAATAGTTTTGACTCAATTTGTCCTCTGATCAACATTATCTGATGTACATATACAGGTACTTGTGTTTTCATCTTTATTTATATGACGATATTGTTATATTGTGATACGTATCGTATCGTGACCAAAGTATCGTGATACGCATCGTATCGTGAGGTTCTTGCCAATACTCACCCCTAATTTAGACAGCAAAGTGAATGGCAGTTTTAAACACACAATGTGTACAATTTACATGTTTATGTATATGAGGCTGCAAATAAATGATGATTTGTCATCCTTCATTTTTGGAATGCATGAAGTCGTTCGCATCGATGATGTTCTGATTGTGACTCTGAAATAAGTGCACTGTCTCGGTTACTGTTTTGGACCGCCTGCGTGTTGGTTAAACAACCCTGAGGGTGTTACTGGTTGGCATGGTTTCACACGGAGGAGAGAGACTGGTGAGTTGGCTGCTGTCATGTTTGCTAATAAAGACATCACATCCAATGGGCATGCATGCTCACGTCCTTGGTTGGCATGACAAATAATACCATTAACCCTACCTCCCAAAGCAGCCATTTTGATTGATGTGCAAGCAAAAGCGATTGGAGCGTATGTTTGTGTGTGTGTGTGTGTGTGTGTGTGTGTGTGTATTTAAACCCCACAGCGGTCTTTATTGCTGCGACCTTTCTTGTCTGGATGCAGCTGGTCAGAATTCCAATTAGAAATGCAACTGTGATTGCGTTGAAGCTTGGATCAGATCTTAATATGATGCGTCCACAGATCTGCAGAAGCGTTTTGATGTCTGCACATGGGGTGCCTGTGATATATCACCAGGTGGCAGCATTTATGTACAGTATCAACAGCAGCTGCAGTGGATCTGAATTCCTGCACTCATCTCTATAGACCTCTAATAGCTTGGCAGAGGCACAGGATATGTACTGGATTGTTCACGTTTTCTTATTAGAAATTAAAAATCTAATTTCTGAGGAGAACATACCCCGATGTCTCATAATTTAAAAATGGAAGACATTTAATGTGGATGAAAATTTAATGACTCATTCATAATTTACAACAACAGATGGGCATTCTGGCACATGGGATTGGATGCATGTGAAATGCTGTCACTTTTTAAGGGATGTTGTGTGTTTTGTGCGATTACGAAGTGATGGGGTCATTTTGTTTTGTTTACTCAGGAAAGTATATACTGTCCTCAGAGAAACAGGAAGTCTTGAAAATATACAGTTGCAGCAAGTTGTCCAACTTTCCTCAGCTTCTTTCTGTCCCCCATCCCAGCAGACTATTTACCCATTTAATTGATGAAGAGCACACTCACCTACAGCATTAATAATGGAAAATGTTGGAGTGAGCGTGGTGCCATATATCAGCGTACGACAGTTTAACTCTTGTTGTTAGATCATGTGTAACTGCGACACTAATTCCAAACTGACAGATGCACTCACACATCCATTGTCCTTTTCCCAATAGAAAGGGTGAATTCTCTGCACTTGTGGCCTTCCAGAGCTGTGCACGTCACCATTAAAACTGTCATTAAACAGATTGCCAATTACACATCTCCTGCATTTCACCTCTACCGGCTCCAACCCCCCCCTTTCAGATTGCCCTTCAGTCGGTAAATGCTGTGCGACCCAGAAGCACCGAACATGACTGAACGTGGATCCGACTGTTTTAATAAAGGAAATTGCCGTCAGAACACTCTGGACCCAAATCACATTTGAGTGATGGTGATTTGACTTACGGCAAGACATGCTGAGGAGTATTTGTCCTGTGCTGCATGTGTGTGTGTGGGAACATGCTTCCACACACACACACACACACACACACACACACACATACATATGTGTGATTTGCGGGGCTGATTGCATTAGGTGCTAGGAGTTAGTCCCTGTGGAGGAGCCACATGCTCGTTGTACCCCAGCTGTAGCTAAGATCTAATATTCCTCCACCAGCACCATTATGTCCTTGATGGGCCAAACCCAATCTACGGCTTCTTTGTGTCTGCCTGGCGGCGTGCAGAGCACAGCCAATCACTGCCTATGCAACGTTCATGTTTTTATGAAGACGCCTTGCAATGCTGGCTGTAGGGTAACTTCAACTCAAAAATGTTTTTCTGTTTCTGAGACGCAAGAGAGGTCAAACTCTAAAGGATTACTGAACCAGAATCGCAGTCCTTTTTTCAGATTCATCTTTTTCGACAGCTGCCCTCTCGGGCACTGCTCTGTTACATTTCTCAGTTCAGAAGACGCTTGTGCATTTCTATTTGTAGTTGATGTGTATATGATGTTTTGCCTGGAGTTTTTTTTTTTTTTTGTGCAGCAGCAGAGGCATTGTGTAGTGTGGTTGGGCCAGACAGAGGGCGCTATGGTTACCTCTCTTAAATTGGCCGGACTGAAAGCCTCCATTAGTCATCATTCCCGTTCTGCTCCATATCTCCATCTACTCAAACAGCCGACCTGACAAACGGAGAAGCATTGTCCACACTCTGCACACATCATGTTCAGTCGGCCAATTCACTCTTCATTTTAACATGCCCCCGCCACGCCAGATGGTCTAAGTGCATGCTATATCCCCCATTTAGAGTTAATTCTACAGCTGTTGCATTTGTTTAGCATATAATGAAAAGACTCAGTCTATGTTAAGCGATGCAGTCCTTTCTGATCCCGCTGTATGTTTCTGTTATAGAGGAGAAATTGGCCTTTTCAGTGTGTAATCTCACTCCATTGTCTCTGTTGATTTCCATTATTGTCATCAATTCATAAGAAGATAGGAGGGCGCCATTTAGATTGACAGCAGCAAGTGGGGAAGCAATTAACACAAACAGGGGGTTGGAGAAAGAGACGGGGATGTGTCATCTATGAGGGACAAAAGACAAACACTGTCGGGGCAAATGCCTCTTCATATTGGATCAAGTCGTTGTAGGTGCATATTACGGCATATACATTTTATTATGACGGTAATTGGCTAGTACATTACAAAAACAAGGCATTGTTTGACATGAGCATCCCTGTATACATAGAATACATGGATAACTAGTAGACTAAGCTGTTGTACTGTAGTAATTAAGATAATTAATGCAGTTCTTTTTTGCTAAAAAAAAGTCACATTATATCCCCTTCCCAGCATTCATCCCATCTTGAATCTGTTATGATAAAATGCTATGCTGAGGTTTTCTTTTTTTTTAGATCAATGTAAACTCAAATAGTTCTTTCTGCAACAGTTGGTTTTATATTTTATAAAAGTATTTCTGTCGGTCACATATAAGCAGATATATTAAATATATAATCACATTTTAAAATCAATATATAATATTTCTATCAAATTTGGCAATGCATATTATACATGTAACATTATATATATATATATATATATATATATATATATATATATATATATATATATATATATTATAATGTTGTATTTGAACTGTTGAACTTAGTTGAACTGTTTCCACCAATACTAACTTTGTTGCCATGGTAACGCTGCTTCATTCTGGCAGCAAAGCAAAGGCTATTGAAGACGAATTGCCCATTTGCCACATGTTGGCTCTTTAGCCATATGTGCACATTTCTGACACCAGAATGATGTCCTCGTATGAGCAGCAGTAAAGACACTCTTTCTTTGTACCGAGGGGCAGATTCCTTTCACCGATGACCTGCTTGTTTACCAACATCTGCTTAATTAACCTCCTGCCTTGGCTGCAGAGGAGCTGCCCCCCCCCCAACAGTCCGCCGTCCCCGGATGCAGGACAGCTGCCAACAGGGCCGGCAGGTGACCGCGTAAACCACTGGACCCGGGCTAAGATTGATCGCTCTAATAACACCTCGATTCAAATGAGTGGGATGATTGCTATAGTGATTGGATGCCCCTAATAAACAGCAGGCTGAATTTGGGAGAGCATCTCCCACTGGGTCATTTAGAGTCCACTGGGTCCAATCATGGCAGCTTTATGGCCAGATGTTTGATAACAGACTAACTTCTTCTGCCAAGTTTCTCAACTCCAGTAGCCCTAAAATGAGTGTTTATGAGTGCCCAAATATGAATACATTTTCTATTTTGTGTATTTTATGTGTTTAGTAAGTAAACATTTCAGGATTTTTTGACAACTTGGGTGTTTTGGCCAAACTAATAGAAGTTTTGAAAAGTTGTGTCTATATTTTTCTGGTCTGCTGGACTCTAAATGGACCATAATGTACTAAATGAACATCATGCTGGATTGAAGAAGACTTGAAACTAGAGATTGAGACATAAACTCATGTTTACAATGTTTACTGAGATAATACATCAAGAGAGAAGTAGGACCATTTTCTCATAGACTTCTATACAACCAGAGAGGAGTCGCCCCCTGGTGGCCAGCAGAGAGAATGCATATTTAAGGCACTTCCTCTTGGGTTTACTTTCCAGAACCGGAGGTTGCTTGTATCGTTATGTGGAATTGTTTCTCTTTTTTTAAATTTCTTGCGCATTTACAGCAACTATAAGTGCTGTTATCTTCAGTCTTCAGCAATGTTAATTTTCCTTATTCATGTTAACATGTTAATAATGTGCATTCTACAGGGTTTAAACAAACAAACACAGCTGCAGTGAATGTTCACAAATGTTTATGCAGAAAAATACTAAAGATCATTTCCGTTTCCCTCAGTTTTGACATGAATATAATATAGCAGCTCTGTCATCCTAATATGTTTATCACTTTGAATTTCCCCCAAGATTTGATTGTAATTTGATAGTTTGGTTGGTTGATTGGATGATTGAGTTGTCTGCTGGTGACGTTCAGAGACAGATTCCAGCTGAGATCTGGACATTGTCATGTCCAATGTTGTGTCTGCGCTTTGTTATTTTCTGTTTTCTGTTTCTCATCCAGATGTCCTATATTTATGTATCTTATCCAGTTTAGGTTCATAGTTTGGACTAACCACAGGGAATTTCTGACAATATAGATATTCTCTATAATAATGTGTTATTATTGTGACCTATTTTTTGGTTTTACTGCATCAGTGCAGTACCAGATTATTTTTCTTTCTTAGTGGAAGCTCTGAAAAAGCAGGATGGTTGTGTTTAGATGACTGGTGGAGGAAACGCTTGTCATCTCAGAGAAGCTGCTTTGACTGATAAATTGGGCAGGAAGCCGTGGACCTGATTTATAATGCTTTCATTTTTTTATTGTAACCCACAAATATTCAGCATAATGCGTTTTTGTTTTGTTTTATTTTATTCAGCACAGATGCCTCATTCTCTTCTTTGTGTCTTGCTACACTTCCTGCTAATATCATAACTAGTCAAAGAGCCTAGACGTCTATCCACGTGATAATAAGCCATTAGATAGCACGGCGAATCTCTTATGGCGTCTAATCATGAAATATTAAAAACAGCAAAGTGATTATTGAGAAATTACCGCATTCTCAATATTCACTTCGTGCTCTGGAATGATATAAAATGTTTTATTGATGTAATTGAAGCCCCCCTCAAATGTTTTGATCGTGGCTTCGGGACATCGATGAACTTGTACTGATTGTGAGAGAAAAGGCAATAAGAAGGGAGGAACCTTTGAAGATGATCTTCTTTGTCACCTTTCGTTGCCGCCGGCGATGTTTCTAGTGAGGCAAAAGCTAATTTCATTAAGACATGGGGGATGGTTTGTGTTCGCCTCGGAGTTGAGCCTACATTATATCATTATGGACTTCATCAGTGTTTCATAGAGAGGAACAGGATGATCAATACATAGTTCTGCAGGCGCTCATACCACAACAGGGAGCGCCTGGCTGAGTGGAACAAACACGGTGCACATGATTTAAGCGCCTGAATCAGCGAGGAGGCCGGGAACTCACGGGTTCAGGGCATTCATGTGGGCAGTAATAGAAGTGAGAGCCTTTTGCCTTCTTTAATCTACTTTCTGCCTCTCACGCTTCTATCATTGTCCTCCCAGCACTCGGGTGAGCAGTGCAAGGTAGACTGGTAGGTGGAAGCACTCAGAACATGACTTTATCTCTTTTCGCCAGCTGCTCTCTGCTCCCATCTATAGAGGGAGCAGGGGAGGAGATTGAAATGCAGTGCAACGGTGCTGTCGCAGGCTAAGTCTGGGCAAAAAGGCCTTCAAATGAGTCACAGTGACAGCCGGTCCTACAGCAATGGAAACCGGGGGAGAGGGGGGGTAACTACAAACCAATAATTATGGCTTACCTTTGCTGTGGCCCGCAGTGCAATGCAGTATAACCTCCGTGTCACAGCTTCCCTCCACCATTCCTTTTGTTTATATTTGTTTTTAGGCATGGGGCGATACGGACCTTTCATGATCTTGGACAAAACTATTTTGATTTATTTTGCTCATCAAAATATGCTTACAATTTTTACAATGGAGCAAAACCATACTAAAATCACTCTGCCTATACTATGTATGCTGCTCCGCCCGTAATGCAGCTGATGGATGCGTCACAAACACTAACTCACATGCTTAATGTGCATCGGTGTCACACCGGCCGAATGCATTACTTGACGCCTCGGCCGTGAGAACGGGTTGCATGTGGTTGCCAGATCTCGTGAGAGCATGTTGCTTAGAAAGGTGCCGAATAAAGTACATTTTCTCCCCATTTGTGTGTTTGAGAAATCCCGTTGTAGTGTCGGGATGTTCGGATGATATGAGTTTTGTGTAAAATGTGTATCATATTTACTTTGGTACCATTGGAGCTAATTAACTTGCATCGTAAGGGGCGGGGCCATTGTGTAACCCACCTGACCCAGATACAGGAAACCGACTCTCTTTCTGATCCGTCTCTCTCTTACTATTGTTGGTTGAAACGTATAATGTAACTGCGATGTAGCGTTAGCATGTTAGCCTGTTAGCATGTTCGGGAGGAAAAGCGAGCAGAGACTGAATAGGAGGGGGGGGGGGGGGTATGTAATGATGCCCTCTGCTATTCCTAGTCAACATGTTAATTAAAAGATGATTAGCTCTGTTCCACATGTAGTCAGACGCTGGTGATTAAAATGAAAAACTATGTTCAGCCTTTTTTGTTCTAATCTGTGAAGGCGAGCCTCTGATATGTAATCACAGCAGTGCTATCAGTAAAATTAGAATTTGACTCTGACGTTAAAGCATCTCATTTAAATATCCCCACTGTCAGATCCACGTTAGTTCAGTCACTGCCTTTGTTTGAGCTGAATTATGATATTTCCACAATGGGATAGATGGGGAACTCTTAACCTACTGATTCGTAGTTGTAGATACTAAGGTAAGAGTACAATGCAATTAGGTATTTGTTAGATGTACTGATTCATAATTATTCAGATTTGATTCTTATTGTCTCTTTCCACCCATAAACAGCCATTTGTCTTGTATATGAATCAACATATTTTGTGTGCAAATATCGATAAGCATAGGGGTGAGTATTGGCAAGAACCACACGATACGATACATATCACGATACTTTGGTCACGATACAATACGATATTGCGATATAAATAAAGATGAAAACACAATTACCTGTATATGTACATCAGATGATATTGATCAGAGGAACCATTGATTCAAAACTATATCATTCAAAACAGCCTCTCCATTTGATTAATTCCCATGCAATTGACTGGAATAAATTGAAAATAAAATGAAAAAGGATAAAGTAATGCAATCACAACGCGTCTAAACATGAATCTTTTCTTTTTTTCAAAAATCGATCTTTGGAGTTAAAAAATGGATATTGTATTGGGCGGCAATATATTGCCGTATCGATATTTTTACCCACCTCTAGTGTGTACATAGCTGGTGTCTAGATTTGTACAGATTTCCAAAATTAATTAGATTTGTGTATTTAATTGTTTATTTAAGCATTTGAGTATATTTTTCCAAAGGGACATCGACTCAGCAGAAACGGGAGCATTTTTAATGCTTTAACATCACATGATTTGCTACTTACACTTAATTCTGGATTAGTGCAGATGGTAGAACCTTGCAGAAATTTGAAGGAATGCAGGCATTAAAATAAAAACCCATTTGGAGATGTGACAGAGTAGCATTCCCTGTTTGGCTCACACACCAGCCGCTGTCACATTTCAGGACACACACTGACTCATTCAGTTTACACCCTTCACTGCTCATACACCTCCCCAGGCTTTCACCTCTCTCATGGGTCAGCACACTGACATCACTGGATATGAAGGAAATAAAAGGCAACGGTGTTTAATTTCACAAAGCCACCGTAATTACACATCGTACGGTCAAGAACTAAAGACGGATTCATACCAAAAAAGAAGTACTAGTACATCGAAGCAAGCAGTTGTCACAAACAAGACTTAAGGTTTCATTAAATCAAAGAAACTCAAGTTAATTTTCTTCCCCAACGAGAGGCACAGAAAATATAATCTAGAGATATTCTTCTCATTATTGTTAATGAAGCTGTGGGGATTTGGTGACAATAAGCAGGCATTATTGGTATACTATGTCTTGAGCTGCAGAGCTAGAGGTTATTCAAACAGACCCCCTTAAACCAAACACAGAGCTCTGTTGTCTGTTTACCAGCGCTGTTATTTAGGCCCACGAGGGCCCACGGGGGATCGGGGTTCCGTCTGCGGGGTGAATATTCATTTGGGACTGACACCTGAGACTCGCCTTGCTTCTCGCCCAACATATCCTCGTTCTTCATTAGAGATGTATGAGTATTGACTGCATTGTTTCAGTGAAATATCCACTGCAGTCAGACATTCATTATTCACCGCTGTGTTCATCCAACATCATTTGTCTGTGTTGCTAGAAACGCGTTTGATAATGAGCAAAACACTGTTTGTTTGTAAAAGTGGCGAGGCCGTCCAGGAGGGGATCGTGGTGTTTAAATACAGCAATACTGTGAACTATTAACAAGAAACAGTCAGCGTTTATAATAACAATGTTCTATTCTACATAATGTAGGTTTAACAGTGTGATTTCTTCATCATGTTAACACACTGGGAAGCATAGAATTGCAGCACCCCTGCTTTTGAGCTTCTTCAGACTCCATTGTGTGGAATATAATGAAGGCATTGAGTGCTTCATGAAATCCATTTCCCTCTAGATCAATCTGGCCTAATGTCATCTGTCTCATTCACATCTAACTGCCTAGGACTGTATTAATAATTGCATTGGCTGTATTGATTTCTATTGACCGTGAGCGGCCTGTGTGAAACACTATAGTCTTCAAGCGGCCTGACCCTAAATCAAGTGACATCTCATTAGAACAGACAGTGGCTCTTAAACTGATCTTTTCCGGCTATAAAAATGGAAATGGGGAATGGCCAATAACTTAAAAAGAGGATTGTTTCTTCATTTTTTTGCTGATATGTCATCGCATAATACGTCAATATGTCCCTCTGAGGTTCACAAAAATATCTGATTCGTATTCATTAACCAGCTATACCTGCCATGTGTTGCGTTCAGGCTGGACCGACTTGTTTGAGGCTGCATTACGGTTGGATAGTTGAGGTTGTTTTTCTCAATTTGCATGAGAATATTGTTTGGTCATGGATTCCTGCTATGTATCTCTCATTCTGATCCCAAACATTCGGGTGCGGTTGAGTTCAAGCCATTGTGGTTAAACAAAATTGCCCTAATTTTCTCGTGACTATGTATAAAAGTGAACATATTTGGCTCCTTACCTCCGAGGCGGCCGCGGGATGTTTTCCTCTTTGTTTAATTTTGCATCACCGTTCTCTGTAAACTCCAGATGCTGAACTGCGTGAGCAGTTTCGGGAGGATTACTGTCTGACATGCAGAGACATCTGGAAACAACAAGCATAACCGCATTCAAAGCCACATTCATGTGGATCAAACTTCCCTATCTTGGAACCCCAATGGTTTCGTTAGCTACTGGATATTTGATCCAAATACATTTAATGAAATATTTGAAATTGTTATGGTTTAAAGGTCAATTCCACATAACATATTGAAGATGAAGTCAGGCTAAATGAGAAGAGCTGGTGTGTCTGGTTTTGGGGACATCCAGCAGAATCTGATTGGTCCGTTGCAAAAGATTTGTTTACGTTGTTGTCTATGACTTTGCCTTTATTACCCTCTCATATCTGCAATCATTCATGATAATAATGTAATAATAACAAAAGCATAATCAATGACATTCAGTTTCTTCTTCTCTTTTCTTTCCTTTTTTGCCTTCTGGACGACTCCTTATATGGACCTTATCTTAGGTAAGTGCACAAATACATTTACTACATCATATTCCGTTCCCGGGACAAATATTGATGTGTAATAAATCCAAGAAAACATTGGAAGCGTGGCGTCAATTGAGCAAATATCACAGTGGAAAGAGGGCAGGACCCGGTTGTGGGGACTACTTTCTTTCTGGATCTAATTAGACGCTGCTGACTGGCTGTCGCCGTAGGTTAATCTTCTTCTGTGGCCTTCTTTTGGTGAGCACTGTAAAAAACAATCAACAGCCTCATGTTGAATCGATCATTCATGCTTTTTCTCCCGAGTTCAAACCATCATCACAGTCACACACTGAGTGGAGTAAATAACTCCTTAAAAGTGAATTGATTTGATATGCAAAAATATATGGATTTTGCATTATACAAACCTATAACTTAAATATGTACAGTAGTCATCATTTTTTCTCCTCTTGGGATCTATCTATCTATCTATCTATCTATCTATCTATCTATCTATCTATCTATCTATCTATCTATCATCTATCCATCCATCCATCCATCCATCCATCCATCCATCCATCCATAAATCTATATATTATACCAATATGGGAGTGACAGAGTAGCTGTTTACGACTCTTGTGGCAACTATGGAGGATCATCAGTCAGAACGACAGCCCTCTTTGTTTTTTACAGTGCAGCCCAGGCCAATATAAAGGATAATCTGTGGCTGGATCTGGTGCTAAATGAGGGCTTTATGATTCAGCGCTGCTCTCTCACGACGGAGCTCGATTCAGTAATGAGTTAATAATGAAATTTGGGTTGGTGGGCGCTTGGTAATGTGGCTAAGCAATGCGCCGCGGGTCCGTGGCTCACTTGCTTGTTGGGTCCCGGCCTCTGATGAAACCCCCACAGGGTTTTAATATTAGAGCGGAGGCCGGCGTTGGGGGAGTCGGGCTAACGCAGCCTTATTGCCTTCTGATGGAAGAATATTGACGGATGTGGCGTTGACGTTTTCCACGCCTCGTCCAGGTTTCACATTTGTATTGATGAATGAGATAAATAACCTTCCTCGTGTCTCTGTCATAATTCTCTCTAATTTAGCGACATGGCTCCCCTTCTATCGCCTTCCTTTTACATTCCAATCTTTCCATCAGACTGTTCCGCTGCAAGCAGCAAAACGGGAGTGCTCCTTTTCAAGTTTAATAGCCGTTTGTAACCGAGTGACAGTTGCGTGAATCCATAAAGCTGTCTTAGTACGCTCAAACCTTGTACACTCGTCTGGGACTCTTTGCAAATGTAAAGCATCAATTACACAAGATCTGTGATGAATGTGCGATTGTTGTCGCTCCGGAAGCAGCCGTGCAGTTGAAAGACATCCCCACCGTGTTGTCACTATGTAAATGCATCTGTATTCACCTCGCTGTTTTCATGATTGATCGGCTATAAAATGCAAATACGCAGTTCATCCTCGGCACAATTTAAAGGTGTACGCTTCAAACCTGAAATGATTGCTTGTGTGCTAAACTCTTCGCCCTCTTATTTCACGTGGAATGAATATCGTTGGAGTTTGATCTTCGCTGTGCTCTCTCTTTCTTTTGACGATAAGCAGCTGTTTGTGTGGTAGTCAAACCAATATGGCCACCTCCACAATCCTTCACTGAAATATAAGCCACTTTACCTCCACCGACTGAGTCGAGCCCAGCTAATCCACTGTGCGCTTTTCCCGGTGTGGCGGTGGCACCGCACATGTATACAGCACGGGGCCACGTAAAGGCAACCTCCACCTGAGGGGGGGAAGGAACCCCTGTAATGACTAGCTGAGAGAGCTGGATGAAAGGAGCATCAGCAGAGAATAGACACCAGAAAGCGGAGCTCGGCTGACCCGAGGACCACGCTCCGGTTTGGCCCCTTGGGGTTTAGATCACAGCCAATTGTGGGAGCACCACACACACACACACACACACACACAGTATGTTCTGAGTGGAGCTGTTCACAACCCCGCTGCTACCTTTTCATAGGGGGAGCAACAGCAGGTCTGCAGGGATGCAGTATTAAGGAAGAATTAGATCCTCCTAACAGTGCCCTCGGCGATATTACTATAAAAAAAAAAGGCCCTCTGTATTTGTCACGGCATTAGACTCTACCTTATTTTTACTTTTAAAGTGTTTTTTTTCTGCCTTATTTAATATGCGCCACACTGTCAAAGCACAAGCAACTCTCGCCCCCAACAGTGTTCTGTGAACCTCATTTAAATGGAAATTGTACAATTATAACCTCTGTGAGACTCCACTGTGATGAGAGAATTGAGACTCCCTTTTTTTTTATATATCAAACATGCATCTTTCCTTTCAATTACTGATGCTGAGTTTCTTCTCTTTTTCTGTTGGGAGGAGAAAGTGCTTAAGGTGTGTTTTCCCTCTAAATGTACTATAGCAATGATAATGGCAGCTTTCAAGCTTCTTTTTTTTTTTTTTTCCCCCTCCACCAGGGCCCACACACTGGGAGCCTATGAGGCAGAGTTGCAGCAGTAATCTTCTTTCCTACATGACTCCCACCTTTAACTGGGCTAGGCAAGGCCTGCTGGCACAATCGCCTCACCACTTATCATAACCACCTGCCATTTACCCACAAACACAATGCTGTTCTCTGACTAGGTAATGACAGTGTTTGCTTCCACATTGTTGTGTCTCCACCATGCTGATAGTCGTGTCCACAGATGACAGCTACTGCTGCTTCTCCAAAGGCTCCACGGCTATGTGCCATATGCGCCTCTCCAACATTGTTTATTTGTTTGCGTTCAATCCGAAGCACCCAGATGAGACAACCATGTATCACATCTTCATGTTCGTGGACAACCCTTTCTTCTTTGTGTTGGGAAATTCTATGAGCGGCGATTTGAAAACACAGGAGGACACTTGACTCCCCAGGTAGATGGTACACTCTAAGGTCTTTTTTTCTTTGCAACATGGCTACAGCTGCAAGATGTTAACTTCAGGCCTTCCCATAAATACAGGGCTTCTCCACTGGCCGGGATTAGCACTGTGGGGAAGGGAGGTTCTGTGAAAGAATGCGGTTTTTGGGGGTAAAAAGCAGCTGTTTGAAGGCCGTAAATGCTTCCATGATGTAGGTCCTGTGCACTTGATAATGATGACCCTGGATCCCATTACTCCAGAATCAGGGAGTCAACATCCATGCCCTACAATTAAGAAGCAGGATTCCAGGCTGTAATGAGAGGCCCCTGGTCTGGACTGCATGGGACCGGCCACGTGATGGAGGAAGTAATCCCGGCTCTCGGTCACACAACAAACACGATGACCTCAGAATGCCGAGCTGCATACTGTCCATCCATTAGGTGTGTATGGAGCCTTAGACATAGAGATGACTTAAGGTTACGAGATCATCCGTGACACACGTGGCTCACTGCTAGTATTTTAAGATAATATCTTGAAATCTGCTGACGTAGGTATCAGAGTCATTAAATTAGCCGAGGTACACACTGTTTGCTCTGTGACTTTGCTATTAGCACTGTTAGCTGCTAGCAAACGGCTCAGCCGATGCTGTGTGGAGGCAACTAATATGCTCTGGATTCCTTAATGAGCACCTTTAAGTGATTCAGAATTACCCACAAGCCTTTGCTTTTGTTTTCTGCTTTCTTAATGTAACATGTTTAGTATGGCATTCAGCCCTCAATAGTCATTTGTTGGCTAAAAACAAATAATTTTCAAGCATTTCTAAATGTCACAGAGCTTTGGTGACGGATGATTTAAAGGGATTTTATACATTTTGTCCTTTTATTGGTATAAATAATCCACAACTAACTGATGTGACGTAAAGGAGCAACACATTTTATTTTCCCTAAAGTGATTCACAGTGCATGATGTTGCCAGCCTGTATTGCTCATCTCAGGGGGGGACTGTTAAAATAATTTCAAGGAAGGACAATTGGTCTCCACTGAATTTTAAAACTCATTTACTGTCTTTTGCCAATTTTTGACAGATGGGAAAGTGGCAATTCTGTTTTGCTCCCTGAAGACTAAACAAATGAACTGCAGGGTCACTGATGAGCTCCCGTGACTGAATTAACACAACCCTTTTCATAATTGCTCTCGGATATGTGCTGTAGGTTTCAGCTCGATACACCTTGCCGTCTTGCACACATACATTTAGTCAGACCCTGACCCCCCACAGCTGTAATTCACATCAGGATTAGATTCCCCCTCATGCGGCTTCCATATTTTTCCCGTTATATATATATATATAATATATATATATATATATATATATGTGAAATTCCATCTAGATGCAGTTGATAATACAGTTTATTAAAACCCACCGTGGAGGGCTTGGTGGAATGGAGGTCATATAGGAGACTCTAACCTGTGTCATCTATAATTCATTGTCAGAATATGCTCTTCTTAGTGGGATTAAAGTTTAATAACTTGACAGGCTCTGTAAATACCCCTTTGTGCAGAGCCAGTGTCTTGCCTTGTGTGGGGGGCTGGTGCTGATCTTGGCGTACTGGGGTAGGTGGGGGGGGTGCAGTAAGCACAGGTTAAGCCCTGAGAGCCCACCGTCAGCAGGCCGGTCTCCTGCATGCAGGACAAGGCCCAACTGAAATGTGTTTCACTGCAGATAAGGTCCGGTCCAGAATGGGGGGCATGGATGAGATGTGCCCCCTATCTGTTATGGTTCTCATTGTGTGAGCCCAACGATTAAGTTGGGGGGAAATGTAATACCTCTGTGGAGGAGTTTTGCTACGTATCTACCTCCTGTAGTAACTCGGGTTGAGGTTAGACAGAGATGAGGACATACAGTATACGTGTCTACAGCAGTTTTACAGTCTAATCTGCAGTATATTAAGTAAAAGTACATTTCATATGTAACATAAAACAGCACAGTCATGCTTTTATATGTTTTATTGTATCCCGTTTGGATTTTACAGTCTCGTGGGAGTCCAGCTCCGCAGCGAGTTCCCTGACTGTCTTTGGCCGTCCTGTCATCATTATTAGGTCTGTCTTGTTTATGGCTGCGTTTAGCCAGTGGACTAGGCGGGGTCACAAAGAGGAAACGATGTCTTTTAGGCCATCGCTCAGTGTTTGTTAAAAATTACAGCTCTGCAGCAGAAACCTCGGTGTTCCTGCAGCGCAGTAGTTCTCTGTTATCGCTAACTGAGTTATCAGCAACAGATCTCTAACGTGGCCGGACATCACAGCACCACTTAGCGACCGCTTTCCTTTATCATTTTCCAGTAAAGATGTGCATTTTTTGGATTTTAGATGCGAGGATTTGCCCGTGTCTGATTTCCTAAGCAGCAGTGTTTTCCAAAAAAAAACCAACAAAAAAACCCACTGTTGAAGTATGTTTGAGTCCAGCCTCGGATTCATCTTTTGTTGGATCTGTTTGGCACCAGACCAAACCAATTAACCTCTCTAAATGGCAGTCGGGATTGTTTTAAATCCTTTTGGTCACATTTAGACCCCCTGTGGTTTCTATCAGCGAACAGCGGGTAAGGGGTGATGCATGCTGGGAGTAAGTGTGTGTGTGTGTGTGTACATGAAGAGTACTACTACACCATATAAGCAGGGAGTTGAAGGTGTAGTGTCTATGCTATGGCCTAATGATTTCATTGTTTGCTTTAATAAGGCTTGAACTCCCTTTAAAGCTGTGAGCATGTTAATGTGGTGCACATTATGGTCCGATTGCTTTGATTCGGCTCCCGCTTGTAAAAACCCAACTTGTGGTGGCGCTCTTCAGACCATCTCCTCACTTCAAAGAAGATAAAAGCAACCCCTTATTTACTGTTGTGGTGAGGTGAGCACGAGGAAAGGCTTCCTTTTACACATATAGCCACCGGATTGCAATTATTCCTGATGGACGGCTCAGAAAAGTATTTTCTTTCCATTTCACCTCCGTTCTATTGTTGTGTCTTTAATGCCGGTAACGTGAATTTCGGTGCGTGTGTGTGTATCGTGGTGGTCTTGTGATCACACACACTAAAAACAACTTGTAGTCTAGGTCTCTTGGGGGCTGATCCATTGACACAGAATAGATTAATCACTGGAGGAGATGGCTTTGTGTGCAGCACTGGACAATCGGGCCAAGTGGTACAACAGCCAGGTTGTGTGATGCATTCCCACCGCACTCCTTCACTCCAGCTCTGCATGCATGGCCGACGGCTCCACCGCAGCTCTGAATGGAAGCTCGAACGCTGCCTCGCTGCTGTTAACAGTTCAGTGTCGCGTAAAGCCTCGACAAATCGCACATTACTAGCAGAATGCTCATGGAATATTCTGTATCACCAGTGTTTGTATCACCAGTATCGCCAATGAAATGTCTCAACCCATTAATGTCGTATAGAGCTGCTGCTGCTCCCAAGATGCCAAAATCTATGAAAAACAGCACACAGAGACAAACTGCTGGCATCGCTAACATACTACATAACCTATTAGAGTTTTTGCATTCATGGTCTTATCCTTGAAGTCTTCATCAAATTTTAAAAGGTCTATTTTGGTGCATTTTTGCCTTTTATATGCATTTTAAAACAACATTTAGAGTCAGGATGATGGGAAACTATATGCAGAAGTATATAATTCAGTTCAGGCATAATGGAAGTAATTATGATATGACTGCAGCTGCAGAGAATAGGATCACGCCGGTACTCAATTAGTCCATCTACCAATATGTTGGTCTTTTAGGTCTGTGATGAACGTCAAAGGCAGCAAACCCAAAGTAAAATCAGTACAATTATGAATTCCCAAGTATAGATGTGAAGCAATTGACAACAACAAGGAATTAAAATTGCATCAGTTTTGTCCTCTATGTGACCTTCACTAATGATAACAATATGAGCGAGATTATTGATTTAATTGTTTCAGAAGTACCAGTTATCAGCATACACAGATTACAGCCTTCCTGAATAAGAGTCATCTCTTTGTTCTCCAGATCATGTTGGATTGTTTTGTCACAAAATAAGGCTGGACATTTGTCTTCATTCAGAGAACAATTGCAGTGCAACCAGGGGGCTTCCTGCCTCTATTGTTCCCCCCCCGTCATATTCATTTTTATATTTGTTGGAGAGAGAATATCCACTTATGTAGTCATGCAGAGAAACTGAAATTGAAGTGAAATCTAACCATCTGTCGTGGTAGAAATGTGGCCGACTGCAGCATCCTTTGTAACATTACTGTCAGACTCCAGTAGAGGGCACATTTTACTGGCAGATTCTCTCTGTGTTTAAATGCACCACATTCCCTTTTCTCTCTCTCAGTCTCTCTGAATAGAAGATAGGAATAGGACTTTGAACTCACATATCAGACTTGACTGGGTAAAAGCATTGTAAAACATTTAAACCTTCCATTCCAAACATTTTCTGTATCTTTACAAGCTGCAACGATTGATTTTTCAGGCTTTTTTTTTTATTTATTTCTGCTTGGACGAACCTGTGATTTGACCTGAAAGAAGGAGCCGTTCGGTATGTGCGTTAAATGAGAAAAAGAAGAAAAGAAACTACAAGGTTGCCCTAACAGCTTGACTTACAGCATGTTCTCCCAGCTTTTCCTTAGACGTCATTTTAATGGTCGGATTGTAAATCATTCGGGGTTCACCTGCGTTTGAGGTAAAATATGAGACGCACAGCGACAGCCTTGGTCACCTCTCTCCCGATTTATGAGCACCATCATGGATCTCCAGGGAGAGAAGCTCAACGACACACCGGAGGGAAATCGCACAGCACAAGGTCCTAAAAGTTCAATATCCAAAACTCTGAGAGAGGTTTTTTTTTTTTCTGTGTTGAACTTTAAAACCCTCAGAATGTATGCGATTTAATCCTCGTGAATAAGCCGTGCGTCTGGTTTCTCTTAGAATTGCTGTGTTGCTTTTCACAGAAGAGAAATGTCACTCAGCCATGGTGATACTCAGAGTTCACGGCACCCATTAGAGGAGATTCACTGGCCTTTTTAAAGAGACATCTGTGTGGGTTGCAGCTTCTTCATAGAATTGCAGCAACTTGCAAGGACAGTATTACATATCTCTCCATTCAGTATGCTCGGCTTGTAACATGAATGCTTGAATTGATTTATCACTCTTTTGCTACATTTCCAGCAAATTAGGAACATCAGACCAAAGCTTAGGTTACTCAGAACCTTCTCCTCAGAAATCACTGCCTTTAAATGGTGGTTTTCTTTTATTTTACAACATTGTTTCATAACTATGTTAATTTAAATGTCATTAAAACGATTAGCCTACTATATCACTACAATAGTTTGATTTTGATTTTAATTGTTTTGATTTGTTCCTTTCATGAAAATGTACATTACACTATAAAGTTGACACAAAAGTCCACATCACATATGTCAAATGAATGCATTTCATGATTGGAAAGGAGCAGAAAGAAGAATATAATTCTTATTTTTCTGTCTGCCCCTTACTTGAACAAAAAATGCTGAGATGGTCTGCCATTTCCATTAACCTACACCTTCCCCTACACCCTTAATCCTAACAACAAAAAACAAAATGACCTACAAAATAGACATTTCAAAACACTTAACTTAAATTTGCATTGTTGTGTCATTGTGTAATTTGTCTTTCTTTAGACATTTCTTTAAACTGAAACATATCTGTACAACCCTTTAAGTCCTTCTGTTGAGAATTCCAAAGTTTGACGCCGCTAACAGAAACACACATTTGTTCCAACAGGACTTCCAACACAATACTATATTTTCCAGTAAGTAAAGAACACAGACCTCTAATGTTTGGTTCATGATTCTAGATCTTAACAAAACTAAACAGCAGTAGAAATCCAATCCGGCACTGTTATTGAATATATATATAAATATAGCTGGAGAGATGACTTTAAAGCCAAAAATGGACAAAGAGTCATAAAAAATCGCTCAGAATCATCACATTTCAACATCTACAGTTTCACCCCAACATGAGCAAACTCTATATGCCGACGGAGCCGGTTGAAAGCTTCAGCTGGTGAGTGAGTTGACCTTGAGCTGAGATTGTCAGCACTGTAGTGATGGATAGTAGAGTTTGAGTGTACACATGAATAAAAATAACAAAAACCATAGAAGTTCGGGCCAAAAATAACAATTTGAATGTGGAGTATGGAATATGGAACATGTCCAAAATGTATTTTTGTATTGAAATGAACTTAAAGTCGTACATTCTGTAAAATGTTCCTGCAAAGAAAGATTGTATCATCTACTACACCCAGTTACTGATAATGTTAAATACATCATTAATAATGTTTTACTTGTTTGGTCAAATATTAACATGTTTCTGTAAAGTTTGACGGTGCTGAAGGCTCCAGCTAATTATACTTTAATCCTGCCCTGGTTTACCGTGGAGGTGTGAATCGTCTCATGTGGATTGATCATCTGATTGTAGCGTTTTTTATGAAGAATGGCGAGATGCAAATGCAGATGACCCACTTTCTTCTTCTTCTTCTTACGTTACTGTTGTTTGTCTCAAGGCTGCACTGTTGAATGTGTGTGTTTGAATGAGGTTACCTACTTTTAGTGAGCAAACTGTGTATATGTAAACTTAAAAAGCAGTTTAATGAGTCTCTGGGAGGGAAACGGTCATCTTACAGTCCTGTTTTATTGCACCTCTGTCCACTTATCTCCACTTATTTTGTCCACTTACACAATTTACAGATCATTATTCATTTCAAGAGATATTAATTCATCTGTGTAATGGAAAAGTGTTTATTTTTGCGCTGTGAAAAGTCCTTTGCTGCATCATATAATCACTGTTTTCATCGCTGACGTTACAGTGACAATAACGCCACATTTTAGTGCTTGATTATATCCTTAGGACAGCTCAGACAGTGACCACCTTCCTGCTGCAAACTAATCAGCTCCAAAAAATTACTTATTGATCCCGGGCCAGACCGTGGAGGGGGATTTGGTGGTGGGGTCAGTGGGAGGGTCTCTGTGGTGCCTGATTACCAGCCAGCGTTTCTGAATCACACACACGCAAATGCGTACACATCTATGCACATATTGTGCATTTTTGTTGCCCAGAATGAATCAATTCCAACCCAAACATGCTTCTAACAAGCTTCCCTTTCATGAAAAACATTGTGACAGATATAACTGGATCTGCCTTAGTGTGGAATACTCCCCCAGCACAACATCTCCTCCCCTTAAAATACATACAATTGGAAATTGATTTTTTTTTTCTTATACTGTGCATGAAATTTAGCTCGGTAACGTGATGGGACTAGAATTGAAAGCTCATCTCCAGTAGGAACGTTCGCTGTATGAGCATATCGAGTTTTTGGGAATAGCTCACTGTGGGAGTTCAGCCAAGTACTGAAGGGCTTTTTTGTCTGTTTCTTTCTGTATTTCACATTATTGATATTACATAGCCAATGTGTTACTATATGCAGTTACAGATCACCAATATTTACAGTTGTGTTTCATCAATAATTTCATTTTCAGCCCACAGTACTGTCTGCTATTCCCCGTGGCGTCGCAGCTTCCAGACAGCATTGATCGGATCTTTTAGAGATGAATGGATTAATTACAGGCAGTGAGAGGAGACAAAATACAGTCTGGCGTGGGGACGAATGGAATTGAGGGCTGGGATTGAGAAAGCCATTAAGGCAAATTGAGGGCATTAATGACTGTAGCGCTGCCAGGGGCGCCCCAGTGGCCCAACCCTTTTCCCTGGCACTACGGCCGTGTAATGGCTTCCTCAGCTGCTCGTTTTCAGCCGTTTGGTTTGAGCGGCGGCGACGCTGTCATGCTCTTTTCCACACCTCCGAGACTTTTACGGGGTCTCGAAGAGGCCGCTGTCACAAACCACCTGCACCACACTGCGGAGACGTAACAGCACAAAGAGGCTGGAGATACGGCAAAGGTTGTAAATACTCATTATAGGCGATATATTAGAGCAAAAACACACTATTTAAATATACAATACTGATAGGAAACAGTGGTTCATGGCTTCTATCTTTCATTTTAATAGGCAAGGCAACTCACAGGGCAATTCAAAGTGCTTTACATACAACATTAAAAGCATTGGAGAAAAAAAAAACATTAAAACAAGCCAATAATAAAATAAATTAAATAATAAAAATAAATAAAATAAAAATAAAATAAAATAGAGATCATTTGGCAAATAAATACACCTAAAGGAATACACTCCACAAACATGCTGACTCTGCATAGAGCTCAATAAATAATGGAATACCAACAGGAAATATGGGCCGAGGGTTGAACTAATTAAACAACATCAAATATGAATAACAATCAATTATGGTTTGCTTATAGGCTTTAAAAACCTCCACTCTAACATGGACATACATCCTTTTTAAAGCCATATCATTTACATTTCAGCCAGACTGACTAATAGCCTCGTATGCAGATGAGCTCTGGGACTGTATTTATATATTAATAATAATAATAATAATAATAATAATAATAATACTATCATTGCCTTTGTGCTCCTCTTTGTTCCTCCCTTGTAAGTTTGTTTCAGCCCTTCTCAATGTCCAGGCTGTTTAAATCTAATCTAGCTGAACACATTACTCCGCTCACATGGCCCCCAGCTGAATGTAGCAACTCATAAAAGCCCAATATTTCAGCCATATTGATTCCTCTGCTAAAATTGGTTTGAGCTATGAATGTGCTGCAGCGCTGTACACTAAAATGTTTTGCAGCCGCGGGGGAACAGAACGAGGGTGACCTTGAATGTGTTTTTCCCTTCTCTTACTTCCATATCAGTTTTTACCATCCTGCCTTTGAGCAGCGTTTCATCTTTTCTTTCCTCGTATCCTCATGCATGTTACAACGCAGTGACCTGTGGCTCGGCATTAACATTCTCTTGACCCGGATAGCTCTGAATTCATGCATTCTCAAAACACTTAGATTTGTTCCTAACTTTGATGGAGGGAACGGCACGAAGCAGCTGTTGTTTGATCGCCAGTTCAGATCATTTAGATGACGCTTTCTCTGCTGCTTGTTTTGCTCTTTTTAAGAGTTCACTCGGATGGAAAGCACGTTCCATGCTTGTATGCGATCCCTGACCAGGTTCCCAATAGAATTCTGCCACATAGTCTATAACGGCATGCTATTCTTTGCTTCAGTGATATTGAGTATTGCATGCAGAGTTAAATATGAGGCTGTAATCCAGAGATTATTGTCTTAACCTACATGTGAACACATTGTTGTCTTTTCCAATCAGTCAACAGTAGTTTTAGCTCCACTTGTACTTTATCTACCTCGTAACTTCATTAGTGCAGACAATTGAAAGATCACTGCTACAGCCGGCTGTTCTACCAAGAGGCTTCAACTTTATAACGGCCACAGCTGTGGTTTACAGCTATTAGTAAAAGGGATGGCAATAATTAAGATTATATTGATATCGCGGCTGCTTATTGGCATCCATGCTTATGAGAACTGTTATTTCTCCAGTGTTAAAGGTGCACCAGTGCTCCATTTATCCTGCGTTTGTCCTTTTTTTCCCGTAAAGTAATTAATTCATGGCATCCCGTTAATTGTTTTTTAACCGTGAGGAAGAAAGAGTTAGTGTGTGCACTCTATGGTTGTCTGTCAAGGTAATAACACATAGGTAGAAGCTCAAACAGCAGCAACGGTGCTGACGGAGAGTTTAACCGAAGGGAAAGTGGGGGGTGGGCACAGTTATATCGTTGGTTGCTATGGCGTTGTGCAAACGGGCGGCTCATAGCTAGTCAGCGGGTCACGATTATCCAAGCCAAAATAATTGTGATTCACGATATTTTCCCAATAATTTTTTATTTTTATTTTTGTATGCTCTATTTTTACTTCTCTAACCATGAAACTGGATTCAAGAACTCCTTTGTCCCTCATGCCATTATACTCACTGTGCAATTAATAATTAATAATCTACTCATACATACCTGGACACTCTTCTTCTTTTTTTATTTTTTTTGTGCAATAACTTAATCCTTAATGTCATTTATCCACTGTACAAACAACACAACGCCATATACAGTCCTATATATTTGATTTAGTTATATTTATACACTAAATTTATTTTATTTTACTTGTATCCTTATCTCTACTTTATAAGAGCTTTTATTGTTTACTGTTTATTGTTTACTTTCTATATTTATATTAAGCTGCTGGAAATACAATGTCCTTGCGGGAGTCATCCCAAAGGGATCAATAAAGATAAGTCTCTAATGATCTTCATGTTATATAGAGAACCTTAAATGACTGTCTTCATTACCCATCTTTAATTAGTTATGGTCATGCAAGGTACGTGTGCCTGCACGCTAGTGAGCAGGCATTGTTGCGTCTGTGCTCTGCATTGTTTGTCAGTTTGTCAGTTAGCTGCAGACGCTCTGCTGTGAGTCTGAACTCTGAAGTGTAATAAAACAAAGAGGTGAGACCCAAAACTCGGCGGAGGCTGATTGAGAGAAGTAGGAAATTGTGTGCCAGGGTCTCCGGCAGCGGGTCCATTGTAGTGAAATTCTGCAGCTCCGGGAAAAGTTTCACCTGATGGAAATAAATTGGCTGGGGGAGTCGGTGCTGAGCCGGAGTCTCTAAAGACAGACTCGTGTTCTAAATGGCTCAATTTAGCTTTTGTGGGAGCCGGGAACCAGAGCAGGTCACTGCCCCGCAACCCGCCACAGTGAAAATCAATAGGTAGTTTCACAAGAAGGGGCCTTATTAAAACAGCTCCTTTTTTCTGTGAGCTGTTTGGATGACACTGTCTCACAGAAATCATTAAGCTCAGCTCAAACTGCTCGCCACGTTTAAATTGTTGCAATCCCTTTTGACCCACAGATCCTCCTTTTGTTTGCTCGGATATCCTGTTTTTGATCCTGGAGATAGTGGGAGTGCACTTACGATGTGTTGTAATTGTCGGATGCCAGAGACTCTATAGATGTGGATTTTCCAGTTTATAGCTAGCACACAATAAGGACCACAAAAGCAATTCTATAGGCTCTCATCCAAGTACAGCCTCCATCAGTATGGACACAAATACGTGCAAGGGGAAGAAAAACAACAACATGAATAGATTGATTTTCAGTGTCACAGAATGCTGCAAAGACGTATTATCCTTTACCTTTTTTAACGTGAGCATATAGAGATGTTATCTATCACATTCCCTCGCTCTCTCTCCTGTCTTTGTCTCTCTTTCTGTCGGAGACGTAATGCCACACTTTTAGAGCAGAGATGACCTTTTCCATTTTATGTGTTACACCATAATGGCACACAGTAAAGTCTCAAGGCCAGCAGCACAGCGGTGCAGTAAAACCCCCATAATGCCGCTGACCCAAGGCCGCATGCCCACACACTCGACACCCTGAGCCAGCGTGTAATGAGTCTTGAGACGCTCATTTCCTTATGGAGCGTTTTTAAAAGTATGTTATTTAAGTCGCAGTCTCACTGCAGAACTTATTCCGTCCCTTTTATGTTTTTTTGTTGTTTCCTTTCACCTCCATTCTGAATGTATGAGTCACGCCTGCAGGGAGAGCATTTATAATGTATGGTTGTGTATCGTAACACTGTTGCTGTTTCTGTTTTGTTTTGTGTTAACTGTAAATCCAAACAAGGAAATAGATGCTGCTGCATGACATTAACCCACAACACAAATATATTGAATGTAACAAGTGAATAGATAGACATACACGTACCATAAACGTGAATGATTACACAAACCATCACTGCTGAAGGAAAAGAAAATGTGCCTCAGCAGAAAAGTTATGTTTCCATCCAAATGTTGCACATAAACTGTGTACGAGGGTGTAAGAATATCACTTCATTAAAAGTGCACTGATAAATCATACCATTTAGTTGCTGCCTCCCGCTTAATATGGCATTGGAATAGATTTTTATAATATGTCCACACACACACACACTCACACACACACACACACACACACACACACACACACACACACACAGTGTTTATTGTTGTTGGCTTTACGTTGGATGGCCGACTATAATAAAGAGAAGATGGAAGAAGCCAAAGCATGATGCTGCTCTAGAAACCTCATAGAATATCAGGGGCAGCTCCGGACTTGTACTTGTACTTGCTTGTACTTGTACTTGCTTGTACTTGTACTTGCTCCATAGTATCCAGAGGAATCGGCATCTGATTGTATTAGTCCAGATGTGGCCAACTTGGTGGTAAAAACCCAGATGTCTGGTGTCTCTGGTCGTCATTTACTTTGCACTTTACAAACCCATTATTATTGATTTATAAAGAGTATAATAAATTCATAATGTATTCATTTCTGAGTGTATATATAACTGTTAACATTACGAGCAGATTCAACCTGCGTTAGTTTAAAGTGAGCAGAAGGACGCGGGATGAAACACCTTCCACTGCAGTCGGATGTGAGAAACACAACAGCTGACTGAATGTGAATGCACTCCACACACAGACACAGTATACTCGTAAAATGTGGATAAAAGAGCGAGCGAGCGAGCGTCTGCTGTCTGTTGGAACAGCTTAGAAGTGAAGAAAGAGCTATTTCTGGAGGAAGAGACTGTACGATACAGTGTGAGTTGAAAGTAAAGCCAGATTAGACAACAAAGCAAACGGAAAACAGTAATTTAGTGCTGCATTAAACCAGATTATGGAATGTGCCAAAACGCTCTTTGATGATCACGTCCAACTTTGATGCTTAGTTTGTACACTATGCTTCTGTGAAACATAACATCTTTGAGAGATGTTCGATTTAAAACCAGAAATGCAGGTTCTGTAAGCTTCCACTTGTTTGGCCTCATTCTATCACCTTTAACTGTGCTCCGCCGCACAAATAAATTAGGAGGAAAAACGCAGCCTTGCCTTTTTCTTTGTGCCATTTTAGGATGTAGATGAGTAGCTTTTCCAATTAGGCACTTTGTTTGTTGCATAAAACACCCAAGGTTCTGCATGTTTGTAACGTTGTTTACAATATCAAATTTAAAGTAAACCCCCGTAAATAAAGTGAAATGATGACTCACACAAAGACAGGAAGCATTTTAAGTGCCGATGCAGCGTTTTTGTATCGGTGACATCATGGATGCTTCCAACATCTGTTTGTCCTAATGGTGCTGCTGTGGCGTATGTGTGGCACGCTGCGGAGTCTTCTCCAGTGCTTAGACTCGGCCCGTAATGGCTCTGTTGGGACAACGTGAAAGTGCTTCTTCAGCGCTCATTAATGGAGCAAATTGAACAGGTCTCCTGGCCTACCTCTGTAATGAGGGCCCCCTCTTCTCCACCCCCCCCTCCCACCGCCGGCCTGCAGTCCATTGTTCGCCTACAGTTAGGGTCAGGGCTGCCGAGCAGTAATTGTATCACTCTGACCCTCTTTTGGTTTTTATTTTGTCACAGGGACCTGCTCTTTATTGGGTGCGGGCCATCCCTCAGGTTGTAAAAGCCACAGTGCCCCTCCTCCCACACCTAGGGGACAGGGGTGCTGCCGTCCTGCCTGCCTCCCCTCCTGCCTGCCTGCCTGCCAGCGATCAATATGCCACTGTCGTTAACTGGATTTGTTGCTGTGGTGCTTGCTTATGAGGCAGCAATTAGTGTGAAGTGGCAAGGCCGGGGTACAAGGCCCGGCCTTGGGGGATGGAAATGTCAGGTGTGCGAGCCCAGTTTCATTAAGGCCTGAAGAGACTATGAAGATCCATAGTGTCCGTGTGATTCATTCAGTCCAGGAGGGCTGGACTTATTTGCGGGACACGGAAAGAGGTCACAGGTTTGGACACTTGTTCACCCTGAAATCCTTTGTTTTATGGGCCAGATCGGTGGTTTTAGGGGAGCGTAGCCTCAGTGACACAGCCGAGCTGCAGCCTCGTGTCATGAAACAACTGTCATTTACAAATGAAATCAATCTCTCTTCAGCATCCAGTATATTCTGATCATTTGTTCTGATCCTGAAACGTCCTCACCTGCTGCTGTGTGTTCTAACATATAATTCTAGGCCAGTGTAGTCTGTGTCTCACCATCACTCAGCTCAAATTGGTGACATTGAGGCATTTATGGCGGTTGGGGTGCCGGGAACCCCCCCTAGTGTCTGCTGTCCCCCCCAAAGGGTCATGGTGTCCCCGGTCCAGCATGGGGAATGGGTGCTATAATGTGCCATTTGGGACTGACTTTGACCTCAGGCTCTAAATCACTTTCCATTTTGGGGGGAAAATCGAGTTTGAACCTCGGATGAGTGCTGCACTCAATTGATTGATGGGGGGGGGGGGGTGTCTGCTAAAGTGGGATACTTCGACTTTTATTCATTACAGTGGTTGCGATCGGTCCAAAAAGTATTGATAAATGAGACTGACAACTGCTTTAGAGACATCTAAAAACAGTAATCTCTACACCAACATGCAGCAAGTTGTGATACATAAGTACACATATTATATAAATACTAGGGGTGTGTAAAAACATCGGTACGGCAATATATCGCGATACTTTGCCGCCCAATACAACATCATTTTTTTTAACTCCAGATTCATGTTTAGACGCGTTGTGAATGCAGTACTTTATCCTTTTTAATTTTGTTTTCAATATTTATTCCAGTGAATTTCATGGGAATTAATAAAATGGAGAGGCTGTTTTGAATGAAATAGTTTTGACTCAATTTGTCCTCTGATCAATATAATCTGATGTACATATACAGGTGCTTGTGTTTTCATCTTTATTTATATCGTGATACGTATCGTATCGTGATACGTATCGTATCGTATCGTGAGGTTCTTGCCAATACTCACCCCTAATAAATACATATAAAAAGCACCAACAATAAAATTAGAACTAAAGTGTCTATATGTTCAAATGAACTTGGTCCGACACTGAGTGTGAGTATTTATTCTCCTTTTACAACTATAAGTCATCTGAAGTAGTGCAGCTACACGACAATATCGCACAACAAAGCTTGCGACACATTTTCTGGCAAAAGGGGACGGCAGCTGTTCAAATTGTCCCGGGTCCACAGGGTTACCAAATCCGAATATTGAGATAAATGCTTCCCCCCCGTCCAAACACCTGACTGAAGGTGAGGAGCAATGCAGGCGATTTAAAGGACACAAGGGGGTAATATTGTTTTTCCACTCATGATTACAGACAGTTTACAGTGTGCAGAGGAGACAGGGAGATTAAAAAGGTTTCATAGGGACGAGAGAAGCGCTTTTCATTCTGGGCTCTCTTCCAAAAGTGAGTGCATAGTTGCGAGTGTAATGGGGTACATAGTTTTAATGTAATCTCGACTGTGTGCAAAAAAAGAAACAGCCTTTTAAGAGATAAAAGCTGAGTTTTATTTGAAACTGTTTATACACATTCGTCCCTGAAAACGGGCTTTAGCTGCTATAAGTACATTATAATGTTGAGTAGGTTTTACAACAAAACACAATATGTCAGCGGAGCCAGATTATAGATGGGACAGAACATGTAAACGCTAGAAAAGCAAGCACACATGTGCTCCTGCAAGTGTGACGATGCTGGCAGGAGGTAAAGTGCCACCAATCACACTCAACGCTAGCAACTGATGCGAGGCCCTTTCCAATAAAATCTAATTCGCCTCTCATTAAAAACATATTGATTCAGTTTAATTATTTTTCCAAATACTAGAATTGGAAATACACAGTGTCGTTTCCACGGATTCAATCATGGGAGAAACTCAGCGGGATAATAAAGGTATTTATGTCACAAAGCCTCTCGCAGGCATTTAAATGTGTTGTGCTTCCCGTCTTGTAAACTTTATTCTCCCCAACAGCACTCGTATATTTATATTATTGTGCCTTGATTGAGGATGCTCATTGCCAAGTCTCGGGGAAGTTGGCAATTCTTTG
The DNA here is from genome assembly GCA_029853015.1 of Chelidonichthys spinosus. NCBI lineage: Eukaryota > Metazoa > Chordata > Actinopteri > Perciformes > Triglidae > Chelidonichthys > Chelidonichthys spinosus. The sequence continues at coordinate 4,129,215 of CM056828.1, read as the reverse complement.
CAATAATGTTTTTAATGAGAAACAAGGAAATGACGATAGAATACATGAGAGCGATAGCTTAAATAAATCAATTTGTGTGGCTTACTTGAGTGTTTACGAGACCAGCTGTGCCTTTTATTCACAATTTCCTGCCGGGGTAGTGAAAATAAATAACTTCCCATTTTAACAGAGACTGTTGTATATAAGATCGACACGACGGGTTTCCCTCATGACCAGTCGTATCGGCCTTTAGAGTCCAGTTAATTGTGCAGGACGAAGGCATTTACAAACCTGAAACAGAGCCTTGCTAATGATTGAGGAGGACTGGAGAGAGGAAGGACAATGTCCTCCCTGATAAGGAGGTTGGAGAGATACTTGAGAAGCTCTTGTCCTCCCTTCCTCTCATTCCCTCCCTTCTGACTCATCAGCTCAACAATTCACTTCTCACTCATTAGCAGCTGCTGGCCATCGCTCACTGGACCGAGCTGTTTACCCCGTTGTGTCACGACTAGCACCCTGTTATCAAGTTCTGCCCATAGTGGGGGGGGGGGGGGGGGGGGGGGGGGTGACAGTTACGATGAGTTTCCACAGACGCAGATGAAGCAACCGTGTTCAGGGAAGAAGTAGGCCAGCTAATTAGCTGCAGCTCTCGGGGCCCCGGGAGTGGACTGTTTTTCACCTAGACAGGGAGATTCCATAACTGACAGGAATGTGAAGAAGATGGGCTGGGATATGTAGTACGAGTGGGAGGACATAACGTAGAAAGAAGTGGAGGAAGGAGGCAGATCCTCTAAAGTTTGCTTTGGATTCCCTGCAACTGAACTCATACTTTATAGATTCTCTTTTGACATTTCCAAGTTCGTTAGTGGCTTCTTTGGAATGGCCTTTTCAGGAGAAAAATGCTGATGTCACCACCTTTGTACAGGACTACGTAAAAGTAGTAGTTTGTTTAAAGAGTTGCTTTGTTGGGTTATTTTGTTCTGTCACTGCAGCCGCACTGATGTTATGTTATTTCTGTCAGTTGGTACATTTTGCTGAAGTACTAGGGGTGAGTATTCGCAATAACCTCCCGATACGTATCACGATACTTTGGTCACGATACGTATCACGATATCACTATATTGTGATATAAATAAAGATGAAAACACAAGTACCTGTATTTGTACATCAGATGATATTGATCAGAGGACAAATTGAGTCAAAACTATTTCATTCAAAACAGCCTCTCCACTGTATTAATTCCCATCAAATTCACTGGAATAAATATTGAAAATACAATGAAAAAGGATAAAGTACTGCATTCACAATACGTCTAAACATGAATCTTTTCTTTTAATTCATCTTTGGAGTTGAAAAAACGATATTGTATTGGGCGACAAAGTATCGCGATATATTGCCATACCGATATTTTTACTAAAGAAGAAAACATCCCCACGATTAAAATCCCTGAAAACTAATATTGGCATCTTATGCAAACACAAAAGTTTGGGTTGTTGCTTGTGTTGCCATGAGTCAAATCTGATCAAAACAGATATACTGTTTTAAATGCTTTAACATGAAAATAAATCTAAGGATGTTTTTCCCTCTGAAGTTTAACTTTGATTTCGGCTTAGTTAGTCGTGAATATTTAATAGAGAAAGTTTTCTGGGTTTTCAAACCCAGAAACTCCTTAGTCATGTTGGTAAACATGGCTACAAATGAATGTGCTCTACTATCCCCAAGTCATTTCCCCATAAAAGCTGCATATTTACTTAAATGTGCAAACCAAATACATTCATAGCTTGTTTACTCAGCACTTACTTCGACATGAACGTGAGGGAGAATAACGGCAAAATGTGAAAAAGGAAGAATTCCTTTACAGTAATCCCCAGTTTTGCAACATCTGATTGGGTGCCCCTGTCTCACATTCCCGTGGCCCTGTCTCACTTTCAGAGAAGGAAGACGGGCCGATGCATTACATGCAGAGCTCATGTCCTGCTGATAGAAGCCTCCCTCCACGTAGAGCTCAGGTGTCCCGTCCTCCATACTTCCTCCGTCAGCCCCTCTGAGGGAGTATCACAGAGTACAGGATTTAACATGTGTCACGCTGACTTCCATTCCATGTTTTATTGCCCTGAATGAGCCCAGATCTGCTTTGTTTCGTCTCCAACAACGTGGATTCTTATAAATGTCCTGTTCTATGTATCACGTCAAAGCCGCAGGAACCCGAATAGCGAAAACAGTCCAGGCTTGCTGAGACTTTGCCAACGCTTCGGCTCTATTCATGTTCAGCCCGCCACAGACTTTAATCCTGACTCCGTAGCGATATAACCTTCCTCTGATTTGCATCGCTGGACGATGCATCATAGTGAGAGGTTTGTCACTTCTTCAGCATAATGCGATACCGCTTTGGTGTGTGTATTGAAGAGTGGGAGCAGAGGAGGCGAAACACAGATATCTAATAGATCTATGGACTCTTCGTCATGCTGGGATCTGTAAAACTTGCTAAATAAGAAAGTCATATTTCAGCAAACGTTAATGCGCATGTGGTGATGTGTTTGTGAGTTATCGGTGTGATGTACTGCGTGTGTGTGTGCCTTGTCACTGTATTGTATAGAAATGATGGTGTCAGTGTGTGTGCCTATGTGGGTGTTATTGCCGAGGATAGTGCGGAGCAGAGCACAGCTTAATATCTATGTTTGACATAGAGGCCCATTAATAAGGGCCTGATCCGAGCCCGGTGACAGGACTGCTGACAGAGGAGGATCATGGGGAAGAATCATGCCCTGCTGGGGGAGCCCGGGCTGCAGGTAGACCCATTCTGCCTTCCCCAGGTGTCATTACGGATGCTGGGGAGGGAGCCGAGGAGGGAGGGCCACTACTGACATCTACATTAATCACCTCTCCACACATCATCCGCCTCCCCCCCCCCACCTCCAGTTCCTAATCATCCCCACACAGAGACCCGGACCCAGTAAGGGGATACTCAGCCATGAAAGATATCCAGCTAAGAGCTCCCCAAATACCACTCTGATCTGATCATGAGTGATGTTGCTACCTGAACCTCTGACCCGGCACACAATTAAAAACACTTTCCTCTTTCTCCCCCGGACGCGTCCTCACAGACGGACGCAGCTCTGCCCCAAACTACACATTCTGTCACCGTCTGCGTTTGAGCGTCTCATGTTTGCGTTTGAATTGCACCTTAGTTGCAAGCAATTAAAATGCAGGAAATGTCTCCGCTGGAATGCCTCTCCAAACCCCCCAGAGTGGACGCCGCTGTTGCACGCACTCCTGATTTTCTGGTAGATATCACACTCTCCATTCGGGGGACCCGCTATTGATCCCCAGCTGTGCTTTTATCTATAAAACAACAACAACACTGCAGCACTTTATGTTCACACCGCTTCACTATAAACCGGCAGCCTTAATCATTTACAGGCAACATTAGAGGATGGTGTTATTAAAGGCTGCAGCACTTCAGATTTTAAAGTGATCACATTAATCCTTAATAAACTGCTCAACGTTTATCTTCCTTATAGCAAGCTGTTATCTGGTGTCTTTTATATTAATGGAGGGAATAATTCAACTTGGTTTTGGTTCACAAAAGTCTTCGGGAGTGTTGGGAAGTTGACTGATGGAAGTGGCGTCACTGGAGGAGTGGACGAGGATGGATGTGGGTCACAGCAAACAACCCTCCTAATGAACGGCTAAACGCAGGATCCATCAATGAGCAGATGTTCGGAGGACAATAATGGGAAATGATCTGATTGATTATTAGTTTTGATTCAGTTAAAAACACATAATTACACCAAATACGTGACAGCAATTGTGTCGTGATTAGTTTACGGTTAAAACAAATGATCCATTTCAGCATCTGGTGGGAAAAAGGATGAATACATGCATGTTTTTAATATTGGTTTTGTTGTTGATGCAGGTATTTTCTTGTCTTTCTCTCCCCTCAGTGGCGTCACACTAATTTGTGTGCGGTTACACCTCATCTGCATGCTCCCAGTTTTTGAAATGAAAAATCGAATCAACCTTGAAAACCCTGTTTGCCACTAATATTCTGAATGCCACCCTAATAAAGGCTCTGTGACGTTCTTCTGATGGGGGAATGAGGCATAAGCTCATATTACAGTGTCCATGAGTTATCAGTCCATGGCTTCTCGTTTTTTTTTTCTGCAACATGCGTGGCCTCGAGTAAACACAGCCTCCGGTTTAATTAAAATACATCCACTTTCAGCTGATATTTAGAAACCCGGGGAATATCTCTGCCTCCGCTACAGATACAGTGATTGAAAGTGGGGAATAAAAGACAGAGCTCGAGGGAGAATTACACTCTACTTACTTTTCCATCAGTGAAGCCAAACACTCCATTGTTTATGTTTGAAGCATGCTTTCGTCTTAGTAAATTACCTTTTTTCCAATTTCCCCTTTTTTTTTCTCTCTTTTATTTGCCTTGAACCGTCAGCAGCACTGATGACACAATAAATTTCTGTTTGCGTGTGTGTGTGTGTGTGTGTGTGTGTGTGTGGTAGAATCTAGGACACTATGGAGCCACAGAGGAGGCAGCATTTGCATGCAGCCCACAGACATTAAAATATGAAGACAAATGGCTGTGTCTGGCCAGCTGACAGTGCTGCCTGCGACGGGAGCACGCTAGTCAACTTACAACAAACTTACAACGTGTTGCCGTTCCCAGCGAGGCCTTTATAGGGCGAGCTCCGACACGCAGCTCGACAAACAAAACCTGCGAGCAGTCGAAGCTGTTATTAAAAGGCAATAGAAGTGGTTCTGTCGTGGCGCGGGTCCCTGTATGTTATTCCACACACACCTTCAGGGAGCATACTGTGAGTTTTGAGGGCTTTGTTCTATGGGTGACTTTGATGTAAATCATAAAATGTGAAATGTGAGCCTTTTAGGTTGTGCTCCTCCTCGTCAGGGAAGGAGAAAAAAAAAAACTCAGCTTGTTAGATTGATCTCACATTTCTTTAAATGTTAATTTAATGTTGCATACAGCTCGTAATTTATAAGTTATTTTAATAACATAATAGACCAATTTGCATTTGCTCTATCGGGGGGAAGAAAGAATAGTTTTACTATTAAGTATTTTACATACCATGTGACTTACTGCTGTATATTATGTATAATAGCTCTTCTGATGATGAAGTCACTCATTAAAGGACTGTGAAGTCTGATGCATATATCCTGTTTATAACCAGCATTCACCAGGAGTTCACCGCTGAAAAGCAACATACATGTGAGGGAGCGATGAGATAGTATCAATCAGGCTACTTCCTGTTGGAGGGTACCTGTGCTGTCTCACTTGATAGCAATATTAAAATGCATGGTGACAAGTCTGCTGATTGCTATAACTGACACCAGTAGGGGGAGCTCACAGCTCATACTGGACAACACTGGTGAGACACCATGAGGAGGGTTGCTGGGTAGGAGTGCAGACCACATCCACGACCCCGCCTATCTCTCAACCTCAACACATCTTCTCCTGGCTGCAAAATCATATTACCAAATATTTTCCATAATTAAAAGTGGAAATTAATGATTTTTTTTTTTTTTTTTTTTGCTGTCTTTGTGTGCACACTTTGCCCTGAGAAAGACACATCTGTATGCAGAGAGGCCGTCTCCTCTCATCCTGATGCAGGAGCTTCGCTCAATCAGTCATTGATTTCTGACAGAGATCATATTTACAATTCTGCTCCAATATCTCAATACATTAACATCCATGTTCTATTCAGCATCTCCTCTCTCTTTAATATGCCTTCATGCAGACATGGTGCCTATTGATTATTTTATTCTGAAATGACGAAATAGCATTTTTAAACATATACTGTCTGTTGCATCGTCCCTTATGAGGATCTAGTCTTCTGTTATCACACATGCTACCTGTTGGTTGTGTTTTTTATTTTTATTTTTGCACTAATAGGCAAATAAGTGAGGGGTTAAATTGGATATTTTCAGATTCAATTCATCAGTGCTGTGCTCACACTGTGTGATAGATGTGTGTTAGGCTATAAATGATATGGAAACTCCTGTAAACAGGGTTAATTTGGGTTTAACCTCCACTCCAACACATATATGTTTACATGGTTATGTTAGCAGTACAAACTAGCCGAGTCTTCACAACTACAGACCTCTCCTCCCATCCTCTCTTCCCCCCTCGCTGCTGCCTCCACGGACCCTGTTTTCCGTGTGTGTGCCGGGCTGCGGGCTGTGCCGGGTGCGCGTCCACCGTGCGCTCCTAGCGGCCGCGCTGCAGAACTACACCAGAAAGAATCAAACAAGAGAGAGCGAGAGAGGGGGAGAGAAGGAGGATGTTGAAGTGACTTGTAGTCCGACTGTACACTTGGAGCTGCTTTATCCTATCCAACCCCCCCCCACATGGGTCTTCTGGGAGCCGCTGCTTCTCGTTGTGATGAACCAACTTTTTGTTGGGAGGGGGGGGAACGCGCGGTTCCCCGTCAGAGCGTGAGCCCGGCAGCCATGTGTTGAACTGTGGAGCCGTCGCTGAAGATTTTTGGAAGGTGCCAGAGACGCGCGTCTTCAGGGACCGAGGACCTGCGGGGGAAAGTGGCCAGCCTGCGTCGGTCCTTCACTGCACACTTCTCCCCCGGTAACGGGGCTCCAGCTCGGCTTCTAGGTCATCCTGGAGAAATAGCAGATATTGCGGATGAACTCACGGGGCGAGCTGGGATAATAACACTTTTTGTGTGTTTTCTTTTATTTATTTTTTTTTGTTGCTGGATATGAAGACCCGGGTGACCCTACTGTGAGATGGATCCTCTCGATGTGTGGACATTGAAGCTGGCTCTCTGTCAGTAACTAGGAGGTGTGCAGGAGTCCCCAGAAGCGCGGAGTAGACTTGCTGTCATTTCGGACATATTTTCTCCTGCGGTGAATTGGAGGATTTGCGCGCCCCGACGTGGATGTTTAATATGCGAGTATGGGTCCGCTAGCGTTCATCCTTGTTGGCGGATTACTGCTTTTTCAAGTTGATGGTAAGTCACCTTAACAAGTTCCTCTGGGTTTCTGAAGATCCGGTTCTGGGTTCCCACCCAGCTCTGATGTGTGTGTTGGAGATATAAATCAATCAAAATGTCATTAATTCACTGAGTTCTGGTTATTAAAGGGCTGTTACGTCTGCTAGTACAGACATCCTGTTGATAACGAGTTGTCTGAATTGATTTCACATCATCAAAATATATTTCCATATTTTTTTTTTTTCATTCATAAAACTAAATAGATGAAATTCAACAGATAACTCTTCCACTCAGTGCAGCTAATGCTCGCCTCTCATGAGATTTTTATTTTGCAGCAAGTATGTAAGAAAATATTATTGAAATGTTTCATGAAGAAGGATTTCCCACTTTTTTTTATCAGTGTGAATCACATATCTGAATAATTCCTCAGTTCTCTCACAGTTGCTACAGGTTATTACTCTCATAGAGAGATGGATTGGATTTTGTTGAAGGATTCTTTTACATATTTCCCAAACATTTGTATGCATGCTGATGGAAATGAAAGAACAAGTCCACACAGCAGAGATCAGATATGGCAGATATGCTGTGATCACCCTGCACTGCACTGTGGTGCTGCTTCCCTGTAGGGTTTCAACGCCGCGGTTGTGCATCATAGTGTAAACCGGCTAAAATCTGAGCCACCCCACTTTATTATTCCTGTTTGACTGATTAAACTTTAATAATGATGCAAATTAGATACTCTTTAATTGCTGCAGTCAAAAGCTTCAACCGTCTTGGTCCTATCAGAGTGCTAAGTCAGCATCTTTTTTTACGATCTTACAAGGTTTCACCAGAGAACTGGTTTATTGGAGGAATTAAAACACTGCAGAGTTAAGGCGATGACTCTCATCAATCATCAAAATGGAAGGGCTGAGGTGACGGAAATGGCGAGTGGGCTCGGTCCAACCTGTGACTGGTGGAATGGTTGTTAAGGATTGAGATGTATTACTTTTAAAACGCGTCAACATGAAGTCTGATTGGATTTTAGTGCAGCTTTTACCTTTTCACCGTCTCACAGGCACACACACGCCCGCACAGACAAAGTGATGATGGGAGAATGAGGCGATCACAGTCGCATACTGGGACATTATCAGCACTGTGTTGCGAGTGATGACTCACATGTTTGATTTGGAGTGTTTGTACAACTCAGAAGTATGTAAAGGCCAGTTTTTCTGTTTTGTTGTCTCTGAATGCGAGTGCCTTCAAGGCCCCATTTTTCTTTTCTTCCACCTGTCAACTCCCGCTTTTGTTCTTCACAGCTGCGAGTTTTGCCTCTCCTGCGTTCTGGTGCGCAAATCAAGTCCGCCTTTTCTGCTGTGGTTTAAATCTCTTTTCGTTCTTTCTTTTACCTTTTTTTTTTTGGGTGTCTTTCACTCGGTTCAGCCAAACCCACTGGTTGCTAAGCAGTGGCTGATGGCATTGCTAGCCGTCCAGAGGGAGAGGGTGCACATCTCCCCAGGAGCAGTGGATCTTCCCAATCATTTGCCTGTCACCCTCCCCCCCCCCCCTCCTTCCCCCCCTCTCCATCCCTGCAGAACTCACCCATCACCCAGCCCCTTTCAGAGGTAATCGGAGGGTCCTTGGCGAGGGAGGAGCTTCCTCTAAGAGTCCACTTAGGCAGACAAAAAGGTCTGGAGTTGTATTCACTGGGCAGCATAGCCCAACAAAGCCAAGCCTTGTGAATGGCGTCAGTCACTGTTTAGTGCGCAGTGATTAATACTGCTAGTGTGTAGGGGAGGGGAGAGAAGGTGAGATGGGAGTGTTTGTTGGGTGTTGTTGCCACGGTTGGAAGAGAGAGTGCAGCTGAAAACAACGTCGCCACACTGTAAGCATCAGATTGAGATATTTCCAGGCCCGCAGCTGCCTGGTTATCTCTTAAACTCCGCTGTGCTGCTTTTGAAGCTGGATTAGAGCATGCTTTGCATAGTGGACGTGCACTCCTGACCTTTTTTCTGCTATTCTGAGATCCACTGCATGGTTGTGTCTGCGATGTAGGAGCCGGTGACATCACGTCCATCCTGGGTGACAAACCGATACGGTCCAACTGAGATCTGTCAACCGGGCTACGGAGCCACTCGGAGTGTTCGGTAGCCTTCGGAGTGCACGGCTCTGTTTCCGCCAGCAGGGCTGCGGTTTGAGTAATGCTGAGTCAAGAGAAACTCAAACCCAGGGAGCGGTTGTGTGTGTGTTAGGGGGAGGAGGAGGGGAGGGAGAGACAGAATGAGTGTCATCAAATAGAAAAACTGAGAGGCGAGTTGTTTAACAACACGCTCTTTTAAAGGGAAATGGCGAGGATGAGGCTTTATTACCCCAGCGCCGTCGGAGACTAACGGCTCTGTTGATGGTCGTGATTGAATGAGAGAGGTTTAAAATACGGCCCTATAATGGAAAGTAAGCCCAGATTAAAATAGTGTAGGTGAACGATGAGGCAGGCTGAGGTCATTGCGTAAGAGCCGTTGCGACGTCTCGCCCCCCCAAATGTGATTGTTCTGCTCGAGTTGGCAGCGTTTAGGCGGCGTTATTGTAATTGCGGTTCATTTGCTGGAATAGGGCTGCTGTAATGATGACCCTTCATCCCAGATCTACAGGAAGCTCTCCTCGACTGTCTCCCACGCTCTCGTCGCTGTCGAGGAAGTCGCTTTCCTCCGCGTCCGAGCGCTCCGCTGTTTATTCTCTGATTAACATCAAACATGAGTAGAACGGAGGGAAAGGTGGGGACTATGAGAGGAAGTGAAGGAACAGGGAACAAAGGAGTGATAAGTGTGATAAGTGTTACTTATAGTGACGAGGGCCTGTCAACTCCTATGATATTTGAACGGCCAGCTCTGGCGACTCTTTGGATCACGTTTCAGCAGCCGTCGCTGCACACGTTCAGGATAGAAGAGAAGACTTTGAGTACTTTGTCCAAGTCCAAAGTACTTCTCTGTGATCACTCAAAGCTAAACAGCTGTTTAACATTTCTGGGATGGCGCTGGTTCATTCATTTACATAGCTGGAGAGAAAAAGCAGGCGTCAGACAATGCACATGGCTGATTTCCCCCCCCCCCCCTTTTTTTTACCTCAGCTTTATTAAGCATACCCCTGACATTTGCTGCTGCTTTGATGCTTTCGCCTGGAGAAACAAAGGGTGAGAGACTACTACGGGTAGCGATGGAGGTTCGATGCTAGCAGGTAGGCGGCAGTAAAGGATAAGTGTCTTTCCTCATATGATTTATATTTCTCCCTTCCCCAATCGTTGACATCGTCCATGAGGGTGGAATTCAAACACAGAGGCGGTTGTTGTACACCTGTGATGGCAGTGTGTGTGTGTGTTGGTCGGGATGGGGGGGGGGGGATGATGAATTGAGCGTGCTGACTATGCTGTAAAGCAGGCAGTACGGGGCCTTCACCTGCCTCACACACCTGCACACACAGAATACACACCTGTGCTCACCCTTCAGGGCCCCCAGGACACAGATATAATCCCTGCTTTATTCCATCACTGCCTGCCAGTTAAGGGTCCGAGGCAGACAGAAAACATGGATCTAATTACTGTTATATAAGTCCTGATGATTAGATGATAGCGAATGAACCCTTATTGATCACCGGCGAACACGCAGCCAGCGGTTTCTCTGTGCAGCAGTGTGGACGCGACATGCATTCTTGTCTTCACGAAACTCGCTTATCTTAAGAGCATGCCAAAGGGCTGATTCACATATCTTGCGTTTCAGGAAGTCGGGATGGAGTGCGACGCGAGTCAGTGTTTTGGTGTTCCACGCTGCAGCGTTTGGGGGAGGGTCTAATTACTCTGTGGCCTCTGGTTGGCTGTCTCACAGCAACCTTCAGACAGAAGGGAGGGATGTCAAGGTTGAGTGAGTCACAGAAGTACATACAAATATTTAACTACGCACACACACACATTGTAAACCCACAAAGAGGCGAGGGCAGCCATACAGACATAAAGACACTGTGGTTTGCATGAAGTACTTATTTTCCAAGCGGAACAAATAAAGAGTCATTTCAGATGAGTTGAATGAAACAAAGTAGGCATTACCATCCCTTTATATTTGCTGGACCTGCTTCTAGTCATCATCTCCTACTTGTGTTTCTCCTGTGTTTTAAGTCATTGACTCTTCATTGTGAAGAGTTTGTGTGACACTCTCAGCCGAGGGTCTTGAAGATGAGGTCTGGCCGGGTGATAAAAATGCATGAGCTGTCTCTCAGTGTGAGATCTGTGGAGATGGACAGCCGGAGCATGACTCCCGAGCACACATCCGTCACACACAGCGGTTGTCCGGCGCGGCTGTAATGCCGCTCCGAGTGGCGGAGCCGGTGAAATAGTGTCTCGTTTCCACCTTCTCCGTCCACGGCTCGGTCTATGGATCACCAGGCCGTGACAGCTCGGTACATTTCCTTCACTGTGACAAACTGGGGGGGGAATCTAACCCCACACAAGTGCATAGACTCCCCTGTACACCATCACTTCCCCAACCTTTGTGTTGGTGTGGGAAATATATTAACCTGGAGGTCTTGTGACAAGCCTGACCTCCTGATGATATCTCCCTGCATGTAAACATGCATAATTATGTACAGCTGGGCCCCAGCCCGTATGATATGTTGATGATGTTGGAGGTGTTATGAATTACAAATGCTATTTTTTCATCTTAGCATATGCTGTGAATTATGTGCCGTCACTATTATTGTGCCTTTCCTTTCCATACAAGCCGTTACTTGATAACAAGACAGTGTTCCCAGGCAATGTTTTTTTTAAATAACCTTGTTTTGCAATCAGAAAGTCTATGTACTAATATATATGCTAAGTTATCATTACAGTGCAGTTGCAAAAAAAAAAAAAAAAATGATTGTCAGGCCGAGCAGTGGACGATCACATGAATACATAATAGTCATCAGAGTAATAAGGCACATGGGTGCTGTGGGAATCTTTGCCTTGTTGTGTCCCATGCTTTGTAGACCGGGGAGAGTGGATTTACTGTTTATAATGGCTCCTGGTGAAGGTGGCTTTGTGGTTGAAGTCTCAGTGTGGAACGAGCCGAGTGTCACAACCGTTGCAGCGGGGAGGAAGAAAAGCCTTAATCGCATCCTTGAACGTTTGAACTCTCCAGCTCCACTTCCAGGATGGTGATGATTTTTTTTTTTTTTTTTTTCTGGAGGGCTGCTCATGGGCATTTGTCATTTTAGAAGCCCGGCAACACACCGGCTAGTGGTAGAATTATGAAATGGAGTGTGGGTGTATGTGTGTGAATGTGTTTGTGAGCACCATTAATAACCATCAAAGTCTATTGTTTTTTGTGTTAGCATGGATTTATGAGCATGAGTAAATTGAATGAGTCCTTCATCCACTTACTGCTAGCGCTCTTGACCCCGTCACCCTAAGCCAGACCAGATGAAGTGTCCCATGGAATCGAAATTTAATAAATCTTATGTTGACTTGGTATGCCGCACCTTAAAAAAACACACACACACAAACAGTGAGCGGTAAGGGCCATTTCATTACCTCGCTCTGCTCCACAAGTGCATCGCTCGGTTGCCGGCGGAGACCGCCTTCATTGACATGCAGGGACACTGTAACACGTTCACTACAGGTCAGTACCCTGTGGCACACCTCCGATTATCCACTCATCTCTCAACACAGTGTATCCTGGACGCATGAAGACCCCCCCTCCCCTTCAGCTTCATCTCTAAAGCAATACAGCACTTATTTATTTTGCCCCACTCAGTCTGCTGGTGCAGCTCGGCAACGCAGGTAAAGGAGATTACAATGCTTGAGGGGGAATCAATTGATGGCGTTCATTTCATTGAGCCTCCCTCAGTAGGAACTGTTTAGTGTAGCCCAAGCTTGAAAGAAGGGCGATGTGAAAGTTTGCACCCAGCTGTGTTTACATTAGCACAAACCCTCAGACATATCTTTATCTTTTATAATTTACAGAGACTACAGTTTTCTACTGATTTGGTATTAACTTGTAGTTAACGAGGAAGGGGAGACTATTCATTATTCAAGTCGCCTCTTAAAGTTACACACAAGTACCCACCTTCAACATCTAGGCTGCCGCCCATCGTGCAAAGAAGAAGCAGGCAAGAAAATGGCTGCTGAGAAGGACGTGCAGGCAGAGAGGAAGGGCTGAAAGAAGGGTGGAGTGGTGCAGCGAGCTACATGCTTGAGTGGGCAGGGCATCGGAAATCATTTAATCTGCATCACACAGTTTAGTGTCCCTACCAGTGACCTGACAGCCTCACTGAGCTGGTGCTGTACTCCTTATACTAATCAGCTCATATATAGGAAGCAAGCCGCCCTCGTATCAACACATTCATCATAAAGAGGTCTAAAACTGTGTTTTAGTCTCATATTTCCAGTCAGCAATCTCAGCGATTCTGAGAAAGGCCACCTGCTGAACAAAAAAGACAACATCACCCTTTCAGTTCAAGTTGAAGAGTCAGAATGAGAGCAGTTTGGGGGGGGGGCGGCGGCGGGGGAAACTGCTGAAATGCAAGATATGTGATTCAGCCCTTTGCAGCAAAATCAGATATTCTGTTTCCCACAGTAATCTATTTATATATTCCATCTGCATGGGGGTACAGAGGGCAAATACACAGATGCAGAGTCAATACGACCCCAGCACATCACTGCCCAAAATACACTCCGAGATATTCTATCTGATATTTGTTGGAGGCGAGCTTGGATGCAGTGAGAGGTTGGGAGTCGCTCCTAGAATTACCCCAGTGTGTGCTTTCAGAGTATAGATCTTAGCAGGAAAAAGGAGGATGGGGGGTGGAGGTGGGGGGGTGCAGTATGCAGAGCACTGAGGTGGAACAGAGCCCATCATGTGAGCCTGCTAGCTAGCTAGCTGGAACTCCCTCCCTTGCAACAGAAGATGGATTCTGCTCAGCACCTGTCTGTGTCTTTGCTGTGAGGCTTTTTCCGCTGTTTATTGCAGGCTGTATCTGGTGGCTGGCTGCACGCAGCGGGCTGGAATGGACTCCAGTAGATACAGCAGGTTGTCTGAGATGAGCTGTATGCCTGGTATCGGGCCGTACAGGAGCTCATGTGCTGTGACGCCGCTGACAGCTCCCCCGTAAAGAAGATAAATCTGGGGTGCAGAACGGGGGCTGCTCGCGAGTGTCACGGCAGGCTGGTGCAGAGGCGAGGAAGGCCGGTAACATCATTGTATCCCAACCCCCAGTTTCCCCGCCGCTCGCTCGCATTTCCCTTCTGATGACATGACGGATATGACTCTGTCACCCTCGCGGCGAGGGCAGGACGGGGACAGCGAGCGAGCGGGGGAGATATTGGGAGGGAGAGGCAGAGATTTATTGGGAGAAGGAGATGGAGTGGGAGGTTGAGGAGAAGTGGAGAGAGTTCAGGAGGAGATTATATTTCAGAATGGACGACGTGGATCAAATGCATTATTCATGCCTTTTTAAATTTCTTTGAGGTTTTTGTTTTTTTCTCTCTCTCTCTCTCTGCCTTTTATTGCACACTCGTCTCTTCAGTTTGCTTCGTTTCAGCACTTTCTGCCTGTAAAGCCCTTTCACTCTCCACATTACAGTGTTGCTGCGATCTTGGCCTGGACTTTGGTGTTCATGTTTGATGTTTTATGGAGCTTCAGTGACTGGAACTTTCTGCCTTGGTCGGAGGTTGCCGTTGGTTACCTGTGATCAGTGCACACGCGTCTGTTGGCAGAATAACTAATATCTCTTTGGGGAGCCCTTCCTTTTATGGTCTGGCTGAGACTGGTGTAGGTATTGATTTGGTTGGTGGGCTGGAATTTCTCCTGGGAGCTAATAAAAATAATTACAAAAAGATCATGAAAGGCCCGATCTTCTGTTGCCCACATGGATAAATATGTGACAAAGATAATAGAAAAGAGCCCTTCCATGTGTGTGGTCAGTGGAATACGAGGGAGAACAAGCTGTTCCGGCAGTTTAAGTGGTGGTTTGATCCTGGGATGGAATGTGTTTAACTGTGTTAACTTGTCTCAATGATGAATATGAAGTGTGATATATTATAGATAGAAAAGATGATAGAAAAATATCAGCACAACAGAGCGATAAATAATGCTGTAAAATTTCACATTTCTTGGATAGCTGTGTTACAAAATTGCTTCCGATTGCAGTGAAGCTTACATAAGTAGGGTGAAAGAAAAGGCAGAAAAGAATGAGTTTTTGGTTCAGTAATCCCTCTCTGATTCCAGTCTGTGTCTGTTTGTTTGTTCTCTGGTCGCTGCTTTCCTCCAGGAGAGGATGACTGCACAGCGGTGGTGAAAAGTAATGGTGGTGTTATTGCAGACGGGGGGAAACACAGCATTTTGATTGGAGCGTGCGCCCTGAGACCCAGTGAAGTGCACTCGCCTCAGCTCAGAGAGCACTTGATTGCACAGCACCAATGATCGCATTAAAAGGGCAACAGAAAGCCCATTTACCGTAAAGAGAGTGAGAAAGGAGGCCCAATAGGAAGCTGAAAATTGACTTTCACTTCTGTTAGGAGCTCAGCCTGATGGCGGGGCGGCGGGATGTACGTGAGGATATTCTTAGACAGCATCTCTAGGACATGGGAGCCCAACACAGTCTCACAGCAAAGTAGTCACACAATTTCAATCTAGTCATCCTGTACATGGATATTAATGTCACTCAGCATGGAAAACAATGCCAATGGAAGGTCAATGAGGACATTTTTTCGCTGTGAACATGCAAATTAAACTCTTCCAGATGACTATGCAATGGCCGGAGCTTGTGATGTAGCATTAAATATTGAGAAAGACTACTTATTGTGGATAGGTGGGTCACCAAACCACAACACTGGTGTTTGTGAGTGATTCTGTTGCCTAAACCAAACTGTATGTTATTTTAAGCCAAACCATGATGTTTTCTCTTAAACCTAAGTAGGTACATTAGTTTGGAAGTCATGCTTTTTTCCCCACAAACTTCTGTGAGAGTGTTGGGAAACCACACAAGGGTACAACAACAGGCGAGGTCTACATGTTGAGCTTCCCCCAGTATTGAGATTGATGCGCCTCTTTTAAAACACACTCTGTGCCATATGGATGCGTTTTCAACCTTTTCTACCTTTAATCCTGACTACCTCCACTCAGGAAGGACACTGACCAGTCACGTCTGGCCCTCCGTGCTCCCGGATCAGCTTTTTCTGGCAGTGAAAGGACAATTGTAGAGGCATCTGCTGTTTTCATTTCCACCGGAAAGAGGAGAGCAGATGGACACCCAAGGTTTAAGTGATTAGAAGGCAGTAGATTGGAATACAAATTGGATTTAAAGAAATTAGACTGATATAAATCGAATGGAGTCGCAGCAGTTTAGTGCTGTGCATGCGCGTTGGCCTTAGTGGGAAGCCACCGCGGGGCCTCTGGATTATGGGAAAAGCAGATGCTCCAATGAGATAAGAATAAATGTGCGCTTGACACTCTCCCATCTGAGGGAGATGGGGGTGTCCGTTTCCGTCCTTTATCTTGCCCTCCATTTATCAATGTCACAGTGTTAATTACTGCTTCATTTATTAGGTCACTTACCGCCAGAATACAAACTTGCCCCTCTGCCCCTGTGCTGACAGGGCAACTAGCTCTAGCTTACCATCACCTACCAGAGAAAGATATTGGGTTAAACACTGCCTGCAGCATACTGTAGGTTTTTTTTCTTCATCTCCAGTTTTTCACATAATACCAATGAGATTCGATGATGCACTTGGGGATCAGGTTATAACCGCCCCCTCTCTACTACAAACCCCTTTCTGTTGCCCCCACTTAGAGGAAGACACTAGGCCTGATCACTAATCAATGACAGGGAAATGGAGGGAATTAGCCCGAATTAGGAAGAAGAGAGAACAGACTACCTCCTGTTCAGGGGTCAATATGCCACTGTCTGATGCCTGATCCCTGTTAAGACAAATGGTGGACTAGTGCACATTTACAGAGTGTATGCGTCCGGGGTCTTTGAAGTGAATTTTGTGCTGATCAGTGGGTTTTTTTAACGTTGCTTGTCCTTTTACCCGCAGACAGAAAAAAAAAAAAGAACAGGGAACAGCTTTTCCCCAGGGAGACTCAACTATAAGGCGTAGTGGAACATGTGCAAACCCAGGCAAACAAAGAGCTGGAGCCTCCACTCTTCTGCCTTTATCCTATGTTGAAATTAGCCCTTACATAAGCACAAAGACCTACGTGGTACACTGCTCTTCTGTGCAGCAGGCGTCGTCCTATTACCCTAGTGCACTGCCCCAGGGAAGGGCACAGTCATCAACTCACAGGCACACCTGCAACAACTAATTTTAAGACAAAGAGCCCGGCACTCTACTTAATACAACACTGACTCGTTCGCTTGTGGCTGCCAACTGAATCAGAGTTATTGATGGGGTATTGAATGTGGGTTCAAAAGAAAGGGGATAAAGCAAGGATTGTTGGAAAAGTTTGCCTTATTCCCTATTCCCTGTATCGTATCTTAGATTGTTAGATGCTGGATCAAACTCTTTGATTGTTGCATGGTTCCCAGGGCCTCTGTGATGTAAATGAGTGTGTGTGTGTGTGGCCTACAGCGTCTTATCTCTGCGGTTAGGACCTGGTCACAGACACACAGAGCACTTCGACTTGGGGGCCATTATCTTAGCTGCCAGACTCCCAGAGCTCATCCACTGCAAGCCCTAATAAAAAAAAAGGAATAGGCCATGGGTTTCAGCCATGGGGGATTTGCATTTGACATTAGTCTGGACCCCGGCATTCATATTCACATCACATGTACACTCGTACAACAGTGGACTCAACAGTTTTACTTGTTTGCACTCCACCGAAAGCCAAATATATAATTTGTGTAAGTGTGTGTATAGTTCAGATGTAAGCTGACCATGCCTCCATTCACTGTTCACCCATGGGTCCAATTACCCGCAAGGCAAGCCCTTGCAATATAGGGTTGAGAAGAGCAGATGGCTGCTTTTTTGATCGGCTTGAAATGGTGATTAAAGGGTCCAAATATATGTTTTTACATGCCTCAAACCCTAGACAAGCTTTGGTAACTATTAGTCGCGGTCCACCATCCGTTTTCCACTGCTTGTGCAGGGCTGGGTTGTGGTGGCAGGAAAGCAGCTCATTTGTCCTACTCCCCAGTAATGTTGATTCTGGCACCAGATTTTTAATATTAGTCTTGTGATGAAAATGTAGATACAAGTTCTCCCAGCTGCTTTGTTCCCTTACTCGCTTTATGAAAGTGTCCACAGAGACGATAAGTCTTCTTCTTAGCAGTAAGTAGTTGCATTAGAAAGCTGGTCAAAAGAAGACATTTTAGGCATTTCAACGTGGAAATTGCAATCCATGTTTTCATGATATTTTTATGATCATTTTGCATGTTGCAGACCTTTTTCTTGGGAAAAAGGTCTGCAACAAACTACTTGTCATCACAGTTTTCACTGATGGAATTACCCAGATTCTGTATGGTTCTGTGGTATCCCGAGGCCTTCCCCAGCTAGATATAATCAGCTACTTTCAGATGTGTTTATTAATTCAACCCGGACCTCTTCCCAATTCAATTAGTTTACCTGCCAGCTATTATGTTAATGGGAGACCTTGTTGACTTGACGAGGCCTTTGTATATTAAAATGTTGAGCTGAAACAAAGTGTAATGTTTTTCTGTGATTAATCGCATCTGTTTGTTTTTTCCTCACAGGATCCCGTCTGCGCCAGGAGGACTCCGCACCCCGGATTGTGGAGCACCCCTCTGACCTGATCGTCTCCAAGGGGGAGCCGGCCACCCTCAACTGCAAAGCGGAGGGCCGGCCGACCCCGACGGTGGAGTGGTACAAGGATGGAGAGCGGGTGGAAACGGACAAAGATGACCCGCGTTCTCACCGCATGCTGCTGCCCAGCGGCTCGCTCTTCTTCCTACGCATCGTCCACGGACGCCGGAGCAAGCCGGACGAGGGCGCCTACGTCTGCGTGGCGAGGAACTACCTGGGAGAGGCCATCAGCCGCAACGCATCTTTGGAAGTAGCATGTGAGTTTCTTCTTAATTTATCCTCCTGGCTACGTTGCTGAAATGATTTTTTGCTATTTTAATTGAATCAATTAATTTGTCTGGATGAAGAAGTCTTCTTCCAGATGGTGGAACAGACTGGATTTACAGTCAGCATGCAAGAACTGAGAGATACAGTTTGAACATTTCCTGTCCTGAATCATTTTTTCTTCCATTTGTACATAATAGAAAATAGCATTGTGTCTACCGGAGGGAATAACGGTAAACAATTCAGTGTTTCATTTGAGGAAACTGTAATTACACTTTAAGAGTTGACTTTCCGTGTTATTTGCAAACACTGTAATCATTTCCTGTAGATCTATAAAGAACAGTTAAGCTCACTTGAGGCCTCACTATGTGTGACATTGTTTGGTGGTTTAATGAGTCGTGCAACAAAGTACTCGAGGTACATTTGCTGTATTTTTTAACTCTCGAGGGTTTTATTGAAGTTGTCTGCAGACCTGCAGGGTAGGACATTAAGCTTCTGTCAGACTGTATGAGAGGGACACGATGCTCTGAGAGAAATTGGTGAGTCCTACAGGTGAATGTGGGGAGAACGGCAGGCCTGAAGGGAATTTAACTGGACTGTGTTGGTGAGCACTGACAGGCAGAACCTGAGCTGTGGAATAAATTACCTTTGAAGATGAGCCTCCCCCCCACAAGCATACTCAGGCTGGACTTCCTGTGGAGCTCCCAGGCACCGCGACTGCCCATTAGGTGGGGCGGGAAGCCTCCATGTCCTTATGTTGTTTCAACTGGTGGTTCTTTTAGAAACAAGTGCTAAAAAAAGTCACCATGAAGCTACTGCCAGACACAGAAGTAACGATCCACCGTGTAATAAAAAGGACCTATTATTGCATTTCTACGGTGATTACAACCAGCAGCGGTTGTCGGACGGGTAGCTGGTTTGTGATCATTGGGAAATGGACTTAGTGTGTTGGAGAGGAGGGGGTTGGTGTCCCGCCTCTGATCCGGTCTCCTGCCTTCCCGGGGGCCTCCCAGCAGCCCCCAGGTGCTAACTGCGTGACAGCAGCTTGATCTATCGATTGCTGTAAGAGGGCTCTCCCAGTCTAAATGAAAATTCATGAAAAATTGATGAAGTCGCCAGATTATTTTATTTTCCCTCCTCTCATACAGTTTTTTTAAGCCTTTCTTTTTCTGTACTCTCTCTCATATCTCTGCCTCTATCTGGTGTAATATGAGTTGGGCTGCAGAGGGGGGTTGAACGGAGGCATTAACTCCTTGAAAGGTGAGGGGTGAGGGGTCGGGGTGCCAGGAGACGAGGGGGATGAGGCAGAGCTAGCAAGGTGTAGATTTAAGAGCGTAGCTGTGATTGGTGTTGAGGGTGACTCTAGGTTTGAGAGAGGTTCAGGACAAAGCCTCAGACCAAACTGAGCTAAGGCAAAAGATCCTGGCTTTCATCATCAGGCAGTATATACATATACATCTACACACACACGCACACACACACACACACACACACACACACACATATATCTATAACCGTCTACATTTAATTGCTTGTCAATGTCGATCTTCCAACTCAATTTAAAGATAAACCGTTAATGGCTCTACACTACCTCACACAATTTACCTTCTGTTGACCCGACCCGACCTGAGGCACACATATTTTGAGAATGACAGCAGTGTTGGCCTGACCCTGACTGAGATGGAGTGTGTGAGTGTGTGTGTGTGTGTGTGTGTGTGTGTGTGTATGTGGGAGTGTGTGTGTGTGTGTGGGAAAGAGGGTTGTGCTGGTGGGTCAAGTGCAGTTCAACAGGGACAGTTACTTTTACACTGTACAGCAAATGGAGGAAATGAGGAAGTTTTATATTAATGACAACCTTAATAACACGGTCCTGAATTCGATCTGCAGGATCGGTGTCTGATCCAATCAGAAGTCTGACACCGCGGTGGACAGAATCAATGCGGCTCCATTTCTGTTTTTCTATCCTGCTATTTTCATTGTTTGAGTGAACCCTTTTCTCTCACATGCATACATAATAGTATGTCTTTAAATAGAGTTCAAATAATATATAAATATGCAATGAAGTGATGATCAATAATGCATACATTTACCTCAGAGACATTAAGACTTGGCCATGTGCAGTTTCTTTCTTTGTGTATTTTTGTCTCTAATACTATAAGAGCTGTTCCATGCCTGGTTTGTTTTGGGCCGTGGGCTTTCTCTGCTCTCTCTTTCAGCCAGGTCTTTGGGGTGGGGGTGGGGGGGGATCAGAAGGGAGTGGGGTGCTAAATCCCCCGGCATTGGCTTACTGCAGTGATTAGCTTTATCAGGTCCTGACATCCGTCTAGTGATTGTAGAGCCGCAGCTAATCGTACAAGAAAAAAGCAGCATTTAAATCCATATCCATGTTGAACTGGGTTTGTGTGTATGATACCCCCCCCCTCCCCCACATCTTGCCCCTTCTTCTACCTCCCTCCCTCCCTCCCTCCCTCGTATTGAACACACCTTTGCCCCCCTTCCGTTCACGAGTGGTTGAGCAGGACCCCGGTGAGATAATTTAATTGCGGCTCTGAAACAGATTGAACTCAGTGTCCACAGAGCAAAGCAGCACTGCTGCATGCTGGACATCAAGCTGGGCAGCACTCACCACTCTCTCTCTCTGTCTCTCTCTCTCTGCTGGAGGAGGAAAGGTGGAGTGGAGAGGAAGAGGGGGAAGAGGCCTCTGAGAGGTGCCTCTGCATTATTAATGTGGGCCAGATTGGGGGGACTCGTGTTGTTACTGGGCCATGTCTTTCTATCATGTCTCCTTTAAGTGCTGGATGTACATCACATGCGTGAACATCACTTTGCATTTGGGGATACGTTTCACTGTCCTGTACTTCAGAAGGTAGAGAACTTGTCATCTTATATTCTACACCCCACGATCTCCAAAAAGTGACTGCAGGCCAGCTCCATGGGATGGATATGCCGCATATACTAAGGGATGTGCCCCCTTTTCTCTTTTCAGAATAAACTAGGTCAATGAGCAGGTCCATAAATCATTGTGAAGCCTGTGTCAGAAATGCTAGCTGCAGCAACCGCTGCTGAATAAATTGCTAGCACTGCGGATATCTGTGTATATGCAAGTGTGACAAGGCACACCTGGGGGCGATGGGATCCCAAGGAAAATGTTAATTAGCCCCATCTTTTCCAGGTTGATGTGAAACACGCATATCCAGCGCTCCGATACAAGCGCGCAGGGGTGAACAGTTGCACTTTTAATTGAGTGTCGAATGCGACTCTTCCCCTCTGACGTGCGTATTAAACGTACGTAATCGTCTGCATGGAAACCAACACACTTATCTCGAGGTGCAGATTTGTATCCTTTTGCTTCTTTCGTTCAGTTTGTAACCTTTTAAAATGCAAATGACGCAGAAATGAAACAGATGTCATGGGTTGGTTTCTAAATGCCGCTTGGAATGGGATTGGATGACTTTTAAAAAGGTCCTTTGATATCATCTAATGTACCACTTCTGCAATTAAGTGAAGCGTTCGGTAGCATTTGGTGCTCGTACAACACGGCAATTAGCAGGAAAATAGAGTTGGGGAGAGGTTTGAGTGGTGGAGAGAGGAGGGAGGAGGGTACCAAGCTGTTCCTGTTGTGTCCAGCATGAGGAAGCTAATAAAGGGACAGGCCAGGAGGAGCAGGCCAGGTGGGGAGTCAGGCCGAGCCGCACTGACGAGCCTCTCACGAGCTCATCTGGACTCATTATTCCATTTCGGAAATGAGAAAAAAAAAAAAAAAAAAACAGAGTGACAAGCGCACGCAGACAACACACCATCGCGCACTCTCACACAAGCGTGTAACAAACACTTGCCCTCACGCTCGCCATAAACCCCGGTAGGATGAGGTTTAATCTGCGCCGGAGTCCTTGAGAAATAATGAAGGGTAATGAAGGAAGCAGCAACAATGCAACCATTACGGCACATTAATGAGGCATGCTACAGTTAGGAAATAAAACACAGACACCAAAACTAATTTAGATTTAAATGTGTTTCCCTCTCAGAGTGCATCCCTGTTTGTTTATGTGTATGCATGTGTAGAACACCGAGCTGAGGGTCAGACTGAAACCATTATTACTTTGTGGAGTTGTGAAGTGTGAAGAGTACTGGGAACTTAACCAAAAAAACATTTCCAGGACTATTGAAGAAGAAGTAGTAGCATGAGAAAAGAAAAAGTATGCAAAAAAAAAAAAAGGTGAGAATGTGGTTCTGCGATAAGGGAGCTGGTGAAAGCAGGCGAGGGTGTGAGAAATATCTTCCTCTGATAAACCGTGAGAGGAGAAAACCCTGATTAGATGTGTCAGCTCTGTGTCAGTGCAGCTGGTGTCTGTTGACCTCTGTAAAAAGGTGTTGTTATCTATTGGGATTTACTCACACACACACACACACACACACACACACATGCAGTTATCGCCGGTCATATACCACAGCATGCAGATAGCTCGCTCGTCTTCGAGCTGCAGATGGCCACGGTGAATTTCAGAGACAGACCTGCAGAAATGGAACAAATATTTGTAAAACTCCTCACAGGAAGATAAATCATAGGAATACACTGCAGTCACTACCAGCACTCTGACCTTTCACTGTCACACACACACACACACTCATGATAACTCCTGAGACTGCGTTTTTGCCGTCCACAGCGGGCGCCGTGTCCCAGCTCTGACCTCCCCAACGCCGCCAAGGGAAATAACCAGCCTGTGTTGCGTTCTTACCTTCAGAGGAAACAAGTGCTGAAGATGGGAAATATTACACACTGTATGCCTTCGAATAATGACAGCATTAATGGAGTTGTGCGGCAAGTTCTGACAAAGATTGAAAGTGTGGTGGCAAAAGAGACGCAGCACTCCCAAGTTGGGGATGACCTTTGACCAATCTCCCTCGGCCCCCTTAATCAGTCTCCCTCCGCACTCTCCACTCTCCCTCCATCCAACACTGTGTCACCTTCGAGTGTGTACAAACCGGATTAAACAATTGTGTGGCGCTCCGTCATGGATGCCACGGCCCCCGTCAGCGGAGGAGTGAGCTGTCAGGCGGAGAATGCTGAGCCAGGCGCTTCTCACGCCCATTAGTGCCCGGCAAGATGAAGCACCCGTCGCACCGGGTTTTGTTGTGTTTCCTTTATAAACCCTACTCTCGCTCCTCTCCCTCTTCCTCTCTTTATAGTGACACCGTTATTGATGGCCTCTCCACTCTGACAATGCAGGTCTATTGCTTTGTCTCTCCTGCCTGTGTTTTGCCTCCTCTCTCCTCGTTCTCCTTGTCCCCCCCTCCACCCCTGAATGTCTCATCACCCCCGGGCTTTACCCCGCTCTGCAACGACTGAGAAATGAACCTGTGCATTAACGTGGAGTTGGTAAATTGTACCATTTTGGCAGACAAGCATAGTTGATAGAATAAGCTCAGCCCGCCTCGCCCCTTCTTTCATTCTCATCAGCCAGTTTTGGATGCAGACTGAGCTGTTATTGAAATGTGTCTGCAGGCTGATTATTGATCGTCTTTAAAACATGGATAAGGTGAGAGGCTGCTGCTTTCATGGCTGGATTGCACTTTGATTTATGTTTTAATATTGACTCACGGTTGGAATTTATTCAGGCCCTGCGCAGTTTTTTTTTTTTTTGTTTTGTTTTTTTTTATTCAGCAAGCAGATTTATTTTGCTGATCATCAAATTATCTTCCAGCAAAATACCCTACTTTATCAGTCTGTGTGTAGATAACCACATGCGGTTTACCCGCTGTAAGCCTGTTTTAAATTGCTACACAGGTGTGCTGTTAACCAGCATTTAGATGACGATGTCCGATACCACTCTATTTGGTGACAAGTGGGCGAAAGGACAAGTGAGTGATAATAATATTAATGGGAAATGTGACCCTGAGGGAAATCCCTGTAGACTCTGAGGGTGGCTTTCCGTCGAGTCCGGCCGGGATTGGATCCTCTGACCCCTGGAGAACCCTCTGCCCTCTCCTATCCACCCCAAGATCTCTGTCAAACCATAATTCCTTAACCCAGCGCTCCCCTCCGATGAATGTGTCCCTGTAGTGACTGACCTCCCCCACCCACCTCCCTCTCTCTCCCTCTCTCTCTGACCGACCCTCTGAGACTGCCAGAGATGGTAATCCATCATACGGAGCTGGGGAGCAGGTGACAGGGCGGAGGGGCTGAAGTTCAGGCGCTAGCTGATATGGGTTTGAATCGAATGTCGCTGGAATTGATTCGCCCTCTGGTGTGTGAAATGTTGTGTTATTTCTGCTCTCATGTTCCTGCTTCCAAATGGCCATTATTTCCTTGGTTACATTCACACACACCCTTAAACACACATTCATTCACACGCATACACGCCTTTGCGCAACACTGGGTGCACAATACTGCTGGGGATTGATCTTTGGGTGAGGTTCGGAGCCGTGATTCAGCCTGTTTATTTTGGGTTGCGACTGTCACGATTTGATGGATATGACTTGATATGAAGCAGTACAAGTACACGTACGTGCACAAAAAAAAAAAATGTTTTTTTGGGGCTGTTTTTCTAGCAAACATTAAGGACAGTCGCTCCTTAAAGCAGCCCTTTGGGAACGTGGGAGACACGACATTTCAGCTTCATTAGATTCTCAACTGAACTGTGTGGAGAGGAAGGGGCAGACTGGGGGAGGGGAGGGCAGGGATACATGGGACAAACATGTTCCCAAAGAAGTAGAGACTTCACAGCTGCCGGCTTTGCCAGCCTGCTGGTTTTGAGAAGGAAAAAAAAAAAGCATCACCTTGTGATGATTTTCCTTTTTGCCAGTCTGGCCCTGGGCCACGGCAGAGTTATGGTGGGTCCGGATGTGTTATGACTTGGTGATCTCTTGATGGCGTAGACAGATATCGTGTTTGGCTTGGATTACATATTGCTGTAAGGGACACCTATCGGGCCACCAGAGCCCTTAACAGCTGCAGACTAGAGTTGAAACCTGATCGTCCGGTCTCTGCTGTCTCCCTCTCCCTCCCTCTATCACTCTCTTTCCTCCCCCCCCTTCTCTTTCCACTCCCTTCCTCTCTCCTTTCCTTTCCTGCTGTTTGAAAGTGATACTCAAAGCATTTTGATCACTTTCACAAAAAAGAAAGTGAGGGGAGACCAGATCAAATGTTTGAGACTGTGGTTTCTCAGACAGCTGTGGCTCCGTTCGGTTTTACAGCCTGACCTTTACATGACTTCACCGCTGCATCCATTGGGCACGTCAGCAGAGGAAGTTGGAGTTGAAGGTGACCTTGCATGTTGCAGAGTTAATGGCTTCCCACTCCCATATGGAGTGCGTCCTAACTGCCGCCTCTGCCTGTTAGACTGCTCTGGGATCAGTCCCAGGCTTGGCCGAGGTGAAGGAAAGGGAAACGCAGGTTTAACGTGGTCCGGTTCACTGCTGGTTCATACCAGCAAAGATGCAGGGTTTCTTAGAGAGACGCTACCTCAGTTATGTGTAACGCGTGCAGTGAGATGACATCACATGGTGGATGAGACTGGGAGCGGTGGTATGTGTGGCCACCTGCTTCTGCAGCTGGGAGGATGATTAGCAGCGAGCCAGGCTGATTATTAACCAGCCAGACACTCATCCAGCCAAACGGACAGACAGACAGGGACACTGAAAGACATTGCCAGATATGAGGAAGCACATTGGTTGGCACAGTAGACACTAGACAGACTCGCCCAGACCACTTAAGCACCCGCATGGCCAAAGGCCAACTGAATAGGAATCAGAACACCCTATTCACATGCTAAGCAAAATGTTATCTCAGTGCCTCTTGCTGCTGGCCCTCATGCTCTACACAGTCCAGGGCAAAGCTATTAAGGAACATGCAGGTGCCTCCCATGTTTGCCTGTGTTTCATTGTGTGTGTGTGTGTGTGTGTGTGTGTGTGTGTGTGGGTGTGACGATATAGGATTTTATTGCAGATCTTGATTTAAAAAAAATGTTGATTGTGGTGAATTTCCATTATCTGGATAATCATACATTTCTTTTTTATTATGTATTAATTTATCCTATTATTCAGGGAGATCTTACGATTTCTGATCGTATCATTTAAGATTACTTGTTTTTTCATTAAATACAAATTATAAATGTGATGCAATAAGAATATTAGTTTTAAGAATATTTTGATGATAATCCAGATAATGCTACATCGACATTATGTAATCGTCCTATTCCTGGTGTGTTTAGATAGGTGTATGTGCTGTGTTGATGATAAATTCATAAGGGATCATTTTGGGAAAACATTGCTTGAGCAGAAGTTCTAAGTAATCAATGTTAATGATGTTTATACCCAACGATTCGCTGTTTTTAATATTGCCATAGACGGTAGTACTCGCCCCCCCAGTGAGACAGAAATGGTGCCACTGTATCATCTTAAGCACGGCTACACTCGCAGAGATTTGTCTCGGATCCACTGAGATCTTCTTATTCCGCAGGAAAATGAAATCTGGCGACGTGCGAGTGATCACCGAGGGGTGTGCAGCTAATTGATGAGCGCGCTCATTTGACTCCACTGATCTTTAAAAGCCATTAACGCTCTCCTGTTTCATGCGCAAATTGGGCCTCCGCACACAACGGCACACAGGCACAGCAGCACAGAGACGTTTGGAAGGGGTACACACACACACACACACACACACACACACACTCCAAACTCCCTGTTTGTCGTCCAACTTGCACAGAGAACATTTGCCCATTTGAAGCCTAAATGGCACAGTAAGGGAAAAATGAACCCCCAGATACCATGTTGTAATGGAGCTGAAAAGAACAGCTTAATTGGCCAACATAAGCCATGCCCAGGCATTAACTGTGAAATTTACATGTGAGCCTCCCCCCCCCCCATCTTTCTTTTAAAGGTCCCCGTGGTGTTCATGTGGAACAGACACATGAATTACAACTCTGACACTTCATGAATATCGATTTGGCTGCTTTTGCCGTGCAGGAGGTTGTGGAAAATAATATTATTCAAAACATGTTGAGTGGGATGCATCTGGAATTAGTCGACCCGTTTGTGCAACTAATGTGTTATTAGTTTAATTGCTGGTTTTTGGTAATTCAGTTATCCTCACAGATGAGCGCTCTGTGAAAAACATCCTCAACATTAAAAACAAACCAGAAGAGGATGGTGGACTCATTGTTAATTGTTTTCATGATTGCTGGTTGACTAATATTCAATATATATTAAATTGGAGACAATCCCGTTCTTCTTATCAGACTCAGACTTGAAACAGAAGGTGCTTGTCTACGTGATTTACCTGCATTCACAGCGGTTCAAGGTTTTTGATGGTCCGGTCATACCTTGGTTGACCTTTGGCCAGCTCTGGATGTGACCTCTGACTGACCATCGATTGACCATCATTTGACCCCACGGCTTGGAAACAGAGCTGCTATGGGTCCATTTGGCAGTCTGGAGAGAAGCTCTAGCATATCCCTGCTAATACAGTTACCATAGTGTTATTGGGAGATGTATGAAAGGAGAAATAGCCCAGGAAGGCAGGGTTATTCCTGTGTCAGAGGAAGAAAAGCACAGATAATTCAGTTACGGTCCCACGGATATGAGCATCTGTCAGCTTATTCATTCTTATAGCGCTCAAGTTCGGTTGTTACGGCAGTAACCTCAAAACGAGATTGCTGCCGGATTTTACTCATTACCCACTTTATGACAAATTGGTATTCTGACATCTATGGGCCTTTACCCTCCTTTATTTACCATTTTGTTTTTATTATTCTACACTACAAATGGCGTTTTCTGCTTCGTGAACCTTGCTACATTCTGTGTGCTGGATCAGATTGTGTTATCTCTCCTCAGCATCTTGCCATTATTCAGCCCCCTTCCCTCCTCCATTCCTCCCCTATCCCCTAAATTGCTGTTCCCTAACTGCCTGTAGATGATAAAATTTCAGCCCAGCAGCCAAAAACGCCCATCCCCCCCTTCTCGCTGTGAAAATCAAATAGCAGCATAGTGAGTGACTGCTAATAAAATTAGCCCGGATTTCTCATAAACCTTAATAAGGAACTTGACTCGATAAAGTCTGATGAGGGCGGAGACAGACGTGTGATTGGGAAGAAAAAAAGGGGGAGGGGGGGATATCATTTATCTCAAAATCACTCCACGGTGCCAAACTGGGGTGTAGATTGTCACAAATATTCTTGGACCTCCAATTTTCCTCCACCAGGCCCCACCCCCACCTCACTGGTAACAGCATCTCACCTCTCCTCACTTCACCCCTGTGCCAGCAACACCACCCTCGGTCTGGTCTCCCTGCCTGGGCTTTTCCTTCCCCACATGCAGCAGGGGGATGGTTGGCCCAAGATCGTGGCATCATTAACTTCCTTGAGTGGCAGACGTTAGACGTGCTGAGGGCTGTCCCGTCCCACCTCCTGCTGGTTGTCCCTCAACCCCCATTACTCCTTCCTGTCATCCTCCATCTCTGCATCCCCCCCCAAACAGCTTCACAGATTTCATACACTTGATGCTCAGTCAAGGGTGAATGACAGCATGCATTAAAGGATACCATTCCGTCATTATGGGTGTGCTTTATGATTGTTGACGTTCATCACACTGTGTTGGCTTGTCTACTTTCATATAACTGTCTAACTATTGAACTGTTACGACTCAGGCTCCCCTAAAGTCTCAGACATTATTTTGTTGTTACCACCAGTGTGGCACGTGCTGCTGACCCCCCTGTGGTGTGACGCCTTGTCTCATTAATCACAAGCCTTGCGTTGGAGCCCTGACAACCCACAACCTGGTGGCCGACCACCTCCTGCATGCATGCTGGGAAAGCTCTCCACCATTATCTGCTCACAGGAAAAATGCAACACAGTGATGACAGCTGCCAGTGGTCAATTGAAACCAACCCCCCCTTTTTCCAATTGAAACTCCTCACTTCCACATCCCCCCATCAAGCTTTTTGGCTCTCTCTTGTCTCGGGTTCACAAGTTTCGGATCTCCGGGGCAGAGGTCAGTGGATTTGCCAGGTCGTCACGGCGACTCCCGACAACATCAGATGTCAAGAGAGTTGGCCGAGCATAACGTGGCAGAGAGCTCTGCTTGGCTGGCCACTTCCTTCTGGAGAGGAAGCAGGACAAAAGGGGGAGAGCTGGGTTTTTGTAAAGCGGACTCTCCCTCTCTCTCTTGGCTTCGGTCTTTGTCGTGAGCGATGAGAGTCGAGGTGGTGGTGGGGGGGGATGTTAAGGGGTGGTTGGGGTCCAAGTCAGGCCTGTACAGTGGGGTACTGGGGCTCAGAGCGGTGCCGTGGTCTAGTTGTGTCATGAGCATGTAGCTGAGCTGTCACTTGTCTCTAATTGGCTTAGATCAGCCCACAGGAGGCTCAAAGCTCACTGACCCACCCTCTCACTCTCTTTCTCTGTCGCTCGCTCTCTCTCGACCCCTCTCTCATTAGCTTCTTTTCCTCTGCCAAGCTAAGACAATGGTCTCCACATGGCCCTTTTCCATTTGATCTGAAATATTCCCTTCCAGCGGGGGTTGACACTTTCTCTGCCTGCATGTGTGTCCCGTTTTGGGGCTAAATCCTTGCAAGGAGCGGGCTACTAGAATGATGAGGAAGGATGCAGAGGGCAGCTGGATCTAATCCTGATTGGAGACCTGATTGATTTGGGCCTTGGGGTCGTCACAGGGTCAGTACATGGACTGATGATAGCATGGGTCATCCTGAGGGAATAAACCTATCACGGCAGTTTCACATGCCATTACACCTTGTATCAATCCAAACAAATATTCACATCAGTCGTCTCCACCATTACGGTTAAAGATGCATCCTAGCACCTCATTTACCAGCGCTCCAATCAGTCAGCCATTCTGGATCCTGCCAGAGTGAGTGTTCCTTGTGGGGCAGTGTAGGATTTACGATGTGCTACAAGGGTTCAGGGAATGACCCTCGCGTGTGCATCCCTGATGATGTTCTAATTGGATGGGGGTGACCTTTCTTCATTGTAATTTCAAAGTGTGCGTGGTCCTTGGGGGTGGGAACAGATTAAAAAAAAAGCAGCTGGGGGTGGTCTGATTGATGGTTGGTGTGATTGTGGATGGACAGTGACAGGTAGAAGGACAGTAACATATGAGTCCACAGCTGTTGAAGGGGCAAGGATGTACAGGGTGATTCGTGGGAGGTGGCCACAGCCAGACCTGACTGATTGCTACCTTCTGGTACATTATCTGTTGCAATGGCTGCAAATACTTTTCCTGCCATGACTGAGTAGTGGGTGCGATTGTTTGGTTTCTCTATACATCAAGGGTGTGTGCGGAAAGAAGACCCCTCAGTATGCTGCGAGGGTTTCTCTTTTAACACAACCATCCTGGCTTTGCAGAACCAGAAAGGGTCTGACACATCTGCTTCCGTGGTAGAGTAATGTATTAAATAAGCACTTACCTCTAGCACGCCAAAAGAGAGTTGGGTTGCTTTTGTGCACGTTTACGTGACTCTTCAAGAGCAAGCGGAGTTGCTGTGTATCATATGCAACATGTTGATGCAAACAACAGCAGCCTCGCACGAGCAACTACTGGCTTTCTATCTTCTTCGGATCAATGTTTTGAGCTTTTTTAAATCCCCCTGGTGGCGGGTTGCGCCAAAACGTCACCTTCTGTTCCGGCTTCCTGGTTTCGCTACAGCGAAAGTGAAAGCAATGTTGCTGCTGCTTAGTTCCCCAAAAGGGAGCAACTACTGTGGTTTAAAACATAAAAAAACACAACAAAAGCCCTCTGAAAATTAAAGTGATCGACGAAGCAATATAGACAAAAAATAAAAATGTACAAGTTAGGTAAGGATAAAATACAAAGTACATTCATATTTGTATATATCATCATAATGCACACATAGGGAAATCTAAATACTACCTTGCAATATCATGTTAATATTCTGTATATAAATGCACTGTAGACATAAACATAGTGGTATAAATACAGTATGTGGGTGTCTCTGTGATATACGGCATGTTTATCCCGTATTTTGGCTCTTACTTTGCTTTGCATTCATGTATAGTGCTCCCGGCAGACATTTATTTATTTGTGTCAATAGGAAATTTGCTTTGCTTTTCTTTGTAGCCTGAATGAGTTGAAGTGTGGTGAATGGACTTGTTTTGGTGGATCCTATTTTGATGGCGTATGAAGCTGGAACTAATTCCTGCATATTTACTCGGCTTGGTCTAGGCAAGCTAAGCACTAACCCTACTTAATATTCCAGGGCATGCAAACAGGAAAATACTATTGGTGACAGCAAAACAGAAGCCTTCGGAAGGATTTGAGTGGAAACAATCGGGAGCCTCAGAAATGTCAAAATAATTTATTTCCCTCGCGAATGAGCGTGTATGCATGCGTCAGTTTAAGGTGCCAGGTCTTTTTGTTATTCGTGTAATTTAGTCCCGAGCTAATGTGTGAAAACTGTGCTGAAATGCTTTGAGGAAATAATCCACTCAGTAACGGCTACTGGCACCGTTAACTGGATTCATCAGCTTGTGTCCATTGCTGTCAAAAGTGTGCTTCTATAGCTCAATATAGGTGGGAGGATCCTCCCTATAAATACTCTAATATTGTTGAGAGTGTATGTTTAATATGTCCAGCTGCAGTATATACTTGACATATAATAGATGTTTTCTCTGCTCTGGTCCGATTGACTCTATAAACGCAACCTAACCTCAATTAAAGTCCTTCATCTATATTCTAAAAGGTAAAAATATATATTTTAAAAAGCATGAGAAAGCAAACGATCCCTGCTTGGGGCACATTCGTTGTCACCTCCATCTGAAAAGCTCCACTTTTACAACCTAAGCAAATACCCTGAACAGGTGTGTTTTATAGCAGTGTTTCTCCTTTGGTCTTCCACATTGTGTGCATGTAAATGTGTGTATTTGGTCGTGGCTGAAGCTCCACTGTAGCGATGAGCCGGTCCCAGCAGGAGGGCCGCAGTCAACCCCGTGCCCATGTGAGAGCTGCAGGGAGCGGGCTAACGAGGTGTCCAGGCAGCTGATGGCTTTGTCTTGCCGCCTGTGAGCGGCGATGGCACAAAGAGTGTCCTGCAGAGAGTCCTGTCTGTTCTTTGTGTCTGCCTTTCTCCTGTGCCCAGCACTTTGGGCTACAAAAGGAGGCAGCATTGTGGCATCAGGTGGACGAGGCACTGTGCCTGCCCCCCCCTCGGTTCCCTCCTCCCCATCCGTCTGCTGTGTGGAACACAAAAAAAAGCATACACTCGAGTCTTGGATAGCTTTGAATTTGTGACTCGTGCAGTTGGTCGGCCTCCTGTCCTATCTTCACGGGAGCCTTTACAAATAACTATCATTTTATTAGATTCCCCATCCTCGTTTCTTGTTCCGCCTTGCCTTTCTTTCCTCTCCTGTCACATTATTTCAAAGTGAGTGATGATCCAGCGGGCAGTTGGTTCTCTTGTCATGTGTTTGCTGCTTGTGTTTGCTCAGTCTCCCATCTTCCTCTCTTTGCTCCCCTCTCTAATTTATGAACTGCTACACTTGAGTAGGCATAGCGCCTATTAAAACCGGCACAGCGCCTGTGTTTGTCCTGGCCTTTCCTGCTCCACGGGAAGCTCATCTAGAGCCTCCACTAGTTAATGCCACTGCAGGGGGTGAGCAAGAAACATGGACACCTCTGCGGATCCTCTGCTCACTGGAGGGAGAGGTTTGACGCTTCTTTTAAAAGGCCAAAGTCATTTGTCTTGGTTGTTTTCTGTCTCCCTGGGATTGTTTAGAGAGATAAAGAGTGAAAGGGAGTAAGAGCAAGAACGAAAACATGCCTTTCTCCCAGGAATCTCTTTGTAGATGGGGTGGTGTTTCTCAGCCGGGTCATCGTATTAAAGGCTGCTTTTTTTTCTGTCTAAAGTTTTACTCAACAACAGCAGACCAATATATCATCCTCAAAGTTTAACATATTAAATACAACATGTTGCATGTTAAAGTCTTCCTCATTGGCCAGAGACCCTGTGATTGATCTTGTGAGTCAGCATCATGAATGACCTGAATGTCCATATCGAGGCCAGACGGGTTCCAGTCCCGTAGAACCCGATGCCACTTTGAACAAAGGACACTCACAGTACGGCATCGCCACATGTTTTACATGTGAATAACACTTGCTGAGCTCAACTGCGGTGTTTCCATATTGTTATAGTAATCAGATTTAAAAACCCGGGGGCAGACAACCAAGAGAGAAACCACAAAAAAATCACAGAAAGGTTAGGATTGAATCCCAACGGACTACAAATCCCTTCTCTGAAATCTCTTTGTTTGGAAACCATGAAACCGGATTCCGGTAACAAGTCTCTGATCAGCGGAGCCTCAGCCCAAAGGACTCAATTAGACCAGAACAGCCCTTTCTGACCAGGCCTTTATTTTGTCTCCTTCCTTCTCCCAGCATGTTGCTACCAGTGCAGTGGAGCTGTCTAATGCCCCAGACTAGGAGCCCAGCCATGCAGCAATCACATCGCTCAGCCTTTGGCCCTCTTATTACACACCAACGGCATAAATCCACACCAGGACGTGTGAATGCATGCGTGTTGCTTCCCAGTAACCCTGCGGTACTCCTGTTGACTGAGTGTTTTAATTGGCGGCACAAGTACAGTAAACATAGATTTTTAAAAAAAATAGTATTTACTGAAAAATCCATGTGGTGGGAGGCAGTAATCCAGAATTTAATTTCAGTCATTTTGCCCTCTTCACTTATGATTAAAGTGAATTATAATAATTTCCTGATTATGGTTCATCCCCTGCCTGTGAGCCCGAGGACGATCCTTGCCTGAGCTCGACAGAAGACGGCAAAGGGAAGCAACCCGCCGGATCTGCTGCGTCAAACGCTTCCTTTGAGACGCCATGAATGCTTTGTTTTTCTTCAACTAGCTGTAAGTCATGATGCCAATGTGGCAGGTATAGAAATAAAAAAACAATAAAAATGCAACTCTTCCATCTGTGGTTCATCATCATACTCGTCACCTATCTACAAAAAGCAGACCGAGGAACAGCGAGGCCGATATCACGGCTGCTTGCATTAATGTATGCATGATAATGAGCGAGTGGGAGTCGGGTCAGTGATTTCCGTATCTTGGCTTCCATTGTGAGGAAACCCAATACCAGACCACGGATTCACATTCAATCAGCGATTCAATCAGCGATTCAGATAATACAAGCTGCTTTCTTCACACGAAAGTCAATTAGGGATTCATTTAAAAAGCAAAATTAGTGGTTATAGATTTAATAAGTGACTTGGGCTGTGGTGGACCGGGCAGAGCCGGGAGACGGTGGCTGGAGGTCCGTGGGGAAATGATCGCCCTCTCGCTAAAGCCCATTGGTAATGACTTCTGTTTAGTCTTGATAATGTCTACTAATTAGTTAATCAAAGACAATGGCCCACTACATACACCTCCCACCTTAACAGCTTCTGTCTGCTTCATTGAACAACAGCTTTAGAGTGTAAAGCCTCCGAAATCCCCATTCACTCCCATCTCTGGAGGACACACCTGGTTGGGTTTGGTGTATGCCTGCAGCAAGATGTACAACACGTTAATGTGCTGAATTAATGTTAATAGGCACATTGACAAAAAAAAAAAAAAGAATTATGCAATGATCTGCGTTATAAAACATGGAAGAGGATAATGAAATATTAGCAAGTAATAAAGTTCCTCCCACGCGAGGCGTCCACGCTGGTCAGGAGGTCGATACAAAGACCTTCTGGGCTGGACGGACTGGAAAAACAGAGCATTGACAAAGTGTCTCGGCGCCCCTTGAAGCTGCCATCATCGGGTGAGTAATACTCTGTTTTCTCCATAATCAATTAGCAAGCCTTCATTAGCGAGGCCATTCGTTACGTTGGCGTGTCAGGGACGGGCCGCGGTGCGCCGGTCGCCCCCGGGACGGGCGCGTCGGTGGGTGCTGATACATGACGAGGCTTCACCATCGCGCTCGCATCTAAAGAGGACGCGGCCATTACTCTGTTGCACAGCCAAGCAGGCATTACTCCGGACCAAATCAACAATACTGTGTTGTTACACTGCCAGCCAAGGAAGCATTATTCATCTCAGCTGCACAGTTATGTAAATATTATTTACTGCTCTTTCCCAACTAAATATTCATTACGCTATATTGTCAAATCCGAGCTGATGTATTTTTCAACTCGGGAAGCAATGTCTTCTGTTGACTCGGGATTGGAATGCCTGCAGTATATTTTTGGAGGATTCAAACCCGGCTGTTGTCTTTGAGCATGAACTACATAGTAAGACATCCTAAACATTTCCCAATTACTTCTGGTTTCCCACAGCCCTTGTGAATATTACAGTAGCTTGTGTGCTGCAGCAGGAATCATTAATGTAAAACAGATGTTCCAGTCGTTCCCCGGTGGGCCAGCTCTCATCGCTGGAGTCTGTACCACTGCAGCATCAACTGCTCTGCTTGTTTGGATGTATATTTAATAGATACAGAATTGTTCCAGCGTTTGTGTGTGGGCAGAGTTAAAGATGCCCACAGCACAGTGTGGGTCTCTCTTTGTGTAATGCCCTGTGCTATAGGATTATGACGAGGGGCAGACAGAGATTAAAAGAGTAAGATATTGAACGGACTGATGATGGATGAGATCTGTTTCGAGGATCAATTAAACAATATGAAATTAATTCTGCCAGCGACATGCTCATTAGGGATTTGGTGAAAGGAAGGCGGGAGGGAAATGTGTCACTGCTTTATCTTATCAATTTTGCCCTTGCATTTTTTTTTTATTATTATTTCTTTCCATTTTGAAAGACTAGATATAGATGTCATTCATCAGCAGATACACTTAGATTTTAGCACGTTCCAAACTGAGCATTTATATACAGTAGGTCACTAAATGTACGTTAAATCGGATGCTTTCTGCGTATCCTGTATCCCGTATCCATCCTGCCTTTTATGCACCGTATCGCTGACCTTGTTTAAAGACCTTCTGAAAAGAAGCTGCTGTCAACCTTGGCCTCCACGGTGCAGTCGTGCCTTTGTGTCGCCTAACGCGGCTCGATGTGGCCGAGCGGAGAAACCCAGGAAAGTCAACTAATTACGGGAGCAGCTCGTATCAAAGGGGCCGCTGAGCGCTGCAGATATGGGAGCCAACAGATGTGAGTAACAGCTGCCACGTCGAGTGTCAACCTTCTCGGTGCTGTCAGTCTCCATTTGCCCCGCGCGCGAGTAAATAACGTGTTGTCTTAATTCATTTGCCTCCGCTCGCAACAGCCGGTCCGTAATGGATTCTAATATTAAACATGATCCCGTTCCAGTGTGCAATTAGTGTGCGACTCCACCTATTAACACTTACATATTAATGACGTCTCCTCGGCGTTTGCTGAATGGTGGTCTTGGGCCCAGTCCTTGTCGGAGTGGGACGCATCCATTGGCAGGCGCCAGCGGTTGGGGACCCATCAGCCCGCCTGCCAATGGAGGCACTATGGAACTTCTGTGGTGCTTCAGTAGAGCCAAAACAGCAGCCCCCCCCCCCTCCCTTTCCACAGGGAAGGCTATCCTGATGCGCTGGCTCAGGGGGCGAGCACACAGACGGACAGACGGGGCTCGTTGCCAAGATGGCCCCACTCAGAGTGCTGTCTGTCTGCCTGTGTGTGCAGAGGTCTGTTTATGGTGGAGGGGGTGGATGGACTGCTAAGTGGACGGTGTAGGGGTGTGGCTGCGGAGGGAGAGTGGGCGACCCTATACAGATGGGGGGGGGGGGTGGAAGGTTTGCTTGCTGAGCAGATGTTTTAGGGGTGTATGTTTGTCTTGGGGGTGTGACATGGTCAGTGAAGGGCAGTCTGGGGACTATAGAGAGGACATTAGTTGTCGAGCATGAAAGTGAGGGTGGAGACTTGACATCTGGGAGCTCTGCCCCCCGTCACTGGTCAGGGTCCTGGAGCCAACTACTCCCCCTTTGTTTCTACTGTTCTAATCGTGACTTGGAACACGTGCCCCGTTTTAAGACTATGTTTATGTAGCATTCGGCCACCTTGTGTGTGTTTTTACCCCTCCGCCTGGTCATCGATTAGGTAAGTACATCATATCGCTCCTCTCATCCTTAGCCCATCCGGCTGTCTGCTGCTCTGTGCTGTTCTCTACACAGCAAGAACAGGTTGGAGTTTTTATTAAGGCAGAAAAACTGTCAGATTCTTGACAGCTTATGATCTGGACATATCCTCTAATACAGCGGAAACAAACACACCAAGACCCAGCCTTGAAAACCTCTCCCTCTCATCTCTATCCCGCTTTGTCCATCACGCAGGAGAAAAGCTGTTTTTTTTTTCATATTTGGTGGAGCTTTTTTTTTTGTTTGTTGCTAATTGTTGGACAGAGACGAGACTTTGGGTGTGGA
The DNA here is from genome assembly GCA_029853015.1 of Chelidonichthys spinosus. NCBI lineage: Eukaryota > Metazoa > Chordata > Actinopteri > Perciformes > Triglidae > Chelidonichthys > Chelidonichthys spinosus. The sequence goes on along the minus strand of CM056828.1, from coordinate 4,090,872 downwards.
TCATGGTTCTGTAATGATTCTCTATGTGTGTTTGGGTGTGAGTGCAGGGTGTAGACCCACGCTGAATGGGAATGAGATGAATGCTGGGTGGAAATGAATTTCTAAAGGCCATGGTGCTCCATCACGGGCCCAGCACTGCCCGTCCCACTCCTGCCTGAATAACAGCAGAATTATCACTCAGAGGGAGGAGAGAGCGATGAATACCTCCAGCTACTGCACCCTGGGGACGCTACCCCCCCACCTGGCCCTTTCTCTCCTACACACACACATGTATCCAACACACTCATACAGGTAGAGTTTGGGAGGGTTTTTTTTTTTTTTGGGGGGGGGAGGGCATTATGCACTAATGGTGTGTTCCATTAATCATACAATGATGAAGGCCATTTCCTCTATTTAATTGGCTGTGAGTCATTTCAGACTCACTGGCATTATGCATGTGTGTGTGTGTGTGTGTGTGTGTGTGCTCTCCACTCTTTTAGCTAGCAGAGTGCAGCATGAGGGTATGGCTGAGAGCTCTAGAGACACATCAAACAAGTGTCTTTTGTATCTGTTGGTAGCATATCTCTGAAAGGACAACATCATCAATGCATTTCACTCATGCAGTATTTCAACAAAATCTACCAGCGTTCAGTTTTGCTCAGCTTTGTATTTTTTTTCTTAATGAATAAAAACTGATTAATTAAAGTTGTTAAAATGACACATACATATTAAAATTAGTGGAACGTCTCCTCCCTCAGTCCTCCAATTGCTTTTTATGTGTCATCCACGTTGTTCTTTAGTTGCCGTTCTACAAGTTCTGTCGTCATTAATAGCAAACGGTACTTTGGCAAATAGGTGTAAAAGGTCCATTGTGCGTCCACAGCTGGGTGCCTTTCTATTAGACTATGAATATGTAAGTGTTGTTAAGAAACGTGTAGCAGTGAACGCTTAGCTGAGTTGACAAATAGGCAGTGGCGTGGGTTACTGAGGGGTAAAGACCCCGCCCACTTTAAAAAACGCCCACTCTCACACCAACGCAAAGGACACACTAACACAGTGAAACCACGTGCTCGTCGTGTTAAATGGTACTCACACTAACAGACTACAGTTAGAATACGATAGTCCAAGCTGATTAGCAGATACAGGAGTTTGATGCTTGTTTTATTGGCTGCATGTCCAGCTCATCCATAACAAACAGGCCACAATGATCAGAAATACATGGATGTGCAGAAGAAGATCGAAAGGTTACAGCAAATCAGAAGAAAGCGTCGGAAGACAAGCGATCGATAAGGCTGTTAATGAAGCACGACGCAGTCAAAAGTTCTGTTTGCTGTTTATGCTCATTTCCAAAGGAATATATGCTCTTTTCTGTTGATCCTAATTAGACACGACAGCTCTCACACTGCAACGACAACAGCAGCAAAAGGAGAGTATGCACTTCTGAGGTCGTTACAAAGGCCTTTTTGATTCACAGAACACTGGATGGAAGCTTTGCACGGGGATGTGTATTATCATAATGCAGGCTGCCTGTTCACAGCGTGCAGAGGCGAGCCGGAGCGGCAGAATGCTTGTTTTGCTCTTTGAAGGCTGAAGGAGGGCATGGCAATATTTACTAAGAGAGTGCCTCCCCCCCCTCGGTCCCACCCTGCTAGGCTGGCGTTTGAGCTTCACAGCCGGGGGATGTGTTTTTCACCAGTACATCTCTTCTCCCTCCCCCCCATCTGCAAGCCCTCTACGGACAGGCTGCACAGGGACACCCACTTCCTCATTAAAAAACCAACAGCCATTAATGTTAGATGAGGGCAAGAGGAGCTGGAGGAGAGAGAGCGGGGGAGAAAGAGGGAGGTGTTTTCCCCTTGATCGACTCCTAAGGATGCATGATGAATCCTCACAGACACACAGGCCGACATGCTGGGAAAGGGGAGGAGATGAGAGGCTGCAGACATTTTTTTTTTTCTCCCAAAGACAGACAGACTGACTGACAGGCATAATCAAGGTTTTATAAAATGGCTGCAATGTCTCGTGGAGACATTTTTTTTTTTTTTTTTAAACGGATCAGAGATTGAAACCGAATAATTGCAAAGTGCAAGATTTGCATGACTGCAGGAAGCAGAGTTAATGCAGGATTTGTTCAGAAACACGTGTCTCGCTCTCACACACGCACACACAATGGATGCAGAAGCAGGAGCTCTGCTATGTATAGATGGACTGTTAATACCCAGCATGCCCCTGCTGTGAGGCCTTAAATTGGTAGGCTCCCTGGGGTGGAGGGGGAACGCCATCTCAGCAATAAGACTCAGAGTGATAAGACGTGGTTTAAAGCTCCAGCATAAACACACACACACACACACACACACACAGATGCCATTAATAGTTCACAGATCGCTGCCATTCCTCCACATTGCTCCATTCTAAGAGGGTTCTTCACACTTGCAGCAATCCAGCACTATGACGGTCAATTCCCTCTGGCCATTCTCTCATCTGTTGAGACCCTCCACTCAATTTTTGATCGACAGTCCTGAGAATCAATCCCATCAATTTAGGGATTGACCCCCAGCTGTGCAGACTGTGAAGACTTGAGCACATAAGCTCGGACTTGAAATGCTAGGTCTTTAGATATTTTTACATGCCGGTAGTTTATGTGTGTCGCGGAGCTTTTCCTGCTGCGGTCGTGAGGATCACCACTGTGTGCTGATGTGTGTGTGTGTGTGTGTGTGTGTGTGTGTGTGGGAGGAAATTGGGGTCATTGTTACTCCACTGTTTTTACAGGAAGAAGCCCAAAGCAGCGTGTGCGTGTGTGTGTGGTGTTATTGTATTGCTCATGTGTGTCTGCGAGCGCTCCTCTTTTCTTTCCACATATTCATCCAGTAGATCGGGGTTGCATGGAGGAGGAGGGGGGGGGGGGGCTGTGGCTGCAGAGCTGCAGCCCTATAGCGGTGGCTGGTCTGCGGGGAGCTTACTGTGTGTGTGCATGTCTGCAGGCCCTGTCTGTGTGCACGGAGCTGGGGGAGACGGAGACGGAGAGAGCGGGCAACCAGAGCTTGCTGGCTGGGTAATGAATTTACTCCTGCGGCACTCTTTAAAGCGTAATTACACTCATCAAAGCCAGAAAGGCCTGTCTCGCCCACTGACTCTTAGCTAAAACAAAGGCAGAGCAGAAACACCGTGGCTTCATCCACGTACCTCAGTTATCACTACGAACCGCAAATCAGACTGTGGGACAGATTTGCCTGTGTGGACAAGACTGAATGCATTTGAGGTCAAAGGGCACGATACAGAACGTCTTTCTATCGCTTGATCAAAGTTCACATGTTTTCCTGATGTCACTCTTTGACTGTTCTCAAATTCATCCCCACGTTCCTCTTGCCATCGCTGTCCACCCCCCTCGTCTCCCCTTTATCCCTCCCCCCTTCACCTTCAATCTCTGTGGGAAAAGGTCAAGGTTGTGTGTGTGTGTGTGTGTGTGTGTGTGTGTGTGGTGAGCATACAGAGAGAAACCAGCACAGCTACACCTGTGTTCGCTCTGGTACCGAACAAGAGAGCTCTCAGGATGGGATGCAGACACACACACACACACACACACACACACACACACACACTTAGACTGTCATCTCCTTTTTTTTTGCAAGTTTGTAATGAGATTCCTTTTAACACTACAATTATTTTATTAAAGGCATAACTGTGCTGCATTAATGGAGGCTTCTCCTGCACAGACGCTGTCATTGACACACACACACACACACACACACACACACACATTAGCAGTGTATCATGATAATGACTACCAGCTCCCGGTACAGATCAGCCCACAAGAATTAGCTAGAGGACACCGATGTGGCTGACAACTGTTTGCACACCGCTCGTACAGCGCTCCAGGTGAGCCTGTCTCTCAGAAGTCCTACGTATGAAGAAAAAGATCTTATCCACACTGAAACATCACTGCAAACAGATGTACATACATTGCCATATGACAATTAAACATGTCCTATATGTTCTATGAGAGTAATCACTATGCATATACCGTGTGTGTGCTTTGATTTGTGTGTTGTGTGTGCACTGTTTAGTCTAATTACTGCAGCCCTCTCCTCGGCGAGGTGATTTACACACTGTTTCCCCCAAAGGTTTCTTTTTGTTGGTAAATTTGAGATAAGCTCCCTCTCTCTCCCCTCTCTCTATCTGTGTCTCTCACTCAATCCTCCCTCTAACTCAACATAATAAACAGTTTCAGTGTTTTGTTTTCCTCTGCGAGGCCTTTGTGTCTCTCGGGGATTTATCATCTGCCTACAGTATTTTAGGGGTCTTAATCTCCTACCATTTGATTACTACCAGCTAATTAAACAGAGTGGATGCCAAGCAGGTGACAGAGGGATGGAAGAGTGAGGTGGCATCGGTCCCTGTCTGGAAGCCAGAGCTTCTTTTTTCTTTGTTTTGTCCTCCGCTCCACTTGCCACAGTCTGCACAGATAGTCTAAGTATGCTTTATTTGTGGATTATAGCTGCGTAGCATAGTGTATGTTCAGTTCTGTCTACCAGGCCAAGTTGTTTTTCTTCTTGGTTAAATAGACCTACTTTTTTATTTTGCTTCTCCTTTGCTGCTGCACTGCCGGAGGCCAGAGAGAGGGAGGAGTGCTGGGTTTCAAGGCTCTGCGGCTGGGAATAAGGAACTGCTGACATCAGCATCCAAAAAGCCATATTAGTGAGAAGGAAAGGAGCACACTGGGGGGAAAAAATGCTTATAGATTTACTTCTGTTCAAATTGAAATTGGTTGCAATCTCTTCCCCCCCCCCCCCCGTTTTCTCCCTCACAAACTTCTACGTCCCTTATGAATTTTTGAGCAGCAGGTACAAATGTTTGGCCGTGCATCCATTTGGTGTGACAACACGCCGCCCGCCGCCTTGCTTAAACAGAGGAGTGAGATCACGGCGGGCAGATATGATAAATGTCACAGATGACGATGAGTTTGTCTCAGCCAAGAGATGCCCTTTTCCCCAGTCCCTCAGCAGAGATGCTCTCTTCACAGGTCTCAATCCCTTGTCAAGTGGTTGAACCTGCACATCCATATGCATGCTGCTACACATGAAACGCCGTGCATCTGCTTGTCGTGTGTCGCCGCTGCCCGAGTAGACAGGCAGACAGGATGTCCTTAGCCCCGAGGCCAGGGAGACAGCTATCTGCTGACCAGGGAAAGGGGCCACAGAGATCCTCAGGGCAGACTGATGCACCGCTGGAGCAACTGTTGTATACAGTTGACAAAGTAGACTGTCAGCATATCAGCAGAATGGTATTCACTCTGACCTCCTTCAGCACCGCACCTCTCTTATGGGAATGGATTTGTTGAGTGCGGTGCTGTTGTCTTCTTCTTAAGGTGAGAATGCTGAAATGTTCCCTAATTATATTTCTCAGAAGGTAGTGAGCATTTCTTTATTGTTTAATTATACAAAGTCAAACAGCATAACCACTGCAGATGCATCAAAGTTAAGCAATTATCAGGGTCAGCAAGACGTTTTGCAACAAAACTTCCTCCCGTCCTTTTGTATTTTCAATAATCATTAGAATTTAATTGACATTTTTTTATCTTCACTTTGCAATCACGTTCAGTTCCACAGAAAATATATGACTACCTCTGTTTAATTACAACCAGAACCATCTGTCACAGCTCAGACTGGTGTCCATTAACCATTGGAGAAAATGGCAATATTTCAGGTACTATCTTGAAAAGAGATTGAAAAGAGATTTATTGACTAATGGAGTAATCTCTTTTATATTCTCAAATTTTTATAAATACATTATTTTTAAATTATGTTCCTGTGTGCTTCTTTAATGCTGCGCTTTAGTGATAATAAAACCCAGTATCTCACACATGAAGTGCCACCAGCAACACTTAATTAATCTTAATTGCTTTGAAACAAGCCAGCCTGCAGAAGCACCTCGTTTTAATAAACGACTCTTCCCTCAACAATATTGCATACAACCATTTTTCCCCCTGTCTTTCCTGGCGTGATGAAATGCGCTTGCCGTTGCTATCTATTCCTTATCCACTCTGTTCCGCCACACACTCTTCTCTCCGGCTAAGCAAAAGCTTTCGGAGGCTGCCAGAGCAGACCCATCATCTGCTGGCAGTCTATTTGCTGTTGTTGGTGGGGGATGAGTAATGGCAGCACCACTGTCCTTATCACCAGTCCACACACCTGCACTCCTCCCTGTGCCCCACACACTTAATTGCCCCCCGCGCCCCCACCCCTACTTCGGGCCCCGATATCTGCTTATGCTCCACATTCCTGGATAGAGGCCTTATGTCCATTAGTGCCATGGTTGCATGGGATTTATAGCTTTGCTGTGGCCAGAAATCTAAGAATCAACATTGCGGCCTCGGTGGGGCGAGGGATGCTGTCGTCCTGGTAAACATGGGGAAGAGGGTCTTGTTTTTCATGCCCGGGAAAGAGGGCAGTCTTAATCCTCCTTTGCAGTGAGAAAAAGCAGTGGTGACATTTGCCTGTGATTTTCAGGACGGACAGATCCACTGTGTTCAGGGTCAAAGCTGACATACCACAGAGGAGAACAACGAGGCAGAGAAAGCATAAAACTAATAACAACAGAAGGCATTGAGGAGTGTCCACACAGAGCCAGACAGATAGTCCCAGAGGGTCACAACGAGCCGGATGCAAATAGAACAATGGGCCCTCAAGAGGTTGCTGTGGCCTCTCTGCTCTCTCTGAGACATACCTTTCCCTTTGCTTGTACAGCACACATGCTTTGTATTTGCAGATAGCCAAGCAGAGAGACAGAATATCATTAACTAGGAACTACAATAAGCTTCTAAAGACAGAACACTCTTTCCACATTAGATTGATGGATGGATTGATGGATTGATGGAGAGATGGATAGTTCCCAAGGGAAATTCTTGGCCAAGACGATCCAGAATCAAGCTGGACTCGACTCATATAGTACCTATACCAGGTCCTTTTTCCAGGTCCTCTATACCATGATTCACTCGCAGAAAATGTGCCCTCGGTGTAGGCGTGATTCTCAGCTGATCGCCTTATTGATGGAGAGTGAGTGATCTTTAAGAGGACACTCTGAATCCTTCCATTGCCAATCAAACAGAGTTATGTCTGCACTCCGTCACGTTTACCTTGTAGTGTACTTTTACAAGATGTCGTTTATTTGGAAATCTGGGTTGAGTTAATTAGAAGTTGCATGTCTCTATTGACGGTATGCATGATGTCTGGTGATGCTATGATGGTTCTCTCTCTGACCAATCAGGCGTCTGCAGCGTTTTAACTCCACCTTCTGGTACCAGTCATTGTCATTGGCCTTGCAACAGCAGATACTGTATGTTCCTCTATGTAGAAGGTGCCTGACCATCAAGCAGGAATGTCACGTCGGCCTTTGTTGAGTGCTCTCCTTCCAAGGCAAAATGTCATTTGGTGGTTGAAAGGTAATTGGAGAACCACTTGAAGTCCTGTGTTTGTAGATTCCTCAGGCCCACTCCTCCTTTGACAGGCATGTAATGGCCTTGTCTCTCAGTCAACAGGAGATCAGTAGACTTGGCCCAATATATGCTCAAGGCCTTGTGTAAGACCTCTCTCAGGAGACCATGATTGTACCTTAAGATATGTGTTTTATCTGTCTTTCAAATGATTGGGGACTAGAATGTGGTTATTGGCTTGGTTGGGCATTCGTATTCGCTGATACATTCACTTGAATGCATTTATTCTCCTTTAGATTGTCCCTTCTCTCTTAAACTGCCATTTTACATTTGGAAATTGAAAACACATTTTTTTTTTATTTTTCTGTCCAAAGGGTTATTACACAAAGAAGGTGGAGCAAAGACCTGAGAAATGCGACTGCAGACAGTCAGTTCAAGTGAGTTGCATTCTCAAATAGAAACGGCGGCTGCAGCTCTGGCCTATAAAAAGCAGCAGCAATAGCTCTAGTATCCATTTAAGAGCATCCATCCTCCTCTGAGAATATGCCCCAGAGAGCACCTCCATTAGGGCTCCAACTGGAGAACGTAGCAACCACAGTTACACTTTGGTCCTGCCGCAGGCCTCCCAGGTCAGGAGGGTGCTAAGAGGCTCCTATTGGCAACTCACCCTTCCCTCGTGATAAATATCCAGGAGCTCGCTGAATGACACCAAATTTTTCATCATTAATCCAGGCCATTATGAGGCTGTTTCCCCGGCATTGATCCCCAGTCTAGTCCAGCTGACGCAGCCTCTCCAGGGTGGATGCATGTTAGGAGGGGGGGGGGTCACTGGGGGAACTGGGACGTAGCCATGCTACCCAGTCAAGTCCAGGCGGGGAAAGATGGGATAAGCACAGATGTGAAGTGTTGCTTTTGCATACTGATCACCCAATAGTGCTTGTTTCACCATCCACAGCTATAAACAAATGTAAACACAATGTGCTGTATTGCATGATTCAGTGAGGAATAGGGTGTTAAGAATCAAGGCCAGATGTCCAGGTGTTTGCTGACAGTAAAGCCTTAATTATATTCACATGGGCTACAGAGTGACAGTTGCCTTCCATAACGTAATGTAAACACACACACTATACAAAGACTCACCAGCGAGCCCGGGGGAGCAGATGCACAGCTATTGTCTTAATTTCATTCCCCACTTTTCCTCCATTTGCTCCCCTTTACCCCTCAATGTCTGGCCCAATTGAGATGGGCCTGCTGTTGCACACTCGCAGTATTCCAGAAAATGAGATGAACAGAATGCATTATATCCCACTGGGGAGCGACGTAGAGCAGATATTTTTTTTTCTCCTTTTTTTTTTGCAAATGATATGAAATCAGGGAAATTAAGGTCTCTCAGCTGTGAAATTACTGATCATCCGGGTCTTTCTTGTTTCTGCTCACTGAGAGCGAGAGTGTGAGACAGGAGCGATGGAGGTGAATGGGATGGGAAGGTATTTGTCTCAGCATGTGGTTCCCTGTCTCCTATCTTCCTCTTCCCCGTCATCAGTTGTTGGGGACGATCTTTGTGTGTCCACCTCCTTTTGATGAAGTCACTTTAAATGTCTCTCTTTCAGTTTGTTACACATGGCTTTATGAATATTGGTCTTATATTTCAACATAAACAGAGGTGATGACCTTAAGTTTTGTTGTGTAACAGAGGCGTTTCATGTATAACACCCCATCCACACAGCCTTGTCTCAGACCAGTCCTTATTGGTATTGTGACAGCCAGCGGTGGTGGAGTTTAGAGGGGAGGGGGGGTCAGATGGACGAGGTAATTACCCGGATCAGTGAGCATGAAGGTGGGGCCATGGACCGCTGTCATCACCGGGCTAACAGCTGGAGGCTAAGGCCCCTTCAACAGCTGGGTGATTACACACACACACACACACACACACACACAGTCCATAAGAATTATCTTCACCTGTACTGAAAAGAGACAAGTGGCCGGTGTGTGTGATAATCAACAGCACAGCCGGACCGACTGCTTCACTCTCTCTTCACAAAGCTGTGCATTGGGTGAACAAAGCAGAGCACATACAAGATGATCTCTGTGGTACTGATCATACAGTCATTATGCTTTTATGAGAATGTGACCTCCTCCACCTGGTCTCCTCTTCCTGTGTGGTTTTGAGCTGTTGACATCCCCGTCTCCCCCCTTCATCCTCCCACACGAGGAGGATGGAGACATTAATGGAACTGGCAGTCCTACTGTGTGAGTTATTATTCCGCTCTTTCCCCTAATGGAGAAAAATTTAATTATCAGCTAATTTGCTGTGTTGTCTCTGGTGACATGAAGTTCCCCATAGTGTCGGCTCCCATTAAAGGCTCCGCTTTGACTCCTTTATTCAGACGCGGGGAGTAAAGAACAGGTAGCCACAATTAAATTATGAGCGTATTTGCTTTGCGTACGCGACACCCCATATGTTAGTATATCGGCAACTTTGCAGTCTCAACTTCAGATCGTTTTCAGATCTGTAAATAGATAACGGAAGGGATTTTAGTTTAACATGCCTTTTACTTTTCTTATTTTCCTCTCACAGCGAAATTGGTCCGACTTCATGATTACAGACAAGATAAAATGGGAACAACACTAAATCTGTGAGATGAATAATTCAGTCTCCTCTGAGAACTATCCACAATAGACCTCTTCAAAAAAGGGACCTACATCTTATTGTCATCCACTAAGTGTGTCCCTTAGTATTTCTCATTTATCTGTCTGTCTCTGCTTGCAACCACTGGGTATAATAATAGTCAGCGGTGGAGCCGTCTTCCTTCCAAATATAATGCCCATGTCATCCAGTGGGACCATTAAAACAATGTGTTATGATTGGGCGTCTTGAGCAGTGAAAAGGAGTGATTTCCATTTACCCCCCATTAAATCCTCAGACATCTGGCATGCACGTTTCCACCTCTTCTTTTTTTGTTTTCTGTATTATAAAGTATAAATATTCAGCAGTAGCTCGTGCTGCCGTGCTTTTACTACCTCCCCTGTCAAAATACACTAACCTAATTTACTCAGATTTAGGATGTGTGTGTGTGTGTGTGTGTGTGTTTATATGCATTCTCTGTGCACTGTCGTGTGACGGCTGAATCCAAATCCTGTGACAGCCAAGTGACGTGACTCCATGATTGTTTTACTCCTCAGTGTGGTTTTGCGTACCTGCATGGATGTGGTGTCTGTGAAAGTGTGTGTGTGTGTGTGTGTGTGTGTAGAGGCTGACGTTGTGTTGTTGTGTGTTAGACCTGCAGGCCAAGCGTAAAGACGGAGGGGGCACATGAAAAATACATGATAATCATCTTGCTACAGTGCACACAAAAGCCTAATTGGAGAGAGGGCCTCTTCCTTATTTGTGTACAAAGAGGCAGCGACAGAAACGGCATCATGCCTTTGTTTTATCTTCACCCTAAGATGCTTGCTTTACTTTGAAATATCAAGTACTTTATTTAGTTTAATCGTGTGTTTCTCTTTTATTTTTGAGCGGGCAATTCAAGAGGCGTTATTTCTATTATAAATATGCATACTTGTTTCATCCTTTTATTTTATTTTATTTTATTTTTGCAAAAATGTTTATTTTTCTTGAGATAGAACAGTGCTCCAGTTTCTTCAGTCTGCATATTGGAGTGGATGGTATTGAATTCGGCCCGAGGCTCTGTCAAAAGGGGTGTAAATATATGGGTCAGGAGTGAGAAGAAGTGTGTGGACACCCCCACACACACACACACACACACACACACACACACCACATCGCTGCTGTCCCAGCCATTACAACAAACACCATGCAGCTGCTTTTCCATGCGAGTCTCGTTTGCAACACAATATCTTATCAGCTGAGAATCCACACTGGCCAAATCAATTAGAGCCTCTGAATATCTATGGATCTGCCGTGTGAGAGCATCAACACCCCCCACCCCCCCATCCCCTCCACCCTGCCAGCTCCTCCTGAGAACAGCCAAATTAATAACTCTAAGTGGATAATGCCCTCGCTCCTATCAACATCAAAATTGAATTCTTGCAAACAGCTGAAATGGAGCCAGGGCATGTAGCACTGTGGTCGTCAGCATTACGGGCTTTTTTTCTCCCTTTGATAGCTTGCTATCCTACGGTCCTGCTCTGCTCACATTGAAATTCAAAATGCTAATTCTTAACAGTTCCTAATTGGCAGGGGGTGTTTAATAGAAAAGTGTTCCTGGAGCCATTTCTTCCCAGACACACTCTGCTCAGCATTGATTCACCACTGAGTGGCTCTGTTGAACAAAGAGACGACGAGCACGGATCTCCAGTACGGCTAAAGGATCATGTCGAGCAGCGACGGGTCAAACAGGAGTCAGGTCCACTGGCTAGCTGGAACCAGAGGGGAGGGGGAACCGGCAGTGCTTGTGAAATAAGTGGAAAGGAGAGAGTGCTTTTACATAATACATACAGCCCTCCACCCCTTCTCGCTTTTTTTGGTTTAAAATCACATTGTGATCTCTCATTTGTGCAGTTTGAACCACCGTGGGTCATCTTTAGTGCCAGGAGGACCACAACACACTCATTCAGAGAGTCCTTGTGTTGGCACCACTTGTGCCTGTGATGGTTGGGAAGGTTTTTTTTCTCTCTCTCTCTGTGTTTTCGACAGCGTTTGAAGCAGCGGTTCATCAACATGGACTCTGGTTGTTTGTCCCTGGAGTTTGTTAAAAGTTAATCTGCCTCTGATTAGCTCTTTTAATAAAATAAATTGCTCTCTGGAGTGGTTTATTCTTCCCGAGGAACAGGCTTCTATTGGGTTTTTCCATGCTGTACTTTCCAAGTACTTTATGTCATGTTTTACACCATCATAAATCCAACTCAGCAATGACCCTGATTCACACACACAGCTTCTTCCTGTCCCGTCGGTTTTGCTCAATAAAGATTAGCGGATTTCAAGGTCATCAGACTCTCTGACGACTCCCTTTTTCTCCCCCTTTCCTCTCCATCTCTTTTGATGACCCGTTTGTCCTCCTTCATCCGCCTCATCATTCCACTCTTCTCCATCCAGAGTGGAGAGTCAGACTAAGTAGTTCTTGTCTTTGTGTGTCTCCGGGACGTCATCTTACAATGGCCCTTGAAGCATGGCCAGAAGAAATAAATGTTGTTTTGTTTTTTAGCTCTCTCTCCCAATGTCAAGACAGAAGTAGTGGCAAAAATGAAAAGAGATAGAATTATGTTAGAATTTGAGAAAAACATCGAGATGTGTTGCCTGAAGTGAAATTGAATTAAACAGCCGTTTTTATTCAAATATCACACATCATATTTGCCATTTCAAACCTTCAAAATAATCAGATAAACTCTTCTGTCTTTCGGTCACAATGGCTTTTAAAGTGGCCAATGAGGCGCTTGAGGGGTTAAGAAAGCTGCCGTCTGTCCTCCCCGTTCTCCTCCTCACACAGCAATACTAGGTGAAGTTATTGGGGTCCACTGTGATCTGATAGAAGGGGAGATGGGGTCAGGTAATCCACTGGCCTGCCTGCAAACACTCTTTCATGCTAGACTGCCTTTCAATAAATAAGAAATGTTGTCTCCATCACCAATATAATATTAACCTGATCTCCCCCCATGGAGGGTATGGGGGGTACCTCCTGGGTTGGGGGGGGGTAGAAAGGCCTCCAGGCCACACTGCTAATGGATACACACGTACACAGTGTTTGCGGATTAGAAGAAATACCATCCAGAGGGAATAAAGCCCAGGACAGCAGAGGGGGGTTGTGGAAAGTGAAGGTATCTCATTTCTACTCATTTCAACACCACGTCTTTACCTGCCGGTCCATATTCAAGACTAATGGGATGCATCTAGAAATAAAAACAACGTGTTTTTCTTCATGAAAAGCTCAAAGAGAGTGATTTAAAGGGCATGTCCGTGTTGAATCATGGGGGCGAACAGAGAACTGTGGAGTGGAGGGATGCTTCATGCTGTGTTTACCTTTGAATCCCTGACTAACCCTACATTCACTTTTCTCTGGGAGACAATCTATTGGTCTCAGTCTGGGAGTAAAGCAGCCCAGCTTAGACCACAGAGGACGAGGTACGACTGAACACATTCACATTCCAAGAAGTCGGTACCAAATACCGACACTCCCAATTCAGCCGATTTCAATCATTCTGAGGATTATACAAGATAAATTATCGTGCTGGAGACACAAAGAAATAATTGCTAATGGTAGCTCCAGAGTGGCCTCATTCTAGAAATAAGAATGAGGGTGACGGAGAATATTTCAAGTATCTTGAGCTTTCATTAATGCAAGTTTAATGGAAAGGATGCTGATAGAGGAATGTTAATTATCGCCATTCATTTCTCACAGAGCAGAGAGCCGAGGATGCTTCCACAGGAACAAAGATGATTCAGACTTGTTGTTCTCATAACCTGCGCTCACCGACAAAGAGGATCTATCTTTTTGTGATTTTAATGTCGCCCAGAACGTTGATACATCCAAGTCTATTTTATTTGCCTGTAGTCAATCAATAGTCATAGAGAACATTGATCTACATTGTGAGCTAAGAGAGTACACAATCTTAGCCATGTATCTTTTATTTATATCTCCACATATATAGGTTGAGTTTGTGTCTCGGTCTGTGGAGGAATGCAGATGTGGTGCTGAATGCAGAGTGGATGCACCATTGTTCGCTGTGTGGAACTCGTCTATAATTTACAGGGTCTCCACCCCTCTCTGTCACTAATGGATGGGGGTGTCTGCTCAGAGACTGGAGGGGAGGGGGGGTAGGCTGCAGGATTGCCTCTTGAAGACCACCCCCCCCCCCTCCACTACAGCAGATAAAGAAAGCCCACTTCAATTTGGTGAACGTCTAGTCCGCGCAACGGGTTACCAAAGATACCGAGGCAAATCTTGAATATGGTGCTAAGGTTTCCAGGTGGGACAAATCTCGTGAGGGTAGATATTTGAAGGAGGGGGTGATGGTGATGGAGAATTGGAGGGAGGGGAGGTGTACAATGCGGAGTGTACACAGATCATTACCATCCCCTATAGCTCCGGGGCTCGTCATGCTGAAGGCAGGCAGATTGAAAGAGCTAATGGGAGCTGGGGTGATGCTGTGTGGAGTAATTTAGTGCAGGAGGCGTGGTGGTTGAGAGAAAAGGCGGGGGGGAGGCCGGGGGGGGGGTGAAGGAGTTCTTAATCCTCACCATAAAAAAAAGAGATATACCATTTCACCTTAGTGTGGGGGGAGCACCTTCCATGCATCGAGGACAGGTGCTCAGCTGAGAGAATGATGGAGGTCGCTGCAGCCTCGGGCTATATTGAAATGACTGTACGCTGAAAGCTGCCTATCCCTCTCTGTGTAGCGTCGGCTCAAAAGAGAACAGCCTTTTGCTGTTGGCCGGTTCACAGCCTTGACACCAGATGTGAGTGTGAGCCACGGGATGAAGAGCAGCTGCCATACAGGCAGGAATGGTATGGCCTGGGTGACGAATATTCGGCATGTTTGCCTGTGAAGTTCAGTAGCCATGGCGACAGCATGTAGTGACTGGTTGAGACTAGAATTTGGGCTGAGTGAGACTAGAACCAACAGAAAACAGAAGACCACGTCGTCCACACCTGAAACACTCTCACCGTAGCTGGTAGGGGTGGGTAAATATATCGATACGGCAATATATCGCGATACTTCGATCTGATTTTTCAACTCCAAAGATCAATTTTAGACACGTGGTGAGTGCAGTAATTTATCCTTTTTCATTCTATTTTCAATATATATTCCAGTGAATTTCATGGGAATTAATAAAATGGAGAGGCTGTTTCGAATGAAATAGTTTTTTTGTCCTCTGATCAATATCATCTTTCTAATGTACAAATACAGGTACTTGTGTTTTCATCTTTATTTATATCTGCAATATTGTGATATCGTGATACGTATCGTGTCCAAAGTATCGTGATACGTATCGTATCGTGAGGTTCTTGCCAATACTCACCCTTAGCTGGTACAAGGCACTTACTGACTGACACTCACCTTTCTGTTTATTATTCATTTATTTGCTCTGCTCTTAGATGGACTAACCTCACTCTTCACTTATTTATACAGAGAGACAGGAACATTTCTCTCCTTGTGGCAGATGAAGGATCAAGAAACAGGGGGTTCCATCCAGATAGCTTTAGGCAGCGCCGTGTGATGAGAGCCTGATGAAATCATAGTTTGAATCTGAAGGACATTGAGGAAGCTGTCTGAAACAGTTAGAATCAATTTAATTTGCGCTTTGGGATCAAAGGCAGGCCTCTGGGCTGCTCAGTATTTTTAGTGTCGCCTTTAAAGCTATCAGTCATTTTCAATGCTGATTAACTTATGGAAATCACATGCTATATTTGAGGTGTTAATTCTCATTAGATTTCTGATGGCCCGACAATGACCGATGCATAAACACGAGGATGTTGACTGGAATTCGATTTGATCCTCCATTGATTTTTCTCTTCTTTTAATATGCACTTTATGCTGTGTTTTTGCCGTGCCTAAAGCCAGGTACACCTTACATATTGTAGTCCCATGTGGTTTTATGTTTAGCATCAGCTGCCAGTGTGAAAAGGGCTTGACGGTAGTTATTCAGTGGCTTATAAGATATCTCCAGTAATGGAAAACTCCCACATACACAACAACTTTGTGAAAGCGTTCTCATTTTATGCATAATGTTCTAGGTATTGTTCGTGGCGCCTTTAAAAGGTCAGATGATGGTGTCTCACTCTGGCCCATTAAGAGGTGGCCTGAGGACAAAGCGGTCTAGTTTCAGACTACATGTCTGTGGACAAAGATACTGATAGAATCGACGCCTCCTCCGAGAAGACCAGAGGTGTCGCCGAACGTATACATGAAACCCACGAGACACATGAGTGTATTAGTATTTATAAAAGCAAGGGGGCGAATACACTCCAGTGCACCGGGATTAGCTGTTGTGGCCCGGCGGGCAACCTGCGGTTTTCTGCCTCATTTCCAACCCGGGTGTTTTCAGACGAAGATTAGGACAAGGCCAGATTGTTGAGTAATTGGTGGAGTGAGGCCACGGCTCCCTATGATCCCATCACACTCTTCACACTTGCTGGGATTCCCCCGAGACCGGTGTCATACAGATAGGAGCGAAGGCTGCATGTGTGTATTTATAAGTGTTTGAGCCTCTGAATGTGTTTCTGTGGCAAAAGTGACGTAGGAAATGCAGATATGTGGCTTAGAACACAACATGTAGATGATATGTGGATTATCCTTGGTGATTTTAATATTCAAGTGTAAAAAAGAAAGGACTGGCCTCTCCATCTGGAAGCTGGAAGCTGGAAGTGTCAGCGCTGGGAGTCTGTTGACCTGTGTGGCTATCCTGGGGTTCACGCCTGGATATGCAATCTTTCCTCAGCTAGCCCCCATTGGCTTTTTTCCCTCCTTTTCCCCTTCTTTGATCTCAGACGGATAAATTCTGCCTGGCTGCCCCTCCGTCAGAGGAAAACCCAATGGTGGGATTGGCAAGGTCATGTTGGGAGAGGGACTCAGTGAGACAGAGAGAAGATGGTGATAAAAAAGAAAAGAAAAATGCACCACACCTGTTTCCTTTGACCACATTTCATCAGCGCTGTAAAGACGGTTAATCACAAATCTCGCTCTTGGCGTGTTTAGCACATCCTCTTGTCCAAAACTAAACTGAACCCTTTTAACACAAGTGCAATATGCTGTTAAACACACATTTTAAAAAATCATTACAACCAGTGAAGTCCAAATTCCCTGTTAGGCCTAGTGAATCGCATTGATTAGCAGAGATAATACAAGTCAGGCCCGGGATTGGCTTTCTTATCTGGACTTCTCCGTGCTTTACCTGCCAGCCCACATGGCCTGCCGTTATGTATATTTGCTTAGTGGTTAAAAAGACACTGAGGCCACTGTCAGGTTATCATCCAGCGAGGCTTTTTTGTGTATTTACCAATCCATCCTTTGTGATTCTGCTCATGTCTTCCCTCTGTCCCTGACTGTTTCCTTTTGAAGTAGGTCATTTTATATACAGGGAAAGGTCATTCCCTCTGACTGCCTTCTGCAGTTTCTCTATCTCGACCCCGCTCTCATATCTATCCAACCATCTGAGCCCGAGACGGGAATACTATGAGAAAGCAATCCTCGTATGCAGATGATGCCGTTTACTTCCCTGCAGTGGCACTGATTGTGAATGAGTGGCTGTCAGGAGTCCTGTGCTCTGACAGGCCTGTTGACAGACTCTGTCCACGTTGCGTGTGCATGTGTTCTCAGCTATGTTGCTCTCTCGGTACCCTGCATTAGGGATCGGGCACATGGCCGCATGCCTGCAATTAGCAGCATAACGACACACGCGAGTACTTTTCATCCTCTTCGTGCCGTACACACCCAACCATTTCTAACAGGCATGCAGACGCATGCCTTTGTGTGCATGACATCAGACATACATGACATGCATACACAAGCTTGGAGCCTAGAGAGCAGGCGAGGCCGTCCCTCGTAGTTCAGAAGAGACGGTGAGTTCAATAAATGAAAATGTGAAAATGGTCTCTCTGCTAACACACCATTCTATTTCATATTGGTAGAGCCCGACCGATATATCGGCGGGCAGATATTAGGCATTTTCCAAACTATCGATATCGGCATTTATAATGGCCGATAAATGAATATTTAAAAAATAAAATAAAAACGGACGAAACACCCTTATAGAACTTAACAGAATTTGTCTCAAATCTTGTTCAAAGTTATATTTATGAAGCTTACCTAGTCTTTTAATACTGGTAACTTTGTGTTTGGTTGTTGTTGTTATTGTGTTTTTGTTTAAAGGAATTTAAGTTTTATATCTTAAGTTCGTATTTTTATACATTTTATTTACCAGAACTTTAATATACTTTGATGTTTCTCTGTTCTGTTGTGACAATAAAACAAACAAGTTCATTTTTAAACTGCATTATCATATTATTTTAGTGAAGACTCATAAATAACTACAAATAACTAATGTTATGTTAATGTTTTGTTACGTGTTTCTGAAATAATAATAAAAAAGACAAATATCGGCCGATATATCGGGATATCAGATCTGTTGCTTTCTTTGTGGTAACAGGTGTACTAGTCAAGTGTTGAAGAAGGGTGTGTGTGTGTGTGTGTGTGTGTGTGTGTGTGTGTGTGTCTGCACAGCTACAGGCATACAGGAAGACACAGTAGACCAGTAGACTTGAGGTTGGAGGTTTGACCTAACCACCAGCTCCACCTCCCACCTCCCCCCTACCCCCCTCAAGTCCTCCTCCATCCTGACCGACATCCCCCTATGGGCCTGTACCCCCAGCAGCGATGGTCAATAAAACCCCTGACTGATGCAGCACTTCAAAAAACACCCATCCCCAGTCCCACACCCCGCTCAAGCCAGCAGCGTTCATGAATAACAATTAACACCCTCCAAAAACAGCAGTAACCTCCGATAACTCCGGTCTATCTGGCTTCTGGGGTGCATTTGCATTAATGATTTCTCTGCCCTCCTCACTCTCTCTCAGCCTCTTTGTCCATTTACTCCTCTCTGTGTATCTTCATTTTTTTCACATGCACTCTCTATTTTCACCAACCTAAAATATATCCTCTTATGAATATATATCGGATGATTGTGGCTTTAGATAGATGGATTACTGTAAGGTATAGCTACAAACTACACTTATGGAGCTTCATATTTGGAAAATTGCTGTTATTTTTCTCCATCTGTATTTTGTGCCAGGAAAGTCCAGTAGTAAACAAGATTTGTTTTTCATGTTTGGTGTAAATCTTGTCTATTCCACTGCAGTAGTTAAGAGATTCTGAGTGAACATAAACTGCTTACTCACACTGTTTTTCATATTCATGAACGCCTTACTCTGCCTAATGTTTGCCTCTTTTTCTCTTCTCTCTCCTTCCTGACGCTCCCGCCTGATGACACTGTGCTTTTTCAACTCTCATCATTCAGGTGAGTTATTTTTTAGTCCTGTTCAGTCACTTCATCTTTATTCTAGAAGGGGAAAAAAAGCTCTTAGAGCTGATTGTGATTTAAAGTTTGTTCATTTCTCTATAATGTGACGAGACACCGCTGGGTACGGTTTGTTTCATTATAAATCACACTAACCTGCTGTAAATGCACTTCCTCCGTTTTCACTGCACTTGTATTGTAACACACACACACACACATAGTGCATATTAACACATACGGTATGTGAACATGCAGACATGCACACCCCAATCACACCTACACTCGTCCCTGAATGGGCTGATGGGTACTCAAATTGTCCCAAGGGATCTGGCTGAAATAACTGTGATATTCCTTTGAAGGCCCCTTAAGAGCGCCACGGAATGAACACTCTCAGCGCGGAGCCTGCATTTTGTGCTATGAAATTGTCGTGCGGTGAAATTAAGATGGGATTCAGAGCAGCTTTCTATGGAGCACCCCCCCACACACACGCACACACACTCCACACCCCACTTTCTTGTTTTACCGACTTCGCTCATCTGCCTCCGATAGCTCCTTCCTCCTGCCTGTAGCATCCCATTCCTCCTCTCTCCTTGTTTCCATAATTCCCCCCCCTCACACATCTCCCCTTGCTCCCTCTTTCTCCTCTCCTCCTCCCCTCTATGCTTGTCTCCATATGCTGTGTCTGGCCTCGTTTACATGGCTGGAGGAAAGGAACGAGGAGAAGGGCTAGTCTGAATTATACATGCAGCCGTAGTGCACCAATCCAGTCAGGACCCACCAGATGCTTGCCCTCCAGATTTACTGCTTTCATCTCGGTTGCCTCTCTTAACATGCACTTGTTGTGTCTGTGTCTTCTCTATTGTCTGTGTGTGTTTTTCTGATAATTTTCAAGTGGTTAGTATCTATAGTACGTGGTCCTCGGCCACGAGAAGAATATATTGCATATTGCATGCATCGTGTGCTTGAACCCAACCTGTTTGCTGGGGCTCGGGGTTCGTGGCTCCCATTTCTCAGGTGAACTAGATTGAACCCAGCAGTCAGATGTTGGTCTGCTGCAGCATATGTGTACCTGTATGTGTGACAGGGAGATTTGCATGCTGTAATGATGAGGGATCAGGGTGAGGACAGGGCCTGTCAGGGCCCCTAATGAGGGAGGGCCTGTAGCCCGCGGCCAAGGAAAGAATAGGAGAGGAATATAGATGGCGAGGGGGGGGGGGGGGTCGCACTAAGCAGTTCAAGGTGACAGAGGCTGGCATCTGTCTTTGGTGACACTGCCCTTCATCGCTAATTCACAGCACCCGTCCGCTGAATTTCTCTGGACCGACATGATGCGGATACAAGAGAGAGGCGCCTCTCCTCTGCTGATAAGAGCGCTGTTAGACACCAACGAGGGCTTGAAGCCTTTTCAAGCATACGCACATTGTCATCCCGCTCTCAGATCTGCTAAATTATGCTGCTTATTGATTCAGAATTCAGCTGTAAGAACCCCATGCTGGATAACTGGGTTCGGCTTGTAAAAAATAGAAATGAGTAAAATCAAGCATCTGGAGAGACCTTCTAACGTTTGTAATTTATTGGCACTTACCAGTAGTTGTGTATTGATTTGAAACAGATGCAGGTTTCTGTGAATATATATTTAGTTTGTTTTGTTGTTAAATGTTTTTGAATGTGGATGTGTGAAGAAGGCAGAATCCCAGGGATTAGCTGGGTCTTATACTAAGCCTGTAAAGATGCCCTGCAGACCTGAGGAGTTTGTCTACACTCACCTCCACCTGAGGGACTTCCTTCTCAGCTCGGCATTAGTGCGAGGCTCTGGTGTAACTTCACACCTATTCCTCTACCTCGGGCACTCAAGCCAAATGTGTACGGACCAAAAAAAATGGCAAGACTGACCTCCCCGCTGGCTCCTGCGCCCCAGATGGCCCCAGTTGGACTCCCACTACCCTCAGACACAGTGCACACATGCTCACTCTTCTTATCCAATCCAATAAACACAGCATGGACAGATCTGAATCTAATTCGAATCATTACTGCAGACTGATTCATTCTGCATGTTGTTCCTTCTATTCTTTTGTCACGAGGGATAAGCACTGCAGGCTCATCAGCATCTCCCTGAAACCTTTAATGATACAGCTTAGTTGGAGAGTCAGTGCATTACGGCCGGCCATTGACTTGACTTCTGACATCGGGAACATCCTCAGGGATACACGGAGGCGACTCTTTGTCCACGCATGTTGCAGCATGGCGTTGCTAAAGGCCATTGATAATTCAGCTAATGAGTGTGAGGGGATGACCAGGATTAACCCTCTTTAGCATCCCACTCTCTCTGCCTGTCTGGCTCTGCCTCACTGAGCCGCCGCAAAAAAGACAATCAATAGCCCGATGTCACGCGGAGCTTCTGATTCGGTCCACCGCAGGAAACCATGAGGTTTGCTAACAAAAAAAAAAACTATTTCTGCATTGCCAGTGCCATACGACGTATAGCGGGTGGTCCCCCGAGAGGATAAACATTAGAGAGCCTTTCGCAGAGAGCAGCCCAGGGTTGCCACATGCAGCAGGCAGGGCCCTCTTTAGGGATGTGTTCCGGGCCTGGCTTCACCACATCAGTAGAGGAGGCCTCATCCAGCAGCCCTGCCTCCTAGCTCCTCTCCACCTCCTAACCCAGAGACGGAGCCCAGGCCCTGCCTCTACCGCTCTAATTATAACAGGAGCTCCACAATCTGTAATTTATAAGTCTAAAACACTGTAATTAACTACAGCTTTTATAGGGAGTCATAAATAATGCCAGGCCCTTTTTATAAAGCTAACTTCTTTGCTCTTTCCTTTCCTGCTCTGGGTTTGTTTCGAGGTAACACAGGGAGACCTGCGATTATTATTCAAGCCACCCACCTCATCCGAGCCCCGTAACATCCCAGTCATGCAGACAACCTCAAAGAGTTTTTTCTGACTGGTACGGGGGATTTTGTGGGGTTACCCAACGACATTACATCAGAACATCTTGTTAAGTCCTGCCAGGTTTGGGATATTTGACTCAGGGATGGGGGGGGGAGGGTTGAAGGATGGTGGCTTAATATGTCTTTGGTGTTCCTGGAAATGTTTCTAAGTGTGGTAAGAGATCCCTCTGAAGGATCCTGATATACTTGTCTTTAGAATAGTGAGGTAATTAATGACTCTAACAGAGCAAGACAGAAAACCACAGAAGGCCAGGAAAATGTTACCATATGGCTGCAGATTTCTCTATAATGCCCCGAGGAGAATATAGGACACGGTGACGACACACACACCACAGTTTTCAGGTTAACAGCTAAGCGGAACTATATTTGATGTAGCTGCAGTTAAACCAAATCCCCCACTGCCTCTCCCCCTCATATTTCAGATGTTGTACCTGCAGTAGCAGATTTTTTAGTTGAGATATGCAAGGGAGACGATGGTGCACAAGGATGATGGTTCCAGCTGTAATCAGCCGCATTGTCTGACGGGTGTTTTCCTCCCTGCCTGTTTGGGTGGCTGGTGATTTATGTGGTGGTCTTTACATCCAGTCCTTAGGGAGGGACAGCCACCGAACAGGCTGGAACAGCTCGACTCAGCATTCTTCTCCTGTCACAACCAGCCTTCCAACTTGTTACTCAGACAACACAAAACAACCCGTACAGAGAAAAATGACCCCCTCCCTCCGAAAAAAAAAAAGAAATCTGTTTTGTATGAGAAAAAAGGTTGACAATAGTAAGATACATAGTGAGGCACAAAACAACAGCAAACAAAACAGTGTAACAAAGCCCAAGGCTGAGGAGAGACAGCGAGGTGAAGTGTTGGATAAAGAATGGGCCACCCTGGGCACAAGGAAAGCTCTCAGCACCCACTCCCCAGGACTCCACAGACAATAGTCCATCTGCTGGAGACACACAGGCGCTTTCAGCCTGCAGAAAAGCCCCCTCGTTTGGATTCAGCCTCCCAGTATCTCTCTCTCTCCTCCCTTCCGACCACCCAGACGCTGCCGCCGCCCCATCTCCCCACTCTCGCACATCGCACATATGCAGGAGATGATTATAGTCCTCCCAGTCTTACGGCCCAGCCTCCAGTTTTTTTAGTATCCACTGGAGACAGATCCTACTGATAGTTCAGGGCAGACAGAGGACGCTGCTTAAACCCTTCTCTTTAGCGCACCATTCAGCTTGGAATCAATTAATCTCAAGCCTGCCTGGTAAAAAAAAAAAAAAAAAAGCCTGCAGGTGGGATTTTAGTTGAAACCAGCATTTTGGGGCTTTTCCAACAAGATGTCAGCTGAGGTGTTATGAAGAGCTAAATAGAATACTGATCCATTCCACGGTCTGTCTCCAGAGATATAAAGAAAACCTTAAAAAAGAAAGATCCCCCCCCCCTGCCCTTTTACTCTTGAAGATGCATATAATGAATGTGCACACATATGTCTGTCTGCTTGGCAGTCTGTGTTTCTGCTCGTTTGTTTGTGCCTTTGTGTGAGCAGAGCCGAGGCTGGGACCGAGTGCCATCCTCAGCGGAGAAGTCGGGCCTCCTGAGATGTAGCTCTGGGGTTTCCTCTGCTCCCTTGCTTTGCCCTGGTCTTTAATGACAATATGGTGGCCCAGGCAGTGGCAGCTCCTCTGAGAGAGAGAGGGGCGGTAGGACTGGGGCTGATTAGCGAAGAAGCCAAAGATGTTTACCAGGCTTTACCGCTCACTGTTTTAACCCCCATCAGGCCCTCCATGGTGATTAGGCTTTAATTTTGACTCCGTCAGTATATTCAGCTTATCTTTGCTCCGCTTTCAGCACCTTCACTGACACCCTGATTAGCAAATCAAAGGTTAGAGTTGACCTATCATTACAATTATTCCTCTGATTACTATTCAATCTGAATTCATGTCTGGATAACGTATGCCCCAACCTCATCTGCCCTCCAAACATGCGCCGGGCTCCTAAGGAATCCTGGGATGTTTTAGCCTGGATTCCACATGTTTGTGGGTTTTACAAAAGGGGGTTTTAGTCTTAACATGGTTGGCGGCGTGCCCTTGGTCCCGCACTGGTTCTGTTGCGAGTAACTAAAATAATTGCATGTGTGTGGGGGTGTTTGTATGTTCTTGTGGATGTTACAACCAGAAAGCTCTTGACGTGAAGTAGATGTTAATCCTCCCTCTAACTAAGCTGCCAGCTCTTGGGTATAATTTGAACCCATCCAATCTAAATCTCAGCGTGCCTCTTTACTAAGTGGTAGGTTGCGGACTGCAGTTTCCGTCTGTGCGTGGCAGCTCTCCTCCGATGACATAACGCGTTGACCCCTCCTTCTTGGTGCTGCTGGTGGTACGGTGGCGTAATCCGGAAATGAGTGAGTGGCAGGGAGTGGGGATGTTCTCTTTAAAGCTTAGCTATCTGCCTCGCAGTGATGAGAGGTTTCAGGGTGGGGGGATGAGAGAAGCTCAGCACATCCCTGTGGTCTTGCTCTTGCCACAGCCCCTTTTCAGGGACAGGCGGAATGGATGCTGGCAGATGAGGACAAGCCTCCTCATGTCCCCGCTTCACAGCAGTGCACCACAAAGGACTCTCCATGGCAACACACACCTGTGGGAGTAACAGCAACTACCTGTATGACTGCTGTTATTGTGTTTACCAGTAAGCGAGACAAGCTGCTTATTTCTAAGACGTTTCTTTTCAGACATTCAGCTAAAAATGCAAAAATCTTAGTAATAGAGCCTTATTCATTCGCTGTCCTTATTAAACACCAACCACACAGCTCTGACTGCAGCAACACCTACCTTGGGAGATTTGTGTACCATGCAGGGTGCTGCTGCAGAGTGGTTCCATCTATAACAGACCATAATCACATCACTGCCAGTAAATATGTCTCTCGAGCTGAGCAAGCTTGGCATTAGTGACAGACATGTTGAGATGCGGCTGACGAAAGGGACTACGTGATTTATCTGCCGAGGAAATCGCTGTCACAGCTTCCTTGCTCTCAGCCCTTTCACCGGTGCCCAGTGGGCCAATTAGACCCCCCTCTAATCCAAGGTACAACACCTAACTATGCCACTAGAGACTTGATGCATACACAACACAGACTGGCGGCTGTCACACACCTTTCAGTCACACAAACCCCTGCTTTTTCCATTTTTTGCGTTCGTATGAACCCACCCCTCCGTCTCGGTGTCTCTCCCCTGTGGTACCTGATCCACTGCGGGCCAGTCAGGCAGTATGGCTGCACGACCAGTGCCGTATGCTCGCCGCCATGCTCAGGTGATTAGGCCTCATTACGGAGACATTTGTGCTACACTAATTAACACGCCTGTTGTTTTCTCTCCGTCCCTCTCGTGTCCCTGCTTCAAGTTCAGGCTGCGGTCTCTTACCTGCTCCGCAAACCTGACGGTTGCCCTTGCACTGTGGCAGAGACCAGATTGTAGACTTCACACTGCGGCTTCACTTCCCCGACCGAGTGTTGGCAGTTAATTTGCCTTCACCTTCATCGAGAGTAAACAATGAATCTGTGACGCCCAGTCAGTGCCGATTGGCAGTGTGTCAAACATGGCTGCATGGTTGTCTGGCACTGTTGAGATCAGATCTTGACCTGGATGCTGTCATCCCAGACTCCTCATACAGTACTATGACCCATCAGTGTTCATGCACATTTTTGAACTTTGTCTACCAGCTGTTAGAAACGGACTGCCCTCTCATCAGCGCGCTATGTACAGAAAAACGACGCCTCATCTTATCTATTCAGACTGAAAAGCATGTGAATATCTAAAAGAAGCCCAACAGAAGGGTCTCCATGTTCCGTGGTTGGCATTGGCCTTCCCTTGACAGCGGCGCCATTAGCAACCGGTGTCAGGGAAAGGTTAAAGCTGGGCGGGAAGGGATGTCTCAAGGGGGGAAGCAGGGGGCTATATGGTAGCTGAGGTAGAGGGGGATGGGTGTCTTATTGCAAATCATCAAACAAAGATTACCGCCGGTAACTGGGTTTAATATCAGAGCTCGGCTATAGCCAGGGTCTCCACAGTGCCAACTTAAAAATGTCAAACATGATTTAAAAGGTTATTACAGTGCCTAGTAGGGAAGAAGTCAGCTTTTTTTCAGCTGTGAGATTTTTATCATGAATCTCTTTCTGCCTTAGCCCTCCTGTCTAGATGCTGACAAGTATAAAAACAATGTAGTTTGTAAGAGGAATGATCGGTGAGAGAAAAAATCCAAACATATTACACTCATATGAGAGAAATCAATGTGTCAGCTGTTGTGGTCCAAAAACAAATCTTTCAATTGGAAGTCTTGGGTAAACTAAACCGTACAACGTTGATCTCAATGTGGGGTCTGTGAAGTGTCATTTTGGCTCTTGTCAAGATAGCAGCCTATTGTGTTCCCTGAGTGATTGTGGTGTGATCTAAACACACAGGGAGCCCCCGATCCTCTTGTCTCCCCATGTTGTTGCCGGGGGGAGCCCCGGTTGGAACAGGCCTTTCCAGGGGCAGGCCTTTGATACTCGCAGGAACCATTAGATGTCTTGTTCAAGCACATTAGTTCCAGTGTTGACTGGGGACGACTCAGGAGGACAGGGGTGGCCTGAATCTTGATGTTGGTCTCAGGAAACCCCTTGGTTAGGCTCGAGAGTAAGACATCTTGGATTTGCAAAGCCTAGGCTGGGGTCAAAAAGGCTACAATTTGCCTCCAATCCGATCCTTCATATCCACAGCTCGCAATCCCATGCGAGCATTATTTTTTCCTCAAGCCATAGTTTGCTGTATGAGTCTGAGAAGCATGCATATGCAGTGATTTCTGAATTCCCATGCACCTGCTCTCCCCTCTCCTCTGCTTCCACATATCTAAGCCCCTCAGGGGAAGAACAAAACTGATATTACTGACACCCCACCCTCACCCTCCCACCCACCACCAACAACTCCTCACTCATTCCCCTCCTGCTGAAATGCCAGCATGATATGAAGTGTTTGACACAATACAAAGAAGGAGAAAAACACAGATGCTGGGACGATACATACAGCAGATATTCCACTTCCACTTTATTATCTTCATGCCATTCATTCTGGGATATGCTAGCATTGTTTTAACACCTGCATCCAGTGGTCATTGTGTCTCTTAGCATATGTGCCAGAATGACGCGATGAGGTCTTTGTCTGAAGCTTGAATTAAATGCATCGTCTTAATGTAGAATTACTCAGTACTAGAAGCGTCGGACCCCCGGAGACAGAGCTATGTGTCTGTGTTTTTGCACTGCAAGTTCGGCTCTTTTTGTCTCTCATCAGCAGGTTTGTGGTGTGGCATGTTGAAGTGGTGCATGCTCATTTTCAAATTTGTTTGCTTCATAAATCATTGGCTTTCTTTGTATTAAAGTGAGCGGGAAACTGTCAGCGAGTGAAAAAGCGCTCTTTAAGCACCCCCAGCTGCTCAGCTGTCCGACACTTGGGATCCTACTCATACACAAGTGAAGAGGGAAGTGCAAATTGAACCGGGCTACAATTTCTTCAACCTTCCCTTGTCAGAAATTCAATGGCTGTTATTACTTGTAGGGAAATGCCGCATAATCTGTTCTCGCTAGTTTAGTCGTTATATGTAGGAGTATAGACAAGATGCATGTTGTGTATAAGCACAGACACGGTGACTAATGGAGTACTGTTTGTTGTGGAGTTGTGTTGTGTGAATAGAAGATGCAGAGAGCAAAGCAAAGAGAGTTAGACAAGAACCAAAGAAAATGCAGCAGTAAGAGAGTATGCAAAAGTGGAAACAAAAGTGCGGGAATAATAAAACAGTCTCTCTGGCAAGCAGCCAGACAAAGTGTGAGGGCATGGTTCAGATAAAAAGAAGAATAGGAGACTTGGAAGTCAGCCAGTCAGATTTCACAGTTTTTTTTTTTTCACTCCCCTTTCTCCTCCCCCCTTTTATTGTCAGTGCCAAGATATTTTGCCAGAAAGTAATGGAAACTCCCTTGTAGCTAGCGTTCCTATTGTACAGTAGAGGGTTTGTTGAAAGGCCACTTTTCATTGCTGCTGTCTTACAGTACAGTATACATGTATAGGTTTGCTGCGATACAGCAAATATAATTGTTCTATCTGATACCGTTTAAAAAGCCCATTTTGGTTTTGATGCATCAGCAGCGCGTTACATGTCTACTGTATACCCTACCATCAACACAACACTGCTTGATTTGACCCAGTGGAAATCCAGACATTCTACACATGTAGTCATTAAAAATCTTTGACAGGAACCAGTACCTTGGGGAAGTCGGCTTGGGACTGGAAGGTCCCCAATTTGCCTCCTATGTCTTGAAATATGAGTGGAGAAAATAAGTGTGCAATGTTCAGCCACAACCACTGAGACGGAGACTTTAACTCCCAGCTGTGCAGCTTGTTGCTGGCAGATAGTAGTCGACTGTTCCATGTGTGTATGTGTGGTGCTGAAAAACGGCATACTCCGTTGACCCTCCCTTCATAAATAAAGGATTGGGAAATAATGCGCACCCTGCTTCCCCAAATTTCATCTCTGAAAGTACAGAAGATATGTGGAGCAGAAATTGCAGCCTGCTTGTGCAGTTGACATAATGCCCCACAATGACACTTATTAAATTGTAACAAGCCCGCCCTTGGTACCCGGTCTTTGCCCCGGCAGCCCAACCTCCTTCCCGAGCCCAGAGGTTTATCAGAGCACCGAGAAGAAAATGCTGACATTGTGGGCTGCTGCTGTTCCTCGTTATTGCAGCCCACATCTCAGAGCTGTCAGGGCTAGCTGCTGGTGATGTGGGGAAATTGGACTGACTTTTTTTCTGGAGGGCATACCCCCCCTGCTGTCCTCTGACCTGAAATATGAGAGAAAGGCCACTAGTCACTGGACCATCACCTGCTGTAGCACTCGGAGAAACAATGGCGCCCTAACTAGAGGCAGCAGTAACCAGTATTTGGATTTCAAAGTTTGTTTAAGAAAGGAAGCGAGGGTTTTCTGTCAGTTGAGGCTAAAGTCAATGAGTCTTAAGAGAGGGGGATCTTGAGCAGGACTCACCAGTGGAAAGAATTTATCAGCGATTAGTGGAAGATTGGATAGCCTAATCCTTGGGAGCTACTTTCAAGGCTTCTTAGTCCCTTCTCCTGGGGACACAGCCCAATGTGTGTCATGCTTATACCCAAATATCCACTCGTACACATCCTTACACACACTACTATGAACAGAAAAACAAAATAGAGGTTCAGTCATTACACAGAGCTTTGCAATAATGCAAATGTATTCGGCTAAACTTGTGTTCACACACACATTCACACACTGATGCACTACCCACAAAATCCCTTCTCCACCACCTGCTAACCCACATCCGTAATGTTTTCATCTCCCCTGCAGCTCATCAGGGATTAGGGAAATTGCCTGGAATGAAAGAAATATGTTCTTTGATGGCCCCTTTTCATGCATATGGTGGCACAAGACGCAGCTGGAGGTTCATTCTGGAGCCAAGGAAAAGGCTTCAGCTGTATGGAAGCCAAACACAGTGAATGGTGGGGCGTTGTGTCCTGTTTCCTCACTGTTTCAAGATGGCTAATTTTGGGTTGTTCACTTAGTCGTGCTCATACCCAGCAGCCTTGTACGCTATGAGTAAGGGCATAGTTGCTGGTGACGTTTACGGTGTGCAGCTTCATATTCTTTCAGCAGATGTTGAGTGAATTGGATCATCCCGTAACCGCAGCTTTGCCCTCCTCTAATCTAATTGGCTTCTCCAGCCTGCAGAAGTCTTGGAACATTTTGCTGCGGTGTTACATGATGCCGCTTTAGTTTCACAAAGTGCACATGGCATTTCCCTCAATCGCAGCTCATACTGCAAGGCCAACTGAATGCCAGCAGCCTGTTGGTGAGGGTAGAGGTAATGACCCCTTGTGCATGCGTGGGTGGGGACGAGAGGACATACAAGCGGGTAGTGGTGTATAATTGTGCGACTGAATGATGAGGGTGTGAATCTGCACATCTCTGCTACATGGTTTGTGAAAGCTGTACATCCTGTTGGGGGCGTTGGGGAAGTAATTGAAGGGTTAAGGGAGGACTGTCAGTGTACCACACAACAAGTTCAGGTTTAGCGCTGCAGGAGCACAATACATCCGTTTTTTTTTGGGAGTGTGAAACTGCTCCTAACTGCCCCCTGGGAAGGAAGATAATTACATGACATCATTTTTCTACATTGCCAGTGTAATTGTGAAATATGCAGTAATGTGTGTCAGATGACATCTTCCCCTCTATGACCAGTTAAGCTATATTACAGTGAGACAGTTAAAGATGTGAAGGTGAGAAGTGTAATCAGTTTAATTGTCAAGGAGAGATGTATGCAACTGTGGGTCATTTTTATGCCCCCACTCTTCATTTGGCTGGCTTGGCATAGTCAGTGGCAGACCCAGCGTACTTATCGATCTATCAACAGTGTGTACATATCGACTAGGTAATGTATATTCCTGCAATTATAGGGGGCCCACTCTCATCCATATGCATTTCCTCACCTATGACCTTTACAAAGCCGCAGGCATTTGAGCCGTGTTGTTATGATAAATACATTCTGCTATTGTCAGAGAGAAGCCTTACAGATTGACATTAGTATTCATCATGCAGTCTTTCAGAGACTAAATATTAATATGTAGGTACAACTCAGGGTTACATGCTCTCGCCTCGTCAGCGTGGGTTTTCTTCTGGTTCTGTGACTTCCTCCCAAAGAGGAAGGCTCGGTTAACTGATTACTCTAAATTGCCCAAAGGTGTGAATGTGAGCGTGAATGGTTGTCTTGTCTCACTAGACGTTTTTACGGAGAGATTCCGCCATAATCACAGAAGGAAGACCCCTCAATATGCCGCAATCTCAACCTTTGTATTGAACTTTAGATGTAGCGTTTTTATTTATTTTTCACTATATTTAAATGTAATATGTGCCTGAACCTGGCCCATTAGGCTTCAGTCAGGTATTCACACTGCAAATAAGTAAGAAATACCCTCAAATAATTACAACTTAAGGCACTACTCAGGAAATGCATTATCTGCTTTTGTGTTTTATTAGCAATCAGAAGTTGTCGTTCTTGTTTCATTGCAAATTGCTCTTTGCTAGCCTCCGATCTGCCTCTCACTGAAGGATAAACATCCCGGTTGTGTCTTCTGTGGGCTCCACAGTGATGTTTGCTTTGTTTTAACCACAGCAGAGACGCTTTGATCATTGAGCGATGGACTTTGCTTATTTAAGGACATGTATTTCAAGTGTGTGCTAATGATCAGCTCACCAGCAGATATACATTACAAAGGAGAGAGCCGAATGATTTATATAGTGCATTTGTATGTATACATACGTATGCTTGTTGGCCTGTTTCTTCGCTGTGAAAATGATACTGTAAGTTTTGGAGTACAGTGTGGCCTAGTCTCCATAATCCCAGCACAAAGGAAATTGGAGAGAATGTCTCTCTTCCCCACAGTGGGGCAGTTGTGTTGCCCAAGTGAAATGAAGGGTGGAAAGGAGGGAAGAAAGGCTGGATTTGAAATGGACTCCCAGTCTGGGACTCTGGGCTTGGTCTAAGAACCACAACCAGGCCAGAGTTACTGCTCTGTGGTCATCCCAGCCTTGTAGTGTCCTGGCAAAGGCCAATGCTACAGAAATAGCAGCAAAGAAAAGGGAAGTCATTATGGGGCCGGGTTGCTGCTCACATTGAATTATTATTATGGTGTCCAAAATAAAAACGCACACCACAATTTGGTGGTTTATGAGAAAAGGGTGAACATAATTGAAAAATAAAGGTAATAAAAAGCGTATTTCCTGAACTCCTGAATTCTGTAATTTTCTAATGTTGTTCTAATCTTGCTCTTTTAGGCTTAGAGACTTTACAGAAGGTCCCTAAATATACTCTGTTGAATAAAGACAGGGACAGTGTGGAATAGATCTGAGGAAATCAGTGAAGGAGTGTACAGTATGACAACGTCATGTTGTCCAGTCAGACACTCAAACACTCACACACAGCTGCACATCAGCAACAGAGACTCTAAATCCTCAGCTTCCCCTACGGTGCTAATGGAGGGCTCATATCTTCTTAGTCCCACAGGAAAGTTGTGCTGTATACCTTCCCATTGTGAGGCTAATCTCTACTTTATGGCCCAGAGAACATCTCTCCAACCACAACAAGTACCCCTGAAAAAACTCTCCCACAAACCACACAGAGTCGTATCTCAAGTCAATTAAGTGAGCTCAGCCCAACACATAAGCTTCCTGCTCCCAGGCGTTTGGAGGCAGAAAGACGGCGCTCGCATCGGGGTCCTGGGATGGTGACTGCCCTGGGGGCTATTGGGATTGATTGGACATCCTTACTTAGGAGTGACCAAGCTTCTCTAAGCGCTTAGCATGCTGACCTAAGAAAGATGAGGCCAGTGTCCTCTTGGCAATTTCCACACAAATACACTTCTGTGCAGCACTCGACTTCAGTCCGCAGCTTCTCTGTGCTTCGAGCGAGACGAGACGAAAGAAAGGAGATTGGGGTGGTGCCTCTTCCTCTTCATCTTCCTTGCCACTCTTTCTGTTGAATAGAAGGATAATGCCCACCCCAGGGTCACGGGCATCAGGGCCGCGGCGTGAAGGTAAATAGCTGTGGAGGGTAATGAAGTGGATGAATAATGAATGTGGGAGTGTGCCATGTGGTGCCAGGATCCCGGGGTGTGGGAGGGCCTCTCTGCCCCCGGGGTCAGGGTCCACACCGTTGGATGGGTGCCAATGCTGCCAGATCAACAACGGATCAAGAACAGGAGCATCCTGATGTTCCTCTGATCTGCTCTGATGAGGTCTGACTGGGGGGTCTGCTAGATGGAGTCGAGGGTTGGGTGAAGCTTTGTCTGACTCACTAGATGCAAACTGTGGCTATAAGCCATTTCTGCATCCTGTGCTTAGTGGTGCCCTAGATGATTGTGATTGGTTTCTAGAAATACAAACAGCGTTTTCCCCCGATACCAGAATGATTATGGTTGTGATAGAACAATTATATATGACCTTCTTATCCTCAGAAAAGCAAAACTGAAAGTCTCGTCATACTGTAGTATATTGTGAATTATGAAAACCATGACATATATTTAGATCACAGTATAACTTGTCCTAAGAGTGTTGGGCCACTGTGGACACAAGTCGCTATTTCAAACACATTTTGTGTCAAATAAAATGTACCGAATGCATCCCCCGTTAGAAGTATAAGTGCGTCCTGCATACAATCTGCTCCCGACACAGTCTAGTGAGTTTGCAAGTATGATTTAGTGTCTGTCCTTGCATTCTTGTCTTCTGATTGTGTCCCTCACATTTTACAGGCCCAGCATTTATGGAGCAATCCGTGTGAGTTAAGGGATCAAATTTCTATGCAAAGAGGAGGATTTATGCATAACAGGTTATTATTGTTGATTTAGCTGCAGTTTTGCTTTGGGGAATACAAGTGTAATACTTTCACTTGAGAAATAATGACTGCCTGTGATCGTTTTCTTTTCTTTTCTTTTTTTTTTGCCACCGACAGCTGTCTCATTTTTTTTCTTTGAAAACCTCCAACATGAATCTCTCTCACCCCTTTCCGTCCCTCTCCATGCAATGTTATGTGTTACACTACCAAGAATAAATGTCATAAATGTAGGTGATTATGTGGAAAACAATCAACATGGCTTTGCCTACGCGTACCAGGATGCATTGTGTGCAAACGGGGAGTTCTCTACGTCTCATAAATAAACAAAATTAACTCACACCTAAAGAGAAAAATATAACCTTAAAAACTCCCCAAACCCATTTCCAATTCTGCAATTCTGCATCTATCTGTGGTTTGGTTGAAATAAGTCGGCCCTACAGTGAGGTTCCTCAGGCGGCTGCCTGTGGACAGCTGCCCCGCTGCAACGGCTCGTTGGCGGCTCTCGCTCCTTCTTCAAAGGCAGACCATTAAATAAGAATCGCCCACGACCACCCTGCTGGTCTTGGTTCTCTCTCTACCGGTTTATCTCCGGGATCCAGAAGAAGGTCTCTGTCTGAGAGAGGAGGGAACTTTCATGCTTAGTAACACACACACACACACACACACCTCTACACTCAGCTCTCTATGGGATGTCGCCAGCAACAGCATCAAAGAAAGGCTGAGATACCTTACAGCAGATTGAATCCATTTCTGTTGGTGTCTGAGAGCGATTTGAGCAAAAGGCACCACCAGTCGGTGTTTGTTCTTGGCAGCTTAGACTCGAGAGGGTCTTGGCCGGCCGCGTCCTCCCTGCTGAAACCTGCAGCGTCGATGGGCTTCTCTCCAGCTTAATATGGCTGAATATCTCAGTCATAAATGTCCAATGTTGCATGTACTCATCCATAACATCCTCTGCACTCAAATTTCACGTTACTGGTTTTTAAGGAAGTACAACAGATTTTGCAGCTGCCCCCCACAGACAGAAATAACTGCATATGAACATCACGCTGCCTTAACTCGGATGGGTTGAGATGAGGATGTAAATTGACAAATTCTCCTTTTAAGTTGGATGTAATTGCACACATGTATGCTGGACGTGTAGAAGATGTCTTTGACAACCATAACGTGTAATAAACAGCCATATTTTGAGGGGCCACGGGCACTTTACATAGCTCATCATTGGTTTCGGTTAAAGTCACACAGCCAGACTATCACTCCCCAGACACACACCACCGTTTAGCCCCACATCCCGTTATATACCCACACATCGCCTTTAGCCTGCAAGTGGATGTCAGTTCACGGGAATTTAAATTGTTTTTCTTGGCCTCAGACAATGGAACGATAATGGATAATGGTGATCCGCCAGGCATAAAGAGGGGAAAGAGAAAGAAAATGGTCAAGGTTGAGAGAGTATATTTCCTGGGGTCAGAGGTCTAGGGATTAGCAGATGTCAGGAGGAAAGCTGGGAGAATGGGGCTGATGGAGGGGGCATGTAGACGTGGGGTAGGGAATGTGATAGTGGTCTCTGACTGGGTTCTAACAGTTACCCCGGGTTACAGTTACTTGGTTTATTTTCCTTTCCTTCTTCCTGAAAATTGCTCTTGCTTTCTGTTGACTTCCAGCTAATCAGTTGTTTTCTTCTTTTCCATGTCTTCGCCTGGCGATCCTTTGGTCTTCTGCTGCTTTCATAGGTAAGTGCAAATTCATTGTATACAAGTCACATGCAGACAAAGACAGAACCGACAAAAAGACAAAGATATTCTTCCTGATAGAGATACAGAGATCCTGACAGCTAGGCTAAGTGGAGCAGTCACTAGGTTTAGAAGTAATGCCTTATAACAGGATTTTCAACATATGTTCTCCTGCCCCCCAAATTACACACTTAAACAAGGATCCTACCCAATCCTCCCAGGCTGAGCACTTGATATTTGTTCTGAGGACCCGTCTGTGTGTGTTTAAGCCCAGCTGGGATCCTGGTGAATGCAGAGGGAGTGAGAGCGGGCCGCCGAAGAGAAAATAAAATCTAGAAAATCAGCTTAATTGGCTTAAATTAAAGCGGCACAGGAGAAATTGGAGCGGATGTGGGATGAGGTTATCTGGAACGGTGTACTTGTGTGGCAGCGAGTAGCGAGCGTTGCCACAGTTTGTTGCTTGGCACCAGATGGGCTCCCGGAGTGAGGAGAAGCTGAGGTGGTTTGATGAGCCCCGGCGAGACCCAGAGATGTGAAGGAGGCCCCGCCCACCGTCCATGTAGCTCCATCAGGGGGGGTGTAGTTATACAGGCCTTGGGAGGGCTGTGAAACTTCTGACTACAGTCATCCTCCCTCCCTCCCTCCACAGCTGGTGCAGCCCATATTTGTTGTCCAAAAGAGGCCAAGGACAGGGTCAGCAACCCCCCTACAACCATAAACAAGTCATCACTCCCACAGGGGAAGAAGTTCTCTTCTCTTTTCTCGTCTGTTATTATTCTTCATTTTGCAAGGAGGATGTGCAAACTTCCCCTTAATGAGCTGCTCTCATTTTTTGGCCTTCTTCCACCTATTTTCCTCATACCATTGCGATTTGACGCCCATATTCTGGTTCGTCTGGTCCACATGTTGAGTATCACACTCTCCATTTCTTACCAGCAAACAACATTCCTCCCCGCTTGGTGTTATCTCACCGGCGTTGCTGTCAGGGAGAAAGGGAGGTGATCCGGACGGACTCCATCTTGTTGGACAACAGTCAGATAGCAGCTAGTGAGAGCCTCCTTTGTTGCCGTGACCTTCTGTATCAGAAAAGGAAGAGACGCAGAGAGTCGACACAGCTGCTGGTAGTAGAGACATTAAGACATTTCCTTTTTTATTACCGTGCCTATTGTGCAAATATTCAAACTAAGCCATCCAGGGCAGGTGGTTGGAGTCACCAGGCAGCAGCAGTGTATATACGAAGTGTCTCCATCCAGCACACTCCGTATGCTGGCAGCTTACTGATAAGAAGGCAGCGGCGTGGCAGTGGATCTGATGAGTCTGGAAATGTTTCTTCTTTAGCAAAGTTCAAGTTAAAACAACAGCGACAGCTTACCTCGGGTGTATTTAAACCAGACACTGACAATGCATTCCAAATAGTGTGCTATGCACTACATACTCAATGTTTACCATTCAACATGTGTGAATAAGCAGAAGTATCTGTTAGGCATAGCTGACACAGATAGCTGACCCTCATTACCCAGGGTTCCCACGGGTCAGGGAATTTCTGGAATATCAGGGAATTTTAAAACGTCTTTTCCAGACAAGGAAAGTCAGGGGATTGGATTGTTTCTTTGGGCCAAATCATGGAATATCAGAGAGTTTTACTTGTAGCATGTTTAAATTTAAGTTGCCATTTTTCAAAAATGTAATATTTCCCATGCTTTATTTTTCTTGACTGGGTTATTTCACAAGTTCCCCCTATTTCGAGAGTGGTTGTTATGGTTGTGTACTCAAAGCTCACAAATGAATGGGTTTACAATATTGTGGCTGTGTTTTGTCTGGATGGAAATTGAGCTTTTTAGTGAGTGGAAGTCAGAAAGAAGTTAAACCATCATGAACTATCTACCGGCAGGATTAGTGCCTTGCATGAAGGGGTGCTGTGGTTGAAGTGCCTAACGAGCCACCCAGCTGCAACCATAACAGATGCACAAACAAGCTAAATCCATAATTTATCGCTTGCTGTAGTGTGCGTTTGCAAAACAGGCGAGCGTCCCCGGTTCATCCGTCCGAGATGTTGCGTGCATCGTCGGCTCTGTGTCTGCTTGACATACTCGGTCTGGGTTTCTGCCGGCGTATTTTAAGCCTGGTGAAACATTAGTGTGTGTGTGTGTGTGTGTAGGTAGCAGTAACATTACAGCTGTGAACATAGCGGTGTGTGTACAGTTTATCTGTCTGTGGATGAATGCTAGAACTGCTCTAGACCCAAACAAAGGCTCCCGTGGCTTGTTGCCACCTGCTGATTAAAGTGAAGGGGCTTAGCAACAACAACCGCGAGGCTAGCTTAAGGTGGAATAAACTTTAAAGGGGAACAGCCACTTTTGGTCTACATTTTTCCTGATGGTATTAATCAGTCTTATTGGCGATTAACACAATATTAAAGTGGCTTTATGATTTTTTTTTTACTTCTTCCAAGAGCATTTGAACCAGATCTATCAGTCCCATGTCTTACATGTGTGGTTATTTGTCCATCAACACTGCAAGTATTCTAATTAAAAATGATCCTGACTAGATGTGCATGGTTGTGATACAGTGAATTAACATCCAATGACAACGTAGCAAGTAGGCCATCAAATCAATATATCAGTGTTCCCTTGATGGGCATCTGTGTATTAATTGTTTCTGCAGCACACAGAAGTAGGTCAGACATTTGCACTATCAAGCCTTGCAGTGGTCTTTCCAGCCTGTTTCATTGCTTCTCTGCGTTACACTCCTCACTCCTTAAGGCTCTGAAGGTTCCCTCCTCAGATGATACACTGCAGCTCAACCATATCTTTGTTTCATCTCTGCCGAGCCACGCCAGACTTAACTGTTGGAATAAAACCTGAAAACTTTTCCAGGAAAAAAAAAAAAAAAAAAGTTCTGAATTCCCAGGCTAACATCGCCTGTGTTTCCTCCATCTTTGATTCCTCATCCTCTCTCTGACTCAACGGGCGGAGAAGGCAGGAGAGAGGGTGTGGGATTTAGACAGGTTGTTTTTTTTTTTTATCTCCCCAGCCAAGCTGCAGTAGAACTCTGAACTGCCTGCTTGCTAACCCTGTCAAGACCAGACAGAAGAGTGTGGTGGGATGAGACCCGAGGATGACTCGCGTGTCACTCTTGGCTTACATCCTCTCCCTCCTCCGCTTGAAAAAGCCACAGGCTTAGTGAGGAGACAAGCTGCAACACACAATACGGGGAGTAACATTCCTGACATCGTTGCCTGAGCCAGTCAGAGGTAATTGTTTATTTGAATATTCCAGCTCCCCTCCGTCAATTGCTCACGAAAACAAATTAGGATGAGCAGCGCTGTTGAGAGAAATTGGGAGATGAATGGAGCTGAAAGTCTTCATGCGTACTTGGCAGAACATTCTGCACTTCATAGAACAAACTTGTACACAGATATTTTCTCTCTCTCTTTCCGACAGGGAAATGCAATCATGCCCTGACCCCAGGATTTAACCCCATGTTCTTACCGACTTTACACACATCCACGTTTTGTTTACTGAGTTCAGCCTGCAGGATAAGGAGAACACACACAAGTGTAATCAGCAAAGAAGTCCAAATAAACACGGCCGACCTTGGATTGCCATATTCCGGCAATAGCTAACTACCCTAGAAGTTCTCCCATGGTCTTGTCTTTGCCCTGATGCTCATGTCCACATGAGAATGTCAGTGTGTGGCAGCGAACACATCAAAGACTGTTTACCCATCAAACAGTCTGTGCCGAGTGGGAGATGTTTATTTGGCCCCGGGCTCTCATCCAGCTAATAGGCCGGCCTTCTCTCTTGATGAATTGTCAAAAAGAAAGTGTCACATTCCTCCTCTAATGGCACTTTGAGAGTGTTATTGCATTTCATTGCCTTCCTCCCCTTAATGAGTGGAAGGGAGCCCAATTACCAGCAGAGGCCATCAGGTTTCATCTCCATAACACGTTTCAGCGGGCAAGTATTATTATTGTTCATTAGGTTAGGGCCCGAATCTGCGTGGCTAACGAGAAAGCTCAGCAGCCAAGAAGGCCTCGTGTACCAACAAGACCACAATTCAATTAATTCTAACATATCGCCTGATAATGCCTTGAGAGAGAGAACGACAGTTTACCTTTTCTTCTTCCTTTAAAAGAAACATCAGCTGCATTGTGGGGGAGGGTTTGTTTTAAACAGCAACTCTTGGAAGGAGTTTGGTGGAGGAGTGTTGAAACACAGTGTGTTTGTTGGCGAGGAGAGGAGGTTGGGACAGGGGGAGGCCTGCCAACACCGCTGTTTAAGTACACAGGCTGTTATTGGGTTACTCCAGCGGGGGTGGGGGAGTCGGCTGGGTGGCACAGGGATGAGGCCAGGCTAGAGTTTGTGTGTGGAGAGAGAGGAGGGAAGATATGTTTCCATTTTCTCCACCGCGTCTCCATTTACTCTCCTTCCTTTAGGGGCCGTGTCCAGTTTACACTCCGGGGGGGTAAACAGGGGAACGGGTATTTCCCGTGGTGTGAGAGGGCTTCAGGTGAAAAACAAAAAGGCTATCACCTCCATCTCCATCCCCATGACTCACCTCCGACTCTACGCCACCGGTCCCGGGGCTCGCCAAGGTCTAATTAGCTCACGACGCAGAGCGGGTATAAAAACCCTCGTCGCCTGTAGCGACCCGGCTTGTGTACTCACACCGCTGCTCAAATACCGTGTTGCTGTGGCAGGCGGCCACCGCGGCCTTCTCTCCTTTTATTTATTCACTTACTCGCTCACTCAGCCCCGCTCGCGATCCTCACTCTGACGCTTAATCAGATTTACCACGCGGTTTGGACCGTTTCAGCCTTCGTTTTGTTCTCTGTGGCTTTACTGCTTTTTTTATTTAGAACTGTCAATCATTCTCGGCTCGCTTCTTTCTTCTTTCTTGTGGTGGCATGTTTTTTTTATTTTACAGTTTTTCTCTGAGTGACGCTCTGACAACAGCGGTGCAATTTGGGTCAAGACTACCAGACCTCTTTGATCCAATTTCTTGAGGATCTTTTTCAGTGGATTTGCTGTATTTCTTTGAGGTTGACACAACAAACAGACGGGGCCCGTCGGTGCTCTCAGAGAAACACACAGACTCAAAAATCCTGGATCCCTGACACACACATAAATAGTAGCAGATATTTATACAACTTTGCCAATGTTATCACATGACTTTTTAGGGATTAAAATGAGAGAGACTACAGTGTACTTAGGACATTATGTTGTGGCTTTGGATGTATTTCACAGGCTTCGGGGTTTTGACACTTACCAAATAAAAGGCCACAAACCCTTTAAGCTTAAAAACAAAATCCAGCTTGAGTTTTGGGTTGTGAATACAAAAAAAAATAACACACGCACACAGGGTAAGTCTTTTTTTTTTTTTTTTTTTTAAATAAATGGAGAGAGCATTCACCCGCCCTGAGACAGCAGTATTTAGTAATGTCACCAGGGGCAAGCAGGGATGGGGGTCAGGAGCCATGGGGGTGAAAACGGAGCCATCTAACCTTCACCATCGTTCATCCTGATGACTGGTTTAAAGGAGGAAGGAGGGAAAAGGCTGGATTGGAGGGCAGAAACATGGAGGGGGGGCTTCCAGCTATGATGGATAGAGGATGTTAAAAGAGGAAAATAGAGTTGATGCCAGTGTGGCTGCAGAGCGAGGGAATAAAAGAAGGAAGACTGAATAAAATGAATCATCACTGGGGAAAAGGTATTAGGCTGATTGAAGGGGAGTTAAAGAGAGGGATGGGTGGAGGGGGGGGGGGGGCAGAGGGAGTGACATAATCCTGGAGGTGTAAAGGTGAAGATTTGGTAAAAGAAGGACTTACTGCCAGCTAGCAGATGGAGGGTATTCCAGGGAATGTTAAATAATCACGCTGAGTCTAAAGAGAGCGGGAGGAATGGGTTTTTTTTGCTTTGTCTTATCCGGAGCCTTCAAAGTGCCATTTCCCCCCGCTGTCTGTCTCGTGGCGGGTCGTGGGTGTTTTGAGGAGGATTATGAGTTTTGCCAGGCGGACCAGGGTTAAGATGAATGGTTGTCCTTTTGGATCCAAGATGGTCATTATCATTCCCACATGGTGCCGGCAGATAAAGCCCCCAAAGCTGTTTTGATTCACATGGGTTAGTTGTCCGTCTCATTTTTCTTTTGTTTCTTTGTTTTTCCCCGTAATCACGGTACTACGTTATTCCTCCTGCTGGAGCCCAGCGACACCTGTCATAGCCCTATTTGTTACTTCGGCTTTTATACATTCCCGGAGGTAGTCGGTTATAATAGTAATAAATAGCGCTTTCCATTCCAAGCTGCTTATCAATCATATGGGAATGAATATTATCTTTTCAAAACAGAGATATTTGTCAAAAGTATGTGGAGAATAACACTTTTTTTTTTTTTTTTGTGGTGTGACTAATGTACTTAACTGCTGGTTGGACTAAGAAAGCTACTTCCTACACATTTATATAGAGAGTGAACAATTATGTTATGAAGACATAGATTGAATTGGTCCTGCTTACTTTTGCAGTGATTTTCTAAAGGAGCTGTTTTGAAAAAGGAAAATATGAATTTATTTACGTCTAAAGGCCTTGGCCAAGCATTATTATTTTTTCATCTATAGTCAGAGACAACAATGAACGTGTTTCCATCTGTTGCCTTGGTAGCAAATAACAGGGTTTAAAACCATTTCTCACATGGATTACCTTAATGGCCATCTCTGTCTCATTCTTCTCCAATCAGAGGCCGGTGTGATTAGCCACGTCAGTCACCGGATGAAAGCCCCGCACACACAGTGTGGCCTTTTCTGTCTGAATAGACTGGAGTTGGGGGGTGGGGGGTGGGGGGGCTGTCCAGTGACAGCAGGGACACTGGAGCCATTCACGTCCTCTTTTGTAGTGTCACTTTAATATTGTAGTGTTGGGACACATGTTGACATTCCTCTCCAGAGGATTATCTTTGTGCTGTCCATTAAGGCTGAGCTGCACATTTTCAAATATTCTCCGCAAATAATGTTTATAATAATAATAATAATAATAATAATACACAGGGTTTGCCACATCATGATTATCTTGGGAAGGAAAGGGGCTTTCCCCGACAAAGAGATGAAATGCCCCACAGCCTGGTCAGCTCACTGGCAAATGTATTTATCATCAGATCATGTCTGTTCATTGGGCTGTATGTGCTGTGTGTGCATGTGGTGTTGACGTAGGGATGGCGATGGTGATCTGTGCACGTGTGCATGTGTCCATTCATGCATGTCCATGTGTTTCTTTTGTTGACGTTGACAGTAAAAACGCACACGGTCCACTCTTTCAGGCACTTTGCTTTAGCCTTTAGCCCAAACCCCTAACCTCTCCATGTTTGCTCAGCAGTGGACACACGGCCTCGGCTAAGAGCACCGGGGGTGCTATGATTAAGTATTAATTCAGGCGTGTGATCGATTTCCCTCCAGCTGCTTCCAAAAGAACTGAACACAGAGGGCAACGTTCAAACCCCGACTCGGATTTGTCTTCAACGAGAGATCTTTGTATTCTGTTTTACTCCGGTACAATATTCAGACAGACCACACACACACACAAAAAAACTGTCCTCTTTCATATCATCAGCACTTTATTCTCCCTCTCCAATCAAAGGCCAAGTCGAAACAGGTAGGGTTAGAGAATTGTGCTTTCTTTGTGGTTCTGTAATGTTTAATTTTGATGGTAGTATCACTCTTTCTGAGACTTGCATGTCAGACATGCATCCCAATCCCTTTTGACTCCCCCCCCTCCATGCAGTTCACTTGACCTCTGACCCCATACTCTGGATGGATTGACACTCATGCCACTCAGTCAGTGGAGAGGCCTCCCCACCTCTAACCCTCCAGGTCACCAATTAGGCTGTGTGTCTGTCACCCCCCCCCCCTCCACTACCTTTTTTCTGTAGATGATACCCCACCGCATGGAGGCCATATTGGTCCTGTCCATTTGTCTTCATCAGGGTCTATCACAGTGGAGGCCTGCCTAAGCCCCCACAGGGAGCCCCCCATCTCTGGTCATGTCTCACTCTAACTTTCCCTGAGAGCTCCATGCATATTCTCATCAAGCCCTTAGCTTGAGGAGCACCTCATGGCAGGTACATCGGCATCTCAACGAGGTGGTTTTGTTTTCAGCGTGATAATGAAGAGGGAATGGGGTGCAAGCGGAGGACAGCCCGATGGATAGCGATGGTTTCAGGGGGGTGCACTGGAGCGTACAGTAGGTCACTATATTTCCCTGGAATTGGAGGGTGTGAAACAAGACTCAAATGGCAGGCAGAGGCCAGTTAA
This sequence comes from Chelidonichthys spinosus, assembly GCA_029853015.1. Taxonomy (NCBI): domain Eukaryota; kingdom Metazoa; phylum Chordata; class Actinopteri; order Perciformes; family Triglidae; genus Chelidonichthys; species Chelidonichthys spinosus. Next base: position 4,047,090 of record CM056828.1, on the reverse strand, counting down.
TGGGCCTGTCAAGACTCTGAGTTTACTGTTTTAGTCTCATTTTCGGTGCGTGTGCGCGTGCGTGTGTTACGGTGTGTGTTTGTTGGCTGTGGGAGTGTGTACGTGTGTGCAACGTGTGTGCAACGTGTGTGCACGGCGGCCGGCTCCCTCATCACTCAAGTTGAATGGACGTCAGCCGGCAGTGAAATTAGACTGTCTCCCCCTCAGTGGTGGACTGTCACTCCCGAGATGGAAGGAGGGCGAGCGGTTTGGTCCCAAGGCACTTTTAGTGGAGGCCCATTTTGAGGCGTTTAAAGTTTGACACACACTGACATACTGTCAAAAGCACAATGACCTACAAACAGGCATGCTCTCCGTCAGAAAGGTACGGCGGACCCACGGCTAGGACCACATACTCCAAGCCGTGTGGCCATTAAACCGAGCGAGTAAGCAGGAGCTCTCTATTTTATCTAAACGCCTCTACTTGGCACCTACTCAAAGACTCGCTGCTCCGATTCCAGTAAGCCAATCCATTTGATTGCCTGACACAGTGAGCACTATGCCCTTTGTTACTCCGATACAATGAGTTTTGGAGTGAGGCTGTAGTCATATTTCTGAGCCAGGGGCATCCACTCCAGGTATGTACTTTATTTAAGTGAAGAAACACTCCAAAAACACACTCCCTGATTTTGGTTTTGCAATAATTTGAGAGAAAAGCTTTGGATAAACATCTGTTCTGCCCATATGCCTTCATATTGCTCCATGCTTCGGTTCCAGAGATGTGATTAAGGGGGTTATGCATGCATGTGCATTTGTTGGCACATGAATTTCAAGGTTAATCTCGAGACCGCCATCTCTCTCTTCTCAAGCTTGTGATTATAAGGGTGGTCATTACTGCACAGGAAATCTTCATACTTCACTGTTTCATCTAATATTCAGCTTTATTCCTCTTCCAAAGCCAAAGATTTATCTGTTTTATCTTCACGAAATATTGTTTTTGCTCGTTTCACTGTGTAGGGAATCGGACGTGGGGATGTCAAAACAGCATGTTGTGACTTTATGGTGATATTGCTCATGCGCTCCCTAAAGCATCTCTTTGTCTGACAGCTAAGTGGAGTGAGGTTACAGTCTTTTACTTTATCAGGCTTTTACCACTCCTCCGCTTCCCCCCTTCACCCATTACAGGTCAGCCTGCGGCATCTCCCGCCGCTGTGCTTAAATGTTTAAAAGCCTTTTCCCCCTTCAGCTTTACCGTTTGTTTACCTATTTATTATGTTGCCACTCTCATTTATATGGGCTGGTATAATATAATTATGTTTCTCCTTATTTCCCTTTTTTGTATCTGCCTTATTTCATATTTTTATGTGTTTGTGTGCTCTGATGAAAAGTAAGTGCCTAGACAGGTGCTTGCCCTGGCGTTTATACGAGCCTACCTCGCTCCACGTCACACCAAATCCATCCACGAGAACAAGAGGAAGCCACTTTCCCTTAAACACGATTTAGTTATCCTCTCTCTGTTAATTTATACACTTATTGGATTCCTCAGGTCCCATTCCCGGCCTGCCCTATGATCCTCTTGTTTATCCAAGGTTCGGTTGTCCTTGCAGATTCCGCCACTTTAATTTGCTGTTGCCCGTAAAGGCTGTGTTGATTCACGGCTGGTAATTAAGCACATGGCCCACGAGGGGAGTGGACGGCTTCCTGGTTCCTGCTCATTAATAGTGGGGTGGGACAGCGAGAGAGCGAGACAGTGGGAAGTCTTGGAGGCTCCATTGATTCACCGTCTCCGTGCTGCATACTGATGCGAGCAGCCCTCGTTCAACACAAAAAAAACCGTCTTGGCCTGACACAGATTACTGTCTGCACTGAATAGCCTCACCGCGTCCCACTCCAGTTACACCGCCACTCTCCAGAGAGGTGACTGCACCGTGCACGGGCCATGTTTTTGCTCTCTTAAGTTTTCACCAGCTGTCAGCGAGTCTTAGTCATCCCGGAGTTACGTGTTTGGACAGAAGGCCTGAGAACAAAGGGCCGTGTTTAGCAGGTGTCTCCGACGTGTAGCTTTAAATACCTCCAGTGTGTAATATGTTGGCGCTACGTGTCTAGAGTGAGTCCTGATGAAGACTAATGGATCATTAGCTTCCACTAAATCACTGTTGATGTCTGGTGAAAACAGTCGTGACCCCCTTTGGCCCCTTCCAGACACACGGGCTCAGGCAACTGAACCCAAAGGGGGTTAAAGGTCGACTAAAGCGGCTAACGGAGCAAGAGTCGCACCTGACCTCACCCCCACTGTAACCTCACTGGCTGCCACTTGGAATCGCCGCTAATCCGTCACTTCAGACCTCCCATTTGGCCACACACACACACACACACACACACACAGAGAAGGTCATGGAGAGTGGAGGAGGCTAATAGTGAATGGCCACTGTGAAGAGCATGAAGTGCAGGGTGTGTGTTGTGACAAGGACGGAGAGGCAGAATAAGACTCATGTCAGAGTCCCTGGGGTGTGGAGGTTATCAGAACCCTTTATTGCTGTGCAAGCAACATGTGACGTGCCATTATAACGATACATATACTGTAAAGGCACCACATAAAAGGTCAACCATCAAAGAATATGTGATTTCTGGGATGAATATCGTTGGCTAGCTTTTTAAAATGCAGGAAACTTTGACCAACAGATACTTCAACAGATTAATTGGGGCTGAGAAACGTGCATATGTTTGTTTTAGAGGCCCTTTCTTCTGCAACAAAGACCTCGGTGCTGCCAGCCTTTGCGCACCACTGTGCTCCAGTATGGTGTCTATGCGTCTGCTTGACCTATGTGTCAGGACTGCCGAGGCCCTGTCTCCTCTCCAGGGAGTCTCCTTCAGCTCGCTCACTTCATCCTCCTGCTGTTGCCGCCCTGTGGGACGCGAGGCAAACCTGAGCCCAGATTGAGCCACTCCGTGCTTTGGCCCGGCTCCACTCCTCCAACGACGCTAATTACATCTCAAATGGTAATAGATGAGGCCTCGTTAGCAGCTCTCACTCCCTTGAAAGATTCGCAAACATACATCAGAGGGGCCACTGATCGGCCTGAGCTGCCTCCTTCAAAGGCTGGACTTCACAGGGCGCTGGGGGCCCGACTCGCTAATTACTCCTGCAGTTCCACACTGCTGCCCCGTGCACCGCCTGTACACCGACAGCTTCTCCTCGCATCAGCAGCGCTGCTCTCAGACGGGCCGACCCGCAAGCCCAGGCCCAACCACACAGGCATGTAAAATATATAATTCAATGATCAAGTCTATTTTTGTCTCTCCGTAAACCAGCTGCTAATGCAGTGACATTGCAGAAGTCCGGTCTCTCACAGCCACACTTCCATTCAATTTTTATTTATAGTGTCATATAACAGAAGTTATCTCAGGACATTTAACACATTGAGCAGAACTAGAACACGAGTTAATCATTTTTTTAAGTCCCAACATCACCCAGGAGCAGAGTTACAGCAACAGTGGTGAGAAAAAACTACCTTAATAGGCTTTTAGGCAGAAATCTGGTGCAGGCCCTTGGAATTTTGGAAACTCCTACTAAAGAAATATGATGTCATTATAGTTCTAAAGGGGGGAAAAAAGTGCTGATGTGCCAACAGTTAGTACGTCATTAGTGTTCTCCCTAACAAAATTAGCCTAATTAAGGCTGGAGTTCATTATTAAATTATCTTGGCACAAAGCAGTCCTTTTCTGTGCATATTATTAGAAATGGCAATTTAATTCTGCAGAGATTCACTAAATGGGATGAAAATAGAGACTGCGTTCACTCAAGTGTGTCGTCACTTTCTGAGTTTAAATGTGGGGTTTTCTTTTACATTTGACTATATTTGTTGTTATTCCTGTTGCACAGTTTTTACTTTACCTGTTGGAAACATTGGGGCTGCTCGTCTACGCCGAGGTGCTCTCCTGCCTCGTTAAGCCTGTGTGCACATAGGATATTGACTGGTATATACCTCTGTCGGGATCTTTATTGCTTCAGAGCTGTGGCTGGGCCCTCTTCATTGTTTAAGTGATTTAATTCCACGGAATCCCATTAGATTTCATTATCATTTGTGTTTTATTTGCTGGCTGTTGTGAAGGAGATGGAGTCAACAAGAAGATTAGACACTGCTCTAATTGTGGTGTGGTTTACAGTGAGCCTGTTTGCCTGCATCGATCCGCTGTGAGAAATAATAATAAAATGGAAGTAAAGCGATGCGGGGAAGGGAGAGGCGGCAATAGAGCAGAGCTCGTTACTGAAGGAATGATGTATTGATCGCGTCTGACAGGGTGCTGTGGACCGATCAATCCTGATGGGCAAGGGGAGCCTGTTAGGAGAATCTCCTGGGTCGTCAGGGTCACTCATACAACAGGCAATGGGAGATAAATTAACTCATCAAGGCGAAGGGGAAGATGGAAAGATGGATGGATGCGTGAATACACAAGAGGGGAATGCTAAGGTTATGTAGAAACTAATTTATCAAGGTATCATACGGTTAGATGGTTGTTCATTTGTGAATGCATGATCGGGCTCTGCAACAAATGTCCCCTTTTCATACTAACACTAATGCAAATTGGAGGTGTCCATGCAGTGTGCGGACCTGAGAGGAATGCATTCTGTCAAAATGAAGGTCAAGAGTGAAGGAAAAAACAGTCGGAAAGGTGAATATTTTAGATAATGAGGGAAAAATAAAGTGGACAAGAGAAAAAAAAAATGGCGTTAGAGATGCGGCATCATCTGTCTTTGCTGTCCAGGATGCCTCTCTCCTTCCCCCTCGAGTACTCTACGCCTGACCCTCCCCGAGCTAATTGATAGCCTGTACGTTAATGTAAGTCAGACATGAGTGGCTGCTATTAATGAAGGTGGAGGTTGCTGGTCTGACAGTGCAGCGAGGGGCTCACGGGAGCGTGATCTACAGCTCCAGGCACAGTGTCGAGGCTGGAGTGGTGTAAAAGTAGAGCAGCCATTACATCTCAAGAAGGCATTCACTGTGAACTCAGAATGAATCCATTTTCACAGGAAAGTGACCTCTATAAATCGGTTAAGGACCCATGTTTCGTGCGTCTAGAGTAGCAAAGTTTTCCTCCTCAATAGCCGGGACAGAACTGATAGGAGGATAACGATGGAGCGAGCGGGGAGGGGGACGTAAGGTTTGTTTGTGCTTTATCAGCTCATATCGATGGCTCCGTCCACACGCTGGCAGGCCATTTGCATGTCGCTCCCCGTAATTGCCACCATTAATAGCACACACATTTGCAAGTATTGTCAGCCATGAAGTGATTATGGTAATCAGCAGATGAATTGGAAAAAGGCAATTTTAAACTGCTGGGGTTTTTTTTTTTTTTTTTTTTCCTCTCAAATGAGTTGACCGACTTCAATCATGTGAGTGCTCTAGAGAAAAGTGGTGGCTGTGTTAATGATAGGTTTTTAGCCCGGGCGTTGGATGTTTGCACTATAATGTGACAAAGCAAACACACGTGTTGTTTGTTCATGAAGCAGCGCGGTGCTGCAGGGTCATGTTGATGTAAAACAGGCAACAATTACCTGGAGAGATCACAACTCTCCTGCGGAGAATGCTAAGTGCTGGTTGTCTCCGTGGCGTGGCGGGGTCAGGGGTCCCTTGTCACCTTCCTGCAACTAATAGTAGCTATTATAACAATGCTTCTCCCGCTGACCAAACCATCTTTAATGGCTCATTAATGTAAGACACGACTTAGATGTAGGAGCTGGAACACGGCCGTTTGTTTCTCTTTGAGCAGGCCCAGTAAAAGGTTGCAGGTGCAGAGGTCCATGCTGAAACGTAGAGGAAGCAGCCACGCATCAGTGGAGCCCCTAGCTCTTCATTTAAAGACCTCCTTTGGAAGGAGGAGGATGCTTTCCTGTGGCGTGTTATGCTTCCCCCCACATTCAGATATGCTTTATGAAAATACAGCCCTGCATCCCTGCTATCATGGATTCAGTTATTCAGTTATTCATGGCTCCAGGCTGAATAATGAAAGATGGTGAAAACGCACTTCACTTCGTTTCTCTATCTGCTTCTCTTTGTCTCTTTTGCTGTCTCTTTGCCTGATGGCTACTTAGCTCTTGACTCCTATTGAGCAGGCATCTCCAGCATCAGCAAAGTCAATAATATTGGGGGGAAAAGTCACTAAAAACGACAATTTGATATTCAATAACGTTACTAATGCGGTTTGAAAATGATTAACTGATCTCTACTAATCAAATTGTCTGAATCAGAGTCACACACACACATGCGGGATCTTCCAGCCAAGCAGTAGGTTGGGTTAGCGACTGAGCATCCTGACAGGGATCCGTGCCCATCAAAGAGTGTTGGAGTGATGCGGCACATGAATGCAGAAGTCGCTCTTTTGACGGCTGCGGTGGAGCAGAGGCTCGCGCTGCACAGCACGGCTGCCGTTGCCACCGCTCTGTTCTGCTCTTTTATCCGGCTGGGGGAAGATGGAGGTGTTTGAAGGCGAGGATAAGGCCTTGGCGTTGTGACGCTGTCAGCCGGAGCTTCAGTCATTTCAAAGCAAGAGATCCAGCTCTGAGGTGTGCCATGCAGAAACTGGGAACGGGCAACCTCTGTTTAGTTCTTGCATCACCTGAGAGCTGGATGTGTGATGCCTGCATGCTGAAAGATAGTAACACACAACACGTGGGTGTGTAGGGTTGCGGATTATTAGGGGAGTTTCTGTTTTCATGTATAGTATAAACATGGATTTTACACTCATTTATCTTGATTATGACTCCCTTTCTAATTCTCATCATCTACCTGTTTGGCTGTGTGTGTCCAGCAGGGGGCAGACCACCAGACAGGCAAACACACAATCTTGTGGAAGCTGTTATCTGTTATGTGTGGCTCTAACTGAGGGAACTGATAAAACCGCACACACTAATTGGGTTTTACAGCAACCACAGTCTCACAATGCTCTCTCATTACCCAGGGGACAGTGCGTCTGGTTCTTTCTGTGTTCAGACATACAGGGGCTTTATAGCATCAGTATGTGTGTGAGTTAGGGTCTGCACGTGTGTGTGTGTGTGTGTGTGTGTGTGTGTCATAGATATGTGTGTCAACCACCCCCACTGATCCGGGAGTGCAGTGACGGTGTGCAATCAGGGATTCCAGCAGGCGCAAGAAAAGCAGCTCAAGTGGCGTCTGCAGCCGCACTAAATATCCACCCCAACTACAGTCCCGCCTAATGGCTCCCCAGCGTCCTGCTTTCTGGGGTTAGACATGACGATTTCAAATGTCATTGTATCACAGTGACCTTTCAAGGACCTGGAATTAATCAAAGGGAAAAGAATGTGCCCTCCGTCTTAAATGGCAAGAAAGTCACCTTTGATCCGAGCATGAGATGGTTGTCTTCAGGAGGGAACTGGTTTCTGGACGGATTTACTGTAAAAGGTCTCTGCTGTGAAATGAGTTTGTGTTTATTGTTATTATCATGTGGCGTTGGAGGCACCTCACTCAAGTAATGGAATGTGTATTTTAAGAAAAATAAGATCATTTCTGAATTAAGAAATATGTAGCGAAACCACGACTTCCCGTCCAAGTTAATATTATTTTATATTATATTATTATCGTCCATATATATTGAACCAAAGTAACAAGTTGCACATTTAATTTATAATTTTTTTTTATTTGATATTCTTTAAAAAGCTTCTTATTCCTCAATTATAGATTCCCAGTCTGCATGTCTACAACACATTATCCCAATCATGGTAGAGTAATAACGGCCGTTATCAGCAAGCGTCCCTTAATGTTCTCTGTTGTAGGAGCACACTTGATGTTATCTTCCGGCTCTCACTCGACACGCATGCACAGAGCTCCAGTATCAAACACTCACCAGTATCACAGCTATACCCACTCCGCCCCCTTCCCACCGTCTATCTTTAGGAGTTCTGGCTCACCGGCTCTCGCTCCTTGAATTATGAGCTAATTGCCAGGTGAAATCCGTATTGATTGTGTGTTGTACAGCAGCTATTGATAAAAGCACCATATAGCTGGTCCCTTCTCCTACGTGGTGATATGAAAGCTGGGTGTTAAGATAAAAGGACATTGCGTGGGTGGAAGTGGAAATGGTTGTCCATGCACCCACACACACACACACACACACACAGTTTTCACACAGGCATGCATACAGTGTGTTTCAGCGTTGGGTCTTTGCAGCAGAATCTGTGCCCTGGAGAGCTGTGGGAGTGCTGTTGAGCCACTGTCTTGTCCTTGCTATGTAGGTCATCGGTGCCCTCCAACGATATCTTATCCTATCTGCAGTGCAGTCAATACTGTTGACAGAACTCCAAAATAACCTCGGGTTAGAAGTTGCCTCATTAACTTTGTTCCTTTGCCTAAATGATTAACCTCATATCTCCATCCCACAGAGATGCGTTGGACAAGGTTGTCATAGCAACACAATATGAAATTGTACTCTTTAATCTGTGTCTTTTGGTGCGCCGCCTGAGAAATTGTGAGGGGAAGTGGGATAAAGGATAAACCACGAGGAAAGAAATGGAGAGGTTTAATAAAAACACAAAACAAAAAAAATATATTTTTGGTTGGGGGGGGGGTGCTGAGGGGCAGAACAGGAATGATTTAGACACAGCGCTCTGCACTGATCCTGAGCATGGCAGCCAGTGGTGTGTTTCAGATTGTTTTCCATTTGCATGATAATATGAGCATGGATTGACTCACACACACACACACACACACACACACACACCAGGGTTATTACATACGGACTGGCGGCTCCAGCGGCCCACATTACCTGAGCGAGTACCCTGTTTTTTTTCCCTCCGTGCCCTGAAATGAATGAAATTCCCCCTCATTAGCACACAGGTTACATAAGCCTGGTGTTCAGGTATATCCAGCTGCACTGAGGCAGTAAGCTGATTACAGATGGAACTAACACAATTACTCCTCTGTAATGCAATTAGCAGGAATTGGATTGTGAAATAAGCGACCGGACCGTCATGTGGCGCCAGAGGAGCTCGGATGCATGGTTTCAATGGAGTCGGAGCGTTTTTGCACACATGCCGGAGCCTTTTTGCACGGCATGTAAAAGCACAAACACGGGGTTCCGTGTGTGAATGCACGCTTGTTGTCTCGTAGGAGTTTATTTATCTGGACTAATGGACTACGTGAGTGAATCACATGACATTTCCGAGCGGTAAAGAGTGATCAGTTTGTTATTAGTGCTGTTGGTGCATCGTCCCTGCCGTATGATTGGCTGCTCCTTTCCATGCAAACTGACATACTCCTGCAGCACACTTGGAATTGTGATTTGTGTGTGTGTGTGTGTGTGTGAGGTGGGCCTAATGTTGCAGTGATTTGCTGAGCAGGCAGCATCACCGCTACCATTTATTCCAAGTATTTAGATGTTATGTGCAGCATTCAATCACGCTTCAGCAGACGCACATAAAGTATATGGTACATCTTCGGGATGATGGTGGTGCTGCTTTTACAGATGCACATTCTGACTAAATGGTGAATTGCTTCTTCCACCTCCATCATAAACAGCTATATACACGCCGGGTCATGGAGACGGAGTAAAAAAGGAAAAAGCCCTATCCAAGGCTGAGGCGGTTGTAAAGGTCATCTCCGTATCCAGTATAATTTTTTGCTCTTCCTCAAGAGTTAAGATCTATAAAGGGATCAATAAATCTCTTTAAATGTCTCTGCATCTGGGCTGCATGTGATTTAACACCCCGCCTCATCTGCTGCCTGCTTTCTGTTCGCCACGCTGACAGACCTCAGCCTTCGTCCGCTCGCAAATCTTAACTGTAGCAACCTCCGCCGCACCCACCCGCCTGGAAGAAAGGGACCTTTTACATTTTGATGGATATCAGAACTGGTTCAAAGTCTTCTGTTAGGTTCTGATCCAGATTCCCCGGTATGGAAAATGTGTCACCTGTGATTTAGTGGCCAACAAAGTGTCCTAAGGTGTGGGATTCTTCTTTTCGGGCGGTATTGATTGAAGGAAAGATGATCTGAGGAGGCTATTAGGAGGATTGAGGAGGGGGGAACAGGCAAGGACTGTGATGAACACCTCTCTCATCATTATCCCACGTACAGCGCTGCCTACAGCATCGGCCTGACATTCAGATCCACACACACACAAACACACAGGCCGCCACACACTAAAGTGGGATTTGTTTAGAATTTACAGCAATGTTTGTGTCCTTTTTCTGCCGCCATGTTGTGTTGCCGGCTCTGCATCTGAAATATTCTGATGTCTTCCAGCATCTTCCTGGTCCAGGCCTGCATATTGGTGTCTGGGGAGTGAGGCTGCGTACAGTAAACTGGGCTATCTGCAGCTGTTGTGGACACTGCCTGTACGGTGTGAAGCTCACTTTCACTCGGGGGCTCATCACGCCGAGCCAGATAAAAGCTGCTCAACTCCAGCCGAGAGCTTAATTAAAATGGGGGCCGCCATAGCGAAGTGACACCTTTTTTTTTTCTTCTTCTTTTTTTTTTTTATACAAGATCCTAACTGCTCTCTGCTCGCCGTTTCTGCCAATCCAATTATAGACTAAAACAATAAAATAGACACGCTGAAGGAGCCGCAGCAAATAGGCTGGCATAAAGAAGAAGAGGGGGGAAGCTGTTACAGATTATATGAAGATTCGCACGGTGGACCGCAGAACTTGGCTGCAGGGGTTTCATGTTCACCGAGGAGGATGCCACACCGGATAAGCGACTCAGCTTCTCTGTGTGTGTGTGTGTGTGTGTGTGTGTGTGTGTGTTGCGGTCTCTGAGGGAATCTCAGTCCCGTTGTGGCATCCTGGGGATTATCTTTCCCCCATGGAAGGTCGCTCCTCGCAATGTCATGAGGCCACAGCCCACACGGCGATGCTGCAATATCACACAAACAGCATGTTGGACTTTCTCTTTAGAGGGACTCCTTCATGATTTCACCATCTTATTAGAGTCCAGCTGTTTGGTAACCACAAAGCCAGAATTAATGAGGGTCCCATCCATTTAGCCTTGCTCCAACGTGTTGCATGACACTGTTGTAAAGACCACTAGATTTAAATTCTCATCCGAGGCAAAAAGCAAAAATGAAAAAACCATGGCCAACTTGCTTTACACAACTTTATTCTTGATCATCATGAGTCCCAAAACAGCTTTTCCAGCTGCTTTCAATATGTTAAAATGTTCCAAAATGCAGCACGCCATTCATCTTCCAATATGCCGACTCAGCGGCGCTCCTGATCACAAAACTCCAGCAGCTCCCCTGCCATATTATCTGCTCCGCTTAGATGGAGCTGCTGCAATAGGAGACCGAGAGAGAAGACACGCAGCAGCCATTTGTCTGCCTGAGTACTTCTTCTTCTTCTCACTTTACTTCCCCTCCGCTCTTCCTTCGCCGCCATGCAGGAAGCAGACCCACCTGCTCCATCACGATGCCTCACTACCTCTGTCTGCGCCGCCTCTGCACTGGAATTGGCAGGAAATCAATCCCACGCTCATCTACAACCCCCCTCCCCACCCCTTCCTTCACGTCTTACTCCCCCTCCCGGCTGTAAAGTGTCCATCCTGGACGGGAGCGTGAGCATCAGCACAACATCAGGGCTTATCAGAGCAGGCACAAAGACCCATGGGCACATTGTTCCTCAGTATCAGCCGGCTCCAGTTTCCATGCGCCGTCGACATCTGCCAAGCCCCCCCAACATAACACATCCGTGACCATAAACAAGACGACAGAATGAAGACCGGAGTGGCCACCAAAAATCAGGGGTTTTTTTTGGGTGGGGGGGGGCAAATGTGGCTTTAATTGCAGCGCCTGTTAATTACAGAGTGCAATGAGAATGGAAAGAGATAGAAGGGAGGATACAGCACATCGTTACTTATTATGCAAATGTATTCCATTTTAGAGACAATTAAGTGATTAGAAAGCTGTCGCTCTCTGCTCTTTTTCTTCTCCTTGTCCTTGTCTTTTTCTTTGCTTTTCAGCATATTACTGTAATGAAGCCATTACTTCTTCAAGTGAATTTTAATGAGTTTTTAACTAACATTTTAATGACCTATACATTACCATAAAGCATGGATTACGCTAAATTGAATTGTGTGTGTGTGTGTGTGTGTGTGAGAGAGAGCATGTGCATGTGTGTTGGTATTGTTAAGGGAAAGAGGTTCATTAAGAGTTAATTATATTGTTTCTTGGGAGCGGCGCCACACATTGTTCCTGGATTGGCCAGAAGAATCGCCCACTGTGGTCCCGCCGTCATTATGGTGCTGCCCAGGGGCTTGTTAGGCCAAATTAGGGGTGCTGCTTGAAAAAATGAGCTTTGAACAGGGATGCTGTTTAAATGAGGATGTTTGTTTAGGCTTATCTACTGAATCAGAGGCAGAGGCACAGTACGTGGTGTGTGTTTGATGGAATGCCCCCCATTCATTTACAGTCAGCCCCATTCATCCACCACCTTTTGTACTCCTCGCCACCTCGGCCTGACCTTGCACAGGCGTCCTCTCGTCATCCCCCGTTGTGTTGCATGTGTACCTCACCTCTTGTCTCTCAACGTTTTCACTCGAGCCCCTTTTTTCTCTTACTATGGCTCTATTAAAGATGCACATTTCATGCCGTATCGCCACCTGTGATTTCCCTCCACCGCGGTATCGCCGCCGACCATATGATTCTCTTTACCTTCGCTCTTTTCCATATTTCCTGCATCTTATCTGTGAATGTGACAGCGTTATTTACAATCCCTTAACTCAGGATTTGCAGATAGGCGAGAGCGGCGGCGGTGGAGACCGTATCGGGGCTCGGCCATGGTCTGCGGGGAATGATCGGGCGTGCGTGTTTAAGGCTTCATCTGCAAAAGCCTCATCTGCAGTCTGTGCAGAGAAAGCCCTGAAAAGCGAAGGAAAATGAGCGGAGGAGGGGGGCAGGAAGCAACACACGGGACAACGCCGTGGGATTGGAAGGGGAAAGAATGTGATGAAGTGAGGAGATGGAAGAGAAAGGAAGAGAGAGAATGACCTCTGATGGTGATGTGAGAGAATAAGACAGACAGAGAGAGATGGTGATGAGTTGTGCTAATGATGAGCGTCTACTCTGTTCTCATAGGAGGCACAGCCTTGGGCACCGCCAGCCGGCCATATTTTTGCAGCTGTTTCTCTCGTTTGACCTGCAACCCCTCAGTGGAGGAATATAGGGGGATATGTGTGAACCTGCTGCTTGCCTGCCTGCTGAGGGGGTAATTTCTGCATCTGGATGGGGGGCAAAGGTTAGCTCTGGCCGGTGGGAGGGCAAATGAGCGAGTCAGAGCTCGTATCCAGCCAAATGGAGCGCATCTTCTTTCACGGTGTAGTAATATATAGTGCGGCATTATCCTCCTTCTGCCTTCAGCGTCAACAGTAATACAAGACATCAATGACGGCCCACAGAGTGGATTTGGTATGTTTTGTCAAGTGACATATATATTGTCTCTCTTCTCTGAGGGTGGAATTGAAAATGGCGGTATTGTAATAGCACTTTGCCGGATGAAGCGCAAAAAAAGCACTCAAACGAAATGATATTATAGCTCGGAGCTACCTCTCTACAGCTCTCCCAGGTTGTGTATGTGTGTGTGTGTGTGTGTGTGTGCATGGTTTTATTTTCTAATCAGAGTGTGGGTAGAAGGTGGTGGGTCCGGGTGTCGGGGTTTGGCCCCCGGGCTCCGAGCTGTTGTAATCTCTCTGTGTGTTTCTTAGCCCCTGACCCGGGAGTGCATCTGTGAAAGCACGGAGGGTTTTTTTTCTGGCAGTAAATAGGGAGAGGGAAAGTACTAACAACCACACAAACATTCACATTTGCAGTATTACAAAAAAAAAAAAAAGATACCAAGCCCTGCAGCTTTTAAGAAACATTTCACACTTTGTCAGGTTTGTGTGTAGTTTGTGTGTGTGTGTGTGGTGAACGTCTATCAAAGTGATGTGAATGTCAAAACAGAAGGGGGGGAAGAAAAATAGGTCCAAGACATCAGTCTGTGGTGTTGCAACCTTTTGTGAACCAACGCTAGGTACACTCCTGTAGGTGAATACATTTGTCAGCACTTATCTCAGTATGCAGGCTGGACGCTTCAGTCAAGGCTCCCCGCTAATCTTAGCGACAAGCGGTGTCACCCTCCAGTGAGTAATACCTCGGGTTGGGTGGGGAGGGTGCACCGTACGAAATATCTCTCCGCACCCGTCCTTGCCCTGCCACCCCGTCGCTCCGACGCCGGGTGTCTGTGCTGTCATGTATCTGCGTCGGGAGGAATTTTGTGTTATCTTGGGTAAAAACACATAGGAGGCCTCCCTAATGGTCACTAGCACAGGCCTCCCCTGTCTATGGGACCTGGTTTACAGACTTTACTAGGGGTGGGTAAACATATCGATACAGCAATATATCGCGATACTTTGCCGCCCAATGCAATATCGATTTTTCATCTCCAAAGATCGATTTATGTTAAGACGCGTTGTGAATGCAGTACTTCAATATTTATTCCAGTGAATTTCATGGGAATTAATAAAATGGAGAAGCTGTTTGAATGAAATAGTTTTGACTCAATTTGTCCTCTGATCAATATCATCTGATGTACATATACAGGTACTTGTGTTTTCATCTTTATTTAGATACGTATCGTGACCAAAGTATCGTGATACGTATCGTATCGTGAGGTTCTTACCAATATTCACCCCTAGACTTTACAGTTGTGTGGGAGTCTCCTTTTTGTGTTTCCATTTTGGCAAAGACCTCCACTCTCAAGCCCTCGGCTGTTTCACAGTTGTAACCTGACTTCCTCCCCTTTAAGTTCGAGGTGTTGAAACGGTGCCAGCTGAGAGAGATGGCACGCTGTGCCCCCCCGCCTGATGCTCCTTCATTCCAATCAGCCCACTCCTCTGATATTTGGGATATAAATAAATAAATAAAATGCCAGAGTCAAAAGGCAGATTAATTTTATTCAGATATTTTTTTAGCCTGCAGCCGGATTGACAGATGTAGCACTTGCCAACAGAGGGGTATAAATGTAAAAATATCGAAATATTAATAAGCAAGTAAGCAAGACGGCGGAGTTTGGGGCCTGCTGGAACTCCATGGGAGGTGAGATGTTTTCAGTGGAAGAAGAGCTGAGTGTTTCAGGGGGATAGAAAGGCAATTACCTGACGTCTGTCGGCTGATCCGGGCCTGAACGCCTGCAGGGGCCTCGGAGTTCAGTTCCTCATAGCAAACATGCAGAAACATATTAGATGCACTTCACATCGATTAATAAGGAATACAGTCATGATAGGATTCTAATATATAAGCAAAATTGTATGTATAATTGCAATTCATGATATTATCCCGATAATCTTCAGAATAAACTCCTAATATGGCATTTAAACATACTGAACTCACTAAACATGATAAGACACCTTTTTTTAGTTAACATGACAATAATGCTAAATGATATGATGATGAATCATAACGTCTCCCTGCATAAATAATTCAGAATAAATACATTTTCAGCTTTTTCAATTCACTTTTGATGATTTTTATAATTATCGATTTCACCGTGATTGATTATTTTGAGTGTTTTTTATAAATTGCTATATCCTTATGATCCCAGACAAAGGGTCTGGGATGCTCGTACTGTAGTGAAGCGGGGATGGATATTTGAGTTGTGTGTGTGCTTTGACCGTAGGAGCTTGACCTTGATACTGTGCTTGGATTGGCCCCTCCCCTCATTTACTTAGTAGTATTAGCAAGCCCTGAACCAACACCGTGTGTAATCCCTTCACCAGCGGTGTGTCTTCTGTTTGCTTGCTCGTAGCTAGTCTCTAATCCGGTCCTCAACAAGTGTTGTATTTTATCTGCTGGATCGTGTTGCTTCTCTTTTTTATTGTTTCTACCTGCGACGTGGCGACCGGTATCAGATTACACAACGTGGCACAGGCACGTAAACGATGCATCTAGCGTGTGTTTCTGTTGTCATTGTTCCGTTTCAAAGGAAATTGATTCAGACACAATCCCATGGGTGCTATCAGCAATGAATGGGAAAGGAGCAATTAAAACAACAGGCTGTGCATGGTCCAAACCAGGCTCTGATTAAGCAGCAGGACTTCTGTTTGTAATGCAAATGCAGGGGAGCCCAGTGTTGGTGGCTGTTATGACCACCCCGACCAGGGGGTCCGCCTCTCTGGATCAGGCTAATTACCTTAGCTCTTATAGGACTAGCCCTGCATTAGAGAGAGAAAACCTCTGCCTCCTCTGTATTCTCTCCCATTACCCCTGTGTAAAGGTTTCACTTGAATTCATGTCACACAAAAGTCCCACTCGGTACCCCTGTGCATCCCCAGGATAATTGGGTTGAAAGCATCCTCTCCTCCTCTGCCCGGCCTCCCCTTGGTCTAAATAAATAAATAAAAAGACAATGGCCGCGCGGCTTTCTGTAGAGAGGGTAAGACGAGTGAATGGAAAGATGAGAGAAGCCTGGAGCACGGAGACCAGTTATCCCCTCTTACAATCCCAGCCCTCCCCAACGATGTCCTCGGTGCTGTGTGGGATTTGCATAAGGACCCGTGGTGCTGCCCTTAATTTAGCCCTCCTCAAGCATCTTCAAACATCCGCCAATAAGCTTGGCCCTTTTATCCTTCAGAGGAATCAGGCGTCCCTCGCTGGACACGAGCTGGAATACCTAAAGTGCTACTCAACAGATTAGATTCATTGTGGATCAAATGGAACAAGATCTGTTGGAGTACACGCATGGAGTCTCCCCAGTTAGTACCTTTTTACCACATTAGGTGCCATGTATGTCCACTCATCTCGTTTCCAGCATTCACATTTGTTTCTGTGAACACTAAACCTGGTGAGAGTCTCTGTGATGTAAGGCCTACCTGAGGGTAATTAGATACAAGGCCACCCTCTGTGTTTTTGTGTGTTTTTTTTTTGGTTTGTGTGACCGTGTACATGCTAGCCGAGTGAAGCCGTGCTGCACCCCTGTGAGCTGTAACATGTGAATGACACCAGGCTTCAGGGCATTCTGTCTCTGTTTGTTCTGCTGCCTCCACAGGGACCTCCATTAGCTCCAATTAGCTCTCGCTTGAGCTCGCCTGGTCACATGAAGCCGCACATCCCATTTAAATGCAGACAATTGAATACATATGAAGACATTTTTAACATTTCAGCATTCGACTGTATGCTACCCAACTGAACAACTTCTTCCTTTTATTCCTCCCTTCCCTCCCCTTGCCAGTATTGCGAGATGACTTCAGACAGAACCCGACAGATGTGGTGGTGGCAGCCGGAGAGCCTGCAATCCTTGAGTGTGTTCCTCCCAGAGGCCATCCCGAACCCACCATCTACTGGAAGAAAGACAAAGTGCGAATTGACGACAAGGATGACAGAATCACCGTGAGTTCTATTACCATCTGTTTTAATACCTGACTCAATATGAAGAGGTACCGTCACCGTCTGTAAATGTATTTTTAGTCTCTCGGCGCTTCGAGAAGAGCTCATTCACTAGATTTGACAGTGTTTTCATACGCTGGAAGCAAGTGAGGGATCATTCCGCTGTTGCTCCAGTGCATAGGGATGAGAAAAGTGGGAGAAAATTCAAAACTTTTTTCTTTAGATTCGAGGAGGGAAGTTAATGATCTCCAACACCAGGAAGAGCGACGCTGCCATGTACATCTGTGTCGGCACCAACATGGTCGGAGAGAGAGACAGCGAGACGGCACAAGTCACAGTGTTTGGTAAGCTTCTCCGGAAACGTCAGTGTCTCCTCTGTGATGAATCCGAACTGCAGTATTCACACTGACATAAACCCATTGAATGAAATGAATGAAGCGTCATCTTTTTTGTTTATATCCTCCGTGCCCTTCCTGCAGAGCGACCGACCTTCGTCCGGAGGCCCATCAACCAGGTCGTCCTGGAGGAGGAGACGGTGGAGTTCCGCTGCCAAGTCCAAGGAGACCCTCAGCCAAACGTACGCTGGAGGAAAGACGACGTCGATGTTCCTCGCGGGAGGTATGTGCATCTAAAAGTGCTTTATCTCAAGAGAGGACGGTTCCTTCAGACAGTGCGTTTCAAACTAACTCACACTGGGGCGTTAAGTACTTCTATTGGAGCCTGCACACAATGCACAATACATACTGCCCTAGAAGGCAGCTCCCACAGCCAGGACCGGGGCTCCACGGTGTCTCCTGTCAAGGAAGGGGTCTCCACAAAGACAAACACATATTGAACCAGACAATTAAAACCTGAGTGACAGGTCAGTGGACAGGGGAGGCTGAACACCTTGTATGGGATGACAGGAGATGCAGGGAGACGGGATAGCAGCTGACGTCGCCCTCAGGTGCATCTGTTCAGGTGAAATCTTGGCAGCGATGCAACCTGGTAGATCATCACTCCCTCCCTCGCGCGTTTAACCCCCATTCAGCCCCCCCCCCCCCCCCCCCTGCTGATATGACATATGTATCACTCACGGTTGCAAAAAGAGACCGATGAAAGAAAGGCAATTTCAAGCCTGCAATTAACTGATAAATGCTCACCCCGTTGCCAGCTATAATCTTACTTCCTGCCCCCGATGACATGCTCGCTGCTTCACCGTGAGTCAACCAGGACTCGGAGTCACTGTCGGGGAGTGGAGTTCAAAGAGACGGGCGTTCTGTCCCCCAGCCAAACAAGCCAGTCACGCGCTGCTTGGATCACCTCATAAAACACACACTCAACGAAGCCGACATGACTCGAGGCTAGCGGCGGAGCGGAGCGTGGGCGGGTTGTTTGTGTCTGATAAGACTTCGGTTCACCGGGCGGTTCGACGTGAGCGCCGTGCCAAAGCAAACACGTATCTCACTGGTGTCTTTGAGAGGGACGGAGTTCATTCTGTGTATTAATTAACCGATTTCTAAAAGGCGGTGGGATGAGGGTCATGTGCCTGCGTCCTCGCTTACTATCTCGTCCCTTTGAAGTTATTTGGATATGGAAAAAAAAAAGTAACACTGCCAAAATGAAGAAGCGATAAATATCACAGTGTTTCTAATTACAACGTGAGCGCTTTTGTTTTCCCCGCTATGTTTAATTCTCTAGTTTTCCTTTGAAGCGGGAAGCATGAAGACTGAGATATTCTAATTCTGACATTTTCTGCTGCCTTTGTTGCGTGCCAAAAGGAAAAGACTCATATTGTTAAGTGACGAGCTGTTCCTGCTTTCTCGTTCTCACTTAATAAACATCAAGCGGGGGCTCGTCTCTGACTGATGGAGGGTTTGTTCATAATGCCCACGCAAGAATAGTTTCCAGTTTAGATAACGGGCAAGTGCTCGGAGAGAAGAAATAAAACGGCTTCTGTCGCACACAGCCATCGTGGTCGTTCCACCGTGGGCGTCTGGAGCTCTATCAGTACTGGTCTTCAACATAGGAATGAAAGACGACTGAAGATCAAGCACTTCTATATGCAGCGGGGAGCAGTTGCTGTTTGCTCTTTATCCCGAAAGGTCACACCGTCCTTATTATTATGGTAAGCTGTAAAAAGAGAGACTTAGTAAGGCCGCTCCCTCTTAACCATCAAACTGTTTTAACTCGTCTTTGCTGGTCCCCTTACACACGCCGGGCATGTCTTTGTGTCTTTGCTATGGCCGCTTGTGTGTAACTTTCATACGAGGAGGGAAGGGAAATGGAGCCTCAGCTGAGTAAACAGGTCTTTAATATGCTCAGTGGCTCCAGCAGCCTCCCAGGCAAACACATGCACACGTTGGCACGTCGACATAAAACACACCAGGATGGCACTGGCTCCGGTCTCTGTGGAGCAGCAGAGGAGATACGGAGCCACGAGAACGCTTTCAATTAGAGGACAAAGACAATAATGTCTGTTTGTTAAAAAAAAAAAAAAAAAAAAAAAAGCTCTCATACTGCTATGTGACAAACTAGGTAATTTAATATTTCTCACTTATGATGAGCAATCCCTGTGAAACCATTCAGATTAGAGTCTGTCAGTAAACAGGTACATTATTACTGGAGGTGTGTTAATTATCATTGGGAATTTAGATGTTTGTGTGGATTCTTGACATTAATCTAAATGAGAACGTATTTAGGTTAAGTTGTTTGTGTGAGTTATTCATATTTCTGTTTGCACGGCCCAAATAATGACCTTTAATCGTGTTTATTCAGCTGGACTGTATTTGAACCAATGCCATATTATAGGATCTGGTTCTTTAAAAGACAAATATCCCAAGTTGTAGTGTTTATTGATTTTTACTTATTGTTATTATTATGTTGTTTCATCATCTGGGATCCCAAACAGGACTTCATGTTGCCATCAGATGTGGAAAAATATTTCAACATTAGTGTTGAGTTATAAGACCAATATGTGTGCTGAAGAACAATAGTTAATTGGAGTTTTAATTATTATCAGGGTAGAAGGAGACGGGATTAAAATCACTGACCGGCACATTCAATATTAAAATCACCCAGCGTCCCCGAGAGAAATGAATTTAGTGTGAATTTGGCTCATTCTTTTCACCAATATACATAAGATTAGATTCAGATGGTGGAGTAGTGTGTCGTCCCGGGGGGAAAGTCTTTGGCATGTGTTCATCACGCAGCTGGATGGTAGCTCTGAGCTTATTTCAGGTGCATCTATGAGGCCACATTTGGTTATCATATGTAAGATTTTCTGATTTTTGGATTCATATCAGTATCATATTGATCTTTCAAGCATCTCTGCAGAAGTAGCAACTCTCAGACTAGAGAGGACAGGAGGAGAGAGCTTTGTGCCTCTCCTCCCACCAGAGTCTATGAATCCTGGCGAAAAGACTTGGTGTGTGTGTGTGTGTGTGTGTGGGTGTGTGTGTTATCTCCCACCAGTGTGTGGCCCACGGCTGCCTCTCCTTTGGTTTCCCTCTCCCTCCTCATTTCCTCTGGACCCCTATACCCTCTCCTGCACCTTATCAGAGCCCCTTTGGTCTTGCAGTCTATCTGTACCCCTCCCATGTCCCTGTTGACCTCCACAGCACAACCCCTGCAACATTCAGCAGAAAGCCTTTCTTTCTAACTCAATCCCTTTGTGGCGTGAGTGTGTGTGTGTGTGTGTGTGTGTGTGTGTGTGCATGATGGAGGTGTGTGCAGGTCATTCTATTTGAGAGAGCTGTTAAAACGAGTGTGACACCGGCGCCTCTGTTATGCTGACCGTCCAGTTTCAGTGATTTCTCGCCTCCACAGCTCAGCAGAATAGAAAGACGGCAGACTGTGATTCCTCCTCCATGACTTCCCCTCATACCTAAGAGGATACATCTGGTATTTATGAGAGCCTGCATGTGTGGAAGAGCAGCAGAATGATCAGCAATACACTTTCATTTTTACGGCTTTTATTGATTCTGGTTGTGTCGACATCAAAGAAATGTGAATTAAATAATAATACGCTGTTTATTATAGAGGATATAAAACATGTTGTTTTTGCATTCATTAGGAAGACGTGCAGCTGATCATTCATTATGTATCAGAGCTTTCCATCTTCATCCTCATGGAACGGCAACAATACTTTCAACCATGTTGTGTTCGAGGCCACGTGAACATAATAGTAAACAGCTGTTTTTCATAAACCTGACGAAGCAAACATAAGTGTTGTTTTGTAGTGTGAAGTCATCCCAACAGAAATAATAAAAAAAAAATGATATTTCCAGTTGAAATACATTCGTTTGAATGTTGTTCTGAGCGACACGAAGAGAATGTAAGATTCGTGTCCATGTATACAAATCACACAATTTTCAGTTTTGTGATGCCTGGAGACTGCGTTGCTTAGAAAGTACAAATGGCTGCCTCAGCATTATGCATCTGACTTCCCCTGCTTGAGTTTTCTGTCTTCTTCACATGCTCACGAAGAGAGAACGAGGAAGAGTGGCTTCGGGCGTCAGTCAATGAGCTGTACTGTTTTTATATATATATATATATATATATATATATATATATATTCTAGCTACAACATTTTCCAGTACAACCATGGGTTCTGCTCCAAACCACTTTGACTAAGTAAATACTGCCCTGCTGCGACATTTCCTGCGGCCCTCGGAGAGAAGTAACTCTTTTTAAAGGCAAATTTAGGATCAATTTGCTCCCCACAAACCTCCGCCCTAACCATAAGGGTTGAAGTCTCGCCAAACGTATCTTTGATTAATGTTGGATAGAGTGATGAATGTGAGTCGTCCTGATTGGAAGGCCCTGACCCGGCTCGGTGCATGAGAGGTGCCAAGAGGGAGCAGGAAAGGCAAAAAAAAAAAACTGGCTGAGGGTCTTAAACAAGGAAGATGAGAAGCGATCGCGGTTAATTGATTCTCTCTCATGGGTGACGGGGCCTGGACAGGTGGACTCCGGCTTCTTTTTGATCGGGACGTGGTAAAGTAGCAGTTAGATGGTGTGAAACTGGATCAGACTGTCAGGATGAAATGGAGCAGAGAGGTGGGGGGGGGGGCTGGGATTAGTCCTCTGCTGTATCTCCAGTCTGACTCATGTGCCGGGAGTTGGCACACGACCCTTCTGCCTACCGCCGGCTGCTTCACACACACACACAGAGGACGAGGCCGATAAGATCCTCTTGGGTTGAGTCATGACTCCACACATCCACTCATCCACACACAGAGACGCCACGATGCTCTTAATGTGGGTGAATTGGCACAAGTCTGAAGGTGGAACACGGGTGAGACAGTCTAAAGATGAAACTGAAAGATCCTTTGACTTTAAAGTTTTGCCCAATAAAGTTGTCATCTTTACGCGGACTTCTATGTGCAGCGAACGCATCGCGCTGACGGGCCAGAAAACCGCGGCTTTGTCTTGGCATTTGCTTACATTCCCATCACTCCTCGTCTCCCTGCATGAGTGAATGACTCTGCACATGTGTGGATGTGTGTTGGGTGATTGTATACTTTGTTCTCTGTAGCAAGTGTGTGTGTGTGTGTGTGTGTGTGTGTGTGTGTGTGTACAGCGGGCCTTGTTCTCATTGAAAACGAGGGAGAGTGAACTTGGTTCTCCGTTCCTTCTACATGTTCAATTACATTCCTCTTCTAATAGAGAACAGAGCGCTACTCCCGATTCAGCCTCAATAAAGAGCTACTGTTCCCGTTCTGTGTGTACTTACGTGTGTGTGTGTGTGTGTGTGTGTGTGTGTGTGTGGCCACAACTACCTCTTATCCCTGAGTATTTCCACTCATCCTGTCATCTGGGCTGATTCCATATAGGAAGTTGATTACAGAGTGATTGGGCTCATGTTTC
The DNA here is from genome assembly GCA_029853015.1 of Chelidonichthys spinosus. Lineage (NCBI taxonomy): Eukaryota > Metazoa > Chordata > Actinopteri > Perciformes > Triglidae > Chelidonichthys > Chelidonichthys spinosus. The sequence goes on along the minus strand of CM056828.1, from coordinate 4,023,894 downwards.
CCCTACTAATGCGTCACAGGCCAGCCTGAGGTTCTGTTCTGAGAGATTTCATGGAGACGGGTCCAAGAACAATAAGCATGTGTGTGTGTGTGTGTGTGTGTGTGTGTGTGTGTGTGTATGTGTGTGTGGGGCTCGGTCATGCAGATGTCAGGCTGGAGGAACCTGTATGAGCAGGTGAACTGTTTCATGAGTTATCACGCCATATGTAGCTCTGCATGTTCTTAGAGAAAAATCACTATATATATATATATATATATATATATATATATACACAAATCTTACATTCTATTCGTGTCGCTCAGAACAACATTCAAATAAATCTATTTCAAGTATCATTTTTTATTTTTATTTTTGCATGTTCCCGCTATATGCTGTCACAGAAAGAGAGGGTTTCCTTTTTTTTCAGATTTTTTATTGCTTTTCAACAGCATCCATGTGTATGCAACATCAAAACCGTCATTATATGCAATACTTAGCTTTATGACTAAAGACACTGTCGCCCATAAAGTTGTAATATTTGGTTTTCAGACACAACCCTCTGCTCATTCCTATTTAAATGCATCAGGTGCAATGATTACATCATGTAATTACCCAGGTGAAATGAATTCATGTGGAACATTTTTTGGCGCTATAAAAGACAATTTGCAAAGTATTCCAACTTCACGGGCGACCGTACTGTACTTTATATGAATATTTCCCATCGGGCTCAGCTGTACCTTTAGCAGTTGCTAACATGCTAACCTAACAGAGGGGATCTGGCAGACCTCCTAAACATGAGCATATTAGCGTTGGCATTGTGGGCGTGTTAGCATGCTGTCAGTAGGTTGTTTGAGAGTCTCAGCCTGGTTTCTCCTGGTGATTTTTCCCGAAGCCCTAACTTACTCTGCTCCATGACTCGTCTCCCAAGTCAGTAGTTCATGTTGAGCAACCCGTTGTACCCGGAGGCGTTGAGTGGGACGACGTTCTCTCCGTTGTTTGTTTTTCATCTGACGACGGGCTGCGTCCCGAAAGGTGCGGTCTCATTCCTCTGGATTCGCTTTCAACAGTAAATGCTTTATTCATGCCCCCCCCTCCTCCACCATTACCTGAACTGTTCATCCCCTCTCTCTAGAACAAAGCATTCAGTCATGACTCAGTCAAATAATCGTTATGGCTCTTTAAGTACCCGTGTGGATATGAGGAACTGGCAGCAAGACTTGAGGAATGTGCTTCAATAAAGCTGCCTTTGAATGCTTGCTCAGGAAATGTCATAACAGCAGGTGAAAAGGAGGAGAGAAAAAAAATGGAATAAGACAGGACAGATTAGTTTTGCAGCTGCCGGTGGCAAGCAGCCATCGGTCCACCTGATGGCCGAGCAGAGGGGTCTTTCCCACTCGGGGGGAAATGGACCGTTGCATACTGTTAGTCTAAAATCACATCAGAAACCACGGCCGTAAAACATAGTTTGTTGCCATATCTAATAGTCCAATATATTATCCAGATCCACCTTCATGTGCACACCTCACAGTTTAAAGTACGACTCTACTACTTCATCTTTTCTATAATGATTCCCCCTGAAGAGACCCAAAATGAATGCATCCCTCTATAACAAGTAATGTGTGTGTGGCTAGAGCCGAGTAGAAGGTATCCTTCTGTGCCACAGATCCCTCCTGCCATCGAAAAGCTATTAAAAACACATAAAAGAGTCATGCAGCTGCACTGGGTGGAATATTTCTTCATTATGATGAACACTGTAGTTTGTTGTGATACAACTCTGTGACTGCATTTTTAAATCTCTGAAGGGTTCGCTCCATGTCGGACACTCCTCTTGGTTCTTTTTCATGTGTTTTTAATAGTAGTTGGACTACAAGTTTGGAGTTTTTATGGCAGTATAATAAAAGGGTAATATAATGTCAGGCCTATCCGTTGAAGACCCAAAAACATTATGACTTTGGGGACTCCAAGTTGTAATATATATATATTTTTAAAAAGCAGCAGATGGCGTAAAACACACTGCATGGATCTCATCTCAATTTTAAAATATTCCAGTATGATATTAGAGTTCTACACTGGGCGTTTGAAGGGGCAACAGAGAGTCTGTTCGTCTCAAACCTTGACTGGACAGCAGAAGGCTGTCAGGCTGACAGACTACCACCCCCACCGCCAGCATACTACTTCCACACTGCCGGGGGCAAGCACCCTCTTCCAATCCCAGACTGGGACACCAGACCGGCATTTAAACCCACCAACACTTGATCACTGCAGCAGGATGGAAATGGTGGCCAACTATAGTTGATTCAGTCAGTTGCTTCCCAATGAGAAGATGCATAGAGTTATTGCAACCACACATACAAAGGTCTGGTTTAAACATATATCCACTCACAGAGAGAAACATCTCATGAATATTGAATGAGTTTTGAGGGTTCCGACTGAACGCACACCTCTGTGTACTCTGTGTCATTGTTGAATAATTGATCCGCCCCGATGCAATCTCCATTTGTCAGAATGAACAGTTGTTCCTCTCCATGAGGAGATACACTTTACAGCCCGACAGCCATCGGTGAAATACTGAAGCGCATCTTATTCGCCACAGTTTTTAATGTTTTATTTAAATGGAACAGTATTTGTCATTTAAAGCGATTTCATGAGGTCGCATCTTGCCTTGACAGGTACGAGATCAAGTACGACAAGGACGACTACGTGCTGAGAGTGAAGAAGGCCTCCGTCAACGACGAGGGCGCGTTCACCTGCGTGGCGGAGAACCGCGTGGGCAAGCTGGAGGCCTCGGCCACGCTCACCGTCCGAGGTAAGAAGCACCTTTGTTTTTCGTCATTTTTTTGTGAGGGAGAAGTCACAAACCAACGAGGTAATTGTACACCAATATGAGGTCCAGATTGGCGTTTTTTACTCCACAGGGTCTCCTTTACACAAATCCAGAATGCTGACTCCCACAGCCAAGGAAGATGTAGACAGTCTATGAATCTGTTTAATTATTTACATTTCCAAGTGCAGCGTCGACACACTCTGCCGACCCCCCCCCCCCCGTCGCGGCGGTGGTCTGCTGGCCACGCTGCAACCACCCAGTCAGCAAAGCCATTTCACAGATTACTGGTGCACACCGCCAGTCCCACACCTGGGGTTTGCAAGGTTAATAAAAACATTCTAACCATAATTCTCCTCTTTTCACCACTCGTCTTCCCATTAAACCCAAGTGTTTAAGGTCTCTGTGGAGGCTGTTAGAGCAGCGCAGGCAGGCAGGCAGGCAGGCAGAGGGAGTTAAAACAAGGTCTGGGTTAGAAGGTGGATTTGTATCTTAGAAGTAGTATCTTAGAGTTTAACTTGACAGCTAGTCACAGAGGACACACTGGAAAACCATTCCCTGAGTCTTCTGGATGGAGAGTGGGATTTCAGAAGCTCCGGTCTCTTCACTTTGAAATCTTTCTGTGATCTCTCTCTTCCCTTCTTGCTCTCTATTTTCTGTTCCGTCCATCAACACAAGTGACAAACACACCTCCACCTTGCTATTACAAACACGCCATCTGTAGAATTGCAGATTTCATTAATGCAGGCAGGAAAGGTCCAGTGGTTTATTTGTCTCAGTCGAGGAAAACCTGTCCCCACAGGCATTTAAAGCGATGGTTTGGAGTGAAATGGACCCGAGGTAATTTCCACCATGACATCCAGCCAAACACCCCCTCAGAAGCATTTTTAGCGATGGTCAGCATTGGTCAAGATAGCCGCCATCAGCCGAATGGCTTAGTACTAGCACTATGGTACAGTGGGTATATCTCGTAAATAACCCCACTAATAATGCATGGAATGTTACCAAACTTCTGCAGTAGTACACATAGGGTCTGTACTCACAAAACGAGGCATTTTAAAGTTTGTAAGTACATCAGGAGTTTATTTTAAAAGAACACTTGAGTGATAGCTTCTATCCTCGGCTGCTAGTGGCGTCGACGCAGCACTAGCGTTAGCAGCCGAGGATAGAAGCTAACAGGCTATCAGTTTGGTAACATTCCATGCATTATTAGTGGGGTAATTTACAAGATATACATAATGTACCATTGCGCTAGTACTAAGCCATTTGGCTGACAGCCCTATCTTGACCAATGTTGACCATCGCTAAAAATGCTTCTGAGGGGGTATTTGGCTGGATGTCATGGTAGAAATGACCTAGGCTGCATTTTAGCCAAACCATCGCTTTAAATGCAATTGAATGTTATTAAGCCACAAGGGGGCACTCATACCAGAGTGCCTTTAACATTCGGAGGCTTTCAGTTTATTGCTATAACTATTTAGTGGACAGAAGCTGCTGGATCCTCCCTGCCATGCTTTACCCTGTGCCAGAAAAGTGTTGGCCCCAACATGTCATTCATTCTGACTTTGATTTCTTTTTGTCTTATTTTTATTATGTTCGTTCTTTTTGTTCGTCCTTTTATATGTTTGTGCGTCTTAATTTGTTCCTTTTGTGTATCCACCCCCCATTGTTGTGTCTCCAGCTCGCCCCGTCGGTAAGTACCCATCCTTCTGATTTGACTCCATCCTGCATGCCCTCTCCACACACATGACTGCCTGACGACCAATTACCATTGCTTTGACATTAGTGCTTTGAACTAACACCGGTGTCACTTCACATTCTGTACCCTTGGAATTCTTGTTTGCAAATAGTTTTCTCGTCTGTGGAGATTTTCCAGCTGGATTACTAAAACACTAATGGCCCATTACACCAGGTCTGTTTGTTAATTGAGTACGATGCGTGATTAATTAATGCAGCAACTTGACAGAAATTAGAGACAAAGCGCCAAAGAAATGCTTAATTTTCATACGGATGTATGTTTTGAAACAAATGAAATACATAGACCAGCGTCTTGTATTTAATTAGATTCCATGGAGCAATTTGTCCAGGCAACATTTGGTTTAAAGACAGATAGCATTACTTAGTGTATACCTTTAGTGTTTACATTTTACGACTAGACCAACAGCCATATAATGTAGGTTGATATTTTGGCTGAAGGCTCTATAGATCTATAGATTCTGATCCTGAGAGGGCTGGCGGTCTGGTAGTCTCAGGCATCGTCATCTCATATGGTCCAGGACGTGTTGAACTTGCAAGTCTTGAGGCCATCTGTGGATTTTCTGGAGCACAAAGCTGAGATCTGTTTGTTTTGGATGAGCTTGTCTCCTTCTGAGCCTCACAACAGAGCTGGGGATCTCATTGTATTTCCCCCGTGGTTTGGGTGGGGGAGGGGGGAGTTCAAGACAGAACTAAATATGATACACTTAAGGTGATGAATTGTTAGAGGAAGTGAGTTAAAATCTGGTGGAAAAGGTGTGTTTTGTGAGAGAAGAAACCAGGACAAAGAAAGGAGAGGAAAAAAAAAAGAATGGCACAAAAAAGTTTGTGTGGAGACGGGCTTTGACTGGCAGGAAATCCCAGACACTGCCGGCAGGACTTCAGTTGCCAAAACAGCAGTTGCCATTCTGCGATTGTCAAACTGTCAGCTTTCAAGACGACGGAGGAAATTACACATTCACTCTGCCTGTGGGAAGAGACGGTAATTGCCGTCGACTTCTGAATAAAATATGATTGAACGTTGGGATTTTAAAGGAGGAGGGAATGCGTGCCCGGGTCTACTGAATGGACGTCTGTCTCTCTGTCCGTTTGTTCTCTGCTGTTTTTATGCCGAGCCCCTTCTCCGAGCCGGCAGGTGTGGCTCGTCATGAATTAAATATGGGCGGCCCATGATGTGTTACCTCAGGAGGGGACAGAAACATGTCATTAAGGGTCTCTGAATCAAAAACAGGGCCACTGTTAGTTTGCCCTGAGCCTATCTGGGAAACTGTCGCACACTGACTTCCTCTTGATTTGTCTGAATTTTTGATTTGTTCTTCTCTGTGGGCTTCCCTCTCCTTTTTTTTTTTTTTTTTTTTTGGTTTACCCCCTCGCAATTCCCACAAGTACCTTTTCACTGTAGTTTTCTAGAACCTAGAAAGGTTTAAAATAGTGCTGCTGGTATAGAATGACCCCCAGATTAACCTCAGGCCAGCAGGAAAAGCGAGAAAACTACCATTTTGATAAATACTGTGTAACAGACAACATGCTTAATTTGTTTATATCAGTTACTAAAAGATGGATGATGCCATGTTTTTGGCAACAATTAAGATTTTGTTATTTTATTTTATGTTGGAATCTACAATCACGAATACAAGCCTATTATTTACCTCAAAATATTATTTACCTCTGTTTCAAAAAATACGTGTGGAAATAAGTTTGGTAAACTCAATTCTATAACTGAAAAAGATAAATGATTTATATGTGCACGGGAAAGAACTGATGAAGAACATGTGAAAAAGGAATAAGGCCGGTTGATGCAGCGATAGAGAGCCAGGCAGGAAGATGTTAAAGCACATTTTCTAGCGAGTAGTTAGTGATGCGGCGTGTGGGTTGAAACGGAGCAGAGGAAGTGGAGGGAGGGAACTGAGTCCTTGCCAGAGCATGATTTAGGAGCTCTGTATCAGGCCCAGCATTGTGAGAGCCACGAGATATCCAAGCTGCAGAAGGCCAAACGGGAAGGCAGTAAATCTGTAGCCATCTGTACCATTCCCAACTGTGTGTATCTTTGACAAATACACACACACACACCCCCAAAAAAAGGGATTACATGGAGAAATCAGCCAAATGGGAAGAGTTTGGCCTTACTGGAACCAGCTGGCTTGTCAGTGAAAATGACTTACAAAGAAATCAAAAGAAACAGAACGGGTGCAACAATTCTTTCTTCTTCATTTTTGTCGCAGAATTTATTACAATTTGTGAGCAAACTGCCTCTAATATCCTTTACTCAGAGTCTTTAATGTGTTGACTTTCATTATCGCTGCATGTTTCCTCCTATAAGGAACGTGTCGTTGATGTTTTATCTTGGCAAACACGGGACTAAGACCCCGCTGACAGCAGTAGAATAAACACCTAGAGGTCATGGGTCATGCAGTCAATTACCTCAGGTCAGAGTTCAGAGATTTTCAGAGATCTGGCATAATTGTTGTAATATTCTGCAGTTGTAATTAGGAAATGGGAGTCCAGGTTACTGGTGAGTCATAAGATTATGGACTAAGGATTAAAACATCTTCATCATAGACATTTTTGATTATTTAGGATAAAACAGACATCTTAAATCAATTTCGGTCTATGTTGCTATAAAGTTCCTCAAGTTCCTGCTTTCATCAGCCTGGAAATGTGAGGGAGAGGTGGTATGAAATCCCTAAGCTCCCATCACTGAATGATCGAGGAGCATAACACCAAAAGAACTCCTATCTAATCTCTAAACTCCTCTCTCTTTATTATTGAACTGCATCTGCCAAGTTGTCAGTCAGAAATGTCTCACACGGTCCAGACTGTGAGCGTGTGTGTGTGTGTGTGTGTGTGTGTGTGTGTGTGTGTGTGTGTGTGAGAGACAACCGGTCTGGCTCGTGATGGACTCATGAATATTGACTGAGAAAGCTCCACGCTACCATTTGAAAGTTCGATAGCGTTTCCCAGCCTTTTCCTCTGTTTGACGGCGAGATGTTAGCTTGACGCGCGGTAAACACGGGATTGGTGTTTTCTGTCTCTCACTCGCTGTTGATACAACTTTGATCAGAAGTACTGAGCCACTTCGGATCTTGACTTTCATATGAGATGCATTCTGGACATCCTAACATCTCACATATGGAAAGTCAGACATGTGTACCCCCCCTTATGTGTCTTCTTACCTGTTGTGGGTGTTTTTGGGGGCATGGGTGTGTCGTCTCAGATCTAAATGCCAATGTGACTGTCATTCATTCAGCCTCAGCCTTAGCTGGATGAATGGCCAACCTGGTTACCATGGCAACGGCAGGCATCGGTGTCCTTCCTCCTGTTCAGAGCCGCTAGAGAGCGAAAGATTGATATAACGCTGCATGGAAGTCGTTGTACGGCACTCACATTTTGATTTGACCGTGTGGTGTATATTGCTTGTTTTTGCTTGAACCCCCCCCCCCCTTAGCCCTGATAACCTCCAGCCCTGATGTCTGACCTCACTGTGTACCACTGGTCTTCCTCACACTGGTGTTTCTTGCCCTTTGACTGCAGCTGCACCCCAGTTTGTCATCCGCCCGCGGGACCAAATCGTGGCTCAAGGCCGCACTGCCGCCTTCCCATGTGAAACCAAAGGAAACCCTCAACCCGCCGTCTTCTGGCAGAAGGAGGGCAGTCAGGTAGGAACCAACAATCTCAAAAACATGTTGTGGAAATATAATAACTGTGTTAGTCTGGAGCATTCATTATCTAGCATTTTCTTTGGATTGCCTTGACTGTACGCACAATTGCTGAGTACTTCCGAGTCTCCTGCACTGCAAATACACACACACACACACACACAACTACACTATCTGTCGTCAGTATCTTTACTACAGACATAGATACACCTTTGTTCTCGGGAGCTGCCAAGCGACAGTGAGCCTGGCACAGTGCTAATCGGTTTCCCGTGACCTCTCCGCTGATAAGAAAGATCCTATCCCTCACTCCAGCAGATAACCCATTCAAATACCTGGGTGTCCTCACAATGCTCAACAACAGTGCCAATTAGGAGCCTGTTGGGGCTTGTAGATGAGCCAGAGATATGATTCAGCTCTGGCTAAGGTTCAAACACACACACAGACACACACAGTCTGCAGGCCAACGATTACGGCAAACCTCCTCTTAAAAGAGTGAACCGAAGTGAGACATTTTGCTTGCGTGTTTGGTGTAACCCTTTAGCATAACCAGCATGTGACCTACAGTGAGGCTTATGACTCAGTGACACTGATTGATGTTGTGGACTTGCTCAGATAGATCAGATTAATATCCAGCGTGAGCCTCACATCGTCATTAAAGATGAGCCACTCGAAATCAATGCACTACAAACACTTGTACAAGCTGTTGCACGCCCTCGCCTGCATTTATCTCCGTCTCTGTGTTTATATATGTTCTCACCCACACTCACATACAGACAGTACAAACGGTATTTGTTAAGAGAACAAATTAAAGCTAATTCAGTGTGTTAATTAACAGTCAGAAAGGCCTTTTTCCTCACACTTGAGGATAATGGAGTGTACGTATCTCATGCTATTTCTAAAGATGCATAGAGCCTAATTAAAAACAAAAAGAAACAACATCATTTGTCACATTAAAGCAATTAGGTGTAATTGAATCCAGTTAATGTATTTGAGGATCACAAGTACAAAAAAAAAACAGAAGAACGGGCTCGGGGTAAAGTGGCTGCATAGCTAATCAAGAAGGACGCAGAGGTGATATTTTATCAGTCATCAGTCCTCGGAGATATAATGTGGGATTGATGACCCCTTCCTAGTCTTTAGCTATTCTAAAGATACATTTGCAGCATAAGCTCAACTCGTACTGGGTTGTCTTTGTGGGTAAATGAGCAGCTCAAAACTGCTGCCGAAAGAAAAGCAGTCGTGAAGCCAACAAGAGCAAAAGTTGCCTTCATAATACAGTGGAGCCTCTGGCTTGGCAGAAGAATAAGTATGAAACCAAGTCATCAAACTGTATACATGTCGGGAAGTGTGTGTGTGTGTGTGTGTGTGTGTGTGTGTGTGTTGCCAGGCTGTACTGGTTCCATGTTCTCAGAGTAATTGACCGTTTGTTGGTCTTCCTGCAGAATCTGCTCTTTCCCAACCAACCCCAGCAGCCCAGCAGTCGCTTCTCGGTGTCACCCAGCGGAGACCTCACCATCTCGTCTGTGCAGCGGGCCGACGCCGGTTACTATATCTGCCAGGCGCTGACCGTTGCAGGCAGCATCCTCGCCAAGGCTCAACTGGAGGTCACAGATGGTGAGGAGAAAAGGGAAAAAAAACCCTGATGTGTAACTTCTTCCATGTCGGGACGCCAACACAGGCCTGAGCACCAAAAACACAGAAACGTACTTTCAATATGCATTTGAAAATTTAAACAAGTGATATCGGTATCAGTGACATCTGAATTTAGTTTAGCAAGGTTTTATTGTAACGTAATTCTTGCCTTGCTAAGTTTAGATGGGAATTTGGCCTTTAAAAAGCTGTGAAATAGGGATGGGAATCACAGAGGAACTCACGATATTTTGCCCACGATACGAGAATATCACGATATTTTGCCCACGATACGAGAATATCACGATATTTTGCCCACGATAACGATGATATCACGATTCTGCATTACATGATATATTGCCTGAAATCATCTACAATATGCATCACGATATATTTCTGAAGGAGAAAAATAAATAAATACATTCTGAGATTTGGCGCCAGCAGGGGTATCACGATATATCGATATTTCAATATATCGTCCCACCACTACTGTGAAAGTATACAAAAGGTACACAAGCATGTGCAGGCTTCACTTTCAGAGATGTCAGTGTAGCCATGACCTTGAGTTACTGTGTTTTTGCCGTTTTTTTCTTGACACAATATAATTAACATGTTCTAGTTGTGCTTTTCGGAAAGAAAAAATAAAGCGTTGCCCTTGAGTTCCTTCAAGTTTAATCATCAGCCTTGTGTGAGTGGGCGAGGTGAGGGAGTGAGTGGAGAGAACGAGACACAGAGAAAAGAGATTGAGTGAGTGAGTGACAATGAGTTTCCGTGAAATGAGTTATGTGGGAGCATCTAATCTGCTCAGCTGCTGTGATGGCGAGATCCACGGCCGTCCATATGTCTGCTGAAGTACCTGCTCGCACAAAGATTAAAAGCACTGAAATAGAACTTCTATCGCGTGGAATATGAAGCAAAAAGGCGTGTTGACGTGAAAGGGTGTGTGAGGCCGGTCTTAAAGGAAAGGAGACGATGGCAGGGGAGAGGACAGGAGGTCCAGGTCACGGTCAGGTCATGGCCACACCTGCCGCAGTCTCCGTTTGATTTACTGCCCTGAGCTCCCACAACAGTCTGTGGAGTTCAAGGAGATCTGTAATGAGAAATTCCTGAACCAGAGACCCAAGGCTTTAGTTGAGCCTTGCCTCCTCCCTCTGTCACTCCGACAGTCCATCAACACAAACGTCAGGCACATCAAACCCCCCGTTTGGTTATGCCTGTGTAGCTTACTGTCGTCTCGGAACGGGGAAATTATTGGAATATAAGACTCTTATTTAGCTAATAATGTTCAAATACTCCAGAGGACTAAAACAAGAAGTGAAATAGCGTTATTAAAATAAGTGCGACATTTGTCTTGTGGTAGATAATGAGAGTTTTTCTCTTTCCGTCTTACATGACCCAAAGCCAGCTGCTGTGACTATAAAACAAGCACAAGTGTTATACTTGGACGCACCTTTTTTTTTTTTGTTCAGATGTAGCTGCCAGAGTGAAAATAAGGCTGGAAACCAGGATGTGATAATGTGTTGAAAGGTTACCGAGGTAGACTTGGTAATTAGCCCCTGCAGGTCTGACATCATTAATCCATACCTTCTAATTAATGTGGGTTCTGTGATGCCAGGGGAACTCCACATTATTCAACTCTAAATATATAAACTGCCTGCGTGCTAGAGTCCTAACTCTTTCTGAGATCACCTCTGACATACCCACTATTTCATTGAAGGAACCCACAGGCCTTTTTTTTGGCACCGTATAACAAATTAGTATTAATTTAAAATGAAATTAGTGAAGATACATAAAAGCACCGTCTTATCTGGTTATTTGTTGTTCAGATTTCGATCCGGTTCCTGTTTACACCTCATATGAGGAGGTTTCACCTTTGGTTGTGCCCCACGGTTCACATAATGAAGTATTTATCTGAACCACACTGAGTCAATAGGCAAGAGTCTCACCACCAAACTGTACCACAGAGTGGAGAGGAGAGTATAAAAATAAGGCGAACCGGGCAGTAACTGGAAACTGCTTAGCATCCCTCCGCCACATCAATGGCACTAGAAAACACTACTCAGCTGTTTTCCCCCTGCTTCCTGGAAATACAGGATATGGTCTTTGTTCTGTGGTGCAATTACAAGACCTGCAGAGAAAATAGTCTACTTTATGATAGATACCCACATCCACCCCTAGTGTATTTTATAATCAATGCTGACACTCTGTTACAGTCCCTCGTGTGAACACAGATTTCCGTCATGTGGATCTCACGTTTTTTTTTTTCTTCTTTTGCATGACAGTGCTCACCGACAGGCCGCCACCCATCATCCGCCAAGGCCCATCCAATCAGACGCTCGGGGTGGACAGCGTGGCGCTGTTGAAGTGCCAGGCGTCAGGAGACCCCATCCCCTCCATCAGCTGGCTGAAGGACGGGGTCAGTCTGCTGGGGAAGGACGCCCGCATGTCCCTGCAGGAGCTCGGCAGCCTGCAGATCAAGAGCATCAGGGTAACGGCCCGACGTTCTATCACAGTAGCGTTGTCCGTAACTAGAGTTTAACTGTAATTGTCTATTGCCGGGGCGGCTCCATTAATTGCTTCTCACTTTGTCGCCGCTCTGTTTTGTGGCCTTGGTTAAGTATCTTACGGGCTTGCCTTCGGCACTGCAGGAGACGAGCTTTGTTAGAATTCAGTATGGCTTCAGCATAAATTTTCGGTCCAAGGTACTATAATGCCCTTAAAGAGATGAATAGGCAGCATTGATTATTTTTTATTGTTTGATAGTATCACTTAGTGGCAACTGGGCTCAGCTGTGCAGCGGTTGGATGGACTCCAGCTGTAGCATAGAAACATGTATGCACTTACAGACACACACACGTGTGTACACACACACTCATTTAGAGTAGATTAAATTTAAAAAAGCTCACGTACTGCTTTCCCCACCCGGAGGCCTCGGTGGAATATCTATTAAGCTTGACAAAGCTGCCGAGCGCTGACATGTTATTTAATAAATGGAAGTAAAAAAAAAAAAAAAAAAACACAACAAACAAGCAAAGTTCCTAAGAGGGATGGAGAGACAGGCCAGCTGTCATCGGTCCAGGGGGCTCCGGCAGCAGCCCACCCCTAAATTGATTAGCCCGTCTTTGTTGTGGTCGCCAGGACAGTGGGGCGATGAGGAGGGGGGAGTGGGAAACTGATGGAAGGGTGGTGAGTAGAAAATAGAATTCATTAGGAAATTAGCGTCAGCACTTTGAGCCACTCACAAATGACACGCCATTTGGCCAGCAGAAGGCTCGCTCATGAAGTCGCCCCGTCACTTTTCATTGTTTCAGCGATAGGAACATGTATTCGGTTCTTCTGCTCTCAGGATGTGTGAAATGATTTGTATTCATATATATTCTACTTATTAGATTTCAGACTCTGGGATCTACACGTGCGTGGCCACCAGCTCCAGCGGTGAAACATCGTGGAGTGCTTTCTTGGAAGTCAAAGGTAGATTCAAGGAGTTTATTATCATATGTACATTAAATAAATGACATTCTTCGTTTGCTGTCCACAGAATGACAAACAATGGAACATCTAAGTATAAAAATAGATAGATTTTAAAAGGCAGCATGTGAGACATATACACATATAATATCGCAGTTATAAAATCCCTGGTTGTGCTCCCATCGGCTGTTTAGGAGTCTGATAACAAGATGATGTAATCAGCAGTTTTCATGAGGTATTTTTTCTGTTCAGAATCAGGAGGAGTTATTATCATGAAAACCCACGATGAGAACGAACTCCCAGGCCCGCCGTCCAAACCTCAGGTGACCGACGTCACCAAGAACAGCGTGTCCCTGTCCTGGCAGCCCGGGATGGCTGGAGCATCACCCGTCTCCTCTTTTGTCATCGAAGCCTTCAGGTTTGTGTTTTTTTTTTACTTGCTAGTTAACACACGTGATGTACAAACATATTGCATCAAAGAAAAATCCAATTTTCTTTCCTCCATTGTAGTCAATCGGTGAGCAACAGCTGGCAAACGGTAGCAGATCACGTCAAAACCACCCAGTTCTCCATCAAAGGTCTCCGTCCCAACACCATCTACCTGTTCATGGTCCGAGCCGTCAGCAGCCAGGGTCTGAGTGACCCAAGCCCCATGTCGGACCCCGTCAGAACACAAGGTAACATCATGACCGCAGGAATTCACTATATTGAGGGTGTTTATTGAAGACATGCATCGTCATAATCCCTGTTTTTCTGCAGTGAATAGCTCCACTGAAACACTGCTGAACTTCCCAGAGGTCAAACCCTCCATCCGAGCTTCTAGCTCATTAAGGCTACACTTTAGCAATTATGTAAAATAAGCATGTCTACTTCTGGAAGGCCTAAGCGAGTTGGTTGCTCTCCCTGCTATGTTAATGATCATAAAGGGAGAAAATGACTGCCTCCAAAACCCCAAAGAAGATTCGATTACTGCAGTGGACAGACCACAGTCTCCAGATTACACTGATATGATAAAAATAAATAACAAAAAGCAACATTTGGCCAAGCTCCGTCAGACGCAAGCCAAAAAGAAAAAAGAGTAGAGTCAATATGAATTGCAGCATATCTCTGGTGAGCTGACGCGAAGGCCTTGAGATGATGTATAGAGGCGTCTATTAACAATGGCATGCATTGATGACAAATTGATTTTTCACTTCTTTTTAACAGTGGTTGGCTTGTCTTGCCCTATTAATGTGGCCTGTGATTCATGGCCCTGTAGGGTTGTCTGCTTGAAATATATTTTCCTCTTGCTGGGTTTTTTTTTTTTGCTTCCTTTCAGTAAATAGTTTGAAATGTGGTTCGCTTCAACCACATTCACTATCATTCAGCGGAGTTTTTTATGTGCGAGATGGGAAATGAAAACGCGTGTCATCGTGTCCGTTCCTCTCCCATTCAACATGCATTCAGAGTTTATTTCTTCATGCGGTCCATCAGTCAGGCTCCAGTAAGTCACACATCTAAAGAACTTTGCCGGCGCAAGCCCACTTTTCTTTTCTTCAAAGCCGACAGGAGCCGAAATACAACATGGAACGAGGTCGTTTTAATGCAGATGAAGTCATGATGGCCGAGCGTACCCGTCTTTGTTGAGGCCGATTGGTCTATTCAGTCACTCTTTTACAATTTCCACTTCTCACGGCGATGAAGCCAGGTTTATTCTAGCAACTGAGTGAACTCTGTGAAAACCAATGTGCACCATTTGATTTCAAGCGCCCCTTTTTCTCATTATTCTTTCTCGCTCTCTCGTAGATATAAGCCCTCCATCCCAGGGTGTCGACCACAGACACGTGCAGAAGGAGCTCGGCGAGGTCATCGTTCGGCTGCACAACCCGGTTGTTCTGAGTCCCACGACCATTCAGGTCACGTGGACGGTAAGAGATCACCTTTTTGTTTGCATGTTTTGCATATTTAACTTTTTTTTTTCAAGCTCTTTATATGTGGTTTTCTTATCTTTCTGCATTCTTTCATTTTTGTAAAAAAAAAATCAAATCATAAAGTCGTCTGCGATCCGTCTTTGAAGCCAAAAAGGTGCACCTCGAGGCTACCATTTGTTTTATGTCAGGGAATTTTAGTCCGGTTGTTTCCTGAGACTCCGGCTTTGAAATACTGTAATTGCTGACTTAAAAGTAACCGAACATCAAATAGCTGAAAAATGGTTTCTCTTAACCATCAAAGTGGATGTCAGAGACATCTGGTTGTTCATCAATCTTCCGTATGTCTTCAGCAGCTTCCCTCTTAAAACAAAGACTTCCCGCAGATAAAATTTGATTGGAATTAATGTTTGCGGTGGAACTGAAGACGTGTTTTCTTACTGTCATGAGATGATGCATTAATCTTCTTTTCTACGCAAACAGGCAAACCATTTAAACGCACACCTGCTCCTCCACCATGCATATGCAAATATCAACAAGAATGACATTATGTCCCTGAATTAATCCGTTTTATTAAATGGGAGAAATGTAAAAACAGCTACAGCTATTTCCATTTAATCGATGTCAGCGAGGACAAAAAGGCTAAATACAGTATATTATATTATATCATATATTATATGTGTTTATTTTGATTGTGGTGCTATGAATCACTCAAATGCAGGTATTTAGATTATACACTTATAGTGTTTCCATTTCCAAATGAACCACATTAGCCGTTTTCCCGGTGACATGTTTATTGACCCCTGTAATAAGTCTCACCCCGAGACTGGGTCGCTAATTTAATGCTCAAGCATTGCTTTATGATTGTAATGTACAATCAACACAAAACATGGCTACCTAATCAATCAGGGGCCCTTTCAGTAAACAGAGGGGCCACTCCCAGAGAGCTTTTACGCTCCAAAATCATTCCATTAATAACAGTCACGCACCGAGCGGGGGATCCATTTTACTGATTTACTCCGGCTACAGTTGCGCAAAAACAGCTGCTTAATATCCCACTTGAAAGCCCCGCTCACTTCTTCTACTGTTAACAAGCCATTACAGTGAGTTATGCGCCCGCTCTTCCTCCGCATAAATCCAGCGTTTTCTGCAGCTAAATGGGTCCAAGTTTCCAGGGAGGGGTCCTTTGTGGGTTTGCTATCACACTTCTCTCCTCTCTTCTATGGGCCGGACCTGCTGTTATCACCTTCTGTTGTGTATTCTCCCCAGGGTGCCTGTATGTGTGGCTGCATGACATTCTCACAGCGTCACTATCGGGGATATTGGGGGGGTGTCGCTAGTTAGTATTTATCATAGATACGAGACATGCACGTGTCCTTTAAGGTGGCATTACAGTAAGTCTTTAATCTAGGAGGGAACACTCTGGGCTTGGAGCTGGCTGTGTGAGGTAATAGCAGGGTGTTAATTGAGCTAAGTGTGTCATAGTTGGTGATAAAAGGCCCATTAAATGAGTAGCAGGCTCTAAAGTGTCATAAATGCAATCCTGTTGGGATGAAATGCTTTGCCAAAAAACATCCAGGCCCCAGATCGCATCGACCAATCCCCTCTCAACGATGATCTCCTCTTCATTCTCAGGTGGACCGGCAGTCCCAGTTCATCCAGGGTTACCGAGTCCTGTACAGGCAGACCTCGGGACTGCCTTCGCCGGGACCCTGGCAGACCCAGGACGTGAAGGTGCCCTCGGAGCGCAGCGTCGTCCTCTCGGCGCTCAAGAAGGGCATCGTGTATGAGATCAAGGTCCGGCCGTATTTCAACGAGTTCCAGGGCATGGACAGTGAATCCAGAACGGCACGGACAACGGAGGAAGGTATGAAAAAAAGACGAGGATTTGCAGGAGCAACACAACACAGTGATTCAAACTGTTGACGGTTGACACACGACCCCGCAGGCTGCTTTCTGTCGTGATATCACAGGCGCCCTTAGACACAGAGAGTCGAAGCGTTGTATATGTATGGCTGCATGTTTGTGCCCCGTCTGTCCGTCTGACCTTCCTGCTGTGCTTTTTTTTATTTGTTTATGATTGGTGGTGTTAGCGCCAAACTTCTTCCAATCCATCACCCGCCAGCCACCAGGCCTGAGCTGGGATTGGACACAGCAAACACTTCCTCCTGCAAAGATGATCTGTCGCCCTGAGCTTGATTCATACAGGCTCTGACAAGGCCACGGAGCAGTGTGGGACAATATCACACACACACACACACACACACACACGCACAGGGATGAATATACTTTTTTTTACCTATGCCAAAGTAGAAAAATGCAGCCAACAGCGCTGCAGCATTCTTGCTTCAACCTTCGTGTGTAATAACTGAAATAAAATGATGATGTGACCGACGGACAGACTCAGAGAGTATACGTGTACAACGAGACAAACACACACTCCGTATACTGGAGACAAAAGCCCGTCGTGCCACGGCGTATTTAGGCCTGCGTGTATAGGAGACAGTTCACATCCTGTCTGTGTGACAGGCCCATTTATTTTCCCTTTTCTCAGCGGGACCGTATCTCCAGTGGCCAGCCAGAGCAGGCACTGCTGTAGTGGAACTGCCATCACATTACAGCTGTCCCCAGCACACACTAACACACACACATGCCAGCACACCACCACTACCTCTCCCCCAAGGCCTCCAGGACCCTGCATGTCCCAGCTATTACCAATGTTGATAAGGCTCCCTGCTCCTGCTCTATCTGCATCCTGGTTCCCCTTCAGAGAGCTCGGCCACTTTCTATTTCTGTCACAGCGGCGCTGCCTTGCCTGGTCGTAGCTGATACACCGTCAAACACACAGCTCCAGGCTCCGCCAGGTCCCTGGGACCATTATGAAGGGCGGCTAGATGGATAGAGAAGTCTCGACCAGAGGGTGATTAAAACTTAGCTAACACAATTAGAGAATCCCCAGAGCTGGTCCAGGTGGATGGAGGGTCACACATTCAGACACAAGTCTTTTATGTCAAACGTTGCTTATTGAGGGAGGAAGTAAATCAGCGATGTTTGTTTAAACGCTCACTTGTGGTGACAGATCTTCATCCACGTTGATGGATGTCTCCCGGGAAGGTCCACAGGTCTCCTCCCACACTACCCACGTCTTTGCATGAGCTGGATATGATGTGTGTTGTATTCCTTCATCAAGCAGCGGCGCACTGTGCGTGCGTGAGAGACAGGGGGTCACATTCCTGCCCGCCATACATCACTCCGCTAATGGCTCTATTAGGACAGCCTCCGGGGGGGGGCCTCTGTTGAAAAATGTGTATTGTTTAGCCCAAGTATGCATGATAATAAGCTGCTAAATCATTCATAGCATTAACTTTGAATGACATTGTGGCTGATTGCTGCCACGCAAACCAATCCCGCACTTTGTCACCTGGATGTAACGAGCCCCCTAAGCACGATGGCTGATCAGACGCTCCCTCGCTAGATTGTTTCTAATCTGGCCAAGGTGTTGGCTTCATCATCGGACCCATTCATCTTCCGCCATGCCAGGGCCCTTCTGGCTCTCTGGGGGCCCCCGGTGTGACCAATCGCGCTGAGGGATGAGCAAAGATTTACAGGGTGACACGTGCCATTTTGGACGGAGGCGAGGTGAGGGAGAGGCAGCCCGGGAGTAATTGACCTGTCAGTATTCCGCCGCGGTGCCGCTTCCCCCTGCCAGCCACGGCGGAAATGAGAAAACATTATTTTTAAAACGTTATTTCCAGTCGGGCCAACTGTTATTTATTTTCCCCTCCGTTACCCCATGTGGGGTCAGAGGATCGTTGCCGTCAGAATAACAACAGAGCGAGCTTTAGAAAAGCTTGTCTTGTTTCTATCCACTCTCTGTCAGTCTGTGGATATAGATCAGTTCATTTAGCTGCACCTCACTCTGAAACTTCCCTCTCATCCTCACCTACTGGCTTTAGTTTCATCCGGCTGATCGATGGACTCGGTCAATATGTTTACCGGAACATGGTTTTTCTTTAGTCTAAAATGTGTTTTTTCATATTTCCTTCATCCTATAAGCCCGTTGACCTGCGTGCCACCCTGGCTCGCTCGCTGCTCGACTGAGAGCACATATCCGACTGTGCCAGGCCGTCGTTCCACAAATCAATACCCGTATTGTCTGAGCAAATCCACCAGGCTGGAGCGGAGGAGGAGATATTAAATCACAGGGAAACGATACAGAGAGGCTATAGCCGTGTCAGACCTGCCCTGGTTTTCATGTAAATCCCCCCTCTAATGAGACATCTTGACAGCCTTCAGCCACCTGTGCCATCCCTGAAGAATTAAAACTCCTCGGAAAATAGTACAAGTGTGTGGTCGTGTGTATGTGCACATATTTATGAGCTCCTGTTCAAACACATGACTGCTGTGCATCCCGCTTTTCTTCTTTCTAAGGGACTAAATGCTCTCTGCAGGGGAGTGCATTTGATGGTTGACCTGGTTATGTTGTGCCTCCTCTTTTCCAGCTCCCAGTGCTCCTCCTCAGCAGGTAACAGTCCTGACTGTGGGAAACCAGAACAGCACTTCCATCAGCATCTCCTGGGATCCCCCGCCGCCGGACCACCAGAACGGCATCATCCAAGAATACAAGGTTTGTCTCGGCCACTTGGAGTCTCTCTGAACTCACTTAGAGCCAGTTGGAATCACAAGACTCTCTGTTTTTCTCCAGATCTGGTGTCTCGGGAATGAGACGCGTTTCCACGTGAATAAGACGGTGGATGCAGCCATTCGCTCGGTGGTGGTGGGCGGGCTGCAGGTGGGCGTGGTCTACCGGGTGGAGGTCGCTGCCAGCACAAGTGCCGGGGTTGGAGTCAAGAGTGAACCTCAGTCGATTATCATCGGTAGGAAGGATTCATGAAACTCTTTTTTTTGTGTGTGTGTTCTCAAAGAATATTATGCTTCAGTCTTTGTGGTTTCAGCGAAGAACAAATAGTGTGAATTTCATCAAATTCTAGGAAATATTGTTCAAATACTACTATTTTAATATTTGGCCTGACCACATTTTGATTTATGTGGAGCTGAGGCACATTGTGCCTGATTTGACCCATAACTGATGGCTTGGCCTGTAGCATGTTCTTATTTCCCCAGTGTCACTCACATAATCCATCTCCGAGAGCAGAGCCCCGAGCTCGCCGCTATAACATCGTGTGTGTGTGTGTGTGTGTCTGCGGATGCACCAGTCGGTGTGTGTGGTTACACAAAAAGATGGAGGAGCAGCTTTGCATGCATGCACATATGACGTGTGCACTTGATGAGTGTGTCTGTGCTTCACCGTGCTCTGAGAGAAAGTGTCATGCAGACTTGAGCTGCGATTGGAGATCAATACCAGACCAGGATCCTCTGCTCTCATTTCACATGGTGTGTTTTACCGTCATTGGAGTGAATTAGGGCCTGAGCTGAGCAAACAACCTGCTCACCTGGGGGGTTTGCTATAAGCTTTGAGGCTTTGTCTTTTTTCCAGTCTGTACATTATATTTCACTGCACATCCTTCAGACTGCAGATCCGTGTCCCGCTCCCTTGGTCAATACCTCAGCTGAAACTCATCAAACCTCCGTTCTTGGAGCTTAATCTTCCCCTCACCCTGTCTTGATGTATCTGTAGGTGTCATATCCTCCTCAGTGAAAAAGCCCTTCGGTTGTGATCAGTCGGTCCTACCTTGAAGCAGGAAAACATGCAAAACCACACAGATATTTATCTCCTGGCTCCATCCCATTAATGTTTCCTGTCTGTGCACTCAGGTAAGGAGTTCCGGGACGTGATCATACACGGAAACCGCAACAACAGCATCACAGAGCAGATCACCGACGTGGTGAAGCAGCCCGCCTTCATCGCCGGGATCGGAGGCGCCTGCTGGGTCATCCTCATGGGCTTCAGCATCTGGCTCTACTGGCGGAGAAAGAAGAGGAAGGGCCTGAGCAACTACGCAGGTTAGACTCCTCATCCGTCACGTATGCTCAGCTAACAGTCCCATTCTGCTCTTGTGCCTTAGCAAACAATCGGAAGTCCTTCTACCATTCAATCAGATGTATAATACTGTAATACCAGGCTTCCTAGTCAGTGCAGATTTGATGAAAGATTGTGGAAGTTGAGATTGCTGTGGTGTTAAAGCTCAAGAGGAAGACAGATGTCAGGGTGAATCATTTCCAGAGGGCTACAGCGTGTTTCTGACAGATCCACCCACGGTGTTGGTTCATAGCCCGGGGTGGTATAAGATGAGTGGGCAGGCTGGACTCTCTGCTGGTCACTGAAGCTGGAGTTTGCCCAGCTCTTCTCCCACACACTGACGCTGACATCTTACCGAGTGACCCTCCCCCCCCTCCCTAGTCAATACAAGCAACCGTCAAGTTACAACTACACTGCCAACACAACACAAATTAATTAGCGAGCAAAAAAAACGGTCATGAACCGACGCATTAGTGGACCAGCTACTTCTTCAAAATTCAAGATAAACACATATTTATTTGTTTATTATTCATTTAGCAAGCCAAAAGATTACTTGTATTGGCAGCTACTAAAAAACCGGGTCTGGTTAATTTGCTCTTCATTTCTGTTTGTTACATTTCTGTGTTTGTGTGTGTTCTCTTTGGTTCCTCTGTGGCCTCCGAGCCGGCTGCTGTCCTGGCTGTCGCTCTGCTCTGGCCATGTGGTCTTAACCCCCCCTCACCCCCACCCTCGCCGGGGTGCAGATACCCCGAAAGCACCGCTTCTCTCTGCAGGCTATTAACGCACTACTTCTCTGTCTTCTTGTTTTACAGTTCAGTCCTTCACCTTCACCCCTGCAGGTACTGTTCATTTGTCCCGTCTCCTCACCCCCACCTTAACGCCCCATCCATCTCCTGCCCAGCCTACAGTATATGTACTGTATGCTAATCTGATGCTCATGGCTAATGCAAATCCACACTTCATAACCACGAGGGCAATTTAACCAACCAGACAATTTACAAGTGGAAAGAAATCAAAAGTTGCTATTGGCCATGATCAGAGCCCTGCAGACTCCAGCCTTTGTTCCTGCCAAACCTACTGCTTTTACTTATTGTGTTGTATTTGTGTGTGTGTGTGTGTGTGTGAGACCTGTTGTTGAATGAAGTTTCATCCTGTCTTCATCCTATCTTGTGAT
This sequence comes from Chelidonichthys spinosus, assembly GCA_029853015.1. Taxonomy (NCBI): domain Eukaryota; kingdom Metazoa; phylum Chordata; class Actinopteri; order Perciformes; family Triglidae; genus Chelidonichthys; species Chelidonichthys spinosus. Next base: position 4,001,525 of record CM056828.1, on the reverse strand, counting down.
GCAGGGTGACACCGCCCATTTCCTCTTCCTCCAGTGATCTTCTTCATCTTTCTGTTTCTTTTGAAGACTCGGGACTGTGTTGTAATTTATCTGTTCTCCATAGGTGCCAGTTCGGCAGCCGGGTGGTGTATTTGATTTACATACATATCGGTAGACTAGAGCCATTTTGCCGGGTGCAGCAGAGTTGTATTGTCTGTGGATGGAGGGGCCTCTTTACTGCTAACTATAGTAGAATGAGTCAGGATCAGTTTCCTGGATTACAACCTTAACTAATATATTTTATTTTTATGTAAAGTCTTGCTATGTGGTCCCTGTGGCCAAAAACCCAATTTATTCTGGGCCTTCCGCAGCAGCTGTAACAACAGATTATGGAACACATTAATGTGTTTGTGAAAGTTGAATTGGAGGCACACCTGAGAGACGCCAGAGAGGAAGTAGGTTATTTCACTGAAATAGCAGCAGAAGAGTCTTCCAGCGCTGCTCTGTATCGACAATTAGCTGATGTATCGAGAGTGTCGGCCTCCTAAAGCTGTCGGAGCAGCTAAATCACTACACTGTTGAGGCATACGTCCAGCAGGAGTGAGATTTGATGGAGTTTGTATACACTGATTATGCCCCTCCCCCCTTAATGCTTATTAAAGGGGATTAATCTGTATTCATATTGGAGAAAGTGCTTATCTGGAAGACGGAGGCGAGAAGCACGGCTGTGCCACCGTGTCACTCTGGCTAACATTAAAGTATTCCACAGCAGCCCAGAAATGTGCCTGAGCACAGATAGGGACTTCAGAGGCCTTCCTCTCGCTGCACCTCCTCCCCCCTCGCCTCCACCTCCTCCTCCTGTCAGTCCTCCCCTCAAACCACAGACCATCCTCTGCTGCAAGTTTGTTGGTGGCGGAACAAAGAGAAATGGCTTTAGCTATGACGGAATAAAGGATGCAAACTCTGCCTGGAGCTGTCACAGTTATGTTTTATTCAGGCAGAGCTGCAATGTCGGGTTTATCTGGGCAAAAAGCTTTCTTAGCAGCGAGTATTTTAATTCCACTCGCTGCCATAATGCAGTAAATAAACTGTGATAACATGCACACTAGACGTGTTTTCTCTTCCTAAAACGATCCTAAATGTGAGAGGATGCTGGATTAAGTAAGCTTAGGTCATGTTGACGATGCATTAACGTCCCTCTGTATTTATTGTGGTAGTTTCCGCTCCCCTGTCATCTGTGTTCCTACGTCACCCCACAGAAAAGCCCCGTCTCTCGCCCGTGCCGGGGCTTGTTGTGGAATCAACCTGAGACCGAAAAAGAGAGGAGGAATGTTCAGCCTCCTCTCTTTAATCTCCATCTGAGGAACAAATGAGCTAAATTACTAACAGCTCTCCTTCTCTCCGTTGAGTAAACCAGCTCTCTTTTTCCACCTCCTCCCCCGTCGGTATGAGGTGATTTCCAAAACTGCTTCCCCGTGTTTCCTGTGATCCATTGAACTTCTTACATGCTTAGAACTCGGGTTGCTGCTCTGTCATCACGCTCGTTGGACTGAGATAAAATGGATCCTCTCACAGCCGTCCCTCAGTTTGAGCCATGGAGTTTTCCTAGCCGCTGACAAAGAGCGACCCTTGTTATCTATAGATCACTGTAATAGAACGGGGGCCACATGCGTGGCTTCTGGAGAGCCCTGCTATAGCCCAAGGATCAGTAACTCAGCCTCCACGCTCGCCAGATAGAAAACTCAACGTGATTAATGAGCCCTCTGCCTTTTCTAATCATTTTTTTGGCTGAGATTTAATCACAAATCTGATAATAACTCAGCAGCAAAATAAGAAAGATGAAATGAGTTTTGCCTCTCATCAGGCATCTTGTCCTTGAGGAGCACATGTCGTCTCCACTTATGCAAAGCAAAGCGATATGCAATTCTCATCATTGCACTTTTTTAATTTTCATGAAAGGCATTGGACACAGAGGGATCCCTTAGTGAATCCATCAACCATCTCGCTGTGAACACATTGCTGTTGAAGCACAAGGGCAAACTGGACAACACTGAGACTGCTATGTGTCTGATTTTTGATTGTGGGAATGAATCCTGCTTGATTGCAACTGTAATATTCTAGAAAAACCTCATATTTTGCTTTGTCTCCCCCCTCCCCTCCACTTGTTTCCTCTCCCTTTCTTTCTTCTCTGATTTTAGTGACATTCCAGAGAGTCGATGGCGGTTTGATGAGCAATGGGAGGTGAGTGTCCCCGCAGAAGCAAAACAGCAAAACTGCAATATCAAAAATGTCCCTATCATTCATATTTTACTCTTTCTTCATGTCTCTCTTGATTTTAACGCTGATAAACGCCGGATAGATTGATAGATAACCAATAACTGTTTGCGTGCCTGTCATGCAAACCCGCGTGCAAATATACATTTCTCCCACATCTCCGTTCATGCATCGATAGATGGACTCATAAATCTCCTCAACAGAATTAACAGAAACAATTTAAGCAGAGAGTGCTTTTATTTTGTCATTTATCTTCCGCTGCTGGCTACCGGCAACCCAGAAGCCCTCTGGAGTGATAAATTTGCCTGTCAGTTTGCGTGGGCGGCTGGGATCTGAGCACATGTAATAATGTAAAAATAATTACCCAGGGGAGAGGTGTGTGGAGGTACCCCCCACTTGCACCCCCGTGCAGCCTGCTCCATATCAGTGTGTGTTAGTGAAAGAGAGAGGGGCTACAGAGAACAGGGCACATCTCAATGACACCGGTTACTGAGCCTTTGTGGGTATTCAAGAGACTCCCTTGAGAATCCAGGGCTTCTTTCTATCTACTGCTTATCACACCTGACTAGGTAAAGCCTCCAGATCTCAAACACTCATGGAGAGATTGCCAACTAAACCCGACCCTGTGTGTCTCTGGGCTTTTGGGAATGTGTCTGTCCTGCAGAGTTTTTTCCCCCTCTTTTGCTCTATGGATATGACTCCATAGTGGACAATTTTCTATATTGTTCTGAGAGCTGCCAGCATGCTCTCAATGAATTAGCCACGCCACTTGCCATGCCTTTTCTCATCTACTTTCTGCTGTGGTGTTTTTCCTTCAATTTTCCACATAAGTGGTTCTGGTTCTCTCTCCAGCGAATGGGATGTGAAATGTCTGTATTTGTGGCGCTCCATATTTGTCATATCTTTAGCCAGTATACAATTTTCACAACGCTGGAACGGGATGCAGGCTGGAACACGAGCCTCTGATCCGTTAGTCACTCTAGTGCCATCAAATCCCAGATGTTGCGTCTTGCCCATCTGCCCTGAGAGTGAGGGATGTGTGGCAGGAGTATCGGAGGAAAGAAATGTGTCCATTTGTTACACGAGATGTTTATTGCATTAATTAGACAATAGCAAATGAAGCCGCGTCTGTCTGCAGTTTCTCATTGGCTCCTGCCAAATTGCCCTGACTGAACAATTACACTTAATCGATCACAAAATAAATGATTCATGGAAGACGAATAGGCTGCAGATTGGTAGACCTGGACGGTTTGACTTTGGCTGCTCAATTGAAATTGATAAAAGCCGATAAGGGCTCATTTCTTATCCCCCTGCCAATAGGGAGATGTTAATTAGGAGGCAGTAATAACTTCCTATCCAGGTCCTAATCAATATTTTAGCAAAGAAGATTCACTCCTATAGGCAGGGAGGACGGGGATGAGCATTGCGGTGAACAGGTTTCACTAACACTGTTGCTATGGAGATTGCTTTACAGCCCACCATCTGAATGCTAAACGACAGCATGTTCCTTGAGAGTTAATCTAGAAAGTAATCTGCGTTTCCCATCGCTCTAAGCGTTAGCTAATGTCTAGACTTTTAATCCAAATTCCATTCGCTAGTCTGGAGGACCATAAACACCTGATTTATGAAGTTGCTTTGGAATTAATATCTCTCACTTGGCTTTATTTATGTGAAGCTCCGTGTCAGGCATCTAAGGGAGTATTTATGGTTTCATACCCGTCACAAGTAACTGTAATATCTAACGGGAAGAGGGAAGGTTCCAAATCACACTTTATCTGCCAAGGTTGCCATCCATCCTGGGTCGGGCAGGGATTAAAAGTTAGGTGTTGACTTTTCATTAGATGTACGATGCCGTGAACACACACACACACACACACACACACACACACCACACACACACACACAAACATATATACAAACAAACAGCCCCAGTAGAAATCAGTCTTATTCTAATTATCCTTTGCTGGAACACTGCTGTGTGATAAACACAAGGACGATGCAGCCATTTCCACTGTCACCTCAAATGGTCTTCCTCTAGTGGGCTGGCTGGAGCACACAGGACAAGTGGGACAAGACGAGGGCGTGGTCTTTGACTTTAGACGCCGTGCATTTGTGGTGCACTCAACAGACTTTCTTTTATCAGTCCGACAGATGCTAAGCGCTCGAGAGGCGGGGACAGAAAGACGATGTGTCGGTGTATATAAAGGGTTAAAATAGGGTTAGGGAGAGATGGTATGGCGAGAGAGAATGATGGCAGTGGGGGGACATAGCAGCTAGAAACAGAGGTAGAAGGACGGGGGAGATGTATTACCCTATAAAAGTGCACGTGTCTGATGCACAGCCATCAATTTGAATGACTTGTCTCCCCCGAGGGCCTGTTTTGGCATTCAGGATCCACAGCAAGGGCTCTTAGCTTGGCAGGGCTGCAGTTCATTTGGACCTCCTCCCTTCCCCCCTTTCTTCTCATTAAAACCTGTGGCTGAGGGAGAGACTCACTGCAGCTCACCCATTACCTGTCCTTGTCCTCGGGGCTTGACTCTGTCTCGGTCCCTCGGAGGCAGCACGTCATTCCTCCGGAGCTGAGACAGAAAGCCCCACCAGGCAGCCGGGCTCCTCGGAGCGCACATGTGTATCTGTAGTCGGCTACACACAGCACTGCCGGGCACTGACAGTGGGGTGTGCTGTGTTTCTGAGAAGGCAATGTCATCCTCTTCATCACGTGGTGCTTGTCTCACCATATCTCACCCATTTCTCACAGTAAAATAAAGAAAAGAGACGGCAACATACACACATTTTCTCTCTTTTGTCTGCTTAAAATGTGTTTATATGTGTGATTCCTTCCTCTACTGGACTAAACTAGTAAGTAGAGTCACTGGAGATAACGTATGTTATGATGTTTTCACTGAAGTGACACACAGACAAAGACATTTAAAACCCAATCTCTCATTTAACTCCGTCTGTGTTATCCGTGGTAACGAGCCTCAGACGTGATTGTACAGTAAAGTGATCCTAATGGCCTCCCAGCAGTCACCCATGACAGGTTAAAGTCTTAATGGCTGCTTTTTATGGTTCTCGCCCCCTCAGGAGGGACACAGCACCTGTTAAATGGAGCCGGCCTCTCGCAGGCAGGCATCCCACAAGTGGCGATGCTCGGGCCGAGGTCTGACGTCTCATCAAATAAGATTTAGACTGTCTGGACATCGCAGCACGGGGCTGATGGGGGAAACACAGCAGAACGTGCAAAGATGTTAATGAATAAGGAAATGCATACGTGTGGATGTCAGCGTGCACTGCTGCACGTGTGTGCAAAGAGCATATGCATGCATTAGTGTCTCGGCAGTGTGCATTAATAACTCAGGGAATGTGACAAAGACACAGCAGGAGAAACGGAGAGATAAAGGGCTGCGTTGGCCTCAAGGAAACTTTGTGAGGGAGGAAATGTATCCGTACGGTATTCCCCCTCCCTATCTCTCACAAGTGTTTCATTAGCTTCACTGGCTCACGGCGAGCTTATCTTACACAAACACACGTTATTGTGCAGAGAATAACATTTAAACACATGTTTGATTATTATTATGTACATAATACAGATAGAAACCACGCATAATAAGGCATTGTGGGTGTTTTTTTTTTTTGCACAAAAAGCCCCGTTATCAATGTGAATTCACAGCCCGTGTGTTCTCCTGTGTTTGTTTGTAGCCGGCCAGGCCTGCTGAACGCCAGTGACCCGGGTTACCCCTGGTTAGCGGACTCTTGGCCGGCCACCAGCCTGCCTGTCAACAGCAGCTCGGGGGGACCCAACGACCTGAGTAACTTTGGGCGAGGAGGTGAGTGCCCTGCTGCTTTCACAAAGGGAGCACATGACATGAAAGATGACGCTCCCCTCTCTGTTCATCACGCATATATATATATATATATATATATATATATATATATTTATATGCATATTGCATGCGTGTATATATTTATATATCACTTCAGAGGACAGCTCCAGCGTTAACCGGGCGGCGGCCTACGGGTGTCACCGGGCTTGAGTAATGGCATGCAGTCCAGCCCGGTGTCACAGCCCCATACCTCAGAGGGAGAGAGTGTGAGGATGGGGTGGAGGGAGGTGGATGGGTGGGTGTGTGGAAGGATGGTCTCGAGCAGCCAGTCGTGAAGGACATGCGCAGCTTGACTGGCGCAGATGCGGACACTTCCGCCGTGGCTCTACATCATCTCCCCTTCACTGGGCTTGCAAACCATGCGCCATGCAGAGAGTCTGCTTGCTGTTTCCTCTCCCTCCCTCCCTCCCTTAGTCATTATATACACACACATGCAGAGCAATGTTCCTCACGTATGTGAACAGAGGAGGGAGGGGAGTGAGATATCCACACATGTGGAGGGGGGGATGGGACATCTAACTGGGATGAGGCTTGTTTTATGAGAATAACCTTTTTAAGTGTTTCTGACCTGAAAAGACTACAACGCTCCAAGACCACATGCTGTCACTGATGTTCAGGGATAGTCCAAGTGTTGATTTAAATACTCTCAAGGTTAACATTTGTTTTAGAGGACAGCTAACCCGCTAACTCCCTCCCTTTTTCCCATTTTCCAGATCTCCCCACCGGCCAAGGGGATAAGACAGGCACCATGCTGTCTGATGGAGCCATCTACAGCAGCATAGACTTCACCACCAAAGCCAACTACAACAGCCCCGGCCAGGCATCCCAGGCCACTCCCTACGCCACCACCCAGATTCTCCACTCCAGCAGCATCCACGAGCTGGCCGTGGATCTGCCCGAGGCCCAGTGGAAGGCCTCGCTCCAGGCCAAGCAGGAGATGGCCAATCTGGGGTACTCCCTGCCCGACAAGAACTCCTGCAACAACAGTAAGCCACACCGGCGATTCGATGGAGATGTCGGTGCCTTTTGAGTGTTTGTACAACTAGAGATTATTCTCATCCTGTGAGAAACATCGAAAGATCACAAGCCACACATTTACAGTTTCAACTTTTCCACCACTCTGAAGTTTTCCTTGTGGCTTGAAAGGAGGTTGTCTTTAAAAAAAAACCGAGCAGACATCATCATGGTCAACCTCCAAGGTTGAATAAACATCTCGGTGCAGTTAAGTCATCCGTCCGTTTCCTTAGCTGGGTTTTCACCATAGCACCGTTCCCCCTCCTCCTCCAGTTTCAGAGTAATTGCCGATCCATGTTGGCTTGACTAATGTCTAAGAAAATAATCCAAATTAATTACCGCGGATTTGATGGAGGATTTTTTTAAAGCCAAGTGGAGATTCATACTCTAAGTGTAATGAGCATTGCTCTGCTGTATTCTAATACATATTTATGACCTCATTTTCCACCATTCTGGAAGGAAAAAGATTAATTGTAGTTTTTGCATAGTCCCTATAATGCAGTGGATCTTTAAAAACGACTTTTCTAAATCTCTCCGTCATTAATTTAAGAAGTAAGATCATAAAATGATTATGTATGATTATATCTATCTGGAGGCGGGCAAATATTAAAATAAACTCTCCTCTTTTGACTTATTTCTCCATTTGAAAATGGTTTTAAACCTCCACACGTGTCCAGGCAACGTGAATGAACGGTTGAATATGTGCACCCTGTTGAATGTACGAATCCTGAATATGTCCTGCTTGCTTTATGCTCTAACTGCATGTTTTGCATGTGCTTGTGCTAACTGCCAATCACCTGATGCCACTGTTATTTTTGCCCTTTAACCCCCACTGTAGCCCTCCTTTTCATTCCCGACTACCGATTGGCCGAAGGATTGTCTAATAGAATACCACACAACCAATCACAAGATTTCAGCACCACCAGCTCTCACAACAGCTCAGAGCGAAGCGGCAGTCTCTCAGGTTGGTTCACGAAGCGGAGGGTCTCACAACGGGGACATCCTCTGGGCCTCTGCCGCTTGGCTTGTGTCTTAATTGCTTTATTGATCTGTTATTTGCATGTACTAACCCGACATTCTAAGGAGAAAACAAGAATCTGCACAGTCCCCCTCTGTCACCAGAGACGCTTTGCTCACTCAAGTCCCCACTGCTTCCAGTTCATTACGTGTGAATGCTTAATGCTGGATGGAAGTTATATGGTGCTCTATAGCGTCTACTGTATGAGTCAACAGCTTACTGGAGCATAAAGAAACCATTTATGTCGCTGCAAGTGCTAATGCTGGGTCCTTGCCATCAGTGCCAGTCCTTATAAAGGCTTTGTCCCTCCCTGTTTGAATGAGCAGACGGGGTAGAGGGAGTCTTTCAGACAGTGGACTACACACACACACACACACCATTAGAGATGCTTGGCTGGGTAAAGTGGCAAAAATACCTCCCTTTTTCCCTCTTCCCCTAATGGTGGATGACTACACTAAAACCCATGTTCAGAGAATTACAATGTCATTTATAGGACACCAAGGCAGCCCTCTGCCTGCCTCCCCTATACTCTCCTCCTTTATCTAGTTACAAGCCACTGCCTTAACTGGCCTGTAATTCAATGCTCCAGCACACAGTGGGGCCGGGGAGAAGGATGGTAAAGTGGCCATGCCTCACCGGCACATCCTCGCCACAGCCGGCGCTGGTTACTGAGCGCTCCGACTGGGAGAGAACCATCATTAACAAGGAAGTGGCTCGCACAGGATAGTATGTCAGAGAAAGTGCTTCGGAAAGAAATCATGGGAAATACACTTATTCACATCCTCTAGTCTGTAGCATGTTAGCTTAGCATAAAGAGTGGGAGTCGGGTGGAAACAGCTGGACTGGCTTTGGGCAAGAAAGCAAATAATTCCTCCCAAAAAAATGATTTCATGAAGTTATAGTGAAAGGAAAAAATATAGATGCTTACAATGAAGGAGACAGGTAGATGACATCTGATATATAGTTTTAAGGTCCCACCTTTACCCTCACATTAAATATATATATAGTATTTAAGACTGAAGTAGATAATAAGCAGGTTAAAAAAAAAAAGTATTTATGCTGCTATAAAAGTGAATAAATTAACATTAAGATGTGACATTCATTAGACCCGTTGCTATATTGAACAGGAGAAAAGCACTAAAAACTGAAGAGGGGGGGTGTTGAGGTTGCAGTGCCTTGTTCTTCCTCTGAGGAGATGGAAGGAATAATGAATGTCAGGTCTGGAAGTAGGGGAGCAGGATGAAAAGGAACAGAAATAGAGCAGCTTTTATGGCAGCATGGATCTCCACTGGGGACATGAAGCTGCTCATTAAAACCTTCTTAGTGTCGGGGAGACGCAGAGTTTCCTATAGCCGTTTGAAACCCTGAACTCACACTCAGGCTGTCTATGAAGCCACGGCGTCCATGATTATGTACTGTTGTTGTGTGTGACCTGACGTACTCTCCCTATACGTTGCATCTCACCTCATTATGTAATATGGTGTTTTTCTACTCAGCTTCAAAAAGAAAGTGATGATACACGACTTTTAATTATTTAAATGTCGTTTTTTTTTTAAATGATTCTCCCACTCATAAGTTATATCTGGTGGCAGAGTCTTCTCTGTGGCTTTCCCCCCTCAGCACTGACGCACCCAATGAAAACACAGCAAGCTCAAGGCTATGCAGCCCTGCAGTTATATGCTGGGAGCGCCCAAACCTTGGGTATAAATACCCAACGCTAAATCTATATTTAGTAGGAGTTACCCTTTGAAGAAAGGCCCAGTTTTGTCAGAGGAGACGGGTTCACTGTGTAATTCCTGTATAGCTCCTAGCCACAGCCTCCCTCTCTGTACTTTTCATATTTGGGGTGAGCTGTTGTAATTCCACTGCCAGACCATATTTCCCTGGAAGAGGCTCATTTACAATATTGATGGCTGGTCTTGTGTGGAGAGACTAAGGATGATAGAACAATCACGTCAACTCACCATTTATTGGTAAAAAAGTCAAGCGTCGCCCAGAGGTGCGATTAGGAAACCCAATTACTTCCAGACTATACGTACACTGCGGCGCTGCCTGCCTCGGGCTTACAGTTGTTTCTTTTATGACTTCCATTCTTTATTAATCTTATTCTGACACCACTTCTACCTCCTCATGCGTGATATTTACGCCCGTGCCCCAGCATTGTTACCGTGCTCATTTTTTACGTGCTTCTGTTCTCATTCCGGGTAAAAGACGTAGAATAGGAGCATAATCAGAATATGTGAACTTAAAATTGTACAGATTCTCATGTCTCTGCCATCTGGCTCCCATGAAAATATACATTTGTTTTGATGATTTTTTTCTTTTTTACTGTGCCTGAGTCAAGTCGGTTTATTAGATTACATTCGAGCGCATGATGTTACTTTGCACAAGTTGCAGTACTGGCAGCTTTTTTGTGGCACTGGGGAAAAGTGATTACAGGCCGTTGGCAGCGCAGACTTACCAACAGTTGACAGATACAAATGTGTTGAACAGAGTTTCCACTAATCTGTGTGGCCGGTGACGTCAGTTTGAGTTGTTTCCTGGATTGAGACGTTAAGTGTTTACTGGTAGAGGAGCACGGCCACAAATGGATTTACACATGCAAATACTCTACAGTCTGTCTCCGTGCTTCTCCTCCATATGCACAGTCCAAGAGGTGTAAGAGTAACCACCATGCTTAATGCTACAGTATAGGATTCATGAGATGAGATGCAATAAAAAGTCCCTTTGTGGAATTGTTTTAATGTCTCGCTAATTTTAGAATAATCATCAAGTCTGAGTGAATAAATAGGTTTCTTTATGTTTTTGTTTCCAAGGTGCAGAACATAATGGATTTTAAATTGCAGGATGAGTCGTCCTAGCCTCCAGGAATATGTGTGTGCTGTATATGCCGCGACTTAAAAACAGATTTGGACTTGAGCAAATGTGTTTTAAAGAAATATAGGTTTCTTCCACTGTGACCAAATCGTATAAAAGCCAGCATTGACCTGGCTGGCAGATTTATAAAGATGGATGGGCCGGAGGAGAATCCCGTGTTGGAGGGATATGAGTGGAAATGGATGGGGTTAGCGGCTCTCCGGTGTAATAAAAGAAATGAAAGTAGTAATAGACTCTCAGTGAATTCCATTAGGGACACACTGACACTACACAAGCCATTCATTATGATGATGCTGTGAAGTGAAATATTTCATTGTGGAACCCAAAGCCGGGTGTGAAAGGGGACACGGAGGGATGGGTGAAGCACAAAGGTCTGCCTCAACCTCGTTTACTGCCGTTCTCTCCTGTTTCTATGGAGATTTGAGGCTTTTCAGCCAATTAATCAATGGATGCGCGCTTTTCATCTGCCAACCTTGAGCTTTTCTATGTAAGCGCTGACAGGCAGGAGCCCATTGAAATCTTGTGTTTGAACTCGTGTACTATTTTCTAAGGCTATGTTGAAACGGAGCCCAAATTGATCTGTAATCTAAGCAGCGTGTGTGGAGTAAATTGAGTTTCCTCTGGTTACACATTTGTCACATGGCAAAAGCAGCGCCTCTCATTTGCGATGCCGTCCCACTTGTATATTCGTTTTTAATTGATTTTCCTTTTACAATCTAATTTTCAAAGCCTGTGTCTCTAAATGCACTCTTTCTCTCGTGTAGGTGGCAAGGGAGGGAAGAAGAAGAAGACCAAGGCTGGATCCAAACCCACTAAAGCCAACGGATCCAACTGGGCCAACGTCCCCCTCCCCCCTCCCCCTATTCACCCGCTCCCCGGCACTGAGATGGACCATTATCCCAACGAGCACCATGAAGGAGGAGGGTAGGTCTACCAGGGCTCTAAACACACATCAACGCATTATTCGGATATGTTCAGTGCTATGTTGGCTTTATGTTGGCCTCATTATCACATATAGAAGCCTGGCACATTGTCCGACTGGAGAGGAGGGAGCAAACTGACACAGATGAATGGGATATGGCCAAGAGATTTCAGATTTTTTGTCAATATCTTCATTTTTGAACAAAAATCGTGCATTTGTGACGATTTAAAACCTCATGGTCAATTTCTAACTCCTTTGCCACAGCTTTTATTTAGTCTCACTTTTAGAATATATATATTTAGAAAGAATAAATGTAGGTAAAAGGTTAAAATATCATTATAAATGTTATTTTGTGGGCATCTAAACTTACTCATAAACGTAGGAGTGTTAAAAATGGCAGCAAACATTTGAACACACAAAATAGAATAGCATTGTAGACCATTTCTAACAATTTCCGGTATATGCCCCTCCGACATCCAATATAATTCTTATTACTCACATTCATATTTTGTATTTTTATAGTAATTTGCACAGAGATTGCTGTCTCTGGTGTGTATGCACTTGAGCTTCCTTATTGCCAGAGAATCTAGTCTCGCTCGCTGGAACAAAAAAAGACAAGTTGTGCAATCAAAAGTGTTCAGGTATGTTTTCATCTGCAGCTAATTAATGTGCTAATGTATATAAATGTCTCCAGACACACACACACTCTTATACAGATGGCTGACGATCAAACTATTTGATGATCGTGTCTCCAATCTATGGGAAGGCCTCTATCACTGGGAAATAAATGGAGGGTAAAAAAAAATAATGTGCAAGCAGTCTCCTGCTGCTAGTAGCGTGTAGACACACAGATGGTTTCAGATTAATGCATTTGGTGAATTCCATAGTGGGATGGGGGGGGGGGGGGGGGGAGATAATTGCATTGTTTCATAAGGAGAAAAGCAGGAGACAGAGTGGCAGATTTTTATACAAGCACAGTGTTATTTCACTCTGAGTTTGATAAAAAGAAACTGTCAGAGAGTTGTTTGAGGCAAAACTAATCCCTGCTTGAGTTTATAGTGTATACACTGATTGCATTCCACATTTGAACATGTGATGTAGTGTAGTCCACTCTGCTGTAGATGTGAGGCATCAGAGGCTTGTTTAAGTGATGGTGAGTGTGTGCTGTGTCCTCTTCCTCCCACCTCCAGAGTGGGAGAGTCATCTCCTTTAATAGGCTATCTGGCAAATGAAGAGTCCCGTGCACTGTAAATCTGAGGCTGCTCTTAATGGCTGCAGATTAAAACAGTTATGTCCTATGGAGTGTGCACTGACAAATTTCTTTAATGAACATTTTCTTTATGGCTAGTATTATTTCAGCATGTATAAGCACAGCTATGAGGAAGTGAAGCCTGACTACCTCCATAATTCCACCCAGGACTGTCGTATAACACATCCTTTAGAAAGTTGGACAAGGTCACCATACTCTCTGTTTAGTAAATAGGAACATCTATTAAAATATTCTCACATATATATATATATATATATATATATATATATATATATATATATATATATATATATATATATATATATATATATATATATGTGAAAGGCTGCTATTTCACATCACAGACCTTGTAGTTATGTTTCCATTCATATGTATTTTCCAATTTATTTTAAACAAATGAGCTGTGTTGATACTTTCATCATTATTTTACTCATGATCAGTAACAACTGGTATATTAATCATTAAGTCAATTGACAGAAAATAAATCTGCAATGATTATGCAGTTATATTTATCATGCTATCGTTTTTTTACAGTAACAGTGCAAACCGATTTCAGCAATTCAGTTGTGAGGATTTGCTGCTTTTCTCACGATACGTATCACGATACTTTGGTCACAATACGATACGTATCACGATATTGTGATATAAATAAAGATGAATACTTCCTGGCATTTGATAGTCAAAAAGTATTAGTAGCATCCACTAAACCTCTGTTCTTGCTTCAGGTATGAGAGTGATGGATGGGGCCCGCCCATGCCAGTGCAGACCTACCTCCACCAGGGCATGGAGGATGAGCTGGAGGAGGAGGAGGAGAGGGTTCCCACCCCGCCCATCCGGGGGGTCGCCTCCTCCCCGGCTGCTGTCTCCTTTGGTCAGCAGTCCACAGCCACCCTGACCCCGTCTCCCCGGGACGAGATGCAGCCCATGCTCCAGGCCCATTTGGATGAACTGACCAGAGCGTACCAAATGGACATGGCAAAACAGACATGGTAAATACTGCAGTAGTACAACAGCATGGTGGAGATTCAAATCTGATCATGTTTTACCCCCTAATAATGTATTGATGCCATTTTTAAAAGACTTCCTGGTGAATTTGGTTGCTGCCAGGGTTTATTTTGGTCCTGCACTATTCTTCACGTCAACTGTGTGTGCAGTGGAGATAAACCCATTAATCATTTCATTTTAATGGGCCCATGCTACCACTTAGGCGACTACTGTATTTTGCTCACTCTAAGAGACACGATTTCTTCCACGGGGGTTGTTTACTCCCCCCACACCCATGCGGCACATTCCATTGTTGTTCTGCTCATGCAAGTAAGATGAAGGCCATGCCTCATTCTGTCGGCGACGCAGAGAGAACCAGAGACTGGCATTCATTCATAATGGTGAAGTGGGGGGAGGGGTGACAGGGAAGCCTTGTCAGGAAGGAGATGTCATGTTAGCCAGTAATGACTATGTTGGTTAGAGAGCATCTCTGACAACACCAGAGGGCCAGTAATTACAACTGATTTCCCAGTGAAAACCGCGTCAAAGACGTTGCACTCCTCAAACAAATGCGGCTGTCGGCGGAGCGGGTTGCCTCCGAGGTGACAGCCGGGTGTCGAGAGGCCTGCAGAGCATGCCTGTGTACCATCCACGGGGGCAATTAGTGGGTCAATTCTATAGAATTAGTGAGAATCCTCCAAATGTATTCACGGCTGCACCTGTCTCTAAAATGAGCTGCACACGAGGGAAGGGATGATATGGGAATTTATCATAAAACACTGATAAATGATTTGATTGAGTTGAATTTTCACATCGTCATAGGTGGCTTGAAAATAAGTGTTGCTGGTTGTGATCTGGAAAAAAAACATTCCTTTATACATGCAGGGAGATCTTATGATTTATGAACATCTTATTTAAGATTATTTGATTCTTTTTCACTAAAAAGGATGTTCACTATGTCTTATCTGTGACCCAATAAAACATTTGTGATACCAGAAGTGTCATTTTAACTACAGGTGGAAAATTGCAATTTCCTACAACCTTGCTTAATGCATATGCTGTACAAGATTACTGTCTTGTGCATTGTCCATGTCTTGAATACTTTAAAACATATTCTGATGATTATTGGGATTTTTTTTAAAAATCTTTATTGAACATGTTAAAGAAAAATAATAATACAAACTAAATAAAGCGGGGACAAAAGAAAAACAAGCAAATGGGATCCTCAGAATCCCAAGCGATAAATACATGACTCAAATAATATACTTCATGTTCAAAAGGTATAGAAAAAGTTAAAAATGTTTCTGGTCCTACCCCCTCTTATTTTTTATTATTATTTATAATAATAATCATGAACAAATTAAATATTCACTATAATATCGATTATCACAATCATTTTGGCATAAAAATTGTGACATAAAAACATCACATCATCTCCTACCTACTCTAAACTTTGCCATGCTTATGTTTTCACCCCCCTGTTGCGAAGAAACTACTGAATATTCCATTTATTCTCCCCATATATTCATCATTCCCCCACATGCCTTGATGTGTCCTTCATGTGGATTCCAGCAGAGTAACATGTCGGCGTTTTTCTCTCTGCAGGCACATGCAGGTCGGCTCTCTTCCTCCCCAGGCCCCGGCTCCTCCAGTGGGCTATGTGTCAAGCACAATGGTTTCAGACCTGGAGACTGACCTGCCTGATGAGGATGAGGAGGAGGAGGAAGAGGAGGAGGATGAAGGCTACGGAGCCAGGCATCCCCGGGGCATTGAGCACACACCAGGGTCTAGCATGGACAACCTGGATAGCTCTTTAACAGGTAAGGTTGAGCTGATGTACATATTTTCTAACCATATTGTGATATATTCTACTACAGTATTTTTGGTCTTTGGTCACGATACGATACGTATCACGATACTTTGGTCACGATATGATACATATCATGATACTTTGGTCACGATACAATACGTATCACGATACTTTGGTCACTGTATGATACATATCACGATACTTTGGTCACTGTATGATACATATCACGATACTTTGGTCACTGTATGATACGTATCACGATACTTTGGTCACTGTATGATACATATCACAATACTTTGGTCACTGTATGATACATATCACGATACTTTGGTCACTGTATGATACGTATCACGATACTTTGGTCACTGTATGATACATATCACGATACTTTGGTCACTGTATGATACATATCACGATACTTTGGTCACAATACGATACGTATCACGATACTTTGGTCACGATACGATACGTATCACGATACTTTGGTCACGATACGATATGTAGTCAGAACAGCCTCTCCATTTTATTAATTCCCATGAAATTCGCTGGAATAAATATTGAAAATAAAATGAAAAAGGATAGTACTGCATTCACAACGCGTCTAAAGGTGAATCTTTTTTTTTTTTTTTGGAGTTGAAAAATCTATATTGCATTGGGCGGCAAAGTATCGCAATACATTGCGGTATCGATATTTTTACCCACCCCTAATATTGAGGTATATATTTATACAATCATTATTATTATGTGTCAATTAAATTCCCATTGTTGCTACATCTTGCCTCACACTAAACGGGTTGTTGTTCCTGAGTCCTGTTCTTCATCAGTCTGCTGTGCGTTCATTTTTATATGAACATGCTCGCTGAGTGTCCCTCAATCAAGTTTTTTAAGCACTTTTGGCAGACTCTGGGGAATTATAATTATCATTTCCAAAAAAAAAAAAGAGATAAGAAAGTCCATGAATTTTAAATAGGATAGTGAGAGGGAAATTAAAGAGGAGGGAGAGACGAGTAGAGGGGGGAGAGTGACTGTGATTTAACTCAGCAGCAGACAGCCAGGGCCACCAATATCTTCCCAAGGAGATTTGAAATAAATTTCACGTGCGGCCTATTCCATCGCAGACTGGAGACACCATTTCCATTTTTACAACTCACTGAAAAACTTTAACAGCCTTCTGTCCGGGGGACACGTCAAGGGCATGACTTTGCAGCGGCAGATCTGGGCACAGCTCTCACACTGACCAGGCAGTAAAGTAGAGTCTATATACATACATGCAGATCTGAAGGTAGAGGATCTGAGAAAGCATGAGAATAAGAGCTTGTCAGTCTATCCTGCAGCCCTAAAGAGTAGTTTTCCGTGGGATGATGGAACAGTGGTTTTGGTTACACTGACGCGTGCTACAGCTGATGTATTTAGAGGAATATAAAGCAGCGCCTGGGCCCTAATCTACTGCATCTTCTCCTCCACTGTATTACTCTGAAGCTAGCACTATTTCTTCTTATCTCTCTGTGAGTCTGCCATCGTTTTACAACACAGACGTTGTTCCAGCTCCTGGGAGAGCGGGAGGAAAAGAGAGGGAGGGGTGGGAGATTTATTGTGAACACCATTTTGAGTCCACACAAATAGGGGAGGGTGGGAATGAGAGTCCTGTCGAGCATCGCGTGATACATTTGTCATTGTTTTAATATTATGGAAATAGGTCTGTTTTCATAATGTTAATACCAAAAGGCCAGTAAATCAAACATTTTCACCGATGCCCCAGAAAAGCCAGCCATCTCCTCTGGGGGCCATTTTTCTCCATAGATTGTCTAGTGTAGGATTTCCTATGTGTAATTCTATTCCCGGAGATAATACAACCCTTTTTTTTTCTTTTTTTGGAACACATAATTATAAATCCTGATGCGGTGGCGGGTATCGCAGCCCCGCGTCTCCGAAGTGAACACATTAGGTATTACCTGGCTTTGTTCGTAGGCGTTCTAGGTGGCGTAAAAGCTGTGAGATGTGGTAGCAGCGAGGCTGTTACGCCCACTGTTCTGGCCGATTACTCTCCCATAAAGCCTTGCCAGGTTTGCGAGGCGCGGGGTCACGTCTCCCGACGGCAGGTAGAGACGCCTGCTTGTCAGGGGGAATGATTTTCCTGCTTAACGACATGCAGATTAGGGTTTCCGTCAGTATAAATCCGTTTTAGTGGCAGGAGGGACCTGGGCTGAGTTTTACTGCCCCCCAACCGTCTCCCGTTTACTGGCCTTGCTCTAACGGCGCTCAGAGCACCGGAGGTGGCCTCCAGTGGTTTTTAGAGTGCACGGCGTGGCCCATTGCTCCGGGTTGAGGTGCGATAAAAACGACAGACCCGTAGAGTGCAAACCTTTGTCTGGAGCTACAGAAACAGATTTTCTAGGGTAAAAAGAAAACTTGATTGATTTTTTTTTTTTTTTATCAAATTACGTGACAATGATCACAGTTTGATTGGACTGCTATTTCTGAGAATAGGAGTGCTCCAGAGGTTCAGCGGTAGAAAGTGGTAGTTAATGCAACTGAAAAGTCATTCTGTGATGTGATTTGCTGAGGCAGTGTTCCTCCGCTGAGCCGGAGGAGTTGGAAGCTTCAGTGCTTTGGCTGGCACTGCCTATACTTCAATATCTGCTCTGTTCTTTGTGGGAGGATTGAACCCAGAGGAATTGCTGTCTTTTTATATTTTTTTTTTTTTTTTTAAGAAAAAAAAACTCTTAGAAAAGAATTTCAAAGAAACTAGATAGGCAAGATGGAGGACTCAAAGTAGTTACTGCTTTGGATTTCAGTTAATGCTGTAAAAAAAAAAAAGGCTATCTCTCTACGTTATGCAAGCTTATATATTATAGAAGTTTCCATCAATCTGAGAACATTTCACTGCAATAGGAGTGAAAATCTGGTGCAACTTCAGCTGTTGAAGGTGCAATTCCCCGAAGTCACATCCAGTGAGGGAGTAATCACCTCTTTCAAACGTATGGTGAAACGCAGAGACTCACAGATGGAAGTTGGAGAAGTATTTGAAATGGTGTTGTGTGTGTTGTATTGTATTGCACCATCTGTGTGTGTGTGTGTGTGTGTGTGTGTGTGTGAGATTTGTATCACAGCGACCTTTCATATATCCTGCTGCTAACTTTTTGTCCCCATCGCTCCCTCTGTACGACCTTCACCCTCACACCTCCCCAGTTCTCTGTTCCACCAGTCTGTCCAATCACATCACTCATGTGTTCGGTGTGAGGGAGAGATAGATTGTGTGTGTGTGTGTGTGTGTGTGTGTGTGAGCGGACCACTTGGATGTGTGCCACCGGAGCAAAGTCTGCCAAACCACTGAAAGCTGTCACATTAGCCGACTGTTCTCCGTGTTTTTGCTTGCCAAAGTGGCATATTTTTTATTGGCAGGCTGATACTTTTATATATTTAAAGTGCTGGCCTAGCTTTTTATTTGGGGGGGTGGGGAATCAAAGCATGAACAAATACTTACAGTAGCACGGATGTATACGCCAAAGTCTTACGATATGTTCACATCTTCCTCCTTCAAATCCTCAGTTATGCTCGTTAAGTCGGGTATCGATTTCATCTTCCATCGTTTAATAATAATCAAACGAACATGCACAAGTTGAATCTCAAACTACAGTAGCTGTAAGTGAGATACTGTGACTTTTTTACACTGCCGTGGCTTTGCATTTTCAAACAGGAAGAACTGTATGTGCGAACCACCAGGTGTTTGATTCAGTGGTTTGTGCGATGCTTCATCTGTGTGACCTGAGGCACTTCTGTAGCTAACGCTGCTCTGCACAGGTGCGCACATTGTTCTCTATAAAAAGAAGAGCAAAATGAGTTGATACCAGTCCTGCTGTGTACATTCTGCTGTGTGCTTGTGTGTGTGTGTTCAGCATGTGTTTGTAGCAGATGAAAGAGGACAGGTCGCAACAGAATGACTATACAAAAAGCACTCACCTGCAAGAGCAGAAATGCCCTGCAGCAAATACGAAGTAATGTAAGCGTGGGCGGTTAATATTAATACCATCACTCATATGTCAGGTCATCCTTCGAAATGCCAAATCACAGCACAGGTGTTCAAACCACCAGATCGTGTGTCCATAAAGGCCACTGAGCTGAAAAGTATGAACACAATGTGGTTGAATATCAGCTCATTCTCGACGTTGAAAACCTGCGGTGTTCCACAGGGTCCATGGTGAATGGTTGGGGCTCAGCCTCGGAGGATGACCGTAATTTCTCCAGCCATAGGTCCAGTATGGGCAGCTCATCTGACGGCTCCATCTTTACCCACTGCAGCTTTGCCCAGGCCCTGGTGGCCGCTGCAGACAAGGCAGGCTACCAACTGGAGGGCACGAGCCTCAGCAAGAGAGGTTGGTGTGTGGAGACCGGCTTCACCCTGCTGGACTCGATCTTCTACCTTCCTTCCTGCTCTGATTCTTCCTCCTGGGCTCCATTGGCTGATGTTTTCTACCTGTAACATTGGATTCCTTTCTACTGCTTGCAGACACTGTGCCCAGGTTGTGCATGGCAACTCAGTTTCTCTCCGCCTCATCTGGCTTGGCTCTCTGGCTTTCTTGCGTGAAATGAGTAACCCCTTGGAGATACGTCTCACTTGCAACCTCCTCTAAAAATGTTCTTTTCTAATAGGTTTTTTTCATCTTGATTGATACCCTCAACCTTTCTTCAAGACAGCTGCAGCTCCAGTGTCTGTGTACTGGCTCCTTCCTGACTTTCTTAACCAGCAGGTTTGTGCTCCTGTTTCCCCTCTCGCAGGTAAAGGCTTGTCCCACAGGCCCCGGCCCAGCAGTCCATTCTCAACAGATGGCAGCACAGTCGGCACACACAGCTTGGGCCACCAGAGGGCCACCAGGCCCACGCGCAAACCCCGAAACCAGGGCACGGCACCCCACCGGAGAGATGCTGGTGCAGACGGTGAGGCAGCGACTGAGAACACATTTTAAACAGTTTATGCAGAAATATCACATCTGTTGTTGTTTTATAAACTACAGGGAGTTGTATGAATATATCGCTGGATGGGAATGTGTCTTGACAAGTTAGTTGATTCCCCCTTTGGCACAGACCTACCTCCACCCCCGGAGCCTCCACCCTGTCAGGGCCCGGGCCGCATCCAGGGGGCCCGCAGCGCAACCAGCATGGCGCCCCCTACGGAAAGGAAGGCTTCGTCTCTGGAGCGCACGCCTTTGCCAGGACCCCTGTCTGGGCCGGAGGACATGAAGAGCTCCATCGACAGGCAGACACGCACTTCTCTGGAGCACCATCGCCAGGTTCAGGACAGGCTGGGCTCCATGGACCGAGCCGATGAGGGCCGCAGGGGACACAAAACAGGTACGGCTGGAACCAGACTGAGGTCTTTAGCGTTCATACAACTCAAAGTTTTGGACAGAAATGTTGTCCTGCAAAATCAACAAACTTAATCAGGTTTATTCGCTGTAATCTCGAGCACCTTCCCCATTATATGTGTCATATACACTGTTGCCCATAATATTGCCTGAATACACAACCCTCGGTTTAAATGCATCAGTTGACCATGTCCAATGATTACATTATGCATACCATTTGTTTGGCGCTATAAAAGACGAGACATTTGTAAGTAATTCCAACTTTATGGGCGACCCTGTGTATGCCAGTTCTGCACCGCCTTCCAAACAAACAAAATCCATACAATTATTTCATTTTCATGTTCTTCACTGAAGTATTTGATTTCGAACTCGTTCTCGTGTGGAAGTCAGCGTCCATGCTGCGTTGGGACTGGACTCCCATGAACAGATTGCACTGTCTGCCACTTGCTCTGGTTTCCAGAATGCCCCCCCTCCTCATCCTCCCCAATGCCCCTGTAACTGTTGCCAATGCTCCGCTCCAAGTGAGGCAGGAGGCCCCAGCAACTGAAATACACTCTAATCGCCTCTGCGATTTTTTTTCCTCACACAAACGGCAGTCGCTCTGCACCCCATCTGTGTGTGTGTTGGTGTGTGTGTGTGTGTGCATGCATGTGTGTTTGTGACCATTAGAGCTCTCCATGCTGTGCCTCCTGCCCTCTTTGTGCCAGGTCTTTTTCAGACAGTTAATCTGAGACTGCGAGACAAAGACAGGTGCCCACAATCAGCATCTTTACAAAGAAGCCCGTCGGTGAATTCCCACACGTGTCAGAGTGCTGACTGATTCACAGTAGAATCCACTGAGGTCGGGGCGGACTCCATTACAGTCATTAGCGGAGCAGTGGGTAGCAGTTTGATGAGATTTCACACAACGATGGAGACTGCTGGGGGTCAATGTTATGCTGCCCTGCAGCAGGGGGTCCCACAGCAGCCAGCGGTCCCCTCTCTTATTGTATTTACCCCCTCATACGGCCGGTAGCTGCAAGGCCATGTGTGGGGCTGAGATTCCTCTCTGTGGCACGCCCTGGCATAGCCTGTTGGCAGCGCCACTCTGCAGATGTCAGCAGGAGGAGGGGGACGCTGCAAAGTGCTCTTTGTGTCCATGCATCAGATGTTCGATGGGTTGTTCCACTGCAGCAGGAAAAGTCCACCGTTTGAAAGTTTTCTTATGCTCGATCCCTCTGTGTTTTCAGAGGACGGGTGCCTGCCATACAACAAACCATCCTTTCCCTCCCCTGGTGGCCACAGCTCCTCTGGGACCGCCTCCTCCAAGGGCTCGACAGGGCCCCGCAAGAACGATGGTCCACGACAGCCACAGCAGTGGACCGCCACAGAGCACGCTGAATTCCTGGGGACCAATGGGCAGGGACAGTACTCGGGAGAGTTATGTGAGTATTTTATAGGAGGTAAAATAATATACGCCACTGTATGGAGACTGTGGAAGGTCACTACAGCTGGCTGCAACCAGCCTCCATGTTTCTGTTTGTGTTTGGATTTAGATGTGTTGTTTGGACAAACCAGTCTATTAGCCTCTAGCCCATTTATACCGGATGCTGCGCAGAGCAACATTGCCCCTCCCGCTGGTTGCTGCGTAGCACAGCATTGTTGATTCGTCGTCATTTTCATGACATTTTCAGGATTCGTCGACAATAACGTCAATCAATCAGGCATACATGTATGTTTATTGATGTAATTGTCGACGAATCACACGGCATTTTGTTAGTCACGTGCATAATATGCTGCATGCAAAATGACGACGAATCAACAATGCTGCGCCTCGCAGCATCCGGTATAAATGGGCTAGTTAATATGTGTTTAGCTGTCTGTCTGTCCTGTAAATGCCATTATGTATACTAACTGTTAGAGACCTGGAGTTACAGTCCATCCATGTAAGTACAATTGGCCAATAGAGTTGATTCTGATTCATGTGAAGCTAAGCAATTACTATTCTTTTTAAATGTATTTAGAGAATAGAAAGAACCTATTTTCCTGAATAAACCCTTACATTTCTCAATCTTTATACATTCCCCTTCCTTCACACAGAGTGATCTCCCTGGGATGTGAACTGGAGAAAAACAGCCAGCCTGTCCCCGAAAGAATGACGCCTTCCTTGCTGTGGCGATGAACTTTGTCTGTCTGTGTGTTCTCAGAGGGAAGGAATGCAGCAGAGGGCACTACAGAGAAAAGCAGTGTCACAGAACTGTAAATGTGATGTATAGACACAGACATACTGTACATCTCACTATGTTTTTGTCCTCAAGAAAATATTTTCCACCTCCTACCTTACTGTAATTTTCTTTTTGTTAGAAAAAGGCAAGTGAAAAAAAAAAAGAAAACATCTATACAAGAACACATTTTCTGGTAACTGCCCTTAAGGAAAAGGGGATTTCCTGTAAATATATTCTTTAACTTGTTGTTGCATTGCTATGCAAGCCGAATTCATTTTGAGCTTTTTGTTTCCATATACAAGAACAGTTGGTTTTATCTGGTTATTTGTATTATATGTGAATTGAGTGGCTGTTGTGCCATAAAATAATTGTTTTATAATCCATTGTTTGTTAATAGTTCCCATTAATTATTATCATTATTATTATTAATTATTGTTTTTGCACTGCAATTTTTGGTGATAAGCACAAAAACATAGCTCCTGCTGACATGAAGAACCGGAATAATATGTGAAGAGGAGTTTCTGTACTGTAAAGAGAAGATAATTATATACTTATGTACAGAGAGATATTAAAGAGTAAGGCTTTGCTCACAGACGGCAACAAATATGGCACCCATTTCCATAGTTGAGAGTAGTTGGGTGGCAGACACACACGGTTCCCGAGGCCTGGAGGGCAGATATGAGGATACTGTATTACTGTAGGTGACCGAGCTGATTATTTCATTTCTTTTTTTTTTTTAATTTTACTATTTCAGAAAGTTTTAAGTCGAGTTTTCATGATTTGCTGCCCACATAATTTTACTAAACTGCGTTTACGCTCCTCATTCAATAAAACAGCACACACACCATAAAAACAGCCAAAAGGGAGGAAGAATCAGTGAAATCCAGCATCATGCTGTATTTCAGTAACACAGAGGCAGATTCATGGGCTTGACAAAGGAGTAACTGAACTATCAGTGGAGCAACATCATTTGTTTACAATCGTTTTTTTATTCTTTTTTTATGTCCATTTTAATATTGTTTGCTTTTTTTAGAGCACTTACTGTTTTACGTGGTGTTTTTTTTTTTTGTGGTACAGTATCATCCGAGGAAGCAACACGATGAGGTCATCTGTTAATCTGTTAGGTTGACACCACGGTCGGGGCCTTGTGTCGAGAACTTTGAGAAGAAATGGGGTGCGTGTGTTCGATTTAAAGCCCAAACGGTGGCGTGGACGATGGAGAAAAGCCTTGTGTGTAAACTAGCAGGCCTCACTGCCTCCGAGTAGGAAAGCAGAGCACTTTCTACCTGCCGACCGCCGGCAAAACACACTTATCATCTGCCGCTTCCGACTTCTCAGCCTCTGAATCTCATTTTTTTTATTTTTTTTTTATTGGTTGTCCTTTTTTTAAATAAAAAAAAAAGCTTGTTTCTTTGTATGCCTTTTATGGACTCCAAAACGCTGCTTTACAACAATGTTTTCGATATTAATGTTCAGGATTTTTGTGGTTCGATGACTGTTTGTTTTGTCTTTTTTTGTACTGCTAATGTTGATAACAAAAGGGGGGGTGGAAACTAAAAGGCCGTTACAGATGCTGTTGTACTGTTGTCGTCATGCCATTGTCATTTTCTATCATCCACCCAGTGGCCAGTGTTCCCGGAAATGAGGTGCAAAGAGTATCTCAGGTTATTTTACATTCTGGTGGTGTTTATGTATGTGTATATATGTGTATATATCCATGCGCATCCCCACTTGATTATGCCATTCCAATTTCATTGACAAAAATATCCCTCTCATGTCCGATCCTGTCGTCCCCCTCTTTTCTTTCTCTGCTGTGGATTTTTGATTCTGAGTATAATGTGCTGGTTCATCCACCTTAAGACAAGATGTCAGTAAAAGAACATACCAAATTAAGATTGATATTTCTAATGTCTAATGCGTTATAGTGTCTCTTTAATACTCATTGTCTTCTTTTCAAATCACAGTGTCGTTTTGTATTTATTAAAATGATAATAAAAGTATATTGTGGAAAATCTGCATAAAGATTTGTGGAATATAATATGTGTTTTTCCGTTCCTTGTAAAGTTTGCTGTCAGAGCGGAGCAGCGATGGCCATAAGGAGATGAAATGCCGGGTCAGTAGTCGTCTGAGTCACTCTTCGTCCTGCATGTTCACCGCACTGCTCCTCTCATGTCAAAACGAAAGCAACTTCAAACCGTTTTCCAACACAAGGAGCAAAAACGCTCACAATTTGCTTGTCAAGACAATAGAGAAAATGTCTTTTTGGAAGGATGAAAGTACTTTGGCTTTCCCTCTCTTTTTGTTCATTTTCTCAATATTGTTGATTCTTTGTCGCCTATCTGTGTGTTGCCTTTTTGCTATAAAAGGATTAAAAGTGATGACAAAAAAAGAGAAAGTTGTTGGGTGAAGTCTTTCTGTACAGTACGGGGCGAGGTGACGCTCCGATCCAATGCCATTTCTACAGTACATTCTGCTTTTTTCCCCCTTTTCTTTCTGTAAAACACCTTCTGTATTCACTTGCATGTCCTTGTCCAAGAAGAGAGTGGATCAAGAAAATAAACTTTTACAGTCTCATTCCCATGTCCTGTAAGATAAATCCATGTTCTTTTATTTCCTTGTACCTGGATCAATATCAAATAAAAATATTTTTGAAAAATGAAATTGCCTAAAATGATGTTTGTCGTTGATAGAGAAACTGCTCTTAAGGTCAAGTCCATATCGGGCTGTATTTGTATTTCTCTTAGCTGTGATATTTTTGGTTTCGTGGACTACTTTCTTATACGTACTGCAGCTACTTGCAGATATTTGACCCAGCAGCAATGTGTGTGTTATACTTTGCTGTGTGTGTGTGTGTGTGTGTGTGTGTGTGTGTGTGTACGAACTCCTGACTCAGCTGTGCTTTTTATGTCAAACCAATCCGAACCGTGAACTTTCTGGAGGACTAGCTTCAAACACAAAATCCAAATCTCCTAAATCACGGAGCTCACGGTAAATGAACTTGTGAAAGCTCTGGATAAAGCTCCTGTATCGGCATTATGTGCAAATATAAATTAACAAAACAAAGCGTTATTTCTTCTATATATCTCCATTGAACATTTCCCATATCAGGTAAATGTGCAGTAGGTGATGCAACTTCATGGAAATACTAAAGGGACGCACTATGTTTTCATGCGCCTGCTAGTTATATCTGGGAGGTGAAATGTTGCCTGCAGGTATCAATTATTCTGACTGTCTGTACTAGATATCTGACATGTGGCCAGTGCCTGGCATACTTTCCTGTTAAATTGAAAGAATTTCATATTTGAGCAGCACTGAGGATGATGTGGTGTGCTGCCCAGTCCAGGTCTGCAGGGGGGGCGATCATTTCTCACTTCTTGCCAGAGCTAACTTATCAATATTTCAAAATGTGTCTTTTCATAGAAAGAAAGGGTTTTTTTTTTTTTTGTAAGAAAAATGTTATTTATTTGATTCCTGCATATTGTGTTGTACCCAAAATATCCCCATATGAGGTATGTGAATGTGTTTTCTGCCCTGGATGGTAATGGTACTGCACCCATCTGCACTGTCCCTTTAAGCACCTAGTTGGCAGTGCCGGGGGCGGAGTCTCAGGTGCAGGAAGTAGGAAATAAAAGAGGAGAAAAAGTTTGGGCCACACCCTATTAATGGAGTGGTGTGGTTGGGGTTCAAGGAATCTCAGAATGAGGTCAAAGCCAACACCGAAGGTCAACACAGGAATAACATCTTCCATCGAGTCGGGAACTAAAAGGATTTCAAAATAAAACAAAGCCTGCCTTGCCGGTGAGACCAAGCTGGGTTTTATGTTTTTCTTGCAGTGCATTGCTATGGACGTGTTTTTAAAAAAACAATGTGTTTATATTGTTAATTGTTGGAAGGGGATTATTTGTGTGTCTTTTATCACAATATAAGTTGTTTGGGTTAAGTTTGAGAGGATCCCGGGTTCGATTCCTGGGTCGGGCTGGGTTCCTTCTGTGTGGAGTTTGCATGTTCTCCCCATGTGAGCGTGGGTTCTCTCCGGGTTCTCCGGCTTCCTCCCACAGTCCAAAGACATGCAGGACGGGGATAGGTTAATTGATGTCTCCAAATGTCCCATAGGTTGTTTGTCTCATGTCGGCCCTGTGATAGACCTGTCTGTCTCTTCATGTCGGCCCTGTGATAGACCTGTCTGTCTCTTCATGTCGGCCCTGTGATAGACCTGTCTGTCTCTTCATGTCGGCCCTGTGATAGACCTGTCTGTCTCTTCATGTCGGCCCTGTGATAGACCTGTCTGTCTCTTCATGTCGGCCCTGTGATAGACCTGTCTGTCTCTTCATGTCGGCCCTGTGATAGACTGGTTACCTGTCTGTCTCTTCATGTCGGCCCTGTGATAGACTGGTTACCTGTCTGTCTCTACATGTCGGTCCTGTGATAGACTGGTTACCTGTCTGTCTCTACATGTCGGCCCTGTGATAGACTGGTTACCTGTCTGTCTCTACATGTCGGTCCTGTGATAGACTGGTTACCTGTCTGTCTCTACATGTCGGCCCTGTGATAGACTGGTTACCTGTCTGTCTCTACATGTCGGCCCTGTGATAGACCTGTCTGTCTCTTCATGTCGGCCCTGTGATAGACTGGTTACCTGTCTGTCTCTTCATGTCGGCCCTGTGATAGACTGGTTACCTGTCTGTCTCTACATGTCGGCCCTGTGATAGACTGGTTACCTGTCTGTCTCTACATGTCGGCCCTGTGATAGACTGGTTACCTGTCTGTCTCTTCATGTCGGCCCTGTGATAGACTGGTTACCTGTCTGTCTCTACATGTCGGTCCTGTGATAGACTGGTTACCTGTCTGTCTCTACATGTCTCCCTGTGATAGACTGGTTACCTGTTTGTCTCTACATGTCTCCCTGTGATAGACTGGTTACCTGTCTGTCTCTACATGTCGGCCCTGTGATAGACTGGTTACCTGTCTGTCTCTACATGTCAGCCCTGTGATAGACTGGTTACCTGTCTGTCTCTACATGTCGGCCCTGTGATAGACTGGTTACCTGTCTGTCTCTACATGTCAGCCCTGTGATAGACTGGTTACCTGTCTGTCTCTACATGTCGGCCCTGTGATAGACTGGTTACCTGTCTGTCTCTACATGTCGGCCCTGTGATAGACTGGTTACCTGTCTGTCTCTACATGTCGGCCCTGTGATAGACTGGTTACCTGTCTGTCTCTACATGTCGGCCCTGTGATAGACTGGTTACCTGTCTGTCTCTACATGTCGGTCCTGTGATAGACTGGTTACCTGTCTGTCTCTACATGTCAGCCCTGTGATAGACTGGTTACCTGTCTGTCTCTACATGTCGGTCCTGTGATAGACTGGTTACCTGTCTGTCTCTACATGTCAGCCCTGTGATAGACTGGTTACCTGTCTGTCTCTACATGTCGGCCCTGTGATAGACTGGTTACCTGTCCAGGTGTACTCTGCCTTCGCCCAATGTCAGCTGGGATCGGCTCCAGGCCCCCGCGACCCTGAATACCCTGGATAAGCGGTAGACGATGGTTGGTTTAAGTTGAGCCAAGGCTGGGTTGGGTGTATTTGAGTAGTTGATTTGTGTACTTGTTTATCCATCAGAGCATTTGGACTCGGTTATGGTGGGAGAACATGCCCTGTAGCTGGAGAAGCTTTTCTTACTGTGCTCAAGTCTGAATGTTAATTAATGTTGTGGGGAGAAGGACTTCCCCTTCCGTTTATCATCGACACATTTTGTTGATGCTGTTTAATGAAGTTTAATGTTGGAAGTTATCCGTAGATTCACCAGTTTGTGGTTCATTGCGTGGCAAACAGGCAATACGTTGTAAGTGTTTTGACAAAGTGTGAATCACTGCAAACATGAGAGGTCCTTAACCATGAAGCCATAATGAGGCGCCCAAAAATATGGAGTTTGCTGCAGCAGAATGCAACATTAGCTGTGGACAGACACAGAGGTGCACACTCACTCACTCACACACGTGACTCAAAGAATAATGTTGTGTGAATAACTCGTTTTGTGTTGCTTGTATTCATAATCATAGGAACGGTTCAGTGAACTATCCCGACCCGTTAAACAAACCCATCAGTGCAGACTCGGCAAAAAAACGGCTCCCACATTGCACCTCATCCTCTGGCTGCCTGTGCCTGGGGGGCCGTACGAGTAATGACTGCTCCGCTCCTTGCCAACAAAGCAACTTTCCCTCCGCTCCCAATCTTTTTATTTCCAATTGCTTACCACCTCTTCCTCATTTCTCACCTCGGCCTTGAATGTGCAGCAAATATTGCAGTTTGCGATGATGCACCTGTTTCTCCCCCGTACTCCCAGAAGTACTTCACACGGCTGTGTAATTGTTGCATCAGACGGTTGGTGGAGATGGTCTGTGGAGAGAGCAAAAAAAAAAATGGTTATCCAGGCTGAAGGAAATAAGCTTTGCTCAGCAAATCCAGGCTGCAGTGGGATCCAAGTGATCAGGGTGTGTGTGTAGCAGTGTGTTGGTGCCGTGTATATGCGTGTTCATGTATCTGCTTGATGAAAGGAAGCATCTATGGCCCGTGCTGCAGGATTTCTTTCCCCCCGTGCTTCTCCTCCCCTTTGTCTTTGGACTGGTGACAATGAGTGGAGGTGAGAGGGCAGCAGTACCAATGCAACACCATTCATCACACGTGTCAAACAGCTACACCAGCTGGGGAAATTTACATTTCATCCCTCTCCCCCCCTCTCTTTCTCTCGCTCGGTCTCAGCCTTTATCTCTCTATTTCTTTACATCATAGCTCCACGTTTTGATAAACGACTCCATCATTTTTTTCACCCAAAAGGATGTCCTCAAATTTTCTGTCTAAAAGCCAAAAATATGAAACGAATAAAAGCAGTAAATTGTTGATTTGGAGAAACAAAAAAACGACAATGATTGATCAATCATCAGAATCATTGCTGATTAATTTTTTTGTAGATCAGTTAATTGATTAATCGTTTCAGCTGGTGGCATGACAATATGAACATTTCATGTAATGATTATCCCGGCCAAAATAATTGTGATTTATGATAATATCCCGATAGTCATCAGAATGTGCCTTTAACTTTTAATATGCCACTAACAGATCCTGGTATCCCTTCACATTTTGTTGAGAAATACATATGTTATTGCACCACTGCCATTTATTTTATTTTATTTTTTAATCTTTAATTTTTCAACTTTATTTTATTATTGGCTTGTTTTAATGTTTTTTTTTCTCCAATGCTTTTCTTGTTTTATGTAAAGCACTTTGAATTGCTCTGTTGTTAAAAGGTGCTATAGAAATAAAATTCCTTGCCTTGCCACTGATAAGACACACCTATATTTATTCCTTTTTTTGGGTTAACAATTCATTTAAAATGATCATAAATCATCAGGTCTCCCTGCATGAATAATTGATGAATATATCGTCCCATTCCTATGCAGCTCTAATCGTCTCCTACCTAAACATTTACATAAATTCTACATCCTGCACAAAAAAAAATACTTGGCCCAAATACGTGGTCAGCAAAATATGCTGTGTGGAGTGATTTCACGTTGACCATCAAGTAAGAGGAAAAACAAATGTATACGTGTCGACAGCCGTCTCTCTTTACGCACGTAAACACGTCCAGAAATGTAATTTTACACATGAAGTCTACGTCCTTCTTTTTTGAAGCGTATAACTACAGAGATTGTGTGTTTGGCTCCGAGCGCTGCCAAAACACAAATGGCCTGTAACTCAATACTGTTCCTGAATGCATCGTGTACCAGACTACACAACGTCTGGGTATTCTGGAGGAGTCTTGTAGGTTTTATTTGTCTGTATGTTTGCAAGTCATTTGAGGAAAAAGGCATTTTGCATGAGTTGTTTCAGTTTATCCAGATGGATGGGTGGATGGATGGATGGGTGGATGGATGGATGGATGGGTGGATGGGGGGCTGAGAGATTTTATTCAAGAGAAAAGAAAACTGTGTGAAATGATGATGTATTTTTATGTCTGCCTATGTCTGCCTGGGAAGATGTTTTTTTTGTTCTTTGCTCACTTGAGGTGTATGTACTTGTGATTCTGAGTGCAGAGCTTTAGGTGCAAGGCATCCTGTTCCTGTGGGGATCCTTGATGAACAATCTCTTAATCAAAGCTTAATTGTTTAGCATGATCCTGAGTGACCTGCTTAATGGGAACCCCCTCCCTTGATTAATGGCGTGTGTTAACGAACACAGTGGGAGACACCCCAAAACCTTGTCTGACTCTTGTTAATTAAAGGCTGGGTCCAGCAGTATCCGGGACTGGCTTATTGCAGCATAATGGAATGGAAATAAAAACAGAAATCAATTAAATTATGTTAGTTATTAGAGTTTTGTTACCATTGCATTATATTCAGTTGAGTTTTGGTTATGGGGAGTTCTTTATTAACCACCAGCAGCAACAGATTTCCTTTTATATCATATTATTTTATAGTGTATATCCAACGTGTGCACACACACTTACATGTGTCCTTCGTCCTTCAAACCTCGTCGACAACAAAAGAAGCATTTCTAAAGCCGCGCTGTCTTCTGCTTGAAAACCACACTGAAGGAAAAAGAAGCAGCCCTTTGTCTTCGGGTGTATGAAGTGGACGGAAATATGAAAAACTCTCCTTCTCTGCCGTTCATACACACACACACACACACACACACACACACGTTGAAGTGTGAAAACCACCTCTGTAGCTCTGCAACACGTGTGATGGGCAGAGCTTTGCAGAAGTCTTTGCCAAGGATCTGAACTGAAACATGCCCTCGCCTTTCAACGCTACAAGGCTGCGGCTGCTTTCAAACGCTGCTGAATAATAAACTCTTCTTTTTATAAAAAAAACATCCAAAAAACGTAAACTTCAGCATAAAAAAATGACGATTGAATCCAATCAAAGCTCTTGTATTTAATAATTTCCATCCCACGTGGCGGGATTTATCCTTTTGTCTGCTTTTCTGTGGAACGTTCTCTAACCCTGAACGGCTGCTGCATCATTTAAAACGTAGCACACGAGGAGACCTTGGTCTTTTTATTCGTGCTGAAAACATTCTCTCTTCTTCACCTCCTGCTGCATGTGTCCAACGAGGAGGGATTGTTTGGCCTGCAAGCATCCATGACACCACTCTGTGAGTCATAATGGGTTAATCACCCCGAGACCACCGAGGTCACTGTCGACACTTGTCTTGTCTTCCTCTTAAAGTCTCTTAAATCACATCCATGTTTCCCTCAAATCATGTGTGGAGAGATGAAATGAGGAGATGTGTTTTTCAGAGAAACGAGGCGTCCTTTCGTCTGTTTCTGATGACGGCAGCAGCTGATCACAGCTGGATCGTGATCAACAGCTGGAGAGACTTGTGTGTTTGTGCACACGTGACCTTTACTAACAGTAACACTAATGAAGCCAGTTCTCACTGGCAGACCAGCTGTATTCTCTCTGTAGTTGTTACCTATTAAACAATCTGCATTTATATTAAACACTTGTGTATTTCTACTGGCAGAATGCTTTATTGTTATTTATTTGTTATTTGCATCTGTTTTTATTGAGATTTTGATTGTGAAATCATTATCCAGAATATGATGATTGTGTATTTTAAACACTAGACTTATTCATCAGGCTAAATGTTTTGGGGGAAATTTAAATGATGTAACTCATAAAAAACCCCAAAATAATAATAAATAATGTAAATAGTGTTTCTTGCTGACAGACTCTCCTACTCACTGACTCTAACCGATCATGAAAAGACAAATCTTTCTAATAAATGAAGAAAGTTGTTTGTGTTTCCCATTGTGTTGTTCAGATTCAACGACATGGTGAATCAGAAAAAGAGTGAAACATAAAACTAATCTGTTATCTGTCTTCATTGATCAGATCAGACCGATCAGCCGCAGCTTCCAATCAATGACTGATATGAAAAGAGGGGGCGTGTCGGCCGTTAGGCTGCTCTCCTGGATCCTCCTCACGTCTCCACAGAGATCTCTCCTCGGAGCAGGAATCGGAGCTCCGTGCCGGACCAGACTTCCAGTTCAGTCAAGGAGCTGGGAAATATTAAATAAGAGACTTGGGATGGACTCAGGAGACAGGAGAGGGCTGCAGAGGTGGGGAAGGAAGGGATAATACAGGAGAATATTCTAAATAATCAGATTTTCCCTCAAGTTAAATGTCAGTTTTGCTTAATCTAATGAAAAAGGGCTGTATCATATAATATAGAACTTGAGCACGGTTCGACCCGCTCCCCTGGATCTGCAGGTCCTTGATTTTATTTTTATTTCGTCGATGGCTAAGGATGTATACCTGCACATTCCCCTACCTTCTCAAAACCCGTCCTCGACTCCTTTTTCCACTCATTACTTCGGTCACGGACAATAACAGATGGTGCAGCTGCTGGTTTAATTGTCTTTATTACAGAGGCATCTGCTTTCTGCTTTTTTAATCCAGAAAAAAAAACAAGGCAGTCGAGGCCACGTTTGTGAAATTAGAAAGTTAACAAGAATAAACAAAAGAAAAAAAATCTTATATTGTAGAAACGGCATTTTCCTAGCTCAGCAAATCACAGTGAGATGTCTGTTTTTAGGGTGGAAGCTGGTTGAATTTGTTATAATGCCCCGGCAACCTACCTTGCTCCAATTAAAAGCTTAAAAATAATGTTAAAAATTGGTGTGTGGGTCCTCACGTGTTGCTCTACACCTACAAGTCTATAAATGAGAGAATCATTCAGTTATTTTCTTAGCTTGTGTTGCACCGAGGAGGTTTAAGGAGGAAACGGCTCTTACAATCATTTTCTAACTCGGATCTGCAACAAAAAAGAAGCCGAGGGGGAAAATGTCATCGGCGCATCATCCCTGACGGCCCTGTGTGAATGAATAATTACTCTACTTTGACCCGGAGGAGGGCAGGGAAGGTAAAGAAACCTCCAACCCTCTCACCCTGAATCCCTTTCAAACAGGAAAACCCTGCATCATGACGTGATAAGACGTTGACACTGAGGAGGCTGTGACATGCCGAGATCTTTAAGAAATAAAACGATTTTTCTAAAAAAAACGCTCAGGGGAATGAAATGACTCACCCCAGCAGCTCAAAAAGATGAGATGGGGTTCATCTGTGTATAGAGGATGGAGGGGGGGGATTGGTTGGCTGTGTTGAGCGAGCTGCAGTCGTGTCAGGAAGGAAGTAAGGCTTTAGAAATGCCTCATTGTTACCATTATGCTTAATAATTTGAATGACATCTCAGTGCATGACTCAAAGGCACTTGTGTGGGTGCTGGCAGGGGTTATTAGAAACGACTCCCCCAATGATGCGTGTCACTGAAGCAGCAAATTAACATGAGGAGATGGAGGCATGTTAAAAGCGGCGGAGGACGGGAGGGGAAAAGGGCTGAGATGGAAGGGGACGAGAGGGAGTGATGTGAAGGGGAACAGGGAGAGATGCGGAAAAGGATGTTGCTATTTCCACTCTCTTTGTTGGCGGAGGCGCTCCGCCTGCTTGTGCTGTTCCAGCTCCTGCTCTGTTGAAGCCTTTTCTGAACACCAGGTGCTCCTATTGTGATAAATGATTCTCAACTGTGCCGAACAATGGCCGAGGCAGCCAGACATATCCCTCATCAAATACTTCCACGGCTCCTCTTCCACAAACTACACAATGAGCACGGCGGATCGCAGCAGCTTGCAGGTTGTTTGTCTTGCCGCCACACAGGACTGAAGGCTATTTCTGCTTCCTGCTTACCACCTTGCTCTTATTGTAGAAACACGCCATATGGTGACTGACAGTCCCCTGGAAGATACTACTGGAGGATGCTCCTGCCTGTTGATTGGCCAGTTTCTTGTCCATCTTCTCTGCTGCTCATTTTGCATCCTGCTCTTTGCTCAGTGCATCCTTTTGTTTCCCTGTCTCCTGTCTCTGACAGCAAACAAGGTTTGATGCATGTACAGTGCCTTCACCTTTTTTTTTTTCCTGCCCAGTAATTTATGCTGTCAGGGTGTTTCCCTCCGTTTGGACGGGCTTTCATGTGTGTGCAGAGCGGTATCTTGGGGTGTTGACACGTTCCTCCGTGTTCGGCTTGAAACAGACAGCTAGCAGGTAATTGATGGGGGGTTTACTGCCACAGGCAATGCAAACCGGGAGGAATCCCCCCCACCTGCTTTTAACCCCATCAATTGGATTAGCAAAAGGTTTGTAAACAAGAGGAGCGATCCCAGCAGGGTGATAACTGTTTTAAGTAGAGGCCCACCACAGCATCAGCATGGAGTCGGGACGGGGACATTATATCGCAAATGGCGATCTCGGTGAAATTTGCAGGGGTCATAGAAGGCAAATTTGAAAAAGACAGCATATAAAACATGTATTTATGTCATTTTTTATGATTTATAATCTTATTTAAGAGTATTTGATTGAAGTGATATGTTTAACTGCTATTTTAAGGGTTTTAACCCTCAGGACCTCCTTTAAAAATCACACTCTTCCTCTTAACGCCCTTTTAGGTCACTGGATCATATCTATAAATATTAAACATGAAAAAAAAAACTTTTTGGGGGGTCATTAACTCCTATTCTCATCATGTTTACCAAATGTGAGGTATTTTTTTTATAATTTGAACCCTATAAATGCCAGTTAATATACATGATGGCACTTGTGTATAAAATGAAATATATTTTGGTGAATATTAAGTGGGTTTTTTGTGCAGGGATTATCAGTCTGGGATATGTCAATGATTAGCAACAACGTTGATTTTGATAGATTATTACTTTTTGAGTTATTACAAAAAAATACATAAAAATCACACTCTTCCCCTAAAGGCCCTTTTAGGTCACTGGATCATATCTAGAAATATTACAAATATTTTGCTGATTATCATGAATCACAAGTATTTCAGTAAGGATAATTGTGACACTGAATTTCTGTCCCATCCCATAACATGCAAGAAACTGAAGCAGTTTTTAGCCAAACTCACTAGTACCACTTTCATGAAACATATTGCTATTACACAGTATACCCACCTGTGAGCACTCCTGTGGAAACAGCTAATAAACATAATTGTTCAGCTGATTTTGTGGCCCATGTTACCTGAAACATGTTGATCCTGGACCTTCAGCAGGTGACTGAAGGTCCCTGTCCTTCTATATATCTATTTATAGCTCATATCCAACTTATGTCTTCACATCGTATCTGCTACTAATGACATCACTTCTCCCATACCTCCTTGTCCTCCGAGTAAAAACCTCTTCCCCATCTGTCCTCGCTCCCCAGCCACACAAAAGTCCTGCTCAGCATTCATCCAGGCATACGGGCCAAGATTCTGCTGGTGATAAAACCCCATTTATCAGCTGGAAGCGTCCGCAGACTGCAGATGTATCCAATCTCTATGCTTTTGATGCCAGGGTCACACCAGTATGACTCTGGCTGGCTTACCGAGCCCCCAGTGGTTACCCGCTCAAGCTCAAGATCTCATTACCGAGTGGTGTGACATGCTAATGAATTTGTCTCTAATCATGTTATTTGTAAGTGTCTCACAACTTTGGGCGAGGACGTTCTCCCAACAGGAACGGTAAACGTCTCTCTGTGGGATTTTTTTGTGGTTGATTTGACAGATTCAGAGAAATCCCAATTTGAACAGGTTTGAAACAGTTGAGTGATAAAAAAAAAAACCATTTGATTTTCTTTTAATTCTTTATTTATTTCCTATTTAAAGCAGCCAAAGCCACGATGAGAAACTGTAAGCTTCATATACTTGCCTCCACCTTGGGGTTGATTACTGGACCTGCTAGCATTCGATCATAAACGTTACACATATAACGTAATAAAGCTTTCTGAAAAATGTGCAGCAGCAGCATTGTTCTAATCACTTTGCAAATATTGCCTCAGAGGAATAAAAATGGCATCACGCTTAGATCCAATTTGTGCTACACTCACCAATTACTTTCACGGTCCACTTCCCGTCTAATACAGAAAGGCCAGATTATCCGCTGGATGTCTGGGTGCTGCACACCCTAATTACAAACACAAATTGGAAAAACGCAACTTGTGACAAAAAAAAAAAAAAAAAGTAGCATGTGATTTGTCCTCTTTCCAAGAAAAGTATTTGCACTGATTCACTTCGACTCTGTGTCCTCAAGGAGATAACTGGTTGCCGAACGGAAAGGCCCACTTAATGTCAAATTTGAAGAGTTTTTGATCTTTCTATTGGTCTTGTAATCAGATAAAGCCGTAGCATGGATGTTGTGTGTCTAATTGGGTTGAAGTATAATTAATCTTAACAGGAGTACAAGCATAGTTCATTACATGAGTGATTAAGAGGATATACAGAGGAAAAGGCAGAGCGTTAAGTTATCCAATATAGCGTGGTGCTTTGAAAAGCTGTAAATCTGCTGACTTTTAAACGCACGTAACCCCGTTTACTCCACTTACAGCTGGTTTTGCTCTTTTCCTGGTGATGCACGACTTCAACCCAGCTTCATTGTTTCTGCTGGCTGCTCACATCTCATCCAAATGGATGTTTTGTTCTGAATGCTGAGTAATGAAAGGTCCAATGTGTGACATAAGGGACTTGATGGGATGCTTAGTGGGTCTCTCATAAAAGTATTAGGACCTGAAAAGTTTTCATATGTTTCTTGTCATTTTTTTTATTGCCCAGAGACATCTTCAATTTGCATTTCCAATCCTAAAAAAAACAGAGAAAAGCACCACGTTTGAGAAGATGGAACCAGATGACTGTTAAGTAACTTATATGATGAATGGATTCAATGAATTTATTCAATGGATCGATCAATAATTTAGTTTCACAACTAAAAACATGACAGATTCTCGCTCCTGTATGTTCGAACCAACAGTCCCGTCCGTCACAAACTCATTTCTGAGTTTACTTACTTTACTTTATTTAGTTCACACACATGATGGAGTCACAGGGAGCAGCACGCCACAGCCATCTAGGAGATAGATGCATCCTGCCACTGGATAAATTGACTTTCAGAAACACTGTGCGAGGGATTTAGGGCCAGAGTGACAATGATGGAGAGATGAATAGGAGGGAGAGATGAGGCGAGGGTCAAAAGGGAAGAGCGAGTGAGGTGAGAGTTGGGAGAAGGCCAAGGCCGGTGTTAAATGTCTCTTAAAGGCTTGGAGATTGGGAGACGAGCGTTTCAGAATAATAGACCTTCAGAGACAGGGCCATAAATGAAGATGAAGAAGGCTAGCCACACATAGATGAAGGGAGCATGGATATCACATATTGTGGAATAAATCTACTGATTATTTAAGCTACCACTGAGGTCATATCATTTCCATAAGCACCATGTTATTGTTTATAGTGCCTGATATGCTTCACTTGTACAGCATTAGCTCCTGTGACCTCAGTGCTGAACAATGACTCTTTGAAACAACAGAGAGCCACACTAGGACAGCGATTCTTCAGAGGATCTGGCAGGTCTGATAAAACGAATGAAACCTTATGACTTGGCAAACTAGCTTCATGGTTAATGCAGGACTTCCTGGATGGAGGTGGACGTTATTGGAGGATTCTTCCCCCTGCGGGGTAGTAAAGTGATTTGGCCGTACTCTGCAGATGTGTGCTGTATAGAGGAAGAGATGGCCGCTGTCTGCTGCAGGATGGATGAGACGAGGAAATGAAAGCGAAGCAGACAAGGGATCGGACTATGACTTGGATGCCAATGACGGTATCAAAGGAGCGACGACGGGAATGATGAGTACGGTTGCATCTCTCCACTTTTGTTCCAGTTGCTTGCAGTGCAAGATCTAATTCCACCAAGTTGGAGCATCACCTCGTATAGACAGGAGATAAATTGGCATCCCTGTAATTGCCTGGACCTTTAACCTGGAGGCAGGAAGTGATCACTTTACCCTGGGAGGTCTAGCGTTTGGCCTCTATGATAGAACAGTGTCAGCTATTGACACACTGCAGTAATGGCCTACCTTCGGGCTGGTAGCTTCACACAAAGTAATGATGACCCATGCTCGCCTGCAAGCCACTGCTTTTCTTCTCATCGATGCAATTACCGCACTGAAGCATGGCCGGCCGAAAGCCCCTATAGCAAGGAGGAGGATCACAAGTCCCTGCTGGTCCCCTTTTACAACCGGTCCTAAAGCAGGAAAATACTTCCAAGGACAACAACAAGTTTTTTTTTTTTGTTGAAGTGTGAAGCTGATTGGTAAATCTGTAACATTAAAATGGATACAGGAGATGCTCTGTGCACAGGTTGGCGTGATGCATTAATTATTGTTGACGCTCATGTGCGTTTAGCCCCCACCCGTGAAAAATGAGATGACAAAAGAGGTAATTTCCTCTTTCTCTCAAGACGGTGTGTAATTGTGTGTGTGTGTGTGTGTGTGTGTGCTTTCCCCTCACCATTCCTTCCATCAAAGACCTTAATTCAACGTAATTATACAGATGGATTGAAATATACAGCAAGACAGGGAATCACTCCAATTATGCAGAGTTGATTAAAACTTGGACCCCATGCCAGGGTGCTGCAGGAGCATGGGGGGAGTCAAGATGTGCACCGTAGAAGCACTGAACACGTAAGACCGGTGAACATCTGCACCACGAGGACCAAAAAAACCACACCAGAGGATTTTCAGTGTTCCGA
This sequence comes from Chelidonichthys spinosus, assembly GCA_029853015.1. Lineage (NCBI taxonomy): Eukaryota > Metazoa > Chordata > Actinopteri > Perciformes > Triglidae > Chelidonichthys > Chelidonichthys spinosus. The sequence continues at coordinate 3,961,304 of CM056828.1, read as the reverse complement.
TCTCTACGACTAAACCGAGAAAGTAACGATATACAGTACGGCGGTCTTGACAGAAGGTAAACTCCTCGCGTTGAAATCTCATCGCCCCCTAATGAAGATGGATGAGTGCTATTCATTTACTGACAAACGCACGCAGTGTACAGCACAGCCCATCTCCTGTGTTGTGTCACCGGCGTATAGCTACAGCATTTATATGAGCAGCGGCGAGGATAAGTCCTTGGCATCTGGAGACCATGGTCAGTGGAGGAGAACGAGGAAGAGACAAAGGGAGGGAGGAGGAAAAATCTGGGAGATGGAGAGTAAAAGAGAAACGGACACAGAGACAAAGAGAATGAGAAGGAGAGAGAAAAAGATCACAAATAGGGAGGTACAGAGTGAAAAGGGCAAGACATTTGTCACCCTCTTCTACAGGACCATAGGAAGGAAGAACAATATCATTAATCTCCTGACATTTCAATATTGTATTAACCTTTCTAGTGGAATTCTTTGGGCTCATTAGTCTTTTTTGAGGGGTAGAAAAATAATAATCGATAGAACAAGCTCTGGACACGAGCTAGAAATACACTGCAGTCAAATAAGATACAACCTCCAGCCAGTCATGTGATTCCGCCCTGTCTTTAGCAGTTACTCCCTTTTGTGCTTTGAAATTAATTGGTTGAAATACAAACGCAACAAATAAACGGAAGAGAAATGGCCGTGAATGGGCGTAGCTGTTGATCTCGAGTAAGCCGGCGTCATAAAAGAGACGAATGGCTGCGCAGTAACGGCTTAAGATGGCAACACAAGCACATCAGCCGTCTTCTGTGGAGGAGGAAAAAAGCCCCCCAAGGCCACACAAAGCGTGATGAACCCATGCCTCCCCCCCTCGCCTCTCAGTCAGTCAGTCAGTCAGTCAGCAGGCTGTCTGCAGCAGAAGGTTAGAAAGACAGACGCAAAGAGATGGTGGAATAGAGGCACAGAGATCCAAAGGTACCCACACCCTTTTAGAAACCCCACCGCCACCATCCTCCCCTCCTTGTAATACCTCCACTGCCTGCTCACCCTTGTCCTCACTTTTCATCCATCAACCAGCCATTCAAATCACCAGCACTCCCGGTCATTTGACTAAGAAAACACCCTAATTTATCCCCATTATGCACCCTCGCTGAACATCAAGCACCGCCGGGGCCTTTTGTCAATCATCATTTACATTCAGCCTCTATGATTGGTCGTGTCAGTGTTTTTGTTGAGCGTGTTCAGCAACGCTGGAAAGAAAAAAGCATGTTGACTTTGAATGGTGTGGTTTTGTGTTTGCTTTGGGCATTCTTAAGCTTGGGGAGGAGGCGTCTGGGTTCAAGGGTTATTTCAATACTGTCGTTGTAGGTATACCTAACACCTTGGCTTAGACGAGGGTCTGCTAATGGGCTCCTTTGAATTCACAGGGAAATGAGTCACACACCAACACTGTAGGGCTTTTAATCAGTGAGCTATTTGGGAATTTAGCAGAAATCCATCATGTGAGAAAGATCGTTTCGGATAGGAGCCATTAAAGAGGGGGTAGACAAAATAACATGGACACATGATGGAAAGGACTGTTAAGTAGGACGTGTGCATTATATATTATAAGGTAATGGATTTAGATGTTCTGCACATTTTTCTACAAACTATCTCTCCCTTGTGTATCTGCTTATTTTCAGCCATGCAGCCCCAATGTGGCCAATCAATGAGCTGGACTGTTGTTATGGCGATTCACAGAATCTTATCCCATATTTAATTTACTGCATTTCTACAAAACAGACATTCCCATCTGGTTGTTATTTCAGAAAATGTAGATTATCCTGATGTCAAATAATTGACAAATTCTGAGATGATTAGTTCATTATTATTGACATTTACTAACAGGTTGGATAGTCAATTGCTCGTGTTATTTAGGCCCATTAAGCAGAAATGCTTCTAAATCTTCAGTAGTCGTGAAATGTGCAAATTGGCTGCCTTCCTCTCTTCTGTGTCAGTGTTATTATTGTATGGAAACTCCCTCAAGGCCAAAAATAACACCAAATATCTCCTCCAGTGTTTCCCCTCTGTTCATTCTGCAGTGAACAGAATCCTGTTTTTTTTCCTGTCCTGGTACCGATGCCTAGGCTTTGGATATGTGCTGAAATCAATATCCAGTGTTCATCCAGGGGAAGACGGCATTATCCAAAGCACTGTATGCAGGGCTTTTGAAAAACAAAATATTATTATTTTACTTCCCTGATCATAGTTGGTTGGAGTTTTGTGTTGCAGTGTCTGTTGGTCTGCTGGTCTCCTTTTGGAGATTCATACTCCTCTAATATGAGCATCTGGGATTATGATGTATTCAGATGATACTTCACCTTCATCTTGCAAAGCTAATAATTATGATTTCCAATTCAAAATGTAGCCAAACACGTCTCTGAACATTCTAAAGCCTAATAACAATGTATGCGATTATTAGCGTTTAAGAAAGAATTTTAGAATCGAAGAAGCGTGACTCTTGTATGAAGCTTTTTTTTTCATGCATGTTGGACGTTGTCCACCTGCAACAGTAAATCTACTGTACAGTATGCGTTCAGCGGATGCTTTTTGACCATGTTTGGAATATATTTAGCACGTGTTAATTAACTGAATAATGTTGCATTCTGTTCCCACTGATGCATCTGCAGTTTAGCCACAGTTGATCCGGCCTCTTATGAGAGTGCTGATTAAGAGACGTGGTGCGGTGAATCTGTTAAATGTATCCATCTAATAACGCTATTAATAATTATCATAAGCAGTCAGCGCTTTGACGACGACAACTCATCGGTGACATTAAATATGAGACGGTGAGATCAGCTTCCAGCTGCAGAGAGGACGGCAGAGAAAAAGCTGAGCGAGGGAAGATTGTGGACGGCGGCACTCGAAGGCCATATTCCTCTGGGTTAATTGTGCGGACCCCAGCGGCACTAAATAAGGATGGTTAGAATGACTGGCTAAGTGACAAATGGATGTACAAATCACCCAGATTACTTCCCAGTTATTAAAAAAACTTGGGTTTTGGCCGGCTTCCACACTCCCTCTCTCATTACGTCTGGTAGTCTCTCCCCACTGACGGCTCATCTCTGCTCACTTTTCACAAGTTGAAACAAGCCTAAGTGTTTAGCATTGATTAAAAACAACTTTTTGTAATGATTTGATGAGTTTGGTGGTGAGATCATTAAACATAAATGAGTTTTGATTGATCGTCTGAAGAGGTGGCATTTGACCTGCAGCTGGAGTGGAAGAGGTGGCGGTGAGCCGTCTGAAGGCACACACTGTGCACCTGTGACGGCGGGTCCTCGCCGGGTAGCATAGCGACAGTAAGACGAGTTGTCAGACAGTGCACAGCTGTGCACTTAATTACCTCCTAGTTTGGGAAGGAGGTTAATGAAGCAGTTTGGCGATCAGAAATGAGAGACAGCCTGAATGTGCACAAAAGAAATTAGTTTCTGGCTGCTGGAACAGAGTTGGGAAGCAACAGCGGTTTGAATTATCAATTGCAAAACATGAAACAGTGAAAGGATTAAAAAATGGGAGGAGGGGGAGCTGGAAGCAGAGAGGTTAGTGCGCTTTACAAATGTGTGCATGTTTATTTCTATACAGAGTAATTAGGCCTCATGCTGACGTGGTATGTTAAATGAGTCAATGTTTTGTCTTCAAATTTAAAGAAATTAGAATCATTCACTCACTATTCTTGGAAAGATGGTGAAGCTGAATGTGTGCATGTGTTGTTTTTTTAGTCATGTGATAAAATGACTTGAGGGAGAGGCTCGTTAACTTTCGGCATCCTTAGTGAAATCCACGGGGGGTTGTTGCTCCTTTTGAAGTTTTTGAAAGATTATTATATGTCTTAAACTAGATAATATTCTGTTACCTCAGTGCATGTGCAAAATATGAGTTACATGTATTATCATAGTTTCTATAATATATAGACCCATATGCATGCATCTTCTTAACGTGCAAATGTAACGTTATCAACTGTACTCAAACAATCCTTAATGATGAATTAATAATTTTGTTAATTTAATTAATCAACTAATCCTTTCAGCTCTAAAAACAATCACATGTTGAGCTTTACAGTTGGCATATACTGCACACACACCGTCCCCGATAGTGGTTTTAATGTTGTCGACATGCCACTCCACTTGTAAGCCTTCCCCCGAGCACACAGGTAGATTAACTGTAAGGACCGGACCAAAGACCAGCCAGCCTCGTTCTGCATATTCATGCCATTATGGGGTGAATAACCCTGGCAGCCAGTGTATCCGCTTAATATCCTTAATCACCTGCATCTCATTGTAAGGCCTGGACACACCTCCACTCATTAAAATGATGGATGGAGGCATGAGGGGATTCTCTCCCCTGTTCCAAATTTGTTCTTGTTTAGAAAGGTGCTTATTAGTGAACACCTGGGGGCATGAAGGGGGGAAGGGAGCTCCACAAGCTGAGAGAGAGAGAGAGCATAGGAGAGGGGTGGGAATGCTGGAACCACAGTTGTCATAGCGAAACCACTATAAACATTACTGAATAATACTGATGTGTTGCTCATGTTTGATTTGTCAAAGTCGATATCCAAAGTCAGCAATTATCAGATTGTTTTATATCTGGAGGATATTTCATGGGTGGTGCTGTGTTGTACATGAGATGTATTAAATGTCTTTATCGCCAGGGGCGTCAGCAGCATTTGATATGTGGGGGGGGGGGGGGGGGGTTCTGTTCAGGCAGGGGGTCTGGGGTCCTCCCCCAGAAAATGTTGCAATTAAGTAGATGCAATTTCCCACATTCTGGTGCATTCTATGCATGTTTTTAGAAGAGGTCTCTTCCGTATCTAATGTCTCCTGTTCCTAGGAATGAAAATTAGAATTAAGTAGGCCTATCATTGTTTTACTGACATTTTTACAATGCCTTTGCAATAGTAGTTACACAACTGACGACAGAGTGTACACCCTAACCCTAACCCCAACCATAACCCTAACAAGAACGCTAAGCCCAACCCTAACCCTGACCCTAACAACAACCCTGAACCTAACCTTAACCATAACCCCAACCCCTATGGTGGCGATGCCCATGTATATCGCTAATACCGTTACTACAAATTGTCACTTATAATTGTGTGAAGCCACCGGCATAAGACCTGCCTGCTTCCACATTTCTCTTCTCTTTTTCTTTCCCATTCAGGCTGGCTTTATGTGATGAAACTTGAACACACCTTTAGTAGCTTGACATTAAGCTGAAACTAAGTTGACTGAATTCCCCGTGTGCAGCCTGAGAGAGTAAATGTTATACAAGTACGTAGTGGTTTGGTGCTTCCAGAGGGACCGTGTCGGAGGTAAGGCGGTGACTATCTTGTAAAACCCAGTCAGGGATCATGGAATTATAGGCTACACCCATAAAACGGAGCTGGATCAATTAAATGTATTTTTTTTATCGGTGGTGTAGTGTTTTTAATGATTTTGTCAAGCAATGATTGTATGCACCAAAGGGTTCAATTGTGCATTTATGAAGATTCATAAAATATTGCAATATATATTGTGTATCGCGATATAACCGTAAAATATCGTTATATAATATTATTTAAAGGCCATATCGCTGAGCCCTAAACTCATATTAGACGTAAAAATGCTTTTTTACAACTGTGCATTGCTGTATGTTTACATTTAAAAATTGTCACACACATGAAATGTATTTATAAAAGGACAAATTCTCCTCAATAAAATTGTTGTGTGGGGGATGTAGAACCTGTCATGTCTTTGATGGGAGCGGTCGGTCTCCTGAGGCTCCAGGATGTCGAGGTGGGCAGCACATGTCGTAAGCTTGTAAAAACAGGACTTCCGTTGCAGATCTTTGAGGCTCAGGAGGGAGTGTAAAGAGGAGGAACCATCTCTCCTGCTTCATCTCTGGCGTTTGAATAAGCGGCGGCAGACATTAAAGACTCCCATAGGCCAGGTTATTGCCTCAGTGAGAACAAACAGTCGACAGGTTAGACGTTATAAACTGGAACAAATGTATTTCGGTCTCCAATTTGGATGCGATTGCTGTCGTCGTGTGGGGACAATGTCATCTTCTGATATTTTATTTTGCCGCGTCAGCAGCAATCCCTCCGACTATTGAGTGATGAGAAAGAAGATGAGAAGTGTATTTGCGCTCTTATGTAACCTCATTGAAGACTCCTTACCCCTAATTGGCAGCAATCTCGGCCTGTCAAATTGAACATAATCCCCTCACTGTTGGTTTTAGCTTCGCTTTATGGCTCCAAATGCCTTCAGTGAATGACGTGGGATGCTGATATTGTGAGTAATGGAGAACACTAATGGAATTGGCATTAGGTAATACATTTGAATAGCTACTGTAGAGAACAGAAATGGCTGTCTAGGATATTGATAGTTCCCTCCTTGACCGTGTTGTTGAAGTACATTCTGTCCTTTCAGGTGAGGTTGGCTCAGATGATTTCTAATTAGAATGCAATAGATGCAATGACATTGAGCTTTATTGTGATAGGTTGCAATTTTACAGTCAAAAATGTATTGATTTTATTAACATTTTGGTTAATTACCATAAGATGAATTATATTAAATTTAAGTAGTTTTCTTGGTAAATAAATAGTTTGCTTGTGTGTATTCACAAGCATTTCAATCAATTTGTCAGCGCTTTACTCGTCATAGTATGACTTTTTTCGACATATTCTATTTTTTTCATCATACTATACTTTTACTATACATACTGACTTTTATTTTGACTATGGCTTTTTATGGCTGTTTTGGACTTACTACACAGTCACTTTACTGGCATTTTATGACTTTTAATCACTTTTTAGAACATTTTATGAATTTTGTCAACTGACTTTTTTCACTTTTTTTGACATACTATACTATACTATGACTTTTTCACTTATTTTTTACTTTCTACAATGACTTTTTTCATGTTTTTCGACTTTCTACACTGACTTTTTTCACTTTTTTCCGACATACTATACTATGACTTTTTCACCTTTTTTTTACTTTCTACACTGACTTTTTTCACTTTTTTCCGACATACTATACTATGACTTTTTCACCTTTTTTAACTTTCTACACTGACTTTTTTTCACCTTTTTCGACAATCTACACAGACTTTTTTCATTTTTTTCAACATGCTATACTGACTTCTTTCATTTTTTTCAACATGCTATAGTATGACTTTTTCCACTTTTTTTTATTTCTACACTGACTTTTTTCATGTTTTTCGACTTTCTACACTGACTTCTTTCATTTTTTTCAACATGCTATAGTATAACTTTTTCCACTTTTTTTTATTTCTACACTGACTTTTCATGTTTTTCGACTTTCTACACTGACTTTTTTTCCCCTTTTTCGACAATCTACTCTGACTTTTTTCAACATGCTATACTATGACTTTTTCACTTTTTTTATTTCTACACTGACTTTTTTCATGTTTTTCGACTTTTTACACTGACTTTTTTTCCCCTTTTTCGACTTTCTACACTGACTTTTTTCACTTTTTTCCGACATACTATACTATGACTTTTTCCACTTTTTTTTATTTCTACACTGACTTTTTTCATGTTTTTCGACTTTCTCCACTGACTTTTTTCGACATACTATACTATGCCTTTTTCACCTTTTTTTTACGTTCTACACTGATTTTTTTCATGTTTTTCGACTTTCTACACTGACTTTTTTCACTTTTTCGACATACTATACTATGACTTTTTCACTTTTTTTGACATTCTACACTGACTTTTTTCATGTTTTTCGACTTTCTACACTGACTTTTTTTCCCCTTTTTCGACTTTCTACACTGACTTTCTTCATGTTTTTTGACTTTCTACACTGACTTTTTTCACTTTTTTCGACATACTATACTATGACTTTTTCACTTTTTTTGACATTCTACACTGACTTTTTTCATGTTTTTCGACTTTCTACACCGACTTTTTTCCCCCTTTTTCGACTTTCTACACTGACTTTCTTCATGTTTTTCGACTTTCTACACTGACTTTTTTCACTTTTTTCGACATACTATACTATGACTTTTTCACTTTTTTTGACATTCTACACTGACTTTTTTCATGTTTTTCGACTTTCTACACCAACTTTTTTTCCCCTTTTTCGACTTTCTACACTGACTTTTTTCATGTTTTTCGACTTTCTACACTGACTTTTTCCACTTTTTTCCGACATACTATACTATGACTTTTTCACTTTTTTTGACATTCTACACTGACTTTTTTTCCCCTTTTTCGACTTTCTACACTGACTTTCTTCATGTTTTTCGACTTTCTACACTGACTTTTTCCACTTTTTTCCGACATACTATACTATGACTTTTTCACTTTTTTTGACATTCTACACTGACTTTTTTCATGTTTTTCGACTTTCTACACTGACTTTTTTCCTTTTTTTTCGACTTTCTCCACTGACTTTTTTCGACATACTATACTATGCCTTTTTCACTTTTTTTTTACGTTGTACACTGACTTTTTTCATGTTTTTCGACTTTCTACACCGACTTTTTTCCCCTTTTTCGACAATCTACACTGACTTTTTTCACTTTTTTTGACATACTATACAATGACTTTTTCACTTTTTTCACATTCTACACTGACCTTTTTCATGTTTTTCGACTTTCTACGCCGACTTTTTTCCTCCTTTTTCGCCAATCTACACTGACTTTTTTCATGTTTTTCGACTTTCTACACTGACTTTTTCCCCCTTTTTTGACAATCTACACTGACTTTTTTCACTTTTTTCAACATGCTATACTATGACTTTTTCACTTTTTTTTTTTACTTTCTACACTGACTTTTTTCATGTTTTTCCACTTTTATTGACATACTATACCATGACTTTGTTTTGACATACTATAAGCCTACTATTACTTTTTTTTATTTATTCGACTATGACTTTTTATGATTGTTTTGGACTAACTACACGCTCACTTGGCTTGACGTATATATGATACAGTGGCTTTTTATGACATCACTTCTTACCACATTTTATGAATTTTGTCGACTGACTTTTTCTGTGAAATTTCAAAATACTATACTATGACTTTTTTATCGAAAAATTTGACTATGGCTTTTTATGACATACACCCATTTTCAAAATTCTTTTAAAATACAATGCAATACAATACAATGCCGTTTTGCTCTCAGATAATGCTGACAAATAACCAAAGGAACATGTGTAGTTTGAACTTTTTTATTCATCTTTTTTTTTAGTCTTTTTACTTTTTTGCTTTACGAAACAAATGCTTGCAGATGTCCTATGAATAAACAACAGCACCCTTCCTCCTTAAAAACTGGGGTCTGTCACCGCTGCCTTATCAAGAAAAGAGACTCTTCTTGTCCAATTACGACCTCTCCAGATTCCCAAAGTGACTCTTATTTCCTGTATTTGACATTCGTTTTAAGTGCATTAGTAGACAACATAACCATTTAGATTAATGTGCAATAGCTGAGTTTATGGTCAATGCGAAAAGATATATACATTGCAGCTATGACTCACATTAACTGTCTTTCAACACTTGAGCTAGCGTCAGAACTGGAGAGGAAGACAATCACAATGCAAGGAGTCTCCTTTCAAGCACAGCATACGTAAACAGCAACCTTTACCTACATCATCATCATCATCATCATCATCATCATCATCATCATCAGGATTAACTAGACTCTTTTGTCATACGTGTTTTCCTCCAGTAAGACAAAAAGGTTAATAGATAGAATGGTTTAAAATAAAGTTTAGTGATTGTGCTTTTAAAACCAAAGTAAAACAAATAACAAACATTGACAACAACACGAAACATAACAGTGCATTACAAAAAGGAAAAAAAGAAAAGAAAAAAATCCCAAAGTGGCACTTTCTAGGGGCAGCTAAATAATATAGCAATTTACAACATGGATGGAAATGATAAAATAATAATTATATTTACTGGCATAATAAAATTAGAATTCGCAAAATAAAACAAGGAAGACAAATTTGAGGTACCACAGTGGGTAAAACAAGAGGACATCATGTATACACGTATATTTACAGACAGTCCACCCCTCTCTGCTTGCAGCTATTTTATTACAGTAACAACTGACTGTGTGGGTTCTCCATAGTTCTTGTTGAGGCAAGCAGAGTCATGTCAATGTCTGGAGTAGCATTTCACTCCATATTGCATTGGAATTAAACATAAATATACTACTGAGTATTTTGTTTTGAATGCACTCTTATCTTCAGACAATCTTTCCTTTTTTTTTAAATGGACATAGAAAATGATAAGTTAGAAAAAAAAACATTGGTCTGTTTTCCAGATGTAAAGAAACACTACTGATGTACAGTATGATGGCAGCCAACATGATGGTGAAATACTGAGATATTTAAAATTGTAAGAGAAACAATGGTCCTCCACTCTTGGAAAAATCAGGACAGTTCCTCGTTTTCCTCCTCCGTTCTTCAGCTTTCTACCATCTAGGTAAAAAACAACAACAACATTTTGGTTAACATCCATCATTCATAACTAGAACGATAAATCACCTGATATTAGTTTATGGCAGATACAACTGTATCTGTTAGTGCCAGTAAGTAATAAGGAATGGCAGTATAGAAATGTGGAACTAGGTTTAAGGTCATTTTATGTGCATAGATACAATTTCCATGGCAACAAATCTAATCTCTTTTTTTAAACCACTGAAATATCAAAGTTGGATGAATCTGTTGAGGGACAGCTCTTTGACATAATATAATATAACTTAATGACATTTTTCATAGAATATACTGCACTATGACTTTTTTATGACATACTATACTATGAGATTAGAGTCTGTGTTTACCTCGAGCTCTTCATCTCCTGGTTGGAAGGCCCCCGTGGTATTGAGGCTAATGTCTGCAGGGTTCCTGCGGCCTCCTTCACCTCTCCGCCGGCCCCCTGAGCCCCTGGAGGACATGGAGCTGGAGGAGCTTGGGTCCCGGGGACTGTTGACTGTGGGGAACTGTGGTCGGCTGTAGGGCAGAATGTCCTCTGAAACTAAGGAGCACAGTTGCAGGAAGAATTGAGACGTGTATGATCAAAAACACATGGCATTGAGAGATTCCCTCACATTGGATTTGCTGTCTTACCTGCGTGTTGCCGCGCCTTGTTGGCAGTGCTACCCTCATGTTTATTCCCTTTGCCTCCGTGAGCAGTCTTTTGTCTCTCCTGAGCGTCTTTGCGTTCAGATGAGCTGTTTCTGGGGTCCGAGCCCTCTCTGGGCCGATAACCCCCGGTTCCTCCTCTCTTGTCTCGACCCTCACCTGCTTTGGGGGAAATCACTCCCCGGCCCTCCAGGACTGCCTTGGAAGGGTGTGTAGGTGACTTAAGCACGGCTGGAGGTGGGATGGGCGGAGGTGGCAGATCTGAAGGAGAAACACATTAACCATCAAAAACTAGGGTTTTGGTATTTGCAGGAACTGAGGAACAGAAATGAAACTTTAGTGTGTACGATCTATCCCTCGGTTGTCTCGCACCTGCAAGGTGACACGCAAACACAGCTGCACTCAGACCAGAAAGCCCTCCGCACAGACAGTAAACATAACGGATGGCATTAGAGAGGCCGAATCTAGCCGGAGAGTTATGAGATTTGAGTGAGAGGAAAGAGGGGAGCGTGACGGTCAGCAGCCGGCTCTCTGACCTGCTCGGCTTCCGCCTGTCGATGAATCATTGCTGCTTGTCCTTGAGCTATTATTCATATAAGATCTAGCCGGCGAGCCTCTCCACACATCACACAGTCCTCTAAACGGAAAAACCTGCTCTGCTTGCAATCGATGGCTTTTCTTCCAATCAGCTTCCAACCTGAAGGATGGTTTTGTCAGCAACAGGACTCATAATCCACAGAGGATTAGAAAGGTGATAAACGTAGCAAGTGCCAACTCTTACAGCTTGCTTTGACTCTCTTCCAACCTGGACTTTGTGGAGGAGATTTTATTTTATTTTTTTTTACACTAAAGGCTAATGGGACAGGTGATGTCTTGTTGGAAGAATCAGGCAGCTTGAATACACTCTTCTGATTATCCTCCACCTCCATCCACTCCTCCTGAATACAAAAGGGAGCCAGTCAATATCATACAGCAGAGAGGCGTCTGCAGGTTTTTAATATCTCTCTTGCCTCCCGAGTCCTGCTTCAGTCCGATCAATGCCACAGTCTGTGAGATATGGCTCACTACAAGGGAGGAGCGCAGCGCCTGTTAGATTTATGAGGAAATATGGGCGAGGACAGAGCTCAGGTCTGGAAAGTGTCTCCGGCTCGCCAAGGAGCTTGTACTGGAGGGTCTGGTGGTTAATTAGGCAGACGAGGCTGACACAGATTCAAAATGACAGGGAAGGGTTAACTACAGGTAGACAAAGGCATTAGAGTCACACACAATATGAATCATGGAGGGGGTATAGGTTGGCAGTGTGGGTTCACTTGTTCTACTGCCACTAATGATATGTATGTGTTTTGATAGTGATGCTGCATGGAAAGTAGTCTCAGTCTAGAGTGTAACATCAAATATTGTGTGTTTAACAAACATGGTCAGGGTCTTCTGTCGTCGCTGTCCTTTACATTTTATGAAATAACCTAACGGGGGTTGGGATGGGGGGGTTGGAGGGGAAGAAGAGGCAATAACCTCCAAATGAAAAACAATCCATTCAGATCAAATGCAATCAGCGGGAGGACTGATGGACGGACAGAGCGGCGTGGCTGTCAGTCCGCCCCCTCGCTGCTCAAACAAAGACGGAGGAGAGGAGAGGGATGGAGAGATCACTCCGGAGGGAGGGGCAGTGGATGGGGAAGAAGAAGGCAGGATATAAGGATGATGGCAGGAGGCGGAGGTTCAGGGTGGGGGGTTGGATTTTCTGCAGTGATAAAGCTCGTCTGGCTCCCAGTGAGCTGGATATTAAATCTCCCTGTCAAGTGCTTCCAACACTCAAGGACACCTGACACTAAGAGGAGAGCCAGCTCCGGGACGCCACATACTGTACACAGCAGAGCGGGCGTGTGCAGAAACATAAATAAAAAACAGAGATTTCCACAAGATCAACAGCACGGATAAAGTCATTTTCAACCGGCGCGCTGTGTTTTTCGTAAAGAACGATGCTTTAAAGAGTCAATTGCTCTTTTACTAAACAAGGTTAAAGCTTTTCCTTCCTGGTATTTAGCCCTTGTTTGGTTTATGTTCAGCTCCCGCCGAGTGAAAGGTAGCACTTCAGCATGAGCCACAGCACCTGGATCAATTTCATTAGTGGCTAGAGTGGAGAGACATCCCAGTGTCAGCATAGCCGAGCTGGGCAGAGCTCCCATGAGACAACCCCCCCTCCCCTTCTCTCCTCCCCCCCACCATAGGCCTTGGTTGGCCTGCAGCCCACCCCTCGCCCGATCTGTTCAGCACCGTCACAGATTAGGAGCGATGCCAGGTATGCATGTGCACAAACATGAGAGAAGATGATTAAAACTCTGGCTCATGACGCACCCCCAACACTCAGCCATTTACAGACACTACATCACAGTAAACTGCACTTTCCATATCTGCAGAAGGAACGGGGCCGTCATTGATACAAACCGGCCATCTGTGCACTTGTGGGATGCAGCTAAACTGCCGGTCTGTCGGTCTGTTGGTTGTATTCAGTCGTTATTATTATTATTATTATTATAAGCAATGGTACTAATAGTTATAATAATCATTATTCATTAATTAATTATTAATATGCAAGAAGGGTTATGGAGAAGGGGTGAGAGTTAATAAGTTATACTTCTGAGCTGTAAAGAAAACAAAATTGTTGCACATTTAAATTTTGCTTTATGATTTTCATTGCTCTGCAAATATTGCTTGGAGTCTCTAATTGTTTGACTTTGATTTTATTGTTTTTGTTTTTATTCATATTTTATGTCTTTACTTACTCTAAACAAATACAAAATACACCTACATCACATGCATTATACTAATAAATTGATAATAAATCAAATGTAATAGTAATTATTTGGGGAGGAATCTACAATATAATTATAATACTGAAGTTTATCGATGCGTACCTTCGTTATAGGCTTCACGTCGCTGGTTGGCTGGATGAGCTGCAGGATGCTGTTTCTGCTTCTTCGGAGGCCTCCTGTGTACAGCTGCCATACTCATGTTACTGTCTGTCGACACCGGGCTGCCAGGACGGTGACCTGACGGGTTTATTTGGTATTTTCGTGCTGAGACAGGAAAAGCGATGAGTCATTTACTCTCACCATTCCTCAAACGCCTTGTAGTAACATTTCCTGGATGTGTGTGACCATATAAAACCTACCTGAAGCTCCTCCCACTTCGTGGCCCAGCGTGTTGGGATACTTGGCCACCCTGAGGCCTGAATACTCTGCGGCTGCGGCGACAGCTTGAGCAAAGTCGGCGTCGGTGAAGAACGATCCGTCCGACGAGCTGACGGCGCTGGACCTCCCTGAAGAGACGTTGTCCTCCTCAGAAGCGGACCCCCATCCGTTGATCATGGAGCCGGTCACCGAGCTCTCCAGGTCGCCCATGCTGGACGCGGGCGTCTGTTCCAGCCCTCGCAGCAGCAACCTCCGCGGATGCATCTGGGGGTGGTGGGGGTGTGTGTGGGGGTGTGTGTGGTGGTAGTGCATCTTGGCCACCTCTGCATCTGTCTCGTCACCCTCCTCCTCTTCCTCGTCCAATATATCCTCATCCTCCTCCTCCATACCATCAGTGTCCAAGGCCAGAGGGCTGGTGATGTACCCATATGTGTGTGAAGGAGAGAGGGGCCTCGGAGGAGCCGGGGGGCTCACAGTGTGACGCCTGCAACAGGTGACATGAAATACTAAGTATCAGACACCCATCTTATTATGGGTAAATGATGTATACGCCAGTCAATTAGCATGGGATCATTTTACACCTTTTGTAAAGCACATTAGACAGTATTTCAGAGTGTATTGCAATCCAGACATCAGTAAGCAATAATAAAACAGAAATAGCAACAATGATGCAGTGATATATTCTGAAATGTTTTCTGTTTGGCAGTTTAATGTCATCTTTATTCCTCTGAGCACAAATGGATGAGCAGGAACTCATCCATTTGTGCTGAATTACCACACAATAATATTACTTTGACTGGGATGTATTACTTTCAAACAACTCCTAAATCCATGCAAGTTGATTTTTATGCTATTTAGAAATGAGCTCATAAATCAGAAAACCTAAGATATGCTTTTAAACAGTTCTTTTTGGAGTTAAAACATGAACAGTTGCACATTTCAAATACTTGGGGTTTCGCTGTGAAGCTGGATGAAGCGGATGTCATGCAGGCGTACCTGCGTTCATGGCTGTCCAGAGCGTCCTGGAGCATCGGCTGCATCTCCTCCTGGGGCGAGGGGGTGAGAGTGGCGGTGGACTGGTGACTGTAGGACACAGCTGCAGGGGAGGAGGCGGCCCCTCGGATGGGAGGAGTAGGGCCCCTCTCCATCTCCTCTTCCTCCTCCAGCTCATCAGGCTGCAGGTACATGTGGGAGGGGGGCATGGGGCACTGCATGTCTGGTTCACAGCTGGGGAAGCAGGCATCGTTACTGTCACATCACTCACAGAAAAACATGAATGTTTTCATACACTGAAGGCAGGAAAACATAAAACTAAATATTCATGGCACCCTTCTATCAAGGTTTGACATGAGCCTCGCACTAATAGATAGAAAACCCTCGGGGCTAAGGCTTGCAGAGAAGGTGAGAAACAGCAGAAGCTTCTATTTTCATACAGTGCTGTCAGATTATCTGTGCCTTTGTGTCTGCAGACAAGTCCCACCTTTCTTCCATGGATAGAGAGTACTCCTCCGTGCTCCGGCTCGGGGGTGGGTTTGCAGGGGGAGGGGGCAGAAGGTCAGACCAATTCATTGTGCTCTGTTTGGGTAGTTTGGGGGTGCGCACTCCCTTCTTATGACCCTGACTCCCTGCTCAAAAAAAAAAAAAAAAAAATGAAAAAGAAAACGTTCCATCAGTCGCAAGACACCTGCAGACACACGTACTTATATTCACACCGTCTCTGAAAAACACATCCATTATTAATGTGGAAGAAATCACAAGGTAATGAGTGAGGAATTGGCGGCAGATAAAAATGCATGAACGAGAGTGGCTAACAAAGAGAAAAATCATGTTACACGTGAGAGTGCAAAGGCTAGTGCAACCCTCCACTTATATGCAAGTGTGCACACATACCTCTCAGCTATTAAAAGATGGGAAATACTATAAAACACAGCCAATTCCCTACAGCAGTATGAGCAAGTACCAAGAGCAAAGGTAGGGGGAAAAGGCTCCAATTAAAAGCAAACTATTAGAATTGGGAACCAATGAGCTGTGAGGTGCAGCAAGCACTAAAGGCTTCTCCTTAATGGCTTGAACTTCAAACGTAATATCAGAATGGATACATGGCATTAAGGTGGCAGTGTTGCATGCCGTCTGCAACGTGTTATCATTTGTCCTTGTCCGCAGACAGACATTGAGGCCCAGACGAAATTAGGCTGCCCCATACTGGAATTAAAGTAAAGCCAATTAACAGAGAAAAACGGAAATAAAATACAAAGCAGGGGGAAAAAACAGCCATTAAAAAACAGAATTTATAAGAAAAAGGCTTATTTTATTGAATTTGCCATCCCTTGGATGACGTTGCACCCAGAAAACAAAAGGAACAACAAGCGAATGCCTGGCACGGTGCTCCTGTCTTTGTTCGGAGGCTTTGTTTTCAGTTTCCGCTTCTTTTTTGTTCTGCAATTTTCCACTTTCTGAAGGCATCTCCTTTTCAGTTTCTCTTCAAGATAGGCTGACGTGGAAATTAATCTAATTACCATTTTAAAGCATGCATTATTAGCCTCTCAAAGTGATTTATTGCATCTGAGCAATGCTGGGGTTTTCAAATAGAGCTGGGGTGGGGGGGGGGGGGGTTGTTATGTGATTATGCTTCACAATAACAATAAGCTGGGGAAATGTGGTGCTTAAATGAAAAAGATCAACATTTTGGCATTTGTATAAAGTCTATTTGCAAATGCTGCTTGGATTGTCTTAACAGGTTTTCCTGGATTGTGTCATTGTCATGTTAAAGAAATAGTCATAGTATAAGTCATAAAAAGTATGTAAATGAGGTAGTGTACGCTATTAAAAATGTTATTTAAAGAAATCAAACGTCATCTGTTTGACGTCATGTGTTTTTCTTGTGGCGCTGATCTTCTTACCGGAGGTGCTACTGCTGCCTCGGTCCGAGCTGTTGTAGGAGCCTCCGGTGTGGCTGTCGTGGGTCTGGTTGTAGGGGATGGTGGCTGGCATCGGGCTGTCACCTCCTCTGTAGCGGTCTGATGGGGGGGGGGGAGTGTATGGTTAGTACGGCCCCAGGCAGACCTCCTCCCAACTTACAAACCTTCAAGCGAAGCATCCACCTCGTAATGAAGGAAACTAACGGTGGTACAAAAAACCCACTTCACAGTGGAAATGTGATTCTGTCTACCATGAAATGACACATTGTACAGCGTTACACGTGACCAGAGGCATGCAGCTCGTGTGTTACAATGTTTGAGGTGAGTACGTAAACGCATGCATCGTCTGCAAAGAAAATCTCAAACCTATCACACCAGACTGTTGTTCCTGCTGCAGGTACAACAAGGTGATGATAGCTTTGTTCAAAGCGCTTAAAGATCCAAGAGTTACCTTTGTCTTTCCTTTAGAGACCAAAGATAAACACTCACACCTGCCTTTCATCACACACACACACACACACATACACACACACACAAAGACAACCCAGATACCACATTCAAGGCCCGGGCCCACATTTAACGGCAAAGATTGTACTTGATTGCATGAAGGGATGATGAGGGGTTACATGAATGCCATTCAGACAGCCAGAAAGAAAGTGATGACACTTATGTCGCCTGAGAAGGAGGAAAGTATGAGCATGAGGCTTCCGCAGTGAGAAGAGAGCAGAGAGGCGATGATGGCTCGGAGATGACCTCTTTAACCTGCCGAGCGTTCCACAAACTCACCCTTGTTCAACTTGTTTTGCTCCATGATGTTGTACTGCAGCTGGGAGCCCATATCCTGCTTCTGCTGCTGGACTGAGGGGGGCTTCCAGCAATGTTTCTCATTCATCTCCCCTCCACCCATGAGGCTTCCGCCGCCGCCGCCGCCGCCGCCGCTCCCTCCGGTCCCTCGGTCAGAGTTCACGTTGTTGCCCATGATGGAGGACTGGATGAGCTGGGTGGTGGCGTACGGCGTGGGCTGGCCCCCTGGACCCACGAAGCGTCCGTCTTTCAGGTTGGGGCTGTTGAAGGTCTTCATCTCGTTGATCTTGTTGGACAAGTCTACGTCTCCGTAGACCCCTGACTCCGGCACCATCAGGTTGGTCTGCTTGTTTTCCATCTGGTTGTTATAATTGGCGATGCAGTCGGCTGGAGAACATGAGGAGGGGGTGTTTTAGTCAATATGATCGTGCTGATCAGCTGAGAAGCAGAACGCCACTTTGGTGGAACAATATGGCATCATGTGATCTACTGCGGAGATCAAAGAAGCACATTTACATAATCCTTTCAAGAGAAAGAGGGGAACATCTATTTCTGTTTCAGTTTTGTTTGCCAAATGATGATCTACTTTAGGTGAGGTGACACAGGCTGGCGTTACACCTTCCTCCTCTCAGCCTCACCCACGACTCAGTGTGGGTGTCATCCCTGTTCTCTTCCATCTGACGGCGGGAGCATCTCTGCTCATCGAGAGGGACAGAGAGACATGTCTGTATCAAAGACCTGGAATGAGGCACGCCGTAAAAGCACAGCTCCACTGACAGATCCAATTTTCCCTGGCTCATAAAATATTCAAATCCTCCCGCAGATCTAAGAGCCAGCCTCGCAGTAAATACCGAGGACGGCCATATAGGTGCACGCCGCCCGTGCCACGTGCCTCGCATTTCGGCGGCGGCGTGCAGCTTGACACTTCAAAAGGTTGATGTGTGAAGGCGCCCCTATGGCTGAGATAAAGGGGACATTAACTTCTATTTCTTTGCTCTGTCACCTAGTCAGTGATCCTCTTAATGTTCACAGAGTTTAGGTTTGGCACACACACAAAGCATGCGTCTGGCAAGCTCCTTAGTGTTACACAGTTATACAGCAGGGTGTCATGCAGAGAGCGAGGGCTGCCTTTAGCCTGTTATTCCCCGTTAAACATCTCACACCATGTTAACATAGAGCGGAACGCTACAACCCTCAGACGGGCGATTAGCACAGAGGAGAGAGAGAGAGAAAAAAAAAAAGGAAACTTGATGACTATAAAGTCCACAAAATGAATTATTAATCCCCGCTTGGAAAAGGTTTGAAGCAAGGAGAATCTATTGAATGGCTGGATGGATATTAGGCCGGACAGCTGGACAGGAATTACGTGCTGCCCTTAAAGGCATAGTCCCAAAGTGCATAATTTACACCGTAAAGCATTTCATTGCAGTCCAAGTTTCCAAGGATAGAAGACTTTGGGTTCGGAGCTGAAAATGAATAAGTAAATCCTGTGTCATCCAAGCTGACAAGTTTTCCTCTGTTCTCTTTGATCGCTGTGTATACTGTATCATTTCTGTACTAGTGCTGAATATACTGAATATACATACTTTCCTTCCCCCCCCTCTCCTACATCCACGCTCTCTACCTCGCCTCGTGTGTTTTAGCATTACGTATTCGTCATCACTCTTTTGTCCTCCCCGCTCCATCTGCTCCTCCAGGTGCACCTTTCTTCCCTCTATCATTCTCTCTTCCTCTGCTCCTGGCCACCGTCTGCAGTCCAGCCTTGACCTCTTCGCCCGCTGCATATTTCTTAAATAACTGAGCACTTAGGGGAAATTACATTACTGGCTATAACAACAGTATGGAAATCAGCAGAGCAATTCGATTAGCAACAGAGTAGAGCCATAAGCCCCTCTCAGTGTGCTCCTTTTATTTCCTGCCTAAAACAGCTCGACTTTAACCTCCGATAAATCAAACACACAAGTGCACCGCCTCTCTTAATCCTAATATTTCTCCAGGTTTTTCCGTGTGGAGACCTACAGATGGAGGGATGCACAGCGAAGCTCTCCAGGGAGCTAATCCAGATATCAGCTGTTGCACCGTGGATTCCTCCAGCTCCTACATTTCTTATCTCTATAGTTATTTTGTCAAGGACTTCATCATCGTGTAGTGATGGGAGTGTTTATTTTACCCGGTCGGCTGTAGGTTGCCAAGTTGCTGTCGCTGTTGCCGTTGCCTGCCGTGCAGCAGTTGATGCTGCAGTCGTTGTGGTTGGAGCAGGAGTTGGGCCACGTGTCTGCCAGCCAGGGTTGAGTGGCCGATTCCCCGATGTTTAGCAAACCGGGCCTGTGGAAATAAACGGCACCAAACGGTTAACAATAGAGACACAATGACACCTTCAAGTCCCACCTCAAAACACACCTTTTTAAATGGTCCTACTCCCTATAATTCATACCGTTTTGTCCTTCTTATTTATTTATCTAGTAACATTGTACTTGTATTCAACTTGTATATGTATTTATATGTGCTATTGTATGTATTTAATACGTTTTAATAGTTTCTTTCTGTTTTTTTAACATGTAAGGTGACCTTGGGTGTTTGAAAGGCGCCAACAAATAATACAAATAATATATATAACAAACATTTATTATTAAAATGATTATTATTATTTCGGTGAATGAACTGAAACACCCACACTAACAGAATATCTGAAAGAAAAGATTATGTGGAGTTTATTTATCTGGTAGCTGAGAAAAAATCCAGCTTTAGTATGTTTTGCCCTTTGGCCACACACACACACACACACACACACACACACACAGACACACACACACACACACACACACACACACACACACATTAGAAGAAAAGCCCAGCTAAATAGATTGTGTGTGCTCGACTTGCCTCCAGCCGATGACACTTTCCTTAAGCCCTCATGAGCATTAGCGGACTGCCTGGATTAGACATCCAGATAACATTCACTCCCAATGTTGCAAAATGTGCGTCCCGATCAGCCAGTGAACCACAAATGCTCCCTGAGTAGATTCCCATGATGTTACACAACATCTCCATGGTTTTAAACAAGTTTGTTTAGCTGTTCAGGAGGAGAGGAATGAATCTCCAGCACCAGAGGAGAAACTCATGTGGACCAGTCTCACCATCATCATCATCTGGCCATTCGTCTCAACATAAGATCAACAGGATTCTACTGTACAACCTGACCAGCGAGGGTTAAAAGAGCCGAGAATAAAAAAAAGAATGCATGCTGCTCCTCCAGAGCCATCTATACTTTCAGTATCCAACCGTCCACAGTGTGACTCCCCCGTTTGCATATCCGTACGCCGAATTAGCATTGGGTTACGTCTCCTCGTTCCCTCTCAAATGACTCATTTCTTGGATTCATTTTGGGGTAATGAACGCATTTGTCTTGTGCAGCCAAACACAATCTCACAACAAGCCCCTCAATCACCGCGGCGGTGGTGTGTTGTTATTGAACGGCCATTGTCTTTGTGCAGCGCTGACACAGCCACGCCGCATATGGGATTCAATCACACAACCGGGCAATATAATGAATATGGATTTACTGCTGATGGCTCCGAGCTAACTATTAATACACACACACATGTACGCTTATAGGCAGTAATGTGTGCATTCTGTGCTCTCAGTAAAGGCAAACAAATACTTTACATACTCAATGTCATCATTCCCCAGCTGTAGGAGTGGATATAGAAAGAGAGTTTTCTCAGTGCACACAATGCACCATTCCACAACATGAAGAGGTGTGCCGCTCCTGCTATGTGCATGCATGTGTCTCTATATCGTTTTTCAGGGTGACGCTACGGCACAGCCTTGTGGTTGGATGTGGCTCTCCACCACGCAGGATGAGGATGGGCACCTGGCAGAATACATGGGGCTTTGTTCCTGTTATCATAACATATTTAATGCACCTCCTTCTTTACCCCTCAGCAGAGCTGGGCTGCTTCAGAAAGTCACAGCACTCCCCCTAGTGTTCGTTTGAACAAAGTACAACCTACTCATCTGGCAGCTGTATTTGTCCATCCGCCCCAAAAATGTGCTTATTTGGAATATCTTCTAAAAAAAAAAATAAACTCTTACCTTCCAGCGCTGCTGACGCCTTCTCCTCCTCGCTGATATGCCACTGAAACAAGAGAAAATAAAGACTTTACACAATTATTTCACCAATATTATTGGTCATCGTCTAATTAATCTTTATTTTATTCATTAGATTTTGAATCGTCATTTTGTTCGCGATGATCTGAATGCTTCTTCTTACGAGTGTTTGTATTATTATCAGTTCAAGTGAGCATGTACGTGTGTGTGTGTGTTTGGCATAATTCACACACACACACACACACACACACACCACAACAGCAACAACAACAACAGGAGGACGATATGTAAGAGGGTTATGAAGGAACAGAAATGCAGAGCTCTTTGGTTCAGTGTCTTTGAAGCTCTGCACGCTGGAAGTTGGACTCTTTCAAGGAGTTCTAAGCTGCCGGTGTGTGAAGGAGAGATAAACCTCCGAATTTAATTCCAATCTCTTCCCTGAGAGGAGGTGGAAGAGTGGCCAGGTCTGGCCTTAGCTGTGTCGATCCCGTGTTTCATTTCCCCCAAAACAGGAAGTGAGCTCTTAGATTAGCTCTCTCTAATGCAAACCAAAAGCATCGCCATCTAATTCTAGATTAAAATCAGTTAAACTGTGACGTCCTGGCTCTACAGCGGGTACCAGGGGCAGGGATTTTCTTCTTAAAGAGACAGACACCTCACCGCACAAGCCAGGAGTGTGTTGCACCTGAAAGATTTCCAGCAGATCATGAAAAAAAAAAAAAGAGCTTGCAACTGCAAAATTATTCGACATGATTGCACGCCTCGGGGCAGACAGAAACAACACTGCTACTGTTTAGAAAGGAGCTGTGCACAGACAGGATCAGCCCGTGTAACCACAAACACAAACTCTCTCCTTGTCCTGCTCTCAACTTGACTTCACCGTTTCACAATCGCCATTGCACCAAGCAAAAAAACCCCGACATGCCTCTATTAAAGTCACTTCAATTCACAGATAACCTCCTTAGCTCCGCTGCTGCTCGCCTATCTAATTGGCGTGTTGGAGCGCCGGTGGTGTGTCATTCTCTTAAATCCCATCTGAGGTTGCCAGCAGCCCTTTGATCAAGTTACCACTAGTTACAGCAGCACCTCTCAGTAGTGGGGCCTGCTGCTCTTGAACGCTCCGACCCGACCCCAAACACCCGGTGGAACATTTTATTTCTAGGTCGATCTTTAAACCGTCCCGTTGTTTGACTCGTTTTATCGTCACTGACTTCTCTGCAGTTTTTTTTTTTTTAATAAACTCTTTATTTATGGATAATTTTTCATCTTTTAGTACAGAAAGGTATCATACCCAGTACGTGCATACCGTCTCACTCATTGGCCAGATAGGCTTGCCATTTCTGCCATCGTTTTTCACCATCTCACTGCTCTAGAACATGTAGTTGTTTTACAATATTAACAAAAGAATCTGTGATGGCTTTTTTACTTGCAGCCAGTAAGACCCTAAGTAGGGACTTCTCTGCAGTTGATGGCAATGAGGACTGCGATGGTTCCAGGTGATAAAATAGAAGTGTTGTGAAGTGAAATGTACTGTGTTTATACAGTGAATAAATAGAAACAGACATTCCTCACTGTAAATGATGGAAAAGTGCTTACCTGTTGGTGTGAACGTAAAGGACGGCACTGTTGGGACAGAATCAAAAAACTAAATTACTCATTTGTTCCATTGATGGTTTATGTGCACATAGATTCAGTTCCTGGGACATAACTCATGGGCTTCATCGCCACAAGTACAGAAATCCATAAAAAGCATTTTCGCCTGTATTCACACGCTTCTCGCTGGCCCCTCGTCTTTGATCCCTGCAGACATCACTGGACCCCAAAGTGAGTGTTGAGCCAGCTGCCGGTTCAAATCCCGGCTCAGACAGTCGGAGGCCTGCTGGGCAGGGGTCACACACTAGGGAGATATCTGTTGCTATCTCTAACACTCACATCATCACCCATACAGCTCGATTACTCACACTTTGGCATGGGAAGGGGCCCTTGTGCAAGAAAGAGGAACGGACTGTAGGCAGATTTAGATTCTATAATGGCTGCTGTGGTCTGTGGGTATCTTCTACAAAATTAACTTTGTCCTGCGTTGCCCTCTTTGAAGGAGTGGAGAATGCTACAGTTTGCATTGAATTTGGTGCAACGTTGCACCATGCTGGTAGCGATCCACTTCACCGCTTTGAAGATGTGCATTAGAAACGCTGCAGTCCGTCTTCAACTTACAGAATGAGACATCCGAGAAAAAAAAAGACGCTGCAGCCGTCAAACTTTCTACAGTACCTGCACCACTGGATGTCCTCTAAATACCATGAGCATCCTATCACGTCTGAATCTCTCGTCTTGTTGCTCCAACAAGTCGACAGATATGAACAGTAGGGTGGCTTTTATCAGTTTGATGGATCTCTTTGAAGAAGGGACGGACTAACGCTTGGAAGGCAAAGTGATTGAAATACATAAACTGGCTTCTAGACTGTCACAGATATGTGAAGCTGTAACGGAGCTCCGAAGCTCCTTAAGTTACGCAATAATTGAGTTGCTCGTTTTTAAGCTGAATTGTTTGAAGTATTTCAGTTATAACATTTCTTCTTTGAGGATCTCTGCAGCATGGCATATTCACATGTACATTACAGTATGTCCACACATAAGGTTTGCATGATTGCATTCATTGGTAAAGAGAGAAAAAAAAAGGTGGCTATTTGACATTTAAACGTAGATTACAGGCATACACACATACACGAGTCCCTATTCAGCCTATTTCACCCTGAGTGCAGATTGTTGCTTCATGTGGTTGCAATTATGCTCCTTTCAAAACATTCTTAGTAACCAGTTCCAACAAAGACCGTGGCCTCTTGTGGTCTGTGTGCACGGGGAGGAGGAGGAGGAGGAGGAGGAGGGGGAGCGTCTGCCTACTGTGACCCTGAAGAGCCTTTGTGAGTTTATGTGAGTAAACATCAACGTATAGAATCACAGAGAGTCAAAGGGCAACCTCAGCCTACACGAGTCTTATCTGCCGCCCGGCCACAGATCGTTACTCTCACTATTAAAGTCTTCAAAGGTACAATTACCTTTATGGAATATTGTTGATGAGGAAATCTAAGATTGGACGTCATTTCTTCCCAGAAAAACAATGTCCGACAACATATAACCATTAGTGTGATTGCGTTGAGACATAACTGGAAAGGTCTTTGCGAAGATGTTAGAAGAAACAACAGTCGAGACCATTACCGACCACACAGGTATGTGTAAAAGCTGTGAAAGACCACAGAGCTTAAGGAAAAGCTTAGCTGAGGTGTCTCTCACTTTCACATGACTCACAACTGCAAACTAGCGTTGGACTGCACATGGACGGCCTGTGTGTTTTGCTGTATGACGGCTACAGATTAGAAGCAGCTAAGCCAAGCCGATTGTCTGTGTGTGTCTCGAGGTTGAAGGGTGGATCTCCTCTAACCCTGGCAGTCAGCGGTAAACCTGAGCCCGGCACAGGTAGCGCTCTCAGGCAGCAGCTGCACAGCCCAAGGCCACGCATTAGGACAGCTCACAGATGAATGAGACTCAGAAAGAAAGGCTAATAGCTCTCTTTATACCCCGACTATTGTGGGCAAAGGTGGGCCTTGTCACGAGTCCTGTCACTTTCACTCACGTTAGGTAAAAAGAAAAAGTACCCACTGAGTTACGCTGTACCTAGGGGCTTGAAATACAGTATTTTTTCAAAACATATGCTAAGTAGTAGGGGTGGGTAAAAATATTGATACAGCAATATATCGCAATACTTTGCCACCCAATACAATATCGACTTTTCAACGAAAAAAGATTCACGTTTAGACGCGTTGTGAATGCAGTACTTTATCCTTTTTCATTTTATTTTCAATATTAATTCCAGTGAATTTCATGGGAATTAATAAAGTGGAGAGGCTGTTTAGAATAAAATAGTTTTGACTCAATTTGTCCTCTGATCAACATCATCTGATGTACATATACAGGTACTTGTGTTTTCATCTTTATTTATATCGCAATATTGTGATATCGTGATACGTATCGTATCGTGACCAAAGTATCGTGATAGGTATCGTGAGGTTCTTGCCAATACTCACCCCTACTAAGTAGACACGATTAACATTGCTTGCTAAAAGCTCAATATAAACAAAAGGAGAGCAAGAGTACTTGTCCTTGATAAAGATGTATTATGGTAAGACATTCTCTCTCTCTCTCTCCTAGCAGTCAGAAGGGAGTTGCTAAAAGGGGAGTTGTTGGACCTCAAAATGTACTTTGTGGAAAACACTCTTCACACGCCCTCGCAGAATGAGTGTGAGGAGAAGTATGAAAAAGAAATGCTCTCAGCGGGAGTGCTCCATTGGACTTTCAGTTCGACTTCACCTCGAGCGCTCGCTCTGTGTCTGACAGGTTGGATGTGAGGTTGGTTGGCAGCATTTGGGATGCAGAAGATGGAGGAGACTGGGTTTGAAACACCACCAAATCACCAAAACCTCCTGTGAAAACCAGAAGGTGGACGTTCCTGGGAGCGTGCTCGTGTACTGACCCTTGCGTATGCCTGCGTAGCTGCTGGAGAGGCCGTTCCTCTTCTTTCGGTGTCTGTACAACCAGATGCTGAAGACCATGAGGATGATCCAGCAAGCTGCTCCTATGCCGGCTATGAAGGCCGGCTGCTTGACCACGTCTGAGATCTGCTGGGACAGAGGGTTCTCCTGGTTCACGGTCTCCGTCATCCGCCCAGATGCATCTGAAGACGGGAAACGAGGAGATATTTAAAAAAAATAGGTACATTTGGTGGTAGAAAATTGGATAGCACACATGAAATGAAGGGAGTTAGGGACGTTAAAACAAGAGACGAGGGAACGAAATGTAATTTAAAACTCAAACCAAGTGGAAAAAGCCTGAAATAGAGAAAATATATTCAAAATAAATACATATGAACATTCCTGCTTCATCCCAGCGGGTGTGTGTGAGGCCGACGCGTGGAAACGGAGTCGTTTCTCTCTATTATTCAAATGTCTTTCATCGCAAATCCCAGTCAACAATGGCAGGTGAGCAGACGGAAAGCAAACGAAAAGACATTCAAACTGCCATCATTTTACACCGAGCAATGCTGGTACCATAGTATGAATAAATCCAACGAGATCATCCTCAAATACTAGTAATTAGCCAAAAAAACCTCGTGCACATCCGTGGGAAGCCGAGGTGAGAATGCCTTGAAGGCGTTTCTGCTGTGAAACGTCTGCACGGCTGCTCACAACAAGCCGCTCTCGGTCTGTTTTTCTCATCTGTCTATTCTCTCTGTGCTTCTCCCCTCATGCGTGATACATGAAAGGCTTCTTTTTGGGTTGCCCCAACCCCCGCCATTCTGAAACGTCTTCATGTTCGTGTTACTTTGTCTTCATCTCTTTTTTGGCTCCACTCTTTCATGTTGCAGCCACCGACTCTCAAAAAGCCAGAGGCAAAAACCAGCTCCCTGCTTTCCCCCTCCACATCCCTCTGCCGTCTTTATCTCAGTCCATGTCTCTGTTTTCCGACTGCCTCTCTCTCTCTCCTCTGTCTTCTCAATTTGGTGGCTGTCTGGCCGAGTGAACGCAGCCAGCCGCTGTGACTAAGCAGCCCACGAGGGACTGTACAGGTATCCGGGGCTCTGGGATGACGCATACAAGCTCCAGAGTGTGACAAATGCATTTGGGTGTAGCGCGGGTCCCCGAGGCACATTGTTCCACTCCAGTGTTGGAACATGGCAACAATCAACACAGGAACTCTTCAAGGGGAGAGAAATGGTATCAGTCACAGCCCATGCTTCTTCATGCCCACTCCATCACACATTTAAAACCAGACGGAGTTCTGCTATTTGTTTGTTTTCTACCCTTCTCCTGAGACTTTGGGGAATAAAATAAAAGCAGCTCAAAATATCTGCGCGTCTAGACGGACGAAAATAAATAAATTAGAGCAACTAGCCACACGGCAGTCTGCTGTGTGTTTCTTCAGCATTAATAACGTGCCGTGTCCAGGATTCCTCATTGTCGTGGTGGTTTGAAAAGCGAAGTGGAGGCTGGAAATGGAGCAGGGTGGGGCTGCCAGCTCAACAGCTGCCACACAGGAATGTAATGTGCCCACGTCTGTCTGCCAGCTACTGTAGTGCTGTTCATTCAAACTCATCAGAATCTTCCAAGTTTGATGATGTTTCAATAACAGTAATCACATCAGATACAGGTTTTTTTTTAAGCATCACTGTGGATAAAGAGAGGGAAAAGGCTTGGACATGTCCGTCAATACAAAGACATGGAATTACATAACTGTACTTGGCAGGAAGTCACATAGCTCTTCCTTGCAGATGACTGGATTAATGCCACGAGTATTTGTCTTACGATTGGGTTTCATTCTGTTTGCATTGCCAGAGGACAAACACATTGAAACACGGAAAGAAAAAAAGAAAATAAGACCTCCTGAGAGAGAGAGAGAGAGAGAGAGAGAGCTGAAGGTTGTTTCTACACACCGAGCTGGAAGAAGGTGACATCGCTCTTGACCCCGGGACCCGCCCCCGTGCTGGCTGCTACCTCCACGCTGTAGCGGATCCCCGGGGCCAGGCTGGGAATCAGCACGGATAAGGCGGCGCCGTCGACTGTGCGGTTGATGTGGTACCTGCTCTCGTTCCCCAAGCACCAAATCTGCCACGACAGAGACAAAAAGAATTGGGAGGCCGAGGCAATGTTATGACGGCTTTGTGACAACATTCACTTCGGTGTAGCTGCCGCCAATCTGTGTCCTTATAATTGGCC
Organism: Chelidonichthys spinosus; assembly: GCA_029853015.1. Taxonomy (NCBI): domain Eukaryota; kingdom Metazoa; phylum Chordata; class Actinopteri; order Perciformes; family Triglidae; genus Chelidonichthys; species Chelidonichthys spinosus. The sequence continues at coordinate 3,932,382 of CM056828.1, read as the reverse complement.
GGTGCTGCTATTGCAAAACATTGAACATGGTGGCTTTCTGTTTTCCAGAGCCGTGCTGAACACAGGGTCAGTATTAGCTGAGGTAGCCATAACAAGTCTCGGTGTAGCCTTAAGCCAATGAAAAACAAATGTGGATCAGTAATCATCCCCATAACCCAATTTTCAGCAGAAGCTAAGTGCTGTCACTCCCAGGAAGGAGGACTGGAACCGGGGGCCACAAAGAGAAGTATACATTCACCTCAGTGTGAGGCCTGGAGACCTCCACATCCTGGACCTGACATTCTGCTTTCTTTACCCCTCCTCCTCCTCCTCCTCCTCCCAGGCAGTTAACACACACACTTCCTTGTGTCTGTGCTATATGTTTGTGTGTGATGGAACTACAAAGCCCTGACATTTTCTGTGTATCTTAAAGAATTGCGGTGAGTGGAGGAGCCGCCGGGGACCGCCGCTCGGTAATGAGCCGGGAACGCTCTCGAGCCGGACTTAAAAAGCATGAAATTACTCTTATGGTCTATCAGCAGAAAACATTTACCTGGAAAATTAACAGCGGCCGAACGTTTACAGTGACTCTGCCTCATCACTACTTCCACCAACTAACCCCCCAAAAAAAAAAAAAGCTTTCAGACAGCGCTGTCCGGAGTGAGGTCATTAGAAAAAGAGGGGACTCGTTAGCATTCCTAAGAAATGACAGGAATGACAATAGAGGTTTGTGGTCATTAGTATTCCTACTACTTACATGGATGCTTCTATTAAATCATATAATACCATCAATACAAGTTAACTTTAACGCAGTTTACAGTCCAAATAAGTAGTTTAATCATCCTTACTAAACACACACTGATGTGTAATCACAGGTTAAGGCCCAACCTTAACCGTTCACCTTTGGAACGCCACAAGATGTGTGGGTCTACTGTCGCCACCAGATGGCACTGTTTCACAACAGTTCCCAGCAGCTCCCCTTGCCTGTGACTCCTTCCCTGACTAGTGTACAAAGGTGTGCCTCCACCAGGAATGCATTACCTTTCCATGTCTGTGCATTGTCTCTTCCCCTGTTATCTCTGCTCTGACGGCCATGTGTGTCTCCTTTGTGTGTCTCTACAATACGAGTCCCAGTTGCTTGGACTTCTGGATGCTATTTTGTTGTTTTTTGTGTTACCTTGTATTCCTGGACCACCCCATTCTGCTCCTCTTCTGGAGGGGGTTGCCAGGAGACCACGATGGCGGTCCCATTGTCCCCGCTCTCCGCCACTGTAACCTCACGAGGAGGGGCACTAGGGGCTGAGGGAGGCAGACAAAAGACAAAAAAAAACACACCTTCATACATGAAACAGTTGTGTTTTTTTCATAACTGCATGCAGCCTCCCCACCTCATCCCGTTTAGCTGGATCTCTGTGAGAGACTGACGCCGCGGTGAGAACAAAAGACTAATAATCAAAATGACGAGGCTTTTGTGTGACAACGAGTTGGTTCAACACGAGTGCTTTTGTGGGGAAATAAAAGCAAATAACTGTTTACTGAAAACAGACATTCTGGTGGCGGCGTGAATGACGGTGCGTGTGAACACCAACCTGTGTTCCAGACGTAATTAAACAGAAATAATTATGAATGCAACATAAAAAGACGTAATCACAGGGTGAGTGAGTGTTGTAAAAACAGGCTTTTTTTTTCTGCATACGGGAGCGACAAACGTTATGTTTATAGCTCCGAAAACAATTATCAACAAAATTGTGAACAAAAGGAGAGAAAAAAAAAAAAAAAAAAACACTCCCACACATGCAACACGCAGACACTCTCTAAGCACTCACGTTTGGCTACAGATTCAAATTTGCAGTTGGGTTTCAACCAAACCTCATGAGACTGCCACAACCACACCCTCCGAGACATTAGTATAACACTTCCACTGGAGTGTTGTATACGGCTTTCCATAGGCCATTTAAAGAGCTGAACATCCACCCTTTGCACGCTTGAACGCACCACATTTGAGCATAACATAATCCTGGCCTCGCTGCCTGCTGTGAACAGCTGTCGTGCTGCTCTCACACATGCAAGCTGTGCATATAAAAATTGTGTAAACATGAAAACATGCATGCACACATGCAAGCACTAAAGCACACATTCGAGCGGCCGCCCCCCGCCCCCCACCTTCTTCCAGCGTCTTGCCAATCTTGATGTCGCTGTCTGTCCCCTGGAACTCGTTGAAGAAGGGGCGGACTTTGAATTCGTACGTGACGCCCTTCCGAAGCTGCGGCACGACGGTGCTGTCCTCCCCGGGCGTCCGCACCTCGAACACGGCCCACTCGCTCCGGTGCTGCCCCTCCGGCGAAGGCCTGTACATCACCTTGTAGCCCTGGATGTACTGGGACTGCTGCTCCACCTTGTGAATGACATGGGGGGGGGGGGCAAAGACTTGATTAGCTGCTTCACGGATCACAGAGGAAACCGACATGATAAATGGAATAGATTGGAATAGGATTCTAGCAACTGATACACTAGGAAAAGGTGGAAAGGGGGTAGGGATGTCCCGATACTAGGTGTTTAAGGTGGATCGTGATCGGCCGATCCAATTAAATGTCATGGCTGATCCATATTTAATATTTCCCATGATTCCATTTGTTTGTCGTTGTTGTTCTAATGCATCAGCCACCATTATCTAGTTGGAAAGTGGTCCTGATCCGATACCCGAATCTGATCGGCCCCGGATACTGGGTTTTTAAGGTGGATCGGGGTCGGCTGATCCAATTAAATTTCATGGCCGATCCATATTTAATATTTCCCATGATTCCATTTGTTTGTCGTTGTTGTTCTAGTGCATCAGCCGCCATTATCTAGTTGGGAAGTAGGACACATAGGTTAGCTAGTTAAAGAAATGTCCGCAGTCACAACCAAAGTCATATTTAACAGAATAAAGGGAACTGAATGAAAGAGCAGATTTTTTTATTATTGCAAAAAAAAAAGCTCTTATTTGTGATAGTGAGAGAATAAAAGCCATTGAGCACAGGATGCCTGTCTATTTGTTAATGTACACGGAATTAAATGCTGTTTGCACAAACACAAAAAGTGATATCGGAAATCGTTATCAGAAAACCGGTCTCGGGAAATATCGGGATCGCATTGGAAGCTAAAAAATGAGATGGGGACATCCCTAAAAGGGGGTCCACCCTCATCCCCATCGACCCTCCGTTTATCCATCCGCATCTACATCTCTCTTTTTCAACTGTCAGTCCATGCGCCATTTGGAGAAGCAGCGATTTTTTTTTCTTTTTCGCGAACCGCAGTATGAGGTCATTGGCCAGAGGTTCCTCTAAGTCTGGAGCTGGTTAAACAGGGCCCAGACTCCCAGAACAGCCTGTCTCATCCTGTGCTGCTCTCCAGTGTACCGACTGGCTGCTGGTTGAGAATACAACAATATTCCTTGAGAAAAAGAATGATTGCAAAGCCGTATGCTGACATCCCTTACCACTCTTCGTGGAAGGCAGGCAGCACCGACTTGTAAAGATTTCTTTATCCCTCCCCCGTAATATATGCCGCTGGCTCAGGTGGTCTTCATTAGCCTGGAAAACTGTGCAACCATTTACCAGCGCACAAAGGAAAAGTCCACATTGGGAATAGATTTAACGCCACAAAACAAGGAAACCGAGGCGCTCGACTATAATGTCATTCTCCCTCATGTCATGTTTTTTTTTTTTTGGAACATTCCAAACAGACATGGTAACCGGGCAGTAATGTTTTAAATCAGTCTTGACATGTCAGTATCCTTTTCATGTCTCCTCAGTCCCATTCATCACTCACTATGGCACTTCCCTACCTGGGAATGCAGGGGTGGCCTGATACCTTTCAGTGAGCCATCCCATAATACCAAGATCTGCTAATACGTTGGACAGCATAGCTATACTGTCTCATAATTTAGAAAAAAGGCGTATTAATCAGGTGGACATTAGCTCTTCATATCAAAGCCACCAGATAAGCTGCTACTTCTACTTCGTCCTCGCCCACCTATCCGCTCTAACATCTGGAAGCCATTTCCACTTAAGAGCACGAGTTGGCCGCCTCTTCCTCCTCACTTGTATTATTTTAACAGCCGTCAAGTGTTTCCAATCTGAGAGGGCACAGGCTGGCACGCCACACGCCGCTATACAGCACAACGCGGTGCAGCAGGAAGGCTGGTCTCCGTAGTCCACTGTGGGCGGAGCTTAGAGTTCTGGTCTCTGGCCAGTCGATCAGTTCAAGCTCGTGCCAGATGGGCAACTGAGAACACTTGGACAGCTGTGTCCGTCCTCTGAAGGGTGCTAGGACGTTAGCACGTTAGCCATCCATGTCAGAAGACTAACCTCAGAGCTTTGGTGACCAGCTGTACCAATGACCCATACAGCTGTGCAGAGATAGTGGTGTGTTTGTGTGTTCACTCGACTCACCGTCCACTGCACCCTGACCGAGGAGGAGGAGAGGATGGTGGGGTTGTGCAGGTGGATGAGCACTTCTCCCAGCTCCCTTTGGATCTGACGATGGTCCACACCCTGACTGGTGGGAGGGATGTCTGTAGGCAGAAGGGCAGACGGACAAAAAGGACAATATAACATTGCTGTAATGTATATATGAACGGGACGATGTGGGATTATATGGCTGATTGTGTTAAAATGACTGACAATAAATTAATCCCCAAAAATACAGCCTGATTTTAAAAATACAGTAATTACCAATTCAATTAAATTCAATTCAATTGTATTTATAGTGTCATATCACAACAGAAGGGTTAAGGGTCACCATGTCAGTAAGAACAGATTCACACAATGTTGCTAATATATTTGATTTATTTATCCTTTATTTATGCAGGGGGATTTTATGCTTACCTCATTTAATAGAATTTAATTATCCACTCATAAAGATGTGTCCGATCTTCTGATTCAATAAAACTTAAGGTAAAGTATTATTTAATCATTATTATTATTTGTATTTATGTATTTATTTAATTCATTATTTATTGCTCAGTAATTTGTTGACTAATGTGTTGGCTCAATTTATCTTTTGAATTATTTATTTTATTAGGACATTTAATTTATTTACCTTTTCTGTATTATTATTTTAATTGTCTGCCATATGTTTAAATTGTTTATTTAATTGTTTAAATATGTTTAATTGTTGTTGTTTAAGGGATTCCAGTATTTTAACATGAAACGTTCACATCATCCTATACCTAACTGTAAACTGTTTTCTGTGAGCTCTCACCTTGTGTTTTCACAGCTTCAGTGATTGGACTGGGATCACTCAGCCCGTAGGCGTTGGCTGCCCGCACTAGGAAGAGGTAGACTGCACTGGGCTTCAAGCCCTTCAGCACAAACGCCTCGGTTTTCACATGCTCGACCAAGGTCTGCCAGCTGCTCCCTGATGCATGACTGTGGACACCCAGCAGACAGAAGCGAGGTTTAAAATGTTGCATTCAGGCCCTGCAGTTATGTCTACCGATCTCTGCAGCTTTACCTGAAGGCCTCTATTATATACGAGGTGGGCGTGGCTCCGGCGTTGAGGTTCGGTCTCCAGGAAAGGGAGACGGAGGTGCGTGTGACGTCGGTGACCTCTGGTTTGGACGGTGCACTGGGGATCAGGTTCGGGTCAGTCGGCCTGTTTGGCTGGACGGGGACTCCAAACTCTGAATGGAGAACAGAGGAAGGGAGGGAACAGGTGAGGATGTAGCTCAATGCTGTTTCACAGGCATGCAAAACATCTCCAACCTTTATTTACCGCTCTTATTTTATTTACTTATTTGTTAAAGCACATCAAGCAATTAAATAAAGATATACTTGTCATGAGGGATGTGAGGGTTTAACATAATCTTAACATTATGGGAAATAAAGTACCATATATGAGTGTATTGAAAAGTTGTCTAGGTAGAGAAAATAGAGTCTGATTTAAAAAATAGGCCTCCAGGAATTATCAGAAATATATATTTATAGAATAAATATTGTTTTATTTGTACTACTGATCTTCAAAAAATGTTATATATGAGATGCAATACAAATTGTGAGTAAAAGTGATTCTCGTAGGTTTTTCTGCCATTTAAAAGCTTATTTCGATTTTTTATCAGGATAATATCGTCGAGGATAACCGTGACATGAAATGTTCATATCGTCCCATGCCTAAAACTCCTGCTGGTGGACACTAGACCTCCGTACTGGGTGATGGGTCTTACCGTGGACCTCTAAGTAGGCCTTCCACGAGGCCTCTCCGCTGGGCGTGGAGGCGATGCAGCTGTAGGTACCAGTGTCACCAAGCTGCAGGAGAAGAGACCAGCACATTGGGTTAAATGGAAATGATTTAAACGTGAACCACCCCGCCCCTCCCCCCCACACACACACACACACACACACACACACACACACACACTTCTCTGCTTATTGACATTTGGGTGGAGTCGGTAGCAGGCAGCTGTCATTGCCTGATAATCTCAAGATCATCTCTTTCCCAGCAGAAACTAGCAGCTGAAAAGGCCAAGTGGCAAACCATTCCTAGTCAAATAGGGAAAAAAAAAAAAAAAAAGAAATCACAGGATCATCGGCTAATTGGAGACCTTTTTTCCTCTCTCCATCCCCCTGAGTGCCAGACGAGGAAGCGACTGCTCTGTGCAACAGATGTGGTGACAAGCTGACGGCATGGTGCAACCACAATTAATCCAACACTTTTAAATATAAAAGGGACGTTGGGAAAAGTCGGACTCACTGTGCTTTTAGAGACCATTATGCATCGGCGAATACAGTGTAGAAATTTTCAGTTTATTTAAATTTTAGGACAGGGGATTATAAAACACCTAAAAGCACTCAGAGAGCTTACACCTCTCTCTCAGGCAAGTTATTTTTATTCATGGAAAACGTAATCTGCCTCTGGATCTGCATCAAAATACACACAGAGTGAGACAATGGTGTGGTACATGTGCCAATGTGTTGTCATTGAAATGAAAGGAGTACATGAGAAAATAGAGCTTGGATCGACACCTGGATTTTGGATCCCAACCAAAAAAAAACCTGACATTTATTTCTTGGCTCACGGCCCTTTTAATTGAAAATGGTTGGCAATTATTTGAGAGGGTTTTCTAGCTAACAGGCTAATGAACAAAAACAGAACATAACCCCGTTGGCAAACGTATAGGAAGCATTTTCACGCTGCTGCATTTTAAAGAGACGTCTGCTTCCAGAAGTCTGACGATAATTCTCTTTGGAGTTATGCATGGGACGCTGAGGGCTACTGTGCCGGAGCACAAACACAACAAAAGGGAGAAAAACAATAAGATAAATTGTTTGAATAACTGAGCGTGAGCATGTCCCGCCAATGACCCTCAAGGTATTATTGTTTTGTCAGGCAGGACAGGAATATGTATTAAATCTCAATAACAGTCGTGCGACCACATTAATAAAATAAATTACCTCACGCATCAAAAAACATCTTCATTAAAACGTTGTCAGGGAGAAATGACAAGTTCATTAATGTGAAGTGCCTGGCAGAAGCAGGGATTCAGACGCATCTCCTCCCGCCCGCCTCGCACCGGCGGCCCAATCACACTGCAATCTTGTCACGCCGGCATTCATCAGAACGCCGCAGACTGACGTGACCTCTCACCCCCGCCATGCCTCCATCTGGAAGACACGTCAGCACCCCCCTACTTCTCCATAAGAGTGTGTTCAGCATCACACACACACACAATGACACACCGAACCGACTGCTTGCTGACTGACAGGAACTACAGACTGTTCGACTTCACAGACTCCATTTCAAACCTGCCGACTGACTGACAGCCCGCCGAGGGCTGGATGCCGACGGGGAACACTGCTTTATTTACCAACCAGCGGGGGTTTGTCCGGCACCTTATGGGTGTGATATGGACCACTTTGAATTGACATTAAAGTGACATTGATTAAAAACCCAATTATACTTCTAAAGAAATATAAGGTTCTGCAAACGCCACAGAACCTCCCTTTGCTTGATGTTCCAAAGGCGTATTTGTACATGTGAGCGGGTGTCATACCTTTGCATAGCGTATCTGCAACGCGCCGGTGTCCAGCTGTTTGACCCTGGAGTCGTGCGTGGACACCAGAACACCATCCTTTCTCCACAGGATGGTGGGGGTGGGGTTTCCCGTCGCCACACAGTTAAAAACCACCGTGCCGTCCACGGCTACCGTCTGATTGGTCGGGCCCTGTCGGATAACCGGTGGCGGGCGGTCGGACACAACTGTGGAAAACAGTGGGGAGGGGAGGAGAATTATGTGGGGATGTGGTGGTGAAGGTGTTTATGTGCAGGAACAGTGGATTCAATGACATCCAGCTTGTGTGAGAAAAAAAAAAACACACACAAAAGGCAGAGAATCTGCCAAACGTGGAGCAATGTGAGCATGCGAATAAGCTGCAAGGGTAGTCGTGGAGGAATTAAATCCAATTCGTAAGAACTGGAAACAATTTTCTAATCATTCAGCAGCAGGAGTAGAACTTAGCCAAATAAAAAGCAGCGTAATTAAAAAGAAACAGCCTCAGATACTTCAGTCTCCTCTCTGCAGCTAACAGACGCCTGGCACTAACCGTACCAACGCTCACGGCCAACAATCCCCTGGCCCATCCCCCGTCCATAAAAAACACAAAACAAGGGAGAAAATGCTTAAAAAAACACAATCTCCCCCCTCTCCCCCTACACACACACACACACACACACACTAATACATCCAGCCAGAACAGAGCATGAGGGCGTTTAAACTCCGCCTCCTTGCCTCCCACAATGTGAACCCTGAGTGTTCAATCAGAACACACAACAACAAAGACATAAATAGAAAGCCTGTATTTGACAGAAGGAGGACATTACAGGCACCTGATCATTTTTAATTCCTTATGGTCTCCTGCCCCTCTGATTATTACTACTATTATCATTCACAGCATTGATAACCATTGCTGTCGGCCCCACTGGATCACAAGTTCCACCCAGTGAGGAACAATCCCATTCTTTCCAGCACGGATCTGAGTCTATGTGCACGGAGGAATCTCAGGGCCGCTTTGTCTTTGTGCCGGGGATGGTGCAATTACTAAAACATTGTCAGCATGACCTGTAATTACCAGATCTGCCTGCGGAGAAGTGGTGGCCTCAGAGTGGCCTGCTCACTTTAATAACTGTTATTATTATCCAGAGAGCATGACTGAAGGAGAGGGAGACGAGCAGCGAGAGGAGAGACGGCGTACATACTACGGCGGGCCTGAAATGAAGACGGACATTTGGTAAATGAAGGGATGAATCTAGGTGTGTCATAGACAAAATAATAGCTGCCCAGATCTCTCTGCGGGAACGGTGGAAATGAAGCCAAGGTTGGCTAGCGGAGTAATTAGAGGACCCGATCCAGACCTCACCACATAGCCACAGTCTTCCAACGGTAGACAGCAGCAAGCCAGCCGTGGAATACTGAAGGAGACATTAGCCAGTGTGAAGCCAGCGAAAGCCAAATCCCGAGCCACGGTCTGGGTGCACAGGCACCAGAGAGTCTCTATCTCCTGACAGGAACACGTAGAACAGGCCAGACCAGACCTCACAAACCTCAATTCGGATATTAATATGCTCCGCGGCATTTTCAGATGAACAGCATTATCCGTGTGAGCCAAAGATTATCCGCAATACCAATATTTATCCACTCAGGTTTTTCTTGCCGAGACTTTGCAGAAACAGTGTTTCGAAGAAGGTCTCCTACCATCGGTGATCTCGAGCAGAGCCTTGGTGAGGACACTGCCGGCGGTGTTGATGGCTTGGCAGCTGTAGTATCCCATGTCTGAGCGCTCGGCGTCGGTGATGGTCAGGTCCCCCGATTGGGAAACGGAGAAGCGGCTGGAGGGTTGAGGAGGTTGGTAGGAGAAGAGCAGGTTCTGTGGAAGGTCAACACAGGTCAGACTTATATCAACGGCTGTTAAAAAGTTCATATGCATGCAAGCATCAGTCTTAATATAGCAGTTATCACAGCTCTTTCCAGAACTATGAATGCATGCGGTATAGAGGTGTGAATCTTTGGCTTCACAGCGATTCGATTAATGATTCAATTCAAGTTTCAATTTTTTTTTTTTTTTTAACGATTCAATTCAGTAACTTTTAACCAAAATTCATGACATAAACATGCAATAATGCGAGTGAGACTATCTGTATTTTTCTGAAAGGTGAATAAATAAACAGACCGCAGAAATACTTATTTAACATATTTATTCTATAAAAAAGTAGTCCTGCATCCTATTTTATGCTGAATTACAAAAATGCAATTAAACATTATTTTGAACATTTTTCAATAGGCTACATGCTTGAAGGGGAGAGAGTGTCTTAAAAGTATTAAAACATGAATCATAATTAGGAATTCATAAGATTTAACACATTTACACTCTAATTATTTATTTTAGTAGATTTAGTTTTTAGTTTTGAATCGGTAGGACTTACTTACATTACTAATGCGGTCGCATGTTTTCCAAATGGATAAAGAGCATTTTTTTTTAATTTAAAACCTCCACTGTAGTTCATTTGTTTACCTGACTGCCTTCTCGCTGCCAGAAGATGGCCGGCTGTGGGTTTCCAGTGGCCTCGCACTGGAAGGTGACCGTCCTGCCGACCCCGACCACCTGGTTCCTCGGTCTAACCACGAACGCCGGGGGCACTGGAGGACAGCCATGAGCACGGTTAGCCGTTGAACAGCCAGGCGTGAACAATATAGTATTCTAGTTATCACAGTGTTACAGTTATAAATGTGATTTGAATGGAAGATAACAGACATGTGACTATTATATTGTGCCCGTATTCAAATCTGTTATTAAGGTTCCCTTTCAAAACTTTGTGCAGTGTGTGCAAAGCAGATTAACCACTCCAATGATTAAATTCAAAATGCAGGGCATATTATAGATGTAATGAATGGAAAAAACAACGGTTACACCCATGCCCCTTCATTTGCATGGGCAAGGGCATGGACCATTAAAATTTACATGGAAATGGGGAATAAATTTGAGCCATCTGTCCATGCTGACACCCTCCAATAGTGAAGGCCTCAACCGGGATGCAGAATCCATGCATCTTAATGACAAATTCCATCTCAGACTAAGTGTGGTGTCGTAGCACAAGGCCGTCCATGCAGCGCTGGGCTAATAGGCGTGAGCCCGTTTACACCTGGACTCTAGATAGGCCCAAAAATATCATCAATCGGTCATTTGAAACACAAATATAATTGACCATGAATAAGATGGGCTGTTTGCTAATGCATAAAAAAGAGGGGAGAAATAATGAAATCAAATGATGTGGCTTTACCTGAGGTGAGCATATTTGTTTTGTTTTTTACCCATTAACGTCCTTTTGTTACCGTTGCCCGTGACAACAGAAACATGAGTGCTGATTGGAGGGTGGAGAGGTGATGGGAGGAGGATGGAGGGGGGCTGTGACAGCTTCCTGTCTCTGTCAGGGGCGGTGAATAGGTGACGGGTGACATTTCAACTTACCAGACATGACTAAAAAGGAAACAAAAACACAACAACACAAAAATCCAAAGATGAATAAATAAATCATAAACGGCATGACATAAAGAGGAGAGATAACAATGTGATGTGCATGGATACAAGTCATCGTAATTATCATTCTATGAATACAGCAACACCACATGATACACAAATCATAATTAATGAGTGATCAGAGATGCATTAAAACACACATGATTCGACATTAATCCGTATTCTCAAGGAGTACAATGCAATGAACATAAATGAGACGATATGAAACACACAAGACAGATGTTTATGCTCTGAAAACAAAAATGCCGTGTTCAAGGTGAACGTCGCCGTGCCGTTAATCGCTTTAAAGCGCCCCGAGGAGCAGCTGGATCCCGGTTCCCCCTCCGACGTCGCAGCCTCGCAAAAATGCAAAGCCCGGTTCATAAAAGCAGAAGGTGAACGTTAACCGTCACTCGTTGGTTGTAAATCTCCCCCCAGCCAATCGCTCACGTTATCTAATCTGTGTGCTTCAACGGCTCCCACGGAAACATAAACGCTGTCAGTCAGAGTAATGACCCAGCCCTCCCTCCCCCTGCTGGCCTTTAAAATGCAGATAAGACGCGCATCAAACACTCCCAGAAGAAGAAGACGCGCCGCGGCTATCAGTGTGTGAGAGGCTCTAGATACACACACACACGACAACACACACACCCATCCATGTGTGCCTAAACCTTTAATGAGGTAACGCTTCCTCTTGCACGGCACTGGGATCACAATCGCGGACATGGGAGTCTCGAATCTGACCCGGTCCACTTTGATGTGGACTTTTCCTCCAGCCCAATAGGAGGCAGGCTATGAACCAAAGAGCACAGCAGATGTATCAATGGGGATGTGAGGGATGCTGCTGTTCACTGGGCCTGACATCAACACAAGAGCAGGCCTGCATGCGGAGGATTTAGCATGATTAATAGACCCACCAGGAGGTCTGTGCCATGCTTTTAAATGCTCTGTCCTTCTCTAAGGTTGTGTGTGCTCTATGTACCCGAACTGTGCTTCTCACAGCGTTGCATGGCAGTGACTCACACACACTGAGGGTCCATTTGATGCTGAAGATGAATCGAATGCATGGAAATAAACACGGATGGAACAATACAAAGCAGCAGCTCTGTATGTGGTTTTGATATTTATCATCAGTGTAGCAGCACACAGCGGTGCTCACAGGTACGTTCCCTCTCCTTCTGGCTCCGGTTCCAGTCTCCTTCCAGACCCCTTTACATGGGTTATTAACTACGCTGCTCTGGAGACCACCATTCCACTCAAGACCTTTCCACACATAAATCACTGCTAACGGCAAACTTAACCAGCTGAGAAAAAACAACACGCTGATTTTCCTGAATTCGGTCCTGAAATGACGTATTTATGTTCCTCCGCTGGTGAAGTTTAATTGACAAAATACTGTATAAATATGAAAAAAAACTCCCTTTGTCTGATTCTTAATCCTGCACACGTGCACGCTCTCACGTGCACTGAGCAGCCCATCTCACCGCTGCATCGTCATGTGGCTTTGATGAATGATTTTACGATGAAACTAGAAATGCCGGGCTGGTTTCTCGGCCAATTATGAGCTTCTTCCATCAATCAATGAAATATTTTACTTGACATATTTATAAGTTCAAACGAGGTGTAGGGGACTCAGAAACATGTGTGAAAGACAATGATTCACTGATTAAGTAAGTAACGAGAGCAGAGCACACAGAAAGAAAAACAGCCCGGGGCTCCACACTTCCACAGTGTCGACATTGTTCGCTGACGATCTGACCGCCGATGGTGTGAAACCCCCCCTCCGTCCACACAGAGATGGATTCTTCCTCACAAACTGTCCAGCTTTGATTTGAATATCTTCAAAATGGTGCGCCTTGCTATATTTTTAATACAGTTTTCTGCACATATTGCAATGATAAGCTAAATTGCATAATGACACTGCAGGGAACCACGTGTATTTTTAAGCATCTTCTTTCGCCAAAAACTTTAATTTTATTGGGTTTTATCGTCCATTAACACATTACGGCAGATTAAGCGGAAAAACTTGACTTCAAAGAATATTTACATTAATTCCACTCTGGCTATGAATATGGGATTACCCATTCTGTGGTGGAGATCTCTGCCAGTGGCTCACCACCACTGAAATTATATTATTCAGCTGTTCAGAATTAAAGTGCATTGGCTCAGGATTCTTGCCATACTTTGACTCTTAAAGTAGGGCGACATCATTACCCAATAAACCCACAGACTAAACTCCCGCCCCCCCACATGACTGTTGTCTTCTCTACGACAGCGACATCTTACTACCTTTACATCGTTCCGCTACTTTGGCCTGTTTAGGCCTGCAATTACCCGGCCTTTCTTTCGTTTCCTGTGCCCGCGTCTGTAATTAGAAGCATGTCATTTCCGGGCGTGGGACTGTGGCCTGCTTGTCTTTAATTAGCTGGACTACTCAGTGGCCACAGCCTCCCTGGCCTCCTCCTGTCCTGGTCTGGATGAAGCTCAGGGATCTAAAGAGTGGATGGAAATCGGTTGGAGGTGCAGCCGTCAGTCCGATCCAGCCACGAGCAGTAGAGTGAGGATTCCTATTATTCATTCATCAGTTTCCATGCATCTCTGACTGTAACAGGGGGTTGAAAGGTATGGTGTAAGAGAAGAGGGCCAGTGCCTTGCTCCAGCATGCAGACAGCAGGGAATTAGCCTGAGGTTAAGACATTTCACTTGCACCGAGGACGAGGGAGGCTTTAGCATTTCAAAGAGACGATTCTGAAGCAGGAGAACAGCTTATTGAACCGGTGCATCAATGCTGTTCCCTTTCATTAACTAAGCTTTCATCAGAGAGAGGAAAGGCAATAAGAGAGGCGGATATATTGATGGGTGTATTGGCAGGTGTGGCTAATCTTGCTTTTCAACCAATCAGGGGAAAAAATCAGGAAATAATTGCAAAGGGTAGCCATGTGAAGATGAAGCGTGTCTTTGCGCGTGGGGGGTTGACAGAGGAATCAAATCGCATTGTCTCTTTATATTTCCGCTGCGCTGACTGCTGGGAGTGACATTAATATGAGTTACCTCACCACAGAAACCTCCCTCATCCCCCTCCTCTATCCTCTTCACCACAATCCTCAGCCCCAATTCCCAAAGCGTTCTGCATCGGTGGCGAGCCGCCACCAAGACCAGCACCGCCACCGTCCCCATCCAATCCCTATCTCCTGTATGCCTCCTCCTCCTCCTCCTCCCTTCTCCTCTCACCAGACTCCCCAACATTCCCATTAGCTTGGCGTTAAATGGCCCCTGTGTTCCTGCGATCCTCAGGAGGGTTTAGGGGTGATCCCGGCCCCCGGTTCCTCTGAATGGCTCCTTTCTGAATGTTCACGCTCTGTGACCGGGCTGCTTTATATTCCAACTGTGTTAATAAGATGTCCAGAGGAGAGAGGGCCACAGGAGACACACAGATATTCCATAGGTTCAGAAATAGTTCCTGGATGTCTTCAAACATGACGGAAGACAGGCCTCCGGAGAAATGCCACTTGTGTAGGGCAAATTAAATCGATTGGCGTCAGGCTCCCATGTGCAGCACGTCAAGAGCTGTTATGGATTTTTGCGTTCCTTTTTTTATTAGAAATCAATCAGCTAATTGAGAGAGAATAGTTGAAAGTGATGACCGTGTGGTACTAAAGCTGTAGGCTATTACTGCGATGTGGCCGGGGCTACACAATGACCCGAAATGGGAATTAATTTAGATTAGCTTGACCAAGAGGGCTTTAAATTAAAACCTTACCGTGGACGGTGAGCGTGGCCGACGCCTCCGCCTTGCCCACCATGTTCTCCACCACGCAGGTGTAGGAGCCGACGTCAGCCGAGGTCAGACGGCGGATCTTCAGGGTGTGGTCCTCACGGATCTCGAATCTGAATCAAATCCGTGTATCACATGTTCAATCTTCACGGAGTCAACGTGACAAGCAGCGGATCGCACAAAGAGAGGAAGAGGGTGTGGAGGTGGGGAAGGTATTGTGATGACGAAAGGTTGATGAGTCATACCTTCCTTTGGGGAGGTCACCATCGTCTTTCCTCCAACGCACGGTGGGAACTGGGTCGCCACGAGCCTCACACCTGAACTCCACGCTCTGGTCCACTAACACCACCTGGCTGCCGGGGCGACGGACGAAGCTGGGACGCTCTGCACATTTAGAAACACAGAACAGAGATAACGTTTGGATTAAACCACATCATTCATTGTGTTGCTTTGAGGCCCGCGGTAAATCTCGGTTTCTGTTCTTTACACTCAGGCTTTGGAGCTAAAATGTTAATTAAATTGGAAATTGAATCGTTTTAGGTCCTGTGAGATGTCCTGGCATGGAAATAATCAAATTGAGTTTTTTATACGGCGACACAAAATGACAAGGTAAAAGCCAATTCATGGTTCAAAAGCATCTACAAGAACTTAAACGCTGTAAAAAACACTTTATTTAACTCTTTTTAGCCCCTCAAAAAGCCCAGTCTGCTCTGATTGGTCAGCTGGCCCACTCTGTTGTAATCATCATCCTTTTAGTGTGTTAGTCATAATTGTCATAACATTTACCACAAACCAGATAACAGGAGTTGTTCTACTGAGGAATAATTATACAAATTAAAGTCAGTCCATATATAGAACATTAAAGCTTTCATAGCAGAAAACAACTTCTTCTCAACATGGAGACTTCATGCTCAGCAGCTTTGATGAAGCAGAAAAGCATAAAAAATAGGTCCTCTACACAAACTAAACTAAACAATTAAAAAAATCCAGCTTGGAAACCGTTTCTGCTTTGATACTGACTTATTTGAACACTAAACAAGCCCTGACACAGGAAGTCTAACCTCGTGTGTCACCTTGTGAACCCCATCCCCCTAAATCCAGCTTGGACATCAAATCAGTAACGGGTCAGCGATGTTGATTTTTGGCATTTTCTATGGTTAGATGCTAATTTTTCCATTTACTAACACATTCCATCAGACTTCCCAAAACCTAACCAGCGAGGTTTATGCGAGTTTCTGACTGACTCACCAAGGAGCTGCCCTCATTAGAGCAGAATTATTTATCTTCTATGAAACGTCTTTGTTGTTCCGTCTGAACGATTATATAAAGCTCACGAGAAGAAGAGGTGGAGGAAGTAAAAAAAAAAACAGATAAAATCTGTAGTCTGGACATTCTCTCTGCGCGGGACACTGGCGAGTATCGGGGTCAGAGGTCAATCGTGATGAAATAGGGTGCAGCTGGTCATGGCATGGGCCAGCGTGGGATTCACAGTTAAGTGTGAGATTGGAGGTCATCTCACACTCCATCTGACAAAGGTCAGTGACACCATTTAGTTCCCTGAGAGATAGACAATCAAAGCTTAACATCTGGATTCGGTTTCATGCTGTGGAAAAACAGTGTGTGTGTGTGTGTGTGTGTAGACAGACAGTCAAATAGACAACAGATTGAGGTAGAACTATAATAGAGAGGGGATAAAAACAACTCACCAAGCACTGTAAGTTCGGCTATTTCACTTTCACGTTCTCCGACCATGTTGGTGCCGACGCACACGTACTTCCCAGCATCGCTCTTCCGGGCATTTGTGATCATCAGCTTCCCTCCACGTATCTGAGGGAGGAGAGGGAGGGGTGAGAGGCTTATCGTAGAGGAGAAAACAGCCGTATTAAAGTGTGAGAGACACTCTGGGCCTCCGGCTCCACAACCGAAAAACAGTTCAAACATTGCAAAACATTCCCTGATTGCATTTAAGAATGCCTCTGAGCACTTACTTACCCAAAAAGCCATTCCAACACGATGACGAAATGTACTCACAAACACATAATGCCTTAGTGCTAAAGAGTGTTTTTTATTGGGGTTTTTTTTTTTTTTTTCTTTCGTTGCTGTTTCCACTCAGCAATCCACTTGAAGACTAAATCACTATCAGTCCTCCTCAGGGTAAGCTGAGCCAAAGTACACTTCCCCAACCCAACACAACCACAGGTCCCTGAGGGAACACCTGAGGCCCTGCAGGACCCACAGCACTTTTCTAGTCAGCACAGTTTTGTCTATTATTGTGGGGGGGGGGGTGTCCAAAAGAAAAGGTTTCTCCAAATGTGTTTTTTTCTGTGTGCACACAGCAAGTGAACATTCAAGCACACACACACCCAGCAGTTTGTCCAGGTGAATGTCACGTCTGTTATTTCCCAGGGCTTTGATTACAGGCCAGAGGAGGTGCTTTGTTCTCAGGCAGTCAGAAAGGCAGCCCCGGCCCCGGGTAAGGCCCCTCAGCCCTCCTCTCGGCTCACAGCCGTGCCCGTCACACAATGGCGATGTCGCACCAATGATCTCTCCGCCTCCATGGGGGGGCTTAAGGTTTTAAATGCACACATCAGCCTGCGAGAGCAGAGACCACCACCTGCAAGCATGTAATCGATACCCTCATTAGAGTCCCACTGACAGAGAGCTTGACACACACTATTGAGAATGCGTGACTGCCATGTCGAAAGCCAGCCCTCCTGCATGTGTGTTCAGTAGGGTACGTCTCCGTGGATATACATCACATGCATTCAAGTTGTCATCGCTGACGGACGTGCATGTGGATTTGAGTTTTAAAGTCGCCAACTTTGCAACCGGACGCATTCTTCTGGTTCAGAGGCATTCCTCAGCCCCTCCGCTCCTGTTTAATATTCATGGTGAAGCAGGAAGGGAAGAGGGACTGTGAAGAGGCCGTGGCTTATTTAGGGCACCCCGTGGTGCTGGAGGGGTTTGAAGTATCATTATGTTACTGTTTGTTTGAGGAAAGGCTTAACAGCTAAAACACTGTGACATTCACAAAGGCCCAAGGTCAGGGCAGACCATAGAGCAGAGGGAAAAAAACGGGGGGGTTGGGTTGTACTGTTGGGTCCACAGGGCTCTGACATGAGGATCCACTTAAGGGCCCCGTCTACTCTCCCTATATTCTTACCTCTGTGTGTCTGTGGCGGTTTTTATCCTCTGCAGGCATATTTGGAGTGCCAGAGCAGCGGGGGACTCTGAGAGCAAGTAAACGAATGCAGCAGCGGCCGGCGTTTTCTCCACATGCATATCCTCTCCACACCCGCCGCCGCCGCTGAAAGCCTCAACGAGCTGGACCATTATCCCCGCACGACAGGGAGATGGTTCTCTCCTGTTGCCTTTTGTCTCATGTCATTTGGCAAGTTCGATAAGAAAAGAAAAAAAAAAAGTCCTTTTCAGCGTGCGTTCTGTTTCGCCGTTCGTTTTACTGGCTGATAATTAGCCACAACTATTGCACAAAAGGAGGACAATGTGTCGGATTATGGCTGCCTATTTATATATCGCCGCAAACGAAGGTTTGAATGCTGCCGTTTATTGTTCCAGAAAGACCTGTTTGACAGAGTTGAGAGGGACAGCAGCATTGCACGCCAGCAGTGGGGAACTTTTAACAACTGCCCCGCATGAAGTCATAAATATATGTGAGATGGCACACAGCATGTCGCTGGTGTTTCCGCACAGCTGCCTACAATAGATAGAGAAAGCGGAGGGGGCTCCTTCTGATGTGTCTGCCTCCCCCCCTCTCTTTATGCCACCAAAGCCAGGCCAAGCCATCCCAGCAAAGAGCAGCGCAGAGAAGGAAACGGTTTGGGACCTCGCTGTGATCACCGGTGATCACCAAGGAGACAGCACGTCCCAGCATGCTGCACGGCGGGAGGAATGAACTGAACCGAACGACAATGCAGGCTGGATGGGGGGGGGGGGGGTTGACGAGCTCAGCTGTTCATCACATTATAAAGATTCCACCCTCTGCTTCCCTGCATCCACTCACACACTACACTCACTATACCATAAACACATTCTGGACATCGTCCCGTGATTGTGCCTAATTCTAATATCTGATCCGTTAACACGGGAGACCGTCCAGACTCCCATCTGTCACCACGCATGATTACACATACTCAGATAGTCATACATGACGTGTAGCGCTACTTTAAAAGTGGTCGTTTGGGAACACTTTTGTCTTTTGTTTTTTTTTTTTGCTTGACAGGAAGTTTACAGTGAGCAACAGCAGCTGCTGCGTGTAGCCGGTTAAAGCTAGCAGAGCCTGTTTTCAGTTCCAGAGGAGGCTACAAGGACACATCTCTAAGTCATTAAGCCTGTGTTCCAGCGTTCACAAGGTTTACTCTCACACAATCACACAGCAGCGAGAACAAGTCCCCGCTTCCACCATGCATGGAGGTTATTGCAGAAATTATTCATAAACAAGAGAAGAATTGTGTGTTTGTTGTATTCAACGGGGTTCAAATATAATTACAGGAAAGGCCGCAATAATAGTGAGATGAGCCAGGGCTGCTTTGTCCTCAAAGCATCACGCACACTCTACAGAAACAGCATGGGGTCGTCATTAGGCGAAAACTGAAAAAAGATGCTTTTTATTTTATAGTGTAGAGGAGCAACAACATGCTCAACATTAAACATCAAATAAGGAAAAACAGGATTTTGCATTTTTGTCTATAATTTGTGTGAATGCAACCAACACATGATCGTAGAAAACAGTCAATTAAAAGGTCACGGGAGTTCACTATGCAGGCTAGAGGTTCCTTTCTTATCAGCACTGTCTTAACTGAGGGACAGATCTCATTTGATTCACTTTAAACTGGATTAAGCGCTAGTTTCTTTCTGTTATGCTGCTCAGCAACCAGACACGGACTCCCAAATCCTCCGCCTATGCACAGAGGAAAGGACACTCACGCTGGCTGGATTTTAACCCTATGTTACAGGAGTGGAACATCATTACTAGTGTGTTGTATTCATAATCCGGGGACGATCCTATCGTCCGTGACTTTACTGTGAAGTTGGCCGTCGTCTGTACTTAGAAGCCAAACTATTTGACTGAGTAACAACTTCACAATGTGCAGCCAGAAACTTAAATCCCCGCCAGTCAGATTGTGAAAATGGGATCCAGACCCGGAGCTAACTACTTCCGCCTCACTACGAGCCTGACTCAGAACCTTTAATGGACTTTCCTCACACACATCCATTCAGTATAATCAAACTCTGCTAAAAGTCCTGCTCAGGGAAAACAAACTACGTGCCCAAAGTTGTGTTTGTTTCAGACAGTTTGAGATTATTCCAGACCTTTGGTAAGCAAGCATGAAGACGTGATTGATACGGCAGCTCCGGCTGGGCTGTTGTTTTAATTAAAGCAGAATAATTGGTGGTTCGGTTGCAAATCAAACGTACAGTAGATGGTTGTTTGCTGCTGAGTACAACTTCCTCCTCTTTGACTCCGGTCAGCTCATTTCTCCCTCTTTCTCCAAGTAGATTTCATCAGCAGGTCATCTGTAATCAATGCACTGCTGCTGACTGAAGGAGCGAGACTGATTCTATCTACCACAGTCAATAGAGGCTGCTGCCGCCAAAATGGGCTGTTTTGGGTTCGGTAATTGCTATATGTGAATAATGAGAAAAACAAATCAATCTTCCAACAAACACTGAAGTGGTTTTAACGATATGACCCTGCACCACTGGGTCATCCCCACCTCATACATTTAAATGCGTCACATAGCTCGTGTCGGCAATTACAATGTGAAAGTCACGGCGGAAACTTACGGTGATTCTCTCGTCTCGGTCGTCGATGTTCGTCCCGTCTTTTTTCCACGATATGGTGGGTTCGGGGTGTCCACGCGGAGGTTGACACTCCAGGACCGCCGGCTCTCCTGCAGCCACGATCACATCCGCGGGGTTTTGTCTGAAGTCGTCACGTAGAACTGCGAGGAAACGGGGAAAAGAGAGGAACAAAAAATGTCAATATATCCTCCTTCGGGAGGGGAAAACGCAGCGAACGAAAGCTGTTGCTACATTTATGAAGTCGAAAGGCAGCTCGTAAAGCAGCAGCCGAGGTGTTTGGAAACACATAATTAGTTCCACACAGACGACAAAACGTGAGGCACACATCACCATTGATTTACTGCACCGTAGCTCACCATGGAAACAGTAACAATCCCACCAAATAGAAATAAGGAAAGAAGATAAAAAGGTATGCATAGAGTCACACCAGGCTTTCTCCCCATATAACCTTCCCGTCAACAAGCTGTACAACAGCAGTGATGAGCACGTTGCAATGACCTTCCTCTTTGTTGGCCCAATCACACAGACTTCAATATGATCACACAACGGTGATCACCTCTCCATCATCGCCTCCTCATCTCTCTCCTCATTTACATCGTACGCCCGTCTACGTCTTCACGTGGATGGAAATCTACATTAGATCCAATCCACCATCGCTGCCGTCGCTTAGGACTTTGATATGATTCTTATTTGCATGGCATTTCCCTGCTGGAGGTGCAGGAAGAAGGATGACAACAAGCGTGGATTTTCATTATTCCACAAATGAGATCCACACATTCCCAGCTCTCTTGTTGGTACAAGAATTGATACTGAATAGATTTGAAGGTTTAAAAGAGACGATGTGAGCAATTCTGGTTTTCAATCGGGGCTTAATGCAAAATTACAAAACCCGCCTCACCTGGAAGCATCAGTCGCAACAAAGCAGATTGATGCATTTCTATTTTTTTTGGAGGGAAACGACATAAATATGGACTCAATATCTATGTACGTTTGTTTAGAGGGGAGAAAATAATCGAGAAAAAAGCCAAAAAGCTCTGTTCTGTGTGCCAGTAATCATTTCCCCAGCTTTACGTATAAAAACCTCTGAAAAACAGAGCTTGTAAATTTAAAGCTGAAACTCAAGGCCACACACAAAGTAGTGCAGAGTGTGCGTCGTTATCCCTTTTGCACGTATGGAAAAGGAAATGTGGATGTGAACGGATGAAACCGAGCTTCCCTCCTCGTCTATTGTCTCACGCTCCTCAGCTTGCTACAAAGTCACCTCAGTCCCAGATCAAAGTCAGGCTTACCCCGAGACCCCTAACCTACTGACGGCCAACACATTCCTCACTAAACGCTTTAAGCACTTAATTGGACGGTGCTGAGCCCGGATCTTGCTCCCTGCTTCTCGTAACGCGGAGCGGGGATCCGATTCAGCGGTATAGGAAGCGAGATGCGGCGGTAATGGCTTCTCCAGTCCGTTGCCGCATAATCACGCACACGCCTCCCTACATAGAGTTACGACGTCACCCCGACCTCAACTCTTCAGCATGGGAAGAGCATTCATCCGGCATGATGCAAAAGGATTCATCTAGTTTTACGACGAGGGGGCGGCGTTCATCCACGGATGCAGATGAATGACGATTATGTGCGTGAAAACATTTTTTCAAGCTTTCCACTCTGATCCAAGTGGAGCTCGGCAGTGCAGCTGCGTGCGCGAGTGAGCTCATTTGGTCCGCTTAAAAGCAGATACAGTCATCCAGGAATGCAACTGTAAACACTAAACATCCGACCCATTAGAGCGCCAGCTCCATCTGAAGAAACACCGTCTGTGTTTGTATCAGCGAGGTCAAACTCGCTCCAAAGAGGGGGAGCCAGACGATCGAACTCGTAATACTTAGAAGTGAACTTTAAAAAAAAAAAACACTGAATCGCCGGTGACGATGTTTGAGACGTATCCTGCTGATGGAGAGAATGTAAGTACAGATTCATGTCTGTCCTGCTAAGTGGGTACGTTCAGAGACTTTTACTGTGACATTAAGTGCACATGGTCTCCTCTCAGCAGGACTCTACCTTCGCCTGCTGGAACTCCTACAGCTAACATGCAGATGCATCTGTTCAAAATAAAGAGGGATGTGTGTGGAGGAACAGAGGTGGAGGTGGAGGTGGGGGGGGGCGCTGTGTTGACTAGCTGGAGGCCCGAGGGATAACTGGCATCATCCAGTGTTTACACCAACAGCGCGGTGACCTCCAGCCCTCCCCTTTTTCAGCACTAGCTCCCTCACCTCGCCGCCCCTCTCCTCCTCCTCCTCCTCCTCCTCCACACCAACACCTCTTTGTTATAAACACAGCTGAATGCAGCCCCCAAACATCTGCGTAGTGAAAAACAAAACCCTCTGGGATGGAGAGGCAGCCAGACAGTCTGTCAGACAGACAGACGGACACGGATCTGGATGAGGTACAAAGACCCGGCTCTTCCGCCAGATGAACCGTCAGATCCAGAGCTGTGGTGGGATTGGTTGCCTCTGGTTTTAAATAAGGCACCCAGCGTCCCTTCTTCCTGTATACATTCTGCAGAAGACCCTGCCCACCAGCTGTTTCTGTTCCAGGACCCGGTATTGGGTCAAAAAAAACATGGGAGTCTCTGTCCTGAAAGTGTGGGTGTGTGGTGGGGTCTGAGTCTGGGATAATGAGCCTACTCTACAATTCTGTCTCCCCAGTGAGCCTGCAGCTGTCCCCCAGCAGATAATATTTCCTGCGCTATTAACAGGGAGGCCAGACCCGATGCGTATGTGTGTGCAGCAGAGAGATTTTCAGTTTGGGGCTTAATATGTGGAAATGGGCCAGAGTCACAGGTCCCAGCATGAAGACGCCTCTTCATCCGTCCGGGATTTGCTCAGATATGCTGATGGTTTGGATGAAACGGAGTGGATATCCGGACCTGGACAGATATCAATATGTTTGTCAAGGTGAAGGGATCTTTTCTCCGTTGCATTTCCAGTAGTCCAAAAACAAAACACGTCCTAATCTCATCTGGCTGACATGCCTCGCTGCCAGACAAAACAGCTGACTGTGCTTAAAAACAACCATATCTTTCAAAGCAGAGGTTTGGTTCGCAGTGCTACCAAATCCAGTCTAACCGCACTCCACGGTATGGTATGATGAATCACTTCCCAGGTCCACGGTAGCAAATCGGAGCTGTGTTGAGGGCTAACGCAATTAGCTGCCATCATTTCTTACACCCAAACCCTCCGTTAAAGGTCAGCTGAGATAGCTGAGATAGCTGCTCTCAGCTCCGAAAACTCCCAGGTTCATCACCCCCACAAACGATCCTCTGTCCATCCCCCCCACACACACTCACACACACACACACACACACACACACACACACACACACACACACACACACACACACACACACACACACACACACACACACACATACACAGACACGCACTCTTTTCCTCAGGAAATTGAAAACAGATGTTTAAATGTCAAATTAAAATGAGATTCCCGTGCTGCCCCTCCAACGTTAATGAAAATGAAGACTTAATGCCACACACAAGTCTGGGTGGTAAGATCAGATGGGCTTTGTTCTGAGGAAATGAAACCAAGTACAACAAGAATCCTCGCAAATCTTTGGAAGGATATAAAAACAGACCCACCAGGGAATTAAAGATTTATCAGAAAGGCACCCGGACTCAATCCTGCAGAGAGACGGAGCGCAGCATGGGTCTCGCCTTTGGCTTTGGATTTTTTCCCCCCCTTGAAACAGGATGGACGTGGCTTACCCCTTCAGGGATGCAGAATGAATGATGGCAGCGGGGAAAGGGGACTAAAGAGAGGAAGACGAGCGGCAGAAGCAAGGGATGAGGAAAGAGGCTGCTCCACATAATGAAAGACAATATATCTCTTTTCCAGCTCTCCTGAAGGTAGTTGTGCTTCTTCTGAACTCATCACGCTTTGCTTCCATGATGTCAGGCTATCCGGACACAAAACATCCTATAATATTACCCGAGGAAACACAGTAGGGATGATTGGACAACAAGCCTTATGTTCACGGTTATACGTGACTTCTTACAGCCGATTAACAGCAAAACATAAAGGAATATGAGGAATAAAAGTTAATAAATTCTGTATATTCCAAATATTCACAGTGCAACCTGTTAAAGTCGACCCCGGCCAAATGACACATTTATCTGTGTTAAAACAGGGCTTACATTAGCTGAGCTCCCCTCCAGTGCCCTTCTGCTTACTGTACAATATAATTCCCCTTCCCCAGCGTTGTTGATGCTATCAGCAGAACAGCTCAACCCCTCCACACGGACGCTGCTCACCTCGCCTGCAGCTCCGTCCCGTGGGACAAACAACTCTCCCTCCCCCCCCTCCACGTATCTCCCACTCTGGGTCTACATTTCTTTCTCCCCCTCAGCGTTTCACCCCCTTATCTCCCCTCTCCGTCAGCTCACACACACTGAGCAGCTCGCATCAAAGCCCGCCTCGTAGCAATGCTGTGTTAACCCTTGCCACTTTATTGCAAAAGGCTGTTGCAGGTGGATAATTTGTCAGTGGCGTGTGTGTGTGTGTGTGTGTGTGTTTGCACAGCATAAATCTGTAGTTTTGCTGGTGGGTGTGAAGTCATAACAGGACTCCCACTGTATTTCGGAGAATCACGTCCTCCCTCCTCCTGACACTCCATCCTGTCCTGCAGCACATTATAGATATCACACACAAATACAGAGATTAGACGGACACCAAGGGAAGTATTAAATAATAATGGGACAATAAAGCCATCACACGCAGATTTTCATTTATAGATTTCACATTTCTATCCAAATGCCATGTTGATAAATCACATGAAAACCAACGCCTTTCCAGACAACCGTGATCTTCAGTATGAGGTCACATCTGCAGAGTCACATTGGTTTTAAAACACGGCTTGACAGCGTGAGTGTCTGGTGCACCGCGAGACACGTCGCGGACACCCGTAAATATGTCAACAAGAGCACACGGCGGTACCCGACCGGCCTTTAGGGGGTTGCACCTGCACATCCCCAACGCCATGAGGTCATCCTGCTCAATCAGATGTGATGTCACTGAACGGAGACAGGATGCACCAATTAGCTCTTCTAAACATTCAGCTGGAACAATAAACTATCGGGAGTCCGTCGGTAATTAAACAAAACATAGCGTCTTACTGAAAACGTTTATGTTCACCAGCTTTCTGCTAAATCTTTTAACGTCTGCACTGTTTTTATTATTGCAGATATGTTTTTATTCTCCTTGTCTTTCTGTAATGTATTTTAATTTTGCCTTTATTTTCTTTTAAATTCTTCTATTTTTCACTTTATTGTATGACATGTTGAGCCTTGTGTATGAAATGTGCTATACAAATAAACTTTATTTGCCTTGCCTACTTGCTTTGGTGCAAAAAAAAAAATGGA